>LR990982.1:2683035-4005802 GCA_905163465.1 Craniophora ligustri
AGGTCCAATTTGTTATTGGTCATTTTTTTTAAATTTTTTTTAAGTCTAGCATTTTTTTATTTTATTAATAAGCTTATAAATATAATTATTAAATCTAATATGTAGCCAACGTTGCATGCGTAAATTGGAAGAACACAATGAACTGCGCATTCACTCAACATCTTGCAATGTATCTAATATCACCTACCTGTGTTCAGCAATAAAGATTTGATTTGCAAGTAAACAATAAATAAATATATCTGTATATTATTATACAGCGCCATCTAGTTCCGAACCAAGCAACGAGACACACATAATTGTACGCTTTAATTTTTCGTAAATACATCCATGACTCGGATACAAATGTTGATGCTTATCACACGAACATTTTTCCCTACCGGGATTTGAACCCGGGACACGTACCACAGAAGGCAGCGTTGACTACCGCTGGGCTAATGGGGTTGTCAAGTAATAATACAATACTTTCTTTTTGTATTTTGTAGCATATTTCAAGCAATTTAAAAATCTTATTTTTAAATTTTTATTAAGAAAGAAACACCGTAAGACATAAGTAACATAAAAGAAGGCACAATTCAACACATCAGGCGGATGCCTCGGTGGCTCAGTTGGCAGAGCGTCTGGAATACTTATCCAGAAGACGCGGGTTCGAATCCCGCCTGAGGTTGAATTTTTCTTTCTTAATAAAAATACAATACTTACATACATATACATAAAATTGTTACACTATTGTATTAGGATAGTTATGTGATGATAGTTGTATTGAGTGAATAAATAAATAAAAATATAACAGAATAGATTTCATTTCATGAAGACCATCATCATACCATCACGACTGTCGTCTCCTACGGGTTAGGCAGAGATGTACTGCGATGTACATCTTAATTTACATGCTGGTAGGTTTTAGGTTCCATGTAATAGGCCGCGAGCCTGTTGCCATCAACCGGGTTTCCTGCTACTGAGTTTTATAGAAAAACCCAATAACTTTTTGCTCGACCTGGGAATCGAACCCAAGACTTCTTGCTCAGTAGACGCACTTGAGACCACTAGACCAACGAGGCAGTTGTTACTGGCAATCAAAAACAGACTTTATGTCTATGTAATATATGGGCAGTTATTAATTACCTTTCCAAACGAATACGTCCTAGATATTTCTGGTCGTATACATGCTTTGCCATCAATGTTCACGGGATTACGTAGCCAGTCATCAAAGAACCTATAAAGATAACACATACATTATTTTAAAAAACCTAAACGGTTTTCTGTGGGCAGGGCACATTGCTCGAAGAAGGGACGGCCGTTGGAGCTTGAAGGTTCTAGAGTGGCGACCACGTACTGGAAGACGCAGCATGGCCAGGCCCCCGGCAAGGTCGTCTGACGACCTGGTGAAGGTCGCTGGAATCTGCTGAATGCGGGCGGCGCAGGACCAGTCGTCGCAGCGATCCTTGGGGGAGACCTATGTCCAGCAGTGGACGTCTAACAGATGATGATGATGATTATGTTTAGAAACTCACGCGGTCGGCCACCTAGGCTCCAGGGAGAGCCAGGTGTCCCTTCGCAGCACCCAGCCCAGTCCTGGGAAGAAGTCCGTTCGGTGCAATAGCTCCGGCCGAGACATTTCTATCACCTCCTTCTTGCCGTTGTCGTTCCATGCCGAGATGCACCTGACAATAATAATAAATATTTAATTTAAAATTTAGAAAAGCCACGACACGTTTTGTTGAAGTTATCTTGGACCGATTGTCATCAAACATACCTAACTAAGCTAAGAACACTGCCAAATAAAAAAACCGGGTGGGCCGTGCGCACCCCAGAATGGGCTAGTGCCCACCCTAGGATTTTGGGCTACCAACTATAAATTCTCACACGGTGGACTGTGCCCACCCCAGGAGGGGCCAAGCCCCCCCTGAAATAATAGTCTAGATACGCCCATAATTAAAAGACATCGAAAGAAATGAATGCTCACCACAGCGTGCGATCCTTGAGTAGCAGGGGGTACGTGCCGAGGAAGTACTCGAAGAAGTCTGGAGATATGTCCAAGTCATCTGCAAGCAAAAGAGAAGAACAATTAAGAATTAGGGCAGCGAGATTTCTCGCATTGAGCTACTCGACTGGAGAAGTACCTCCGCCTTACAGAAGACCGCAGTAAAACAACAATAGTTGTTTCTGCGGGTCATTAAGGTTGCCAGAGTCGATAGGAGAGTCACTATTCTGACTTCATGGGAATTCAGTTTGCTGTCAGTGCAGTAACTCCCCTATCCCTTCCCTAAAACGGTTTTTACAAGGTCTGCAACGAGCGAGCGACCCCTCTGGTGTTGCAAACGACCATAGGCTACGGTAACCGCTTACCTTTATTGTGGGCCTTAAGCTTGTTTGTTACCGTTTTATAAGACGGGCCTTCTTAATTTCGGTAGAAATTGATGCATTATATGTTATGTATTTCATAGCTCGTTCTGTGTAAATCGGATTGTCAATAATAATTAAAAATGATAGGTAGCTGTTAGTAATAATAACTTCAAGACGATCAACACCTCAGTCGGCCCGTGACCATGGATGCTGTAAAGCATCCGAAACGTCGGGTTAAAATAATATCAATATACCGCGATAAAATCCGTAAAAAGTAGTTTTATTTCAATAATGATGACATGGTTTTCAATGACCATGATTTTCACTCAAGAGCCCAAAATCTGTTTCTCTGTGTTCTTGTTTATTTCCGCATATAAAACGGTAATTTTATCTGTTATTATACCAACGTACTTAACCTTCGTAAATATGGCACATCGAACGAATCAGTTCGGTACTCAAGTTATCAGGCAAGAGTTATTTCGCACCTGTTATCACAGTGAGCTCTCCAACCATTACTGATAAAACCTCTTCTCATTTAATGTATTTTTTTAAAATTAAGGTATTGTTTCATCACATATCATTATTATTAATGTAAGTTTTCAGTGTTTTGTCTAGTATACTGTGATACCGATTTCAATTCCAAAGCACACTAATCTTAATTTCCAAATGATTTGGATAATTGGATATTCATCACTTGCTCAAACGGTCAAGGGAAACATCGTGAGGAATCCTGTTTTTAGGGTTCTGTACCTCAAAATGAAAAAACGCAAAGTTTATTCAGCAAAAACACACATATTTCGACACTCAAGGGAATCAAAGCTCATATGGTACTTCCCATAGATCTAGAGCTATGAAATTTGGCAAGTAACATCGTTATAGAACACAATACAAGAAAAAATTTCAAAACTAAACATTTTTAATTAAATCTTAAAAAATAGGGTGTCTATATTTTTATAGGGGGTCGGAATTTCAAATTGAAGCTACTAGACTAAATGGGACATCATAATAATGAAAGGGATTGATGTGCACATTGCAAAATATATTTTATTTATTTTCCCGACGCAATATTTGTTATTTACAACGAAACATATCAAAAAATACCTCGTTTCTGCCTACCCCCATGGGAAAAAGGCGTGAGTGTATGTATGTATGTAATACCTCGCCCCTTGTGTCTCCGATGTCTGTGAAACTATAATTACCCAATACCTAGATATTTAAGTAAATTTTAGACCATTACAGACACAAATCTCGGTTGGGGATCTATCGCATATGTACGTCGCAGTATTATAAACTCTGTCATATGAATCATGTAAAAGATACTGTTTACTGTAATTTGGGTACTGTAAACGAACACTGTGAGAGTTTACATTTTGAAATGTTTAACGTCCGGTAGATTGTTGTTTAAATAGGTTCCCACGGTGTCTAATCAATGTTCCTATAGACTGCATAAATACAGCCATATACGAAAACAGACGCAATGGTCATATTTCACGCCTGATTGTTGTAAGAGCATAGAACATAAATTTTAAAACCAATCCAAAATGCAATTACATTATATTTTTTTTCTATTGGCATGTTACTCTTAATAATTACAAGCACAACACTGTTATTAACAATGTTTTCTTCAACTTTGATGTACTATGCGATACTATTCATTCTTTTTCAGTCGCCACTTACAACTCTGGGTTAAATTTGATATTTAGGTAAAAACAACTTTGATTTGGTTACGTAACTATGGGTAGGTAGGAACTACAATACAACCATAATTACAGTTTTAAAATACAATACGCAGCAATTGTTCAAATACATCGGTTCAACAACAAGAAACATACATCCGTATATATTATCCATACAAACTTATGGGTAAGATTACAAGCTGAATTTGGGGAAAAGCGATTCCTGAATTATTTACAACGATCCTACGTACGGAATCCTCGGCAGGCGAGGCCGACTCGCACTAGTACGGTTTTTTTTGTAGATAGGGAGTGATAAGTCTACTAACCTGCACTGGGGTGCATAGCGAGCCTATCCAGACTTCGAAAAAAAAATATAATAACATTGCACACGCAGTGAAATAATATTTTTTACCGCGTATAATATTAGACATTGAAATAAAATTACGTTTACAGATTATATCGCGATATATGATTTATATATACGTATATGATTTAATCCCGAGACATTTCGGATCGTTTATCACAGCATCCATGATCACAGACAGATTAACGTCCTGGAAACCGCTGGATGCGGGCGGGTACTGCAGGATCGGTCGTCGTGGAAATCTTTGGGGGAGGCTTATGTCCAGCTGTGGACGTCATCGAGCTGATATGTATTATTATATAAATTAAATGGTGTAATTTTCAAATTCTTGTTACGTAGTTAGTAATTTTCAACGCAGCAAAACGAATTCTCGATAAATCTAGCTACGCCTTTATGCCTATGTGTGTGCTAAGTGCTAACAATAGGTTTACGATTGGTCGACAAGGTCGTTTTGTAGATAATTGATTAATGTACAAAGCGGGTCCCCTCTAGCACTTTTATGTACCGTCGAACAAATTGAGGTGTTTTTCTATTTTTACCAACATGCGAAAATAATATAAGTATCTGTAGCTTGAGTATTTTTTATGGTATTTTGTTAGTACATTGAAATAAATTACTTTATACGAATTTATCGCTGCATATGCGTATTTACGGCAAAGGAAAACATCGTGAAGAAATCTGCATGCCTGAAAGATTTTCTCATTGGTGTGTGAAATTTGCCAACCCGCAGTAGGCTAGCGTGGTGGACTATAACCTAATTCCTGTCAAATGAGCAATGAGCAATTAAATGGGTCGGTCATATTAATATCAAAATCCGAAACGTAAAGATTTAATTCTTATGTATCTGATCATTTACGACATCAATGGCTGGATGTTGTAACGGACCCGAAACAGCGGTACCTAATCATTGATGTAAGACATCAGACGTGATATATCACCACGCCTGTGCCAGCAAAAGGTTATGCAGACGGTACACCTACAGTTCAAATTCGCAGTAGCAACACAGGCTTTAATTTTGTGTTATAGCTGATAAATTTGCCCCCAATCATAAGCGGCGCACTTTGGTTCACGATGAACATAGAAGTACATGACTGAAATGCCAAAGGTTAAAGACGTTATAACAAAATCCTAGAAGAGGTATAAAGAAAGACTCCAACATAAATGGCTGTGACGCTCCTGGAGCCCGCAGACTCAAAAGAAAGCGAATAAAGACAATATAACTCTGACAAATATAGAGACCAAACATCACGGGGTGTGAAGAATCTCGAACGGCTAAAAAAGCCATACAAATCTGATTAAAGCCAAGGGCTGATTGCACATCGAAAGAAAAAGAGTCACATGACTTAATACGTACAAATAGGTACATACATATAATACTAGCTGACCCAACAAACGTTGTTTTGCCACATTATAGGGGCTGGTGGTAGAAGAGTGAAAATTTTGGGTTAGAAGTGTTTTTTTTTGTTACAAAAAATGTGATAAATGAAGAACCGCTCGACCGATTTTGTGCAAACTTCACATAAACGATCTACTAAATAATCCGAACAAAGCCTAAAGATTTGGTTTGGATATGTGAGCCCGTTCTTGAGTTATAAAGTTACAACGAAAAGTGGCATTGATTTTTATATATATTGATAAACATCATATAAAATCGAATGTTATATAAATGTAAGTAATATTTAAGTTATTTGTAACGCTGTATCGTAAATGTGAAGGTACTAAGTCGACGCTAATTCGTTCGAACGTCACACACCGTATATTGTTATTTAAATACGTCTGCTTGTGGTTTAATATTTCGTTTCGGTCTACTTGTTCACTAAAATTTATATCGCTGGAGTTGCGAAATTACGTGTCGACAAAATTGACATGACATTTTTTTTGTCGTTAAAGTATTTTGTGTGTATTTATTTTGTCTACTCATAGTTATCTAACAAGTTCCCCATTTTTTAAGTGTGGAGAATCCTTACAAAACACGGACACAACGAGCGGACGGAACGCTGATTTTTAGGGTTCTGTAGACTAATGGCAAATAACGGAACCCTTATTAGATTAGTCATGTCCGTATGTCACAGCCACTTTTTTCCGAAACTATAAGAACTATACTGTTGATGCTTGGTAAGTAGATGTATTCTGTGAACCGCATTAAGATTTTCACACAAAAATAGAAAAAAAAACAAGATTTGGGGGGGTTGCCCATACTTAAAACTGAAACTAAATGTTTTCTTCAAACCCATACGTGTGGGGATGGATAGGTCTTCAAAAATTGATTTTTTTATCGTCGTACGGTCGTGAAGCTCCCTAAACTAGTTTCAAAGGGCCATTCAAGAAATCGAGTCACGCGCATATTTGTGTTTGTAAAAAAGATTATGATTCTCGGAGTTTGTTTTAGCATTTCTTCTCAGAGATCGACGACTGATGCTTCTGGGATCAACCACATAATTCACCGGCATGAGATTACTTTGTAATTCAATGTTTTTAGAGAATTACTTCTGAGCGAGCGATTCCCAGGTCGAGCAGGGTTTTTGTGTGAAATTTTTAGCGGTGGCATTCTCCTACGGGACCTAAAAATACCGGTGAAAATTGAATGTACCGACATTAGTAGGTACACCTTTGCCTACCCCTTCGAGGACGGCCGTCGTGATGGTATATTAGAATAAAAGAAACTAACCTTCAACAATAATGACAGCTTCGTGCCCCAGCATCTTGAACACGTGGTTGAGCGCGAACTTGTAGTGCCTGGCGATCTTGTAGTACCCTCTGAACTTGACCTTGACCCTGGGCAGCGGGATCTCGGACAGGTCCGGCTGCTGGACCACCGTGATTGAGGGGTCCGCGTTTGTATAGCTTTTTATCACTTCATATGTTGCATTATGGCCACAATCCTGCAATAATGCAAATAATAATATATGACACAGCGCCATCTAGTTTCGTGATAAGCAGCGAGGCTTGTGTTACAGATACTAGAAGGTTGATATATACTACATACATAATTTTTATTTAATATTTGTTTATTATACATAGATACATCCATGACTCGGATACAAATGCAATCGGATGCAATGCATCACACAAACTTTTGACCCTACCGGGTTTCGAACCCGGGACCCGGATTCCGTAGCACAGAAGGCAGCGTTAACTACCGCTGGACTAAAGAGGTCGTAATCTAAAAACGTTGTGATTATAATAATCGTTTACCTCGATGGTTGATAGCATTGTAAATTGTAGTCATACAATAAACAGTCATTTTATTTTATTTATTAGGATTTCCAACGAAAAATACACATTGCATACATAAAAGTCATACAATTTAGATAAAGTTAGTTAGTGTTTCTTCAATTACAGAAAATCACAGCATACTTTGGAATACAGTTCTACGAAATTACAAATGGCGTCTATTTCTAATCTTAGTATTCTATGAAATTACATATCATCATCAACCCATTATCGTGCCACTATTGGGCACGGATCTCCTCTCATTTGAGATTTGAGAGGGATTAGGATAGCCTAATCCCTCTCAACCTTAAATTTCCTAGCAAAGGCTAGCGTACTGCGTGTTGGCCGACTTCATATCATCACATCAACCGTTAGTCGTCCATTGTTGGGAAGAGGTCTCCCCCAAGGATCGCCACGCGACCGGTCCTGCGCCGTCGAAATCTCTCAAGAATGTAGGTTTCCTCACGATGTTTGCCTTCATGTTTGAGCATGTGATAAATACGCATATTACTTCCGAGAATTCAGTGGTGCGTGCCTTGAGTTTGAACTCGAGACCTTTAACTTTTACATTCCACTGGTGCATTGGGTAAACAATATATTATGTTGTCAATATTATTTATTATTATAAATCTTCTTCAAGTTTGTTTCGGGAGAATTTTCTCAGAGATTGTCTTTGAGCGATGTTTGTTGATGTTATAATAAAAGTGTTTTACAAACAGTCATAAGTGCACTTGAAAGATTTCACAAAACTAAAACTACTTTATGATTGTTATGTTGGTACATTCTGATGACCTGGTAAAGGTCGCTGGAATCCGCTAGATGCGGGTGGCGCAGGACCGGTCGTCGTCGCGATCTTTGGGGGAGACCCATCTATGTCTAGCAGTGAAATAATGATAATGATGATGGCATTATCTTAGACTGCCTTGTTGGACTAGTGGCCCCACAGTGCGACTGCCGAGGACCGCAAGAGGTCCGATAGACCGATAGGGTTCGATTCTCAGGTGGAGCAAAGTGTAATTGGGTTTTTCTATTAAATTCTCAGTAGCAGCTCTGAGTCAAAGTCAAAGTCAAAGTTCTTTATTGCTTCATGTGTAAATAATACATAGGTCTTTAAATTAGGTAGGTAACAACATGAAACCCTGTTAGGGCACAGCATAGAAATACTATATCTACGAATCACAAATTCAGTCTGATTCTGGATTAGATTGGAGTCTGGATTAGTGTCCGGTTGATGACAATAGGCTCGCCTCATATTACATGGGACGTAATACGTAACGGTGAAATGAGAATTTTTGAGAGGTAGGGCATAGCGAGATCCCTCGCTCAAATTGAGCTGCCCGACTGGGGAAGTACCTCCGCCTTACACAATAACGCAGTGAATAAACAATAGTTGTATTTCTACGAGTGAGTAACGTTACCAGAGCTCGTTGAGGGAGTGACTATTCTGACAGCATGGGCATTTCGATTGCTGTCAGTTTAGTAAATTTATTTTACGGAACCTAAACGGTTTCAACGATTTCTGCAGGGGTTGGCGACGCATATGCAACCCTTCTGGTGTTGCAAATGCCCATGGGCGGCGGTGATTATTTTCCATCAGGTGAACCGCTTGCTCGTTTGTCCTCTTATAACCATAAAAAAATGTGGGTATACATTAGTACACCTCTGCCTAGCCCTTCGGGGACGACGTGACGATGAAAAGACATTATATTATTCCCTTTCGTACCAAATACAAACGTGAATGCATGTCGAAAGCCTTTACAAGAACAATAAAAAATGTATTTGAACTACACATTACTCCTTATCATAGCGTCCGGCCGTAAACCGTATATAATTTCATTTGATAAATGTAATCATCGTATAAGACAATTAGTTATGGAAATATCAAATATCTGATAAGTATTTACAACGAACCTTTTAATTAACCTCGTGTTTACAACTACCCTGGGGATCTATAAATCCGGGTCTGTCGCAAAAAGATTCATTATTTTCGTATTTATTACAAGTTCTAACGGTGAAGGAAAATCATATCATTTATTTGCATTCCACAATGTTTTTATAGACGGTAACAGACAATCTTATGATAGACACAATTATGGACTCTGTAGGTCACAACTACTTCAGGCTTCAGGCATTCAGGGCTTATGATAAAAGGCACATAAGCGTTTACTTACTTGACTAACTATAATTGGGAAGGTCTCTTTGCTAGGTCTGAACTTGACTAGGTTGTCCAGACACCTCTTGACTGTTACCCTGTCGCAGGCTATCACCAGAACCGGCAGGATCGGCTGGCCTCCATCTAGAACAATGATAAGGTCGATTATTAAACTTTTCGTTTCATCGTTTCGGCGCACAGTGAGGAAGTGGAATCAGTTGCTTGGTCTCTATTTTCCGATTTGTACAATTTGGGGGTCTTCAAATCACGAGAGAATCTTCTAGGTACGCTTGCTCCATCTTAGACCACATCTTCACTTACCATCAGGTTAGATTGTGGTTAAACGCTGGACTATACATGATAAAAAAAAGGATAGAGCAAAGGGAGTTGGAAGCTGTATGCCTGCCTGTATATCTGCAAATCTCAATCAAATCTCGAGACGACCTGATTGACGTAGTGGCTTAGCGACCAGCTTGTTCGTCATGGGCTTCGGGCGCTCCCCGCGCGGAGTAAATATTTGTACGATTCACTAGTAGTTGTTCCGGATCTGGGTGTTTGGGGATGTGATGTGTTTGTAAACGTACGACGCAGGAGAAAATGTTTAGAAAGAAAAAACATCGCGTATGCTCCATTTCCATAACACAGATAACGCTGTTATGGCGACAAACTCCTCACATCACCTTTGTAAGGACCGATCATGGTGTCGCATTACTCTATGAGGGAATCCGATTTATAGTTACTTCTGACCATAGGTCCCATCCTGTCACATTTGAGCTGTCTGCCTTTGCTGGTGATGCAGTCAAGGGTGGAGTTTCTTGAGGGTCCCTTGATCATTCTAGATCATCGTCCCCATAGTCGAACGTTGGATCTCCCACTGGATGCAGTACTGTATTCCTTATACGATTGGTGACTTTTACTGTGCGTTCTGGGGCATCTGAAGCGTGGATACCACTAAACAAGGGTCAAAGGCCAAGTCTATCTCATGTAAGAATTCAGGGACATTTTACACAGCACCATCTAGTCCCAAACTAAGCAGAGCTTGTACTATGGGTACTAGACAATGGATATAATACTTATATACTTTTTTTTTGTAAATACATACTTATAATACATAGGAAACACCCAGACGAACACAAACACTTATATATATCACATAAATATTGGTGTCCCGTGGGAATCGAACCCACGACCTCGTGATCAGCAGTCCGGTACTCAAACCACTAGACCACATAGGTCGTCAATGAGTAAGGTATGAGTATGGTAGAAGAATGAGTAAGGTAGACCCATCTATCTGAGTACGATTCAGGCATAGAGCTAATATCATGTTGTCTTACATTTTACTACTGTGTAAATGTGTATAGATGTTTGTATTCTACACTTTCACGCAAAAACTGTTGAACGGATTTTCATGTAACTTTGTAAATATGTATAAAATAAATAGTAATTCGAACACATGTTTCATTGTTCATATCGCAGACAATAGCTAGTATAACTAGTTGTAATTTCGATTTGTACAGTATTCATCAGCGTATCGCTTAATAGAGGTGCTTTTAATACAGGTTATATTTTTAGTATCATTCTCGTTTTAGACAACTCAGCTATCAAGGTCTTTCATGATGTACTCATTTCTCTTCCACATTCAACGCCTTAATTTTTATCTTACAAATAGGACTTTAAATCCTATGTATACCAACATAAAGACAATAATACCATCAACTAAATTGCTAAGCCCCTATAACAGTCCAACGCAAACAAAAACTAAACTCTATCCGCGTTTACATAAGGCTGAATATTTCGAGTGGCTTTTGAGAGAGAAACAGTGACAGGATTACAGAACGCAGGTCACACTACAATGATGATAAAACCGATAATGTTGAGATAAAACACATCTGGCTAGCATGTGGGTGATAAAACTTTAAATTGGTTACGTTACCAGCACCTAAACTTTTACTCGTAATTACATAAGTATAGGGTATGGAATTGAAAAAAAACAATTCAAATATGCATTGGTTTTATAGTTCAATAAACGATTATGTTGTTACAATGCATTCTTGTGTAATAATTACTTTGCAAGAAATTGTATTTTACGGTTTTAATCGGGCATATTGATATTATATTAAACCTGCGGTGTTTTGGCCTTCGTTCTCGTACATCATCCATAGCCAGGGTTGGGGGGGTTACATAGTCGTATTTATGGTCCACTTAGCCGCAGCTCAGGGAGGGGTAAAGACTAGGGCTGCCATCCGTCCGGGATTCCCCGGATTTGTCCAAATTTAGGGCGTCTGGCAGAGGTTTTTGAAAGACACTTATGTTGTCAAGGAATATCTTTTTTTTATAGATAAGCGATAAATTTTTATTTTGTTGCAAAAAAATTTTTTTCAGAGGTGTCCGGGGAAAATCCATATTTCTGCCAAATGTAGGGGGATATTTGCCGTGTTTCATAACCCCAATGACCCCCCTGGATCCGCTCTTACTAAGCCATAGGCAGTCTGCCTAGGATAACAGCATAAAATCCGTAAATAGTAAAACTCAAACGATTTATTTTAATATTACAGGTACTTTTGAATTGTCAAAAATAGTAACACGGTTCCAAAAGGTAGGTCTTATGGAGAAGAACCGGCGAGAAACTCCGTAGATACCTACTCTTTTAAATTAAATTAAAAATAATTACAATGAAATTATACCTAATAGTTTTATTTCCATGTTGTACAAATATTTTTCCTTAAGTTACCATTATCACATCCTGTTCCGATTACATTGGTGTTGACTTTAAGTGTTTGAATTAATAAAAATGTCAACACACTGCGTAAAGTTATATTTCAAATCTACGGTAGCATAGCGTGGGGGGGCGGGGGTGGCAAAGTGGGCCATGGCCCCGGGCGGCATATGAAAGGGGGCGGCATCAAGTGCCGCGTCATTTTTATACTACTAGAAAAGGGGGCAGCAAATTTCCAGACGGCCCCGGGCGGCAAATACCCACGCTACGCCACTAAATATCTAATAATCAAGTAAGTTTACAAAATCTGTACGTATTGGGTACTTTTTAAACCATGACACAAAAAGAGGGGTGTTATAAATTTAACGTGAGTAACTAATAATGCAATGTTATTTATTATATTTACAGTCTACACAGCTGGATCAACAGTACACAATAATAACAACTCTTTATTTTTTATTTGTTTCCTTCAGAAAGAATGCATTGCATTGTAAGAATATTGCTATTATGTACTTAACTGAATACCATAATAGCTACTGGAATATGTAAGTACTAATTTCTTATATTTATTAAATACATACTAATATGTATTATAAATGCGAAAGTGTGTCTGTATATTACTTAAAAAGGCTTTAACTGCTGAACAGATTTAATTAAAATTTGGTATGCAGGTAGTTGAAATCTTAGGGAATGACTTCAATTGTCACGGAACTCATTCTCAAAAAGCGGGGTCGAAGTTTATGTGTTACAGTGCACTACCTACTTTATGTAAACCTTGTACAAAATTTTAAGAAACATCTTTCACCTGTGAATATCAATAAATAAATTTGATTTAGGGGTAATAGTAATGAAATTTATTAACACTAGCAATTTTTCAGGACATGAGTATATACATAGTTTAAACACGGTATACTTAATTACAATTTGAATTTTAAATGAAGATACTACCACCAACCAGATAACTGTCCAATTTAAATATTCTGTCAATTCTAGTTTAATTTGTTACAATTCCAGCCATATTTTTAGAAATGTATAAGTAATGAATATTTTAATTTACCAACTTAAAGTTAAATAAACATCCTTATGTTTTTCCTTAAACCAATTTGCACTCGGCTAGCATGGTGATGTTAGCCCAGTGCGAGCTGGTTTATTCAAATTAATTTATTGATAGAGTGGCTTTAGTCCACTATAGCCTAATCACTCGAAATAAGAGGAATCTTGTGCCCAGCAGTGGGACAATAATTGGGTTGATAATGAAAGCTATTAAGATATAGCAAGATGCACCCTATTTTCTTCTCTGTAGAGTCTAGAGTCAGTCTATCAATATATTATTATTATTTTTATAGATCTTGGTGCCTGCTACACAATACTACACCATAAAACATTATAGAAACATATAAAAATTATAAAGAATTCTGTATATACAATAAAAACTTTAGCACAGGGTCAATCAATGTCTACCACTACTTTTAAGATAACAATGTAACATAGACTTAACATTGACGACCCAATTAGTCCAGCGGTAGTTAACACTGCCTGTGCTAAGGGTTCCGGGTTCGAATCCCGGTAGGGACAAATGTTTGTGTGATGAGCATAAACATTTGTATCCAAGTCACATATGTATATATTTACAAAAAAAAAAGTATATATGTAGTATATCAACCAACTAGTAACCATAACAAAAGCCTCGTTGCTTAGTTCGGGACTAGATGGCGCTATGTGTCATAATGTCCAGGAATATTTATAGACTTGTGTAACATACAAACGGGTTCAATTCCCAAACATACTAAGCTTACTTTTGCACCCTTCAAGTACAGGTATTACAAGATCTATTATATCCTGAATGTAAATTGACCCCTATCGTCATATAAAAACATATTCAAAGTGCATTGAAACATCATTAAAATAAAAATAATGAATTCTACATTAACCACTATGCTGGAGCTGCAGTACTGGTTGTTGTCGGAATTCTCAGGGGAGGCTTATGTCCAGCAGTGGACTTCATTTAGCTGATGATGATGACTTACCCCTATCTTAACAATGTAATGCACACATTTTAATTGATATAAAACAAAATTGACCATAGCCAATTGTCATTTTCTATATTCATCCAGTATTGAATGCCACAAGTCGATCTTGGGCTTAAGAACCTCTATGACTACAAAATTGTTTAAGAAGTGAACTCTTTTTTAAATAATAATTATGAAAACCAGTCAGTTTCATAAGTAGGTCTTGCCCAGAACTACTTTTGTAACAGAGACATATTTGTATGTTTCTATTTTGTATTTTTAGAATTTTGTGATTTTTGGGAATTCCTCACTAAACTTTAGATACTAATAAAGGGTACAATTGAGGGATCTATAGACCTAATCATAGTGATATTGTAGTAGTCTCTAAAATCTCTTATAGGTACTAAACAATATAAGATGAACTTACTCTGCATAATGTCCACATTCTCATTATCCATCTCTTCACCACCATTCACATCTGCCTGTTCTTCATCTGACTTCTTCAACTGCTTTTTAACTTTCTCTAAAAGCTTATGACTATCTGCCAACTGGGCATCCATCTGCTTTTGCAGCCGTATTATCCTATTTTCTATATCTCCGGCTACATTTCTTACAGTAGAAGACTTAGGTACTTCTATCATAGAGGCATAGGATAGTAATAGCCATAAAAACAGTACTGCTCCGATACATAATGTCACTTTTTTTATATTCACACGCATTTTGATTAAGCACCAATTTTATTTATGTTTATATGAGAAATTTTAGTCACGAAACCTCTATCTGGTCCATAGTCCCGTAACCAGTGCTCCCGTTATCCGATACAAGCAAAAGTAATCAACAAACATCACTTATAAATACCCCGATAAAAATATTTCGAATTCAAAATGAACGTAACACTTTCAAAGGAATACTGGCTGTTAATTACAATAGACACTTCATATTACTTGCTAACTAACACTTCTACTGTAGATAAAGCGTATAATGTTTAATTTTATAATTAGAAAATACGATTTTTTTATTCCCAAAACCACAACAAACACAGTTCGAACGTGTGTACACGTCAAAAAACAAATGACGGCTGACGGATAACGGTATGACCAGTTAAATAAAAGTATTTACTACTACGTACTTTTAATTACGTGGATAGTAGAAATATGTTTCTTTATTTTTTCTGAATTATAATATAAACAATAATATTTTAATGTGAATAATAATTTTTATACCCAGCATAAATCAGTTACTTGATATTTGTTAATAGTCTCAAAATAGACCGTTACAATTCAGTACCCTAGTTCACAAATTATGTAATAATAATAAATGTTCCCGGACATTATGACACAGCGCCATCCAGTTCCGAGCTAAGCAACGAGGTTTGCGTTACGGATAGGTACTAGTTGGTTGATATCCTACATATATACTTTTTTTTGTAAATACATACATATTATAAAATAAAAATAAATAAATATTCAGGGACATTTTACACAGCATTTACATTTTTTTTTTATACATAGGACATCCATGACTCGGATATAAATGTTGATGCTCATCACACAAACACTTGTCCTTACCGGGATTCGATACCCGGGACTCATAGCACAGAAGGCAGTGTCAACTACCGCTGGACTAATTGGGTCGTCATGTAAATGAATTACGTTATTTTTTGACAGTGCAATTACAACTTCGCTCGTAAATTTTTGCCAGCAGTTTGTCGAGCTTACAAAAAAATGTTAATATCATATCACTTTATGTGTTATGGCGCAGTTTGGGAGAGGCCTATGTCCAGCAGTGGACTACGATAAGCTGAGAGAGATATCACTTTAGCATCATGATAAAAGCTCAACTTATTAATAAAAATATATATATGTATAAAGGCCAGTATTTACAAATATTATAGATATGGCCATCGGCCATCGTCCAGTACGTGCAACGTCAGGCAGGCGCGAGGCGATGGAAAGGATATTACTGTTAGCTGTACCCCCGACATTAGCTACTTAGATACCTATTTAAAGATTTCACTTGATTTTATAAAATAATTGGGAAATTTATATGATACCCTTTAGTATATACCTGTGATAACGGTCGAGATCTTATGATTTAAGACTTAAACTTGAATATTATGCATAAAACCATAGATTATTAATTTATGATTTTTCGAGTGATTTATAGAACTATGATTGAATAAAAGCTGTTAAGTTTATTTAAAACTTCTAATTACATAATCTAGTACTGAATATAGGTACTTTTTAACCGAGGAAAAAAAACGGAGGAGGTTCTCAAGTCGACGCATATTTAAAAATATTTTTTTAGCATTAGGTACTTTGCTATTAATCTGTAACATTTTAAGGTGGCGTATGGATTTTTTTTTAATAAACATTCATATATTTTATTAAAATTATTGTACTTTAGATCCAAGAACCAGAGTATTTAGTCCGTCGACGACTGTTTAAGTGACAAATAAAGGCGTAAAAGTGATACGAATTGTGACACACTTTCTTTTCCATATTTTTCTTGATTAGGTATCTACCTATGCCGTAGAAAACGATTCTTTATGATAAAAAAATAATTATAAATCGGTCGCAGTTGGCGGAGTAAACGGTGAATAGTAATAAAAAAATATAATTTACAGTGAAACATATGACCGCCTCCTTTTTGAAGTCGGCTGAAAAAAAAAACACACTTGAATTTACTTATAAAAATAAAATTATACAACAGAACACTTACTTACTTTAACTTTACCTAGAAGTTCAAAAATTTAAGCTAAACCGTTTTTTTAATACAGTTGCATTACTTACGTTTAAGCTCCATTGTATCCCCAAACATCCTTATAACTAATTTAACACTGAGCATATTGGAGCAAGTATCCTTAAACAGCAAGTATATTGTCAGTAAGATGAAAACCACAAAAAAATACTCGACGTTTTAAGCTGCCACTCCAACATAACAAAACTCCATTCGCTTAGTCTCTGTTTTTGGCTTACAGTTTGAACGTAGGTCTATTTTCATCACAAATTGCACCACTTGATAAGACTTGTTTAACTTGCAGACCGAGTTAGTAGTCTTAGAAACATCGTATTATATCGCGATATACCTGAGTCAATGAAATGTATGTATATCTAATTACATATACTGAATCCAAAATAAGTACTTAATTAAAAAATGTGAAAAGATTAATTTCATAAGTATTCTGTAACTGTTTTGCTTTATACGTATAATATGTATCTGTTGACTGTTATCAAAATACTAATTATCTCGATAAATAGTGTATTATGTAATTATTTTTTTTAGTCGCCGGTTTTATTTCATTTTATTTACATCACAGATTGTGACTTCATGAGCTGAACAACATATATTTTTAAATAAAACGTTGCCCCACACTAGGATTTTCTCCCGTCTTGTGGGTGCGTTTACTTACACCATTTTTCACATACACAAACGCCCAGACCCGTAACAACTTCCTGTAGAATGCACAAATATTTGCTCCGTGCGGGGATCGAACCTGTAACCCGTGACGCACAAGCCGATCGCTCAGCCACTGTGCCACCGAATATATATATATAGTTTCCAGCTCGTGGTTGTCTTATAAAATTTTATCCCTTCCCCGACTGACAACTTAGTTAAGGTCGCTGGAATCCGCTGTATGCCTTGCCTGTAGACCTTAGGTCTCCCGCAAACAGCGGTGGACGTCTAACAGTTGATATGATGATGATGATTCCTTCCCCAAAATCATATACCTGCACTGATCAATCGAATTTACCTAAGTAGGTACGATACTAGGAAATGTAATAGAAATATAGCCGTACTTAAAACCACTCTCATTAATTTTAAATTAAAAAATAAGTGAGCTATATACTTCACAGTGCGGTTTGTTGCCAAATGTCTATTGATCAATGAAGATCGATTTCGCGTGCCAAAGGCAATTGTTCTGAGAGTGTCTTGACATAACAAAATACCGACTATTGCCGATTGCGACACGTAACTGTTGACATTTTTATGTCATTAATTACCGATGTCAATGTTGAACGTATAATGAAAGTCATAAATCCCATAACGTCTCAATTTCTTTTTCATCAAAGCTTCGTCTGTCAATCGGAAATTAAAAGAAAAAATAATTGTCTTCTAAAACAAAATACGACGACTCGATTAGCACAGCGGTATTAAATACGGCACGAAATTAAAAAAAATGACAATGAAAAAATGTCTCTTATAATAAATATACGACGATCCGATTAGCGCAGCGGCTGCCGGCTGCATGCTGCCGCCCGTGGTAATGGTCCTGGGTTTGAATCCCGATGGGGGCAAATTTTTGTGTGATGAGCATGGTCATAAGTACCTGAGTCTTGGATGTTTATACGTATAATACCTATGTATTTATTTACAAATAATAAATAAGAATAACTTTTTAACAACCCGGGTTCGAATCCCGGTAGGGACAAATGTTTGTGTGATGAGTATAAACATTTGTATCCGGGTCATGGATGTATCTATGTATAATATATACGTATTTACAAAAAAAAAGTATGAATGTTATATTTTTTTTTCGAGCTAAGCAACGAGGCTTGTGTTATGGATACTAGTTGGTAGTATCCGTAACACAAGCCTCGTTGCTTAGCTCGGAACTGGGTGGCGCTGTGTGTCATAATGTCCAGGTTCAGGTCCAGGTCCAGGAACTAGTATCCGTTATACAAGCCTTGTTGCTTGGCGGAACTAGATGGCGCTTTGTCATGATATCCGGATAATAGAACCAGTATTCATATTTAGAAAATATTTTAGCTACTCTGCAATAGCTATTTCACATAAACAAACATTCCACAGTGTGAAATCGTAAGTCTTTTTCTGGTAAACATTTTGTGTGCCGTTATGAGATTCCATAAATTCTTCGTTTCATACAAAACAAAAACAGTATCTTTCGGTTCCGCACAGTTCCGTGTCATATATATTTGACAGTTCGATTTTTTTGGTAGGAAGTTAATTATTGTTGCCATAAACAAAAAGTCAGGTGATTTCGTTTGAAAGTATGTGGCACTTTTTATACTTTAGCACAGGATGTGATATAGTTATATGTGTTATAGCTGTGATGGCTTAGCGGTGGGACCAGAGTACTGTGGATCAATGGTCTAAAGTTCAATCACAAAACAAGAACTACTGACTTTTCAAAGTTACATGCGTATTTATCACATGTTCAAATGATAGCGTGTGAAGTCTGTCAATTCGCACCTAGCTAGCGTAGTAGCTTAATTCTTCCCAAATGAAAAGAAACCTGTGACCTGCTGTAGACCTGAATGTACCTATGTGTAGGTACATTCAGCGACATCAAACCAAGAGATGAGCTAAGGAAAGGAGACAAATCTAAAACAAACCATTAATTTACCGTTTCATTGACGTTAAGCCGTTAAGGTCATCACTATCACAGAATAAATTACATATAAAGTTTCCAACTGCCAAACCCCAAGAAGAAGTTATTTTTAGAACTAAACTAATCAAGCAATAACTGATAATTACGCTCATCCGTCCTCGTATCTACACGTGTTTATTGATATACTGTAGCTGTTTCCCCGCTTTAGTATCTATAACTTAAATGTGCCTACCTATATACTTATATTCTTTACTTGTACTGTATAAGTAAATAATAAATGCTTGAATTTTCAAAAACTATGAAACCCGCACCTTTGCATTTATTTTTGCTGAGGAGCTTGAATATAAAATTTCATTCTTCTCACTGATAAAATTACGGGCTTTCCATATAAACTTACCCCTATTTCAACTTGATAGGGGGTCGATTTAAAAAATATATCTTAAATACGTATTTATGTATATTCAACCAAAAGCTTGTTTATGAAATTTCATATCTCTTACTTTGATGATACTATTCTTATTAGATGATATAATTATTTTCAACAATTATCTTTCTTCCTGTTTTTCGACAAATGAACCTTCTGAATCGTTTTATTTTTTACCGTCGCGTCTTGGCGCATACTGTAGCAATTTAAAACGTTTAGACGTAGGGATCGCATACCGCGGTCAAATATGCGGAAACGGAACGGTGTGGAGTTGTCAAAAATTAATTCACACTTTAGGGTGCCGTGGAAGAAATTGTAAACCATGCAGTACTGTTATAAACGATACATATGTATATTTTATTACGCTAATCATCCTCGAAGGATTAGGAAGAGGTTTACTAATAGATGTACACCCACATGTAATAGGGGTAGAGCCTAATATTATCAATAGTTGATAACATTAGGCTCACCCTATTGAGGCTATTGAGGATTTGATAGAAAATCTCAATAACGCGTTGCTCGACCTGGGAATCAAACCTAAGACCTCTAGCTCATCAGTCGCACTTACGAGTACTGGACCACCGAGTTAACTGGTCCAGGTTAATTTAAAGATTTTTCATGATATTTCTTACAAATAATCATCCTAAACAAACTAAAACACATTTCATTTATTACTTTTACGTACACTGTAAATAGTCCTAAAATCTCGTAGTATTACCAAACGACGCTAATATAAAACAAGTTAAAACTCCTACGGGACCATTTAACTCCAAACCAATTTACAAGCGGGAACACCGCCCATTCATCACTTGGTAGAAAAAAAAAAAAATGCTAAGCGCCATCGCCACCGACGACCCTATTCAGCCTAATTATGACAATATACGTCGGAGTTATGAAAGGGCGACAGAAACAATTTTTTTGTCTTTATTTATTGCTCTTGTAGTTTACAATAATTCAGTATTTTGACTACCATTTTATTTTATAAGAAACTTGTATTTTAAAAGCTGTTCCACTTGTACATTATTAATATTTGTTTATAGAGTTATAATAATACCTACATACATAAATAACATACCATCAACCGTTACCGAAGGGCTAGGCACAGGTGTACTAATATACCTACACTCACATTTCGCCGGTATTTTTTAGGCTACACAAGGTAATGTTTTTAAAAAGCAAGAATAAATCATATATTAAGTAAGTTGTGGTAACATGTTTTTTTTTATTACTAAGATGTTACCGTAGCGTAAATATAACATAGTCACAGTATACACTGCAAGATACTCAGTAATTTGATCAGACTTGTGCGCGCTCTGATATTATCGCTGTAGCAGAAAGTTCTCCTGTTTCTATCTGTGATTGAATACCATTTCATCATCTGGGTTCTTGGGATTATATTTGGACTTGGGATCCACTGTGATGCTACAATGCTGTAGAATTGTATACCTACCTCCTTGCCGAAGAGAGCTTGCTGAAGAGGACAGAAGACAGGAGAAAAGAACTTATCTTCCAAGGAACCTTTTTAAAATAAATTAATATGGATATTTTGAAGTCGCGAATTATTAAGCGGCATTATTTAGGTAGGCAAGCCTCGCAGTATCGACCTCATCGTCGCATACAATCAGTTTAGAGGGAAATGATTTGGAACCGAAACAAGCAGAGAAAATCACTTCGACTTTCTAAATGAAAAAACGAAGCTCAGATTTGTTCTGTAAACTTTTTCCCAAGCTTAAATTTTTACGAATCATATCGAATTTAATGTCTTACTAACTTCAAAGATGGCTGTTTGCGATTATACGCATTTGAGGAAGAAAGGGATGTTTTTCGAACATTTTAGGCCATTTCTGTTAAAAACTACAACTAGGACTTTTAATGCATCCTTAAATTAAATATAATTTACTTATTATTACCTATTTACTTTCCAAAACCCTACAAATAATTAGATACACGACTAAGAGCGAAAAGGAAATTAATTTAAGAATTCTCCTACTCACAAGCAATTAACGATAAAATTAAGTCATATAATCAGAACCGAGTTGACAGTCATAACGGAGGGGAGACTAATAAATCAATTGACTCGCCTCCCGGTTCTATAAGCGAGCATCTGACTAGTCCAATTAAACAAACTAACTAAATAATTATCAGAATTAATGCGCGCGCACATATATCAGTAGACTCCTTAAATAAATCTTCGTTTGATGTACAAGGAGTGCGCAAACGCAACGCAACAGACTCCCGCCACGCCCCTTCACAGCGATTGGTCCAAGTCTAATTATAACTTTGTGGCTCTTCATGAGCTATTTGCATCGTTTAACTAACCACAAATAATTATAAACCCTGGATGAAGCAAATAAAGTCGAGATTTCTGTGATTTTTCGTGTCAAATACTGTCATCCAGAAAGACGCCCATTAGTAAAGGCTCTCAATCTTCATTCGGATCAGTCGCACCACTGCCAGATATAACTAATTTGATAATTAAACAATTTTAGACCTTAGTTGTGTTGAAATAAGGGAGGTGGAGGCCAAAACATGTTGAGACGCGATTATGTTTTTCAAAAGAGGTAGTTAACATTCCGTGCCCAGACGTTTCAGCGGACGAATTGACAAAAACGCATCGTCAAACTTTCTTATTAGTCTAAATTATGCCCCTGAGTGAGTTACTCCACATTAAATAGTTCAGTGCTTAAAATGTGATTCAAAGTGTCCCTCAAGCTTCTACAGTGAACACGTTGATTTTAAACAATCAAATAAATTGTGGAAATTCAAAATGGAACCTTCAGAAACGATGGACGTTGACGAAATTAAAACAGAAAAAACTGAAACGAAACTGCCATTTTCTATCGAGAATTTACTGGCAGATAAATTCGAAAAACATAATTGTAATGATTTCACAAATGACGCGAACGCTTCGACTAGTGGTGTGTGTGATTTAAAAAGCAGTTTTGTTAGTGATGTGAATGATACAATCGATTCGGACGATGACGATAGAGCTAGTACTAACAGTTCTGAAAATGTGGACGTCGAGAGTTCAACCGTCGGCGATGCTCAAGAGTTTCTTGATATCAAGTCTGCTGATTATGCACAATCAGGTAATATTTGGGCGTAGAAAGTTATATTATTATATTATGAGTAAGTTTTTTTTCTTAAATAACCTCAAACTCAAGTATCAAAATCAGATCATTATTTTCAATTTCATAGACCTGATATTTTTTTTTAATCTACACATGCGACAAAATCCAATTCGTCATTATTCTATTCTTAAAATTTTGCGTTAAGATTAGCGCAGTACATGTGTTATTGTTTTCGATATTCTAACTCTAATCTTGTCGTATATTTAAGTAGTTGTCTTTCGAAAAGCAATGACAAATAAAAGAAGACAAGCGAATTATCGTACCTATTGTAAAAATCACAGATCTAACTGGAGGGTCCTGTCCGTCGGGCTAACTGTCAATGAATTCCAAGTCCCTGATGATAGGGCAAACCGCTAAGACTATACTCGGTGACAAACAGCAAAGAAGTGCCGTAGGAACTGTACTAACTGCACTTCTTTTCTGTTTCTCATGATATGTCCAACATAATTTCATCTTTCTTTTGCGAACTATTTTCTTAGGTTCTTTCATATTCATATTCATATCATTTATTTGCATTCCACAATGTTTTTATAGATGGTAAAAGACAATCTTATGTTAGACACAATTATGGACCCTGTCGGACACAACAAATATAATTACACTAGTTAAATATACAGTACGTATCTATCTTAATTACACATTATATTAAATTTATCTGTATCACTTATTAACATTAAATTTGCGTAAATTTTTAATAAAATATCTATTTCTCTTGCCTTCATTCATGATTAAAATGTAAGTACTCACTTCGATGAAAACTCTTCTTTATTCCTCTGCGTTTAGTTCGTGTCCAGTGCCGTGACACGGTGTAAGCTTAGTGATATGATCATTGACCACGGGCTGCCAATTTAAAGATCTTGAGGTTGAATTAAAAGCTTAACTTTTGGAAACCATGCAGACAGTGCCGGATTAAGGTAACTGGATGTCCGAAGCTTTGTGTGGCGATGGGCGATTGGGCGTTTGGGCTAAAATCACCAAAATATAACAAGCCAACTTTAAAAAAGGGCTGGGCTTTTTGTTTTAGTCTTGATCGTTCGTATTGCTTAAATAGCATATGGGCTGATCTTAACTTTTTTTTAACCCGAATCTGATTAACGTGAAGATTCATTGAATCCTTGTTTATAATTTACTAGCGGCCCGCCCCAGCTCCTCACGGGTACATATAAGTACCTATTTAATGAATATAAAAAATATATTAACTTCAATTGAATTTTTCATACGGATCCCTAATAATTTTTGAAGTAATATAACGTAGTATGTACATGTAGCATTCTAATGGTGAAAGAATTGTTCAAATCGGTCCAGTATGTTTGGACTCTATTCAATGCAAACAAACAGACAATCAAATCTTACCTCTTTATAGTATTAGTATAAACTAGCTACCCTTCTAGTGTCTGTAACACAAGCCTCGCTGCTTACCACGGAACTAGATGGCACTGTTTCATAATGACCGGGAATATTATTATTATTATCAGGTATGTCTTATGAGAATGTCTTATGATATTATTTATGTAGAGCAATATATATCACCCACGGTCACTGTATGTACGGCTATTAGATTGCTATAAAAGCTATTTAAAAGCTCATATATGTAACTTTATAATACAGATGGCCGAAAAAATTATAATACAGACTATACTATCAATTTTTCGGCCACAAAGCAATTGAAACTATGACATTACTGGAGACTAACATCTTAGAAAAACCAACGGTGGTTCTAATATCATGACGTTCATAGAGTACGATTACTCTTGATCGTTGAAGGAATTAACCTCGCATAAATTATAACAATTGAATTGAAATTATAATTCGATTGTTTATTTACGTACCTAACTTCTTATCTTAATTGACAATCTGAATAGGGTTAATTAAGTGTCTCTTTCTGGTTACAATTTTAAACCAATTACTGTGCTATGGTTCCCGGGTTCGAACCCCGGTAGGGACAAATGTTTATGTGATGAGCATCAACATTTGTATCTGAGTCATGGATGTATCTATGTATAATATACATTATGTATTTACATAGTATATCAACCATCTAATGTCCGTAACACAAGCCTCGTTGCTTACCATGGAACTAGATGGCACTGTGTAGTAATGTCCGGAAATATTTATTTATTTATTATTTACTGTTTCATATTGGGGCTAATATTCTATGCAACAACATTTCTGTAAACACGTTTTATAATGTATCTTTTTCTTTATCCAATAGTCTAGTGGTGTGACCAACGGATTATGAAGTCAAAGGTCGCGCACCATTGACTATTAATAGGTACGTGCGTATTTATCACATACTCATATGGTGAAGGAAAATATCGTGAGGAGGACTGCGTGCCAATAAGGGCCTAATCCCTCTCAAATGAGATGGGTGCCCAGCAGTGGGCAGTGATTGACGATGATTATTATTACCTATATTATGTCGCTAAATGTTTTTGGTAGATTACATTAATTTTGGTGTGTATTAAATACACACTAAAATTAAACTTCATCTTGTTTAGTGAAATGGCAATTTCTCCGCCCTTATGCACTAATAGCACTGTTGAACATTTTTATGGAATCTTCGTGTTGCGATGCTAATTACAACCTCCTTCGCTATTGACTCCGGTGCCAATGTGCCATAGGTAAAAAATAAAATGTATGCCCATTCTCAAAAACATCGACAGTCATAATCACTCCTTCCGCCGACAAAATAAATCTTAAATTTCAAAACGAATACCTATTCATATCTTAGAAATAAATCACAGAAACGCGAGCTTGTAATTTGAAGCAACATAATTAATGTAAAAAGATAAAAAAGTAAAGCAATTGACGCCTTCCCGCGCCATTTGACTCCACGCTACGCTCCCGCGCTTCGTATATTTTTGGCGCCAATTAATCTGTTAGTCAGGGCTTACTTTTTAATTTCTTAAATACACGAGTCCACCGAACATTCAAATAAAGAACTGACAGGAGTAGATTGATCACATTTGAAAATAATTATAAATCTAGAACTTACTAAGTGATTGAGCTTTTTTATTCTAGTCTTCAGGATTAATTAGATGGAGGATTTAAAATCACAATTTTAGTATCCATATATCCATAGCATCGACTAGCGTTGAACAAATAATATGAGCACTTATAGGTAATTTGTGCTTTTAATTAGTAATTTCGTATAGTCTAGTCATAGACTACGTAAACACGATGAAATGCCGCAGTTCGCGATCCAAAAGTTCATTCTAATTTAGGTAAATTTGATGGAAGTTGTTGATATTACCTATTTGTAAATGTATGTCTATGAGTGTATATGCGTTTTATTCCTGATCCTTTATCTCGTTCTACGGTACCTACCGATATACAACTTACAGTTAAACCGTAAAAATCGTGAAAATATCATTATTTCTCAGATACAAGTGAGTTAATACAGTTAACAACGTCTACCGCAAAAAAGAACATAGGTCATTATTTTGAAGTATTGATTTACTCGACCAAGATTGTTAATATAATCCATAAATATTAAATAAGCATATACATTAATATAGAATAGTAATTGTCACCATTATTACTCCTGTTGAGACTTAAATTTATTTTGACCTAGGTGACAAAAAAAACACAATCAAGAAGTTTTCAATTTGTCGGGTTCAAATGCCCATTTGAGATGAATATTTAATATTCCTTCCTCCGTAAATTATTATTAAGGCATGCAAGTTTCCTCACGGTGTTTTTCTTCACGGTTCATCTTCGTCTAATCCATATAAATATTATTGATGTGAAAGTATATCTGTATGTCTGTCTGTCTGCGTTAAGGGACTTAGTACCAGTATTAGTATATTGTCTATGGTACTTAGAACTACTTAGAATATACTGACAGACGCAGAGCTCAAACAGCACCTAAACGCTTAAACCACAAAACCGATTTAGATGTGGTATGGAGATGGTTGGAATCATGGGAAAGGGCAGTTAGTTTAGCCAGGAGTTTTTAATTTTATCGCGGTTAATATCATCCCTTAAGAGGGTGAATTATCACATCATCAACCGTTAGACGTCCACTACTGGACATAGGTCTCCGAAAAGGAAGGTAGAAATATGTGTGGGGAATCATTAATTTAAAAGGACTATAAAACTTGAATAATTTAACTTTTCTTGATATAAAGTAAATTGGATAAAAAACTAGCGATCACAAATTACTAATTAAACATAATTATCATTTATCGTCTATCTATAAACTTTAACTCCGAGAAAAATTATCGAGTGTGTCGCTTTGTGTTTTCGTTTTTGCAAGTGCGAAATGACAGTTAGTGGACACAGGCCGTTTTTCATCGTAAATAAAAAAAACATTGAAAATCATGATTAATGTATCTGTTGTTTCCAAAAAACTAAATTGTTTTAAATATATTTGAGTAAAGAATTTAAGTTTATTCCGACAGAGTTAGTTTTAACATTGATTTCTGACATGCAAAATTAACTTAAAAAAAAAAGAAAAACCAACTTCAAAAACTAAAAAGCAAAAAATAACTTCATACAGTTGCATAAGGTGCCAAGCCAAACTTAATAGTAAGTACACTCACCGCGAGTGACCTTGAGCGGGGTGATTAAAACCACCACATCATCGGCACCGACTTCATACCTTTAAAACTAAAGAAAAGGTAAAACTGTATGAAGTTATTTTTTGCTTTTTAGTTTTTGAAGTTGATTTTTCTTTTTTTTAAAAGTTAATTTATTTTCTTCTTTTTAGTGTTGTATATATTAAACTTTTCATATCAGGTCCATCTAATAGCCTGAAAGAACACAACTATCGATCCATATATACTTATAATTATGAAAGATTTTTCCTCCAACTCCTAACCGTTGAGGAGTTGTACCTTCCATCATCAGATCATTACATGAGATGGTGATTTTCAAATGCAAATACTTGGACAGCTTTGGAGAATACATGTAAATGTAATAAATGCCTATAACTGAAAGAATTTTCTTTTAACTCTTAACTGTTGAGGAGTTCTACCTTCCACCATCAGCTCATCAACATCAAATGATGATTATCAGACGCAAATACTGGAACAATTTAAGTAAATGTATTTAAAACGTGATAATTGCCTTTAAAATTTGAGGGTTGCCCTCGATTTTCCTGCGATCCCATCATCAGATCGTGATGTGGTTACAATGGGACCATTTGTGAAGTATACCCTTTTAAACAAAAAAAGAATTTTGCAAATCGGTTCAGGCGTTTTTAAGTAATTCGTGAACATACATAAAAAAAAAAAGATTCCGACGAATTGAGAACCTCCTCCTTTTTGAAGTCGGTTAATAAAGCGATCGCCGGCAGTGTTATTGTCTACTCTGTTTTATGTTTTCTTATTTTACTGCCTAGGCGAAAAGACTGGCTTTTCTCGTCAAATTGCAGTGGTAAAAGAAAATATTTGTACCTTTTTAATTTATTTGGACAACCAGTACTTAGTTGTTATATTTCTCTTAAATCTTTACAAATTATTAGTTTCCGATAGGACTATTCAATGCAAGGCGTTGACAATGTGACATCAAAGATTTGTAGGTCTAAGAAATCAGAAAAAAATCAGGTCGAAGAATCATTGCTATGCTTTTTCACCCATATACTGTCCCACCGCTGGGCATGAAGATCCTCTTAATTGAAGTCCACCACTGTAGTCAACTGTAGGTTATAAGTACTTAGACTATTCACACGCCATTGAGAAAATCCCTCAAGCATTGAGATTTCCTCACGATATCAATTCGGATTAAGACGTAACTCCTTAAAGTCAGTAGCAGGCCTTGAATTTAAAGATTTGAATTTGAGGTCATACCACAAGACTAAGCCATCACAGCTTATTAAAAAATTATGAAGTATACTTATTTGTCCCTTTCCTAATTATTATTTTTTACATAAATTTAACTATATTTCGTTTCAAAAACTCCGTATCACACATTACATCGGGCCTATAAAATACGTACAAAAACATAAATCGCAACTTTATAGTAAAACATAATAAAAATAAGCAATAAATATCACAGAGTTTTTTTCTTTAGCGACAATTGCCAATAATTCGTTGTAACGAGTTTAACGTGAAAAAAACATCATTAAACGTTAATATATTTACGATCTGCCAACTATAAAGAGCGTACGGACATTTTTGTTCCAGCAATTGCGGCTCGAATTAGCCGTTTGATTTGGTTTCCCGCGTTCCACTCACACATTCAAATGAAACAATTTAATTTCACACATACTAGTACTGTTAGGGATGTATACCGCGTATACGTCACGTACCTCTGCGTATACGTCAGAAAGAATATATAGGTATTTTTGCCTTACAATCGCATAATTTATAAATTATCATGTCATCTGGTTATCTTACATAGGTTATTGATGACAGCATTATTGCTCACACTTTAATAGTCTGTTTCTCAAATATTCGACTAGATTACTTCGATATTTATTTCGTAGGTATTTTTGATTTAACATATTTTTCAACACTTGCCATTAAGCCCCCGGTTCTCCTTCAGATAGGTGCAGATTAAAAAATGAAATATCACCAAACAAATGACCTCCTTGGCAGTAATTTATCATGATGTTCATAAAATGTCAAATATTTTCACTAAACTGACAACCCTACACTTATACACCCGTTAACCGCGCAGTGATGTCTCATTTTCTAAATTTGTTACGAAAAGATAAATCTCCGCGCGTCCCGACTCTCGTTAGCTAAATCTTTCTCCCTCGTAATTATTTACCCGTTAGAAAAAAAAGGAAATAAACATGAAAAGAAACGTCTCACAACTGAAATTTAGTAAGTGGCCGGAGCTCATTAAAAAGCTGTAACATTCTATTACCAGACAACGGATGGGTGTGTATCCGAACGGGCCGAACGTCATACTGAACCAACCACTTTATTTCTAATGTTTGACATCTGAAAGTCATTTGAGAATAGTCTTTATTACTCTGACTTAGAGTATCAATTAAATATTTGGTTTGTCAATAAATGCGTATGGGGCTCACAATGGCGGGAAACAAAGACGCGAAGCGCTGACAAGCGAGGATAAATTGACATTAATTGCCTTACCACAGTCGAAGTGGTTTGCAAGCGTGTTATGTCGCTTATTTTAGACGGCAATGGGATTATTTTAGACGCTAATTAATTTACTTTCTACATTATTGCGGGCGATTTGATGTATTGCGTCTGGGAGACAGTTTAGTGTTTGAAATGTTTGATGTTAGACATTTAGATGGTTTTCTGTTCGGATACATTTTATTATACAATAGTAAACAAAGGATTATGTTGCTGACATTTATTTATTAGTATGGTCTTGGACATTCTTATATTACGATAGCATTAAAAATATTATATTAATTTACCAGATAATATTCCAATTTTAAAGATACTTTCCCATTCGTGCGCCGTCTAGTACATTTATCTGGATATAGAGATAGAATTTGTTTACAAATGTTCATTCTCCTCACAGATATGCCTACTATTATATACGATCTCGGGAGCTATACCACAGGCTAATCATCCAAATGGCATAGCAGTGAAAATTTTCATTACGTTACGTTCATTACGCATTTTATTTCATTATAATTATGACTAGAATTAAAAAGCGCATGGTCAGTCTGTGAACTCTAAGGTGACATTATACCTTTTCGTTCATAGATTGATTGGCCGTGCCACTGCAAAGAGGCGCTTGCTATAAACAGAATTAGCTGGTGTCGATAATAGTTAATAATACATAGCCGTCATTGTTTATACGTCTCATATCGATCTCCTAATCCGGTGTTATATTTATGTATCTTGCTTATTTAAAATGTTGACTTGCTATGGCTTTTGAGCTGTAGTTCCTGTGTACCTAAACTAATCTAAAAAAACTTCTGTCTGGACAAAACATCACAAATTAAATGTTGTCGTCATCTAAATAAGATAGCAAGCATGGCCGGATGGCTAATAATAATTCGATGTGTTTTCTTTGTCATTTGTAACCACAGATATAATTGTTGTTAATTTTATTTTACATTGCCGGCACTTTTCATATCATTGATGTGATAATTATTTTATTTTATAGCATACTATATAGATCGCCAGATATAAGATATGACGATCCTTGGGGGAGACCTATGTTCAGCAGTGGACGTCTAACGGTTGATGTGAAATACTATATAACTGTTTTCATAATTTGTGAGGGAATTTATTGAGGACGTTAATTGTAAACTATACCAAATTTGATTGTCTTCTGACGAGAAGAAATTTTATCATAGGTAATGCCTTCATTTTCATGTAATAAGCATTGTCTTCATCTTTTTTTTTTCGAGGTATTTCTAAAGTAAAGGAAACCTAGCTCTATGTTATGTCTCGCAACTTCAACCTCATTTCTTAACTACATACACACTTCATATTATATTATTAATTATTACTTATTATTAATTATTGGCTACACAGTTTATGAAGTCATCGCCTCAAAAAACTTTAAAAAAATAAATGAAGTTTATTTTGGCGCGCTCATTAGCTCGTTCGGATACTTCGGATATTCAGTGTGGCGCTCTTTCTTCCAAAATGGCGTCGCGTGTCTGGCGTGACATGTTGATATATTACCACTAATTACTCAAAGCGGGGAGGTGTTTATTGAAAATAGCTGTAAGGTGACGACGAGTCGTGTCTGCTGCGTTTTCTACGTCCGTTCACAATGACTTCCGTTATAAATTAAGTCAACTATCATTAGTTTACGAAACTAATTATAAAATTAATTGTTACTTACTGTTTGTCAAATATCATTATTGTTCAGAGACAATTTGGTTGTTTATAGACAAATAGCTAAATACTTATACCTACTGAGATAACTGGGCGGCCATTAAAGCGGATGTTGTGCCAAAGCCGCTAGAGAGATTTATCGCAAATCGAAATCAATCAACAGGTAATGATTACGATTCACTAGTGTCAATGATTCATTGTAAGTACCTACCTACGAATTTAGGCAGATATTTTTATGACTGCAATAACGTGCCAATCTCAGGTTTCCAATGAAGAAACTGGTCATTAATAAGAATTACAACACATCACAACGAATTTAATTAGACGTGAGTTTGAAGAGGCTTTCCTGAAATTCCGTCTACCATTCAGCCGGGTTTCATTTCAATAGGATAGTGAAAATTACTCATTACTGGCCTATTTGCTGTAAATATGAATAGAAAACATCGTCCGACGGGTAGGTTCCTAATCCTAAGGTGTGTTCGCTCAGGCAGCTAGGGAATCAGCAATGCAATGTCAATGCAGACAGCGTCGACGCATTGCACGGAACGATGCGTCGACGCTGTCTACATTGAACGCAAATTGCGACGCTTCATAGCCAAGTGGGTCTATATTTACTACTGTAGCATTAGTCTCATTAACATAAATTGATGTGTAAACGTGTGTCTGGATGTTTTCTCTAGGTAAGAGATATTTGGTAGGCTACAAAATATAAAAAGGAAAAACATCCCAACATCCTAGTATGGGCCCGGCCTCTATTAATCTGTACCTAGGTATGCCAAATTTGTGAAGTCTGCCAACGCGCACCAGGATGGCATGGTGGACTATAGCCTAATCCATCTCAAATGGGAGAGACCCGTGCCTAATAGTGGGACAATAATTGACCCGGTTGATGATGCCAAATTTCATAATTTTTTACGGTGCAAGAGTAACAAACATCCACACATACATCCTTACAAACTTTCGCGTTTATAATATTAGTGGGATAAAATAAAGAACCATGTTGTCCTTCAACAGGTTCATGCTCGTCCCGAGGCAAGCGCGCGCGCACGGCGTTCAGCGCGCAGCAGATAAAAAGCTTGGAGGCTGAGTTCGAGAAGAACCGTTACCTGTCAGTGGCAGCGAGAGGCCGTCTCGCGAGGCAGCTTAGACTTACAGAGACACAGGTAACTTCAACAAGGTCATGAAGTGGTCACGCCATCGAGAAAATCTCTCAAGCATACAAGCTTCTAAATCTATATAAATTTATACACTAAAAAATATCTGTCTTTGTTTTAGATAAAAATATGGTTCCAAAACCGCCGCACGAAATGGAAACGAAAATACACAAATGATATCGAACTCCTCGCTCAACAGTATTACAGTAGCCTCGGCATCGTCAGTCCACGACCCATGTTTGTCGGCGACCGACTCTGGATCTTCAACTACCCCAACCGAGTCCCGCCCACACAGCAACAGCAATGGATGAAATCCCTAAACAATATGAGCGCACACAACCAAATAATAGACAGAACCAACATGTTACGAAATTTACCAAAACCGGACGTTCCATTCCTAAATCCTACAGTGTATCCGAACGAAAGAGTTTTCATGGATCGCGGCTTGAGTTACGCGGGAAATATCAAAATACCCGCCCAAAATCGTATTGTCCCAAGAGAAGTTTTTAATAACATGGCACAAAGGAGTATGGATGTGTATAAAAACAATATTTTGAGCAATAGTAGCCCACCTCAAGAGCCTAATGTTGATCATTTGAGAAGGTTGGAAGAGAATTTTAGTATTTAAGTTTTTGATCGAACGATTTGTAGATGTAGGTATGTACATAATTAAAATGTAAATAATAAAGTTTGTCATAATTATCATGTTCGTATTAATTCTCGGTCAATACCCACGTAATTAAACCTTATTTTTCAGCAATCCGGTACATTTTGTAAATTCTAGTAGAAAAAATATCCCTAGCTGCACTAAAATTTCAGTTTAATCGTATTACTTAAAATTTCAGTGTATATATATTTACACACACACATAAAAATAATTGACTTTGCCTCACTGACTGATTGATTCATCAAAGAAGAGAAATATCACCCTGATGTTTAAATTAGAATAAACCGGTTAAAAGGGGTTTAACTGAAACTTAAAAGAATAATGTCTAATCATTTATTGTGTTATTTAAATAAATAAGTAGTTTATGATTGACACACTTAACATCTTAAAAATAAAAGCAGTATAAAAAACGTCGTCTAGTCGTCAATAACTTATTTGTAATTTGTATGAACCTAGATTGGTGAATATTATAGGTACCTAATTTTATTGTAGTATTCAAAAGATAAAAAAACATACGTGCGTCACTTCTTATATGCATTGCACATACTTAAAAAATAAAACGCTTCACAGGATAGGCACAGCCCAGTGTGGAGTGTTTAGGCAATAGTTTTTCTACTCTGAGAAATAAAGGATTTATTTTTATTATTTTTATAGTAAGCACATATTATGACCGTAGGTTCGTCATTGGAGTAAAAAAAACTTACCATACATAGGTATGGTACATATTTATGTAAATACCCTAATAATAATAGTACTTACCAAACTGCCCAAAAAATGTGGAACGCTTCACGATTTTGCGTGTCATCCTTGCGCAGGGGCCATGCTAATCTTCTCTGTATCGTTCCAATTTTAGTATATGTACTGCCGAAGCAAGTACAATTAATGTTGTCCCAAATTTTGTATATATGCGTAAGTAAAATGAAAATTTCAATAGCGCGATTTAGAACTTTATAAAATATTTTCAAGTTACGTTTGATATTTTTTGTTCCGATGGTATTTTAATATAATGGTTGTATCACAAATAATATTATAGTAATACAAAATATATATTAATTTAGTTATTTACGAATTATTTCAATAAAATATAATTGTCCAGTAGTTTTAGCAAACCTAGCGCCATCTGTGTGTTACTGTGTGAACTGCTTCAGAACATGCTCATGTTAACGGTTCAAATTTTAGTCGCCCTTTTCAATAAACATTAAGCAAAAGTAAATAACGAACAATAGATGTAGCTAGTTTCTAAAATGTAGGGTAAGCAGAATTACAGGTCAAATTGATAATAATAGTATGAATAAATATCAAGGTATTTTAGAAACCATGGCCCATCTAAAAACCTTTCTTTCTACTTACTTTTATTTAATTATATAAACTAAGACACGTAGGAAAAGGTCCGAAAAAATTACAGACATTGTACCTATAGGATATCCATCTTATTTAGAATCTTGCCTTTATTTTCCTCGATTGATGTTCCCGAAACCTGAACCAAATATTAAATCGTCATCGGTAACCATTATGACAAAAACCATAAATAAAAAATTAGTACCCTATCCACCTGCGACGAATGTCACGTACCTATTGAGAGAGGCTTACATCCAGCAGAACAGAAAGGCTGTGCATGATGATGGTGATGACCACCTGTAAGGATTACTGTTTTTACGGATTGCCGTTTAGGCATCGATCGATCATCCACATTTGCTTCGTCAGAAAATTCGTGACGTCTGGCGGCCCCTGGGATCTTGGACCATAAAGGTAGGGCCAGTTATAGATAGGGTTGCCACCCTTACTTTATTATAGAGTATAGTACTCTATTTCGACTGTGCATACGTTACGAGACACATCAAATAAGCAAAAATACTTTATTAAAGGTGTTAAGTAAACATCGTAATTTTGTAAGCGATGATTTGAAATTCAGAGTATTTTTACATCAATAATATTGCAATATATACAATATATTTGAGAATGTTTCTCAATACTAGCTTCATTGACAGCAATGAAATACCATAAATAAGGAAACAAAAAATAAAATACTTTATTTTTTGGTACTTTTTTTAAACCTTTAAAAATCTAAAAATACTTTATGTAAAGCCTGAAAAGATGGCAACCCTAGTTATAGGTAGGTAGGGACTCTGCATACACCTAAGGAAATTCGTTGAGACAGTATTTTATTTTAAACATATCTTAATTGGCTACATGTAGACAAAGTATGTAACACCTGTGAAGGCCACATAAGAAAAGTAAACAATAAAAGTACACTAAACAAATAAAATAAACGTTAATTTTAAATACATAATTTATTTCTATGGTACAAGTTATTTCCAATGATTTGCCGTTACAGAATTTATAATTGCAATATCAAAACAAAATGTACAACGTTGTTAACTGGAGCACTTTGCGTTTTTCAAATATTGCTCATTTTTATAACAATTTTGTTTAAATATAAAAATCTATAATCCACGCTTGGTTTTTTAACTGATTATCAACACTTTTAAATCATCGGTTTTGTATAATTATAAATAATTCCACCAATTGTTTTCCCTAAATGTCCATTTCCACGCATACAAGACACATTTTTTTATTATTTATTTATCAATATAAACATAAAAAATAACAAATCGCACATTCATTTCTTGCTTTTACACTTTTTTTTAAGACAGTTGCCATTGTGTAATATAAAAAAATATTCCTAAAATGAGTGTTTCTTACATTAAAATGCGTTACGAAAGCACTTTAGGCATCAATTTATTGTCTACAATCCATACGAAACGGACGTCGTTTAAAATGAGGTATCGATTACAAATAAATCGACTAAATAGTACTGGCTTAACTAAATAATAGCACTGAAGAAAAAAATGAGAAATTCGAAATTGGAACAGTCGTGAGTTCGTGTAGCAACTGTCTGATGGCCGCCATGTTCGGGCGTTGTATGGGGCTTTACTTTAAGGAAATGCACGTTGTTCTGTCTGATGCATGAGTGTGTTGTATAGGTAATATATTGTATATGCTATGCGCCAGGCTTCGCTTACAAGTCCATATTGACACTTCACTTTACTGCAGCGTATCACGATGTGGCATAGTGTTACCTGGAACAAGAAATTAAAGCTGTTATTCAGTAAATAATAAACTATTGAGGCGTTTTACAGTCTAACACCTAGATTGGGATTTGAAGCTGTGTCCAGTGGACTATGAAGTGGGCACCACCGTTTTCGAAGTTATGTGTATTTATTATATGGTCGATCGGTGACGGAAAACCTGTATTTGGGCGATGAGGTATGTGACTACGCCAACAATACCAGAGAAATCATAATTAAACTTGAACAAGCGGCCGTGCTCCAGCCGCCGCCGCCGCGCTTGTCTACACTAGGTGCTGTGTGCCTGTGCCTGTGCCTGTACCTGCTAGCTGGCTAGCTGTCGTCCTGCAGCGAGGTGAAGCGGTTGCCGAGCGCGAGCGGCTGTCGCGGCGCGGAGGGCTCCCGCGCGGCGCCGGCGCCGGCCGTGCTCCAGCCGCCGCCGCCGCGCTTGGCGCTGGCGCCCAGCACCGGGAAGTAGTCGTCGTTGTGGATGTCCGGCGCGTGTTTCTGTCACACACATAAAGGGTCAGTCAAACAGAAAATCACACAGGCACTGAATTGCGCTGTGACGACACGAGTCCGAGCAAGACGTAACGTGGGGACCGCTGACGTCACGCACCAAGCGCGCGCATCTTGGAAATTTTAAGTGTTCAAAACTTCTTACGGTCATAACTTTCGTAATTCTGTACAGAATTACGTGAGACTAATATATTATGTAAAGTACGTAATCTAATACTTATTTTTAAAGGCGGCCTCAGTTCTGAGTGATCAAGGAGGGGTCAAAAAGAAGGTCAACCCAGTTCTTCCCAAAACATTACAGTTTCAATTTACGTCAAGTTTCAACTTTGAATGTGGGATGACCTTTTTTGAAGCCCCAACGCGAATGGCTGTGGCAGTTCCAGTGTTCCCTTACCGTACTCCTGCGCACGTTCTCGACGGGCCGCTGGCGGGACGAGGGCGGCACGTACGTGGCCGGCTTGCTCTCGCGCGGCTTCGGCTCCTCCACCGGCGGCGGCGCGGGGGCTTCCACTTCCGGCTGATGCTGGAAGTGTCCATATATCGATTAATATAGATCATCTTCTGTCTGCGATCTTATACATGTTAGCTTTTAGCATGTTAGCATTATCAATATATTTTCAATATCCTTAATAATTCATGTGTGTCTGTCTGTATGGGTGTTTTAGGTTTGGGGATAGTTAATGTACCGGGGAAGGACATAATGATAGTTTTGTCCCTCAAAAGTGCGAAAAGGGGGTTAGAAGTTATTATATGGAGACGATAATTCCCTAAAAGAGAGTAGAAATAAATAAACAGATAGATAAAATATCAAATTGCGTAAATTACTAATTCTACGGCAAAAGATAATACATACTTATATAAAAATATAGGAACACTTGAATTATTTGGCTTATGTTAAAACTAAAATTATTTTCTTTAAATAAATAAATATTCTGCGACATTTCACACAGCACCATCTAGGCCCAAACTAACCAGAGCTTGTACTATGGGTACTAGACAATGGAATATAATACTTATATACTTTTTTTTTTGTAAATACATACTTATAATACATAGGAAACACCCAGACGAACACAAACATTTATATTTATCACATAAATATTTGTATCCCGTGGGAATCGAACCCACGACCTCGTGATCAGCAGTCCGGTACTCGAACCACTAGACCACAGAGGCCGTCAGATATATTATATTCATATTCATATATAGGTTAATTTTAGGTCAATCATACATTTGTATTCGAAATATGTTCTGTTACGTACAGGCTTGTTCCATGGTCCCTTGACTTTCCCGCCCTCGGGCGCGGTGTCCTCTGACGCGGAGTCACGCCCAGACTCGGTTGCTCCATTGCCGCCCTGCAGGACCTGGATCTTGAGCCCGGTGTAGTCCTTCACCGGCTCCTCATACTCCTTCCATTCTTCTTCTTCCTGAAAATATTGGAGAAGATAATGTATAGACATAAATTTATTTTGACAATTTTTTTGGCACTTAGGGACAAAACAAAGAATAATATTAACACACGTAAGTAACTTGTCGATGATTGATATTGATACTGGATGAAGGTTCAAATGCTTTACAATGCCTGAAAATGATCAAGAACAATAAAAATGATAACTTTTCCTTGCCACCAAAACGTACCTAAATGTAGTAAAGTTTATGATAATTATATGACACTTCATGTATCTAAATTTGAAACTATATTTCCTACATGGTTTCTTTATAAATGTGTATCTAACAACCCAGAAAATATGAAAAACCGGCGAAAACATGAAAAGTGCGAGTCGGACTCGCGCTCAAAGGGTTCCGTACTATTTACCGGCTACCTTTCGCCGTCATTAATACGGAGTAAAAAAGGGCAAAAGCTTCGCGTTTGTTGTATGGGAGCCCCCCTTAAATATTTATATGTTTTGTTTTTAGTTTTATTTGTTGTCATAGCGGCAACAGAAATATATAATTTGCGAAAATTTTAACTGTCTAGCTGTCGCGGTTCTTAACATTCAGCCTGGTGACAGACAGACGGACGGACAGACGAAGTCTTAGTAATAGGGTACCGTTTTTACCCTTGGGTACGGAACCCTAAAAATGCCAAATGATCCAGTTTCGAGATGTAGTATACATAGCCATACTAATATTATAACTGCGAAAGTGTGCCTGTCTGTCTGTCTGTTACCTCTTCACGCTATAACCACTGAACCGATTTAGATGAAATTTGGTTGAGAGATAGTTTGAGTCCCCGGGAAGGACATAGGATAGTTTTCATCCCGGAAATCATCCCTAAAAAGGGGGAAAAGGGGGGTGGAAAAAAATCTAATTTTACGCAGACAAAGTCGCGGGTAAAAGCCAGTTATATTATAAATTAACTGCATCTGGGTAGACTGGAAGCTGACAAACTAAGCTGGATAAACAGTCAGATGATGACATTTATTCATTGACGTCATCGACGTTATTAAAATATCGCATTCGATTTATAATCGTTGACACCTCATCAATGCTCTATTAAATTTAAATTAGATATAATTAATGGTGTGCTTAGTTGGGATTTTTATTTTAAGAAAAAAAATCATTGATGATGATGACTTGATTAGCACAGCGGTTTAAATGCTGCCATTCTGAAGCCAGGTTCGAATCCCGGTAGGAGCAAATGCTTGAGTGATGAGCATGAACATTTGGCCTGAGTGTGTATAATATGTATGTATTTACAAAAAAAAAAGTGTATATGTAGTGTATCAACAAACTAGTATTCGTAACACAAGCCTTGTTGCTTAGCTCGGAACTAGATGGCGCTGTGTCATAATGTCCAGGAATATTTATTGATAATTATGTAACACAGGCCTTGTTGCTTAGCTCGCAACTAGATGGTGTTGTCATAATGTCCAGATTTATAAATTGTAAAATGGATATATTTATATTATATAACAGAAGAAGTATATTCCGTTCTGCTACAGTCTACTTCTTGCTTAGTATGCTTTCTTCATTATCAAAGTGAGTGGGGTAATTGCAACACCGATAGTGAATACTTTTTAAGTGTATTTTCATCTTAACAGAATAACTAGAGAATAACTAATAGATTATAGAATTAATACAGAAAAGAAACTATGTACTAATTAATAATCAGGATAGCCACACCCAGCTTTCCAAAGTCAATAAATTGTTAGCCACAGAGTCCGCGCAGTTCAAGGTAGCATTAGTATTTTTGCTTAGAGTTAAATCATTACAATAAGTGTGCTTGAGCATACAAGTTTCTATCAAGTTCAAAATAGGAAAAAAACTTTATGGTTAAATGTCTTCATTTTCTCAAAATAATTTTATATTCCATTCAGAGTGAAAACCCTTATCATTAAAGTCAGAATCTTGGCATTGCCAAGGTGTAGCTTAAAAAATTAACATAAATTGTAATAATTGATAATTTCGACCTAACTAATAAACAAACAAAATATAAAAGGGTCAATATCCTCCTGAGGCCTGTGTGCCCTTTAAATACCCTCAATAAATTGATTGATTGGCACAAAAACATGTAGGCAAACCAAAATGGGTTCTCTTATAAAGGCAGTTCACAATTGAATTTATCTTTCAAATCAAACTGCTGTGTTCTCATACCAATATAATTTTTTTTCTAAGTGAAGCTAATTAAAATCTAAATATATTTAAAAACTGCTTTTGAAGACCTACTTTTAGGAACTATGCAACAAATTTTTTAAAAATTCTAAAGCACCTGTAATATATTTATCTAATAGTAATAAAACATTTGACTTTGACTTACTGTTACATAAAAAAAACTTGTATAACAAGTTTTATCTTCAATATCATTAAGTCTCATGAATTTCAATGTATTATGCATCACTAAGTATACAAAATCAATTGGCTATGTATTATTTTTACTATGCACATATTTTATTCCAAAGCATCAGATGTTTTGAGAAAACCCACATTTTATTTATTCTTTGGTAACATGCATAATTAGGCATCAAAGCATGTCACATTTAACCAATCAAAATACTTTTGATACATGGTAATGGCAAATTATTTTTACAGAACCGGCAACACATAAGTGACCTCTTGTTTGGCAAATATCCACAAGCTATAAGAAACACTTCTTACCATAGGGTGGTCCATATGCTTGTCTACCACCTTTTTGTTATATAAAAAAGCATAAATAATGTTACAAAGGATACAGAAATACTGTCTGTCCCACGGTGTTTTCTCATTTTCCCCCTTCTAGAAGAAATTTCCCTATATCCCCCTGATACCTATGATAATAACTTTGAACAAACAATGTTATACCTACATAAAATTAAATGAAAATAAATCTCAAACTCTGACTCTAATGCCAATATTTTTCTATATTTCCATTTAGGTTTTTATATGCCAATGTCTATATGCTATGCATGAATTCCTGATCATCATTGTTGATTTGAAATACTGAAGGTACAGAAATCTTGTATTTAAATAACATATTAACATACAATTATCTCTTACCCTTTGAAAACATATCTGCAACTTTCATGCTCAACATTAAATATTTAAAATTGTTCTTCAAAAAGGTTAGGTTATAATACATGGAACTAGTGATGAATTATGCATAACAGTTGATATATAACACTGGGTTTTATTGTAAGGTTTCTGCCTACCCAAATCATACCTAAGTTGTAAAGTATTGTAAAATTTTAATATATAATGGTATCTACATGTCATGTTTTGTCATTTAAGCTTATTGTTTTCCTTATGACACTTACAATACGGTTGGATTGTCACTGTAGTTGTCACTATAATTACATTCATTATAATTGTTCAAGTTGTTTGCATAATCTTGTTTGTTATTGTATCATTACAAGTTCATGAACATTGAACAGTATATCTCTATAATTGGCTGTATAGTTAATACCTTGGACAATAAAATTATAAATATATTGATATTAAAAATGTTTGGGTTGAGTCTATAGGTGACCCATATCATGATATATAATCAGACTTTTTTAATTTTAAAAAATAGAGCCTTTAAAATACATAAAAGTTGTTGCAATTGCTATTACAATTCTAAACATCATTATAAAATTCATACTTAGTTGCAGGTACTTAGATTTTATACATAACCTACCATACTCACTCCCATTGGATGACAAAGTAAGATTTCATCTGTGAAGAGATATCTGATATACTTGCTTATTGTGGAAAGTTTCTAACAATATAAATGGTAATTACTCAAAATTAGGCTATATTAATTATTGTCGACCTAGTGAATAAAAATTGCTAGGTGTTCAAACTTATCCAGGTCACACGTTAAATAGCCGAGACGAGGAAAAGTTGACATTAGTCATTATGAATAAAACAGGGCTTCACTACTAGCCGATAATGACCACGAATCGCCCTGACACAAAGATGTCTTGGTGGCAAAGATGAGTAAAAATTTAATGTTTGATATGAAAACTTACCCTTGCACGGCCTCCTTCCTCTCCTTCCTGAACAGGCCGCTCCTTCTTCGGCCTTACATCTGATTTCTGTTTTGGGTCATCCAATTTTTTGGCTAACTCATCTGCGGTAGCGAACTTTTTCACTGCCTTTGACTTTTTGCGATCTTTTTTCGCGAAGAAATCGTCCAAGTCGGCCATCTCTAATTTTGACTTAGAATCCAAATTTTTGCTCTGGTATTGTAGTAATTACAGTAATATTGGAACTAAACGTAAAGGGGGAAAATAGGCCCCCAAAAAGTGAAATGATTTCTGTAGCAAGCGTGGCCGACTGTTTCTTTTTTTTAAAATGGCAGATCTAAAGTTGCCACTTTATAATACAAAAATGTCATTTATAAATTACCATCTATACAAATGAAAAAACTACTACAACACATGGTACTATTTCTACACTACTGTTTTAATTTTTTTAATACGATAATTTTAATTTAATTCCTTAATATTTTTGTGAACCTTACAAAAGAAAGTGACTTCAGTTGAAACACCAAGTTAACAAAAAACACCAATGTATTTCGTGTGAGGCCAGTTGTTAAAAACTATTAATATTATATTATTATAACTTAGTAGTTACCACAATATAATATGCACTTTTGGTAAAATAATATGATAGGTCAGGCTATACCTGGCTTTCTATGTGAACAGAGTTGTAATTCAAAAACGTTTATACCAAAGTGCGAATAAGGAAAAATCCTTATAATAACAATACCAAATATTGCACACATTTTTCCTTCCTTAAATGAGCAAATATCGTCGTAATGCATCGTGAACTTTTAGACACTTAGCTAAATGCCCAAGTTGTGACTGGATACTTGGATAGTCCATCCTATAAGAATTGAACATACAACCTCAACCTCAATACTATAATAACATCAATGAATAAATTAATTTCTACGAAAAAATAATTAAGATTAATTTTAAAATGTGCTTTAAAATTTGCTGTACGTACATCCTTAAGTGTTACATTATTAATATTCTTGAAAACATTAACTTTAAAAAAAAAGACAAACCAACTTCAAAAACTAAAAAGCAAAAAATAACTTCATACAGTTTGACCTCTTTTTTAGTTTTAAAGGTATGAAGTCGGTGCCAAGCCAAACGTAATAGTAAGTACACTCACCGCGAGTGACCTTGAGCGAGGTGGTTAAAACCACCACATCATCGGCACCGACTTCATACCTTTAAAACTAAAAAAGAGGTCAAACTGTATGAAGTTATTTTTTGCTTTTTAGTTTTTGAAGTTGGTTTGTCTTTTTTTTTAAAGTAATTTTTTTTTTTTTCTTTTTAGTGTTGTATATATTAAACTTTTCATATCAGGTCAATCTAACAGCCTGAAAGAATACAACTATCGATCCATATATACTTATAATTATGAAAGATTTTTCCTTGAACTCCTAACCGTTGAGGAGTTGTACCTTCCATCATCAGATCATTACATGAGATGGTGATTTTCAAATGCAAATACTTGAACAGCTTTGGAGAATACATGTAAATGTAATAAATGCCTATAACTGAAAGAATTTTCTTTTAACTCTTAACTGTTGAGGAGTTCTACCTTCCACCATCAGCTCATCAACATCAAATGATGATTATCAGACGCAAATACTGGAACAATTTCAGTAAATATATTCAAAACGTGATAATTGCCCATAAAATTTGAGGGTTGCCCTCGATTTCCCTGGGATCCCATCATCAGATCCTGATGTGGTTACAATGGGACCACCTGTGAAGTATACCATTTCAAACAAAAAAAAAATTTTGCAAATCGGTTCAGGCGTTTTGAAGTAATTCGTGAACATACATAAAAAAAAGATTCCGACGAATTGAGAACCTCCTCCTTTTTGAAGTCGGTTAATAAATAACTGAATTGCAATAGCAATAAGTACTTACATAAAGGATAGTGATTTACTTATTATTTATGATGTGATTTTCTTCGCAAATATTATTGTTAGGAAGCCCGAATATTTAGTAATGTTAAGAAAAAAACAAAATGAATTTGAATTTAGCAGGCTTGAGCGCCTTGTTACATGGATATTTAACATCAAATAAGCCGATATTAAAGAAGAATTTGAATTTGAAACATCTGTTATATCAAAATACCGCTATAGGTAAAGTTAGTAAAAAATAATTATTCACCGAAGTATAAAAATCAGTAAATAATTCGTTACTTTATACATTTACTTAAAACATCGTACTGATGTTTTAAGTAAATGTATAAAGTAACTAATCTCTCAACAAAACTCTTAGATTTCAAAACAGACATTTTAGATAGTGTTTGTTTTCCTGAAGCAGTCGTAACATTACTACCCAATCACTTGAAAAAGTTTCTTTTCTGCATTCAAACTGTGCGCACTACCCATCAATATTACATCGACGGATTATAATTCGGTTGGAGTGTTCCAACTTCAGTACTTCACAAGCTTATCAGCTCGTGGCGCGGTCAGTACCCAGCCGATACCCGATATTGCTATCTTATCTACCTATACCTGGCCATTTTGTTAACTAAGTCAAGAAAAAAAGGTCAAAATGCTGGGCCCTCTCGCCAGAATTTCAAACCAGTCTGGAAGAAATGTAATGAAGAGTTTCATTAGGAATGGATCCCACGGCGGTGTACCTGGAGAGGTGAGTCCAGTTTATTTTAGTTACGTAATATAGTTATTTGAAAATTCAAACACGTTGTCCATAAGTTCCTACATAGATACACGGTTTAGTACTTATATCTATTTGCTGAAGTGTTAATAAATGAGCGAATATTTGTTTAGACATAACACCGTAAAAATGGAACGGACGATTTCAGTTTGCGAATTAATTAAAGTACTTAACAGAAATGGCATAATAACTTTATTGTTTCATAATCGATCGCATGCATCTACATAGGTCGTAAACACTTATGGAATATAAGTAGGTACTTAATCGAACCAAAGTTATTATTTTGTGATTAAAAATTATGTTAGTGTTCTATAGACTATTAGTTTAACAGTCCTTGAAATTGTTGGCATCTGTAAATCCCCCCTTACAATAATTATTATTCATGTACGAGTATATGCCCTTAGTTTAAAGAATCAAGAAATAATGGGTTTATCAAACCTGGAGCATGGCATTACTTAGGACCGATTTTCACTTTCTTTATTATGTGTAGAGTTGGATAAAAAAGTTCAACACATATTTAAAGAATTAGTGATAGTGTTAGCCTTTTCCTAACTAAGTTAACGCGACACGGCAGACGGTAGACGACTCACAACGACAGCCATTAAACCTCCGCAACCCGATTTGACGTAGGTACTGGGCAATATTTATATCCTAAGGATAAACTGGTTGTCAGGCTTAGGTATCAGGTTTCTGCCTAAAACTAACGATTGACCTCTCCGACGTTAACCAAACATATCAACATTATAAAACCAACATCAGAGGGGCTACTTCGCAGTTTAATCCTCAGAACTCATATGGAAAACGAGACTGACAGCTTATTATGTTTTCCGAGATACGATAGTGTATCGACATCAAGAAAGGTCCATAAAATACATATCCTGATATTTGCAGACACAACCTAACCGTAAGCCCCTTCTATAAGGATATGAATAAATATTTCCCTACTAATCTTAGATAACCCAAAACGACGGGGAAAATGGTCCTACTTATTCAAGTCTATTATATTTATAATGACGATAATACTCTTCTTAAATATGCTCTACCAACTTTTGTCCGCGATTCGTCTGCGTATAATAAATAATTTAACCCTCTCTGCAATATATTTATTTATTTTATTTTACGAAATTAAGGCTGCCACATACAAACTTCCATATCCCTTTTCGTGTTTTTAAGGGATGATTTTTGGGACAAAAACTGTATAATACAATAGACATACATGCTTTCGCATTTATGATATGAAGTATAATATGGTTAACAAATACAGACGGTTGGATGGCATTGAGTCACCTTAAACATAACATCGACATGGAGTGAATGCATGTTTACAAAAGCTATGTTTGCCAAACCGCGAATACCGACGTATGTATTTGCAAATTGCAATTCTAAATGAAATAATACAGACGCTATATTACTTAAAAAATCAAATCTTGATAAACTTTTATGCTAAGACTTTTTGGAATCATTGAAGTATGATTCCAAAAAGTTTTATCGTTTTTGAGCACACAACAAACTGCGTCGTTGGTCTAGTGGTCGTAAAGTGCGACTGCTGAGCAAGATGTCTTAGGTTTGATTCCAAAGTCGAGCAAAGTGTAATTGAATTTTTCTAAGAAATACCCAGTAGCAGCTCGGAGTTTGGAATCGTGCCCGGTTGATGACAATAGGCTCGCCCAGCTAACCAGTGAAATGTGGGTGTACAACTCTGCCTAATCCTTCGAAGAAGACAGGCGTGATGATATCTTAGTACACTTCAAGAAAATATATAACACTTCATCATTTCATCATCATATTTTTACTAGCCCACTCCTCAGTACGGGGCTCCGAATAATTGCAATAACTGCAATAAGGGATACGCTAAAATATCTGAGGAGTACCAAATTTATTATGACATTAATAGATAGATAGATAAATAGAGGACTCTTTATTGTACATACACCAAAAATACAACAATATGGAATATACAGAAAGTATGAAGTACAATTGGCGGTCTTATGGCTAAAAGCAATTTCTTCCAGACAACCATTGGATGGACAAGAGCTGTACAATATTGTTGTATTTCTGATGTCTTGAATCTATCGCAGCATGAGACTGAATGAAGTAGTTTTATTTCAAAGTCTAATATTCGCGTCAGTACAGGAAATCAGTATGCTGATACGAATTCCATATTTGTCTAATCATCTATAGCGTCTTTTCGGATTATTGATTAAAACTTTACTACTTATTCTCCGATAAATCATTAAAGGATTGAAATGATTTGATCTCTCTGATCTACTAAAACAGACCTCTGAGTGTGTGATCGCAGTGTTAGTGGGATTTTATAGCATGTAATTCTCATGGGATTGGGGCCTTTAAATTTGAATTTATTTCTAAAAAATAAATTCATTCTAAAAGCCATAAAGCTCGTCCGTATACCTTAAAACATATCAATTAGCTATATGTAGATCAATAGATTAATGCTGCCTAACTCTGAGGTGACGCACGCGTAATGATATTGATATGGTTACGTTTGAATCTAACTTATAGAAATCTGAGCTAGTAACATTTTCTCAGGGCAATACCACTGAGTCTTTATTATAGACTAAACAATGACCTTAAAATATATCTACTATTTTATTTTATTTTTAACCGACTTAAAAAAGGAGGAGGTTCTCAATTCGACTGTATTCTTTTTTATATTGGTCCTGTGGTAACTCAGAACTTTAGATTGGATTAACAAGCCTTAGAGCTATAATGATAAAATGGTATCCCATTCCAGAACCTTCCATTCAACATCCACAACCGCACCCGCCTGACCCTGAACCTGTTCTGGTTCGTGGGTACCGGCTTTGGAGCACCCTTCCTTGTGCTGTGGCACCAGATGAACAAGAACTAAACTTGGTAAGCATTTTTGATTTTTTTTTGTCATATAAGGTTCTTTTTCGGGACACAAGTTCTAACACTCGGACACAGAAATTCCTCGACAGGTTATTTTTTTTTTTATGGAAATAAGGGGGCAAACGGGCATGTTTATTTTTATTACCTCGCCCATAAAATAAACGGTCAAACTGATAAGTACCTACCTATAGAAGCTAAACTGGCTAAAACACAACAGTATAATGTTATTGGCGAAATTGTTTTTCTGTTTTGCGAATAAATTGGGTGTGTCACTTTATCACTTACAACAGTTACTCAAATGAGGGGCTATACATGTTTACGTAATTGAGTAGGTACTCATCTAATTTTATTGCTATAGACCACGCAATGCTGTCACATTTTCATTATCACATTATTAATATTATTTTCATTCTTATAGTTTTTGCGTAACCCCATGGGAAAAAGACATGAATGTATATACATAATATATACTAGCATTTGCCCGCGACTTCGTCTGCGTAAAATTTTTTATTTTCACCACCCTTTTCCTCCTTTTACGGGATGATTTCCGGGATGAAAACTCCTATGTCCTTCCCCGGGACTCAAACTATCTCTCTACCAAATTTCATCTAAATCGGTTCAGTGTAGCGGTTATAGCATGAAAACCTCTTCATGCTATAACCGCTGCACCGAACCGAAATGCATGTCAGTCTATCTGTTACCTAACAGACAGACTGACACACTTTCGCATTTATAATATTAGTATGGAAGAGTATGGATGTATCACACATAGTGACATAGCAAAACCATTTACGCCATATTTCTGTTTTTTTATTGCTATTTGGCCTAGTGGTCTGATTGATTGCACTCGTTTCTTTTAAAATACTGATACTCAGCCGCATGCAGCTGGAATGCGATCCCTACATATTTGAAGAAAAAATTAGAAGGTTGATAACTCCTAAATTGCAAATTGAGCTACATCTGTATTAATTGCAGTTAAAAATAATAGATAGGTAGGTAATAATAATGTTAAGGAAAAATATTAACAATATAATACATAACTTCTTATGTATGCAAAAAATATACCTGCATTAAAAACCAGTCTGCCAGTCTATTAATTTAAGAATAATATAGAATCATGACTAAAAAACAAATATTAAAATCACATATTGTGACAAAGTAGCCTTACGTAATACGATTAGCATTATTCCATTTACGAATATTTGTACTCTGCTGAAGATTATAAACATTCCAAATGATTTGACCGCAATGTGAGCTATAACATTGATAACTTATTGCCCATTGTGAAACATGAACTATGCTTTAACTGCGAATTTTATTTCATTCTTGACATTCTTCAGTTAAGATCATCATCATCGTTATTGTCCCACTGCTGGACTCGGGTCTTCTCTCATTTGAGACGGAGAGAGGCTATAGTCTATAGTCCACCACGCTAGCGTATTACTGTGATAAGGCAGACTTCACACGCCATCTGGAAAATCTCTCAAGCATGAACGGGCGTATCATTTTCTGCAGGGGGGTCGGCCCCAGTTAGGCACCTGGGGTGGACACGGTCCACCTATGCAAATTTTTAGTGGGCGAGTGGGCATGGCCCACCCTTGACTTCGTCAGCGTAGAATAAGCTATTGTATCCAATCTACTTATTTATTTCTCTTAAGAAATTATCGTTTCTGCATACAAACTTCCACGACCCTTTTCGCCTTTTTAATGGATGATTTCCGGGATAAAAACTATCCTATGGTCTTCCTCGGAATCAAACCATCTCCATACCAAATTTCATCTACATAAGCTCAGCTGTTTAAGCGTGAAGGGGTAACAGACAGACACACTTTCGCATATAATAGTTGCTGTGGCCGAAAACGGCCAGGATGACATCATTGTTTTGGTAGCCATATATTATGACATGTTTAATAAGATTTTTATGTAAAAAAATCATATGAGTATCCAACTTTTTGGATACACCGATTTTCCTAGTAACTTAAACTCTCATAAAAACACGAACCAAATAAAAATCTGTATATCCAAACTAAAAGTTTAAAATGTGTGAGACTCACTGACAGCACATAATACCTATAATATATAAATTATTTTTATCTTTTGTTTCAGGTAAAAAATATAGCATTTATAAACTCTGTAGATTATCTCAAATATAATGTATAAAAATTATTACGCAGTTTCATTTCTTTGCATTTCCTATGTAACAGTTGCGTTCAGTAACATAGAGAAAACTACCATAAAATAAAAACTAAGAGAACGCAGCGGTAGTTTCTGCTCTAATTTCGATCAAGAAATCGAGTTTTCTGTTTTTCATTAGATTTGTCAAAGGAATCCTGAAATAACAAAATGTTTGCTCCCATCGCTCGTCTTTCTAACAAATTGGGCAGGAATGTGATTACCACCATGGTGAGGAACCACTCCCACGGTGGTGTCCCTGGCGAGGTGAGTTCTATATTCAAAATTTACGTCATTACATAATCTTTGAAATTCGTCGAATGTTTTTATTAGAAAAAGATTATCTTGTTTTTAAACATAAGATATTGATATTTTGGTAATTATACCTACAAATTAGTTCTGTAAGCTGTTACACAGTTAGATATTATTTGGATTCGCATGACATGAACTTCTAAAACATGATAGGTTAAGTTCTAAAATCAAATCTACACGATATTTAGAACGTTTAAGATTAAATAATTTGGTTTTTAGTATATAACATATCTAGACAGTAATAATTAACAAAAGTAAATAATATATTTCAGTTGAAGCTATAATATTTTTCATATTAAAATTAAATGTATTAATCATTTTATTCATAATGTTTCAGAACCTGCCCTTCGACATGTCCAACCGCTACAAGCTGACAGTCTACTTCATTGCATTCTTCGGCTCCGGCCTTGCTGCCCCCTACCTGATCTGCCGCCACCAACTCCTCAAGAAGTAAGGACATTAAAATCTTTAAAAAATTACTATTATTAATAGTAAATTTTTTAGAGTTTCATTAATAGTCTATTACCGAGTAAACTTTGATGTATTTGTGCTTAATGAGGACAATTATATTTAGAAGAAAGTCCCAGCAAAAACAATTCAATTTTGACTCAATTTCCTTATTCCGATTTTTTTTCTAAATAGTTATATGTACTTTTCTCTCTTAGCTTCAAGGAATGTCACAGGCCTACAGGCAGTAGGTATACCTTATTATACCAGTAACCCTGCTGCTTAGACAGGAGGCCTTTAACTGATAGTAAAACTAGAAATAATGACCTAGACTGAAAACCAAAAATCTGCCCTGACAACATAATTACACCAATAAAAGATATATATAACTAATTTCTTACACTCATTGAAATATTAGACATTGAGGTAAAACATTTAACAGACTTTAATATGTGTAATGCAGCTAATTTATATTATTTTGATCACATCATTTTAAAGTCCTTTATTCCACTCATTGTGACCAAGATTATGCTATACAATTCATCAACAGAAGAGAGGAATATATTGTTTATTCTGAAATACAGTCAACTGCTTAGTTGGTCTAGTGTTCTTAAGTGCGATTGCTGATCATGAGGTCTTGGGTACGAATCCCAGGTTGAAATAAGTATTATTGGGTTTTTCTATAAAATTCTCCATAGCAGCCGGGAGTTTGTGCCCGGATAGCGCTTCCCCTATTACATTGGACTAAAAACAGACCGGTGAAATGTTGATTATAAATGAATTAAATGTACATTAGTACACCTGTGCCTAAACCTTCGGGGACAATCATACTTCTACAGGCCCTGGGTCCTTCTTGTATTGAAAATGACAATCCATCATGGAATCAGTTAGAAATATTCTTATATTGAAAATGGAAAAACCTTTTCAACATTCAGCATTTTTTCAAAGGTTTTTTTTCATCAACTGGTTAGCTTTAGCAAGGAGTTTTTTTTGTAGTCTTATATTAATATATTCCCTACCTGTTTTAGTATAATTATTAAAGATTGTTTTTTTTTTCAGGTAAGCTTCAAGCTACTTTTTTGCTGTGCATCAAAATGATATAGTTTTAAGCTAGCAAAGTGTATATTTAATCATAAATTGATTTAATAAATTCCGTTTTAGAGTTAATTACTTTTATTGTTATTTTATTTATTACCTTTGAAATATAGTTCATAAATAAATTACAAGGTAAATTTGAATTGACGACCCAATTAAGGTGTTGCTGGTACTGGGTTTTTATCCTGGTGATGTCTGTAAAACATGGAAATTTGAACTCAGTCAAGAATATGTTTTAGGAATTAAAAGAAAATTCATGAATTATAGGCTTTTATGGTGTTTAAAATGTATTCTCCAAAGCTGTTCAAGTATTTGCGTCAAATTAACATGTCATGTGGATGATCTAATGACGAAAAGTACAACTCAATGGTTAGGAGTTGAACAAAAATACTTTCAATTGTGGTGCTTTATTAATTTATAAAATAAAAACTGCGTTTACAAAACCAACTTCAAAAACTAAAAAGCAAAAAATTACTAAATACAGTTGTTTCAACTTGTTTTTATTTTTAAAGGTATAAAAACGTTGATTTTTTGCCACAATTTATGAGTTGGGGGTAGTAATTTAGGGTTATAAGTGATTTTGATGCCAAATCATAAAAAAATACCTATAGAAAAAAATTGACGAAAAATTTATAAAAAAAAGGTCTGGTGAGGGACATCCTCATCACCAAGGGAATTAGAGAAATTAATAAATTAGAGAAAAAGACCTACCAAATATACATAAAAAAAATATAATATCCGTTTGTACGTTAGGAAGAATATATCACTACATTCCAAAAGATGTGAACTGCATAATTATAATACTAGATATAAGTCAAAATTAATGCAGCCACAGCTTCGTCTCGCTAAAGTCCATACCTCTTTCGTGGGATATAGTGTTAGGTTTTATAATAAAATTCCAGAAATAATTTTAAACCTCCCAGAAAACAAATTTAAATCAGTTGTTAAGTCGACCCTATGCAAGAAAGCATATTACAAATTAGAGGATTATCTTCTAGATAAAAACATTTGGCATAATGCTAGTCCAGCTCCACAGGCTCACTAGCCTCATGAGAATTATATACTTACATACATTTTTTTTTTAAATATATTGTTATTTTATATTTTTCTCTTTTTTTTATTGACATTTTTACTAATTACGCACGTTTACAATTTGACATGTTTGATTATACACTTTTACAAACTGACATGTATTAAATTAATAAATTAGTTTGTAAAATATGAGAGTGATGTTGGCTCTGATGCTGTCTTTGTAAAATGTAGAAATGCCTACCCATTGCCAGGCAGTCTGAGCTTGTCATGCTCACTCAAATGTCCTGCTGATGGTGGCGTTGTGTGTCGGGTCTTTTTATTCCCTACAACATGGTTGAGTAGAGCGACGCCGATACACACGTCATGCTCGTGAACGGGTGCTGTCAGTTGGGGCTGGTCGGCTCATACATGTTATGGCAATCTAAAGTGGTTATTATTAGTCTAATTGCCTTTGTATGTAATACGTACGTTTCACATCAATCTGCACCATTCTCATATTGTTATTATATCCATACCTAAACCATTGTAAACGAAAGCAAAAAATTTTGTAATTTTTATATTGTTTAAAAGAGTATCTATGGAGTTTCTTGCCGGTTCTTCTCCATAAGACCTACCTTTTGGAACCGTGCAACTAAATTCAATTAAATTCGACAATTCAAAAGCACCTGTATTGGTCTAATTTAAATAAATGATTTGAGTTTGAGTTTGAGTTTGTTTAGCTGTTACGAGTCCTGGGTTCGAATCCCGGTAGGGACAAATGTTTGTGTGACGAGCATGAACATTTGTATACAGGTAATACAGGTCATGAATGTATCTATGTATAATATGTATGTATTTACAAAAAAAGTATGTATGTAGTATATCAACCATCTAGTATCCGTAACACAAGCCTCGTTGCTTTGCTCGGAACTAGATGGCGTTGTCACATAGTGTAAAAAAATATTGTAGATCTGCTTCACCTGTTTGTAATTAAATGTAAAATAAATTATAATATATGGAATAAATCGCTCATTAGATGAACTAGATCTGTAGCTAATTCATAGCGTATGAGGTGAAAAACTATTTTTTTGGTATAATAATTAAGAATATCTATTTTTTTTAAATTTATAAAAAAATCATCATCGACCCATTATTGTCTCACTGCTGGGCACGGGTCTCCTCTTATTTCGAGAGGGATAAGGCTATAACCCACCACGCAAGCCAACTGCGGGTTGGCAGACTTCACATGCCATCGAGATGATCGAGAAAATCTGTCAAGCATGCAGGTTTCCTCACGATGTTTTCCTCCACCGTTTGAGCATGTGATAAATACGCACATAACTTCCGAAAAGTCAGTGGTTTTGAGCCTTGGGTTTGAACTCGAGACTTGACATCTCAGTCCACTGGTCACAACGCTAGGCTACCTCAGCTTTATAAAAAAATACTCGCGAGCAAAAAAATACTGGGTAATACCGATATGATAAAATAAAACCAGTTATCAGCATGGGGTACCTACGGAGGGCCAAGGAGTATTTCCCCCACTCGGTTCTGTCACCCGAAAGCTAAGAATTCCGAAAAAATATATAAAGACACTAGCTGTCTCGCGCCACTTCATCTGCGTCCCATAAGAAAGAGTAATTTAAGTAGGTAATGATTGTTCCTAATTCTTTTGCAAAAAAAAATATTTATGCTCCGCTCCTATTGGTAGTAGCGTAATGTTTTATATAGTCTATAACATTCCTCGATAAATAAACTATCCAACACAAAATCATTTTTTCAATTCCAACCAGTACCTACTTAGTTCTTGTTCTACGATGATCCTACAATCATTCAGGACAAAGGATTTTATATCTTATATATAAAACTAGCTGACCCAGAAACGTTGTTTTGCCACATTATAGGGGTTGGTGGACAACCCTTATCACTAAGGGGTGTGAAAAATAGATGTTGGCCGATTCTCAGACCTACTCAATATGCTCACAAGATGTCATTTCGGTCAAGCCGTTTCGGTGGAGTACGGGAACGAACATTGTGACACGAGAATTTTATATATAAGAGATAACGGCGAAATACTGCATTAAGCGCTATCTGTCGTCAATCGAACGAAATAAAAAATTGCAGAGCTAATGCCTGTTCCGTTTACAGGTGGCGTTGCAGTCACCAAAAATGTCCAAGTTACCAGTCTATTTCCGACTAGCTGTTACCCGCGACTTCGTCCGCGTGAAATTTAACGAAAAATTTAATGTTCATATCCATGCATTGGTCAGCTCCCGCGTTTTTAAGTCATACGGAACTCTAATTCGTTTCTTGTTCTTTAATTAAGGTAGCCTAAGTTACTCCTTATAACGATGGTGAAAGTCCCTACAAAATCGATCCAGCTGTTGCAGCAATTAGAAGGAACAAAGAGAGAGACAGACAAACATTTTAGAAATTATTTTTTTGTGTAATTATAGTATATATACTTTTATATATGAAATTACAAACAGATTTTTACATTTTACCCCTTTATAGGATGATTTTTGAAAAAATATTTTACACGTGTTTCATAACTTTCAATGAAAAACCTTCAAACTGAATTTCAATTGAATAACTTCAAAAACAGCAAAGTTACATACTAACCTTACACCCTCGTTTTACCCACTTAGGGGGTGAATTTTCAAAATTCCTTTCTTAGTGCTCCCCTACGTTATAAAAGGAATCCCTGTGCAAAATTTCAAGTTTCTAACCCTTATAGTTTAGGCCCTGCGTGGATATGTCAGTCAGTCAGTCAGCTTCTCCTTTTATATATATATATAGATAGATAGTTTAAATTAATCTATGAAGTCAAAGATATCGTGATCGTATTATTTCGACCAAACTCACGCCACTACCTTTTTGGAATTTATGTGCGTAATCAAAACACAGGTTCATATTCATACGATGATTCATGCTTGATTTTTTCGATAGCGTGTCGAGTATGCCAATCTGCACTAGTAGGTAGAGAAGGCTAACGTGATGAAATGAAACCCATGCCCAGCCGAAAGTAATTAGACACCAATTATTGCCAGTGTAAATAATTTCTAGCTACAACCCATAATTCAAGTTGAACTGAGTTATATTAAAAAACCGAATACCGCAGTGAATCAACAATAGTTATCTTTCTGCGAGTGAGTAAGCTTACCAGAGCTCGTTGGGGTGTGATTATTCTGACAGCATGGGCATTCCATTTGTTGTCAGTTTAATAATTCCCTATTAAAAGAAACCAAAACGGTTTCTGCAGGGGTGTGCAACGCATTTGCAAGCCTTCAGGTGTTGCAAATGTCCATGGGCGGCGGTGATCACTTACCATCAGGTGAGCCGCCTGCCGGTTTGCCTTCTTATCGCAATAAAAAAAAGGTAAATCGTCAAAGTCACACTACTGGTAGGGATGGACATTTAAAATATACATCGATGTCTTTTCCGATGTAATGCATCGATCGGTTGCATCAATGTTAATACGATGTATTGAGAAATACATCGATGTTTCTAAAACATCGATTGTTTTAGCAATGACATGTTTAGGCCTTAAAGAAAATTAGGTAAGTACGAGGAAAAATGTATAATATACTAAATAATATACAAAAAGCAAAAGACATTTACATAGCAGAAACTTGGTCGGCCATATTATTGTTTTGGTTTTAATTTTGCTTAGCGCCAAAGGAAACCTAACCAATTCATCCAAGCCAATAAGGCGATCCAAACAATGGTCCGCGCTACGCTCCGGGATGCGTAGCGACGGAGCCACGCATGCGGGTGCAGGAGTGCAGATCTGCATTATCGTGCAGATTCACCGTAAAAACGTGCGGGGCTGCAGTATAGTCATGCGGTGGCCTAGAAGCGTCATTACACAGCAACTTGCGGTAGTGATGGTACTTACTGTTAACCCCCTTTAGGGGTATATGTTCTGTGCTGTTAACGTTTCATTTCACGAAACGTCGTGAAGTCACTGCAGTCGTCAGTCAGTGTTGACTGTTTGAGTGTTCGATGCATCGAATGACAAACATCGATGTATATTCGATTCTGAAGTATTAACGATACATCGGTTCAATACGATGCATCGTTACTATACATCGAGTGTTTAAAATACATCGATGTTTATCGTCCATCCCTAACTGCTGGTGACAGTTGACAGTAAGTGGTGACAACTGACAGACAAATTGTTTTGTTTTCGTAAGCGTTGCGTTAGTTGCGTAGCTGAGTGTTTGTGAATTTGAATTTATAATATCAAAGATAATTTTGTACGGAATTGGATGTTTAATGAATATTAAATTAGAAATGGTTTCAAAATTGTACCTCAAGATGTGAAAACGTCTTTATGTTACCACTGCGCCGGTAACCTCAAAAACGTTAAAATGTCTGAGACTTCATGTTACATCCTCGACAATGGAGGCTACACTGCCAAAGTGGGCTTTTCCAACATGGAGCCGAAGGTAGTACCCAACTGCATCATGAAAGCAAAGTCGGAAAGACGACGGCCTTTTGTAGGCTCGCAGATAGACGATTGTAGAGATGCTTCTGGTCTGTTCTACATTCTGCCGTTTCAAAAAGGTTTTCTCATCAACTGGGACACTCAAAAAACTGTTTGGGACTACATGTTTAGCAAAGAATGCTGTCCTGTTAACTTTAGTGAAACACCTCTTATTTTAACTGAACCTTTATTCAACTTTGCGTCAATTCAAGAGGCAGTCACGGAGATATTTTTCGAAGAATACGAATGTCAATCATTATTACGTATAAACGCCACGGACTTAGCTGACTACAAGTACAGGAAGGATCACAACAATAAATGCACACTTGTTGTGGACTCTGGGTACAGTTTTACTAACATAGTCCCATATATTAATGGTAAAAAGTACCGGGAAGGCATAAAAAGGATAGATGTTGGTGGTAAAGTATTGACTAACCATTTGAAAGAGGTACTGTCATATAGACAGCTCAATGTGATGGATGAAACATATGTTATCAATCAGGCAAAGGAGGATTCATGTTTTGTGTCTCAAGACTTTATGGCTGATATGCAGATTACAAAGAAAAAAGGTGTGATATTTACTTCCTATTGTTTTCCAGGTTGCAAGTTCAAGTCAAAATATCATTTATTCAAATTTAATTGGTGCACTTTGAACATCGGTAATAAAAAGCACTGTCAAAAATGCCTGCTATGTTATGTACTAGTTTAGAATGGCCACTCTCTGTGCCTACCTAACACCGTAACCCTACCTACGTAACTCTGAGGTATCTAGTGGTATCTGGGCTACAATTCATAGTCTAATAAGTTGTCATATGTAAATAAACATAACAGTAAAAATTAAACAGCTGGAAGTGAGAAGCATCCTTTGCTTATTTGAACACCTTTCCAGTTTTTGCAGGACCATACAATTTTAAATTTAAGGTGGAAGCTCCACACTAGCCCGCAAGATTCAAATTTTCGTACGTTTTTTGCAATTTGCCGGTCATTGTCGGACTGTACATTGAATAAATTATGATTTGCGCTTGTAATAGGTTTTTAGTTACAGAATTATAGTAACTTTGAGGGCCGTTTTATTGATTTAAATGATTATAATTCTGTAACTAAATACCTATTACAGGTGCAAATCATATTTTGTTTAATGTTCAGTCTGACAATGACCGGCAAATTACAAAAAACGTACGAAAATTTGAATCTTGCGGGCTAGTGTGGAGCTTCCACCTTAATGCAAATTATAGAAACTAGTAGAACTAATAATAATAATAGCTTATGCCGAGTCTGCTGAATAATGAATAGTTCAACTTTTCTATGAAAGGTCTGTGATCCACTCATCTTTTAACATTCATGGATCTTACGCCAAGTGGAGAGCTTTGACGTAGTGACAATAGTGACATGGTTTACACGGGTATGTTTCAGTCAAACATAATATGGCTCTGAACCCATAAGTTTATTCTGCACTTGATGCAGTACAATTTGAGTGCATAATCGGTTTAATTACATCACGACAACACGTTTAGTTCAGCGGTAATTAACGCTGCCTGCTGTGCTATAGGTAACATACCATGTAGCCCTAACATACCATGTGAATTTTTGACGCAGTTTATCTGCTCTCTTCTAGTTCATTTTAGTAATTTAAATGCTCAATTTTATTTACAGGTTCAGAAAACACAATAGTCAAAGACTACGTTCTTCCCGATTACACATCAATCCGTCGCGGATACCTAAGAGACATCGTTAAACCTGACGAAGACTTGGAACAGCAGACTCTTAGACTGAACAACGAAAGATTCGCCATACCAGAGCTGCTATTCCATCCGTCAGACGTAGGAATCCCGCAGATGGGGATACCAGAAGCCATTATGCACTCAATCAATTCCTGCCCCGAAGAACATACAGAGAGTTTGTTGGAAAATATAGTGGTATATGGTGGCAATGTCCTCTTCCCTGGATTCCGGGACCGAGTGTACAACGATGTCCGCTCCTTCGCGTTAGACCATTTTGACGTCAACGTGACCAAAGCTGATAATCCTATCACATACGCTTGGGAAGGTGGGAAACAAATATTCAGGGATCCAGATTTCTATTCCTTCTGCGTCACGAAAGAAGAATACGAGGAAGAAGGAAAGTCTTTGGCCTTTGAAAGATTCGATATTTAACGTCGGAAGCGAGCGAGGAGGTCTTCGGAATAAGTCCACATCGCTCGGTAAAAGTTATACGTCTCGAGTTCTCGACGTGACAGTGAGGACAATAAGGCTTGTGAAATTGTGACGGATAGTTTGTTAAGTTCGAATAATTAATTGATAATGTATTAATTATGATGGTGGCAATAAAATCGTATATTATTTTGTCCATTTGGTTTTTTTATGACGAAACAAAAGCATAATCTGATATATAAAATTCTCGTGTCACAATGTTCGTTCCCGTACTCCTCCGAAACGCCTTGACCGATTCTCATGAATTTTGTGAGCATATTGAGTAGGTCTGAGAATCGGCCAACATCTATTTTTCATACCCCTTAGTGATATGGGTTGTCCACCAACCCCTATAATGTGGCAAAACAACGTTTGCTGGGTCAGCTAGTGTAGTATATACTTTCACGCATTCTGCAACCTAAAGGGACGTCTGAGTCCTGGCGCTTGTCTCGTACTTACGCAAATTAATAAAGAAATCCGGACAATATAAATATTTCTGGAAATTATGACTAAGCGCCATCTAGTTCCGAGCTAAGCCACTATGTCCATTGCGACATAGTGGCGACACAGGCTATTTGCTTAGAACTTGGAATTAGATGGTAGTTCCAAGTGAAGCAAAGAACCTTGTGTTACGGATATTAGATGGTTGATAAATAATATCTATGACTCATGTCAAATATGCTCATCACACAAACATTTGCTCCTACCGGGATTCGAACCCAGGGCCCTTAAAATACCGCTGCGCTAATTCGGTCATCGATCGCCTTTTTGTTTTAAGTAAACTATTCGTAATAAAACTACTTTTTGCGGATTTTACCGCGATCAAATCCGTAAAAAGTAGTTTTATTTCAATATTTAATATTCGCGTAAGTGTAAGAAAACAATATATTCGAATACCTAAGTACAATTATAAACTTTGAGGAACACTCAATGCACTAAAGAAAAGTCCCACAATTTATAACTATAGTGCAAAACTAGTTACAATTTAGAGATTATGTCATCTCGTGCTAATAATTTTCTTTATAGTCTGATAAAATGTCCTTGGCCCTCTCAGAATTCGACGACGGCTAACATTTAATCAGCCATCGTATCGGTCAACACCGCCATCAGAGTACCTAGCGAAGCAAAATACCGCGATGCTGTATGGCCGGGTTATTGGGATCACACATAAAGAGCGGTAACTTATCTACATCGATAAATAACCCTACTTAACCCTACTAATATTATAAACGCGAAAGTTTGTAGGTATGGATGTTTGTTACTCTTTCACGCAAAAACCGCTCAACAGATTTGAATGAAATTAAGCATACATATAGTTTATTACCTGGATTAACACATGGGCTACTTTTTTATCTATATACCATGCGGGCAAAGCCGCGGGAGGCAGCTAGTATATTATAATAACAACTTGAAAAGTGCTACGATCTCCTTTCCGAAACTTATTACTTGGCTTGTACTGGCCAATAAAATTCACAGAATCAACTGTCAAACCGGATTTAAAAAAACACAAGATCCATTCCAATATCATTCGATTTAACAAACTGAGAGCATACGGATCAAATTAACAATGTTAGTCGCAGCAGTTGTAAGATTTATAACAAGAGGACTATCAACAACGACTCCCTTACTTCAACAGCGAAGCCTGGTGAAATTAAAGAAATTACAAGCCGATTATCAATGTGAAGATGGGCGCCCCGTCTTTTTGAAAGGCGGATTGTGCGATCGTATTTTGTATAGTATTACTTTAATGGCGTGCTGTTTTGGCCTATTTTATGTTGCTGCGACGATTTACGATCATGCTAAACCACCATCTTGGAAGGTAGCGTGTACCTAATTTATAAAATTTTAGTTAAATAAATAGTATTGTAATGACATATTTATTTGTATTTCTCTGTAGCCATCCATCGAAGTCTAGTGTGAAGTGTCTAATATCTTTCAGACCGCATTACGATCAAGTTAACAGTAGGCTTATCTGTTGTCTATTCTCCTAAATACCAGTTAAGCAAACGTTCACTGACTATTAGGAATACCATACAGGTACAATTATTTAGTGAGGAACTGTACAGACAGATGTGCCATTTTATTGTGAGTGAGAAGTGTACATCCACGTGGGCCTATAGCTACAATATTCATATATAAATAGACCAAATTGTCTAGACAGAGGCTGTTTGTTACAACTCGTATGCGGGGAATTTAACAGAGACGTTATAACTATGAAGCGGATTCGAAAATTTTTAATAAATACATAACTACCTACTTTAAAAGTAAAACTTATACTTTTAAGATCTGCCGAGCTGTTGAATGAATAATTTACGTAGTTAGGTAGGATCTTTCGTAGTAAAGTCGCAATAATATCATCGTTCACGGACAGTCCCCTTCCTTCTTGTTGACTCCGTTGTTAGTTGGCAACGTAGCTGTGCGCGTAGTAAGTGCTCCGTCGTGTGTCATCATCATCAACCTATAATTGTCCCAACTGTCCGACGTCTGGGCACGAGTCTCCTCTCATTTAAGAGGGATTAACTATAATCCACAAAGCTAGCCTACAGCGCGGGTTGGCAGACTTTATAAGCCATCGAGAAAATCTCTCAAGCATGCAGATTTCCTCACCTGTGGTAGGTGTCCTGGGTTCGAGTCCCGGTAGGGTAAGGTGCCTGTGTGGTGAGCATGGACATTTTGACCTGAGTCATGATGTTTCTAGGTATAATAATAATGAGTATGAATTTTAAAATGTATAAAGTATGTTAATTAGTATGCACTTAATTGTAAAACAACACGCTAGAGTTATTATTACTATTATAAAACTTTATTTACTTGTATCTCATTGTAAGTGAACCATGTTCTTATGAGAAATAAATTCTTTAAACCCATGTTTTTCCTGCACCATTTGATCATATGATAAAATACGCTCATTACTTCTGAAAAGTCTGTGGCGCGTGCCTTGGGTTTGACCTTTGACATCAAAGGCGTACCATAGGTATTATGTTAGTACGAGATCCGGCTGCAGAATCACTACATGTGCAATTCCGCATCCGGATCTTAGACTATGAAATGTGTGTAATCAGCCAAAAGTTTAGAAGAATGCATGGTTTGACTTACGGATTTCGATATAATGTCTTTGCTTTGCTCTGAGGTAGGAAAAAGGGGACAGTACTGTCTGTCTGTATCGCCACTTTGATCAAATTAATACATATTAAATGTAGGCATACAAGACTGCTAAGGTGGCCTCCTGTCTGCCCAGGCTAGCTAGGGGGAGGGGGCATGTTGCTTCTAATCGGCACCTATTACTTGGCACGACCTAAAACGGAGGTATATTATCAAGTAGGTAGTCTTCCATCTATCTACGGACGTTGTGTGTATTCTACTTAGCTGTTCAACAAAAGCAAAATTGTGCGAGGGAAGACAAACACGTGACTTATACGTATATCTACAGACGTACAGAGAGCCTCAGAAGTCGACTTCAAGCCGGAATCGGGTAACAGGTTAATAGAGTAAGATCCCAGGGCCGCCAGACGTCACGTATTTTCTGACGAACTTATTTTCTTGGTACATACAAATATTACTTACCTCACATAAATTCTCCAAGCTGATTTTTACGTATATTATAAGCAATATGCTTAAAAATAAGTCGCCAATTTTAAGTCCGGTAAGACCGGCCACCTGCCTGCCATATACCTTTAAGCTGGTGTTTGAAGCTGAAAACGGGAACACTTCTGCTTAATCCGATAAAAAATATACTGACAAGGATATTAGTAGGTCTGCCAAGAATATTGCAAATGTTGACCAAGTTACAAACAATATAATAGTATATTATTTACTTTCATAAGCAGCGTCGTGTCTACTTATGGTATGCATGAGTTCATACAAAAGACACATAAATAATAACCCCAGTCAGGTTCCAATAATTCTCAATTTTCCAAGTATTATCATTTTTATACTATAACGAATAAAAAAAAAGGCCAGAAGTATTTTTATTTATACCTATTATTGTATTTTTTTTATTAATTCTGCTTGAACAGGAATGACCCTTACCTTTGCCTGTAGAACTGACAATGTAAAAAATAATTGTCATAGTTGTCAAATTCAATTTATGGAACTGTCATTTGGTTTTTGTTTCGATTTTAGTGAAAAATACGAAACTGAATCTGCTTTCATCTTGTGTTTGTGAAGTGATAAATTCTTAAAAAATGGCTCTGTTCCCCGGAGCGGTAGCCTTCGACGAGTATGGTCGTCCATTTATCATCTTGAGGGACCAAGATAGGCAGAATCGCCTTACCGGTATCGATGCCTTGAAGGTAATTTATTTCGATTTTGGTACTTTTATTAAAATAATTAATACTTTAGAAGGTTAATTTTAAGTTTAATTTAGTCTTCCTAACACTAATACCTTTCAGCGGTATAATTTCTTGATAAAAAAATGGGTAACCTAAACATGTCAACATAATTTCGAATATTCGGGATTATTCGCTAAATTCCAGCATTTGATAAATAAAACTTGTTCTAAATATGTAATTTATCCCTATAAACACCTAAATACACCCTAAAGTTAGGGTTTTATATCTATTTTATCAAGTTACAGTCATTACTAAAGTCAGATGTTATGAATCACATGATCTGTATTGGACAACCTGTAAGATTTAGATTAAGATAACTCCGAATTGTACCAATTCTAGAGATTAATATGTTAACTTCGAACTATTTTACAGGATAAAAGATAAGGTTTTTGTGCTAAATGTCTTCTATATTGTAGTATTTTGATCATTTTTAGTAATAACCTATCATGTCTTTGTTCCAAGTCAATATTTTTTTATGTATGAATTACTCTAAGTATAATTTTTTTGACTGTTAACCATTGACTTATACCTAATTCTTACAATATAAAAATATAGGTGTTATATTAATAATATTTACTATTGTAGCTTAGGCAATACATTTTGTTCATACTTAGCATATTTAAAAAAAATATGATTACTCTTCATATCAACCTCTTTAGACACTAATGATGACTTAAAATTCACATAGTGTATTGATTCACCATGAAATCTACCTTGGCTGTGTCTGAAGTGTCTAAAGTCTAATATATCTTTTGTTTGTACATAATATTGTCAGGTTAAACATGCAATTTCCAGGTATTTTATTCACCATAAACTCCATTGATGTTGTTTTATATTAATGTGTCATAATGTTATCTGTAAACTGTATATTTGCATGTTTGATACAGTCTAAAATCATAGTGTTCTATTTCTATGCACCAAACTTAATTATTTAGATAAGAGGTAAATGTAAGCTATTTTATTGGAACATACATCCATACACTCACACTTTTTTCTCATGGGGGTAGGCAGAAACTACAGAAGGTCACATGCCGCCACGGACCTGCATACCACTTTTGCCTCACTCACATTCAATACAATAATAGTTATTAATTATAACTAATTTATTATTTCGCATAGGACTTAATAATATTATTTAGCAATTTATAAAAGAGCAATATTTCTTAAAGTGGTCTTTATGAAGAAGTATGTTAAACACTGGGTTCACTTATCTGAACATAATGCTAATATTAAAAAAGAACTAACCTTAACTTCACAGTCACACATCTCAGCGGCCCGTCAGATTGCCAGTATCCTCCGCACATCACTTGGGCCTCGTGGCCTTGACAAGTTGATGGTTTCTCCCGATGGTGATGTGACAGTTACCAATGATGGTGCCACCATCTTGAAGCTTATGGATGTAGAACATCAGATTGGCAAGCTGTTGGTGCAGTTGGCTCAGAGCCAGGATGATGAGATTGGTGATGGAACCACTGGGGTTGTTGTTTTGGCTGGTAAGTTGAAGTAGAGATATTTTTATTTTTTTTCTAATTACTGCTGACCTAATATAAGCTCTGCCAAAAAGATGGACGATTTTCTTGGGTAAGCCAAACTTGAAATTAGTTGACTGCTAAAGGTGTGAAGCTCAAGGACTTCTTTAAATGATTTAGAGTTCCCTACAGGACTCTTGATTAATCTGTCAAAAGTATTTATCCAGTTTAGGTATCTAATAGAGAACATGCTAAGCTGCATGCTAAGCTGTAGTACCGATAAATCATAGTTGAATCCCAGTTTAAATATATTTGTATTTGTTGACCTATTCTTTGCATCCTGAATTTTCATCACAATATTCACTGCCACAGGTGCCCTCTTGGAGCAGGCCTCCAATCTCCTCGACAAGGGTATCCACCCCATCCGCATCGCCGATGGCTTCGAGATGGCATCGGCCACTGCACTGGCCCACTTGGAGGGAGTTAGTGAAGCCTTCCCCGTCAACAAGGATACTAGGGAGCATCTGATCAAGGTTGCCATGACAACACTGGGCAGCAAAGTGGTCGTAAAATGCCATCGCTTGATGGCTGAGATCGCTGTAGATGTAAGTGGTTTTATGTTCTTTCTTTTGCATCTGTTTGAGAAGCAGAAGTGCCACCATGACAGTATCAAAAGCTTTTGTATGTATTATTCAAACATTTGTTACCACTAAAGTATTCTATCATGTCCGCTAGAAACAAATGATACAAGTTATGCATACAATACAAAAAAATTTGCAACGTTTTTGTATGGTAGTTAGAGTATCTTTAGATCCTATCACCATGCTTGGTCTTCTTTCCTTCTATCTACAAGTAAAGAATCAATATCTTAATAATTTCGATGTCCTCAGGCCGTCCTCTCAGTAGCTGACCTGGAGAAACGCGACGTGAACTTCGAGCTGATCAAAGTGGAGGGCAAAGTCGGCGGCCGCATGGAGGACTCGATGCTGGTGAAGGGCGTCGTGATCGACAAGACCATGAGCCACCCGCAGATGCCCAAGAAGTTGAGGGTAAGTTAGTCAACAGAAATCAAGGCAAGGGTTCTGGAATTTCGAGTCGGGGAGTCGGGATGGATGCATGCTGAAGAGATTTTTTCTAGGTCATATGAAAATCTGCTAACCCACTATATATTAGTTAGCATAGTAGTCTTACCCCTCAAATTAGAAGAGACCAAAGAAAGTACACGCTTTACCAATCATTGATAGGCTTTCAAACAGATGAGCAGATCACCTGAATTTGAACCATATAAAAAAAACCGAATACAATCTCTTTATTATTATCACAGGACGTGAAACTGGCGATCCTGACCTGTCCGTTCGAGCCCCCGAAGCCGAAGACCAAGCATAAGTTGCAGGTGGGCTCCGTGGACGAGTACCGTGAGCTGCGCGCGTACGAGCACGAGAAGTTCTTGGAGATGGTGCGCAGGGTCAAGGTATGTTTAGTCCTTAGCCCAGCTACTGTGCTGGGCGTTGGTTTTCTTTATGTAATGAGGGTGGCAAACAAGCTTACTGCTCGCCTGATGTTAATCGGTTACTGTAGCCTAAGTAAGTTAAAATAAGGGAGTTACTAAACTTACAGCAAATGAAACTCCCATGCTGTATGGAATAGTCACTCTTCCAACTAGCTCTGGTAATCTTCAATTCACGCGCAGAAACACATTGTTATTTTACTGCGTTTTTCTGTAAGTCGGAGGTACTTACCCAGTTGGGCCGCTAAATTTGAGCGATGAATCTCACAAGTGTCACAAATATTGTTATTTTACTGCGTTCTTCTGTAAGTCGGAGGCAGTGACCCAGTTGGGCTGCTAAATTTGAGCGAGGAATCTCACTATACCCTACCCCTTCCAAAAGGTTTTTTAAGTGAAAGTTAGTGTTATAACTTAAAATGTCTATTACTAGGAAGCAGGCGCGACTCTGGCTATCTGCCAGTGGGGCTTCGACGACGAGGCGAACCATCTACTGCTGGCGGAAGGTCTGCCGGCCGTGCGGTGGGTGGGCGGCCCCGAGATGGAGCTGATCGCCATCGCCACGGGAGGCCGCATCGTGCCCAGGTTTGAGGAGCTCACTCCTGACAAGCTTGGCTCCTGTGGACTCGTGAGGGAACTCAGTAAGTGTCAATGTTGAGAGTTAACGGGCATTGCTTTTAATATCATACAAAACTTTGCATTAAAATCGCCGATAGTGTCGTTAGGTTTCTCTAGACGACACTTTTTTCGCGTATTTTATGTAGGATAGCTATATATTTGATTAATTCAATAAAAAGGGATACTTTAGTAATAATCTATTATATTTTTAAAATATTCTTGAATTTAAGTGTGTAAATTAAATGCATTGCCAAACATATGGTGTATTTGATTTAATCAATTAGCTCACCTTATTGCTGTCCACTGCTGGATATAGACTTTCCCAAAGTTATACTGCCAAGTTGATTTGATTATGTTGGTTCAATTAGTAGATTGGTAGCATAAAAATATGTAATTAATAATACAAGTATATAAAGTGGTATGCAGGGATCTTAGCGCGTGGCATTATTTAACTTCTGTCTACCGTCATGGACAATAGGCGTGAATGTATGTATATATAATATGTGCGTGTCTTTCCAGCATTCGGCACGTCAAAGGAGGAGATGTTGGTGATCGAGGAGTGCTCCAACAGCCGCGCGGTCACCGTGCTGATGCGGGGCGGCAACCGCATGATCGTGGAAGAGGCCAAGCGCTCCGTGCATGATGCCCTCTGCATCGTGCGCAGTCTCGTGCAGGTGAGAACTGGTCACAGCGGCCTAGAGGCTAGATTAAATAGGAAGGTTCACGATGAATCAAAACAGAAAAGAACAGAAAATGGCAGATTATTATAAAGTAATTATTTTTTTCTGAATGAATTTGTAATGTATTTACAATGGCATATTGCCATACTATTGCTAAACATGTGGAAGTATGTATTTTATTATACCTGTCTCTATAGTAGTATTTACATGCCGATTTTTTTTCTTGTATGTGTAACCATGTATGGGTAACCATCCGTGATGAAAAGCTTAGACGGGGGCATAATTTCTTTCTTTATCTGCCCCCATGCTGCCATCTATATGTAGTGGATTGCCTTTAGCCATGAGAGTGAAGGCCGTGTTGTGCGCAGGACTCGCGCGTGGTGTACGGCGGCGGCGCGGCGGAGGTGGCGTGCTCGGTGGCGGTGGCGCGCGCGGCCGACAAGCTGGCGTCGCTGGACCAGTACGCCTTCCGCGCCTACGCCGACGCGCTCGAGGCCATCCCGCTCGCGCTCGCTGAGAACAGGTACACTACAGCTGCATCACCATCAACTAATTAATATCCCTCTGCTGGGCACGGGTCTCCACTTCTCTGAGAGGGATTAATGAATTATTATCTATAATTCAAAATAATTTGTGATATAAAACACTCGACTTTCACATTAAAATCAATATTCTTTGTAATTACATATCTTGTTTGATAAATTCTATTTATTTCTGTAAATAGATCTTTTTAAGACACACAACTAAGTCATACAATACATGTAGGCTACTTTCCTACATATATTTATATTTATTAAACATATATATATATATTCATATAATACATTACACAATCCTTATTCACATAAAATAACATAAAACAACAATTTAAATTACCAGTGATCGATATCGATTATCAATAAAATTATCGACCTGACAATCGACTCATCCGTCACCACTAGTTTATAGGCATTGTATTTCCTGGAATTTCACAATTCTAGGAATTTGATTCGCCGCTCGCCCGCCTACGCGCGGTTTCCAACGGTCAACCCAAAGAGTATAATAAGTCCACGGGTAAAGAGTGCCCTCTTAGGGCATTTTTATGCGAACCAGCGCAGTGGCGCCGTCTACGAATTGTATCCGAACTAATCCAACGTCTATAGCTACCTAGCTATAGTATGATATACGTATTGTAGGTACTGGATAGAATAATATTTGGTGCAATCGCATTTCAAAGGTAACAAAACAATTTTAAGCAGATAAATATGTTTTACAGAAGACAGGATCTGCTCTTACTTGTTTTGTTACCATTGATAAGCGATTGACATAATTATAGGTAATGCTATAATACTGTAGGCTAGTCTTTCACAGAAATTACAAGAAATTAAACAAGTCAAATGTTTTAGTTATTTTTTATTTTTATAATGTTTATGCTTATCATAATACACTTGTGCTAAAATTTTTGTTTCATCTTCTCCATTATAGGTAATTTTTCCTGTTAAAATACGATTAATGGATCTAGACCAACTATGTAGTATTACACGTACTGTTAAATTAATGAAATACTCTTTTAATTTTTCTTTGTGCATATTACATTTAAAAGGGCTGTCTACTAAAACATCTGCAAATGAATAAATTGTTTCCAGTACATTTCGTTTTTGTACATTTTTTTTTAAAAAAGATTCTGTCATATTTTGTAGGTCATGGAAATAATTTTGCAAAAGTTCATTTGGATAACATAACCATTTTTTATTATTATATTCTTTAGCTTTTATGAAAGAATTATTCATATTTTCATTGTTAATATCTAAGAGGTCATGTCTGCAATATTTACAGGATTTCACAACATTTTTCAAACACTTAGTCAGGACCCAACCACATACATAATTCCTTTGACCAGCATCAGATTCTTTGGAGTAATCAATTAAAACATTGGTACTAAAATTAATTTTGTCTTCCTTGGGAACATCAGTTGCATCAGGTTTTTCTGAGATATAAAAGTTAAGTGTTTGTAGGCACTCGTTGGTGTCCTCTTCACAATTTGCCCTTTTTGAATGAGGAGTACTATAATTATTTAAAAGCAGCGCCTTATATGCCCCTTCAAATGATATTGTATTTGGGGCATTATTTCTGGCGCCATAGCTTCTGATATTCCCAAAAAAGTTTTCTACAGGGTCCTGATTAAAATTCCTTGTTAATATTGCATCATAACCATATTTATCAAACAGCACCTTGCAAATTGCTTCCATGCCTTCAACAGTTTTAATTAAATTCTTTACAGATGGTATAGTCGTTTCCACTAATCGTACTTTATTACCAGTAACCTTCTTCTGAATAAATTTTACAGTTTTTAAAATTTCTTTAGATTTTACCCATAATTGGTGGTGGGCTGAGTGCCTTCTAATCGGCCCTTTATACATTTTCCCATGGGGTATTGACATACTACTAACATTTAGTGTATCAAACAAATTGTCCAGTAATAACGTAATATCAATTAATTGTTTACACTCTTCAGCTAGATCTCCTCTTGCTATTAAATGGTCTGTTACCACAGCGACACTATGGCTGAAAATTTGGGTCGCAGACTTTACCCTCATTTTGTTATTTTTTTCAGGGACTATGTGCTCTTCTGTAATTTTATGTAATAGTCGAAGCTCCCCTTTGGATTTATCTGCAGCATACACCTGCTGATAATAGTCCCACTTAACAGTATTATCTTTATTATCAGAGGTGTATACCATATCCTTAGTTAGTAAATTATTTCTTATTCCTTTAATTAAATGGGGAGCATCGAACAATGGTATAATATTCTGACCATTTACCCTGAAAAAATCATGGCGCCACTCTTTGCCTAGCCGCAAATACCTCGCTCTCGTGTCATTTATTAAATCTGTTATTGCCCCAACATTTACAGAGCTCTGGTCACATACAGTATTTATAATAATTAAACCAGATTTTTGCACTTCTGACGCTACACATTTTATTAATTTTTTAAGCTCTACTTTTTGTAGGGCATTGGTGAAGTAATAAGCCACTGGCTGTTTGAAATTGTGTTTTAAACCTTTCACCATGAAAACGAGAGCGTGGTCGGCAAATTTAGTGTCTTTTGCTGTGGCAAAACCCTCAAATGCATCTTTTTGTTTATTATAAAATATTTGAGGTGACAGAGACATTTCGTCAAACATAAGACTGCACAAACGATCTACTGTCTCTTTTTCTAATACAGTTTTCTTTATTTTATTAAATACAATGGGGTTAATGCCAGGATGGAGTTTAATTTGACTTAGCAAACGTTTCATTGCCTTTGTTGACGGTAATGTGAAATATTTATAAAGTAAGGAATAGGCCTTTGGGCTTTTCTTATACATTGACAATGCAAGGATTTTTTCATCCATAGTAAACCGCCTACCTTTGGATTTTTTTGCCGATTGCAGTTGCATATGGACAAATAGCTGGGCTGGAGTTTTCAAATGTCTAGCAACTTGTTGGAATGCAGAATCTTGGGATAAGTTAGCAGCATTTGCCAGTCTTGACTTGAAAGATAAACCTCTCTTCCGCAAACGACTTATCTCGGACCGCAGTAGTTTTACTTTTGTAGAAAGGGCTTTCACTTGAACACAATTATATTTAAGTGAACTCTTAGTAGAGCCTGAAAAAAAAAGAAAATTAATTTTAGAAAGTAGGTAACATATACCAGCAGTAGGTGCAGTAGCCTATGCGAGGTCATCTTAAACTGGAAGTGTATAGCTTGATATCTACTAGTGTGTAGTATGCTATTATTTTAAAACTTGCTATAAGAAAATTATATTTACCCATTCTAAATGCTTGTCGTGAAAATCCGCTAGCCTTGCAGTAGCTGTGATCCATCATTACTGCAGATACAGTGGCAGTGCCAGGAACTGTGGCTGAAACATAATGGATATAATTACTTATTTTTCTCAAATGTAATGGGCATTAAGCAAAAAGGAATAAAAGAGAAACATACTTTGACAACTACATATCAATAGGGTGATTGAGAGAGGAAATATTGTTAGGTACTTAGAGAACTTTACCTGTATTTGTGTGATGGGAAGTGGAAGGTTGACTAATGTTAAACTCAACATCAACCAAACTTGGTCTACGTATCAAGCTGCCCGATACTCCTGGAATTACAATTAAAACAAGTTGTAGATAATTGAAAAAATTAAAAAACACCTGCCTGCCAAAATAAAAACAAAAGCCAATGTTATATCACACTGGACAATATAAGGAGTCTAATGTTCAGACATTTAAACTTTTGGTGGAATTACTACTCTTAACTAAATATTTATCTATCAATATAAATATGTGTAAGAAATGAGGATGGTGTCTAAATTTATTTCTATATTTGAACTAAAAGCAATTATGTATATGCAAATATGACATATAAAGTTTTCTTTATATGTCTACTTTCGCTTTGAGGTAATAAAGTCTGTAATCATTTTCTTTCAAATATTCTATTTCTATTTGGAAAGATTACAGCATTAGCAAAACTGACTTAATTAAGATATTTACCTGTATCTGTAGCATTTAATTTGGATGGTTCAGTGACAAGACTAATATCAGGTTCCCCGGCCAATGTTTCTGAAATTACGAAACAAAAATAGATATATATTTTTAAATTACATATCAAAATAAATTTAAATCATATATCAAAGTTGCTTTTTGTGTTTGTGGATGTACTTAGTTATTTGAAACTATACAATGTGGTTATTACCAATATTTAGAGAATTTATACCTGGAGGTTTGTATACAACACATAAATTATATCAATAGTTACTGTTTAGATAATAGCTATATATTTATAATATTAGCCAGAAAATTAGCTCCACACTTGTTGAATATTGCAAACCAGTAGATTCAGTAAACAGATTTCATATTTTAAAAAAAAATATTACTAACCATGTAAATGGAGAGATGGAACGGCCAATGCATTTAACCGGTTATTACGGTTTCGATCTCTCGTAGTAAAATGTATGTCGCAAACTAACTTCGTTTGGTAATACGCATAATCACTTGCTGTTTCTAGTTTTCCACCAACAAGGTTGACCCAGGCCTTAAAACGCTCAGGAAACTTATCAGCATTTGGAAAACGATGCATAGGAACACCTGAAAATGAAATGATAAAAGAGCTGTAAAGATATAAAGGCTATTTGAATATTTTTTCCTTAGTTTTGAACATTTATTGATATGCCTTTTTGGAAAATATATCAGGGTGTTGGAAGTACATATTATTGTTATCCTCTGACAATTGTAAGCGATTGTTATAATGAAGAAATTGTACTTACCACTAGGAGCACAGCCAAAGGAACATAACTTAGGCATTTTGAAATGATATGTTGATAAAACTTAACAACACAAATAAGCGTCCTTTCGCGAAATTGTATACAACTCGTATTACGGGGCGAAGTCACCACAGCAAGGCGGAGGAACTTAAAGCTCAACTCGACGCACTTTCTGGAAGATTTCACAACCGAAACACGAACGAAAAAAATGGAAAATATCTACAAACGTGCGCATCCGCAGAGAGTAGCAACCATTTTGAAATTTGAATTTCGTTCGTAGTGTTGAAAGTTTTATTTCGACGGTTACCAATCGAAAAAAAGACCTGTTCATAAGTTAATAATATCTTATTTATTTCAATGTGAAACAAATAATAAAATATGTTAAATTTTATTATTAAAACCTAAAATAAATATTGGTATGTTAAATACATATATTTATGTCTCAAAATGCATTTATTCTTTTTAGCGACATCTTTTGAGATACAATACTTACTAACTGAACTTAAAGTTTTAGATTCAACGTGTAGATGGCGCCACCATCATTTCATCGAAGCCAAATGTATGGGACTGTCACCCCCCTGGGTCAACCGACCAGTGTGTCTTGACCTACGACGCGGAGCGCACGCCGCTTGTTTGCACGATCATATTGTCGCGATCTATATAGCCGATACTAGTTTGTTTATGTTGGTGTTATATGCTTTCACCTCCACCACTAACCTTAACTCTGTATTGTTGTTATAATTTACTTACTAAATTCCACTAACCGATCTAATATATACTAACCAAACTAACTACTAACAGTGCTTGTGCTTGTGCTTGTATTTGTATTCGTAACCTTTTGTGCCTTCTAAACTTAGTGAGTAAGGAGCTTGGTGAATATACGCTATGGTGTTAATGTGAGTCGACTTTATTCATTTATACCTACATACAAAATCAAACCATACAAATCTTCCCCAAATACATATCTAAATGGAATCGGCATTTCCTAGCACAGAAGGCAGCGTTAAATACCGCTGGACTAATTGGGTCGTCATATTATTATATGTTATATTATTAATTTGTTTTTTCCAGTGGTCTGTCACCCATCGACACACTGTCGGAGGTAAAGGCGCGGCAGGTGGCGGAGAACAACCCCTACTTGGGTATCGACTGCATGGGCACAGGTGTGTATCGTTATGTAGTCTACTTAACTCTACTTGAAGTTAGCAGCGATTGCAAGTGTGCGCAGGTTTAGTAGAGCCGATAGTCGTGCTGATTGGCTAATACATAATATTGTGTTCTCCGCATCGGTACGCACGATGTTCAGAGCCGCCTTGAAGTTTGAATGGAACAACCATGAGTACATAATTATTATAAAATCATTAATTTTTTTGAGCCGAGCTTAATCACATTATTTATTTTTTTATTAGGTTATAGCCCACCCTCTAATACCTATTACGGCAGACTACACTCACCGTCCAGAAAATCTGTCAGGCAAACACGCCTGAGAGATTTTCTCGACGATGTGTGTCAGGCAGAAAGCTTGTATGACATAGTAGTGTCTAGTAATTGGATTCCAAACACCACTGAATTATCGAAAGCTATTTGCATATTTACAAACAATTTACAAAACAAAAATATCACTAATATTAATATCCTACACAGGTTCAAACAACATGAAATCGATGAACGTCATCGAGTCACTCCACTCAAAGAAGCAACAAATTTCCCTCGCCACACAACTCGTCAAAATGATTCTCAAGATTGACGACGTGCGCTCACCGGCCGACTCCATTGAGTAACAAGTATTATTGTATGTTTATTTACTGTTACATGTATGATCTTTTATAATAAATCGCCTATAGATTAAAATATGTGCAGATTTTTTGGAAAATGTTTTCTAGAATGGTGCTCGGTGGTCAATACTGTGACTATTCATGTCAAATGGTTTTGATGCTGATTTTATTTCATTCATCTCTTTTTTACTAAGAACGTGAAAAAAGGATCGAAGGTCCATTTTTACATACTTTTGTAATAAAACGATAGTTTGATTGGAATTAGTGTTATAAGTTTCTTGCTGCTTGAGAGACATTTTAGAAAATACTTCGTAAAGTTTATTGTTGTATTTGATACTCAAAGAACAGTTGTAATTCACTAACTTGGAACGTGCATTATTATGTATCAAGCCCAAGCTTAAATGACTTTCTATAACAACATTATCTGCTGCAAACAATTACAAGATATATTATATCGATAAGCAGATAACAATATTGTAAGACTTACAATCACAAATGTAGATATTTCAACATGTGCGGTACATTATTATAATTTAGTTGTTTTATTATTAAACCTTTCTATGCTAGAGGGATTCGCTAGACGTCCTCACAAGAGCTTTATAGTCTCAAATATGTATACAATAAACAAGGTCAGATGACGCAAATATATATGTTATGTATGGCGTCGCTTTGAATGCTAACGATGACAAATTTATTGTACCTACCAGTTAACACGTTGACTGCTGAAAACACACACGCTGTGTTTTGACTCATATAACGCGAGTGCGGCGCAAACACGCCTGGCGTGTTTTCACATTTTGTGCTACGACTGGGCGGCAAAACACGCCCTGCGTGTTTTTAACTTCGCTACGCCAGTACGGATTACGCGCGAGGCGTGTTTTAAACCGACTTCAAAAAAGAAGGAAGTTATCAATTCGACCGTATTTTTATATCTTTATTACAATATAATATATTGTTCTACATATATTTTTTTATCGTCCTTTCGTAGATATTTAATTCTAATCAGCTTTTACGAAAAATAAATCGACATAATGTCGTAGTGTTAACAAATTTAATATAAAACGCCTTCATAAAATTCGAAGAAAACAAAGTAAAATATTCTACAAAGGATTCTGCGGTATTAACAAATACACATCTGCGTTTTAATTTTGAATAAAGAACTTAGTAGGTGATTGTTTTGCACAAAATATATCGTAAAATAATTCTAAGTACCCAATTGTTTTATGCACTCAAAAATAAAAGACAATGAATGGTTACTATTACTACTATTATTATTATTACTATTACTATATGCGCTCCCCCACCCAAAACACACCAGGTGTGTTTTGGCCGCACTGTTGGTCGGAATACAAAATGTGTTCCGGCCGTGCGGGCGCTCACGCCAGGCGCGTAAACAGCCGCACCGTAGGTTAGCGCGCGCTATGTTAGGCCGCAGCCAACGTGTTAACCCGTAATAATACATTTAATTCCCCAGTAAGTTATTTTCTGGAATTATATTTGTAATATGGAAGTAAATTAATACAGTCCAATCAGATGCAAATGCATTGAGCTGTATGCAAAACTATATGTAACCAAAGACAAAATCGAATTGTACAAGCTACAAAAAAACATTTTATATGTAACACATTAAGGTATATCAAGTATTGTATAACATTTAGGTACTGTTGTTGCTTTGTATAAAAAAAAAGATTCCTACGAATTGAGAACCTCCTCCTTTTTGAAGTCGGTTAAAAATAAGCGGCTGCATTTAGTTAGTGGAGTCAAAAACTGACGTGAAGATTGTCCTTTTACTCCCACTATGGTCGTCGTATGGGCTGGATACAGGGGTTCAAGCTTCCGGGTAATACAGATATCCAGAAAATAAACTGCTCGTCAGTCTTTCCAGGACCGACTGCTCAAAATTTGTCATCGTAAAATAATTAGCATTCAAAGTTTCCAAACAATTTCTGTTTTATCAATATTATGCTTAGCGCTGCGCTAGGCCTCTCGCACTTAGCGATAACAATAATTTTATTATTTTAATTATATCAATGCATTTCACTGTATGTGTGTGGTCCTGCCAGACATGTGACGGATGCCTTATTGCACTAATAAATTAATAAGCTAATTAATTGGAGTTTTACTTCTTAACTGCACCCTTCATAACAGACCATAATGTCCGAGTAGATTTCGGCATTACTTCTCAGTCGTGAGTTAGGAAATGCCGACATCGTCCATTAAATCTAAATATGACTTGTAAAATAAATGTCAAAATCCTCAAATGACAAAATCCGACGAATCGAGAACCTCCTCCTTTTTTTAAGTCAACTAAAATAAATGCAATGGAACTGCGATATGTTTTCCTCGATTCATCATTTTCAAAATCACCTAGGACTTGCCTAGAACGTCAGAACTTGGTATTAGGATATCAGTATAGCTCAATTACGGGTTTTGGATGTCTAATGACAGTAATTTCGAAATAATATTGATATGCAGCCGCATATAGGAAGACAGGATGCCGATGTCATCATAGTTTTTTATATGGGACTAAGGGGGCAAACTGGCAGGAGGCTCACCTGATGGTAAGTGATCATCGCCGCCCATGGGGATTGCAACACCAAAGGACGTGCAAAAGCGGAGTTGAGAAATGGCGATAAAAAAATATATGGAAAATATGTTGATTATTTTTTTCAACAAGACAAGTTCCAATAAGAATAAAACACTCAAGTATTACCATAATTTTATTGTATTGAAGTAAACACGTCTATATACATTCCCGTACAGTACAAATACAAATCATTCGTCGTTCTCGACCTTTGGGCTCTTCAGTTTGTGAGTGCGCGAGCGAGAAGCGAGATAACCTGTCCCACTCCCGCACGCGTGGATAATGTGAACAGAGACTTAAATCTAGGAATAGTTAACATACTCTTGACTATGCTCAGGACATCTACATCGTCAGCTCCTGTGGAACAAACATAACAGAAATTAGTATAAAAAATATGGACAAACAAAGATGGGTCTTCACCTGAGATCCGAATAGTTACATTAATTTTTGAAATAATTTACATATTTACGATCATTATTGATAAACAATAATTATCAGTACATAATTATTATAAGCAATATATTTATTCTGAAATGGTCACTATGCAAATACAGTATAATCTTAAGCAAAAAAATAGGCGATTACACAAACTAACTTAATATTTTTATGAATACAAAACGTACCATAATAGCGTTGACGATGTCGGACTGGTTGTTCCGGAGCGCGCGCACGGCTCGCGCTCGCGACACGTTGGCTTGGGACATCACTATCTCCACGTCCTTCTCATCGACGCCGGTTTCGTCCACACCTTCTTCATCTTCTTCCTCGGCTATGGGCGCTACCGTCTGTAAAGGAATTAGAACGTTAGAACGGATTCGTATAACGAATTTATTCGTCAACTCTATCGGCATATCCTATGCATACACTGTAATACATTTTACTTCCAATCTTTATATCCATATTGCTCAATCAGACATTTATTCACCATTTATACATGTATTTAATATAGTCTACATAATTCTATGAAATGAATATGTAAATTAAAAACCCCCTATATAGTTTATGATTTTTCTGGGTACTTCAGACACAGCCAAGGTAAATTTCATAATAAATCAATAATGCTGTTTTTAACATCATTAGCACCCAAGAACCATGAGTACCAAAACCTATCTAATTTAAGAACACATGATGTCTTATCAAGAACATACCGTGCCAGCAGCAGCAGCATCGTTGCCAGCGGCAGCACTCTCTGGTGCCTTGAACCTCTCAGCTGCAGCCATGGTGGCTTGTTGAGACAGGTCCTCGATCTTGGCCTCTCCAAACACAATGTAGGTGTCCGAGTGAGGGTTCTTGTATACATCAGGAGAGTTGATCACGAAAAGAATGTTCTTGGACTTCCTGATTGTGACTCTGTTTACACCTTGCACCTGTAATTGAGAATCTATATATTAATATGTGAAGTAAAAACTTTGGACCCCTTTTTTCGAAAACTGCGTGTAGAGTAGTCTGTAGGAGTATCAAATTTTACAGTCCCAGACTTATAGTTTATATAGAGGAGTGCAGAATGCTTAGATTTTAAAATTATGCATAAAAAACATTATTTAAATTAATTAAGGTCAAAGTCCCACCAGTGGGTGATCACTAGTGTAAATGAAATGAAATGATTTCACATCTTGTGGACCTATCAATTAGAGGATGTAATTGACATTATCTCTGAGAAACACATTTGTTCACTATAATATAATATAAGCCTAACCTCCACATTTAGCCTGAGAAGGGCTAAATGTATATATGATCTTTCTTATACCCCAGCACTCTTCATTCCACTGTTGTGCCAGATCAACAGCAATAAGCCCAACCATCAAAATCAGGCCATATTTAGGAATACTCACAAACTCGCAAGGGCTACAAGAAAGATATGCTGTGTTATATAATCTGTTATACTTACAGGCTTCAGACCTAGCTTGCTCATGATCTTGCGCGCCTTCTTCTCGCCTCGCGATTGCTTGGCCTTGGACACGATGTCGATTCCCGCAATGGGGTTTGAGATTCCACCAGCGCCGGGTGCACCTGTGATAAAAACAAAGTATTAATAGAGGGGGAAATAGCAACCTCTAATGAATGGTGGATCTAGTGGTTGCAAGTGTGACTGCCGAGTGTGAGGTTTTAAGTTTGATTCTCTGGGATAGAAATGTGAAATTATCAGTAGTGACTGGAAATTTGGATCAGAGCCTATAGAACTTGGAAATATTTATTTATTTAGTAGCTACAGTCACAGAAGACGGACCACAGAGTGGTTCAGGTAACTTCCTTAAACATTACATCAGTAGATTATGAGTGTATATTAGTACTAGTTTGTCTAAATCTTCCGACATAATAGTATGCAAGTACAAGTAAAAAGATTTACAGTAACATACCACATTGAGTAATATTAAGAACAGTGGTTATGTAATTACCAACAGGTTAAAGAAATAACATCCTTACCAGCATCTTCCAATTCTGGAATGGTGTCATCCGAGTCACTGTCAGAGGATGCAGTTTCCTCCTTGCGCTTCTCAGTCATGGAAGCGGTGGCTTTGTCCAACTCAGTCAGTTCTGGCATTTTGGTGTCCTTGCTTGGTGTTATTTTGGTTTAAAGGAAGAATCCTGCAGGACAAAAGAAGAGATATGAAATTAACTTATTGCTAACGTATTAAGAACTTATATACTTTTTTCCTATTATATGAATTTCTACTCTATTTATGAAAATAATTTTAAATGTTATCAATAAATAATAAATAAATTTAAATTTTATAAATAATTTTAAATGTTATGTTAGCATGGTACACCTTAGTTAGGTTAATTAATAAATATGTTACACTTTAAATCATAGATCTACTTTTTTTATTCTTCAACACATAAATGCTTGTTCGTTATAGAGACTAATAACACGTTATAATACACAGTACTTATTACATTGTCTCAAATTACCATGAGGCATATTGATCAGTTATAACCTGAGTGCTATTCTGGTTTATGTATTATTTACATTATTAAATAGTTTCATCAAAACATTCAGTAATTTTAGTGTCAAATACTAATAAACCTGTTCAAATGAACAATACAATGCAAAATATCATATAATGTCAGTCACCGAGTTTATAAATTCAATTTATAGATCGATTAACAGTGCTTAAATAGAAAGAAAGATAGCCTAGGAAAAAGAAAAGTGGAGAATCAATATATCACAGTCACAAACATACTAGATTTAGGTAGACTTTATGTCGACACTAGTGACACTAAGATTTTTAGAGGAATACACTGAAATTTCCAAGATCTTTTTTGTGTTCACAGTAGTTTAGTATTGGACGCACTTTCGAGGGACCAATTTAAAATATATTCAGTCGGTGATCGTAGGTGTAACAGAGATATAGTTATGTTAAACTCAGGTCTTCAATGCGCAAATGCATAGAGACCTAACACATATCTATAAATACTATTTCGACTGCATCCCAAATAATCAATACTATTGGTTAACTTTATGGAGATGTGCACTTATAAACTCTATAGCAGAATTTATATATGTAACTGTAATTTTAAGGTAATGCAAAAATGCCAATTTTGTCTCGCTAGTTAGTACAAAAATGGTCTGATATGAATAAAGTAACCATGAGCCGTATCCACCAAGGTTTTAAAGGCTAACAAACTTAAATTGTACTGTAATTGGTATTTCAAGTAATTTTAACACCTATTATCACTAGAAATAATAGTTAATTCAATACTTGTGCGAACATAATACGGGCGCGGGTTTTCGGAAGAACTTCGTATAATAATACTGAAATAACACTGTAAATATATCACTATATCACCTTAGACCACTAAAATATTGTAAAATTATATTTAAACACTAGGATTTCTTTAAAATCGTTCGATTTGTTACCTTTTATTTATGAATAATTTGTAAAGAAGGAATCAGCGGACTCGCTTCAATTTGACAAGGGTACATTAAACTCAAATACAGATAAAAATATGCTTGGAGCAAAGACTAAATATAAATTTCTGTGTGTATCCGAACATCTATCCATATTCTATAACTTTAAATTTCATGTGGCAATACCAAGGGTTACGTCAATCAGTTTTAGTGATTTAATAGAATATTGCCGATATTGACTCATTTTCTCAGGCCTAATGATATATTTTCAAACTTAAAGATACATTAAAGCTATTATTTCATTATGTTTTTTTTTTTATTTTAATACATTAGATTGATTTACATGACTTTGTATGACAGGAATCTAGAAACCCATACTTAAAATAAATGTATGTGATGAATTATCATAACTAATATTTTCATTTTTAATTAATGATTATACATATTATCATTATATAATGAATTCAGATGGCAGTAGTCTACCGTAGGTCGCTGGAAGTGGTGGAAGTTAGCGGCATATAGCTGGTTGGATTGGTAGTTTATCGGGGTCGCCTTTGTTCAGTGGTGGTTGTCTGATGATTATGATTTTTTTTCTATATATTCTTTATACACTAGAGGTGGGCAAAGTGTATCATTTTTGGGATTGGATCATTTGCATCTCGCTCACTGAAATGATCTGAATCACTGATATGTTTCATTTGGCTCATTTGGATCATCGGCTCTAAGTATATAAAATACAGAACGTTACGTATCATTACTCTGAACTACAATGTTTTCGTAAATCGGCGCGAACGAACCTAAACAATCTTTCACGTGCCGCATCAACTTAAAACGATAAATGTTAGAGAAAACATTATATGCTAAAACGACCGTATAGTATTTGATACGAAAGCGCCTTAGTGGTCATTTTTACGTGCATGGATAACGACAACGAAAATCTGTGAATGTATGTGTGAACATCTCATTTGGTATCTCTTAGATCAAACATTATAAGCAAAAAACGACCGTATAGTATTTGATACGTAAGCGCCTTAGTGGTCATTTTTACGTGCATGGATAACGACAACGAAAATTTCTGAATGTGTGAGTGATACACATCTCATTTGGTATCTCTTTCTGACTTGTATAGATTGTAACTATGTCGCCCGCTCACTCGCGAGTGCTTCAGCGAAGTGACTCAGTGACTCAGTGTATCTCAGGCCTCGGTCTCTCTCGATCGCTCACTGCTCAGTGGCTCAATCGCATCGCGACGACGCGTCGCGCGGAATGAGCAGAGAGCGAATGATTCAGATCCAAATGATGCGTTTGAAACATTGTTACTGATCCAATCTTTTGTATCACTTCAATTATTCGAATCAGTGAGTCGGTTCCGAAAAGAGTTACACACGCCTATTATACACTGCGGCGAGGCCTACGTCCAGTAGTGGACGAATATAGGCTGATGATAATAACGATACATCAAATTCATAGCTAAATTATTTATTTTTACAACTGTTACTTCTTTTCGTTGCGACTTCCAAAGGAGTCGATATCGATAATTATTTTAGAGTATAGGCCATCCCTTATCTTGAGAAATGTCAAATTGACAATTTACGTTTCATAAATTATTTCATTGGGTTTGGAGGTGGTGTTTGTTCTTTCCATTATTTGCTCGTTTTCATTGTTTTAACGTCTTAATTATTGTTACAAATACGTCATTAACCGTTGATTATAATTGAATATTCATAAAGAGTGATTGTGTCAAAAATATGTCTTTAATCGTGCAGTGATTTGGTGTTTTTATTCCATCTAATTATCAAGTCCAAAGTGCGTGTTGTTTGAAAATTAATATTTTGTGTTTGTGATTGTATTTGATACGTGCCAAAACATGTCTTTGGAAGAGAAATTCAACGCTGCTGTGAACGTAATTCGAAGTTTGCCGAAGAGCGGTGAGTTAATTTTTTAAACTTTTTTCTTATGATACTGTTTTCCATCGATTATTTCGTTGTGTGTCGTCAGTTCTTATTTATTATAGCGGGCAATATTTTTATTTTTTTTATTTATTCTCTCTGCATAAATGGTACCTTAAAGTTAGTTATCCATTTAAATCAAACTGGTATACCATATTATACTGTTCATCAATAATAATTATGATACCACATATGGAAGATGATGTAAACTGTCATTAAAATTGATGTGTAGCATATTGTATAATAAACTGAACATAAAAACCTGGTGTATGTTTAGATATTTAATTTAATATTTTAGATACAGATACATAAACAATATACAATATTGGTAATTCCTAAAAAAAATTACATATAATAATTTGTATGTATATAGTTATGACGCACACCAAAGATGTTTATTAGTAAGAAAGTATTCTAACAACAGAAAATAGATAAGAAATGCCTTATTGAGTAGGTAAAAACTTTGGTAAACATAAAATGTTAGGGTAAAACAAAACAAACATTTTCATTATTAATATTATGATACTATAAGAATGTAGGTCAGTATGATTATAAAGCTATTTGTACATCTACGTTATAAGTACTGTGCTAACTGATGCAACATTTATTACATGAAAACAAGTTGACATTATGTACTTTCTATACATACCATCACACCTGTCACCCCCAAGGGGTTAAGCAGAGATGTACACCACATTTCACCAGTATTTTTAAGCTTGTATGTAAATGGGCATGAATCCAGACTGAGCTGGTACTGAGAATATTAAAGAAAAACCCAATAACACTTTACTCAACCTGGGAATCAATCCCAAGATTTCTTGCGTAGCAATCCTGTTTGCAACCCCCTAGAAGGAAGATATATATTTCTGTCAATTATTATGGCAATTGAAAACAACATAATTATGGGCAGGACCGTAGCGTGTGGCATTCTGTAGTTTCTGCCTACCCCCATGGGAAAAAGGCGTGAGTGTATGTATGTATAATTATGGGCCATGAATGAGATATTATGTCAAAATACTTGATATTTATTATTAGTGTTAATAGGTACCTACTTGGTATTACAAAACATATCACTATACAACATATGGTGAAATGTTTTTGATACAAACTAGAATTAGCATCTCGAAAGGGTTATGACAATCTATTATACATATTATGTCTGTATTTAATATAAACATAAATTGGGTAACTTTGTTATTTCTATAGCATGGTGCATATTGGATAACCTTATCAATGTTTTCGCCCATAAAACAAAAAAATAAACAATACTTTTGAAACCAAATAAATTGTTAAAGTTTTGAGAAAAATAAGTGTGTGTGAAAAATACTAGTGAGGTTTTCACCTTGCAATATAGTGTTATATTAATAAATAATAATAATAAAAAGGTTTTTTTTATTCTGTGCATCCATGCTAAGAAAGTTGGCCCCAATATTTAGTGGAAAGGTTTCAATCTAAACTTATTTTTAACCCCCGCCACAAACACAATAGGGTGGATGTTTTTCTTTTGTTTAAAAGGAGAGTTATTAGTCTGGAGTGTTTTTTTGTCACATTTGTTGTAGTTAGCCCGAGATGTTTGATGAAAATTGGTCCAAGATAGCTGCCACAATATGTGTAGGGGCTTTTATTAATTTATAATTTAATATTTTTTATATTGAAATAGTTTAAAAACAATGTTAATTATACAAGTGAGTGGCCAGTACACAACTTGACTGCTTGACTAAATAAAACCTTATGCAAACTCTTTGCAAATACATTAATATTTACCTGTTTATATGGCTCTTCTTTCTGCTTACATTGTTATATTATGATAAAATATCACTTGTAACTTTAAAGTATTTTTTTTCTTGATGTACGTAATTATATGCATGCAGTTGGCAAACCAGTCTTTTTTCTTTCTTTCTTTCTTTCTTTCTTTGTATGGCCCTTTTTTGAAAAGGCCATTTCAGTAGTTGACCTATTTTTTTCAGTGGCCCCACTGTCAGTAAATGACGACGCAAACTTTTAATTTTTTTAAATTATCTTAAATATATGACTGATAAAAGTGTCCGCAAAAAAAATTTGTATTTACAAAAATAGGAAATATTATCTATATTTCGATCGACAGCTCATTTTACCAAAATTATAAAAACATTTCGGAAAAATCAATCTATTGTTGTATTTCTGCGAGTGAGTTAAGTTTCCAGAGCTCGTTGGGGGAGTGACCATACCGACGCCATGGGAATTCCGTTTGCCGTCAGTTTAGTAACTCCCTTATTTCAAGAAACCTCTACGGTCGGCAACGCACGAGCGATGCCTTTGGTGTTGCAAACGTCTATAGGCTACGGTGACCGCTTAACATCAGGCAGGCCTGGTGCTAAGCGGCCTTATGCTTGTTTGCCACCCTCAAGAACTAAAAAAAACTTGAGAGGTGTCAAGGGACACCCGGATGGAACGAAGTTCCTTTTTACAATTCCTTCACTACTTAATCGAAAGGAACTTCGTTCCATCCGGGTATCCCTTGCTTTCTATAAAAGAGAGAGAGAGAGACAGACAGAGAAACATGCGCACGGCTTACTATAGCACAAAGTGTCGTTACAACGCTTTTGAACGAAGTTACTTATCGCAACGCGCGATAAAACCTCTATAACGCGAGAATTAGTCCGAGAGTAACTAACGAAAATATCCTCTTTCTCGCTTTCTCTTATGTTCTCACAAAACTGAATGATTTATGTGACAAACAATATTCTATCCAGCCGACTGGCATACTTTTTGCCTTAACGATCTTATTTTCAAAAGCCTTGTAGGTATATTAGTGGCAAAAGAAAGTTTTTAAAATTGAAGAAAAGGCTAGGTATTGATATTTTTTTATGGTCAGGCAGTCGCTTTAGGGGCGGAATGTTTTAATAAGCTGAAGTAAGTTAAGTTAAGTTTTAAGTAGTTGAAACCTTGAGCACAGGTGACGAGTTCACATGAATTGACGTACCATCATTCACTGATAGGGTGAGGTGATAGTATCGACAAAACCTTGTTTTTATCGATGTAAGGTACCTGCTTATTAAGCTTTGCGCAAGTTCTTGTACTTTAAAATTTTTTACAAGCTGATTCTCGCGATTCGTCCGCGTGCAATATAGCGAAAAAAAGAAAAAGATTTATACCAACTTTGCACCCCCGTTTTGCCCCCTTAGGGGGACAATTTTCAAAAATCTATATAATCTAATAGGGGTTCCTTTTATAAGGTAGGGGACCTTATAAAAGGAACCCCTGTGCAAAATGTCCAGTTTCTAACCCTTATAGTTTAGGCCCTGCGTTGATATGTCAGTCAGTAATTTAATGACTGACGTGAGTGTATGTATGTATATTTCAATACCTAATTTTATGCCTTAGTGTCAAAAACACTGTAATAGGTACCCTTTTTTCCTATCTCCTGCTAAGTGGAGTATTTGAGTTGGTTACCAGTGTTACCACTACTTGCTTGGCCGGATGGTATATCTTCAGCATTGAGGCACCGACAAGAAACATACTTTTTATCGTTGGTCATTCAAATCATAAGACTCCATAATTACGTCCAAACCATGACTAATATTGCACAGTTGTCACGCACCTTTCATTTACATGTTCCCCCATTTTTCGTCCAAACTATACGCATCCGAACAATTAAATTCTAATTATCTAACCGACGACGGTGGAACTGGTGGAAGTTAGAAAATAATTGCCTCTGCTGTGGTACAGGAAAGGAAAGTGATCGCGTAATTACTTTACGACTTTTCCCCCTTTATAAATGACTGTACGTCATATATTAGGGGTAAGCTTAATGTATGATAGATTTCCTTTGAGAGCTGTGGTAGCCTAGTGGTGTGACCAGTGGACTGAGGTGTCAAAGGTCTCGAGTTCGAACCCAAGGCACGCACCACTGACTTTTCGGAAGTTATGTGCGTATTTATCATAAGCTCAAACGGTGAAGGAAAACATCGTGAGGAAACCTGCATGCTTGAGGGATTTGTCTCGATGGCATGTGAAGTCTGCCAACCCGCAGTAGGCTAGCGTGGTGGACTATAGCCTAATCCTCTCAAATGAGAGGAGACCCGTGCCCAGCAGTGGGACGTTAATGGGTTGATGATGAGATTTCCTTTGAGAAAAATTGTATTAATATGCCAGCGGCCGTACCAGCAGCTGAGTTTGGATTCGTGTCCGGTTGATGGCAATAGGCTCGCCACATTGGACCTAAAACATACCGGCGAAACGTGGGTGTTCATTAGTACAGCTCTCCCTAACTCTTCGGGGATAACATGCGTGATGGTATGGTATTCAAAGAAACGGCTCATTAATTGCGACATATCCGCGACATTGTGCCTATTTGCACAACTCCATTGTGGTTCGGTCTCACGCCCTCTGCACAATGCTGGTGATTTGCAAACGATGTGCTCGCGAGTTCCGTACTCTTCCATTTGAGACAATGTCAAATGTCCGAAGTCTGTTATCTGACCTCCAGGACGATTTCAACATAGAATATTCGAAGCAAGACTTCGCCCCTTGTTGGGGATCAGTAGTTTCGCTGGACCGCAGTCCGTTTGGGTCTTTGTGAATGCGTTCACGAGTCCTGTGGTCCCGACAATACGTCAAAGGTATGCTAGTAAGATTTTTAGTTGCTGCCAGACCAAAGTTATAATATTTTCCAGAAAGGTTTCCTCAATATGATAAGAAAGATGCTGAGGAAAATCAAGAAGTACATCTACGAGGTCGGGGTTTGGGGCTTGCTTATCAGTCGATATGCTAGGTATTTTTTTTAGTTAAACGTTACCTCTTTCTTTCTCTGGCTTTGGAATTTTGTGAAATGCTTTCCAGATACAAAATTAAGATATATAGATATAACACATCTTGCAGAGTCAATGTTTCTGAGAGTTTTGAGAACGGGGTAATACTGTTTACGTAGTAAGACGGCAGATTTAAACTTAAACTCAAAATATTAAATCCAAATTTGGCCAATTTTAAGACTTAATACAAAATTGTAGATGGTCTTTAACCGTCCTGTGATTGACTTATAAAAATATTGTACTTAGTGGTTACTTACGTTGATATTTTACCAACGTAAGTAATCACTAAGTAGAAGATTTTTGCATTGCCAAATGCTTTAAGATAGGATCTGTAATGACTACATCAACGTTTCATGACCTCCTTTTGTTTATAGCTGCTTGAAATACACAAAAAAAAACATCGTTAGTGCCGTACTCCGAAACATGTTAATGCATGTTATTATGTGCAATTTGATGAAACAACAAAAACGAAGATGCTATGCAATGAATTACTTAATTTAAATTTACAAACCGCTTCGCTATTATACAGAGATAAAGCACATTATTGCATATTGCATATGCATATGCAATGTAATTTCAATTTAAGGTGGAAGCTCCATTCAAATTTTCGTATTCAATAAAACAGCCCTCAAAGTGCATATATATAACTGTATTGATTGTCTATTTCATGAAAAAGTCATTTTTGTTTAATGTACAGCCTGACAATGACCGGAAAATTGCAAAAAACGTACGAAAATTTGAATTTCGCGGGCTAGCGTGGAGCTTCCACCTTAAACTGCTGTGACTGCTTCTGTTCCTAAGTCTCGAGCTAGAATCCAATGTTTTAAAGGGCCCGGTATAGTTTACCAAGCTAGAAGAAATTCAAGGCAGGTTCAGGTTCTTTAACAGAGTTTTGAGCAAACGTTCAAACCCAACTCAGTTTTAAGTAGCGAAATAAGGTACTGCCTCTTTTACTTTGCAGACGAGTGCAGCACTATATCTGAGTATTACTTAAAGATGCAGTCATTTTATGGCCAAATACTAACAACGCTACGATATAAGATATGAGTAATAATACATATAATAATAATGATAAGATAATACTATTTTTACAATGATCGCCTATGAACTTCGTGGCAGCAATATTTTTGTTATGTTGCTTCTTCATAGTCGGATATTTTTGTTAGTACTTATCAAATATAAATCCACACATACACAAACACCCATACCCCAAATAACTACATATAAGCCATACAAATATAAGTTCCCTTCAGAGCTGTTCGCCATCAAGAAATGGTTGTTGAACTGTCGAAATCGAAAGGTATTGCGATCTTAGCAATGTCGAAATTAGCTTGCAGTTCGATGTACCACCGAACTGTGTTGTTTTACATGTTTAAGGCAATAACCTTCAAAACTTGTTCTCGTATCTAGGCGAAGGCATTAATAAGCAGCTACAGCCTAATTTTATGACCATAGACTGAAGAAACATGAAAGAACTTAATTTGGAACAACCAATGAGGCGTAACTGCTTAAAAAATATTAAAAGCAAAACAGAAAAATAAATTTGCGGTTTTTCGCTGTGTAATAAATAAATAAATAAATAATAAATATTCCTGGACATTATGACACGCAGCGCCATCTAGTCCTGAGCTAAGCAACGAGGCTTCTGTTACGGATACTAGATGGTTGATATACTACATATATACTTTTTTTTTTGTAAATACATACATATTATACATAGATACATCCATGACTCGGATACAAATGTTTATGCTCATCACACAAACATTTGTCCCTACCGGGATTCGAACCCGGGACCCTTAGCACAGAAGGCAGTGTTAACTACCGCTGGACTAACTGGGTCGTCCGGTAATAGTAATAGTGTCCGGATATATTTATTTACCAATAACTTGAGGAGAAGAGCCGAAGATCGAGCTTTGTGGCGTTCACTACGGGAGGCCTATGTCCAACATAGGAGGAATATCTAAGGCTGATGATGATGACATTTATTTATTACTGTGTTAACATTTTCGAGTCAAAAATAAAGTCAACAGACAAAAATTTAAGGGTGAATGTGGTTGATTATTACCAAACAATCAAGGAGGTATTTTTAAACCCTTTAATAATTATAATCATACTACCATACCGTTCACGCGATAAGGTTATTTGTTGGTTTGTGATGAAAAAAATATTGTGATTATGCATGAGATAAAAACTATCCTACCTATTTCTCAAGTTGGACAAAACTACACAGTGTGAACAAGTTTAATTAAAATCAGCTCGTTAGTTCAGAGGTTCGCGTTCGTTGCGGACAAACAACGTGACATGATTTTTTTTAATGTAAGTAAATTAAATGTATAGTATTTTACATATGTACATCGGAGCCCGAGTCAATGTACTGCACTACGTACATATAATACATCGTCAGTGTTACCTGTAATGAGATTATAGTGTTGCCATGGTAATACAATTCTATTTTTACATATACATAGATGCATATGTACTATGTATGTATAAATGGTTGGAAATTACATTACTGATGGTGGAGCTATTTAATAGACGGTTGAAACAAACCGCTTCTAAGCCGGCAGAAAAAGCTACTTTTCGTGACAGGGGTCCTGCATTTGAATCCCGGTGGGGATAAGGTGTATTTGTTTGTAATAATTTGAAACTAGCTGCCTGCCGCGGACCTGCCCAGTGCCCGCATGTTAAAAGATAAAAATTAGCCTATGTGTTAATCCATGTAATAAACTATTATATATGCTTATTTAATGCAAATCCGTTAAGCGGTTGCTGCGTGAAGGAGTAACAAACATCCATACAAACTTTCGCATTTATATATTTTTTTATGGAAATAAGGGACGGACAGGAGGCTCACCTGATGGTAAGTGATCACCGCCGCCCATGGACATCTGCAACACCAGAGGACGTGCAAATGCGTTGCCGGCCTTTCAGGAAAGAATATGCTCTCCTCTTGAAGGTTCCCACGTCGTAACGGTTCGGAAAGACCGCCGGCGACAGCTGGTTCCACAAAGTAGAAGTAGCAGTATTAGTAGAATAATAACATACCTACATAGTTGCAATGCAATAAATTAGTTAATATAACAACCGGTTTGAGATTACACTGAGAGAAAGCACTCTATTGCCAAGTCATTTGAATTTAAAGTGCAGTGACAGGATTAGTGATATGAGTCGACTCATTAAACTACAGACTATAGGGCTAATAATCAAACGCTACTCAATTTTAAATAGCCCTCAACCATAGTGCTGTCGCTTTCACTTTCCATGCGAGTGAAAGAGACAGCATAATATTTGACAGTTACATAAATTAATTGAGTTAATACTACTCAATTAATTTTTCTGCATATCCTACTAATATTATAAATGTGAAAGTATGAAATTTTGAATGTGTGTTACTTAATCACAAAAACATAACGGATTTGCCAAATCTCATCCAATGCAGGTAGTTTTATTAACATAATACACATGGTACTGTCTAGGGTTCCGTACCCAAAGGGTAGAAACGGGACCCTATTACTTAGACTTCGCTGTCTATCCGTCCTTCTGTCTGTCACCAGGCTTTATCTCAAGAACCGCGATATCTACACAGTTGAAATTTTCACAAATTATGTATTTCTGTTGCTGTTACAACAACAAGTATTAAAAACAAAATAAAATAAATATTTAAGGGGGGCTCCCATACAACAAACGCATTTTTTTACCCTTTTTTGCTAGATATCATATAATGGCAACCAAGCCTACCTGTTGCCATTATTGAAAAAAACTTGAAATATTCACAAAATACTCAATTGTATTTTTACTTTTATAATAAATATTAAAATTAAATTAAAATAAAATAAAATAGATATTTATTCTCCCATACAAAAAACGCAATTATTTGCCTAATTTTGTATGAAACCCGTCGTGCGCGAGTGCGATTCGCACTTGGCCGGTTTACCGCGGGGGTGGAGCTGCGGGCCAAAGTGCAAACTAGAGTCTGAACTTTTTGTTATACCACGTAGGAGGCCAATAAGGGGCTGTCCATTAATCACGTGATGTTTTTTTAACATTTTTTAACCCCTCCCTCCCCCATGGTGATACGTTGTGAGGTTTAAGACTACCCCCCCACACCCCACCAAAAATCACGTGTATTTTTAGTACCTACAAAGAATCTTAAAATGTTTGTAATACTATTTTTAGGTTTGGAAATCACGCGTTTGACGAAAAAATTATTACACGTGATATCTTACTATATCCCCCCCCCGCTCCCCCATGTGATATTTAATGATTTTTGCTGAACCCCTCCCCCCCCCCCTTTCGAATCTCAGGTGACTAATGGACAGCCCCTAACCCTCGTTGGTGTCGCGGTCGTACAGTGCGACTGCCGAACAAGAGGTTGAGCAAAGTGTTATTGGTTTTTTTTATGAAATTCTCAGTAGCAGCTCGGAGTTTGGATTTGTGCCCGGTTAATGGCAATAGGCTCGGCCCCTATTACATGGGACCTAAAATATACCGGCGAAACGTGGGTGTACATGTACACCTCTGCCTAACCCTTCGGCGACGATAGGCGTGATGGTATGTATGTTGTTATTAGTAGAATCCATGTTGAAGTCATTTGGGAAATCGTCGGCAGGGAACCTCATTCTTCAGTCTGATTGTTCGTAGAAAAAAGTTCGTCTGTGACCGTACAGTACGTGTTCATATTAATTGTTCTAGTGTGTAAATTTCCTTTCCATTTAATTTGAAGCTAGTAAATAGTAAAAATACAAAAAACAATCCCCGGTAGAACTCACAAACCCATGTTTTCTAGACGAATAACAACTTACGTAAGCGTAGGTAGGTATCCATCTTCTATATATACATATAAATGTATAAATACATATATAAAAGGAGAAGCTGGCTGACTGACTGACTGACTGACATATAAACGTAGGGCCTAAACAGGTTAGACACTCGAAATTTTGCACTGGGGTTCCTTTTATAAAGTAGGGGAGCAATAAGAAAGATTTTTTTAGATTTACCCTATAAGAGGTAAAACGAGGGTGCAAAGTTAGTTTGAATCTTTGCCGTTAAATTGCACGCGGACGTAGTCGCGGAACCAGCTAGTATAAAATAAAATCAAATCAACAGATTTGAATGGCGTCTCCGGCCTGAGACATTGCACAAATATGTAGACGGTATTAGACATTTTGTGGCGAATTGCCTAACTGTGCCGCAATCACAGCATCAACAACTGCAGATATTTTGTATGCAAGATGAACTTAAATGTGACGCAAGTATATATGGATATAAGTAAATACATTGCCAACTGCCTTGTTCGTCTAGTGGCCGTAAGGTAGAGGTGTTGCTAAGCAAGGGGTCTTGGGTTCGATCCCCAGGTTGAGCAGTGTTATTGGGTTTTTCCTTCCTTATAGAACCTACTTTTTAGACCGTGCAACTAGTTTTGACAATTAAAAGACAAAGACCACCATTTTATCTTTTATTAAACATACGATTCATGCACGGAACTAATTAATACCTATTGTAAACGCAATAACGATTACCCTCGATACAGGAGCATTCCTAGTAAATGGCAACATTACGTACCAACACACCCGTCTTCCCGAAGAATTTATATAACTTCGCCGGTCCCTTGTGAAATGAGTGTATTGCCAAATCCAAAAATTGTGCGGGGTCAACGTCTTTTTTAAAAAGAAAACCAACCAACCTCTTTGCTCACCTTTCCGAATTCACGTAACTGCAACTAGTGCGCCTCAGTTTCGTCACAAAGGTCCATACGATCATCTGGTGTGAAAGAAAAATGTTAAAAAATCGAAAGTGCAACCAGTTTGGCGTAATTATTCTGGCCAAGCCAAACTGGTTCTTAACGACATGCAAGCTTCATATTACATTTTGATTTGGTATACAATTAGTTTATTTATAAATTGTCGTCAGTATCATACCATTTTTTATCATCCGTCAATTGCTGGCCGAAAGTATAAAAAAGATAACATAAATAAAAAAAGTCGTTTATAAAAGAGAACAATTTAAAAAAGGTTTGTTTAGCATGTGTCTTTTTGATATGGGTGGGCCAGATCGGACGTAAATCGTTCAGAAGAAGTTCGGTAGAAGCGTAGGCCCTCTATTGGCAACCACAGAGCTCGATCTTCGACTCTCCTCATCAAACACCACCAGCTGCTTTTCACAAGTTCTCGCTCCACCTATGTACGTGCTCTCGGAGGCACGGAGGGCTGTTGTTATGGATTGCAGGTTTCCTTACCACGTTTTCTTCCACCATCTGAGGATGCGATAAAAAATACTCACACCATTTCGAAACGTCAGTGGCTTGAAAATCGAACTCTAGACTATTTGCTCTACAGTGACTCTACAGTGCACTCAACCATCACAGCTATCAAGAGACGCATTCATTGTCATTTATTATAGGTGTAAATGTCAGAGGTATTATACGCCTCATTGACCCCGCGAATGCCGCTGGGCATTTACCTAACTATATTATTTTTTGATATTCATTAACATTAAATTTATCGATAGTAAGGTATTGACCACAATTTGTCATCCTGTATATATTTATATAAACTTTAAATTAATACGTTAATTATATTTTTTCCCGCTTTTTATGCAGCGTAGTGGTCGATGTTGGATAGAAAAATAATCGTTTCAAAATAACTTACTTACCTATAGGAATTGGTTGACAAACAGAGGCGAAGAGTACTGAAATGTTTTGATTTTGCCTTTGTGTTATACCTATATGCTTATTAAGTATGTTATACCTACTAAATTTTTTTTTTTTTTTTCGATATCTTGGAAGATGGGTTTCTTTACTTAATTAATATTAGAAGAAAAAAAAACCGCTTCAAAATAAAAACTAAGCACAAACGAACAACAAAACATACACACAGCAACTTTATTTCAAATACTGCCTATTTAGTGATTTTATTTACACTTGCATGTTTACGGAACTTACTAACAAAGTGTGGAAAAACACTATTGTCTTCATTCTTGACTGTCCTTCTCAGCGCTATAAATAATCTTCAAACAAACATTACCAATGCTTAAAATAAACTTTGATGACGAATTAGCACTAAAGGGTTCAGTATCTACAGAAAATAATGCGTTAAGATCCCATACTCGAACGTATGGGTCTGCAGAATCTATTTATATAGTATGTGGATTTTTTTGTTTACATGCCTATGTAACTGGTTTTTTAACCACAGTGCGTCGCGACACTCGCGACTCGCGTCGGAAGTAGTCGGAACCATGTATAATTAATATAAGGGGTTGTATGTCGATAATTTAAATACTTATCTTAGTAATTGCTTTAGCCCGCGACTTTATCTACGTAGAATGAGTAATTTTATCCAATCTGCTTTTCCATCAATCTGCTTATTTATTTCTCACCCTCCTCTTTTAAGATTCCGCATACTAACTTCCACCCCAGTTTCCCCCTCTTGAAGAAATTATTTCCGGGATAAAAATTATCCTATGTCCTTCCCCGGAACTCCAAATATCTCCATGCCAAATTTTACTCTAAACCGGTTCAGCGGTTAAAGCGTGAACAGATAACAGGCAGACATACTTTCGCATTAAGTATGGAAACGAAGCTCAGCACCGAAGCTCGTACTTTTGTACATGTAGTACAAAATTGATCCTTTCCAAATTGATCCTTTCCCGTGGACAAGAAAGGGCAAAAAACTTCAGGGTTATTGGACTTTCGGCCTTAGCCGCGAGAATTGTAACTACCTGCCTCTTAGTTCCAAAGATCCATGCCAAATAACCTGCCAAGTTTCCAGCTCCGTAAGTCGGAGATCTGTAAGTGAGGGAAGATTCACTTTTACATAACAAGTAGCGGTTTTCAAAAATCAGTCTTAATTCATGTCTCCTACCTATAATCTCCTGCTTACGTACCAAATTTAAGTTACATAGACCAAAAAGTTGTCGGGATTTCGTGTGTTATTATTCAGTGAGAGAGAGTGAGTGTACTTTTGCTACAACATAATAATAAGTGGCGGTTATCCACAGCTTAGCACATCACCTTCATTCTTCCCTTTTTAAAGTTAAAACATTCGTTCTAAGCTAACGTCTCCTGCCCATAAACCTAACGGCCAAATTTCAGCAGCATAAACCGAGAAGTCTAACTCTATTCTCGAGTACCAAATAGAAAATGGATTCCATCCAGTTTGAATTCGCCGGTCCTACAATGCAAGCTACAATTTACTGCGGTGTACAATTATCTAGATGATTGTAATTTGTGGTTTTAAGGGTTCCGCCCCACAAACGACATAAAACCGCCGACATGGTAATACTACAATTTGGTTTTAGTATCTAGAGATTGTTCTACAGAACTTTTTCTTTGGAATTCCTAATGATTGGGACTGGCTACATTGTCTTCAAATCGTGTATACGCGTCTGCTTGTCTAACATCTTGCGACGTTTGTGGGGTTTGGCAGTACTGAACTGTAATATCTTGGTTTTGTGACGAATGGAATATGGCTAGGAACTCGAAGGTCTCAAGTTCAATCCCAAGTCACGCTGACTTTTCGAAGCTTTCCGATGAAAGAAAACATCGTGATTGAAGCTGTATGCTTGCGATATTTTCTCGATGGCATGTGAAGTCTACTTACCCGTACTAGGCTAGCATGGTGGACTACAGCCTGAAAACCTTTAAGCCTTCTCAAATGAGAGGAGACCAGTGCCCAGCAGTGAAACAGTGAATGAGCTGATGATGTGCTGGTAATCAGCAGAATAAATGTTTTCGATAGAACTGTGACGTCACAATTTTAAAATTCTAACCACAAAGTATGGTCCAGGGTATTGCGATTTATAAACCAAGCATTTAGAGATAAATGACATTTGCACAGCAAATAAACGTATTTACGTTGAAGTATGGAAGTGTTAATTTAAATAAAATAGTCTGTCGCATTAACACTTATTTATTTAAAACTTATTTGTTTAGGATAATATTTTCAATGATGTCAAACTGTTGACTTAGAATAACACTTTGAACATGTTTACTTATCCTAACCTATTAAAGGATAACGTGTAAGTGATATAACTAACGATGAAATCTGTAATTTATATTTAAGTTTAACATTTACAATATCTCATGTGCACACAGCATCACGCGGAATTCCCCCAGACTTTAAAAGCGGTTGAATCTTTCACTTCAAATATTGATATATAGGCCTTCTGTAGTTTTTGCCTACCCCCATGGGAAAAAGGCATCAGTATATATATGTATTGAATCATTATCGACGAAGTTCAATATGATTGCTATTATGATGATTATCTATCATTCGATCTGCTATCTTTGCGCTACGTGCTTCAGGAATCAGAAATGAAGGTACCTATTACGTGGAGAAATTCTCGATTATACTGCATTATAAAACCGTTGGTGAAAATAAATGAGAGAAAACGTTCTTCCCTTCCCTGTAAGGGGTGTACCAAAAGTTCCCTTTTAATTGACATTTGCAACATTTGCTGCTGTGTTTTTGGTCTCAGTGGATTAAGTTCGGCGTTGATAAATTAGTCAATCACTCAGTCAGCCAGTAAAAATAATGATTACAGTATTATAAGTTAAAGCACAACTCAGTTTTCTATTGAATTCGATAAATGGCTACAGAACTAAAATGGAAATGCCTACAGCACAAATAAGGAAATCGAAAGACGAGCAAATAATTCAATATTTTCGAAGCGGCAGCAACCGAGGATATTGGTGAAGCGATTGAACTTAGAATGCGGACGTTATACAAGAAAGCAATCGTGACATAATTCGCGTAATCGTATCTCGGTCACGAGTGCATTGAGTCGTGTCAAGCGATTGTGTTGATGCTTCTTTTATTTTGGTTTTTATCGGCGTATTTGGTGATGTCTCGTAAAAGTTGCGCGACAAAGCGTGTAGATTTGCTTCCATCTATTTTGTAGGGGGTCGCTACGACGACCGCTCATGCGCCACCCGCATCCAGAGGATTTACCAGGTCGTCCTGGCGATCCTTTGGAGAGACCTAGGTCCAGCATTGGACGTCTAACGGTTTATATGATGATGATTATTTTGTCGAGAGTATTTGTTAGCTATTTCTTTTAATTTTGAAGTTAACTGGACCTTTCAGAGATCTGTAAGCTTCATTGTATGCCGGAAAGTGGAAATAGCAATCTAGATTAAATCAACTGCCACTCAGTTTGGTGGGTTTAATTAATTTGTAAAATGTGTTTCAAGTCAATAAATGTTTTTTTTAATTATTATTATCATTAGAAAACGTGGGATGTCGGCATAAGTCGTCGTTGTATCTATACCGGTCTAGATTTTTTTACATCATTTGCGACTGAAGGCGCAATTATCTCATAACGTGCGGATCGGTGGATTTCAAATTCCGTCAACAAAATCCGTCTGCCATGCAGATTTCCTCTTGATGTTTTCCTTCAAAGTCGAGTGATAATAATTAACACACACATGATTTATAAAGTCAGATGTACGTGCTTATAACTAACTTGATACCTATAACTTGGCAGTCGTTATAAGACTTCGTGCCAGGTTTCCATCAAGTCCCCTTAACCGTTCCGCATAAATTTCCCCTCTTAAATTAAATCTATCTGTTTCACGAATCAATGTGACTCCAATAGTCATAATTATGTTAACAAGATGTTAATACAACCTCTATTCGATCCCAGGTACGTCCTGGCACATCGTCTGACGATATTCTCTGTACATAAGGCATAACTTATATTATACATTCACTCGTTATAATAGCTCGACGACTTGAAGGTTGTCTGTTGTATCGATCGATGATCCGTTTGACTAAATGGGTCGGTATTCAAACCTGCAGGGCTATATTAATGCCGTACTTGATAATATTGTGTTTTTTATTGTGCGGTCTTCATTTATTCATTTGCTGTCCCATTGCTATTTTTGGAGCTGGTTCTCCTATCATTTGAGAGGCTTGCTTAGCCTAATCTTTGCCTTCTCTAATGAGGAGATCCAGCTTGGTAGAATATAGAGTCCACTACCATGCTAGCTAGTATTTAAGCCATTGAAGATAATTTCCTTTTTTGTCCGTTAGGTCAGGCAAGATCTTCTTTCTCAAGAATACGTGAAGATATCAAGTTGAAATTATTATCAAATACTAACCCTGCCATATCTTGGAGGTGTAACAAATTAAGTTTCTATGTCATAATATCAATAAATCATATTATTAAAACCCAGAAGCATTTAATTTGGTTACATACTTAAATTTATGGATGCATATGTCTTTCAAGTGCAAGGTTAAGTTTGTTTATTTAAATCATATTTTTTTGTTAGAATATTCATTTTGTATTTACTTTGATAGAAGGACGTTCGAGTTGCACTTGACGGGTTTTTTATTGACCTGCAATATCTTAATGATTAACAATTTGTTAGTTGTAAGAAACTCATAATATTTTTTATCAGTAAGTACACCCAATTTAGATGACCAAATTGTCCTTAAACTAAGCAGCTGCAATTGATATCACACATTGACTCATTAGCCAGCATTATTGTCGTATTGTTTTTTTTTATGTATACTGCCTCTTTGGTCTAGTGATCGTAAGAGCGACTGCTGAACAAAAGATCTCGATTCGACATCCCAGGTCGAGTAAAGTGTTATCAGGTATTTCGATGAAATTCTCAGTAGCAGCTGGGTCTGGGAGTTTGGATTCGTACCCGGTTGATGGCAATAGGCTCGCTCCCTATTACATGGGACGTAAAACATACCGGCTAAATGTCGGTGTACGGCGAAATGTTAGTAGGTATATAAATATTAAAATAAATAAATAAATATTTCTGGACATTATGACACAGCGCCATCTAGTTCCGTGGTAAGCAGCGAGGCTTGTGTTACGGATACTAGTTGGTTGATATACTACATATATACACTATTTTTTTGTTGTAAATACATACATATTATACATAGATACATCCATGACTCGGATACAAATGCTAATGCTCATCACACAAAAATTTGACACTACCGGGATTCGGTACCCATTCCCGGGATCCATAGCACAGCAGGCAGTGTTAACTACCGCTGAGCTAAACGGGTCGTCAAATATATGTCGTCAGAGTATATATCATTACAGAAGTAACATGGTCGGTATCAGTAGTTTTGTAAACGTCCATTGTCTCGACATCGACGACCGACGAGCGATTTTATTTTAGTTAACTACTATAGAAAACAATCGACAACTTTTGAGTCTGAGGTCATAATAATAAACTTAGATCGGTCGTAGCGGTGATAGGCGATCAATGTGATCATTGTGATCAATGGACTGTGAAGTAAAAGGTCTCGAGTTCAATCCCAAGGCCCTGACATTTCTTGGATATTTTTGTAGGAAAACATCGTAAGGTATCCTACATGGTAAACGAAAAGGCTTTTATAATGTCTGCAAACGAGAGCTATACCTACCTCTGGTATTGCAAACGTCATTGGCCACGGCAACAGCGCACCGTCAAGTGGGCCTTAAGCTATTTGGAAATCTAAATGGTATAAAAAATAAATATTTATGGAAAGGCAATAAGTGTGATGTAAAATTGCCTACAATGCTTACTCACCCAAATGAAAAAGTTGTTATTTTAAATGAACTATTTCAAGCTTTTATGACACGTTAGGACTCCAGTTGCACAATTCCGAAAAGTTGGTCTCTTGGAGAAGAGTTAGTCCGGAAAATCCATAGACAGTCTTTTAAAAAAGAGGTATGACATTGGACGGTATTCCACAATTAATAGAGTCGACAGTTCTGACAATATTTATCACACTTTTATATAAAATCTTCTCCGAGACAAGTTCAGAGTGCGTTGAACTTGGAAGCTGTTTTCAATGCACATGTCACTGCAAAAAATTAAATGTTATCGTTTAACCGGATATTCTGCTTGTATCGGCTGACAGAATCGGCTGAGTCCGGCTAACTTCGTCCGTATAACTTAAAAGTACATATTTTTTTAAACATGCAATATATTTTGAAAATATGACATACTAGTTTTTGAACTCATAACCTAGGCGTTTAGAAAGTGACTATGCTAACCTTCAGATTAAAACCACTAAAGGAATCTGTCCATTATAACGTAACGTACTGTAACATCTTGGGAAATAGTTTTATCAGGCGTTGGAATGAACTTCTTGCTAACTATTTTGTTGACAATATGCTGTATATTTCAGGATCATAGGTGTAATCTCGTTTACTAAAAAAAACACATTAATATTGATTTGGTATAAGTGTCAATAACGGACGTATGGAAAAAAAATATTTTAAACAACCAGCAATTTTTTTGTGCATTCTTTGAGAAGACATGAAGTTTGAGAATCTATGCTCGTTCGGTACTTTACTCGTTTTTTTTTATTACATACGAACTATATGTTCGGAGAATGCATTTTGATGTGTTTGATTATGATACGGTTGAGTGAGTTCATACCTTAATAAATTTTACTTAACATCTATTTAATATTCAGTACACCACTGAACTGGCTACGTATTCCTGTCGCACTGACATAGCACTCATTAACGACCCGTGGCGCGAATGATAATCGTTTAAAACAAGGACGTCTGTATCGATTAAGTACCTCGCATTTCATTTTCTGTTATTTAATCGATTAGCTCTTTAAACGGAGATGGTCTAGGGGTTCTGTTTTGCAATTATAAATACACGTGTCTTCGATCGAACTGCACCAGTCTCATATTGTTATTACATTACATACATAAATCTTTGTAAAACAAAACTAACAATTATGTATATTATAATATATAATTTAAAAAGAGTATCTATGGACTTTTATGCCGGTTCTTCTCCATAAGACCTACGTTTTGGAACCGTGCAACTAAATTCAATTAAATATGACAATTCAAAAGCACCTGTATTGGTCTAATTGAAATAAATGATTTGATTTGATCTTTCTAGTCTGACATCTACTGAATTCAATGTTTAAATTATGATTTCAACTCGTCAATCGGTTAACACTAGGACATGTCTCGATTAAGTGAAATATCGACTTGAGTTAAAGCCGAATTTCCAAACAAATTAACTACATATTTAACTTATATTCAGTCACAAGTTTAACTTGGTCTATTACTTACTATTATCTATTTATTGTTGAACTACTACAAATCCAAGATTTTAATAATATTATTTCTATACACTTCTGTGTAGTAACTTTGCTCCTTTCTTTCCAGTAATAACTTTAACTAGGGTTAGTTAACCAATAATCAACGGGTAACTCAAGGTTCAACTTACATAGTTGCAGGACCGGTAAATCCAGTAATCAGACTTTATTTGTAACATGATAATTACAGACTACTTCTTAGTATTTCAAGGCATTGCTTACAAGTTTAAAAAAATGAGTAAATTAAATTAAAATTCCTGTTATGTATAAAAATAGATACCTACAGAAAAAAAAACAGTGAGCCGTCACGGGACGCCTGGCAGATGTGAAACATCGACATTATTTTGTAAAAGTAATATGCAGAAAAAAACATATTGTGATAGGAACTAAATATGTCATAATGATAAAATAAAATATTACGATTTTTTTCCACATCAAAAATATATAAGTGTTAAAAGAAACATATTAACACAAACTCAAAGAGGTTTAATACAATTCACAATTCGAAAAAAAAAGGTAAACTTGAAAATAGATCTAAAATCAAATTTAAATTTCGTGGCGACGCCAGAAATCGGTTTTACGTGCGGCTATAGATGTTTCACATCAAAACGGTCCAGTACACTTTTTCTCCTCTCTTTGTCTCCCGATTTTTAGTAACTGTTAATGAGTTTTAGTGTTATCAGAAAAAAATAATCTATTTTATTTAACAATTGGCTTTTTCACTTTATTATTTATGCAGTAACTACACACCCAAATACGTTTTAAAATTATCATTTTAAATACCTAGTTCATATATATTATAAAAAAACTTTATATATACGTTCATGATTTCATCTTAATATGATTGTTTAGTTCTACAAACGAAACGAACGTGTCTCACACGGTGGCAAGCGTGTCAATTGTTTTCAAATAAAAATTAAAAAAAAAATGTATTTTTATATATGAAAATGTTTTAAATTCATCTTCTAATTTAACTTTTTTGCTTATTACAAAACTACTTGAATTAATCAAGTTTTGTAACTTTTAATTATATAACATTTATAGTCAAACAAAAACTTTTCAACCTCAGTACCTCAACTACCTGTGGCATGGGAATAAAATGCCAAATATTTCGACCAAAAACATACCTATGGGCCCTATGGCTATGGCATTCCTTGGTCAAATTGAGCTGCCCGATTGGGCATATAACTCCGCCTTACAGAACACCACATTGAAATGGGTCCGTAACGATATTGCGAATGTCAAATGGTCGATTAACGGAACTTCGACTGAACATTTGTTCGAATGCACTTTATGTCGAAGCAACCTTTCATCGACAAACGCTACTTCGAATGAACTTTTCATCGAATATTTATTAATCGAAGGACTGTACTTTCGAATGTGTTTTAATTATTATATCGAGTTTAATAATTTAAATAAAATTATGGAAGACATATTTTTCGTCACATAGTCATATCATTTTATACATAATCGAGGAAATCAAATCCTTTTTAGATATAGTATGTACCAACGTTTTCCCGTAGATTTAGCGAATAGATTTATCGAACTCGTTAGGAGAGTGACCATTCTGACAGTATAGAAATTCCGTTCGCTGTCAGCTTAATAACTCCCTTATTTTAAGAAACCTAGATTGTTTCTACACGGTCGGCAACGCGGGCCGTACGATTGTTTGCCACCATTGTGACAAAAAAAAATGATCCCAGCTATAGTTAGTTTTTGTTAATTAAGAGTGTTTTGTGTTCCTTTTACGTAGCTAGTTTATCGAAACAGTAATAGGGCGACGTGTCACGAATGTATACACTTTCTCTCTACTAGCGGCCACCATAGAATTATCTAGAAACAATAATCTTGATAACGAACTAGCCCGTCGTCTACAAAGTCGTGACACCCCTAGGGTCTCTATTACTCTGTGCTTAAGGTTTATCGAACCGGTTCTGAAACGTCAGATGCTAACAACAATATGTTTCCTAATTTTCTTTATACTATATTTACTTCTTCCATCAATCATTTGACGAGATTTGTCCCGGGGAAGCAAGGCGACCTCCGCCTTGCAGAAGACCGCAGGGAAACAATATAATGAATAGTTGTGTTTCTGCGTCATTTTCTCCCGTCACAATGCACTAACTGGCTTAGCATAAAACGTTATTAAAAAATTAAATTACTAGTCGGGTCGTCCCGTTTCGAATACGTCAATCCGGTTAGCGTCAAAGAAGGTTGAGGCCATCGCGTCTTCCTACCATTCGAGCTGCGTTTGATGGGCCAATCTATTGATCTACATGCACTGGAGAAATATAACACTTTGTTACTATGCCCAGATATGACATAATATCATATGTACGTTACAAAACTACCTATTACAAATTGTATCGCGGTATATTGATATTTTTATTATTTAATCAAAAATGTTTTTTTATTATTAAGCACACAAATGGTTCACCTCATACCTAAAAAATAGAGAACAATATGTAGAAATAGACAACTGTGACATAAACCTCAAACAAATAATACATTTTAGATCAGACAAAAAAATAATAAACGCTTCAATACCGCAAGGTAGTGTTATCGGATGCCTACTCTTTTTAATCTACATAAATGACCTTCCAAAAATTACAAATGAACCGTGCGTACTTTTTGCGGACGACATATCTCTGCTAACCTCATGTGAAAACGCGGATGGGTTAAACGAGCGGCTCCAAAACATTTTTAATAATATAGCAAAATGGATGCATGGACACAATTTAGAAATTAACTATGACAAAACTAAACTAATGTCCTTCTACCCGTATCAAAAATCTCCTTTACAAATTAACTTTTCAACTAATAACATAAAAATAGAAAATACAAACGACTTCACACTACTAGGAATAACAATAGATACAAATTTAAATTGGAAAACACACGTCAAAAACATCCGAGCTAAAATATCCAGATTCGCGTATGCCCTCCGAGAAACAAAAAAAACCACTGATCTACCAACAGCGCTAACCACTTACTATGCTTACGCATATGCGTGGCTTACCTATGGAATAATCATGTGGGGAAATAGTACCGACATAACGTCCCTTTTTACCACACAGAAAAAACTAATCCGAATCCTAACAAATATAGACCAAACCGACAGTTGCCAACCTTACTTTAAGAAACTCAAAATACTGACCTTACCGTGCATTTATATCTTAGAGATATGTAAATTTGCAAGAAACAACATCACCCTATTTACAAAGCGAGCAGACAAACATGCAAATAGATCACTTAGATACAAAAACAGACTAATGCTACCAAATTCTAGAACAACTCTACATTCAAATAGTCCATATGTGATGGCTATAAAAATTTACAACAAACTTCCAGAATCCATCAAAACAGTAACTAATAATAAAATATTTATAAACAAGGTAAAACAACTTCTCATTACTAAAGCCTATTACAATATTAAGGAATATATAAATGATAAAGAAATAAAGTAAATTAATAAATATAATTAAAACATACTACAATATAATTACATTCACAATAACACTAAACTATGTACTTACCACAATATATAAAAGAATATAATATAAAATAATAATACTAGGTATATTAAAATAACAATATTTATACTAAATTACAAATACATATTTTAATAACGAATATAATACACTCAATTACTTAATTAAATTAAAAAATATATACTGTATTATAGTAATTAATACATAAAAAAAAGTATTGAAATACATAAATAAAATAATTTAATTACACTAAATAGTTTCATAAAATAAAACTACAAAACTACCTTTAATATAGGAAAACTAAACAAATCTAGTCATCATCACATAAATATTATATTATAACTTACACAAACAAATATTATATTATATTACAGATATCTTCTATATCTTTTTATATAAAAATACATTAATGCAAATGCGCGATATCGTAATAGTCAAGTATCCTCCTCTCTTTTAAATTGCCGTGCCCTGCAGGGTCCATAATGTACCATATGTGACAAAAAATATCTAACATGTTTATGGAGCGCAATAAAGAATTTGAATTTGAATTTGAATATTTCAACGTCTTGTATTCGTATAAGTTTGAGAAATCGGCAGTACATAATATACATCCTACTTCCTACTAATATTATAAACGTGAAAGTTTGTTAGTATGGATGGATGTTTGTTACTCTTTTACGCAAAAACCGCTCAACAGATTTGAATGAAATTTAGCATACAGCAACGCAGAGACATAAAATTTATGTAGATTATGAACACACAACCAAATAATCATTTTTATGAATGTTAGTCTAATATTACACAAACGAAAATAAACAAAAATGGCATTGCCTTTCAAAACAACAATATGATTCATACTTTCTCTTTTATACCACCGCGGCTTAAAACGAAATGTTATGTTTAGGTAGCGGTAATTTTGGAGGTCCGTATGATAGCACATGGTGCTTTTGTGGGAGCATAACATACCATCAAGTCCATCAAGTGTACTAATGTACACCCAAATTTCGCCGGAATGTTTTAGGTCCTATCATCATCAACCCATTTATGTCCCACTGCTGGGCACGGGTCTCCTCTCAATTGAGCGGGATTAGGCTTTAGTCTACCACGCTAACCTACTGAGGGTTGGCAGACTTCACATGCCATCGAGAATTCTCTCAAGCATGCAGGTTTCCTCACGATGTTTTCCTTCACCGTTTGAGCATGTGATAAATACGCACATAACTTTCGAAAAGTCAGTGGTGCGTGCCTTGGGTTCGAACTCGAGACCTCTGACATCTCAGTCCACTGGTCACGCCGCTAGGCTACCACAGCTCTTACTTAGGTCCGATGTAATGTTATAATTACCCCCCTATTAAACAATAAGTCTAGATATCAATGTTTATAGTCTTTACGTCCATTTGTATAAGGGCATATTTCATCACCTGTTGATAACTTCGGATTAACTTATCTGATTGATAAGTAATAATAATACGTATTGGTAATTTATTAAATCTAAGATAGGGGCCGACCGACGCCGAAACTGTAAAGTTAGTAGACTATTTATTACATTATGTTAATAAAGTAGATCAGACGTAATCATAAATCATTTTAATTAGTGTTGTGCTTGACCGGTATTTTGTTTACTTAGAAATTCCGAAAGATGGCAGCAGTGTGTTGTATAGAACTAGATCAGATTTTACAATTTAAAACCTTATGTCTGTGTGTTAAAGTTCAATAACTAATAGTTCAGGCGCTGACTGAGACTCGAAACTATGTCTATACCAACATTTTATCTAAATTGCTCAGCACTTTAAGCGTAAATAGACAGACAGACAGACAGATAGACATATTTTATCATGGTACCCAAGGAAGGGCCCTGAAGGAAAAGGCTAGATACGCCCATGCAACTACAATCTTTAACTAAATACATACATAATATATTAAAATCACTGACTACTCAATTTGTGTGTAAACGGTCAGTAAAGATCAAAAGTTCAATTTATTGATCAAACAAAGACCAACCGTGCCTCGACGTAAACCACACTCTATCTGCATAGAAGCAAAGTTTGTTTTATGTTTTTGCGTTTTCATTTTATCTGTTTGGATAGTGTGACGTTTGATGACAACAATGTTTATTTATAAGTCGATAAAACTGCATTATGGAGTTTGTTGCTTTTTTATACTTGATTGTAAATATAAAGATTAAATAGACATCATTATTCATAAAACTAATTATTGCCCCATTGACGGGATGTGTCCTCTCATTTCAGAGCGATTAGGCTATAGTCCACCACGCTAACCTAGTGCGAGAATCGCGAGAATCTCTCAGGTGTGCAGGTTCCCTCACAATCACGATGTTACCCTTCACCGATTAGGCATGTGATAAATACGCACGTAACTTCGCACTAACTCAACTACTATCTAATTAACCCCCGACGCAAAAACGAGGGGGTCTGTCTGTGGCATCGTAGCTCCCGAACGGATGAACCGATTTTGATTGAATTTTTTTGTTTGAGCAGTGAGTTAGTCAGGAGTGTTCCTAGCGATGTTTGATAAAAATCGGTCCAAGATAGCCGCCACAAAATGCGTCGTGTAGGTTTTCTAAATTGTTACTTAATTTAATTTCAGTTTTTTTCATTAAAAATCAAATTCCCTTGGCACACGAATTCCAATGAACCAAGTAATTGCTTATGTATTAATGTATATTGTGCACTATTATGTAATTAACCTTGTACGAATATCGGCAGTATTGCGTGACGCATTACAATTTGGTTATGTACATGTTTCAACGATGAAGTTTAATATCGTGATGTAATTTCCACGCCTGAGGGAGCTGCAATTAATTAATGAATAGACCTGCCTGTAGGACTGTATACCTACGGTATATTTTTGGAAAATTATCATCGATCCATACCATCCCACTTTTGGGAATAGATCTCCTCTCAAACTTCCGAAAAGTTTGTGGTCTTGGGGCTATCACAGCTCACTAAACAAATATTCATATGTAGATATTTTTTATTTAATTTTTTAAATTATTGTTATAATGGGGGTTGTCAAATATCGATCGTGATCAAGAATATTATAGTGTAATTGTGTTTTTTTAATTATAATTTTACTAATATGTAATTCCTTTTTCTTGTGGTTCAGTTCATAAAAGATACTGATGGGCCCATAGTTTATTAAAACTAAGTTCTGTATTTTATAAGTGAAGACTTGTAAGTGGCTGTCAGGTTACTTCACTACTGTTGCTGTTTCGGTTTAGCTGTAAGTCTTCCATATTAATTAAAAAAATATATCATTAATTTGCTGTCTTCTCTTCCCCAGGATCGTACCAGCCGAGCCATGAGCTGATGCTGCGTTTCTACAGCTACTTCAAGCAAGCAACAGAAGGGCCGTGCGATAAGTCCAAGCCTGGCTTTTGGGATGTAGTCAACAGGTTGGTATCCGTTCATATACAGAAACTGGATTCGGACCTTAGAATGTGGTGAGAGCTGTCGTAGCCTAGTGGTGTGACCAGTGGATTGAGATGTCAGAGGTCTCGAGTTCAAACCAAAGGCACCACTGAGTTTTTGAAAGTTATGTGCGTATTTATCACATGCTCAAACGGTGATGGAAAACATCGTGAGAAAATTTGTATGCTTGAGAGATTTTCTTGATGGCGTGTGAAGTCTGCCAACGCGCACTAGGCTAGCTGGTGGACTATAGCCTAATCCTTCTCCAATGAGAGGAGACCCGTGCCAAGCAGTAAGACAATAATGAGTTAATGATGATAATTATGATGTGGTGACTGTGCTGACGGGATATTTTTTTCTGTAGGTACGTAGTTCTCTTTTCTGGTTACCCGGACTTGACGACTCGATTAGCGCAGCGGTGTTAAAGGCTGCCTTCTGTGGGATGGATGCCGAATTCGAATGCCGGTAGGGACAAATAGATAGATAGAGTATTCTTTATTGTACATACACCAAAATACAACAATATGGAATATACAGAAAGTATAATGTACAATTGGCGGTCTTATCGCTAAAAGCAATCTCTTCCAGACAACCATTGCAAATGGCAAATGTTTCTGTGATGAGCATATCTATGTAGTGTATCTAGCGGGGAGCTTAGAGCTAGATGGCGCTGTGTTCTTAAATTCATGTAGAGCCAAGCTTCTGACTGTACACGCCTTAACTTTACAAGACCTAACTTAACCAAGTTCAATAGCAAACAAAACATATTCAATAACAAAAGTTCAAATAGGCATGGACGTTTTCTCATGATGTTGTTCTTCACTGTTTTAGCGCATGATATTAATACGATTTCTAAGTCATGTGCGTGTCTTGGGTTTGAACTCAATACGTATGATTTGGGAGTACATGATCATGGCCACCTCTAAGCTATCAGTGTTAGGTAGCCTTATAACCTCTAAAAATGTTTCATGAAGAACGAATTTAAAGAAACTATTATAATTAAGTAATTTGTGTGATTACTTAGAATAAAAAAAAATTAACGGATTTTATTTTTATGGACATACCGTATTCAAAATGACCAGTAATTTTGAATACGGTACAGGATCCGAAACATCGTGGACATACCGCGATAAAACGACGTCGTACACTCTGGCCACCCTATAGACAATTCTCAATTTCAATGTATAATACAACTACATAAGTAAGATGACAATAAATATGGTCGATTTGTATTCCTATTACATTTTTTTTATTGCGATAAGGGGGCAATCGAGCAGGCGGCTCGCCTGATGGTAAGTGATCACCGCCGCCCATGGACATTTGCAACACCTGAAGGCTTGCAAATGCGTTGCACACCCCTGCAGAAACCGTATAATTACATTTTGATACTGGTAGTGATTTCTTGTAGGTAATATAAATCACAAGTAGGAATAGTAAGAACTGAAGTCATACACGTCTTACTATATCTATATATTATATATTATTTGACGACCCGATTAGTCCAGCGGTAGTTAGCGCTGCCTTCTGTGCTATTGGTCCTGGGTTCGAATCCCGGTAGGGAAAAATGTTTGTGTAATAAGCATAATAAATATTTGCTTCCGAGTCATGGATGTATCTATATACAGAGTGTTCCGAAACTCAACGATATCCTGGTACCGGGTGCGAGCAAGGGTGTCCGATTTTCTTTTTATTATTATTATCTGTTTCTAATGTTTTCAGAGCAAAATGGGAAGCTTGGAACAAACTGGGTAACATGACACAAGAGGAAGCAATGAAAGCTTACGTTGACGAATTACACAAGGTAAAACATTAGATTATTAAACGAATGAATTGATAATGTACTAGTTAGCGTGCTTGGGGCGTTATTTAAAGGCTTTATGACATAAGGATTGCTGAAATGTTTTCATAAAAAATAGATGGAGAAAAATCATGACGGGAATGGAAGTGACGGGGGGCCTCCCCACTCTCACCACTACCTATGGTTTTAATACTCAAAGGTGTAGTGTAATTCAACGTTTTAAATATTTAGTAATATTAATTAGTAAAAGGAGTATTCATTTGTAAAATATCGAACATATGATGTACCGTAAAGTAACCAAGATAAAGTGCCCAAGTATATCTGCGACAGAAATCTACTATTTTATGTATTTTATTGCGGCACGGGGCTTGAAGGTTCTAGAGTGACGACCACGTACTGGAAGACGCAGCGTGGGCAGGCCCCCGGCAAGGTGAACTGACGACCTAGTGAAGGTCGCTGGAGTCCGCTGGATGCGGGTGGCGCATGACCGGTCGTCGTGGCAATCCTTAGGGGAAATCTATGTCCAGCAGTGGACGTCTAACGGTTGAAGATGATAGCGGCATGTTATACTGTACTATGAATGCAAAGAAGTAGAAGGTCGAGATAAATAATGACGACATGATAGGTTAATCAGAATATACCATAAACCCTCGCAATATATAGAAACACCAGTGCCCAGCAGTTATTTAAATCTTATAATGAAAATGTCACGTAATAATGTGTTTGTTTGTTAATGGAGCAGAGAGTAGTCTAGTGGTGTGACCAGTGCACTGAGATGTCGAAGATCTCGAGTTCAAACCCAAGGCACGCACTACTGGCTTTTCGGAAGTTATGCGCTTGTTTATCACATTTCACCGTTTGAGCATGTGATAAATACGCACATAACTTCCGAAAACATCGTGAGGAAACCTGCATGCTTCAGAGATTTTCTCGATGGTGTGTGATGTGATGTCTGCCAACCCGCAGTAGGCTAGCGTGGTGGAGCCTAATCCCTCTCAAATGAGAGGAGACCCGTGCCCAGCAGTGGGACAATAATAGGTTGATGATGTGTTTGTTTGTCCCACAGATAGTAGAAACTATGTCGTACAACTCTGACGTAGCTTCGTTCCTGTCAGTGGACGATGATGACCAGAACTTCCCCAACAATGACCTGGCGCTGGTAGCCGGTGACGTGCTCGCCAGGGTGAGGTCCGAGCACAACTCGCCTGTTTGTGAGTACCAACATTTTAATCTCTTACATTTACCTACGTATTTATTGCTGTAGTTTCTGCCTACCCCCTATGGGAAAGAGGCATGAGTGTCGGTATGTATGTATGTACGAGAATATCAAACTTGCTTATGTATCTGTCATCCAGGGGGGGGTCATGGGGTCAGCCCCCTTGACAAATACTATTTTTAATTAGAACGGATTTGAGTCGGTTATAACTAGACACCAACTAACTAGGCTCTGTGGTATTCACTAGGGGAGGCCTACCTCCAGCCAACATCTAGCCCCAGCACCATCGGTCACTTAGCACTGGGGCATGGGCGTACCTAGTCTTGGCGCTAAAGCAGTAGGAGCTAAAAAAAGGGTCATCCATCACCCATTCATTTCCCCGACAAGTAGGAACAAGTAAATGTGGACGGCCCACCTGGGCCACCTCGCGTGTCTCACACGCCCATGCACTGATTCCTTAAGGTGGAAGCTCCACGGTAGCCCGCGAAATTCAAGTTTTCGTACGTTTTTTGCAATTTGCCGGTCATTGTCAGACTGAACATTAAACAAAACATGATTTGCGCCTGTAATAGGTATTTAGTTACAGAATTATAATCATTTAAATCAATAAAACAGCCCTCAAAGTGCATATAACTGTATTGATTGTCTATTTCATGAAAAAGTCATTTAATCCAATTGTATGCAATGTGAGGGTTGTATTGATGATATTAATGATTATAATTCTGTAACTAAATACCTATTACAGGCGCGAATCATATTGTGTTCAATGTACAGCCTGACAAATACCGGAAAATTGCAAAAAACGTACGAAAATTTGAATGTCGCGGGCTAGCGTGGAGCTTCCTTACTTACCTTAATATTTTAAAAAAAAACTGCAACATACGTCACCAACGGCTAAAATGGCCCTGTATACCTTACACGAAGATGTGTGAACCCCCGACCCCCACAGGTTCGCGGTCAGTGAGCGGCGCGTCGTCCCCCGCCCGCGGCCGCTCGCCCCCGCCGGCACGACAGCGACACGACTCCGACGACGAGTTCATAGACACTGTCGATGTTAGTATAATTTTTTTTATTTTATTTATTTAATTAATTACAACGGCTGTCTTCAACCAATTACAGTACTTAAGTGACATTTACATAGGTTTAACGCAATATAGTGAAAATAAAAAGAAAATACAAAAAAAAAAAACTAAATAAAAGTAATACTAATAAAATCTTACTAAATGGTATGTACTTCACTAATCTGTAAAATAGAAAAAAAAATGATGTCATAAGACAACCATTTTTTTTTATTTTGGGCCATGCCCGCCACTCATAAGTCCCTACTACTGCAACTCCTGTATGGCAGGATGAACAATAGTTACCATCCAGAAAATCTTCAAAAAAAACAAAATACTTCTGTCTCCCCATGTGACATTTTCTTGGTGATGTTTGATGACAGAGTGAACCGGAGGCGGCCCCACCAGCCCCGATACTCCGGCAGACAGCGCCGCGCCTCAGCAACGGCCACGCGCACCAAATTACTTCGCAACTTACACGTAAGTCTAAAATAATAATAATAATATAATTTATTTTCTCACTACAACATAACAAACAGTTTATAAGTATACATAATTCAGGAGGTATTCAAAGTATTTTAATTCAAATAATTTTATTTCAAGTAGACCAATATTACAGGTTCTTTCGAAATGTCAACAATAGTTGCACGGTTCTAAAAAGTAGGTCTTGTGGAGAAGAACCGGCAAGAAACTCCATAGATACTCTTTTGTATGAGACTGGTGCCTAACATGGCTTTAAGCCTGTATATCGCTATTTTCGAACAACGTCCACAGCGACGAAGAAATGTCACTGACGTGGAACACACCAATCACGATCCTACATCGCGCAAGTAAAGTTTACAAGCGCAGTTAGCATATATACGAACACCTGACATCTTCTTCCCGCATCGCATCCGCCCTTCCCATCACGGGCAGTAGCCCGCCAGGCTTAATAACACCTCGCCTGGTCGGAGGATCCTCCTTTTCAAATGGAGAGATTAACACCTTCCCTCCAATAAGGTGAATTTTTTCGTGTAACCCAAGTCCCCGGTGATGCAGCTGGCGGCGTTGACATGTGCGGATTTTATTAGTCGGTAGACGCCCACTCTGGGCGGAGTCTGACACGCCCCGTTGCGTCCCCAGGCGGCGGGACGGACGTAACGGAATTTCCGCACCTTAAAAAAACTTAAAATAGTCTTAAAAGCCTACTTTTGTCATTTCACATAACTATTGACTTAACTGTGTATTCATGTACCTATCATCAAATAAAAAATAAAATCGATTATTATTGCTATTATGACGCATACTAGATTTTAAAGGTCATACCGCAATTACATTATTATAATAATTAATCAACAACAACACCATAAATATAAATGGGATAATGCAGAAATATAACTAACACAGCGCCATCTAGTTCTGTAGCTAAACAACGAGAATAGCGTTAGGTATCTATTATATAGATGGGTCTCCAAATAATGTGTTGGATGTTTCAGATCTGAAGGTGCTGGAACAGCTGCCGGGCACGCTGGCGCGGCTGGAGGCTGATGTGGCGGCGCTGAGGAAGGCCGTGGAGGGAGACCGCAGGATACTTGACGTGAGACAGCATTTTTTTAAGCTCTTGCGGTTATTAGGACTAACCAACACCGTCCGGCCCTGAAACCTGTTACCCCCACGGCTGGTCGCCATTGGCGTATTTAGAGTATTTTTTCCCATTTTTCAAGGGGGGGCTCCAATTTTAATGAACGCACGGGGGGAGGTCTACCTCCCCGCGTGCGCGATTTTCTTTGCAGTCGCAGTCACATGTTGTAATCACAAAAATTGACTAAAATGTTATATTTTTAACCCTGAACACAAAAAAAGAGGAATGTTAAAGTTTGATGTATCTATCTGTGGCATCGTACCTCCGAAACAAATGGACAGATTTTAAATCATTTTTAGGTATGGGTGTACATTTTTAATGTTATAATTTGTAACTCCAGCAAGTGTCCCGCGGCTGGCGGTGGCCGTGGCAGGAGCTGAGCGCGCCGACGCTGGCGCTGCTCATCATCTGGCCTTTCGTCGCGTACAGGATCGCCAACCGCGCCCAGCGCACACACACGTAACGTAAATATATCACTACTATATACATATATACAGGTTCGTTAGCTCCCTCAATAATGGTTGAGCTACACGATGGCTGACGTATGCGTGCTGTCAGTATGGACAGGTCAACTCAAAGCTGCACTGGTGCTTTCTTCAAAAGGCCATCTCAGAATGTAACCTACATCGTCAGGCTCACATATTGTAACCAAAATGTCTGGACTTTAAAAGAGACCATGATTCTCTGAGTTTGTTTTGGCATTTCTTCTCAGAGGTCGTCAGTTAGGAAATGCCGATGCCAACTAGATACTAAAAAAAAATTACATGACTTGTAAAAGTGTCTTTAAAAAGATCTATTTACAGAAATAATCATTCCAATCAATCAATCATTTTATTTGATTACTTATATAATTATTATTTATTTATTTAATAGACATAAACCAACAGATATACAGATAATGTATACTATACTAAGATTACATTATATTATATACTTTATATATAATTATTTAGTACGTGTCACAGAACACTTCCTAAACGGCTGAACAAATTTTGATATTTTTTACCGACTTCTCAAATAAGGAGGAGGTTCTCAATTCGAAAGTTTTTCTTTTAATGTTTGTTACCTCGTAACTTTCGACTGGGTAAACTGATTTTGATGTTTTTTTTTTAAACTGGTGCTTTACGTGTGATCCCATTTCAATTTGGTTCAGTTCTGGCATTTGTAGTCGGTTTTTTTAATATTTTTCTTATTATTTAGTGACGTTGAGTGGGTTATTGGGTGGTTTATATCAACAATTGGAGCCGATAGGTGGCGCCGTATTTAAGCAGGACAACATATTTTTGGTTAGCATACCTAGTATATGTCTATAATGATTTGGTAAATGTCACTGGACACCTCCTGAACGACTGGACCGATTTTGATGATCTTTTGTGTCTGTATACGAATGGACCATTAGACTTTTGTATAGGTACCTAAATTAAATACATTTATTACTTTGCATATTTCAGGTAAACACACGTACAACTGTTAGTTAATAAGAGACATAGCACTCAATGTGGACGCGGACCGCTCCCGGGCCGAGCGCCGCCGACAATACCCGAAGTCGCGGCCGAACTACATACAACACTTGGTGTACTTTTTAAATGTGAACAGTGTATTTTTGTGTGAAATTATCTTATTTTTACTTCATTAGTACTTTATCATAAGTTTATACACAGTACCTACTACTATACTCACCCTTTTGAGTTCTTACAAAAACAAACACATAGACGGACATATTGCGGAGAATTTTGATCTTATTTTCATACATTGTGATTTAGCTCTTTAAGCCCCAGTCGGATTAATCTGACAAAATTTGCGTGCCCAAATGCTCCATTTTCAATTGGAATCTGACTTGGCCGTTAAATGGTCAATTTCCTTATTATTTTGATTTAAAATGTTTGTTAATTTTCCCACAAAAATACACTGTGTTGATACATAATCTGTATTTATCTTATAAGGGTTGGTCCATTTGTTTGATGATGTGTAATAAAGCATTATAATGTTGCATTTTCATATTGGTAGCAAGATGTTGGACAATTTTGTGTAAAGGTTATAGGTATACATTAAGTTATTACTTTACAAAAGGTTATGCCTCGACCAAAGTTACTTCACAATTTCATAGAAACTTGTAAAAAATAAATATCAATAATGTTTGCTTGCATAATAAGTCCACAAACGTTTAGTTATGTCGAAAGGAATATAAAGTGAATTAGAGAAAATAACAAATGATAATCTTGTATTCTTTGATTGATATTGTTGTGGCAAATAACTACACATTATCTTAATTGGCAACACTGATGAGGCTCTTTGGCCAGTACAAAGTTATCATGCAAGAACATCAGTAACTAATTGGGTGTTGCGAGGCATGCCTACGCCTCGTTTTCTCAAACCGAGGCATTCCAGAACTTAAATACAAAGAAATGATTAATTTTACTCATGATTTATGGCAACTAGCAAATAGAAGGAACTCTTTTTGCAAGTTTAAATTTAAAATAGAATTATATTTATTTTCATGGGTTATTCTTAAATAAATAATGACGCGTTGTTACTTTTAACAAGACATTTTTATATTCAATTCAATTTATATTTGTTAAAAACTCTAAAATTATAAAAAAATAATATATATTGATTATTTAATTTGCTCAAATGAAATTGAAAATTGAACAGACGTTTATTTTCGTTTTTTTTTTCAATTCTAATACATAAATAGTTTAATCGATTTTATTATCATTGGCCAGATTTAAGTGGAGAAGTTCTATGTAGCAAGAGTTATGTCGATTTCGAGAATAAATAAAAGTTTGTAAAGAATCGACATAATTAATTATTCTCTTTGTTGTCTACTATTGTCACAAATTAAATTCATACTGTCACACGGTCACACCTACGTCCAATTGATAGTAGGCAGAGATCTAGATCAACTTCAAATACTCGAAAAACATGGAAACCCTAATTACTTTTCTCGAGGCACACAAAAATGGTCATCAACTCGCTAATTATTCAAAGAATTTAAACATTGTTACCTATATTTTTAGTTTCAAATAAAGGTTTTATTTTTATTTCATTTATCTTCATTTACAGAAGTGCTACATTTAATAAACAATCGTGGCAATTCTTCTTTTTATACTGAAATGGTAAGCTCGGTAACAATAAAATATGAATGCTGGCAACACCGGCCGGATTGGATGAACAAACGAATCGAAATATAATGTATGGTAACATTAATGAACTGTATATTATTGCAGTGATCACACAATGGGTACAAAACATGAATTCGAACTTTAATCTGAAGTTTGTGTGTCGTTTTGTGTATATTTGCCTGGTAAGTCACTGACTACATTACGCTTTCAACCGGAAATCAATATTGCTACCAAAATGTTGCTTACGGGCAAAATATTTTGCCGTTGTGACTTTGAACCTTACGGTCATGTAATTATGGACTATAATTGAATAAGTAATTGCCAAGATGTGTTTATTAAATTAGTATTATTGTAAAATCATTATTTTAAGTGGTAATTTAGTTAACTGTTGGTAGATATTTTTATGTGATATGTAGTATAGGTGAGTGTGAGCAGTCAGCAATATAAATATACGGCCTCTCTTTCTAAAACGCACATATAATATGCGCGTATAACTAATAATAATAATATGGGTTTTATTATATTTATATTTCATTTTATTGAAATAAACATAAAGAGATATCTCTTGCTTGTTTCATTGACTTAAATCTAATTAAGAAGTTATCCCATACATAATAAAGTCGAGAATATCATAAACTAACGTAAGGTATGTAGGGTAAGCAGAAACATTACAACACAAATTTTAATTTCAAATAATATTTATACAAAAAAAATCTCTTTAAAAAATAATTATATGTATGTAGGTATATTATTCACTGTTAAACATCACATTATAAGGTACATATAATGAGAATTAATCAAATTTACGTTGCTGACTGTTCGTGTTAATATTAATATAAATTTATAATTTTAAAGATATAATATTATTGATTTCGAAAAGTTAAGGTTTTCATACATAGTTGCGGTATCAACGGTCGGTATTATATAACTGTTGTAAAGATACCTGTTTTTTTTAATACATTTGACGGGACGGTTGGTGTAGTGGTCGAGTAATTGGCTTCTGCGCCGTCCGTTTCTTGTTCGATCCCCGTACGGAACAAATATATGCATGGTACAGGTAATTGTTCCGGGTCTGAGTTTTTGTGCATTGTGAATATTAATTGTGTTTGTAAACGCACCCATGACACAAGAAAAATTCGGGAAAAAGGATTTTATCGCGGCATTTTTAATAAATGTTGATGCACATCACACAAATATTGTCCCTACCGGGATTTGGACTTCAGTCCTATAGCACAGAAGGCAGCGTTAACTACCGCTGGGCTGATCGGGTTATTATAATCCGTATGATGATATCGTTCGGCAATACCGCAGCTGTATTTGTGAACCTTTATTCCACGTTACGGGCTAAGTCAGATGTCATACTTAAGGTACGGTTAGATTAACTATCATATATAATATTTATACATATATATATTTCAACCCCACTAGCAATATTGAGATCGAAGTACTATATGCTCCTATCCGTCAATTTATGGGAAATTTGCTCTGGTGTTGCAAACGTCTATAGGCTACGGTAACCGGTTACCATCAGGCGGAGTAAGCGTGTTTGTAACCTTTGGGGATATATAATATAAATCACATTTCACATATTACAGGCAACTTTTGTTCTACGACTTTTCGGAATAAATGCAAAAATATATTCGGCTTTCTTTTATGGCATTCTGTAGTTTCTGCCTACACCCATGGGAAAAATGAGTGTATGTATGTATATTCGTCTCATAAAAATAAAGACGTTTTGTGTATAAACGCATCTTTTTTTTCTGTTGTTTTTTCGGAAAGTGGTAGGCTTACAGTTGATGGTAGTACCTTACAGAGAGACGGTTGAGAGGGTTTTTGATCATTATTGCTAGTAAATTTGGATATCCTTCTGAATTTTTTTTTGGAATTAAAGTTATCGGCTTGCATTTAAATAAATTAAATTCAAAGGATTTGCGAAAACATGCGAATATGTTCTTTATGTTTAATACGAATAGGTAACAATTAAGTAAATTATTCGAAAATTGACGTGTAGGATATATTAGCACTTCATCTTTGTTATTGCAATACTTTCATAATATCGATACCGCTTACTGAGCAGTATAACGTTTTGTTCAATATCTTGCAGTGCTTAAATTTGTCTTTTGGAGGATTCAATTTGTTGTAACTTTTTTCCTAATGAATAAGAGTTAATTTATAGCTCTAGTTATTTCCATAAACATATATTTTATTTGCTCCTTTGTCTTGCTAAATAAAAGTGTTTTAAAAAATATCTTGATATGCATTCTTTGCATAAATACAGCTGTTATACGTAGCTCTGTAACTCACTGTTCATATAAATACACTATTATTGCTTTTTGGTGCGTACAAAATTAATAACATGTTATATAACTTGTGGTTTATAACATGTTAGGTACTAAGTTTGTACGCACGAAAAGTCGTTTGGTCTACGCCATATTTGAACTGAATACTTTTTATATGATGGTATCGGTATTATGAATAAATATTTTTCTACTCGTTCTACTCGTAATATAGCCCAATCATATATTGAATGTTGTAGAAAAATATTATCATATTTATGTTCTCAGTTTCGCAACAATAAATTGTTTAAAAGCAAAATCCTGTTCTAAATTAATGTACATTTTTACAAACAGTACCTGTTAATTGAATATAATTTTTGGTTGATTTTTAGCAGTATATATGTACCTACTAAAAATAAATCGAAAATTTAATTGGGTTGAAATAATTTATCTAATGATTTAAGAGTAATTACGATCGTCTCATTTAATTAGCGTCTCTGCAGAAACAATTATTGACAATGAATCTTATGTTTTTCCCTATATTAACGATATTTCAAGTACTTTATTTATTGTTGTGAAACTATTAAAATATATTTGACCTCTATAAAATATTGGAACTGTCATAATATTGAATTATGTATGAATATTTCTTTGATATTGTAATTATGAAATAAAGGGGATTTTTTTACTCACTCATGTATTTAATTTGATTACCTATAGTGTGGTAAATTGTGATGCCTAGTGATGCTGTGAAAATGTCTCGAGTTCAATCCAGAGGCACGTAGTTGCAATATTTTTGAAGTAACGTGCTTTTTTAATTAAACAATGAAGGAAAATATCGTGAAGGAACCTACATGTCTAAGAGAATTTATGGATGGCGTGATATCTACCAACCGACACTAGAATCCGTGTTAGGCCTCTGCCTCGAATTTTGCGGGCAGCGGGGCGGCGGCGGCGGCGGCGCGGGAGCGGGGCGGGCAACGCATACTTGTTCACCAAACCAGCGGGCAGATCGCGCGGCACTATAGCGGTGTAGTGTTGTGTTCGTGGTTGTTGTCGTGAAAAATTCAAAGAATATAATCGCTAAATATTAATATAATCGTGTAAATAATCGCATTAGTCACTAATTAATTTGTAAAACATAATAAATATTGTATTTGTATTATATCTCTGCATCACCCTAAGGTAGACTGGTAGAAAATGCCTATGGCATTAAGTCCGCCTTTGTACAATTTATTTTTTGTGCATAAAGAATAAATAAATAAATAAATATTGTATTTGACATAATAAATCATTTTTATATTTAACTTCAATATTCAGTTTGTTTTTTATTTCTTCCCATAATTGGTTCATTATTCTTCTAGTTTTATGGTTCACATCTTTGCTGTTCCATATGGGTGTCCTCTCAAAGATTGCCGAAATAATTTGCTCTTGCACGTCCGATGACATTTTGATACGCCGCAAAAAAAATGTACAACACTATACTACAATGTAGACGCGCAACGCGGGCGGTCACCGCTTGACTGGAGTGCACCGCTCGTTGCCCGCCCCCGCGCCGCTGCCACGCCGCTGTTTTCGAGAACCGTTCCATTTGATTTTACGCATAAGATCCTGTCGCTCCCGCGCCGCCACCGCCGCCGCCCCGCTGCCCGCAAAATTCGAGGCTGAGGCCTTAGCCTAATCACTCTGAAATGAGAGAAGACCGCGTGCGCAGCCGCTGTTCCGATTAAATGTCCCAATAACAGTGCTAGAGGGGAAATATCAAAACCTGTTCCTGACACATCAATGAGGCACTATGTAGGCATGGGCGTATGGGAGCCGGGTGGGCCGTGCCGACCCCATAATGGTCTAGTGCCCACCCCAGGATGTTGGGCTACCGATTAGAAATTCTCATACGGTGGACTGTACCCACCCCAAAAGGGGAGATGTAGGAAAGTAAAATAAAACACACGTGATTATAAAAAACATATTTATAAATAAATATTCATAATATTCGGTGATCGACATAGTCTTATTACATAATATCAACAAAGCTAGGTGACAAGCTATACTCTATCGCGTTTGTACACACACACACACACATACGCACGCAGCACGCGATCAGGTGGAACAACACATATTTTTTAATTTTAATCATCCTCTAACAGGGGAAAAGAAGATTAATACTGACTGTTACCAGACTAAATAATTGCTCCACCTGATCGGGTCTCTCAAAACTCGCAACAATCTATAATCGCTCTATGGTCTATGGTATACATTTACAAAGTTTATCGGTGCACACCGTAGACAAAGTGACGTAGACTTTTTAAATAATACAAACAAACCTTTTTGTTTTAAAACTTCAAGAACGTTTTACGAAAACTAGTTACAGCAACGTCTGCAAATTGGAGGTAGGTGTTTTGATGAAAATTTTGTTCATAATGCCAATATCGAAATGGTTAGTAATATTATCACTATTTATCCAGATTCGGCCAAAATATATATTAGCGTACCATCACGCTTGTTTACATCTTTAAAAGGCAAGGCAGAGGAGGACTGATGTATCAGTAGGTAGGTACTCATTATTTGCGGATAACACACACTTAAATATTCAGTTTTCTTGTCCTATATAATGAGGGAAGATGTTTGGCCATTTGATACGACACGACGACTTCTTTAGAACCATACTAGAAGGTAGAATTGAAGGAAAGAGAGGAAGGGGAAGACCTAGACGAAGTTTCGTTGACCAAGTGAAAAAGTGGGAATCGAGTCGTATCAAGAAGTCAAACAGAAAGCAGGAGATAGACAACAGTGGCGATTGCTCCACCGACAAGAGCTGAGCTCTTAAATTAATAATAATATAATAATATGAGGAGCTAGTTTATACATCGGTACACCTCTGCCTACCCCATCAGGAATAAAGTTGTGATAGTATCTAAATAGTAATGAAGGAAATGTATACGTCAATATGTATACGATATAAAAGATATTAATTCATTTTTAAATATATTTCTTAACATGTTTATAGTTTGCTTGCTATCATGCCGTGACTTTCAACATTCCAATACCCACTAGGTATAATATGTATCTACCAAACCAAGATATATTTTATCTTTATCTTTTAATACTACTTTTCTTTATCTTTTAAAATCACGACCTATTATTTGAATCTTAACAGTTTCTTAGGGGTGTGTCGTTTAATCCGTCAAATTTAAATTTTGTTTTATTTTTACGAATTGAAGATTATAATATTGAGATAAAGATTTTGTAGAATTGTCGAGATTCAAAATAAATTTAATTTGACGGGCTAAAGCGGTATCACCTTAACATGATTGAATAATGTTTAAATGTATTTGAATATTTATATTTTTTCAGTACAATGGAATGACTTAAACTTATTGCTTATTTCTTTGAAATAACCGATCAATGTCGAGAAAAACCGAATGAAATACATAATACATGGTGACTGGGACGATAAATAGGGCAGTAGGTTCGAATCCCGATAGGGGCAAATGTAAGTAAATGCATGTATACCTGAGTCTTGGATATATCTATGTATAATACGTATGTGTTTATTATACATAAAATATATATATCTAGTATCCGTAACACAAGCCTTGTTGCTTAACTCGGAACTAGATGGCGCTGTTAAGAACACAAATTAATACATAAATATAGCGAATAATATAATTCGAATAAAATAATATAATTCCTAAAGCGAATATCGAAAGCGCTACCCGTAGCGAAGAAGCTGATCGTTGTATGATATATTCAACGGCTTTTTAATCGACTTCAAAATAGGAGTAGGTTCTTAATTCGGAGGAATCTTTTTTATGAAGATCAAAGTTAGTATAGTATTTCGCACATTGACTGGACATTCTAAGAAATAACCACATTGTGTACTTAAACCGTAATATCATAGTTAACACACCACAATAATATAAAAAATTAATAAAAATGACGAATCACACTTGATGGTAATATTTACAAAAATATTATTATTAAAGCTAAATACAATAAAAATGTTACGACTAAGATTTTTTAATAATAAAAGTTTGTTAATGTCAATTAAACTTAAAACTTAACAAGTACAAATAAAACAAATTAAAAAAACATGGCTGCCGATTATAGGAACTTAAAACTATGTCCGGTAATCGGAATTACAATGAGTTAAAAATGTTTCAAAATTTTGAAATAAAGTGTCAAAATTTGTTTGGAGTGCTCGTTTTATGAGTTTTAATAACATAGACATAAGATTCAAATTCAAATGACTCATGCACTCTCTTCCAATACACCAACAATTTTGATTGAAACTTTTATCAGAATGAAACATCTTACTGCTATTATAAATATGAATACTTTAAATGTGGGGATGTTTCTTTCTTTTTCCCGCAAAAAATACTGAACAAATGTTGATGTATCTTTACAGTAATACAGTGAATACTTTCATCAGCATACACGGGCGATTTTATTGTGATAAGATTGGGTCAAAATCTTCTTAATTAAAGAAGGTTCAATGGAGTTAATTGACACAATAAATAGAATCAGAAAAGAGTCAAACTACATTTTTGACAGATGAATCGACACTGCTAAATAAATAAGCTGTCTAGACGACTATAAAGTCAAAGGTCTCCAGTTCGATTCAAAAGCACATATCACCGACTTTTGGAGGGTACCTCTGTTTTTAAATCATGCTCAGACGGTGAACGATAACTTAGTGAGGAAGGCATGCCTGAGAGATTTTCTCGAGGGCGTGTGAAGTCTGCCAACCCGCACTAAGCTAGCGTGGTGGACTATAGCCTAATCCCTCTCAAATGAGAGGAGACCCGTGCCCAGCAGTGGGATATTATCTTATTTAATTTAGCAGACTAGAGGCGTGGCGGACACAAGCCCGACGCATGCCTAGTGGTGTCAACGTGTTGATAAAGATTTCATCCTCATTATTATATTTATAAAATTATTCGTTTCATTCTAATTATTTATATTAATTAACAAAATCTATAACCATACAAATTCATCTTACATGAAATGCATAATAAATACTTTTTGAAAAGAGATTCTACAGAATAACCAGTTAAAGTGGAATGGGGTAAGTAACATGTAATACTTAGCAAAAATTTTATAAATATTACAAAATGTTAATAGGCAAATATATTTTTTTTAAGTTAGGTATATCAATCATAGACATTTAGAATTTTCGCTTAAGTTTTATTTAGTCATTGTTGGTAAGGTTATGTAAATTGGATTGACGTAGACTATACGCTACCTAGCTATTGGTTAGCATTCCGATTTATTTTTCTACTAACCCTTTAACCGCTCCAGTTGGATTTATCCAACAAGTATTTCCATATCCAATTCGCCATAATCATGTATCAGTACATGGATAATTCCGACTTGGTTAAAGGATTAACTAAATATATAAGACGTTTAAATAATATTCTAGATATACAATATAATAATAAATCAAAATATTATAATACTCATTGATTGCGTCAATTCCATTTCAAATTTTATCCATGTTATTTTTTGCATGTGTCAATAATCAGGACAACTGGGATGGATGATAACTCAAACCATAGTGCAGTAAATTCCTATTATCATAAAAAAATCTTTGTTAATTGCATATATCTTTAATGACTTCATAAAAGCACAAATGTATTTAATTGCTTTTTATTATCGAAGTGAAGTTTCTTAACTATATTTGTAAAAGCATTCTTAGTCTCACAGAGAATTGAACTCAGGCTTGATAGATAATAGGTCTAGACCGAAGCCCGCAGGGGTTGGGGTGCATGCTTTTGCGAATCCCATGGCCCCGGCAATAGGGTTGGTGGCGTTGACGGGTGCGGTTTTTCAGTTGGTAAACGCTTAGGCGGAGTCCGACACACCCCGTCGCCTCCCCAGGCGATGGGACGGTCCGTAAAAGATTTTTCCGCACTTAAAAAAAACGCCTGATAGATAAGCCCAGCTTTTAGTAAACTTGCAATATTTCTATGTATGTATATTCGTCAAATGTTGCAACTGAATTTTAAGTTATCCTCAACTAATTGAGATTAAATTTTAATTATATTATTATCACGTCAATCCAACTACTTTTTTATTATTTTGTTATGAGCAGGATAGCATGACATGACGCATATTTCTATCCCTCTCTGACTATGTAACAATAATAGTACCACAGGCAACAATGTCAGAATAATTCAGATACATTATAAACTAACAACTTATGTAATATATCTATATGTTTGAAAGTGATTTTCTTTCTCGATTTTGTCCTTTAACTAATATGACTGGCTAATATCTGATTGGGAGGTTAAAATAAATTTAAAAACACATGGATTTCAGTGTATCTGTTATGTGGATGTCTATAATGGAATGGTAAACATTTTTTTGTTTCTACCATTCCATTACAAAAATTAAATAATTAATAAAAATAGTTTTTTTGTAGCGTTTTAGCACACGCAAAGTCCACTTGTATAGCGTAATGTATGTATTGAACATCGTCGCCTACAGATTTTAATTATAATAAACTGGCTAAGTTGTTTATTGCTAAGGAAATATCTGACATTGGCTATTGATATTCTATATAGTACCCTTTTAAGTAAAATTATAAGGAAAAGAGACTCCCGAAAGTGACATAAATTACGCGACTAATATCTCGCTATATTACATTTGTCTGTTGTCACCTCTGTCATATTTCTTATGACTAATTGGTTAGTTAACACCATTAACTAATAACCTCTTTATTTAGCACTAAAAGCCCCTATCCAATTTACAATTAAAAATCTCCAAAAAAAGGTAAACAGAAAAACACTGGCAACTTTTTGGTAGTCAATTGAGTAGGCGAACGAGTGACGTCACTGGTCGCAATTTCCATAGAATTGCCAGCTCATAAAATGTATGCCAAATATTTGATGGTGTCAACTTTCCAATTACGGGGTTGATTTTACACATTTACAAGCTATTACCGAACATCATTCTATCGTCATACAAGCTCAATCTATTACATTCGCTCGCCCTTCCCTTCTGCAATGCCCTATCCCTTCTCGCTCTTCTCACAGCCACGGGAAGATCCCCCGGCGTTTTGACCCTGCCGGCAGGGTTGAGGAGATTCACATCGCCCGCAGAAGAAAATATCTCACTGACTTGCTCCAACGAATGCTGGCGTTTGATCGCGAGATTTTTTAATGTAGGTTTCGGGGACCGATTTCCGGGATATTTCAATTCCGTCGTATCGATTTCTCCGTTCAAAGCCGCTAAATAAACTGGGTTATCTCCACTGTAGCCGTTAACTAAGTTCTCCTTATCATTCGGATCGCTATATTCGTTATCGAAATTGGTGTATTTATTTTGGAATTTGTTAAAAGTGAAGTCTGTCACTTGGCTGGACTCTTTCAAGACTTCGTTTTGATATTTTTTCTTTTCTGCCTCAGTTTTGGGTATCGTTTGCATTGTAATTTTGGATCCACCGTTTTCGGAGAGGAGCATTAGGTGTTCGTCTTCGCTGCTTGAACAGTCCGAGTTCAGATCGAAAGGGCTTATGTTGCCATTGTAGTTTTCTTGTGTGTCTATATACTGTAGTTCTAAGTTTATGCTGGCTCTAGATGAACAGCCACTATTTATAATTCTGTTGTCACAGCTCAACCGTTTTTTGACAGTTGAGTCTTCAGACTCGGAGTTAGATTTCAAAATACTTTGCGAGGACAGTGAGGTTTTAACTGAGCGTTTATTTAAGCTCTCAGAGCTGCCTCTTTTGCTCTTCATTTCGATAAAGTCTGGTGGTTTCGCTTTCGGTACTATTACGGCGAAAATTTGATTCGGGGTTTTGGCTTCATTCTCTCTGTTGGGAAGCTCTTTGAAGCCGAAGACTTTGTTGTCTGACTCCATCATCATTGTTGGAGATAAAGTCTTATTCGGTGGGGATAAGGTACATGGTCCTTCGAAGTTGTAAGGGCTTCTGTCCTGGTTGATAGTCAGATTCGAAGGTCGATCCCTATCGTTGATGTTGGAGGGCTTATCGACAATGGAAGTCAAAGTCCTCTGAGAATTCTCAGCTAACTTCACTTCAGTCTCCATTTTGTTTCTGTTCAACTTTTCGAAAAACTTTTTGATGCCCCATTTAGGCTTTTCAACTTTAACATCTTGGAGGAGATTCGTTTGCTTGGGTCCTCTGTCGACGTCATGAGCTGTGACGTCATTTTGGACGTACTCCAATGGTCTCTGGTAAGACCTGATTTCAGTCAAGCCAGAGTTCTCAAGGACTGGTATCCTCGTGTGACTAGAAACACGAGCCACTGACAGGCAATTTTCTTCGAAGTTGGGTACTCTATGTGCGTCAATAGGGGCTGTTATGTCTTTCAGGCTCTTGTGGATGAGTTCGACAGTGGTCTGTTGTGTGTTTGTATGGGTGTTGCGTTCGATGCACGCGTTGCGACCTATGTGTGGCTGCGGGTACAGTAACGGAGTGTGTACGTCACAGTTCTGTGTGGAAGTGCAGTTTGAGTTTTTGTCGGATTCCGGCGGCGATGGCACATTCGAATCCGCTGCAAACAGATTATTTATATTTCATAAGATTATTTTAACACACTAATATTATTAATGCGAAAATGTGTCTGTTTGTTACCTCTTCACGCTTCTACCGCTGAATCGATTAAAATGAAATTTGGCGTCGAGATAGCTTCAGTCTAGGAAATTATCCATTAAAAGGGCGAAAAGAGGGGTGTAAATTGTTTTTGGAATCGATAATTTAAAAGAGAAGGATTAGAAATAAATATGCAGATTGGATAAAGTTACTAATTCTACAACGAGTAGAATTTCATCGGTATGATATTACGTCCAATGTAATGGGTGAGTCAATACTGGTTAGTATTGGCTTTCTACCTACTAAAGATAAAAATCACAGTTAATTAGATGATAGCGGTACTTACAAGGCGGATGGGGATGTAAGTTGTTGTCATGTATGAGCGGGCCTTGAGCGTGCAGCATCTGTTTCAGTTCTGCCATCCGCTCTTCCACGCACACAGCCGTAAGTCTGTGGAATAAGGTTCATTTTAATACAACGTGTTGATCGATCCAGAGAGGTAGGGCGTAGCGAGATTCCTCGCTCAAGTTGAGTTGCCCGACTGTGGACACAGAAGACTGCAGTAGAATAATAATAGTTGTGTTTCTGCGAGTGAGTAATGTTGCCATAGTTCGTTACTATGTATTCTGGCTGAATCGGAATACAGAGTTCCCATATTTTATTCTAAAATGGTTCTTGGGACAGCAACGCGCTAGCGACAGCAACACCAGGTTGCCAACGTACATAAACTACTTACAATCGAGCGGGCAGTAAGCTTTTTTGCCCACGTGGTATAAACTTATTATTCTTATCTGTCTTATTACAGTACATTAATTTCTAACACAAACGAATATTAGTCATGGGAGTAAATCAATTTCATCAAAATTCTTCTAATCCGAGACAACTAAGAATTATTTAGACAGTCACACCATTGTACGATAATAAACTCTGCTGCAAACACAATAAGGTTCAGTTTAACCTTACCTTGCTTCAGCGTCGTGGTCCCAACACTCGTCACAGGTATTGGCAGCTATCTTCAACGCTCTGGATTGCTGCACCGGCCCCTTCGGTAATGGAGGACGCGCCTTGTTACGAGATACTAGACTCTGTGGATAAAGAAATAAGATTCAAATTGCCTTGTTTGCCTAGGGTGGGCGGCTTTTTTAAATTCGTGCATTAGAAAGGAATTCACATTGGCAACATTATTGTAAGCGCTGTTTAGGTTGTATGTGTGGTGGTGTGTGACCTGCATTTGCGGCAGCGTGGGCCTGGGCGGCAGGCCGTGGTGCTGGTAGGGCGGCGCGTAGGGCGGCGTGTGTGTATGTATGTGTGGTGGTGAGTGACCTGCATTTGCGGCAGCGTGGGCCTGGGCGGCAGGCCGTGGTGCTGGTAGGGCGGCGCGTAGGGCGGCGTGGGTGTATGTATGTGTGGTGGTGAGTGACCTGCATTTGCGGCAGCGTGGGCCTGGGCGGCAGGCCGTGGTGCTGGTAGGGCGGCGCGTAGGGCGGCGTGTGTGTATGTATGTGTGGTGGTGAGTGACCTGCATTTGCGGCAGCGTGGGCCTGGGCGGCAGGCCGTGGTGCTGGTAGGGCGGCGCGTAGGGCGGCGTGTTTGCGGGGTGAGCGCCGCGCGTTCGCCACAGCATCTCCCACAGCACGAGGCCGAGCGCGAACACGTCCACCGCACACAGGGCTGCGCGGGCGCCGCTCAGGTCCAGCGCGCCCTCCAGGGCTTCCGGAGACAGGTAGCGCAGAGTACCAGCCTAAAGACCAGGGATATATTCATTAACCTCTCGCACGCTCGAAAATAATCGGTTAATAAAGCGTATATCCTAAAGCGCGCTCTAATAACCGAGAGCGAAGACCATCTGCAAACCTTATTTTTTATTACGTAGTTTTTATTTTAGAATTATGTTTTACAAATGTAATGTGTCGTACTTCATAGTGACGAGCTGCCAGACATCTGCCTGGATAAGATCGAGATTGCCCTCAAGCAGATTAAAATGGAAAAGCCCCAGGGGAGGACGGAGTTACTTTGGAATCCTTGAAAGCAACAGGTAAATCTGTACTTCGTGAACTCCAGAACTTGTTTAACTCTACTTCTAGTGATGGGAGAACTCCAAAGGCATGGAACACAAGCATAGTGATGTTATTTTTCAAGAAAGAAGCCGAATCTCCACTTAAAAACTACAAGCCCATCCTGCTTTTGAGTCACATCTATAAGCTGTTTTCGAGGGTAGTCTGGAATTGTCTAGCAAGAAGACTTGATGAGTTTCAACCTCCATAAAAGCTAGGTTCCGACGGGACTTCGGGACCATAGAACACATTCACACAATGCGGCAGCTTCTACAGAAGACCGAGGAGTATAATCACCCCCTATGTCATTCTTTTGTGAACTATGTGAAAACCTTTGACTTAATTGAAGCCTAGGCTGTTCTCTCCAGAACCTGCCTGCAGCGGTGCCAAGTGGACTGGCGGTACATCGAAGTGATAAGGTAACTATATAATGACGCGTTTATATCATTTCAAGTACAGAGTTTTTGTAGGAGGTAGGGCATAGCGAGATTTCTCGCTCAAACTGAGCTGCCCGACTGGGGAAGTACCTCCGCCTTAGAGAAAACCGCAGTGAATCCACAATAGTTGTAATTCTGTGAGTAAGTAAGGTTACCAGAGCTGGGGGGGGGGGGGGGGGGGAGTGACTATTCTGACAGCATGGTGATAAGGTGGCAAACGAGCAGGCCGGTCACCTGATGGTAAGTGATCACCGCCGCCCATGGACATTTGCAATAGCAGAAGGCTTGCATATGTGACAGCAAACGGAATGCCTATCCGTTTGCTGTCAGTTTAGTAATTCCCTATTTTTAGAAACCTGAATGGTTTCTGTAGGGGTTGGCTACACATATGCAAGCCTTCTGCTATTGCAAATGTCCATGGGCGGCGGTGATCACTTACCATCAGGTGACCGGCCTGCTCGTTTGCCACCTTATCACCATAAAAAGAAAAAAAAAGAAAATGAATTTTTGAAAATCTTTTCTTAGTGCTTCCCTACGTTATAAAAGGAACTCCTGTGCAAAATTTCAGCCTTATAGTTTAGGCCCTGCATTCATAGGAGAAGCTGACTGACTGACGTCAGTCAGTCAGTTCAGTTCAGTCAGCTTCACCTTTAATATACCGGGTGACTTTTTTTACCGTCTCGATAATTATAGGGTAGGTTATATGTATAGAATGGAATCTGCGGACGAGACTATTTCTGTAATAGCACTTTGATTATGGAAGTTCTGAAAATCCAAGAAAATCCAGAAAAAGAGAACATCCTACACGGCGCGTGCGTAATAGTAAAATAGATGCCTACACTGCGTGTACCGTGATTTCCAATGAATGAAAAGTGCGAGCGAAATAGCGTAATTACATATCTGAATACCTAGGCATTTTGCCGTTGCGATTTTATAAACTCCGAATTGTTTTGTAGAGATATCAATCTTCCCTTAACATTTTAAAGAGCTTATGATCTGTTAGCATGGTATAGTTGTGTGTTACATGTTAAACTTTTTCATTTGTCATTATTTCTTTGAAAAAATAGAGTAGTAATTAGGTACGAGTATGCGTAAACTAGAAATTACTACATACCGTGCGTATTTAAAATATTAAAACCAACTTATTACAAATTACAGTGATTTTAATTACAAAATAATAAAAAAGTACCTTTGAGCGATATCGCAGTAATCACAGTGTCCACCGTTTCTCTCTCTCTGGAAGTAGGTACATTCCTCGCAAATAATTTAAAGGGACGTCCTCTAACATTATATCGATGATGGAATGTTATGGATGGGACGAGTTGTTTGTGGATTCGGAGTAGGGGTACCTACTCCGAATCGACAGTCCGAATGTCGAAGAAGAGATTGCAGATGGCTTGGTCCTGTATACATTCGCCGTACACCATTTAAACTTGCAAGGGATATGATATAACACTGCACCATTATTAAATAAGTACTCTACATTGTTATATTCGTACATGTTTATTGTTTACGTTAATCACTTTTATCACAGTGAGCGACCGACGGAGACATGCGCGGTAACGTAAACATTACGAATAGATCACACGACGTCACTGAGTGCCTAATCGTATGTGACTAAAAAATATTTAAAATAATAACAATAGGACTGTAGGGCAGTGGGGGTCCAGCGCGGGATGGCGGGAGCGGGGATCCTGTGTCAGCACCGGAAAATCACAGGCGGCTACACGTGTGCGTTGTTTGAAGATCTAGTTTTACCTATTTGAAACGATATCATTCATAATATACCGCCTGTTTATTAGGGTGACTATGTTTAAGAATATGAATTATTTTTTTAAAATTTCTCTGAAAATTAAAAAAATATGTTTTAATATGAAAAATTGGTTGTAAATTACTTGTGTATATTAGTATACAATTTTTAAATGATGAGTGTAAAACAAAAAAAAAGTAAAATAACTATGCCATAGGCTTCTACTCCATTTACCCATCACCCCCTATTTTTATCAAGACGGCAAAAAAAGTCACCCGGTATATTGATAGATTAGGGCTTACTTCTGTGATCCTAGTAGGCGCGGCTCTGTCCCTGGCGGCATGCAGTAGCTGCGCCAGCCCCAGGTCAGCCAGCCGGGCCTCGCCGTTGGCCGTCACCAGCACATTACTGCTGTTCACGTCACGATGTACCACGCACGGCTTGCTACCACCTGTATAACACAAACAGGGATTAGATACACCTTGAGCTTTTGGTATAAAATAATAATGTTCCAAAAAGTAGGTTTTATGGAGAAGAGCCGGCAAGAAACTCCATTGATACTATCCATATCCACAGGAGATAGTTTGAGTCCGATAGAACTTGGAAGGTATATAATAGGATAGTTTAGTTGTTATCTGTAGGAGGTAGGACATAGCGAGATTTCTCGCTCAAATTGAGCTGCCCGACTGGGGAAGTACTTCCGCCTTACAGAAGACCGCAGTGAATCAACAATAGTTGTCTTTCTGCGAGTGAGTAAGGTTACCAGAGCTCATTGGGGGAGTGACTATTCTGACAGCATGGGAATTCCGTTAGCTGTCAGTTCAGTAACTCCCTCTTATAAGAAACCTGAACGGTTTCTAAGGGGTTTGGCAACGCATTTGCAAGCTTCTGGTGTTGCAAATGTCTATGGGCGGCGGTCATCACTTACAATCAAGTGAGCCGCCTGCTCGTTTGCCCCCTTATCGCCATAAAAAAACCCGGAAATCATCCTTGAAGAGAGCGAAAAGGGAGCAAAATGAGCGTAAAGTTTCTACGTAGACGAAGTCGCGAGCAAAAACTAGTTGTATATTAAAGTACTTTGATTTAAAGAATTTGGACCAGCTAATAAATTTGAAGAAGTCTTACTAGGAGTGTGTAGGTGCGCCAGAGCGGAGGCGAGCCCGTGAGCGATGTGAGCGAACTCCAGCCACGTGAGCGGAGCGCGCTGCAGCCGCGAGCGGAGCGTGCCGGGGCACAGCTCCACTACTATCAGCTGCTCCCGCCCGCCCTCCGTCAGCGTGGCGCGGCTGTCGCTACCTGACAACCAAGAACAACACTTCAAATAACCAGAAAAAGAAATGATAAAACAAACACGCACAAATTTTCGAAGTTCCGTGCCTATTTATCAGATGCTCAGACGGTGAAGGAAGACATCGTGGAGATGTCTCGATGGCATGTGAAGTCTGCCACCCCGCATTAGGCTAGCGTGGTGGACTATAGGTATTTACCCTCTCAAATAAGTGGAAACCCGTGCCCAGCAGCAACTTACTATTTAAGTGTTTCTCTTGTTCAGTGGAAATTCATTATTTGAAGTGATATCAACATCACATCAACTGTTAGACGTCCACTGCTGGACATAAACCTCCCCCAAGGATTCCCACGACGGCCGGTCCTGTGCCATACGTATTCCGGAGCACAGCGGATTCCAGCTACCTTTATTAGGTCGTCGGTCCACCTTGCCGGGGGCCTACGGGTTCTTCCATCCTACTTACCATAATATCTGAGGATGTTGGGATGTGCTAGATGAGGCAGCGCGTAGACTGCCGCCTCCCGCTGCCAGGTGCTGGAGTTGGAGTACAGCTTCACGGCCACCGGGGAGGTGCCGAGGCTGCCCCGCCACACCGAGCCGAACTTGCCTTGACCTGGGGGCAAAAACAGATCATCTTCAGCTCGTATCGACCCACTGCTGGGCATAGGCCTCTCACCCTTCAGCCAAACTTCTCTATTTTGCGCGCATTGTAGCCAGTTTGTCCCTGAAATTGGAGTTTTATCGTCAACCCATGGCTGATGGTCTTCCAACGATCTTTTTGAAGCTCTCGGTGTCCCCTCGGTAACAGCCTTAGTCCACCTGCCATCACTATTGCAATATGTCTTGCCCAGCGTCATTTTAAACCAGTTAAAACACCTCTATTTACGATGGCAGGCATAACATGACATACTATCACCGCTGTCGTCCCCGAAGTGTTAGACATAGGTGTACTAATGTACACCCGCATTTTGCCCGGTATGTTTTTCTATCCAAACACCGAGCTACTACTAAGAGTTTCATAAAAAAAACCAATAATACTGCTCGATATGTAACAGTACGTTTTGAGAAATACCAAATCCTTAAATAAAAAGTTGGGAAGCAAATTGCAAATTGACTTACCAATGTGTTCAATAAGCGTAAGATTGTCCACACACGACAGACCAGTCGCTAGTGCGTCGGGGCCGCTACCCATCACATCCCCTGCAAAGAAATCAACATAAATACAGGAGTGGTTTTTACAGGTTTTTAGTTTATATAAAGATAGAATATTTAACTTTTCTTCACAAACACATTGACGCACACAATAAAATAAAATCAAAATAAAATATAAATTCCTAAAAAGCCCAGAGTCTGCTGACGAAAAAAATAGAAGGAAAAATTCTTGTCTGTGACACAGATCTTCATAGCTTTCCAATGCACATATCTTTAACAATGACTAAATAGGTATTTAAAAAACAATTAGGCAAATTAATATATAAATGCGGTTATCATTTAATCATCATCACCTTTCTCCACTTCAGCAGAGTCAGTGTCCTCATGCCGATTGCTGCGGCAGTACAGCCTGGTGAGGAGCAGCACCATCACCACGAGAGCGACCAGCGCCAGGATAGAGGACGCTACTATGTTGGAGGCCGCCACCATGCTTTGGGCTCCACTGTCCATCGTGGACTCGGCCTTCATCGTCACTGTTTCTTCTTTGAGGGTCACTGGGAGGAAGATTTTATTTTACGTTAGATTGGTTAGCGTTTGACCACAATCTCATCTGATAGTAGGCAGTAGTGTAGCGTGGGGGGGCAAAGGGGGCCATGGCCCCGGGCGGCATATGAAAGGGGGTGGCATCAAGTACCACGTCGTTTTTATACTACTAGAAAAGGGGGCGGCAAATTTCCAGACGGCCGGACGGAAAAAGAGAAAATAAAAGACGAAGAATGTGCGAAGGCTGACCAAGTAACATATGCTATGGCGATCCAAATTGGCTCTGATGAGACTTACAGAAATCAGCGTTGCAATAGGTGTTGGAGCAGCAGCAGAACTTGGTTCTGGGCAGCGGGCCCGTGACCCGCGTGCATCTGTCGCAAGTACTGCGCCCTTCTGACTGAGACGAGCGCCAGCAACCTGTATGACAACCATATCATTAACTGCCGACAGTCCTTGATTAGCCTATAAGCTATTAAAGCAATTGCTTAAGGCATCTCGTCTAGGGGGTTACCATAGACAACCGAGAAAAAAAAAACAATTTTAGCCTGCGCGATCAAGGGTTCTGGGGCTACAAAAAGAGGACATCTCAGTTGCCTTGTTATGCCCTTGATTAGGCAAGTTACTTTAATATGACTCCAGTTACCTTAATATGGCAGTGACTGCCAATGAAAATGTCAATGACATTTAGGCCCAGTTTCCAGCAAAGCAGAGAGGAGAGGTGATGTACAGAGATGTGTTTTGAATAACCAATCAAATTTCGTTATTTCTATGTCTCCTCTCCGCAACAATATCTGACTGGTTATTCAAAACACATCTCTCCTCAATGCTTGGTGGAAACTGGGTCTTAAACTTTATTCTGTATCCCGCGTGACAAAGAGGGAAGTGGAAAACTAAGTAATGGAAATATTTCAAGCTTGAGAGATTTTCGCGATGGCATGTGAAGTCTGCCAACCCGCAGTAGGCTGGCGTGGTAGACTATAGGCAAATCCATCTCAAATGAGAGGAGACCTGGTGCCTGGCAGTGGGACAATAATGGGTTGATAATGATGTTACCTTGTCCGAGCACAGTGATATTTCCATCGTTGTCTTGATGCCACAGCGTGTAGCAGGAGGCTCTAGTGTCAGTGCACTGTTCTACTTGAGCCACCTCACCGTTGGGCAGTGTAGTGTCCGATATTGGGCCCGTTCCTGAAAAAGAGATGTCTAAATATTGAGGGTACAGTGGTATTTTACTGTGCGGTAATATACATAGAAGCACCTTACTTTTGTTTATTAATAATAAAAAAAGAATTACCTAAATCGGTTCAACCAGTCAAAAGGTATGTCATGAGGTCATGAGGTAACAAACATTAAAAAAAACAGTCCATTGATAACATCCTTCTTTTTTGAAGTCGGTTCAAAATGATATTGCCATTACTAAGCACTACCGAGTGCCCACTACGTAATAAAAAAACAATATACAAAACTGTTGTCTTATTAGACATAATCCCCAATAATATAACATGTCTACCCAACCTTTTAGAAATCCAAGTGTAACGTTAATTTATAGTACATTATTTCGATAATTCCTATATGTGGGGTAAACAATTTAATCAGCCAGACATATTAATATAAAATGTTGTTTCCACAGGATTGACGGCTTTGATAAGAGTAGTATTCAAAACATTAATTTATCATTTCGCTTGTTGTTAATTTTGATCGTAATTTTAGTAATTGGCAGAATTACTCCTTGTTCCTATTTTTTTTGGTTTAGTGGCCCTGCATGAATACTGAGCCTGAGATCCCGGGTTTGATTCCCAGGTTGAACATAGTAGTAGTCTTTTTTTCATTTGGCATCTAATTCTTAGGTTTGGCAATAGATTTACCCCTTAGGATAGACATCACAATATGATGACTATTTATGTAGTTAAGCTTCTACTGTTAACTTATTGTTTTGGATCCTCTACAGCACTCATGGGTATGAATGTTATAAAGAATCTGCATTCAAATCCATAAAAAGCTATTTTATCTCAGTCTAATTTTTTACCTACCGAAACTATCATTCTCGACCATCAGCTGAGCATTTCTATCATCATCGTAAGTAACACTCATTGCTACACTATCATGTATTTTAAATAAACATGATATTGTTGGACCCATTGTTGTGGTGGCTTCCGTTGGTATTATTGCTGCCTTCACTTTATAAGTCTTTATATCATTAGACAAGCCATTCTTCCCAATATTTTCTTTTCCAGAGCTTATAGCCTTTTTCTCAAAAGGTCTGACAATGTTATCCCTAACAGAGTCAGAGTTAAACTGATCAATTCTCTGCATTTCATTTGAGGTACCCACAAATTCATTTGAATTTGGAATATCCAGGCTTCTTTTTTCAATTTTCATATGTCTAACTGGCCAGTATTTATGCGGAACAGCTGCATTCTTAGCAACATTTTCTAGTATATTATCTGGTATGCTCCTCTTTTTTAATAATTTTGCATGTTGATATACTTTAGAAACACCTCGGACTTCAACATAGTTAGGAGATTCATCAGTACTTCTTTTACCAACAACTCTTGGCTGGTCATTTACAACTGGCCAGTAGTTATTCAGATCTTGTTGATTATTCCACTGTATAGTCCTTCTATGATGATATTTAGTGAAAGTTCTCACATAATGTGAGGGCTTTAGGTATTGAATTCCATTCCTTAGGTCTTGAGACTCTTGAGGTCGAGAAGTAAGTACCTTCGCCGTAAAAATAAACAGGAACAACACAATACATTTCAGTAGAGGTGTCACTCTATATGAAATTATTCCTTCCATCATGTTATAACGATTTTTACTATAACAACTTAGTCCCTCACATCATATTTGTGAAAATTAAATCTTCATACGTTTATATTGAACTGCATACAGTAACCGACAGCCTAGCAACGAAGACACTGCAGAAATATCGATTTTTCCTCTTCACTATTTTTATACCTGTGTCCAATGCAGTATATTTCAAATATTTTTAACACTTTAACTGGATAAACATATAACACAATGTTCAATATATTTATTAATAGAAATAGACTTATATAAACTACGAATTAGTGATTATTTCAGTAAGTCGCAATATGCAAGCAAGTTTTACGAAAATTAGTAATGTTTACACTTTAAATACGTCTAATTGTACTTTGTAAGTAACTATATAGTGTTAACTAATTATAGTAACGTAATTGGATTGATTTTTATGTAGTGTAATTCGTCAAACATGTTTTTTTTTATTTTAACAAGAAAAATCAATATAATGTTGACAAACACATTTTGCCCGACATATTGCTTACGTTTCGTTGTCTCTATAATCTCATCTAACTAGTCTGTAACTTTATTGAATAAACTGAGAGTACGTTTAGTTATTTAAGAATGGTAAAATAGTGCGGTACTGTTTAAAACATTAAATAATTAACCTTTCTTTTATTATCAAAATACTACAATAAATAAGCCTTTTTAATAAGTTTAAGGATAGAGTTTCTAGCACGGTATGTGGAAATGTATGGTAATCTATCTTTCAGCAGGTAATGTTTTATAGATATACATAGATATCAGTGTTGTTCTGATTACAGTACTTTGAAAAAAGGTCTAAATAATACTTCTTCTTCTTAACTTCTACTTTTGATATAAATGTTACATTATAACATGAAGAACAAGAAGCAATATAAATATTACTTATATCATGGTGTTATTCAGTATTATTTTTTAATACTAATCAAACAAAACGATCGGTTAATATTAAACCAATATGTATTACAAAAATAAAAGGTGATGATTTATTAACATGTTTGATGTAATATTATATCCATAATAATATTATGAATGCGAAAGTAGGTATGTCTGCCTAACCAATCTTCAGGTTTTAAACACTGAACCGATTTAGATGTACGCAGTTTGTTAAAAAGAGATAGTTTAAGGCTTTTATCCCGGAAATCATCCCTTCAAACAGCGAAATAGGATGGTAGTTTGTAAGCAGAATCGATAAATTCTTAAAAGAGGAGTTATTTTTATGTTTTCACTGAAGAATAATACGCGTCTCCCAGATTTTTTTAATTATTTGTTTTTACAATGCGTGGAAAAGGTTTGTAATAAAAAAAAATGATATAGGATGTTTTTATATACCTAAGTGGTTTTTAATTACCACTTTTACTTTCCATTTTTATGTATAATCAAGTATTGTACAAGCATAACGACATTAAAAATTAGAATAGATTAGATTAGTGAGACAAAACATCATAAAGATAATTTTGTATTCAGTGTGATAAAATGTCACACTATTAATTAAGTATGACATTCTTATCGGAATCTGTTTAGAACTTCGAATAATCGCACCACATACATACAAGTCTTGTTTTTTTTTTTTTTTTAAACGTTTCTTCCCTTTCGGGATGAGGCAAAGGAATCTAGTCCATACAGCCTAGTCTTCAGTATTCTTTTATTTTATTTATGATGGATGACTAGATGATACATGATAATGGTTGATGATAGGGTGAATTAATGGTTTATGAAGAGTGATAGATGATTGTTTTTTTCCTAGTTTCAGTAAATATGTGATTCTTTACTGAAACCTAAGGCGGACTACTTGGGAGAATTTGAAAGTCACGTTACACTGTTTTGTTTCATTTGCCAACACTCATGCACGTTTTCAAACACTTAACGGTTAATAATCCACCATTATTATACATTAAAGTTTATCAAAACACAAATTTTAGAAAATAAAACAAAACTGCTGAACACGACGCTTCACTTTCCCGCCAAAAAGTCCATACAAGTCTTGTTACACGACACTACATCACTAGCATCTGTCTGTCTGTCGAAGTGTCGATCTTCCGTGATCCGGATCCTTCATTCGAAAGGCTTGGTCGCTAGCAAAAATTAACAAAAAATCGAGGATTCTGGAAATACCTGACGAATTTGTGCTTCTTTTATATACTATTTACAACGTTAAGTATTTGTGTGTGCAAAGAAACTTTAAAAAATGTCTTCTACATCGGCAGCGGATGAAATTGATGAGGCAAAAGAGCGAGAGCACTTTCGCGCCGTTGTTACCGCTTTCAAATATTATAAGTAAGTAATTATTCAATTTATACGCGTATAATACGCCTTTTTAGCCCTCGAAAGACGTTTGTAGTAGATCTATTTATAGTTCGAGGCGTGTAACAGAGTTAATTCCCTGGGTAGCAACAAGTTCTTTGTCTCTTCAAATCGTACCTACGATCTAATTAACCTATTTATATAGAAACCAAAACTCCTTTGTTTATTTCCTCTTTGCGATAGCGTAGTCCTTGTGATACTTGTACATAGGGGGTATTTTTGAAGTTGGAAATATATTTATATGGTAATATGTATTTTTTAAATGTTATATTAGCTAACATTATCACTCTTAAGATTTTTTTTTCTAATTAGAATCATTAAAAACTGTTTTAAATAAATCTACCAGCTGATATATTCTGATAATAACAGGAATCCTCTAACATCATTTAAATTGAAGCTGTAAAGTAAATATCTGTTTGGATTTTGAACAGCAAATTGTTGGCTCTCAATTACCTAGTAACCATACCTACCTAGTACCTGTATTCTGGAAGCAGATCCAGATAAGAAATTTTACAAATAAATGTTACAATATTGTACTACATTTGCATCATGAAAGTGATTCATCAGGTACAAAGCCTAAAAAACCTTTATTCCTTTTTTAAAAGACCTCAGCCGCATCCATGACTTAATTACTCTATAATGCTACTTACTCCAACTACCAAAGTATGTTGAAGTAAGAAGTAAACAAGAAATTGACAGTAAGGTGTATTTATTATGTGTGTAGTGCTATTTTAATTTTGTTCTCTGATATTTAAAATAGTATGAATTTTAAGTCATCATTATCATCATCAGCTTATATGTTCATTCGCTGCTGGACACATGGTCTTCCATAGTCAACACAGAGCTTATCAAGCTCTGTCGCGTTGACTATGGGAGGCCCGCAGTCTACATTTTTAGAAATTTTGCTATATCTAAAAATAATTTAATGTGTATACCAAATAAAAATCAAGGAAGACATATATTAGCATATTTTTTTATGTATGTTTATTATTATAATATAACATTCAATTTGCAAACACATACAAAACACAAGTGCTAATGATTTTCAATTAACACTAGTGTTTAACAGTAATTTTTGATCAGCTATGTTTGCTCTCAAAATACTCAAGGCCACTAATTTAACACTTACTGTAGTCTATAGGTGTTTTGCAACACCGAGATGTCACTCGCGCACTGACAACCCTGTAGAAACCATTTAGTTTTCTTAAAATAGAGAGTTACTAAACTGAGAGCAAACAAAATTCCCATGCTTATAATATAATAGTCATTCTCCCAACGAGCCCTGGTAACCTTACTCACTCGCAGAAACGACTATTGTTGTTTCACTACAGTCTGTAAGGCGGAGGTATATCACCAGTCGGGCAGCTCAATTTGAGAGAGATATCTCGATATGAAAAAATCTATTTCTGTTGTTTGTTTGTTATTGCTAGGAGAAGGTTTATGTAGGATAGTGTAGTGTAACTGTGTAAGGTAGTAGGGTAGATATTAGTGATCATGCGCAGTTGGGTGGAGGAAACCATATATTGAATAAATTTAGATTTTCTAGTGTAAAGGTTGTAATACAAATAGGTTTACTAAAATTTCCATTGTTATTTTACCAGTATTTACCAATACATTATCTAAATTGAGCAAATAATATGTTTGTACAATAGATGATGCAATATCTCACGTATTTGTATAATTAACATTTTACTATAGGCATCTAGGTTTGACGACCTGATCAGCCTAGCGGTAGTTAATACTGCCTTCTGTGCTATGGGTCCTGGGTTCAAATCAAATCTAATCATCATCAAATGTTTGTGTGATGAGCATCAACATTAGTATCCAAGTCATGGATGTCTTTATGCATAATATGTATGTATTTACAATAATAAGTATAATATGTATTATGTAGAGTATCAACCATCTAGTATCAGTTACACAAGCCTCGTTTCTTAGCTCGGACCTAGATGGCGCTGTGTCATAATGTGCAGATATTTTTTTTTTTTTATTATAGTAAGAATTATATTTATTACAGTTGTCTGTATTGTAGTAAGATGAGTAGTTGTCATTGTATGTTTTTGCGATAAGAGGGCAAACGAGCAGGCGGCTCACCTGATGGTAAGCGATCACCACCGCCCATGGACATTTGCAACACCTGAAGGCTTGCAAATGCGTTGCACACTCCTGCAGAAACCGTTTTGGTTTCTTACAATAGGGAATTACTAAACTGACAGCAAATGGAATGCCTATGCTGTCAGAATAGTCACTCCCCAACGAGCTCTGGTAACCTTACTCACTCGCAGAAAGACAACTATTGTTGATTCACTGCGGTATTCTGTAAGGCGGAGGTACTTCCCCAGACGGGCAGCTTAATTTGAGCGAGGAATCTCGCTATGCCCTACAGGAGGTAGCTAAAAGTCAGTGTTTATTGACATACTCATGAATAAGTCGAGCAGTGTTATTGAGTTTTTATTACTTAGCTTGTTATTACAAGGGACCTAAAACATACCGGCGAAACGTGGGTGTAGGTATATTAGTATACCTCTGCCTAACCCTTCGGGGATGACAGGCGTGATGTTATGTAAGATGTATGTATTATTTAATCATGACTAACGATTAAATGACGGCTTGATTGGCGCAGTAGATGAGCATCATGAGCAGTTGTGCGTCACGGGTTGCGGTTTCGATCCCTGCACGGAGCTAATATTTATATTTTGGTAAAAAACAGGTATAAATATACATGCTCATCACTCAATTGCCTCGATCAGAATTAGAACCCGTAGTCCTTTCCACAGAAGACTGCCTTAATACCACTGCTAGCACACCTGCTAGCTATACACATACACACTTAATACCACTGCGCTTACCGCTTCTACATCAGAGCTAAATACAAATAAAATTCTGATAAATACATATATTTAAACAACACGAAATATAATGTGTATAATGAGATGATTTTATGGTGGTTATTAATAGATAACCTTTGACATATTAATAAAAGAAAACTAGTTAGGTCTGTTCTTCACACCTAATAGCTGACCCAGTAAACGTTTTGCCACATTATAGGGGTTGGTGGTAAAAGAGTGAAAATTTAGAGTTATAAGTATCTTTAATGCCAAATCATAAAAATACAAAAAAATATTTTGACAAAAAATAAAAACTGGTGAGGGACATCCTTATCCTTTCATTTTTTACGCCCCTTTATCACCTAGGGGCGTAAAAAATAGCCTATGACCGATGCTCAACCTTGCAAAATATACATACAAAATTTCTCAATAATCCGTTCAGCCGTTTCGGAGGAGTTCAGCGACAAACACAGTGACACGAGATTTTTATATATAAGATATACCTTGTTACCTAAGTCTCAGGAGGCATGATTCAACGACTTAGTAATAACGAGATTACTTTTCCTCGTATTATTGTTTACACGTGTCGCTTAGACTAACATTTTATTATGAATTCTAACGTCAGTATTGCATAACAGAAAGGGACAGTGACGCTACTGTAGTTTAGTTGCGGTTTTTTTACACACCGGATCAATTTAATTTTAAATTATGTATAAAAATATCAATTTTTTATTACCGTCCATGTTTTAGCGTCGCGATAATTAATCAACCGCCATTAAATTAACTAACTGCTCAATATGTTTTTTAACTGATCTGATCTGATTTAAATAACAGCTCAAATAATGATTTTAGCGCAGAGATTTTAGTACTAAGTTAAGGACATAAGTCGACTTAAGGTTATTAGGTATTGGCGCTATTACTATGGTATGTATTGAATGTTCCTACAATGCATTATTTATTTACAATATGCAGAAAAACATATTGATTTTTTGGCCGAGAACTTACACTGCGCCAAATCCATATGTCGTTAGACTTGCCCATACCTAACTCTTTTGCCGTCAGGTTGAAACTTTACTCATGACTTCTTTAATTATTTCCAGGCTATGCAGTTTAGACAGAATACACAAATCTGAAAAAATAATATCAATATTACCACAAAATCATCAGCGTCGCTTAGAAAAATACAAGACTTACCTCGCCAAGTTCAAGAAATGTCTCGACGTTAACAACAGTGTGGTGCACCTAATCATAAAAGATGTAGACACTATGTTTGAAAACGTTGACCACACGGTAACGGATACGTCCGGGACAAATGGCACGGAGAGTTTTGGGTGTAATTATAATAATTGTGAGATTGCATCGCAGAAGCAGCATAAAATGCAGCATGATGTAGAAAAGGTACAACTATTTTTTATTTATCCATATTTTAATATTTTTTATTTATTGCAAGTAAAACTGTAATTAAATATGTTGGGAACTGTCAACCCGTACTAGCTCATATTATAGGTGTATCTGTATGTTTGTTAACTTTTCACGCTTAAACCGTTGAACCGATTTAGATGATTTTTTTATAGAGATAGTAAGTCCCGGAGAAGGACACCGGATAGTTTTAGTCCCGGAAATCAGCTCTTAAAAAGGCGAAAATATTGTTGGTAGTTTGTATGCTGAATCGATAATAATTAGTAATTATACGCAGACGCAGTCGCGGGCAAAAACTAGTATGATGATAATAGAGCACACATACAGTCGTACTATATCTACAGTCGGAAAGCAACTTAGTTTTAAACCATTTAGTGGTTTGCAGGTGCAATCGGTGCTAAAGAACATAGTCCGCGACTGGAGCGATATGGGCGCTGCGGAGCGGGAACAGTGCTACAAGCCTATACTCGACGAAATGGAGGAACGGTTCTCATTGGATGACTACAGGTACGTGTAGTAGTTTGAATTGGAAATATAATAAAATTTTAAAGAGTCAAGGCATAGCGAGATTTCTCGCTCAAATTGAGCTGCCCGACTGGGGAAGTACTTTACAGAAGACCGCAGTGAAACAACAACAGTAGTTGTGTTTCTGCGATTTACTCCCCTTTTTTATGAAACTTAAACGGTTTCTATAGGGTCGGCAACGAGCTAGCGACACCCCCGATGTTGCAAAAGCTTACCATCAGGCTGGCCGCTATAATTTTTTATGGTAATAAACGGGCAAACGGGCAGGAGGCTCACCTGATGGTATGTGATCACCGCTGCCTATGGACGTCCTTTGAGGCTAACCCAAATGTCCTTCCCATTGTCGTAAGACTGGTCGTAAGGCTTCCTATCCTATATTACAACGCGACTGTTGTCTTCCCCCCCCGAGGAGTCTAGATACGCCAATGGGTTTGATGGTATGTATGTATGTAAGTCAAGTTTGTGCTGTGTTGTGATGAGTCGTGGTGGGTTCCAGCGACCGCAGCCAGGTGCGCGTGCTGGTGCCGGGCGCGGGGCTCGGGCGCCTGGCGTGGGAGGTGGCGGCGCGCGGCTACACCTGCCAGGGGAACGAGTTCTCGCTGTTCATGCTGTTCGCCAGCAACTTCATACTCAACCGGTGTAATGAGGTGAGAACTGTTACACCTTAGCTCCACATGTAGTTACATGCCTTTTTCATCATCAACAACCCATTATTGCCCGAACGGACCCATGAGACCCGTGTAGATAGTTTTTCATATTAGATTATAAACTCTGAATCTATGGATAGATAGGAAACGTTTAAGAGGTCGGTTGTTCAAAAAAAAAAAAACTTTCTACATTTTTTTTTGTATATTACAGATAAACAAATACACCGTCCATCCATGGGTCCACCAGTACGTGAACAACATAACGTGTGAACACCAGCTGATATCCGCGTGCTTCCCCGACGTGTGTCCGTCCGGCAACCGGCCGAACCATAACTTCTCTATGACGGCTGGAGACTTTCTCAAGGTAAGCGAAGTCTCTGCCCGTGATATCTAAAATTATTAAATGAACAGGCTGATGTCTTTGTGTATACATACACCACGAGGGCAGGGGTCGGCAACCTTATAAGTCGGAAGAGTAAATTGTAAAAAATTACAATTTACAAATTCAAACAATTATTTTCAAACTTTTTAAAGAGCCACAAATTATTTTCTTGCTTACAAATAAATAGTTCTTGAGCCAAAATTTTTGAATCTCATATATGAATATATCGTATCACGGTGTTTGTCGCTGAACTCCTCCGAAACGGTTAGACGGATTATTATAACATTTTGCATGAATATTTTGTAGGTCTGAGAATCGGTCGCCCTAGGAGATAAGGATGTCACTCGCCAGACTTATAAAAAAAAAATCTAATAACATTTTGCTTGCACCTGAGAAGTACCCAAGAACTCTTGTTTGGCAGTCGCAGTTACGACCACTAGACCAACGTTACAGTTAACGAGAAAATCAACTTATTAATTAACGAAGCAATTATATTATTTGTTTTAAATATCAAATATATACTTATTCCAGGTATACACAGAAGCGGACGAGTGGTCGTGCGTGGCCACGTGTTTCTTTATCGACTGCGCGCCCAACGTGATAGAGTTCATAGAGCGGATATACACGATACTGCAGCCCGGAGGCTACTGGATCAACCTGGGACCATTACTTTACCATTATAGGTAAGAAAACAATTATAAATAAATATTTCCGGACATTATTACACAGCGGTATCTAGTTCCGTGGTAAGCAACGAGGCTTGTGTTACGGATGCTAGATGGTTGATATACTATATACATACTTTTTTTTGTTGTAAATACATATTATACATAGATACATCCATGACTCGGATACAAATGTTTATGCTCATCATATAAACATTTGTCCCTACCGGGATTCGAACCCGGGACCCATAGCACAGCAAGTAGCGTTAACTACCGCGGAGCTAAAAGGGGCGTTATTTGTATTCTGGCGGATGTCAGTGGAAGCGTCCTCGAAGGACATACACCGACCTAATTGGTGAACTCCTTCAAAAAGATGCGCAGTACTATACACATTACAAAATAAAAAGTTTTCTTTCTTCTTTCTTTCTTTCTTTCTTTCTACTCGTAACCGGCGCGCGTGCATGACGAGATGTATGAATGTGGACGAGGCAAAAGTGGTATGCAGGGACCGTAGCGCGTGGCATTATGTAGTTTCTGCCTACATACATACACTAAAGTTATAGCAGTATAGGGCATGGGCGTATATAGGGCTATAGGGTATACAGGTATATAGGCCTCGGCACGCCCCGCTGTGGTGTAGTAAGTAAGTAAATACTTACTTAATATTTAGCGTGTGTGCGTGTTTATAACAATCATGTATGTCCAAAATATAGGCAGTATCAACTCAGCATTAGAGATGTTTCATTGACTATAACTCCCGTCCTTATACCACGCTTCCTTTCGAAATTGGCTTACGTTTGCTGACAAGGGGGGGGGGGGGATAATTGAAAAAAATGTTTACGTATTACTTGAACAGCCCTCATACGACGTCGGCGTTGTACACTATAACACAGCGCCATCTGGTTCGAGCTGAGCAACGAGACTTGCGTTTCAATACATAAATACCATCACGCCTGTCGTCCCCGAAGGGTTAGGCTGAGGTGCACTAATGTACACCCACGTTTCGCCGGTGTTTTTTTTAGGTCCCATGTAAGAAGGGGCGAGCCTATTGCCATTAACCGGGCACAAATCCAAATTCCCAGCTGCTACTGAGAATTTCATAGAAAAACCCAATAACACTTTGCTCGACCGGGGAATTGAACCCAAAACCCCTTGCTCGGCAGTCGCACTGTACGACCATTAGACCAACCAGGCAGTCAGACACACTGTAAATACATACATATTATACATAAATGACTGCGATTAAAAATCCTGACTGTGATTTGTTTGCGGATGGATTGCCGAAAATATTGTCAGTGTGTTTGAGTTTCTGTGAGAAAGATGGATTAATGTGTTTAGTTTCATAGTTTATTTTTGTTATTAGTATGTAGTATATGTTGTAATGTTGTAATTCTATTGTTCTTGTTTTTAATTATTCTAAGTGGTATTATGCCGTTATAATTAAATTAAATATTATACATAAATGACCATGCTTATAACACATACATGTGCACCTACCGTGAAATGAAAAGAATCTATTTTTTTTTTCTTTTTGTTAACAGTGACATGCCGACGGAAAGCAGTATCGAACCGCCATACGACATATTACTGGAGATAATTAGAGATATAGGTTTTGATATATTGGTGAGTTATCACAACCCTATTTTTTTTTAATAAAAACGTTGCCCCACACTAGTATTTTCTCCTGTGTCGTGGGTGCGTTTACAAACACAAATTTCCACATACACATAACACCCAGACCCGGAACAACTACCTGTAGAGCGTACAAATATTTGCTCCGTGCGGGGATCGAATTCGCAACCCGTGACGCACAAGCCGGTCAGCCTCTGCGCCAATCAGGTCGTCAATATCTTTATATGAATACTTTATAAAGAAAATAGTAGATATCATTTTTACAAACTAACCTTTTTAGATGAAAAACGTGCTAACATAGTCTACATATTTATTTATTTATTTATTTATTTATTTATTTATCACCCATACTAAACACTATCATTACAAGAACACAATCTTAATGCGATAGTGTGGTTCACTATATATCTACTTGTGTTCTTGGGGGGAGATTTGGGAAAAGCTACTTTTTAAAAAACTTTAAAACGTTTTATTTTCAAATTTGAAAACCCTTACATCCGTGTTTTTCTTGTCATAACCGTCTGATAAGAAAAATACGGTTGTAAGGGTTTTCAAATTATACCAAAAGGTTATCTATAAAAATCTGAAAATAACATATCATATATTTTTAATCCACAGAAAGAACAAACGGGCGTTAAAACGAAATACGCACAGAACCCCCACTCAATGATGCAACACGAATACGACTCGGTGTTCTTCGTGTGTCGCAAACCTTATTGTATGTAGCCGCCTAGTACGTAACACGTTATTTATATATAAATGTTTTGTATTTAGAACTATAAGAAATATAAGAATAAATGTATGGACGAATAGTCGCACAACTGTGGTGCAACAGTTGCCCTAAAGTCGTGCCACAGTCGCCCCACAGTTAAATGAAATGACTAGTAATGGGGCACACTTTTATATATTATAAGAATACTCCCTACGCTAACCACTGTAATAAAGTCAAATATGTTTGTACTAATAGTGGGTTTGCGTAAATAGTAGCATTAGATATTGGTGCCACATATTGCCCTATCTATTACGCATGTCGCGCCACAGTTGCGCGACAAAAATAAAACACGCACAAACACATACTCTATATAACATGATTATTGTAGGTTATGTTGTATGAATTACATAGTACATATAAATATTTATTATTAACAAACAGAACATACTGAAAGGCGAATGGATTGTGAAGTAATAGTTTGGATAAAGGTTTCGGCTTTAAATATTGCCCTATAAAGTTTGTCTACTGTATTGAGTGTGAGTTTACCATTTAAAATTACCGATTTTGTTGTAGAACTTGTAAAAATCTGAATAATTACAGAAGCAATTTTTTATATATAAACTTTCTCCAAACTATTATTTTACTACAGAAAGATGCATTATAACAACGATATTCAATCATTTTTAGGAATGTATTTTTTATAGCAACTAAAACGTTCTATGTAGTTGTAAAAAAGAAAGGTTTTTATAGAGTCGGCAACGCGCAAGCGACACCTCTTGTGTTGCAAATGTCCAAAGGCTACGGTAACCGTTTACCATTAGGCGGTCCGTAAGATAGTTTGTCAGCGTCGTGGTATAAAAAAATACTATAAATATTTTGTTAATAATGTTGAATATCGCTGAACTAAAATATTTGTGCAGCTTTTTAATGTTTATTATACACTAAAGATCTCTGAAGGGAATAAGGAACATGTAACTACAACTTTGATGAGGGATTCCGTATATGATTCCCTTCTCTTTTGGATGCTTTGCAGCATCCATTGGTCTTAAGCAAACTGACCATAGATACTGTTAAGGAGCCGTAAAAAGTATTATTATAAATTTTATATTACTACTACTATTCGATAAGTGTCAAAATCGGAATTTAATGCTTTTTTGCAGTTTTTTCAGCATAGTCAGTATAAGATCGACGCCGAAATTTAGTGTCAAAGTCTTGTCAAGTGACGATTCATTGGTTAAAAAACAAACCACATCGCTTGACGACGGTCAAATTAATCCTTTGTCAAATCTCATTCGACAAATGATTAAATTAACCAATTTACTCATTTGTCAAATGAGATTCGACAAAATATTTAATAAATATCGTTTCAGAAACGTGGTGTCAAATCGATAAAAAATACTTGTTTTAGTTTTAGTTAACATGTTCTTTGCACCTTTAATACGACTATATTACGAAGAAAGTTAAAGGACAGTATAGTAGAGACTATTGTAAGGTCAGTATATAGGATACATAGCTCTCAGGTAACATTTTGTCATCATACGGATTACAGACGGACAGGTACATTTGTGGGAACGAGAAAGAGAGATAGAGGTACTATTGATTGCGAAAGATTTACAAATACTTAACTAAAATTTAAAATGACATAGCGTTGTTCCTTTAAACATACTTGAATAAACTAATATTGTAGACTCAATCTGTCCTATCAGGTCTGTCCGAATAAAAATAATATATATACCTACTGCAATGTAATTCCTAAAAGTTGCTAAATTTCAATGGATAATATTTACGTGTATTTTTTCATTAGTATTTCGAAAAAATCATAATTATAATTCATGTTTATCCCTCCTTTTGGATTTTGATACCCTTTACTTATCAATTCAGGGTGAAAGCTAAATATGTCCTTATTAATTTATAATATTATAAATGCGAAAGTGTGTCTGTCTGTTACTTCTTCACGCTATAATCGCTGAACCGATTTAGATTAAATTTAGTTTGAGTCCTGATGAAGTACATACGATAGTTTTGATCCCGAAAATCATTCCTTAAAAGGGAGAAAAAGGGGGTGAAAGTTTGTATGCAGATAAAATGATTAATCTTTTTGTATTTTTTAGCATATTTCAAGCTAAGATTTTAAATTTTTATTAAGAAAGAAAAATTCAACCTCAGGCGGGATTCGAACCCGCGTCTTCTGGATAAGTGATGAGAGCGTCTGGAGTACTTATCCAGAAGACGCGGGTTCGAATCCCGCCTCAGGTTGAATTTTTCTTTCTTAATAAAGATTTAAAAATGATTATTTTTAAATCATAAAAGTAATAGATTACCTGACCCCGTGATTAAACACATTATTTCAAAAATGACTTGACCCTTATAGCTGACATTTATGGCAGCTTTAAGGGTCAAGTCTATGCTTTATAGGAAGAGCTGTGATAGCCTAGCGGTGTGACCAGTGGACTGAGACGTCAAAGGTCTCGAGTTCGAACCCAAGGCACGCACTACTGACTTTTAGGAAGTTATGTGCGTATTTATCGCAAACTCAAACGGTGAAGGAAAACATCGTGAGGAAACCTGCATGTTTGAGAGATTTGTCTTGATGGCATGTGAAGTCTGCCAACCCGCAGTAGGCTAGCGTGGTGGATTATAGCCTAATCCCTCTCAAATGAGAAGAGACCCGTGCCCAGCAGTGGGACGTTAATGGGTTGACGATGATGACGATGATGATGCTTTATAGGTAGAAGACGTTAGCGAACGAAGTATCTGTAACTTTGGCATCAGGCATCAGCTATATACTAATTACATTTCTTCTAAAAGTTCAGGTACGATACAAAATTGTAAATATATTTCAGTTGAAGAATTTTTGCCCGGCGTTGTTCGGGACCTATAAGGCTAAAAGCCTAGAATGTTCACAATAATAGAAAGTCTATATCCTTATATCTCCAATATCTCTAATCTATACTAAAATTAATGGAAATTGGCTTAGCAGTTTAGGTGTGACCTTCTTTCGCATATAATATAGGAACAACCGTCGCGTTTACTACTACATCAATGCAACTCTCGAAAATGAACTTTGCCTATATGTAATTACAATACGTTTTACAATCTACCTGTCTGTCCGTCAATCAACAGACAATATGACTTTATTATTTAAGTAATTATTTGTTTACGAACACTAGTACATAAGATATTATCACAAAGTATTTATGTTTTAATTCTTTTGTGAGTCATTAAAGTTTTATAAATTTAGAACAAAAAAAACTTAAGCGTAATTTAAAAGTCTACATTCTCAGAAAATACCAAGCCCGCAATACACTAGCGTGTTGGACTACAGCCTAATCTCTCTCAACCTAAGAGGTGACGCATGCCCAACTGTGGGATAGTTTATAACAAAGCTGATGTTAATGACAAACATAATTGGTGGCAAACAGGCGTACGGTCTGCCCGATGGTAAGCGGTTATACCTATAGACGTTGCCGACCCTGTAGAAACCGTTTAGGTTTCTTTATTAAAGGGAGTTACTAGATGATGAATAATTTATTTGATATTGTTTTGGTAGACAAAATCTGATTTTTAATGTAATTTCCAAAGGCTTTAATGACTTACGGGTATTATTTTATTCATCGCCAAGGCGATAGCGACTGACACGTAATATTTTTTTCTTATTTACCTAAGAACTTATTTTACACACTCATACGTATACAAAATATTAATTTCGTAGTATGTCTCCTGTTCTAGATAGACAAACAAAAATCATTACCCTATATTTTCCCCTCGCAGTCGGACATAGAAGACTGTAAGCATCGTCCGCGTCTAAGTGATATATAGGCATAATGCATATAATAAACGAAAACTATCATAGTTTTAATGTACAACAGCCGTATCATGACAACTGTAGACAAACGGTTTATTACGAATAGTACATGTCATTTTTGTCGAGTTTACAGCTTCATATTACGGCAATAATCGAAAAACTGTTTCTAATGAGATCGGCATGTCAGTTTTTGTCGACTTTGCCGCGCCATATTATGGCAATAATAGACAAACCGCTTCTTGGAACATGTCTTTTTTGTCGACTTTACTACGTCATAAACATACGACAAACCGTTTCTTATGAGAACAAAATGTCATTTTTGTCGACTTAAATGTCGACATATCCCTTGTCTACGGTTGTTATATATAGCTGCAAGAGGTCTCGAGTTAATAATTATTGTGTAGGAATACTTGTGTGTCGACTGGCTAAAAAATACGAAACTGACTGGTGGCAACATTTATAATTATTGTTTTAATAGAAGTCGCGGTACTGATTTTGTTGGAGATCATAATAAATTGCTACAGGGGACAAAAACAGAATCAGTACCATGGCTTAATATTTAATAGCCAGTTAAGCTTTAAGCAAAAAATGTGTATGTACAGAAATCGAAATAGTTGAAGTATAGTCATTAACATAGAGTGAACAATATCTCAGTCTAAAACTTGGTTTATGAGTAAATTTAATAACGTCAAAGCACAAACGTAGTGTTGGACGTCCGGCGGCGTGATGGGTTGACGATATCGCACAGTTTTCGGGTCGAACCGACCGACTTACCGAAGCAACATGGCACGCATTGAGAGAGGCCTATCCTCTACCCAGCAGTGGGGTCAGAAAGGCCGTGGATGATGATGATGATGATAAACACACGTCTTTGCCGTGTATTTATCCAACACAGGTCTAAATCTTTTAGCCTCCTCGTAAACGCACGAATTCGACTGAATGCGTACATCTCATTGCGCGATTTTGATCTTTCTAAGTTTATGTAAAATATGCTCTACCTATTTCGATCTTTGGTTATGTCTATAAGATAATACAAGTTCTGTAAGAAGTAGAATCGTATAACTCAACCAAAGCTTTACTATGTAACATAAAATATGTTGAACAACAAGACTTTGCCCCGTAAAATCACAATAATTCTTCATTTTTTTATATACAGTATGTAAGTCTTAGGTTAGTTAACTATAAAAATTGTCTGTTGTTCATTTTGTGTATTAAAAGCCATTTACTGGTTACTTAGTGGTTTACAATTGGCATAGAAATCATTATACTGAACGGCTTCTCACCGTTCTCTTCTACCGCCGTTAATTGCAGGGCTCGAAACCGGTTGAAAAAATACCGGTTACCGGTTTTAATCTTAACGTTTAAAGAATTTACGCGGCAAGTCCGCTGTGTGTCTTTTATATGATGACGCGCGTGTGGTGTTGGTTCATTGTGCTTTCAAACCGGTTTTAGATTCGAGTTATTCGGGAAAAGATTAATGAAGACGCTTCCAGAAACCGGTTTATTTACACAAAAATGTTTGAAAAGGTTTTTCCATTTTGAATTGCGACTATTTGGGAGAAATAATAAAAAGGTTCTTTCAAAAACCGGTTTACTCTAACCTAAAAGTTTAGCCGATTTAACTGGTTTACAAGCCCTGGTTCGTTGTGTTGTCTGTATTATATGCAAGATTACATTTGTCTACGCATATATTTGCAATTGAACAAACTTGATTTTGCTTATGTATGAGGGAGTAGGCAGTAACCAATATTTTTTGGGAGGTAAGGATTTATTTCATCTTACGTAGACGTTTTGGATGGAATTTTGGTACTAGAAATTTCATATTGATTTCTTACACTTACGCGAATATTGGACATTGAAATAAAACTACTTTTTACGGATTTTGTCTTTTGTCGGGTTAAAATAATATCAATATACCGCGATAAAATCCGTAAAAAGTAGTTTTATTTCACTAGAAATTTCAGTCATAAAAAATATGTATTCAAAAGAGTAAAACAAATGTATGTTTTATGTATTATATTATTCGTATTAGCCCACAATTGGGACTGTCAGAGTTGGGCTAAAGTATTACATATAAGTACTGATTTAAATTAGTTATTGGTAGCATGGCGTAAATTTATATTGTGAGATTTGTTTACGAAGAAATAGTAAGACAATTTGAAATACGAATGTATTTTTTTATTATATGTAGGTAGCCTAGTTATAAAATAACTAATAATAGTTTATGTAAAATCTTTATAATTTCTTTTATCAGCAACATAAATGTCTTTTGTTGAAATAACGTTGTAACCCATAATATAATTCACGATTGCTTGGTTTGAAACCACAAAGCAAGCAATCGTGAATTTTCTTATTATATTAAATAATGCGGGTTCAATTTGAGGCATAGTGTCAGAACTTCTGATAAGAAAAAAAATTGTTTAACGCAAGCGTTTATATAGACAAGAAAATATATGTTCCAATCGAATATCATAATACAACACATACAAATAAGTTGTTCAAATATAATTATATGAGCGAAGTCATTCGGCGTATTTACAGATTTTTTCTGAACAGATTTGTTTAGAGTGCGGCTTAAAATATTTGTAAATAGGTTAAGTTAAACCAGTTTTTATTAGTTTAACTGTTGCTGTGTTTTGTGTAGCTACTGACAGGTCTGTGTTGTCAATACTAAAAAATTGGAAACGGTTTGTCAAATTACGTCAACTTGTAAGTCATTTTGCTGAATGTAAGCAAAGTTCTAGTCTCCTTCAGATTTCAGACTTGACTGACAATATTACGAAACAGGTTTTAAGTCTCGAAGTCACTCCCTGTTTTAAATAGTAAGTTACATTTATGTTCAAATTGTTCCACTATTTCTAAACGCACTGTTGTTAATTTGTTAAGTGAAGAGATTAAAACAATGATTTATTGTTTATTTTTGCTTTTGATTTCTATCCTGTTAATATTGAAACATTTTTAGGGGACCTAGTTTTTTCCTATATCTTGGGTGTTTATAACCACAACCTACCCCCTTCAAATTCCAAAAAGTTGTCGTTTTTAACAGACTTCAAAAAGGAGGAGGTTGTCAATTAGACTGTATTTTTTTTAAATGTTTGTTACCTCATAATTTTCGACTTGTTGAACCGATTTTGATGATTCTTTTTTATATGAAAGCTGGTGCCAACTTCAAAACTTCTACCTACCCCTCTAAGGAGATAGGCGTGATGTTATGTTATTTAAAAAGAATCACTATTGTAATAAAACGAATCACATAATCTGTCAAAGTTTTATTCAAATATTGTATAAAATATCTGCCAATTTTATTAGTGTCCTCATTTGAATGGTTCATCTTGGCATATGTGAGGAACTGTCTCCGAAGCTTTAGCAATTTCTGGGGGTTTACAAACTGCGTGTACCCGGCGTCCAGCACACACCCAGGGTAGTCAGGGAATTTCACCTCCCCGTCCATATGTAACTGCTTCGCTTCGAGAATCTGTTTCGATATTGATTGTGTAACTTTGTCGAGCTCGTAAAGAAAGTTTGTTGATGTCAACGGTGCCTGAAAGTAAAAGGTGGAAATTATGATTACATACATACATACACTCACGCCTTTTTCCCATGGGGGTAGGCAGAAACTACAGAATGCCACGCGCTACGGTCCCTGCATACCACTTGATTAGTATATTTTATTTGTTAATAGAAGTTTTGAAAACACTTCTTATATTATACATAAAAATATCCATGACTCAGATTGATGACAAATAATTGCCCTTACTGGGATTCAAACCCAGGTCTCTTGCCATGGGTAGTCTTAGTAATAACAATAATATTATAATCATTATTTCAGACACAAAGCCCATAGTAAAATTGTTAGTATGACTGCATCAGTAGACCATTCTTTGACTTATAAAATTCATTCACAAAAATGTAATTAAACATTGCCTGCTGAAAACACTTAACCATTTAAGATTTGATTATAATTCTGACTGCCTCATTGGTCTAGTGGTTGTACAGTGCGACTGCCGAGCAATAGGTTTTGGGTTTGATTTGGGTTGAGCAGTGTTATAGGGATTTTTCATGAAATTCACAGTAGCAGGTTGGAATTTAGATTTGTGTCAGGTTAATGGCAATAGGCTAGCCCCCTATTACATGGGCTCTAAAACATACCGGCGAAAAGTGGGTGTAAATAAGTATACCCATGTGATTATATGTATGTAATATGAATAATTACTATTTTTATCAGGCAGACAGTTGACACTTGAAGTTCATATTTGCCCGTGCTTTTTTACACTAAGTACAAGTTTTATAGTTTTGTTTTTTTTTATAAATACTTACATTCTGTGTACTCATGTTTGGTGGTGGAGGTTTCTTCTCAAACAGTACTTTATACACATCTTCCAAGTTTAATTCATCTGTTGGCTGTACTGTGAATAGTGGACTGTCCCATCTGTTGTTAGAGTTTGGCTCTTCAAACCTGGAATTTATTCTCTCATTCATAAAAGTGCAAGGAAACGAGCATCATCATCATCATCATAAAAAAAAGTATATAAGTATTATATCCATTGTCTAGTACCCATAGTACAAGCTCTGCTTAGTTTGGGACTAGATGGCGCTGTGTAAAATGTCCCTGAATATATATAATATCATATCAACTGTTCTAAATGGACATAGGTCCTCCCAAGGATCGCCACGACGACCGGTCCTGCGCCCCCTGCATACTTGAGTGAATTTTGTGATTGGAGTATATAATTGCCAACCATCACTGAGCTTATAAGGTCTCTAATGATAGGAGACTTATGCCCAGTAGTGGGACTATTGGAGGGCTGCCGAGTTGAGATTTTATATGGAGAAAGAGAAGTGATAGCACTTAATTAATATTCCAACTTTAGTTTCAACCCTAGTATGAAGATGTAATCATGTACTTAGAAAAGTTTTTAATGTTGACTATATTCTAACAAGAGAATGTTTTCTATTTCCCTTACCTTAGCCTAGTTAATGCATTGAATACCTCTTCGGTATAAGGTAGGCAGTCACACTGGCTGTCGGTTTGACTTGTGTCTGGATTACTTTGTCTTTTGACATTGTCCTCCCATGCTTCATCATGGCTTCTGATAGTGTAGATTGTGCATTGTGTTGATTTTGATGCCTTTGAAGCACAGTATAGTTCATAGCGATAGCCTGTAATAGAAAAATAATATCTCTCTTATTTGATATAGAACTATGGACCATAGCTGTCATCATCATCATATCTGCTATAATATCTACTGCTGGACGTAAACCTAGTTTAGCCTACACAGCTGCTGCCAGGGATTATAAAACTGTAAAAGTTCTTTGTAGAAAAACAATATTTTGAAAGTTTAATTACCTTTAATATAGTTGCTTCCGTCCAATATAACGACATTGTCCTTTCCAATAAGCTTTAATACTTCTGATTTGAGGTACCCTCTGACCCTTTTCTCTTTTTGCGAGTCCAAATATGTTGAGTTTTTCTCATAACCTAACTTAAGAATGGCTTCATCTTCAGAAACTATTTCCACCTTCTTTCCGTGCTTCTTTGAGAAAAACTCTTTTAATTCTTTTGCTCTTGCTGTTTTCCCACTTACTGGTGTGCCACAAATTATAATTAAAGGCATTATTAATTGATATTATGATAGAAAAATGATTGCAATGAGAAATGAAAACAGTTTGTCGTATGGCAAGTGTCAAATTTGACATTTCTGTAATGAAAAGTGACACTCAGCTGTCAATTACGTTTGTAGACAATCTCTCCCTACCACAGACTAACAATTTTAAACAAATGGCTACATTCTATCAGTTTTATCTGTAACCAGATTCCAGTTGGAGTTAGTAATTCCGTACCTATCACTTACGTACACGACTTCTAGATTATTATCTACAATGGTCTGATCTCACTTACCTACTCTTGTTGCTATAGTGGCAACAGAAATGCATTATCTGCGAAATTTTCGCAGTTGCGAGTTAGCTATCACGGTTCATAGGATACCCGGTGACAGACATACAGACAAATGGACAGCGGAAATTTTGTTACAGGGTCCCGTTTGCACCTTTTGGGTACGGACCCATAAAATGAGCACACACGTAAATAGAAATAAAAAACTTGTAATTATCAATATTTTTTTGTATATTTTATAAACAATTGCACAGTATCTTTTAATAAATAAATAAATAAATTACAAGGGAGATCAAATCGAGAGATTATGAATTTAAATTACATGAAAATGCAAGGAAATGGCAAGTTAGGTATATTCACAGCGCGATCAGTGTAAATAAATTATTAGCTCTCATTGCCAACTAATTGGTCGATAAACATGTCATTCAACCAATAAGCTTTCTAAGCCTTGCAGCTAAGAAAGGGAAGGCAAATTGAAGTTGCCTAGCAATTAGAGCCTATAATTTTTACAAATTAAGGACTTGATCTAATCAAGCCTGATCGCTAAATTCAAAATATGTGATCGCTTGACGCCTACAAATTCGAATTTATCTCGTTTAATTCTTATAATTGAAAAAAGTTACGAAAAATAGGAATTCGGTGAAATCAAGCGGTCGTATCTACCACAGTAGTTTTAATAAAAAAATAAAAATAACTTATTTACAAACTTAAAAGCTAATGGTCTTACCATAGAACCGTTTCATTTTATATTGTGTAGGTATCGTGCTTATTAAATAATTATGGTACAATATCTATTAACACTAATAAATGTACTTTTATTTAAGAATTTTACTCTAATTTTACTGTCTATATTATGTCAAGAACAACACTGTCGAGGAAAAATTTTCTGTAAATATCTACAAGAAATAACCTATTCACTTATAATTGACTTCCGATACCAACCTTAATTCGGTAAAATTAAGGCAATTTTACAAAAATCAGTATACAATCTAATATATAAAATTCTCGTGTCACAGTTTTCGTTGCCATACTCCTCCGAAACAGCTTGACCGATTTTAATGAAATTTTTTGTGCTTATCCGGTATCTATGAGAATCGGCCAACATCTACTTTTCATCCCCCTAAAAGTTAGGGGTAGTCCACCAACCCCTATAATGTGGCAAAACAACGTTTGCTGGGTCAGCTAGTTACATATAAGCGCACTTCTAATCGGAAATAATCAGGACCTTTGTATCATTCAATGTACATATCATTTCATTTTTAAATAAAACTGCTTTTTACGGATTTTATCGGGGTCGGTATATTGTTTCATTTTAATTATGACCTTTTGGATCCTTTATAACATCCATAGTCCTGGGAAGATTCATCCTGCACCTTAATCCGTCAAAAGTAGTTTTATTAATATGAAAATTCATAACCGGATGAACCGAATCAACTGATGCCAGGACTTCCAGCAATCAGAGTCGCAGTACAACAACCGGTCACTATTATACTTCAAATCAGTTTAAGGTACCTAACTTTTGTACGCTCGTTTTATTTTCTCGGTCGTCTATAGTGCTCCCTAGACGGGATGCCCCAAGTAATTGCTTAAATTAATCCAGGACTGCTTCAACAAACCCACTCTAAAATCAAAGTTCTTTCTTGGATTAAAATCGAATGCTGCACGTAAACGCTCTTAAATTTAAAAGTCAATGAAGTTCATGTGCTCAGAAACTACGCTTTTTATCCAGGTGCTGGTGACCTTCACGTTGTGGTAGATCCCAGGCTGGTGGTCCACTCCGCAGCCGAAGCCGGCTGACGTGATGCCTACTAGGTAGTAGCGGCCGTTGTCCAGGACTATTAGGGGGCCACCGGAGTCACCTGGAAATTGCTTATGTTAGTATTTGTTTAGCTACTGGCTCGTTGGTTTAGTGGGCGTCAGTGCGACTGCTGAGCAAGAGGTATTGGGTTTGATTCCCAGGTCTAGTAAAGTGTTGTAGAGTTTTTCTATGAAATTCTCAGTGGCGGCTCGGTATTAAGATTTGCGCATATGGATATGGTAATAGGCTCTCTCTCCCTCCTATTACATGGGACCTATAGCATACCGGGGAAATGTGGATGTACATTCGTACTGTATCTTTTCCTAAACTCGACATCGGTGATGGTATGTAAACTAAAGTAAATTCGTTGGTAATCATTATCTCGTTACCTAAACATGCATCTTGGTGTCCATCTGAATGTCCAGCGCAGATCATCTCAGAGTGGATCTCCACTGAGATCTGCTTGCTGCGATGCCAATTGATGCACTGTTCTTTGCCTGATAAAGAAACAGGATTATGTGCTTAAAAGGGCAAACGAAATTGAATCTTATTGTGAACGTTGGACAATCGAAATGGAACAATTATTGGTTTAGCAAATAAACAATAAGAACTGATTAATTATATGTTCGAAGTAAAGACTGAGAAAGACAAAGACAAAGACACAATCCTCCGTTCCGTGCAGAGTTCAAATCCAGCATCTCTTAGCATACAACTAAACGTGGGTCAAAACTTGGGTCAGCATTCCTGTTCCCCTTTTTCCTTCAATCTTTGCTCTTAATATTACAATACTACATGTTAGTAGATTCTTGGAAACACCAGCTCCTTTTTTGTAAAAAAATTGTATTACTTTCAGTTAATAAAGATGTTATCTGTACCTAAGGAAAGTTGGCCTTTTTCGAAAGTTGGGCTGTTGAGAGTTGGGAGGTTGAGAAACCGGAGAAAATCTCAAATAGCGTGGGCCGTTTAATTAGGAAAATCACTTTCAAGCAAAAGGAAGTAAAAGCGATGACAAGAAAAAGGGAGAAGTAGAATTACAAGAGCATAGCTCATAAATATCGTCGTTATCATCATCAACCTAATTTTTGTTCCACAACTGGTTGCGAATCTCTTCTCAGCCTGTGAGAATATCATCAAACTTACTAAGTATTGGCACTGTCGCCGACCTCAGCATATTAGTCCCCGTGTGTCCTGTACTGGCATCAGTCTTGCCCCAGCCAGCAATGACGCCAGCTTTCCCTCGCAGCTCCATATCCCTCTCCGGGAGACATATTGGAAGGATGTGCGTAGTATACGTTATGGGGCGGGAGAGTTTGAGGAGAGCTATGTCGTACCGGTCCGGTTGCGTCATACGGAACTGAAATAGCGGGTGCAGGATCTTTTGGACAACCCTGTAAAAGAAATATGGCAAATAGAATATGGACATTTCATTTTCTTCTTGACTGCCTCATTTAATTAGTCTAGTGGCCTTTTTTTATACCACTAGGGTGGCTAACTTTGGCTGATTTTTTCGACGTTTGCAACACCATAGGTGTCGTTCGCGGGTTGCAGACGCTCTAAAAACCGTTGTAGGTTTTGGAAAATAGGCGAACCTTACTCATTTGCAGAAACTTAAGCATTGTTTTTTGACTGCGGTCTTCTGTAAGCCGGAGGTACATCCACAGTCAGGCAGCTAAATTTGAGTGATAATCTCGCTATGCCCTACCTTGTACTTTCTATTTTAGTTCTCGGTTTTATTCATAGCTCGGAATTTGAATTGGTGTAGTTGTGTAAAAAAAAAACAGTATTTAAAGCTATTCTACCAATTTCTAAGTCACAATATAGAAAAGTTCTTATCATACCCAAGTTTTCTGGCAGTATGAGCGCCAGCGCTGGTGTCCAACGCTCCGAGCCAGACGGTAATGTCGCGAGGTCGCGCGCGCGACACGCAGTGGGCTGCCGTAGCCACGTACCAATGAGATACTGGAAATTAAACATCAAAGCCATTAACACCAATTTTAATTAGCTCTCCTACCTGGTTAGTTTAACTTTAAAGGATGATTTTGTTCTAAATAAAACATTACACTGACAGTTTTGCGTCAATCCTACATTAATAACAATTGCATATCTTATATATAAAATTCTCGTGTCACAATGTTTGTTCCCGTACTCCTCCGAAACGGCTTGACCGTTTCTCATGAAATTATGTGAGCTGATTGGCCGATTCTCAGACCTATATTGAGTAGGTCTGAGAATCGGCCAATCAGCTCACATAATTTCATGAGAAACGGTCAAGCCGTTTCGGAGGAGTACGGGAACAAACATTGTCCTATATTGTCCTACATTGACCTATATTGAGTAGGTCTGAGAATCGGCCAACATCTATTTTTCAAACCGTGAATAGATAAAGTGATAAGGGTTGTCCACCAACCCCTATAATGTGGCAAAACAACGTTTGCTGGGTCAGCTAGTTATATTATATCTTTATCAAATCTCACTAATATTATGAGCGCGAAAGTTTGTATACTGGATGTCATTAGAGGTATACATATATGGATGTTTGTTACTCTTTCACGCAAAAGTCGCTTAATGGATTTGGATAGAAATTGTCATGCAGATAGTTTTTTGACCTGGATTAAAATAGGCTACTTTTTCTACACGCCATACGGGGAAAGACTCGGGTGGAAGCTAGTATAATATAAATCGCGTCAATAACTGCATCATTTATGTATAAAATTCGAAGAAAACAAAGCTTTTTGCACACAGAAATGAGAAATTTACGAAAAACTAAAACAAGAAACAAGTTCATTAGACCTACGGTAGTACCTAAGCTTTGAATAAATCGGGTACTTACCCAGTACACCTCCACACTGGAACTCTGAGATCCGCACGTGGGCCTGCCAGGGGAATTCCGCGAACCTCGCTTCTCGACCGCCGATGATGCGTTTCTGGATCATCTTCGTTGAAGATAGCCCGCATTCCACCTAGAAAACAGTTGAAAAAGGACCATTATACCAACATACCACCATCCCTGTAACCTCGAAGGGTTAGATAGAAATGTACTGATAAGTATTTACATTTATTCAGTATGTGATAATAGTAATGTTATGTTAATTTTCAAGAAGAAGTTGTGTGGTATATATGGCTAGTGGACGGTCAAAGAAAGCATAGTAAGGAAACCTACGACATACTAAAACAGCCTGAGGATTGTCTTCGAAGAATTAAATTCTACTTAGGCTAGCTTGGTAGACTTAATCTTTTCCTTGAAGTCTCGAAGTGAAGAAGTAAACAGATTGACTTGAATTTAAGAGCTGCTAATAAAAACTCTGTGGCGTTCACTAGGAGAGACCTACGTCCAGCAGTGGACGAATATAGGTAATATAATGATGATGATGATGAATAAAAAGCTAGAAATCTTTAATCATAATTTGTTCAATTACGAAAATTATCCTAAATCCTGAGCCTCGGCTTTCGTCTAAGGTCTAAGGGATACAAGACCAAATGAAGAGTTGGACTGGGCACATATATCTATATCGAATATATTCTACGTAGTGTCAGAGTTCACCCAACTTTACCTGGGCAACATCATCATCAGCTCTTCTTCGGAACACGTTGGCGGGCACCACGCTGCGCTGCGGCACTTGACGCAGCTTCGGCGGCACCACCTTATACTTCCATTCTGATGAGGATATACTGAAACACGAACGTTATTCTGGTGTTAATACATTATGGGAAGCCAAGCTTTATCCGGTCTTCTATTCGACTAGATCATAGTGCTCAACTTTCCTAAGGTCTAGTCCAAACAATTTGGACTAGGGTCAGTGAATCTTATTCTTTTCTTTCATTTATCCCTATGAAAAGGAGCATCAACATTCACTTCCTCAGCATTTGTTCTTTATGTATCCTATATCATTCACATTCACATTCATCTCTCTTTAGATACATGTGTTGCATGCAGCCAGCTTAATATAACCTGTAATTTTGAGCTTACTGATGATTTTAGTGTTTGTATTTCGTAATGCATGGATTTGCGTGTTAGGTCCTGATTTTCAAGGATCGGGAGAGGCCTGACACCGGTTTTTTTACTAACTTTCCGAATCTACACGTTATTCCATAGTTTTGACTGTATAAACAAAAATCGCTCTGTATCTGATTGTATTGAAGCTACTTGCTTGCCCGACGAAGCGGCTTGCTTCTCTAGTATCGTAGAAAAACATAAAAGCAGATATGTAATTAATGAACGAAGAGTTACCTGTTATCCAGTATATCATTTCTGCTAGGTTCAGGGGCCACGCAGCATGAGAACAGCCAGCTGCTTCCGCACCCTCGTACTCTGGTGCCACCTCGAAGCCAGCATGTCAGCGATAGGGTACAAGGTCTCACTTCAGAGCCCAAGTTGCAGGTGCTAGGGTATCCTAGTAGCGAAGCTAGCATACGACTCGTTAGGGCTGGAAAACAACGAAGAAACAGGTTTAAACTCGTTTACGACAAGGAAAACTACGGGTCATATTACAGAGTGCTTAAGAAATTTTATTTAGTTTGTAAGAGGGGGAAGACGGTATAGTGTGATAAGTGCCTCTCTTTCTAACTTAAGATAAGACTTGCTTATACAGGGTTTTTATTTTAAATCCGTGTTAAGAGAAACTATAAGGGGATTTTGTGCTGTAATTGATTAAAGAAAGTAAAAGAAAAAATGCTTCTATTAATAAATTGCTAACAGATTAAACACATTAACCGTTTACGTAATATTAAACGTGGATTTAGGAATCGAAATCAAGAACTCGTGCTGAGCATTCGTGACTACTACTCCTTAGATCTAGGAGTAGGAAGCAGTGATTTAAAAAAACAAGTATTTTTAATGTACCTACATTCGCCATTAATAGGCCCCGTCACGTTCAAAATAACAAGCGGTATCAGCCACTTGGTCAGCCGCCATCGTGTGCTCTCTCTCTGTCTCCAGTCTCTCCTCCTCTCGCTCTTGTCCAGCCGGCTACTCTCCTGGTACTTTTGGTGCCATGACACGTCATGTTTCACCGTGGACATCGCGCTAAATTACAGCAGTGGTATGACATATCGTGTGCTGTGGCTTCGCTCGTTGACAAGATTTTATCTCTGGAAAAGAAATTTTAAATTAATACTTTTAAAGAATCTCATCTTTAAACCAATTTTTGTACTACTATTCGACATGGGACTTCTTCCATTGTTGAGATTACGCATTTAAAGAAGGTTTTACTGCTATTATGAATACGCAAGATTTGAATACCGGAACGTACGTAATACATTAAGGGCAATCCGCATTAAACCAGTGTAAAGGATTTATAGCCTTGCCACTCCAACGTGAGCAGAGAGCCGTGCCCAACAGTGGGAAAAGAGATGGACTAATGAACGCTGAAAATGTCATCTTCAACTCAATTATTGTCAAACTGCTGGGCATGGGCCTACTCTCATTTGAGAGGAATTAGGCTATAGTCCACCACGTCAGCCTACTGCGCGAGCTGCAGGTTGCCAAACTTCACACGCTATCGAGAAAACCTCTCAGCCCTCTCAAACCGTTTAAGCATGTGATAAATACGCATATAACTTCCGAATAGTAGATGGTGCGTGTCTTGAGTATTTTTTTTTTTTTTTTTTTTTTTTTTTTTATTAGGAACAACAAACAGATATACAATATTTATTACATAGGAAGTTACATTAAGACAGTTTTACAATTGTACTTCCAACTACGTTATTCACAAGATATGTAAGACATGTTAAAAACTTAGAGACTACGTCATGCAAATAGAAAAATATGTACTCACAAAAGTAAGATTAAGATTACCTGTTATGCCGAAAAAATTAAACAAAAATTTGATGCATTACATAGTATCACTGAAAGAAGTCTCCAGAGAGCTTATGGTTTTAAGTGCATGATTTCTAAATTTTCCTACGGAATCTCCGAATAGATCAAGGTTGTTAAAATATGTATTAAAGTTATTAAGAAGGCGCCGCAGAGGCGCTCGTATACCAGCATTAGTCCGACAAGCGGTCACAGCGAAAACTGGTCTAGCACGTACACTACGCATTAATGTTGTTCTAGGGACTATGTAGAATAGTTTGTTGCGAATGTCTGAACAGTCGTACGAATTGTTGCACAAGTCATATAAAAACATTACTTCAAGTAGTAACCGTCTGGACTATAAGTTAGTTAGTTTATATATTTTTATTAAATTCTCATAGGATGCAGACGTTTGGTAACATCGGTAATGCATAGTTTTTAGGTATTTTCTTTGAACTGCCTCAATACGATCAGAATATTTGCTGTAGAGGGGATTCCACACTGCAACTGCATATTCAAGTTGTGATCGGACAAGTGACTTAAAGAGATGCAGGTATGTACCTGGACGCATAAATTCTTTGGAAGATCTCATAATGAAACCATACATTCGGTACGCGTTACTGACAATTTTATTTATATGTATATCGAGGTGGAGTTTTTCGTCAAGCAACACACCAAGATCTCGAACTAGGGAAACTTTAGTGAGATTAACATTATTAAGTGAGTAAGAATAATTAATGACATTTTTATTTTTTGTGAAGCTAATACAGCAGCACTTGGAAAGGTTAAGTTGGAGTTTATTTTGAACACAGAATTCCGAAAATTGGTCTAGGTCTTTTTGAAGGAGAATACTGTCGTCGATACTTTTTATTGGTCTATAAATTTTGAGGTCATCTGCATAAAGCAATATTTTAGAATTTTTAAAACATGTGTTAATATCATTAATAAATAAGAGAAAGAGTAACGGGCCTAATATCGACCCTTGTGGTACTCCTGACGTCACGTTTATTATGCCAGATTGAAACCCATTGACCACTACTTTCTGAGTTCTATTGGATATGTATGAAGAGAACCACCTCAACAGATTACCGCGTATGCCGTTATATGCGATTTTCTTCAAAAGTATAATATGGTCGACCTTGTCAAATGCCTTTCGAAAATCGGTATAAATGCAGTCAATTTGTATACGCGAGTCCATACTGTTAAACAAATAATCAACAAAAGTGATTAGATTAGTATTTGTTGACCGTTTTTTTACAAAGCCGTGCTGATGTTGTAAAATTATGTTGTGCAAAACAGGGTATACCTCACCATGTACTAACTTCTCGAAGAGCTTTGACAAGGCCGACAATATAGAGATAGGCCGATAGTTTTCAACATCGTCCTTAGGTCCCGACTTATAAATTGGAGTAATATTAGCTTGTTTCCATATTACAGGGAATACACCTTCTGATAACGACTTATTAAAAATAAGCTGCAGAGGGATGCATAGGTTGGTGGCTGTGTTTTTAAGAAATATCACAGGTAAACCATCAGGGCCAGCTCCTTTAGAAGGATCAAGCGATTGTAAGACTTTCAGTATTGTATTAACATTTAAAACAATTTTATTCATTAAGGTACAATTATCAGCGTAGTCGTCTGTTAAACACGAGTTAATATTTGATGAAGGATGTTCATAAACCGAGTGAAAATAATTAGAAAAAAGGTCACAAATTTCATTTGGATCATTAGTAGTCGCACTTTGATAATGCATAGCTGAAGGAATACCATTGTTGCGCTTGCGGTCGGAGACAAATTTCCAGAAGTATTTAATATTACTTTTAAGACTATTTTCAACAGAAGTTATATAATTATGATAGCACTTACTACTTTCCTTTCGAAATCGGGACCTGTACATCGAAAATAATTCGTAATCAGAGATATTATGATTTTTTTTCCATTTTATCCATGCTTTCGTCTTATTCTTAAAAATATGAATAAGAGCTGGAGAGAACCAAACGGGAAAATTTGTGGATCTAATTGCACTCATAGGAACATGTTTTTTTATTATTGAGTATATAGAGTCATAGAATGTATTTACTGCTTCATCAACAGTCAAATTACACAAAGAGTCATGCCAGTTTATTATTCTAAGTTCGTCGTTAATAAGGTTGTAATCAGCTTTAAAATAATTATATTTTTTCAATGGATTGCGTTTCATAAATTTGTGGCTAAAATGAACTGGGAGTAAGATACATAACGGTGGATGATGGTTATCGGGGTGGATGAGGACATTTGAAGGTGAAAAGACATTTACGTTATTGTTGCTAATAATTAAATCTAAAACCTTGCCATTTTTGTTTTTAATTGCATTGTATTGAAAGCTATTGTGTATATTCATAAATATGTTTAAATGTGTAAAAATATTAGAGGTACCAATACCCGTCAGACTATTATTAGAAGGATCATTATTGTGTGAGTGCCATTCAATTTCGGGTAAATTATAATCTCCTATTAAATAAAAATGATCAACACAAACATTTTCGATGTGCGAGCGCAACGATTCGAAAAAAGAAACGTATACAAATTCAGGGGTGTTGGGCGGTATGTATACTGCACTGATAAGCTGATATTTACTTTTATTGGTGCTTGAGACATAAAAAAGAACATGTTCAATATGTGTATTCAAAATGTTATTTGGCGATAATTGTACTGAGTTTAAATTCTTAGAAACTGCCACAAGAACTCCACCTCCGTCTTTTTTATTAGTTGCCCCGCGGTCGCGATCACATCTATGAATTATATACCTTTGGTCAATGAATTCATTGTTAAAAATATCCGGTGTAAGCCATGTTTCAGTTAATATGATAACGTCGTAACAGTTTGACAGGATCTTCATGTACAGGATATGCAGTTTCGTGCGGAGTCCCCTACAGTTCTGATAGTATATTACTAAGTTGATATTAGCCATCTCCGTGATAATTTTTATAAGAAAAATGTAAGTAATCATAAGAGCAAAAAATATGTAATAATGACAAGCTGAGGACAGACTCTTCGTTAGGATTACAACAATTCGCTAGCTGAGACATTATATAGCAACCCCAAAATGGTAGATAAATCATACAAATCATGCAATGCAAAATTATAACTATGTTAAGTGTATATACTAAATTATTTTCGCACATCAGCGGTACAGAAAAAAATAATTCAATGTTTAGCCAATATAAGTTCAAATGTACAACGATGTTATAATTACTCATAGCAAGACCAAGATGGGATAGTATTTTAGTATACAGCCAATTATGCACTAAGGAAAAAGAGCAGACAAAACATAAAAGATGCGTATAAAAATACTGACAATAGTTATTATTATAGGAAATAACAGTGACACCAGTTATAAGACTTATCATATAAGTTGGTTTTATGTAGTAATTAACAAACAACAAACGATATCCTACTTTTATATAGTTTATGATAACAATTTCATGCATCTTATATCTAGGACATCCGATATAATCTGAGCGACTCAATAAAGTAATGAGGTAGGGTAGAAGCATGACCAGGCTTAATCTTAGCAATGTCGTGAGGTGATCGAATGGGGAATGCTTTTGATAATTCCTTTTCACGCACCAGAATTGTCCCGTGTTTAACCCACACAAATTTATAATTATGTTTTTTAGCAGCATCTTTGCATTCACGAAACAAAAGCTTATTTTTTAGAGTAAGATGCTCGTGCATTAAAATTTTATGTGAATTTCCTGACATTCCTAATTGTTCTGTGGTTAGTCCTTTCGATAAACGATAAGCGCTAAGGATATTGTCACGCAGTATACGGGAGGTCAACTTTACCACGATGTTTTTAGGATTCACGTTCTCTCGGTGTGCATGCGGGACACGGTGAATTGAGATGACATCTTGCTGTCGTATAATGCAGTTTATTTTGGCTCCTATATTTTCGATCAAGGACAATAAATTTTCATTCTTCCTTTCCGGTACATAACATATTTCCATATTACACTGTCTGGCAGTTTGGTCCATATAATCCATTTTATTTACCAGCTCCGTAATAGTATCTTGTAAACCTGATATGTTTTGTGTATTTTTGCTCAACGTATCAACACGGCAACTCATAGCTCTTTGCTGGTCATCCGTAAACTGAACCGAAGTTTGAAGACATACAACATCCTGCGCTAATACGTTATATTTTGTATCTAATTCAGACAGCTGTTGTTTTAATTGAAATTGATCAGATCTTAAATTATTTATGTCAGTTTTTATCTCATTGGTTGTTTGTGTGAGGTTAGATAAGTCATTCTGAATATTGCTAACATTGGTATGTTGTGGAGTATGAACTCGAGATCTTTAACATCTCTGACCACTTGTGACCAGTGGTCAGAGATGTTAACCACACCACTAGTCTATTACTACTAATGCATGACGCTGATGACGTAAATGATTAGTCTGTAAAATCCGTCTTGATACCAGTGTGGAATGGAACGTAATGTAACGTATTAGCTGTGATAGCCTAGCGGTGAGCAGAAACCCGAGCCTAGCAGATGCTTTGATGGTGATGAAGAAATGGAACGTAACAGTGAGTGAACGAGACGAGTATATAAGAGTGAAAGGGATAGCGTATGGATAAAGAAAGTTGGCGGATTGTGAGTCACAAGGTGATGCGTTCCTCAGATATTTAGTGCTTTGTGTGTTATACTTAAGCTCGCCTTTTCACAATAAAAATGTATAAATCGCAAAGACAGTGTAAAATATGATTAAGTTATTACTCCAATAACCTAATGCGGTTTCTATAGGGTCGGCAACGCGCGAGTGACACCTTTGGTGTTGCAAACGCCCATAGGCTACGGTAACCAGTTACCATCAAGCGGGCCGAAAGTGTGAATATTTATTTTTGATTCCACCCTTGTGGTATCAAAAATAAATATTAATTTGCTAAAAATTCTTAGTTTCGGGTCAGAGAGCCGGTTGGGGCAAATTAAAATCATTTTTTTTTTTTCTTTTTTGTTTCGGACATTATGACACAGGGCCATCTAGTTCCGTGTTAAGCAACGAGGCTTGTATTACGGACACTAGATGGTTCATATACTACATATATACTTTTTTTTTGTAAATACATACATATTATACATAGATACATCCATGACTCGGATACAAATGCTCATGCTCATCACACAAACATTTGACCCTACCGGGATTTGGACCCCGGGACCCGTAGCACAGAAGGCAGCGTTAACTACCGCTGGACTAATCAAGTCGTCAATGTCCCAAATGTCCCATCTTGCACCCCGTGGGTACACTCACGCCTGGCATTGGCAACGTCCACAGGCTTCAGTAAGCGCTTCCACATAAAAAAAAACATGTTAAAATTGCTGACAAGATAATAAAAAGAAAACATCTTTATTTCAATCGCAGCTCCAATTAACGCAGGCTGGCAGGTGATTAAAGCAAGCGAAAGTCTCACGCACCGCTTGTCTTGTAGGCCTGGGCTTGACCTCACGACGCGTACGCACTCATTTTGTTATTATTAATTTCCTTAAATAAGATTATGGTTGAACTTATAATAGTACTAGCTGATTCCCGCGACTTCATCCGCGTGCAACTTTACTAAAAAAATAAAAGTTAGGGGGTGAATTTTCCTTTCTTAGCGGATGCCTACGTCATAAATTTCCTGCATGCCAAATTTCAGCCCGATCAGTCCCGTGGTTTGGGCTGTGCGTTGATAGATCACTATGTCAGTCAGTCAGTCACCTTATATTATTTGAGTTATATATATGTATTTAGATTATTTAAATAGTTCAAGTGTAATACTATGAATTCTATCTGTAAATAATTAGCAATCTGTCCCTAATAGATTTACATCTACTTAAACAAAACTAAGGATTCTATCGTACATTGATATTATTCAATCCGTTTCGGATCATTGCCATCAATCAAATCAAATCATTCATTTCAATTAGACCAATACAGCCGCTTTTGAATTGTCAAATTTAATTTAATTTAGTTGCACGGTTCCAAAATGTAGGTCTTATAGAGAAGAAGCTCCATACAAGAAACATGCAAGAAACTCCATAGATACTCTTTTTAAATTAAATACAAAATAGTATATGAAAATCTGCTTGTGACCATCCGATGGATGCTGTAAAGGATCCGAAAAGGATTAAACAACATTATAATCAAGATTCTATTCTATTCTATAGCTACTGTTATTAAAATCGTTAAAAGTAGGCTTATTTCCACCTCTAATATGTTTGAAAATAAATGTTTATACATGACATAACATACAATATTATAATCATTACTTGCTAACCATTACGAGAACTACATATTAAAAGATTTCTAACATGTCAACAAACGGTCTACTTATCTAAATACTCATCTTAACTTAATTGATGCGATTGACAATTGACGGCTTTTAATGAATACCGTCGGTAGGCAGTATTAACCCGTTTAGTCTAGCGCCGACGCCAACTCGATGTTCATTTTGTAACACGATGCCATGCCATACAATTTGAGCATTTTGAGCTCACGTTTTTTTATGTTCAAGTTTCGGGGCAGCATCGATATACGAATTGTGCTGGATGTGCCCGTAATATGAGGCAGTTCACTTGAATTCAACTGCAAAAGTACTGAATAACTAATATTACTACATTCAGGATGGCGACTGTCAGCGTCCCCTTAAAGTCGAAAGCTTCGGAATTAGTTGTTGTTCACTGTAAACTAAGAATTTAAACAAATTCCATAGAGGGAATTCCTGTTCAACTGGCGGATGAAAGTTTTCGTCAACCCATTATTGTCCCACTGCTGTGCACGGGTCTCCTCTCATTTGAGAGGGATTAGGCTACAGTCCACGCTAGCCTACTGCGGGTTGGCAGACTTCACATGCCATCGAGAAAATCTCTCAAGCATGCAGGTGTCCTCACGGTGTTTTCCTTCACCGTTTAAGCTGCGATAAATATGCACATAACTTCCGAACAGTCAGAGGTGCGTGTCTTGGGTTTGAACCACTAGTCTACCACAGTTAATTGGATGAAAGTACGCAGATATAATTACGATTTACTGTCTATTGCCTATTAGATACCACACCAAAATACAAAACCTATAGGAGTTTTTGTCGTTTTCCCAAAACCACAAACTTAACTTTACGTACAAACATTATCTTGCTTATGTAGTTGGACTCCACTTTGTTCACAATTATTTGACACAGTACTTAACAACTTTACGGCCCGCATGATGGCCGTAGCGTTCCATACGTTTTGTATTTTGGTGTGCAACATCAGAGGTGTCGCTCGCGCGTTGCCAACCCTGTTAATACCGCTTTAGGTTTTGAAAAATAAGAGAGTTAGTTGACACACACAGACAGCAAACGGTATTTCCATGCTGTCAGTATAGTCACTCCCCTAATGAGCGCTGGAAACCTGACTCATTCACAGAAACACAACTATCAATTGTTGTTTCACTGCGGTTTTCTGTAAGGTGGAGGTACTTCCCCAGACGGGCAGCTCAATTTCGCGAGAAATCTCGCTATGCCCTACCTCTTTAAAAAAATATGATATAAGATAAAATAACCATGTAAGGCTGTAAAGATTGGCCCAGGGTGTGTCAAAAGCAAGCTATCAAAATGTCGTTGCCTTCGAAATCGTCAGAAATCCATGTTGAACAAAGCTGGTGTGCATATTTGCGTCATGAATAGCCTCATTAGCATATACTCTTTTGTGTTCACCATAGAAAGTTCCACTAAAAGTTAGAATCACTAGGTCTTTTGTCTATGAGTATTGTTTTTTTTACTGAGATGATTTGTGAAAACTAATTACCATTACAAATGACTTTCAACGTCTGTCATAACATTGTTTTGTTTCTGTTTTGAACAGTTGTTGAATGGCGTTTGAATTTGAATAGAATTAATCATAAAATGATTTTTTTTTAAACTTACTTACAAGTCATTAAATTATAAGTGAATCGAATATATACTTACTTATATTTTTATTTTTAGTATTATAAACGCGAAAGTATGTCTGACTCTCTTTCGGTCTGTCGACTTTACATGCTTAAGCCACTGAACTGATTTAAATGAAATTTAGTGTGAAGATAGTTGAAATTCTGGGGAAGGATATAGAATAGTTTTTGTCATGGAAATTATCCCTTAAAGAGTTAAAACAGGGGGTGGAAGTTTGTATGTAGAATCGATAATTTCTTAAAAGAGAGTAAGAAATAAATTACTTTTTTGTTTGACGGAAAAGCAGATTGAATAAAAATACTAATTCTACGCTGACGAGTCAGGCGCGGCCAAAGGCTTGTATAAAAATAAATAGTACATATTGTGTTCTTACACTTACTAAAATATTAGACATTGAAATAAAACTACTTTTACCCCGAGACGCGGTCGTTTTGGATCCATTACAGCATCCAAGATCATGGGCATACTGAGGTGTTAATTGTCTTGAAGTTCTAATTACTAACAGCTACCCTAAACCCTTTAAATTCACAGTAGTAGCTAAGAGTGAATGATCCCCAGTTAATGGGCTCGCCTGTTTTACACGAGTCCCTAAAACCGTAAGTGCTCTGCTTAACCCTTCAATTATGCAAGCGTGATGTTATATTAAACTATTGATGTTCTTACTTTCCGTAACACGATCGTCTGTTATCAAATAACAGCTGATTAATGATCCTCAGAGTTATGAGGGCAAGGCTTTTCTAGGTCAATGCTCTTGCGTTTCATTCTACACAAATTCCTCTATAAATTCTCGTCTGTTGACGCGAGAAAAAGAAACAGTCTCTTTTAAAAATAACTAGCTGTCACCAATAAATTCGAGGGAAAATACTGTTTGTCAATAATTTTTCTTGCTAACACCAAACTTAAATATTTTAATTTGATTAGACTAATATTGCAGGTACTTTTGAACTGTCAAAAATAGTTGCACGGTTCCAAAAAGTAGGTTTTATGGTGTAGAGCTGGCTGGCAAAATCTCGTCAATAGAGATAAAAGAAGGTTTATAAACAGAGGAGAAAAATATGCAGATTCTGCAGTGTAGAACTAATTCCAATTGATTGGAGCAGTGGATAAACGTGGCTTATGCATCATGGATAGCGGGTTTGATTCCCGTACGGAGCAAATATTTGTACAAAGTACAGCTTAAGCAGTTATACGGGTTTGGGCGTTTGTGTATGTTTGTAAGCGCACGCACGACATATATAGTGGTTGTTTTTCGTGTACATTTTCTTTCCATACGTTGTCAATTCTAAACTTTGTAACTTGTAACTTGGTTAGAATATCTCTGTTTTATTCTTCTTTTGTTTCATCTAACTGCAATCTATATATACCATCTTGGCGAACCTTGGGGGACCTATGTCCAGCACTGGACGTCTAACGGTTGATATGATGATGATACCATCTTACTGCGATTATAGATAGAATTGGCGGAGTACTTTCCGTAGTATTTTTCGTGTAAAGTGCTTATCATAGTCGCATTTAGGTAGAGGAATATATTAGGGACTGACTGTGATACTTTTTAAACTCCAATAATCTCTATTATCATACAGACATACATATATACACTCACGCCTTTTTCCCATGGGGGTAGGCAGAAACTACAGAATGCCACGCGCTACGGTCCACTACATACCACTTTTGCCTCGTCCACATTCATACATCTCGTCATCTCTCTTTTATCATGAAAAAACATATACACACCATCACATATCTAGGACTAAATCATCCGATTTACTGCCCCAAAACTAAAGTGTCAGATCTCAGATCTCCTTTAACCCAGTGAACTGTCCACAAACAGCCAAGTCAAAGTCTTGAGATCTAATACTAGGCACATACGTATGACTTTTCGTATCACCATGTGCGTATTTGTCACTCGCTATTTATCATTTAAAACATCGTGAAACGTGTACATTTGAGAGATTTGAGATTTGTATGATGTTCATATATCTTTATCAGCAACCCATTATTATCCCACTGCTGGACAAGGGTCTCCTCTCATTTGAGAGGGATTAAGCTATAATCCACAACGCTAGCCTGCGGGTTGGCAGACATCACAAGCCATCGATAAATCTCTCAAACACGCAGGTTTCCTTACGATGTTTTCTGGGTTTCCTCACGTTTGAGCATGTGATAAATACGCACATAACTTCCAAAAAGTCAGTGGTGCGTGCTTTGAACTCGAGGCCTTTGAATTCACAGTCCACAGTTTACGCCTCTACGCTACCACAGCTTCTTCTCTACACAACTAGAATCCTCCTCTCTTTTGTCGTGCCCTGCAGGGTCTATAATGTACCTTATGTAACAACACTAATCACACAAATGGGGACGAGACAAAAGTGGTATGCAGGGACCGTAGCGCGTGGCATTCTGTAGTTTCTGCCTACCCCCATGGGAAAAAGGCGTGAGTGTATGTATGTATGTATGTAACAACACCATGTCTAACATGTTTATGTAGTGCAATAAAAGATATTGAGTATAGAAGTTTAACAAACAAACTAAACTGATTGGAATATAGCTTAACCCCTTAGTTAGAAGTTGACTTGTAAAAGATTTATTTACTACAATGAAGTAAATATTAGTTTATGGAACGTAATTTTCAGGTGTATTTGAACAGAACCATTGTTTTATTTCTTTTCAAATCATAAATTTTCAGAAGCCGTAGCCGTAATTTGGTAACTTAAAATTACTGTTAGTAATGTACTTGTTCATCCAATGGTTGTCGGGAAGAAATTGCTTTTAGCAATAAGACCGCCAATTGTTTTTTTTAGTCTACATATTCCATATTTGTTTGTTGTGTTTTTGGTTATGTACAATAAAGAATATTCCACCCATCAAATTTCTAGCTGTCCATAATGATAAGTGGCATTATTTTTTCTGACTAATTAGCCGGTCGGTGATGCCCTGGCCGTGTCGTGTAGTCAGCCAATCTAGGCCACTGGACACGGTCAAAGCATCTTCGTTCTAACATTTCTCTACACCTAACCAGATTAAACTAAACAAGATTTCGAGAACCCTACACTCACCTGACACTCGGCGCCTTTCACTTTTCAATAAGAAATCACTTTCACTTAACAAAACTCAACTAGATCTAAAATTAAAGAACCCACTTAATTTGATTTGCGTACGAAATGTAAAACCATAAACGCGTCCTCCTTCGTCGGATAACTCTTTAAAAATGACAGAGTTCGGTGTTAAAGCGTTCGATTTTTGAATTTGATTTGTTTTTTTATTGAAGGCCCGTGAGGTGGCGACGACAGTTGGTTGTGTACTGCCTCTTAGATTGCGCTGGCTTGTTTTCGAAACCAGTCGGGAAGGCTGGCGGTCTCGCTGTCTCGATTATAGCCCTGGTTTTAAGGTGATATTTCACGTTTTCGCATCGTATCGGAAAGTATGTTGTTGTGGAAAAATTTAATAAATAGCTCCGATGCGCTGATTATTCGTTAGAGATCCGTCGGACGAGTTTGTAAGCATTAAAGCGTTTGCTAGTTGTATTAAAAATATATGTAGTTCTGTTGATTTTGTAGTTTATTTTTTTATCTTTACATCTTTGTTGACCTGGTGTTCAAGCAAGCGGGCAAGCGTGACTGCTGAGCGAAGTTCTGGATTCATTCCCAGGTCAAAAAAATGTAATAGTTTCCAAGGCGATGTGATATTATTCAGATTTGGTTTACTTTAGAGCTATTTTTCTAAAATTCTATATTAGTAAATTTGTTAAAATAATTTCTTCTTCTCCTTAACCTTTTTCTCAACGTATGTATAATAGAGTGGAGACCGCGTCTCAGTAAACATAGTGTAGGACGACCGCTGGGTAGAGCTACGACTTGCGGAAGGCAGCTGGCAGCAACTGGATGTGAAAAGCCGAAGATCAAGCTCTGTGGCGTTCACTAGGGGAGGCCTACATCCAACAGTAGACAAATATAGGCTGATGATGATGTATAATAGGGTCAACTACACCACCAGTAAGTCATGACCAGTAAGTCATGTGGCTTTCAAATAAAGAGCATAAACACAAATAAAAGGCCGGCAACGCATTGGCGACCGCTACGAAGTCACTGATGTCCATGGGAGGCGGTAGTCACTTACCATCAAGGTGATCCCCATGTCAGTTTCACCCCTTTATCCATACTTCCATCCATACTAATATTATAAATGCGACAGTGCGTCTGTCTGTCTGTTACCTCTTCACGCTATAACCACTGAACCGATTTAGATGAAGTTTGGCAAAGTTAGTATGAAACTTTTTCGACCCTTTCAGCTCAGGGGTAGTTAACGCTGCATGCTGTGCTATGGGTCCCGGGTTAAAAAAAAAAGTATATATGTAGTATATCAACCATCTAATATCGGTAACACAAGCCTCGTTGCTTACCACATAACTAGATGGCGCTGTGTAATAATGTCCGGAAATATTTATTATTATTATTATTTATTTCGATTTTCGTTAAACTTCACGCGAACGAAGTCGCAGGAATCAGCTAGTAAATCATATGCTTAAAGCCTAATTCCTTTCAAATGAGAGATGAGTCCCACTGCGCCACGACGCCCAGCAGTGGGTCAATAAATGGGCTTTTATGAGGCCCGGAATAGCCTCAACAGCGTTACCTTAACCTAACGGTTCGATTAATCAGCTTTGTTTATGACATCGCTTCAAGCTGCACATATAAAACCGTATTTGTCCCAAATATTTCACGAAGAAAACGAGTTCGACGGTGTTTATAAGATATGATGACGTCATAGGCGCCGACGCATCAAACTTGCGATAGTGAGTGAAAACGACACAGCTATGAGGAATAACATTATTATGATATTAGAAATTATAGCCCACTTGACAAACAGCATTCCACTGCATTCAGAAATCTTATTACGACTGATGTTTATAGCAATATAATATGTATGTATAAATTGATGTTTGGTTTGTATATTTCTTACCACTTTTACCCGCGACTTTGTCTGCGTAAAATTAGTAACATACATACCATCACGCCTGTCGCCCCGGAAAGGTTAGGCAGATTAGTACTAATGTACACTCACGTTTCGCTGATATGCTTTAGGTCAAATGTAGTAGGGGCTGAGCCTATTAACCGGGCACGAATCCAAACTCCGAGCTCTTCGAGCCGAGAATTTCATAGAAAAACCCAATAACACTGCTCGACTTGGGAATCGAACCCAGAACTTCTTGTTCGGCAGTCGCACTGTATGACCACTAGACCAATGAGGCATTTAAAATAATCTGCGTACGTACCCTCTTTTAAGAAATTATTGATTCCGCATATAAACAAGCACTCCCGGTTTTCCCCCTTTTAATGGATGATTTTCGGGACAATAACTCCTGTATCCTTCCCCGGGACTCAGTCTATCTCCAAACAAAATTCATCTGAATCACTCCAGCGGATAAGCGTGGAGAGGTAATAGACAGACAGAAGGACAGTAAACACACTTTCGCATTTATAATATTAGTACGGATAGTCTTCAAAACGGCTGGATCGCCTTTCAAGAATATTTCAAAAGAAAAGCTCAGAGGGTGATGATAGCGATCGGATGAATTGAGTTTTTTTTTGTTATATTGCTATAAACAAAAAAAAAAATATACATTCATACATACTCAGTACTACTCGCGCGAATTTAATAAGGCTTAAAAGCTATTTTGATAGTCCCATTATAGTTAGGAATGTAGGATGTGAAAGCGCAGGAGCATAGATATCATACACTTATTTACTCAATTCAAATTCAAATTCTTTTTCTTTATTGCACTCCATAAACATGTTAGATATTGTTTGGCACATACAGTTCATTATGGACCCTGCAGGGCACTAATTATGTTATTGATCTTGCCTCTTAAGGCCCGGTGTTTTGAAATAACGAAATCTGAATGGTTATTCAAAACATATCTCCGCACAACTCCTCTCCGCTTTTGTGGAAACTGGGCCATATCCTGTGCTTGGATCTTATGTCAGCCAGTCGACCAGGGATTCAAACCCAGGACCTTACACTTAGCAATCACACTTGCGACCACAGGTAACGCGATGGCATAATTTTCTTGGAGAAATAAATTAATCGAAAAAAAAACTCACAACCGATAGCAAATTCTTTAAGGAGATTTATTGGAGGGTTTTTGTTGTTGACGTTGAAGTCGATTTGGATAACTTTGAATAAATCATATTTTGACTCATGTGGTTTGCAATTTTTTACCTTTTTACTTTCTGTAAAGTCGGTTAAAAACAAGCGCAATGTAACAGTTACCGGCTCCACTGATGATGCAACTGACCTGCACAGAATATGTGAGTGACATTCTCCGTCCGTGAGGCAATTACCATATTGTATGGACAACTGTCTCATTGGTCTAGTGGCCTCGCGACTGCTGAGCAAGATGACTTGGGTTCGATTTCTAAGGTCGGGCAAACTGTGATTAATAATAATATATCCTTATATTATGACACGTTACGGATACTAGAAGGTTGATTTTGATATACAACATATATGTATATATTTTTTGTTTACTTACTATAAATTGACGCTCATCATACAAATATTTGTACCTACCAAGTTAGTGCCAAGATTGGAACCAGGAACCCGTAGCATAGAAGGCAGCGTTAACTACCGCTGGGCTAATGGGGTCGTCATCTTATCAATTGGGTTTTTCCATTAAATTCTCGGTACCAGCTCTAATTTTGCATTTGTGCCTGGTTTATGGCAATAAACTCGGTCCCTATTACATAGGACCTAAAACATACAAAACATACATCGAGATGGGACGAAGATATTGCTCAAATTTCGGAAGCGAATGGCACGCATGGAGATCAGAAAGGCTGTGAATGATGATGATGAAAACATACTGGCGTAAGAAAACATAATTTGAGTGCCTCTACCTTACACTTCGGTGACGACATACGTGATGGTAACATAATATACCATTACGCCTGTCATCCCCGAAAGGTTAGGCAGAAGTGTACTAATGTACACCCACGTTTCGCCGGTATGTTTTTGTTCCCATGTAATAGTGGGCTATTGCCATTAACCGGGCACGAATCCAAACTCCGAGCTGCTACTGAGAATTTCATAGAAAACCCCAATTTAACACTTTGCTCGACCTGGGAATCGAACCCAGGACCTCTTGCTCGGCAGTCGCACCGAGATACGTGATTGTATATTTTGCTTATGAATACTTAGAGGTGACGTCATCGGCGCCGGCGATCAAAAACGCGTTAGTAAAGTGAAAACGATTCACAGGCGGATAAAGAGAGTAATATATGTTATCTGTGGTTGGTTTAAACACAGTGACAGGTTTTTTTAAACAGTGGAATATACTTATTGATATTTACTGCTGGGAAACGTGTAGAAAGATAAATAATTACACGACGACCCAATTAGTCCAACGGTAGTTAACACTGCCTGCTGTGCTGTGGGTCCCGCCCAACTTGCAAAAAGTGGTTTTTATACTATCCTAGAACCATCATTTATCGAAGACTATATGAGACTTATATCCACATATAAGTCGCGAAAAGGGCCCACTTTATAAGTCTACTTTCACTGATATTGTATTTATATTAGACCACTGAAATGCCATATACGCCTATATTGCTCCTGTAATTGAATTACGTCAATGTAATTACTCCTGTTAATCTCAATATAAGTAAGTTATAGTAAACAAAAAAATAGATTAATACGCGCCTAGAAATGCTTCTATAAGCTGTATCGAACATTGTTGTGCGCTGTAAAAAATATTTTTAACATCTTGAGTTATTTATATGAATCAGAATTTATTAATCTCAACCATAGTAGAAAAACAAAATGTTATTGTTGTTAAATTGTTAGTCTTATAGCTTATTCGTAGGGGAACTAGAATTTTCTGTGACATCTATCATGGTTTTGATAACAATTTTAAAGCGCCTCTTGAAATTTGCTTATTTACATTTTAGTATTAATTAATATTATTTATATATTATGAATACAGCTGACATTTTCTAAGTAAAATATTTCCAAGTGTGACATAGTGCTAAAATAAGTATTTTTAGCATTTCCAAGTGTGACATAGTAGCAATATAAGTATATTGGTTCTATATTGGGTTATCTTAAAACCGAAGAAGGTTCGCCATTGTTACCGATTAGGGTTCCGCAATGCCCAGATGAATCAATGAACACAATATCAGTTTTATTTGCTTTGTATAATATTTGCATGCTGTGGGCTCTCATAATTGAAGGTGACACTGACCTTATAATGTATGTGATTGATTATTAATATATTTTTGTGTATATCCTTTGTCAGGAATCCTTAAGTAATAAAATGAAAATCGATAGATATTTATTTAAAGATAAGTTAAAAAAAATATTTTAAGGTTTGTTCCACGTGCTAGGTTAAACATTGATATTTTTTTGACTTAATTATTTACCTAATAGGTAGTCGACGAATTTTAATACAATGATTTATTTAGTTATAATCCGCAAGGTCTTCATGATTATCACTTTCGCTCAAAGATTCGGTACTTTCGTAGTCCGAACCTCTTCCATCTAAAATAGTACTACAATTTCTTGTCCGGAACCCTCGCTAGAATTCGCGATACGATCTTCACCAGTTAAATTAAAAACATCGGTGCTCACTGCGGTTAACATTTCTTTATATGTTTTTTTTACTTTTTATTTTATCAGATCCAGTTTTTTTAAACCGCTTCCCTTATTCAATTCAATTTTTCAATGTTTGTAGAATAAAATCTTGTAATCAAAATGGCTGTGTCAAATCCTACAATAGAATTTGCAATACTATAGTATAAAGCGTATTTTCGCCTGTACTGGTAGTTACAAGCAAAAGTGGCTTCTTAAGAGTTTTACCCAAGATTGTTTGAGATTACTTAGACAATAACACTACTGTGGAATGCCTATATAAACATGTCTAGGTTTAAAACGGCATACGATAAATAAAAAATATATATATTGGGAACGTTTTATCCTACCGAGTGCTGTTATAATCTTGGTGATTTATTACTTTTAAAACGTGGATACGAAATTCATTTAACATTTACTTCTAAGCTTATGTTAAACCAAACCAAATACATAAATGACTTATACTAGTAATTTATCTTTAATTTACTTATATTTGCCACAAAATATTGGCTTATATGAGGCTATAAGTAAAAATAACAAGAGTCATTGCTCCTCAGTGCATATCTTCTTGGTACATGCTCCTACAGGAGTATTAGGATTTAAATAGCCCGTAGATGTTATCTTATAGGCGCATATAAGTCTGACTTACCGGAGTAATTACTCTTGAGTGTAAATACTCTAATTTCATGCTTTTATAGGAGTCTTGATCCTATATTTGTCAGAAGATATGATCCTATATGCTGATATAAGTACAAATTATAGGATACAACGTACTTGAGTAAAAACAGCATGTATTTATGCTGTTAAAAGCGTAGTAGCAACCACCAAAACCTTTATCGGAGCTTTATAAGTCCAAGTAGCATTATAAAATCGAATTCTAGGATAATTTTGTTACTTGGGCGGGTATCCCGGTAGGGACAAATGTTTGTGTGTTGAATGTTTATGCTCATATAAACATTTGTATCCGAGTCATGGATGTATCTATGTATAATATGGATCTATTTACAAAAAAAAAGTATATGTGTAGTATATCAACCGACTAGTATACGTAACACAAGCCTCATTGCTTAGCTCGGAACTAGATTTAATAGCAATAGACTCATCTAGTAAAGAAAGTAACGAATATAAAATTAACTACCCAAAATTTATTCTACACAGGCGAAACCGCGAGCAAATGCTAGTGAAACGTAATTAAACAAGTCCCATTACGACGGGGTCAGTTTTCATCAATAAAACGGCTCGTAAACAGCGATATGTGACGTCACCGGCGCCGGCACACACGAAGTGAAACCGCACAAGTCAGAGAAATTATAATTTGGGCGTGTGACGAGGCGCTACGGAATTATAGCGTTTTCGCGGAATTTACATGGTATATTGTTCCTTTAAGGCTGTTTTTTTTTGTTGTTGTTTTTTCCTTAAGACGTAACATAACATACCATCACGCCTGTCGTTCCCGAAGGGTTAGGGTTAGGCAGAGGTGTACTAATGTACACACATATTTCGCCGGTATGTTTTTAGGTCCCATGTAATTGGAGACGATCCTATTGCCACCTACCGGGCACGAATCTACACTGCGAGCTGCTGTTGAGTTTCATAGAAAAACAACACCGCTCGATCTGGGAATCGAACCCAAGACCTCTTGATCAACAGTCGTCCTTTACGACCACTGTGCAAGTGTAGGGTATATTGTTTACTTTGTGTGTAAATATGTATCATCATGTAAATATCTATCTCTATACTCTGCTATATCTAACTGACCTATTTTCAGGCTCTATGTTATTAGGACCTATTCCTATTGCAATATTGGGCATAAATCACAACTCCAAGATGCTACTCCATTTATTTGCTTGACTTTGGAATCGAAATAACGACCTCCCGCTTAAAAAAGGCTAGTAATCACTTTAATTAAGTTTAATTAATAAACTAATTATAGTTGAGAACATTTATTCTAAACAACATAATTACCTTAAAAAAACAACTATGACTAATATATTAAATAAACAAATAGAATAAAAAAAATGAATATTAATATTTACGGTAATTATTAAGCTAATTATAATACAAATCAAATTAACATAATGAAGAATAGACATGACTTAAATCGACTGCCATCGTCATACACAAGTCCATGATTATCACACAAACATTTGCTCCTACCTGGAATCGAACCCAGAACCCTTAGCACAGAAGCCTTTAATTCCGCTGCGATAATCGGGTATGTGTATATATTTATAAATAATTGTGTAGAAAGCTAATTATTTTCAAAGCAAAAATCTCCAATTAACTTGTCATACAAAAGACATCAACGCATCAACATCACACATGTGTAAAAAAAATATCGAGATACATTTATGACAACTCGATTGACGGATTGCGGATTGCGGGTTCGATTCCCGCACGGAGCAGAATTCGTACGATCTAGTGGTATTTGTTTTGTGTATGTGAAAATTTGTTTTTGTAAACGCATCTACGACACAGGAGGAAATTCTAGTGTGGGGCAACGTTATTTTTTTAGATGAAACAGAAAACGAGTAATAAAGACATTTTCATTCATCACAAATTATCGTATAATACTGCACGAAAACACAAAAAATGTTAACTCTTAAATAATTATGAAAATCAATCGAAATCTTAAGCTACACTTTCCGCGGTCATCCTTAGGATGGGTGGCAATTTCAAATACGCTTGTATATATTCAAGAAAGAGACATCTCTGAAATAAACCTTACATCGATTAATAGAATGCCTTCAACGACACGAAGAAGAGAAAGGCTTTTATTAGTTGTGTATGCATGAAAACAGATGGCGCCACTTTGTATGGTGTCTGAAAATCAACCTTTAACACTTAATATTAGACTGTGCTTATGGATGCTGTAAAGGATCCGAAACGTCGGGATTAAATAGTATTAATATACCGACCGTATAACTATTTACACTTTTAAAATTGTCTTTATTATAAGTTTTTTTTCCTTTAAAAACATAACGTTGCCCCCCACATTAGAATTTTCTTCTGTGTCGTAGATGTTAACTTACACAATTTTTTACATAAACGCAAACACTCAGACCCGGAACAAACGCCTGTAGATCGTACGAATTACATTTTAATTACATTTGAACCCTTGTTTCAACGCTGACTATCCGCGCTTGCAGGCACTAAACTACTAGATATATATACAATGAGATTTCCAATACATGATACAAGATAAATGCCTTGTATAGGGATATATATACTATATAATATATATAGGGTTTTTTTTTTCAATAAACCATACAACATACCATCACGCCTGCCGTTACCGAAGGGTTAAGCAGAAGTGTACTAATGTACACCGCCGTATATGGTATATTTTAGGTCCTATATTATAGGAAATCCGTAGAAGAACCCGGGTCGCTGACATAGCTCGAAGAATTACCAATCTCAAGTGGCAGTGGGCAGCGCACATCGCTCGAAGAACGTACGGCCGATGGGGCTTGAAGGTTCTCGAGTGGCGACCACGAACTGGAAAACGCAGCGTGGGCAGGCCCCCGGCAAGGTGGACCGACGACCTGGTGAAGGTCGCTGGAATCCGCTGGATGCGGGCGGCGCATTACCGGTCATCATGGCGATCCTTGGGAAGACCTATGTCCAGCAGTAGACGTCTAACGGTTGATGTGATGATAAAAGGGGGCAAGCCTTTTGCCACCAACCGGCCACGAGCAAACTCCGAGCTGCCACTGAGAATTTTATAGGAAACCCCAATGACGCATTGCTCGACCCTCTTGCTCAGTAGTCGCACTTATGAACACTAGACCAACGAGACAGTGTAATTAAATCGTTACGTAACTATCATCATCATCATCATCACTCATACACATCAACCGTTAGACGTACACTGCTGGACATGGGCAGGTCTATAAACGCCATGTAACAATATGTAAGGTCTGTAACCCATAAGTTATGGCTTACACAACGACCCATGTCATCTGTTCGCCTACTTTAATGGCATGTTCTACGTGAACATAAACGAAAGAACATTATATTATGGAGTGATGTGATATACATATGTATAGGTAATGTTTGTTTGTGATTTTGTTTTTGATATCTGAGTTAAAAAGGAGTTAAAATCGCGAGAAAATTCGTAAAATGTTGGTCCCAAAAATCAGTTAGGTCTTTATAAGTGTAATTGTGTGTTTGTCTGTGATATAGTTATTTTTAAACTAATGAATCGATTTAAATATATTACGTAGTTTTATGCTTTGAAAGGTGTCTTGGTCTACAGTATTTTAGTTATGATTCAAGAAAATCTATTGTTGGGTTCGGTTCTTACGTCGTACAAAGTATAATTGGGTTTTTCTATAAAATTATCAATAGTAGCTCGGAGTTTGGAATAGTGCCCGGTTAATGGCAATAGACTCGCCCCCTATTACATGGGATCTTAAACATAACCGCGAAATGTTGGTGTACATTAGTACACCTCTGCATAACCCTTCGGGGACGACAGGCGTGGTGGTATGATGGTGCTAAATGGCAAAGGTTTCTGACAATAAACAGCATGTATTTATGTCAAGCAATTTTATAGAAACAAACAAACTTTCTTATATACAAATCGATGACTTCATCTGTGCCGGCTGACATAACATGTTATATAAACATTGACAGCAACATGTATGTAGGCATTCTCAATTTCGACAGAACTGTGAAAACTATAACTGAACATAAATATTGTTTTTTGGGTCTAATGAATAGCAGCAGTGATCTGTGGTTCGATATCCAGAGTCAAGTAAATTGTTATTCGTTTCTTTTTAACTTCAAAAAAGGTTCTAAATTCGACTGTATGTTTTTTTTTCATCTACCCAATTTTCTCGGTCGTTGGTCCCGGGTTCGAATCCCGGTAGAGACAAATGTTAGTATGATGAGCATAAACTTTTGTATTCGAGTCATGGATGTATCTATGTATAATATGGATGTATTTAAAAAAGTATATATGTAGTATATCAACCAACTAGTATGAACAAGCCTCGTTGCTTAGCTAGGAACTAGGTGGCGCTGTGTCATAATTATGTCCATAAATATTTTTATTTTTTCAACATCTCACTATCTCATTTACCTTTAAAGGGATGAAATAAGGGATGTAAATAGTAAAATAGTTTGAAGATTAAATAATGAAATAGAGGCTGACAATTCAATATTAAAGCTCCGGGGTAAATTAATACGTCATATATATGTTTCGTAGTTTTGGATATTCAACCTTAAATGGGAAAAAGTAGGAGATGTTAAGAAAAAGTCTATGTTTTGTCCACATTAAAGCGGCGCTAAAATACGATACCCGTACCCGGAAGCTCCGGTAGCCCCGGGCTTCGTATGGGTTCAATGTTATGTTGTGTTGTGAAGTATGTTTATAGCAATACGATGAAATCTGTGGTAGCCTAGTGGTGCGACCAGTCGACTGAGATTTCAAAGGTCTCGAGTTCAAACCCAAGGCATGCACCACTGACTTTTCGGAAGTTAGGAGGGTATTTATCACATGATCAAACATGTGAAGGGAAACCTCGTGAGGAAACCTTCATGCTTAACGGATTTTCTCGATGGTGTGTGAAGTCTGCCAACCCGCAGTAGGCTAGCGTGGTGGACTAAGTATAACCTAATCCCTCTCAAATGAGAGGAGACCTTTACCTAGCAGTGGGACAATAAAGTGTTGATGATGAAACACACTTGGTCCTAATAATTGCTACAGAAACTGCCAGTTATTACCCATAGTAAAACATTTATAATTCCCGACTCAAAAAAAAGGGTGTTATAACTTAGACGTATGTATCCATGTATTGCATTTGTCTACTTATGGCATCGTATCACCTAAACGACTCAGCTGATTATGAGATTAAAAAAATCTGAGTAGATATTTGCGCGATAGCCCTAACAGCTTTGTTGCTGTGGTGGCAAATAAAATTGACGGCCTTATGAAGCATTGAATGACGTTTTACTGAGCCTCATTTAAATATATAAAATAAAAACATGTTTCTAAAATACCTATGGATGTTGTCTGAAAATAAATTTATTATTATGATTATTTGAAGATTGTTATCTCTGTCGGGGGTATTTTTAATGTTTCATTTATGTAGTCAACAAAACATCATGCTTGAAACTGTCGGCGGCCAAACGGGTTTAATGTTCTTATGAGGACCAGAATCCGAAAGGGTATATTCTTAATCTTGTTCTTCATCTTAGTCCCTGCCTGTGCTTTAGACAAAGAAAAAAGGTAAAAAGTTGACAAAGAATGCTATATTCTTTCAATCTTTGTGTTGTAGGTTTGTTTTTTTATTTTATTTGGATGCATTTTGTTATAAAAAATATCAAAATTATTCAAATTCGTAAATTTTAATAATTTAAAATTTATCAATTCTTAACTAATAACAGCTTACTAATATTACCTTGAAAATATGCCACCCCACAACCCATAATACAAAATCCACCAAAAAATCTGAAAGTAACACTTTCAGGTATCCCCAAACAGTTGCCAGGCAACGTACTATCACTAATCACCAGCATTACATAAACCCAACGTCACAATCATGCATTTTTATATAACGCCACTGACACGGCAGCCAGAAGCTCGCAGCCGCGCCAGTTCCCCGCCAACAGCCGCCCGCGACACACGTCACGTCACAACGACATGAAACTCGACCAAAACAATCAAAATTAACTGCCGCGCTCCCCAAAACATGTACTAAAACACCCCTCAAATAATAACCAAAAAATTTCACCCCGTATATTAAAAGAAATGAAAGTGAAAACAACAGTGCACTGACCGACGCAACATGTTAAGCGAAAATAGATGGAAAGTTATTTTGCTTGTGGTGGCGTCCGTTGCCGCTGTCGAGCCAAGCCGGGCACTCAGCCTAGTCTACCAGAAGCCGTACAAAAATGTCATGTTTGTGCCCAAGAACCTGTACCGAAGGACCAGGGCTAGGCAATCCAGAGTGCTGTTTTTGGATGAAGATGAAAACCATCAACCGTTCGGAAAGGGTGAGATTGATCTGACTCAGGATAAAAACTACTCCAAAATCAAGTTTGATGACCAAACGGATTATGAATTCACCTCACCAGATGATGGGATGGAAGTGCCAAAAAAGTTGATGGAAGATCTTCCTTCGGGGAACGAAAGGTTTTATGAACCGTTGCCCCGATTCCGATCTTTCCAAAACCATCCCCATTATTACCAAGGGCGTTTTGGACGTACTTACGCGCCAAATTACGCCTTTGATCCATACCCTGTCGCTCCTTTTGCTCCTTCGGTGGTGCGGAATGGTTACTACCCTGGCTGGAAGCCGAGGAGTCCTCGCGTGGTCTTCCCATACGCGTCCGAAAGTGTAAATTCAGTGCAGACGAATTCTCACGCGGGACCCGGTGGATTTAATGATAATGTTGTGTTTCGTGATCAAAATTTCGGTTTGAATGACGTTGGTGATGAGCAGGCGTTGCAGGATATTGGCACGGGATCTGGTGATGGATTTGCTGAGAGAGGTGAGTAATTATTTGGCGATACGGTGATTTAAAGTGGTGTGTGGTATTGGGTGTTTAAAATTATAAAAATATTGCGGTGGCTACTTCTGGGAGCGGAAAAAATCTGATCAGAAAATAAAAATATATGCATATATTTCTTTCCTTGTTATAAAGAAAGAAATCATAACTTAATTGGTAAAAGTTTCGAAATCTGCTGAGAATTTTGAGCAAAATTATTCTAAACTCGTTTTTTGCGAAAATCAATGTCTATGTTAAATATTAGTGTAAAAGTTAGGAAATTATAATATCTATTAATAAAATATGAATTAAAATCGAGGATACCTCGTGTCTTCTCGTATATATTTATCATTCTAAATTGCATTGACATTGTTTCAAAAGGTGATGACGCTTTAGGAGAATCTAAAATGACTTTGCAAACAGAATAAATTAATGCTAAGAAATTGGCTTTTTCAATTTAAATTGCATCTCATTCAAATTTAAATAAAACAGATAAGAATTTAATTGTAATTCATTGTGAAAACGTTAAGTTCTTCTTTGTTTAATGACAGTAGGAAGTTAGTCCTTTTTTTGGTCCTAACGATCTGTGTTGGACCTTAGATACGCATTTTATTATGTGTTCACTAATTCAATAATTTCTAACTGACTGGGATTTTTTTGAGCTATTATAAAAGTACGATTGGTACGTAGAAGGGTTGGGCTGTTTATAAGGGTGTCATAACAACCAATTCAATTATATCATCTTAAACTATTTCATCTGTCAAAAAAAACCTCATGGTTACTTATTCGTTCATATTGTATGTAGAGATATACTTTTCTTTTCTCATTTTGAAATATGACTACACAATTATGGCTATCGGATTAGCGTAGCAGTATTAAAGTTGGCTTCCTTTTCAAGAGCCTCGGTTTCAAATCCTAGTAGGGGTATAGGTCCCGTCACGAGTTTAGAGCTCTGGCCTTGAATGCGCAGATATCATTTTTTGGGTCCGTTTGGCGGGGTGTGCGGTGTGCGGCGGGTAAGCGGCCAGTGCCGGCGCCGTATTGGTGTATCGCCCAAAGTATATTCACGCACATATTGCTTTCGTATTTTTTCATCGTCTTGACCTTTTACCTACTACTACTACCAACAAGTAGTTCCAGTCGCATCCATCTACTAACTTCAACTTCCTTAATTAACGACGATTTGATGAAAGGAATAGGATTATTGCCAAATGATTACAAACTAATATTTTTTTTTATATAATTGATTATAGATAGATAGATAGAATATACTTTATTGTACACCAATAATTAAAAAACACATTACATTAATTTTATTATTGATTATGTAATATTGATTCTATAGGTATCTACAAAAATAATACATTATTATTTTTATAAAATAAACCGTGGTTATATTTTATGTTTCTCTTTTAAAATACCTATATAAAACTTCTATTTCTTTTCCATTAAAAGTAAAAACTTAAGTTAATCTTACTTTTCTAAAAACTCTTCGTAATATATGTGAGCACGAGTGTACGACATGCGCAAGTTTCCCCACTACTTTCGTCGAGCGCTCTAAACTCGTGACGGCACCTATACATGTTTACGTGTCGGAGTGTCGTGGAAACTCAAAAAAAACTTGGAGGAGGTGTATCAACCACTAGTATAGTATCCGTAGCACAAACCTCGTTGCTTAGCTCGGAACTAGATGGCGCTGTGTCATAATGTCTGGATATACTAATACTTACCGACGATTCCCACAGTTTGGCGCCATATTATTTTAAAATTCCATGAAGATGAACTTGGTGCTATTAACCAGGTACAAATCTAAATTTTTACACAAATTCCCAAAAACAATTCACATGGTCTGAGAATAGAGCTCAGGTTCGCTTGCACACTAGATCAATGAGGCAGTTAATATTCCAACAGAGATTTTGAGTACCTCACTAATATGTCTAAAAGAATCTAGGAGGCTGACTTCATATGACTAGAATAAACACGGCTTATATAATAATATACTTTCCAAAGTTTAGACGCGGACATCCTCTCAAAATATATCAGTATTATGTCTTACAGGTTAGTTTGATAGTTTTAATTTTTTTCTGAGACATCGTCATCAACTCATCATTGTCTCACTGCTGGGCACGGGTCTTCTCTCATTTCAGAGGGAATAGGCTGTAGGCGGGTTGGTAGACATGACATGCCATCGAGAAAATCTCTCAAGTATGCAGGTGTTCTCACGATGTTTTCCTTCACCGTTTGAGCATGTGATAAATATGCACATAACTTTCGAAAAGTCAGTGGTGCGAGCCTGGGTTTGAACTCATTACCTTTGACATGTCAGTCTATTGGTCACACCACTAGGCTACCACAGCTGTTTTTTAGACATGCTTTAAGAGATTTCTTCTACCAAGAGGATGGCAAACCAGCTCACGGCCCGCCTGATGGTAGGCGGTTACATTACAGTAGCCAATGGACGTTTGCAACACCAGAGGTTGTTACTCGTGCGTTGTCAACCCTGAAAGAATAATGTAACTGTTAATTATGTCCTATTATATGTAAAAAAAACATTACTAGTAAAAGTATTAGTAGGCTGTGTATTTCCATCAATACCTATGCGTCTGTCTAACTCTTTCATTCATAGGATACAGGATTATGGTATATTTAGAAGGAATGTTAAAGTCTTGAGTAGATTATTTTTTGGGTCAGATTCGGGCACATTTTAATTGATATCACAGAAAGTGACAATTCAAAAGCTCCTTCAAATTCGACTTGCAGGGAGAAATTCGGTGAGTATGGGTTTTTACCTGACTAAAATAATTGCATGTAGGGTAAGAAGATCCCAGGTCTACTTAGGACACCAATTTAGGAACTTAAACTTATGACTTGAAGTTTAATCATGTATCTTTTTAAGTTAGTTAAGTTTACATACATACATACATACCATCACGCCAGTTAGTCCACGAAAGGTTAGGCAGAGGTGTACTAATGTACACCCACGTCGGTATGTTTTAGGTCCCATGTAATAGGGGGCGAGCCTATTGCCATTAACCAGGCACAAATTCATACTCCGAGCTGATACTAAGAATTTCATAGAAAAACCCAATAACACTTTGCTCAACCTGGGAATCGAACACAAGACCTCTTGCTCGGCAGTCGCAATGTACAACCATTAGATCACCGAGGCAGTTTAGTAAGTTTAATAGGTAGTATATTCATTAAACTTGAACAAATCAATCAATGAGAGTATTTTTTAAAAAAAAAAACGACATTACTGCCTTAACCTAAATATAATGAAAGCATGACCAATATGACTGCCTGGGACTTGAAAACGAGTTCAAAGTGTGCATGTTTCACCCACACACGCGAACCCATAGTATTTAGTTATAGTTTGGCACGCACACAGACGCAGTGTAATTGTGTATGGACACGCGATTACCACATGTAAATGATCTCTATAAGAATTCTTTACGAGTAATTATTGAGGTATTTCTAGTAGAATAAAATGGAAAATGAAATTAGTTAGATTATTCATTATACACTCGTACCAAAAGACCACTTTTTTGAATGCAAGCCTCATCATTAACGTGATTATTGCTGCACGACTGATTGCCACTGCTGGGCACGGGTGTCCACCTCGCTAGCCTACTGCAGGTTGGCAGACTTCACACGCCATTGAGAAAATCTCTCAAGCATGCAGGTTTCCTCAAGATGTTTTCTTTCACCGTTTGAGCATGTGATAAATAAACAAAAAATTTTAATTAATAAAGCTCTAATTGAGATCATACAATATTTATAGTAGTTTTATTTCTACATACAAATATTCGTTACTGCATCATAAGTGAAAGAAAAATGCGTTGACATAATAATGACTGCATGGATTGATTAATTATGAATATACATACAATACATACACTAGTAATTAAGTTACGATATTTCCGCGATTTTTAATTACTGAGTTATTAGTTATCTTTATAAATAACGTCGGTATAAACGTTGACGGCACGATAGCCGTTAGGGCGTAGTGATTGGCTTATATACTAAGGGTCACGGATACTAACCCCGTATGATCAATCATTTTATGTTATCCCATAGTTGTTTACTGTCATCTGATTGCCATATTTTTCTTATTTCTGATCTTATAGATAGATAAATACATACCATCACGCCTGTCGTTCCCAAAGGGTTAGGCAGAGGTGTACTAATGTACACCTACATTTCCCCGATATGTTTTAGATCCTATGTAAGCAAGCGAGCCTTTGTAATTACCGGACACAAATCCAAACTCCGAGCTGCTATTGAGTATTTCATAGAACTCAACCTGGGAATCAAACCGAAGACCTCTTGCTCAGCAATAGTTATTGTATGGGACTTCAGCTCTTTATACATCACCCATAGATGACCAGACCTTGATAGACGTAGCTTAAATAATTAGTGCAGATAAATAATATTAATAAAAACTCACGCAAGTTCGATATATATAAGATTTATTTCAAGAATTTATAACTAGCATTTCTTAGGCGATCATCATCATCATCATCAGCCTATATTCGTCCACTGCTAGACTTAGGCCTCCCCTAGTGAACGCCACAGAGCTCGATTTTCTATCTTCTTAAGCGATACGTACACAATATATGTACATACGCTTAATAATGCTGAGAAATCAACCACAAACAAAACAGCTGCGCGTGCGACGATTTTAAGTTCAGTTTTATCATTATCACACAATCAGTAAAAGTCTCGCTGCTGTAACAGTGAGTTAACTTCAAATGGAATCGCTAAGAGCGTGGTTGCTCAATATATTTTTTGTTCAGGAAGGTACTTGGTTGTTAACCTTCTATGATTATTGGAAACAATATTTCGTATGTTCTTGTGCATCGTTATGGTACTTTAATTAAAAAATTGTATTTAAAACTTAGCATAAAAAACTATAACAAAATTGATTTATGTATTCATATTTGGTGACTATTCTGACAGCATGAGAATTCCGCTTGCTCTCAGTTTTGTAACTCTTTTATTTTAAGAAACCTACATGGTTTCTACACGCAAACGACACCTCTGGTGTTGCAAAAGGTGGGCCGTAAGCTACTTTGCCACTCCAAATAAACAAATACAAATCCAAGTGACAGTGTCAGGCAGAGACCCCGCAGTGATAATCCATCTAGTAAAGTGATATTTTTGTATATTAGCGTAACTAATATGTAGACGTGAAGGAAGCCAGCGGAGCCGCGAGCGCAGCACTGCATCGACAATGCTCCAAATATAACAAAAAAATTTTTTAAATACATTGCTACACTATGGTGTACTTCTTTTGGGGCCGACATCTTTGGCCACATAGGGCATAGAAAACTTAATAGATTTTTGTGTTCCGAGCCTTTTCCCCACTAACTTCTAGTCTACACAGATGCCAGTTGCATCAGTTCATCATCTACCCATTATTGTCTCTCTACTGACACATGGGCTTCCTCTCATTTGAGAGTGATTAGGCTATAGTCAACCACACCTTCTGCGGGTTGGCAGACTTCGCATGCCTCAGGATGTTTTCGTGTGTTTTGTGATAAATACGCACATAACTTCCGAAAAGTCATTGGGTTTTACGTCGACACTTTTGATATCTCAGTCTACGGGTCACACCACTAGGCTACTACAGCTCTCAATTCTTTGTATTCTTTGAAAAAATACTGGTCATTATGTTCATTTTGCCTAAAATTCCTTAGCTTCGGGTCAAATGTGCCTTACCCCACTGTATGTACGCCCTTGTCGTAAAAACTGTCTTAGAAACTTATCAGTGTTTTTTTCCTAACTACTATTAAACATTGCTACAGGTATTTATATTATAAACCTTATTCAATCTACAAGAAAACAATATGTAAATATACACGGATTATCATCGTGAAAATCGTGAGTGTCGAAGTAAAAGTGTAGAAAAAATATAAAATTTTCTAGTGTAATTAAATCGTGAATGTCAAACGAGGGGAAAGGTTATGGTTCTCGTTGATGGGCGTGAAGTCACGACGCTATTCCACGCCGTAATTGTAATCTTTAGGATCTTATGTTTATGAATAATAAATTATCTTATTTTATGTGATTTAGATAGCTAGATTTCCAGCTCAAATTGAGCTGTTCGAATAACGAAGTGCCTCACCTTACAGAAGACCGCAGTGAAACAACAGTAGTTGTGTTTTTGCGAGTGAGTGAGGATACTAGAGCTCGTTGGGGTAGTGACTATGACATTTGCTGTAACTTAAACGGCTACCTTACCACTTTAGGATCAAGTTAAGCTTCTTTTCAGAAGATTAGTAATTTTTCTATTGGCCGCAGTCCAGTTTTAGGCCTATCATTAAACTGTCAAGAAATATAGCATATAGGCAAATAGGTTCTGCCTACCTAGCAAGCAGGGGTGATAATAACTCCCAACCTTTCTGCGTATCCTAAAGGAAAAGTCGTCTGTGTACGTACGAGTATTTTGTACTCCACAAAGCAAAGTAAATTCGACGAAACAATTATAAATTTCATAATTTACATTCAAAATCCATTAACAAATAAAATTTGCAATGGTAAAACGTAAAGTTTCTTTCCGCAGTGTTGCCACTCATAAAATATAAACACTCAGTGTTGCCAATGCGTAAACGGCGAGCCAGGAAATTTTGCGTTTAAAAAGCCGTTGTAATTTTTGCGTATCGGAATGATCTAAATTCTGTTTTGTTTCTTTTGTATTTTAAACTGTGAATGTAAGTGGAACAGAGTGCAATTTTGCTTGTGTTTAATTCGCACTCACGGTTGTTCATTGCGTGATGCAATGTGGCGTGTTTATATTTAAATGTAGGTAGGGAATCAATAAAGTTGTGTTTTACACATTAACTTTTACTGTGCCGTTCGCAATATGAAGATTCTTTTTATGACTTACTCTTTAACCGACACCGAAAAAAGGATTTTTCGTGCCTGAGTCTGTATTTCCCGATGAGTACAATTTGGGGAACTTCAAGTCACGAGTGAATAGGTATCTTCTAGATAAGCATGCTTGATTTTAGATCACATCAAGTGAGATTGCGGTAAAATGCTAAGGCCTTCAAGGAGAGTATCTACATATAAGAGTATCAATGGAGTTTCTTGTCGGTTCTTAATTTTGGAACCGTGCTACTAGTTTGACAATTAAAAAGCACCTGTTATATACTGGTCTACTTGAAATAAATGATTTTGAATTTGAAAAAGTTCACGAGGGGTGTATGTTCGGTTCCTTCACGGGACATGGATCAGATAATAATTAACGGGTCTACTACAGCCTTGGAGGTCAGAGAGTCACCTTAGAAAACAAAACCCTCAATAAAAACAAAATCCTTATACTCGAAAACAGTGCGCCAAAGGACCATGATTTTCTGAATCTAAATAGATTCTATGCTCAATATCAACCCGATGCTAAAATATAAATTAAAAACGTAAATTCGGTAAAATATAAACCCTCACGTCATAGCGCCCCTAAGGCTACCACTAGTCCCGGTTGGAATGTTCAGTGGTTCAAATTCAAAATCAAATCATTTATTTCAAGTAGACCAATATTACAGGGGCTTTTGAATTGTCAAACTTGTTGCACCTTGCTTCGTATTTCACGTTTTGGTATAAACTAGTAAGTTTAAAACAAAGCATGTATACAGAATTAAAAAATCTATTTAATTGTGTATCTATGTCACGTCTTTTCTTTCACGGGGGTAGGTAGAAGCTAAGGAACCTCATGTTATACGATCCTTATAAATCAAAAATTGCAAAAAAAAAAACAGTGAGCCGTCACGGGACGCCTGGCAGATGTGAAACATCGACATTATTTTGTAAAAGTAATATGCAGAAAAGAACATATTGTGATATTCACTCTCTAAATTATCACGGTCAGACATTTTATTATCAGAAAAATAATTTGTTTTCAAGTAAAACACAGGTTATGTTTTCCCTGTATCGTTTTTGGCGTTCTTTTTAAATATTCTTATTTACTCTAAAAAAAAAATATAAGTGTTAAAAGAAACATATTAACACAAACTCAAAGAGGTTTAATACAATTCACAATTCGAAAAAAAGGTAAACTTGAAAATAGAACTAAAATCAAATTACATTTCGTGGCGACGCTTTCGCCACGCCAGAAATCGGCTTTACGTGCGGCTATAGATGTTTCACATAAAAAAATAATATATATTTGCTTAATTTGTGAGATTTTTTGTTTGTAAACACCACACCCACGTATACCTACCTAATTACAATCTAATTAAAATAGCTTATAAAGCAAATGATTTATAGTTTACATTACAAAATTGCGGTCATAAGCTGTTCTGACCTCGATACTAATTTTAATGATTTAAACAAAAAAAATAAGATTTTATGGATATCTGTTTATTATACATTCTTTATATTAAAAATTAAAAATATACCATAAAATCAATTATACATTAAAATTATCGTTTGTTGTGGCAATTCTATACTACCGATTACAGTGACCTAATTTATTATTATCACCTATCATGCTATCAAACGACCGGTGGTTGTGGAAATCATTCGGTAGGCTTATGTCCAGCAGTGGACGTCATCTCTCTCTTTCTCTCATCAGCTGATATGATGATGATGTTATCAAATTCCATATCCGAATTCCCCACCTAAACAAACGATCAACAACAAACGACCTCAAACCTCATCGATAGAATAGTGATGTGACCTAACACATCTCGGATCGGATCGGTGTCGATTACATCACTCGATTACATGAGCGCTCTGTCAAGGAAGCCATCGCTTGCGCAACCTCGAAAGCAGTAGAAAGTACCGAACGGGCGTTTGTTGGTCTGAATCAGCGGCCTTTTGGTACGGATAAATGGTAATTAGTTAGGTTTTTGGGACAGTTGAACGGAAACTCTAGGTGGTTAGGTTAGTCAAATGTTTATAATAATCTTCGAAGCGTCTAACTTGATACATGAAAGTATAATTTGGCAGTTAGTGTTGTGTCACTGTCAAATTACTTGTTTTTTAAGGAAAATACAAACGATTTTTTTGTATTATTGTGGCAGGAACATTTTATAAATAGAAAATACGAAAACATTATTCTCTATTTGTTTATTTTTAGATTGTTCGAGTGTAGTAATAGACGATAGAAGAAAATAGAAGTACATTTAGATTATTAATTATATTGATTAGAAGTACTGAAGCTTAATGGCTTGGCTATTGTATGGTACCTAAGAATATATTTAAAACTGAATATATTATATTATACTTAGTATATAATACTGTATCTACACAATGCAATTGATTTAAAAACTATACTATTAGGACTAGTATTAAATTACATTCCTTTTTTGAATAACCTATTAAAAGGAATGAAAAGGTTTTTACCCGCCAGTGACAGGGCTAACTCAATTACTTATTATTTGCAGACGTTCACAGTGCTTACTATACGTATTGTATTGTACTTATTTCTGAATGAATAAAGAATTTTATTTTATTATTATTATTAATATACTATACGGTGACAAGTTTGATTGCTAATCTAGTGGTATAAAAATAATAGTAACAATAAGAAATTTAAATTCAATTTAAAACTGGTCCTTTTATCCGCAATTAGGTGAAGTATTCGTAATTTTCGTTAATAGAGTGTTTTTTTTAAAATAAATGAGTATTGGTAGTCGGAATATACATATTATGACTACTTTAAATTTTGACCTAAATAGTAACATAATTTATTTATATGTTTAAATCATAAAGTACAGATTAAAATGAAAATAAAAAGTAAATATATCCGGACATTATGACACAGCGCCATCTAGTTCCGAGCTAAGCAACGATGCTTGTATTACGGATACTAGATGGTTGATACATTGTTTTTTTTTTTATAAATACATTTATATTACAATTAGAGATATCTATGACTCAGGCCAAAGGTCCATGCTCACACAAACATTAAAAAATAAAACCAGACATTATGACACAGCGCCATCTAGTTCCGTGGTAAGCCACGAGGCTTATGTTGCGGATACTAGATGGTTGATATACTACATAAATCTACATTTTTTTTGTAAATACATTGATATTATACATAGATACATCCATGACTCGGATACAAATGTTTATGCTCATTAGCATCACACAAACACTGTTAACTACCGCTGGACTAAATGGGTCGTCAAATTTGCCACAAACTTGGATTCGAACCCAGGACCCTAACCACTGAAGACAGCCTTTAATACTTCAGTGCTAATCGGGTCGTCATATTATAAATATGTGATCTTTGTAAATAGATCAACAATAGGTACATATATACAACAAATATTCATACTCAGCACAAACACTTGTCCCTACCGAGATTCGAACCACTACAACGGAAGCATCCTCAATCATCATCATCATCATCATCATCAACCCATTTTATTGTCCCACTGCTGGGCACGGGTCTCCTCTCATTTTAAGAGGGATTAGGCTATAGTCCACCACGCTAGCCTACTGCGGGTTGGCAGACTTCACATGAAGAAAATCTCTCAAGCATGCAGGTTTCCTCACGATGTTTTCCTTCACCGATTGAGCATGTGATAGATACACAGATAACTATCAAGCATCCTCAATACCAAAGCAGTAATCTGGACATCAGTATAATTCGAGGGAAATTAACTTATTAAAAAAATACATATATTTAACCTCGATTTTTTATATATTTCCAGCGGACCATGGTACTTTCTATTTTATTTTCTAAAATCTTTTGTAAGCATCCTCTAAATACTCAAAAATGGGCACTCCCTAGTGCAAAAAAACAAGGTAATTTTTCAAAAAAGAAAACACACTATCACTCATTCAATGATCGATCAATAAACAAATAAAAAGCTTGACGTGAACATATTTTGACTTTAAGTCTCCATTAAGCTACCTCAAAATGATCGTTTCGCTACTTTTTTTGCGTATTTTTCATGTCAAGATTTCTAAAGTTATAAATTTTGTGATTGAATAATTTAACTCAAAATATGGCTATAGCCTACCGTAGAAAGCCTATCGTCCTTTCGCCTTTCCCTACCTCATAGATTTTCGAAATAAACCTCACTTTTTACTTAAATTTTATCGTGGTATATCAATCTATACTTAATGTATAAGAGTTTGTTTGTATGAACACGCTAATCTCCAGAAATTCCAGTCTGATTTGAAAAATTATTTCTTTATAAGAGAGCCTATTACAACTCATTACTGTCCTACTGCTAGGCACGGAGAGAGATTAGGCTATAGTCCCCCACGCTAGCCTACTGCGGGTTAGCAGAATTTACGTGTCATCGAGAAAATCTCTCAAGCATGCAGGTTGCCTGCACCGATTGAGCATGTGATAAATACGTACATAGCTTCCGAAAAGACGGTGGCGAAAGGTCAGCCTTGGGTTTGAAATAGAAAGAGACCTTTGATATCTCATTCCACTGGTCACACCACTAGGCTACCACAGCAACATAAATTTATAATACTAGCAAATTCAACTACTTAATAATTACGTGTAGAAACACCAATTACTTTTACAATCACTCTTACAACACATCGCGCAGTTTTCCTTTGTTTTACAATACAATAATAACTGTAATAAATAAATAAAACAATCTGATTACTGGCAGTTGTAAGTAGGGCTGCTGATTGTCTGGTTTTGGTTTGGATTCTAGATCAAGCAACTTTAAATTGGGATTTTTTATCTATACTAATAAAATAAGGCGGAAAATTTTATTTGTTTGTATGAACGCGCCAACCTTAAGAAATACCAGTCCAAATTGAAAAATTATAGGAAAGCCTATTCCTTTACAAAACTTATGAAAATTGAATGAAAATGATCTGTGCCTAGCAATGCTACACTAAATAGGATGATTATGTTAATTTAATAGACAGGTAGGGCAAAGTGAGATTTCCTCGATCAAATTTAGCTGCCCGACTGGGGAAGTGCCTCCACCTTACAGAAGATCGCATTGAAATAACAATAGTAGTGTTTCTTCAGGTTGCCAGAGCTCGTTAGTCGTCGTCGGGGAGTGACTATTCCGAGAGCATGGGAATTCCGTTGGCTGTCAGTTTAGTAACTCCCGTATTTTAAGAAACCTAAAACTGTTTTTTTTAACGTTGAGCAACCCCTTCATCATCCTCATCATCAACCCATTAACGTCCCACTGCTGGGCACGGGTCTCCACTCATTTGAGAGGGATAAGGCTATAATCCACCACGCTTGCCTACTTCGGGTTGGCAGACTTCACATGCCATCGAGACAAATCTCTCAAGCATGCAGGTTTCCTAACGATGTTTTCCTTCACCGTTTGAGCTTGTGATAAATACGCACATAACTTCCGAAAAGTCAGTGGTGCGTGCCTTGGGTTCGAATTCGAGACCTTTGACATCTCAGTCCACTGGTCACACCAATAGGCTACCACGGCTCCCTACCCCTTACCCCTTACCCCTTAGTCTTGCATATGTCCATGGGCCACGGTAACCGCTTACCGTCTGGCGGGTATTAGCTTGTTTGTGAAACTAAAAACGAGGTCTAACAAAGAAAGGTACCTAATTTGGGAAATAACAAGCACTCGAGCCAGACACTTGTGGAATTACAAGCACTTTATATGTATTGTAAAATTAATGTACAATTCACTAATTGTAATTAATATTGTACATGTACTAACACTTTCATAGGGACAATGCCAAGTTCCCAGCCGTTATCTGGCGTTTTTTGTTATTCATCAGTGAAACGAGCATTTTCACCCGACTCCGTTCGCTCCCACGATCTTGAGATGTAGAAATTACTCATTGTTTATACACGTTTTTTTAAAGAGTGTTTATTTTAATATTGTTTGAGAGCTCAACGTAATACGTAGGTATTTTTTTATTTAACATTGTATTGGACTGTACGATGACATAAATAAAGTATAGTTAATAGACCAGTGGACTGTAATGTGTCAAAGGTATCTAGTTCGATCCCAAAACACGCAGTTTTTATAGGAGCATGTGATAAATACGCACATAATTTCTGAAAAGTCAGTGGTGGGCCTTAGATTCGAACTCGCGACCTTTGATTTTTATAGTCGAGGTACTGATCACACCACTAGGCTAGCTGTACTTGATCTTAATATATGAATATGAAACTGTCTTTAAAAAATCTACTTACATAAATAAATAGATATATCATTTACAATGCACTTCAAATAATTATCTTTTCGAATGTGTACCTGCGTATTTAACACGAACCCAAACGTCTAAGAGATTATTCCCCATAGCGTGTGAAGATGGATTAAATCATCATCATCCCAGCTAGACGACGTCCACTGCTGAACATAAGCATCCCCCAGGATTTCCCCAACGACCGGTCCTAGGTCAACAGCATCCAGTGGATTCCAACGACATTTACCAGGTTTTCGGTCCATCTTGCCATTAAATCATAATCCCTCTTTTTTTATGGTGGTAAGGGGGCAAACGAGCAGGCGGCTCACCTGATGGTAAGTGATGACCGTCGCCCATGGACATTTGCAACACCAGAGGCTCGCAAATGCGTTGCCTAACCCAATTGAAACCGTTCAGGTTTCTTAAAATAGGGAGTTACTGAACTGACAGCAAACGGAATCCCAATGCTGTCAGAATAGTCACTCTCCCAACGAGCTCTGGTAACCTTACTCACTTGCAGAAATACAACTATTGTTGATTCACTGCAGTCTTCTGTAAGGCGGAGGTACTTCCCCAGTCGGCAATCTCGCTATGCCCTACGTCCTAGAAATAAAAAATACCCTCTCAAATAGCAGACCATTTCCAGCAGTTGAACGTATGAACGTATGAGCTCACTCTCTGCTCATCTCTTAATAATTGTTGTTTATTATTTTCTAATGTTATATTCCGTAATCATTAAAAATAAATATCTTGTTTCCTCATTATATGACCAGAATCGCATCGGTTTATTTAACCACCAAAAACGTTGTCTCTCAGACAATACACGATAATTCGTCTGGAATTGAAGAAGGGGCTATATACATCATCATCATCAACCCATTCATAGCCCACTGCTGAGCACGGGTCTCCTATCAATTGAGAGGGATTAGGGTGTAGTCTACCACGCTAGCCTACTGCGGGTTGGCAGACTTCACATGCCATCGAGAATTCTCTCAAGCACGCAGGTTTCCTCACGATGTTTTCCTTCACCGTTTGAGCATGTGATAAATACGCACATAACTTCCGAAAAGTCAGTGGTGCGTGCTTTGAGTTCGAACTCGAGACCTCTGACATCTCAGTCCACTGGTCACACCGCTCGGCTACCACAGCTCTATACATACAAATAATTATATAATAAGTATGACCGATAACTTGTATATGTAGTAACAGTTAGTATAAATTGTTTAGTAAATGAATGAAACATTAATTAAATATCTAACCGTATATCTTAAGAACCATAACTTTAACTGCCTCTAAAGGTTACAATAGTTTTATCACTGTACCCGTTTACTTTAACCAGTTTTAGTTGCGCAACCGTAGTTATGACACAAGATGGCGGCGTTATCACATGTTCGGTAGAAATGTCAAAGAGTTTATTTAAACTGTTGTGTAATAATTAAATGTTATTGTGTGATGTGTGGAAAAGCTTCCGGTTATGTCAGACTTGGAAAATTGATGGTCGACTTAATTTTGAGGTTGAATGGATGTCATAGTTCAATGTTTATACTTTTTTTTGTAACATTTTATAGTTTAGCGTTTGACCGCATTCTTACCTGAAAGTAAATGATGTGGTCTAAGTTGTATCACGCCGACGACCCGTTTACCTCAGCGGTAGTTAACGCTGTCTTCTGTGCTACGGGTCCCGGGTTCGAATCCCGGTAGGGACAAATGTTTGTGTGCAATGGACATTTGTTTCCAAGTCACGGATAGTTAGGCAGAGGTGTACTAATGTGAAATAAACACCCACATTTCACCGGTATATTTTAGGTCCCATGTAATAGGGGGCGAGCCTATTGCCATTAACCGGGCACGAATCCAAACTCCGAGCTGCTACTGAGAATTTTATAGAAAAACCCAATAACACTTTGCTCGACCTGGGAATCGAACCCAAGACCTCTTGCTCGGCAGTCGCGCTGTACGACCACTAGACCAACGAGGCAGCATATTTTTACTGTCTTTTACATATTTTACATTAAATTTTAAGAAGTCTTCTATTCGAGAGTCTGAGATCGTACTCTATCTGTTAGAGTACGACTCTCAATTCTATTACTCAAGTGAATGTAATCCATTCTATAATTTGATGCTTAACCTCTTACGCCACGACCGGAAAGTGATGGGCGCCGCGGAGTTCCGTTACTAGATCAACGATCTTAAATCGATCATAACTTACAATTCCGATCACCTCACTATACTGTGATTGGTTTGTTATTAAGCTGTTAGCTTTCAACTGTGATGATAATTGGATGAGTTTTTTTTTCTAGAAATGAGGAAAGAGTGACTTATGCGAACATGAACGTTAGTCATAGAAATAAGTTGTCTAATCCGTTTTTAGGGTTCCGTACCCAAAGGGTATAAACGGAACCCTATTACTAAGACTACTAATAACTAATACTCAATAAATGTAAGTACCAATATTTGTACGCCCTTCGTGGCATAACATGTAGCTCAAAAAATATTATATTTAACACCATTGCATGCATATTTCTGTATTGTAATCCACTCATGTTACAGCAAATAAATGTATCTTTATCTTTATCTATATCTTTAAGACTTCGCTGTCTGACCGTCCGACTGTCTGTCATCAGGCTGTATCTCAAGAACCGCAAGACCGCACTTGTTTAGGTTAATCTTCGGATCACTTTTGATAGGTGGCAGAAAATTTATTTTAACACCTTGGCACCAATATCATCGTGCACTGTACGGGTTTAAAGAAACTTCATACCCCGCACAATCAGACTGTGGGATGAAGTACCAGCCGTAGTTTTCCCAAACGACTACAGCACGAAGTTCTTTAAAAAAGGCGTGAAAAGGTTTTTTACAGAGTCGGCAACACGCGAGCGACGCTTCTAGTGTTGCAAACGTCGGAACAGTAACCGCTTACCATCAAGTGGGCTATAAACTTATCTACCACCCTTGTGATATAAAATAAAGGGAAGGGAACTGCGCAATGAAAGATACAATAAGCGACGCGACGGATATTATCTTCTAATATATAAAATTCTTCTGTCACGGGGTGCGTAATCGAACTCCTCCGAAACGGTTTGACCGATTTTGATGAAATTTTTTGTGCTTATCCGGTATCTATGAGAATCGGCCAACATCTATTTTTCATTCCCCTAAATGTTAGGGGTAGTCCACCCTTAAATTTTATTTTTTATTTTTTAGACAAAATATTTTTTTGTATTTTTTTTAGATTTGGCATTAAAAAAACATACAACCCAAAATTTTCACCCTTCTACCACCAACCCCTAAAATGTGGCAAAACAACGTTTGCTGGGTCAGCTAGTCTTATATATAAAAATCTCGCGCCACAGTGTTTGTCGCTGAACTCCTCCGAAACGGCTACATGGATTATTATGAAATGTTGTATGTATATTTGATAGGTTTGAGAATCGGTCGTAGGCTATTTTTTACACCCCTAGATGATAAGGATGTCCCTCACCAGATTTTTTAATTTTTTTTATGATCTGGCATTGAAAAAATACTTATAATCCTAAATTTTCACTTTTCTACCGACTACTAAAAGGCAAAATAGTGGCAAAATAGCGTTTGATGGGACAACTAGTAATCTATATAAAGATTCTAAAGAAAATAACAACAAACAAATTACTTCATTAAAGCATTACTATCGAACATGACACAAATAAAATAAACACACATCACTAAAATATATTAAAAAAATATCAAATAACAAGCAATTAACTTGATGAAGTAATCTCATGAATATTTTACTTGCCTCTATTGATTGGAACTCGGAACCTTAGCTTAACAAGTCCGCCTGCCCTCCCTTGCTCCACCAGTTCAACCAGATATTCACATAATCACTGAATGCATATTCAAATAATTTATTTCCTTATTTACACATTGCATAATCTGTTTCGGTAATGTATTTATCGGTTTCCCTAACGATGAGTGCGCGGGCGCATGCGTCTATGTGTGTGTGTGTGCATATTGTAACGGTTTTTATTGGTCAATGCGTGCATGATACAGCTTAAGGCGAAGCTTTATACCTGATCTGATTGAATGCATTCCGGCGAGTGTGTTTGGGAATCAACATTGCATTTAATTTTTGGATGTTATACCATTGTCGGTTAGGGAGATGGGGTAAATAGATGATGAATAATAATAATAAATAATAAATAAATATTCCTGGACATTATGACATAGCGCCCTCTAGTTCCGTGCTAAGCAACGAGGCTTGTGTTACGGATACTAGTTGGTTGATATACTACATATATACTTTTTTTTTTTGTAAATACATACATATTATACATAGAAACATCCATGACTCGGATACAAATGTTTATGCTCATCACACAAACATTTGTCCCTACCGGGATTCGAACCCGGGACCCATAGCACAGAAGGCAGTGTTAACTACCGCTGGACTAACTGGGTCGTCAAATAATATAAGAATTTTACACAAAACGAGAGCCAGCAAACCTTTATAATCTGACTACTTGGCAATACCGTTATCCTAATGTGCTGTTTGTTAGAGTTTTCGATCCGGGTGTCCGATTGTCACAGGTATTCGTATGATAGATGGATTAACGTGCTTTCTGGGTCATCAACTTACGAGATGGAAAAAATGGGTACTCATCTTGCCTATTGCCATTTACCAGCCGGAATCTCATATTCCGAGCTGAAATTAAGATTTATACTTTGTATGTATGTTGTTCCTTTAAAAATGTTATATAATAACACAATGACACACTGTTTGACATGGGAATCAAACCCAAGAGTTCAACCCATGGCCAAGGCAGATCTAATTTGGAACCACAATTTCGTACTCCACAAATATAATAATTAATTAGTTATAACTAATCTAAAATAGGTCGTCGCCTTAATAAAAGATTTCACTGCCGCGCTCGCCAGATCGTGACGGCACACACAAAAATATGTTTGTCTCTTTCACACGTATAATTAACGCACTACGCGTCCCTTTCCTGCATTTCTATGTCATTGACTCGGTGCATGTTGGCATCAAGATAGGGTTTTCCAAAGATTTAATTTGAGGAAACGTTAAAGTTGTCTTGTTGACATTTTGACATCAATTTACTGGGGTATCCGTTTCAAAGCGTATAGATCGATGCAATACATAAATAGAGATTGCTTGTAAAGAAACGTAAGAAAGTGGAGGGGAAAAGTTATTTTATTTAAACACATTAAATGTTTTAACATGTCGAAAAATTATAACCTAAGTGACTTTTAAAAAGACAGATCTATTTACAGAAATAATTATCAATCCTTTTTATAACTTAATTGGCTTTTTCCCGTGACTTTGCCTGCGTAGAATAAGTAATTTTTCCGATGTACTTCATCATCAACGTATTTATAAAATAAATCTATCTTATTGATTTCGTACACTTACGCGAATATTAGACATTGAAATAAAACTACTTTGTACGGATTTTATTGAATCTATCTACTTATTTTCACCCTCTTTTAAGAAATTATCGATATCGCATTCAAACTTCCACCCTCCTTTTCAATCTCTACCGGTATTCAAATTATCTGTATAACATTTTTCGTTTAAATCGGTTCCACGGTTAAAGCGTGAAGAGGCAACAGAAAGACAGACAGACACACTTTCGCATTTATAATATTAAGTAAGTATGGACAGTATGGATTAATGAAAGAGAAATATGTGACATAAAATCCGACTATAAATGTCTTTTCAAGTAGTAATAACTGCATGGGTTCACATCGATGAGTAAATAAACAAAATAATAACAGCAGTTGGATAATATTACGTGTCGCGTAATGCACAGGGATTTGTGAAAGCAATACTAAGTAGCGTCGGCAAAACAAGCTGAGAAATATTGTCTTTTTAATGGTCTTTAAATGTATTGTGTAAATTATTGTATAAATTATGCCTCTGATTGCTATTTTACTGTTTCTTTATAACTTCTATTTGTTTTATTATAAAATATCTTCCAAGGAAAGATAAATAAGCATTCTGCTCGAAACAAAACAGATAGAAACACATCTAAATGATACCTTAATTCGATAAGCACTGGAGTGAAATTTCTTTGTGTCCAGCATTTACATCCACTATGATTGCATCGTGAAAAAAAAGAACGTCATTGAATCGTTCCGTCTTACATCAACAGCCGTCGACGAAACAATTTATTGGCAAAAACAATCAACTAATGAATCTGTCAACGAAAGTTAATTTGTTTAACTAAATATATGCCTGTAGCCATATTAATATTCTTAATGGGGAAGAATGTGTTTATTCTTCACGCTTATCTACTGCACCGATTTAGATGAAATTAAGTATGGAGTTAGTTGGAGTCCCAGCAAAGGGCAAAGGATAGGGTTTATCCCGCAAATCATTTCTTAAGGCGTGGAAACAAGGAGGTATTTTTTTATGGGGAATTAATATTTTTAAAGAAAGGACTATAAAACCTTTTATAAAATATAAATGATCAGATTGAATACAAAATAAGCAAAATAGCTAGCCAATTACTAATTGTATACTGACGAAGTCGCAGGCAAAAGCTAGTATAAAATAAAATGCTTTGACGTTTTGGAGTTCATATAACGAATTTTAAAATATGATTTAACCTGCTCTGATTTAAATAAAAACCTACATTTCCCTAGGAATTTCTTTATCATCATCATCATCATCATTATCAACCCATTAACGTCCCACTGCTGGGCACGGGTCTCCTCTCATTTGAGAGGGATTAGGCTATAGTCCACCACGCTAGCCTACTGCGAGTTGGTAGACTTCACATGCCATCGAGACAAATCTCTCAAGCATGCAGGTTTCCTCACGGTGTTTTCCTTCACCGTTTGAGCTTGTGATAAATACGCACATAACTTCCGAAAAGTCAGTGGTGCGTGCCTTGGGTTCGAACTCGAGACCTTTGACATCTCAGTCCACTGGTCATACCACTAGGCTACCACGGCTCATTTTCAATTTCTTTATACTTATAAAAAACAGTTTTCTTTGCACACCGTACGTTCCATTTACTGTCAGACTAAAATGCGTTTGCGCAACCACTTACCGATAAAGATGTCTTTACCGATTGATATCGATATTTACAGCAATACTTTATCGATTCGAGTATCAAGTTACAATTCGTTTTGTAGAAGCTGAAGCTACGAATCCGATTGTCACTGGATTGAAATAAGTTCTAAGGACTTAAATATAGATTCTAAGAGATAAATGACCGTAGAAACTTATTATGATACAAAGTTATCATACCGTTGTGTTTTTTTACCTCGGAGGTGGCAAACTCACTTACGGCCCCCCTGATGGTGATGAAGCCCTATGCTGCAATCATTTGGGAAACTTCGGCAGGTAGCTCAATCCACAGCCTGATTGTTGATTGAAGTTCCTCTGGAACCATACAGTACACGATGATATTGGTTCTAAATAGGTTCTTACGTAGCCTAGTTATATGAACGTAGACTAAAGTCTTAATACCTCGCCATACATTTTAAGTCCATACATTGCATAAATCTTTTTTGGGGAGAATTCTTTCTTTTCATAAAAAGCTCTTATTGAACTTATGGTATGATTAGTGCGCTGCAAAGTCAAAGGTCTCGCGTTGGATCTCAAGGATAAGGATCAAAATACCACTGATTTTTCGAAGTCCATTAAAGGAAACGGTGAAGCAAAACATCGTGAGGAATCCTGCATGCCTCAGAGATTATTTCGTTGGCGTGTGAAGTCTGCGAACACGCTAAGGTAGCGTGGTGGACTATTGCCTAATCCCTCTCATATAAGTGGAGATCCGTGCACAGCAATGTGACAATACTTGGGTCGATAGTGACGTATTGACAAACAAACAATATTGCCAAAAAACCGATTCCAAATTGAAATGGGACGGTAAGCACCAGCTTTCAAATAAAAAAAGAATCATCAAAATCGTTTCACCCAGTCGAAACTGATGAGGTAACAAACATAAAACAAATAATTCAGTCACATTGAGAACCTCCACTTTTTTGAAGTCGGTTAATAAGTAGCTCATGGCCATTTGCTGAAACTGAGTAGTTTATCAAACATAAGTGTAAGTGAATCAACCATAGGAAATAGGCCGTCAGTATTCGCACTCCACTCACGCTCAGTACTGTAATACTTCCGTATAAAGTATAGTGGACACGTAACAGATATTAAACCAGTCAGTTATTACGATGTACGCTAGCCTTGAAGCGTGAATATTATAACTGGAGTGGGTATCACGTATCACAAGAACGTTGTCGACTTGTAGAGAACGGACTAGCCTATTGTAGATCCCTTGAAGATGACAGTTGTAAGAGCTGGTTTTTTGAAGCATATTTTGGGAGTTCTCTTTTTTTTTGTCTTCAACCCTTTTAATGCTCTACTGCTAGTCTCAAGTCTTCTCTCAAGGGGAGTAGGCTATAGTTTGAAACACTTCGTTGGCCTATAGAGCAGGTTACCTTCAATAAGTTAGACTAACTCGAGGTCACTAGAAGTTGACGGACGCGAAGAGCTTATAATAATAGATCGTAGCAGTTTATGAAGGCCTTTGTTAAAATCGTCGTCTTCCGCCAAGCCATTTACTGCTACTGCTGACCATAGTCTTCTCTCAAGAAGCTATGTATGCAAAACACAATGATATAATTTTTATTATTAAATGCCATTGAATCATAAAATTACGGGACAATGTACTGTATTGGTTTCGCTAAATGGCGGGACAGTGCAAATTCGTACCTGATATCTAGGAGGCAACCCGTAAAATATACTGGAGATCTAGTCACCCTAACTATACCATAACAAAACACGTTACCAAAACCCCCGCAGTCAAGACTAGGCCAGTGGTTCGCTCGCCTCGCACAAAACAGAGCTAGGTTACATCACAACACGTTTCCCTCATTACGGCCATACGCGGCGAAACGAAAGCCAAACGTTTTGGACGCTTTCATCCGCGTATTGTCATCATATATTTATGATTTCGACACTCTTGGTGAATCGTGAAGATGTCGTTTTTTTCTTCAATCGTTTATGACAGAGGGAATACAATGACGTCTGTCGTCCCCGAAGGGTTAGGCAGAAGTGAACTATTGTTTCCACATTTCACCGTTATGGTTTAGGCCTGGTCCGATCCATAAAAGCGAGAGGAAATGTGTGTCGAATAACCAATCAGATCTCGTTATTTCCAAGTCTCCTCTCCGCAACAATATCTGATTGGTTATTATTTTAAAACATGTCTCCGTACGTTTCTTCTCTTCGCTTTGATAGAAACCGGACCTTAAGTCCATTGTAATAGGGACAAATTCAAATACAAATTCAAATATTTTTATTTCAAGTAGACCAATATTACAGGTTCTTTCGAAATGTCAACACTAGTTGCACGAGCCTGTTGCAAACCTAATATGAATTCAAACGCGCGAGCTGATACTCAGAATTTCATAGAAAACTCTAATAACACTTTGCTTAACATTGACAAAGGTATTGACGTAATACGGGATGGTAACCTGCTAACACACGATCAGACATGCATCTCCAAAGGGATAGAAAGTACTGATATGCACCTAGAAGTTAATAGGTATGTACCTAATAAGGTGCAAGCATATTGCCATTAACTAGATACAAATTCAGATTCCAATCTGATACTGCGAAAAAATCCAATAACATTTGGACCTAGGAACCTAAATAAAATGTAAATAATACGTGATTATTATTAACTATATTAAACACTGTTCATACTTCGTTTTTAATTAACAATAATTAAATATATTGTAAATTTATATGTTATTAAATATATAACAAAAAAACGTCCCATTTATTAATTCATTCATTCAATGTAAATGATTCCATTCAGCTCCATCCATTCACCGTATCCGAAATGACCTTATTTTTTTTAATTCAAACAGATGCCAACGCACCACTTCGAGCTCGATACGAATCCACAGAGTATAATTTAAAAAGAATGAAGCACGCCCTTGAAAAGCCTATGTTTATACAAACTGACGTGCGAACGCCCATGAAAAGAGCCGATCTATACGAATTCCCGAATGTGACGAACCGACTGGCTGATCTGCCAAAATTCAGGCCTATATCTGACGAGCAAATGCTGAAAATTAACGAGATTCTTGACAGTTTACCTTCAAGATTGCCGACGCGAGAGGGTCGAGTTTTGAACACCCCCAGTATGCTTACTTTACCAGACTTAGGGACGACGGAAAAGACCATAGAATCGAATGACAGACAAGACGGGAAGCGGTGTCCTCAGGGAGGCACGTGCGAGTTTTTTTTCTACTGCTGGATGGTCGGTGGGCTACTAGAAGGCTCTTGCGGGACCCTCTTGAAAGGTTGCTGTCACAGAGTGGCCAAAGCCGGAATCTTGGGCGTGCAAGACTCGAACAGTCTAGAAATTGGCAGCGAAGGCTTAAGTTACGGACCTGTGGTTAATGATGAAAGTAAGTGGATCTGATGGCAAGCCAAAGCGTAATTTGAAGAATTAATAGAATGTTTCTAGATAATTTTTGCACGCTTTTTTGAGCACATGTACTTACAAAGTTTTGTCTAAAGAGGTTTTAATTTGTGCGGTTTGTAGTCTAAGTGTTTAGATTGGCATGTCTGTTTTGTTAGTAGACGTTAGATTAGATTACTTTGTGCATGAAAAAAAAACATTGAAAAAAATCACGTAAGTATTATTTAGAAGTATCTGCGCAATATGAAAAATAGTTTTTCTTTAGATTTTTGTACTTTAATTAACATTATACTTCTAAAATGTGCGTTTTCAAAAAGTTTTCTAGAAACAGATTTATTGACAAAGTGACCATTTTTATTAAATTTGATTCTAATTTTACGCTTCGGTGTGGCCAACATCAGAGCAGTGCCATCTAGCGTCGACTAAATGTACTAACTGAGCTCGGATGTGGTCGTTCGGCAAGACATAGCTAGAATTAGCCAATTTTATCGTTCACTTCGGGATCCGGTGACGTCCACAGGTACTGAAAACTTATTGTACATATGTGATATATATTTTATATGTTGTATATTCTTATTTTTTTCTAAATCCGCCTCTTTATTCTAACTATGTCTTGCTTTCTCACTATACATATAGATTCTGTATATATCGTTGATATATTTTTTATACTAACTCACTAAAATTATGAACATATGTATATCTTTGTCCTGCTCTAGCTTTCGGCAGGTAAGTGCTTCTATCTCTTTTTATTTATAGGTAAAATTAATGTGTATATTTTTTTATTACCGTAAAGAATTATAGAGCAATGTTGTTTTGCAGACTCAGTTTAAGCCTTTGGTTGTCTGTGATTATGACATAAGAACAATAGATCAAATAGAGAATAAAAAAATAAAATAAAACGATTCATAGACAACAGACGCGGTGTAATAGGAGACATAATGTTTTAGCCTAGTATGCTTGTCTTGATGAAAGATACACACAAAATTAAATCACATACCTAAGTTTTGTAAACGATAAACTTTAGCATCTTTAGTTAACTTTATACATCATCAACCCATTACTGTCCCACTGCTGGGCGAGGGTCTCTTCTCACTTGAGAGGGATAAGGCTATAGTCCACCACGCTAGCCTGCTGCGGGTTGGCAGACTTCACATGCCATCGAGAAAATCTCTCAAGCGTGCTGGTCTCCTCACGATGTTTTCCTTCACCGTTTGAGCGTGTGATAAATACGCACATAACTTCCAAAAAGTCAGTGATGCGTGCCTTGGCTTTGAACTCGAGACCTCTGACACCTCAGCCCACTGGTCATACCACTAGGCTACCACCGCGTGTTAATTTTATACATACATCACCAACCATCAAGCCTGGATCCTCTAAGGGTTAAGCAGTGGATAAATATTGTATGTCTACAGTTCTTAGTTCCTATACCTACCATTACATTGACTGGGTGATCCTATTGGCTTTATTGGTATTGGCCGAATACAAATCTAGATTCCGAGTTGTTACTGCAAATTCCATCCAAGACATTCAATAACATTTTGTTCGTCCTGGGAATCGATCCCACGTTCTCAACTTTAGTATTGTCGCATGGGACCATACATACATAGACATGTATATTCATACACTCATATCTTTTCCCCATATACGTAGACAGAAACTACAGAACGCCACGCGCTACGATCCCTGCATATCACTTTTGCCTCGTCCATACATAAATCTTGCCATGCACGCACGCCGGTTACGAGTACTACACACTTGACCTTTTTGAATGAGTTCACCATTTACATCGATTTATTGTCTTCTAGGGCGTCCCTTACGGAACCGTTTCAGATTTTTAAAATAGGGGAGTCACTAAACTGACGGCAATCGGAATTCTCATGCTGTCAGAATAGTCACTTCCCTAACGAGCTCTGATAACCTTACTCACTCGTAAAAATACAACTATTGTTGTTTCACTGCGGTGTTCTGTAAGGTGGAGGCACTGCTGGGCACCGGTATCCTCTCGTTTGAGCTGGATTAGGTTATAGTCCACCACGCTAGCCTACTGCGGGTTGACAGACTTCACATGCTATCGAGAAAATCTCTCAGGCATGCAGGTTTTCTCACGATGTTTTCCTTAACCATTTGCGTGCCTTGAGTTTGAACTCGAGACCTCTGACATCTCAGTCCACTGGTCACCGCTAGGCTACCACAGCTCAAGTGAGCACAAATGAGGTCTCAATAATCAAATGAAAAAAAAATATGTGGTAGCCAGCACGACTGTTAATCCCGAGATTCTAGGTTCCATTTCTAAGTCAAGCATAATGTTACTGGGCGATTCTATAAAAAATTTAGATCCGGAGTTTGGATTGTATCTAATTTATAGGAGTAATTGTATGTACAACACCTCTGGGTACTCCTGCTTGGGTATAGGCGCGATAGTTCGAGTACTTAGCGTGTTATATTACACGAATATAAGTTAGAAAATTCCTTCACCATATTTTTCATCGCACTCCATTAAAAAATGTATTAAAAAGAATTGCAAGCCCAAACGTACATACAAAAAGATACTATTCATGTCATCCAAAAAAGTTTTGCAAACGACCCATCACTTAACACCGCGATTGTACCGTACAGCTGATTCTTACGCAAGCACGCTTTCTCTTCGGCGCCGGCGCATACAGACGAACACACAAGCTGGCGTCATGCTGTTATTATTTCACGTGTTATGAACATGAATAACTTGTGTGGTAGGGTGTGCGAATTTTTTGGAAAGACGGATTTGTAATACCTTTACTCCTCTCGCGTAAAGGATAGGCAGAAAGTGCAGAACGCCACGCACGTTAATAAAAAGTCAGTCATTTTAACATAGTATCATCACACCGGTATTTTGACAGAGGTTAGATAGAGGAATACCTACTGATATACACTCATAAATGTTGGTTTTTCTGTTGGCAAATGACTTAGATTCATCTGAAGACACTAGTCTTTTTGTTTCTATTACGTGTGCTCCAAAAATGTACTTAAACAAACGTAGATATCATTTTGAAATCCGACGCAAAAACTGAGGACATATTTTTTACGCCGTGTGACACTGTTGTACTATACCTACATTAAGAAAACTCTATAAAAAATGTCAAGAAATTGTTTATTTACTATGAAATTAACTGCATAAACTAAACGTCACGGTGGCAAGCGGTGAAGGAATTTGTAGAACAAATAAAAGAGATAATTTTTTGAGATGAATTTTAAAATTAATCTTCTAATTTTACGAATAGAAAACAACATCTGTTGAATTATCTTAATCAGATCGTTTACAACCCCACTAGTGGGCAAGGCGCTCCTATCTTGATAGGTATTGATTACGCTATAACCCGCAACGCACAAAACACAGTGTGGGTTAGCAGACATCCCACGTCATCGAGAAAATCTCTCATGCATATAGGTTTCCCCACGATGTTTTCATCTTCTGCAAAATCTGTCCAATATAATCAAAATTAATATTTTTCTTAAATAATCTGTAATATCCTATTTTATTTTAAATCATGTTTGAACTTTCCACCAATCTATCGAGACAGATTAAACAAATAAAATCCGGATAGAAAAAAAAATGGGATTAAAACCTTCTTGTTTTCTCGAAACGGTACCGGTGTTATCGTTAAACGCGCTAAAAGCATATTAAACGCGTCATTAACTATAAATACTGTTATTGTGTACTATTTTTACGGTGCATGAGCAAATTACATGGATTTATTCAACTTGCTTTACTAATTTTCACTTTTTGGAGGTAACTTAAATTTTAGTTTGTTAGAAATTAAGCATTCTTAGCAATATTATTTACGTTTTATTTTGTTGATAAAGGAATTATACCGACAGTGTAATCTATTCGGCAAACAAAGGATAATCGTATTGGCTCCTTTAAACTGAGAAGGATGGAAATTTTAGGTCATTTGAAGTATAGTTTAATCATTACTTATTGTAATTTAAGATGGGTACAATTTAGGTCTTTGCAAGTCGAGATATATATGCCAGTCTGTACATACTAAGATTTAACTCGTGCTATATAGATGTAGCTATAAGTACTTTGAGTTATTGGACTCCTAAGATACATACATACACATCATACATACATACATGCATGCTTGTATGTCAGGACTCAAGGTCCAATTTAATCAAATTACTTTTGAAACTAGTAGCACAATTCCAAAGAGTAAGACTTATGCAGAAGAACCGACAAGAAAATGCACAGATGCTCATTTCAGATAAGGTTCAGTATAAAATATAAAAACAAAAAAGGCCAATGCAATGTGGCTTCAAAAACCAAAATGGAGAAACCAATTTTGTTGCAGCAACCACAGCGCTGTAGGTTTATTTTGCAATATCTCTAAATGACATATGTGCATGACATATTGCAAAAAAATAGCTTTTGTAATACTACGAATGTTTATAGACTCGACCTTGTGGTTTTCACGCTAAGAAATATCGAAATTAGTTATGATTCATGATGGTTACAAATGGTATTTTGTTTTTATACTAAGCTAATTGTATCCGGCTAAAACAGACACATTCGAATTGAGAACTTCCTCCATTTCGAAGTCGGTTCAAAAACATACACTATCTTTACGGGTCCAGAGGAACAATTACACTGTGGAATGAGCTACCTGCCGATAATTTAGAACCAAACGATTACAGCATGGGGTTTTTCAAAAAATGTGTGACAAGATATTTACTGCGACATATTTTTGGTGTTGCGGATGTCCCTAGGCTACGGTAACCGCTTACCATCGGGTGGGCTGAAAGATCAACACTTTCATGGTATTAAACAAATATTTACATCGGATTGTCAAGTTACAAGTCACGGGTTCAAAACAAAGGGATTGATTGTTCAAAATTACGTGCGTTTAAAATATCGCACGGTAAAGAAAAACAGTAAATGGATTATTACATCTTGCCATTCGTGGATGTTCTCGGTGGCAAGAGTCTGCCAACCCAAACTAGGCTAGCGTGATGACGTGTCTTAGTAGTCCTTGGCGATAAGGCTATAAGCCTAACCCTTAACTTTAATAGCTTCAGTTCACAATATGGTGCATATATTATGATGTCCACCGCCCTCTACAGCTTTGTACAAGATCTCATGCCTGCTAGAGTCAAGGTCAAATTAAAATAAATGAATATTTCCGGACATTATGACACAGCGCCATTTAGTTCCGAGCTAAGCAACAAGGCTTGGGTTACGGATACTAGTTAATTGATATTAGTATATCATATATAATTATACTTTTTTTATAAATACATACATATTATACATAGATACATCCATGACTCGGATACAAATGTCCATGCTCATCACACAAACATTAATTGTCCCTACCGGAATTCGAACCCGGGACCCGTAGCACAGAAGACAGCGGTAACTATCGCTGGGCTAATCGGGTAGTCAAAGTCAAAGTATCATTTATTCAAGGTTCTTTTTGAATCTCGACACTAAAGATAGTCCCCAAAAACACCCGCCCTTTACCGCTTCTTAGTGTTTTTGCTGGAAAGAACTAGCGGCGTAATCGTCTAGATATAGTAATCGCTAGCCGTCTAATAATAATAATAATCGGGCAAACATACTATATTCTTCTTCATGATTCCTGTAATATTTCTTCTCCATTTAATGTCATCATGCCATAAAGAAGAAAAAATCAATCGCTGCTTCTAAAAAAAGTAAGGAAACTAACAAAATAAGTATGTATAAACAGATAGACAAAACATCTTACTTATATAACAATTTAGCACAACATTATTGAGGTGAATCGATTAAAGCATATCCGAATCGAATTTTAAAGATATAACCTACTATCGATAAATTGTTTTTGAAGTACATCTCTTGTTATTATATAAAAAGCCAGAAAGATTGGGTCGGCACGTAATTTAGCGCTTAGTGTCTATATTCTTTGGCGAAAATAAACCCAACTGATTAATACGATCTGCATTTTTAGATGCTTTTTTATTTCATTAACTGGAGGAGCTACACTGATTGTAATTGGTAGTATTTTATTCTATTCTATTGTTAAGTAATAAACACGTTCAGTAGTCAACAAGTTCTGATAGTCTGGTGGTGTGACCAGTAGAGTGTAAATCCAGAAATCTCGAGTTCGTACCCAAGGCCACTGTGTTTTTTAAGTTATGTGCGTATTTATCACATGCTCAAACTCTGAAAGAAAACATCGTGAGGAAACCTGCATGCCTGAGAGATTTTCTCCATGGTGTGTAAAGTCTGCCAACCTGTAGTAGCGTGGTGGACTATAGCCCAATCGTTCCCAAATGAGAGGAGATCCGTGCCCAGCAGTGGGACAATAATCGGGTTGGTGATGATCAAATCAAATTCAACAACACAAAAAGCTTTTGCAGTAAATAACTTAGAAATAATTTTTTGGTTTCATTCGTAATTAGAAAATGGGTTTTATTATTCAAACCAACCTACTTTTTTATCTGTTCTACAAAATTTTTTAACGTTCGTTTCAATTTATCATAGTAAATTTCACATTTAATTAATATATTTTTTTGCGATTTTTGTATGACATGAGGGTAGCACGTCATATAAATAAATATTTGCTTTGTGCAGTAATCAAACCCGGAATCTGTAGCGTAAAAGTCGAATATTTAGCCATTGCTAATCATTAGTATGTAGAATTTCCTTACTCGAAATCTCTTGAGAATGGAATATACATTTTTTGAAGTAATTACATACAAAAATACAGAGAACATAATGCAATGCTTACTTAGTCATAATTAAGTAAGCTGTATTTTCCGTTTTATCTTCGTGGAATTAATGTTAGCCCACAATTGGGCAAGACACTATACACTGTGGCAATACCGGACCTAGAGAGTGAAATGAATAGGCAATGTCAGCGTCCTATATGGGCAGTTAAAGCGAAGCGAGGCGATGCGATGCAATGCAAAAGGTAAATAGTGGAAACAGAATTATAATAATATTAATGCATAGGTACTGAACTACTTTTTACGGGTTATATCGCGGTATGTTGATATAATTGACGATCTGCTTGTAACTATGGATTCTGTAAAGGATTAGAAACGTTGGAACTGAATAATATCAATTAAATCCGTAGAAAGGAATTTACGTTTATTTTTTAACATAGTTTTTTTTGCTTGATATTCGTGTTTAAGTAATGTGTCTATATCTTGATACCTATATACAAATATTTTGACTATATTTTGTTGGTGAACCCTGTAAATTATAGTTTGACAATTGGATCCGGTAGGTGGCGCTATCTGTGCGAAGTCGGTGGGGGTCCCTAAGTAAATATAACTATAATAGCGTTGGTTTTTATATAATTAATGGATAAGGTGTGAATGTTAATTACTAGACTCGCAAAACCAAATTGTTTATTTACTTTTACGTCAATTGTGATACAATAACATTGTGAACACATAATAAAAGTAATTAAGTACTTATCTACAAACTCATTAGAGTTACTAAAGCAAATCTAGCAACTATTGACAGTTAACACGTGTTGGTGACAAATAAAACAAACAAACAAACAAACAGTTTTATCGCTTTCCGTCATTTTATAGCATCCGTTGTTCACTGGGGACAATGACACGGATTTAATAAATGAGGAGAATGCCTGAGCTACGTTTGGCAAACGTATGGGGGATAGCCGAATTATATCACCAATATTTACGAAACTTGGCCAATTTGAGCATAATTACATTTAAGTATCGATGAGTAATATGTTTTTATTATATGTAGTTAAACTAAATCTAATATATAAAATTCTCGTGTCACAGTTTTCGTTGCCATACTCCTCCGAAACGGCTTGACCGATTTTGATGAAATTTTTTGTGCTTATCCGGTATCTATGAGAATCGGCCAACATCTATTTTTCATCCCCCTAAAAGTTAGGAGTAGTCCACCAACCCCTATAATGTGGCAAAACAACGTTTGCTGGGTCAGCTAGTAATCTATATATTGAAGCTGTAATAGCCTTTATTTAAAATCTAACTAATAACGTCATAAATGCGAAAGGAGATGCTTTACGCAAAAACCGCTTAACAGATTTGGGTGAGCATACATAGTATATGTAGTATATTACCTGGATTAACACATAGGCTACTTTTTATCTATATACTATGTGGGCAATGCCGCGGGAGGCTGCTGGTGATAGTAGGCCGACAGTTGATGAATAATATCAAAGTATTTAGTTTTATTTTAACGTTTTGAGACAAATTTCACGCTGTTATGTCTAGACAAAGTGGTTAAACAATCTACATCGTACGCTATGTTATCGGGTACGATTCCTGCGAGCCAATACAATGCACTTGATACTCTTGCTTTTGTTAATACAGTACATTTAAATTTGTTTTTTTTATGGTGATAAGGGCGCAAACGAGTAGGCAGCTCATCTGATGGTAAGTGATGACCGCCGCCCATAGACATATGCAACATCAGAAGCTTGCAAATGCGTTGCCAAACCCCTTAGAAACCGTTCAGGTTTCTTAAAATAGGGAGTTACTGAACTGACAGCAAACGGAACTCCCATGCAGTCAGAATAGTCACTCCCCCAATGAGCTCTGGTAACCTTACTAACTCGCAGAAAGACAACTATTGTTGATTCACTGCGGTCTTCTGTAAGGCGGAGGTACTTCCCCAGTCGGGCAGCTCAATTTGAGCGAGAAATCTCGCTATGCCCTACCTCCTACATAATAATAAATAAGATTATATTGCCATCTGTGTGTGTCTTTTACGTGAGAGTTGTAGTTATAGGTATCACGACAAAGTCTGTCGTATAAAGGATACTTTATACAATTATAGAAGATATTAGGTTATGTTAAATAATATACATACATATTATGTATGTATGTGCATATTTATCTGTCATTCGTCAAAGTAAACAACGGTGAAAGGCAGCGCATAGCGAGTGTAGCGGAGTACTGCGGAAACAACGCGTCGCCGTGCCTGATTACTGGCCGATTGTGCGTGGTACAAGTTATAAGTATATCATTTGAGTTGAGTTGTTTATTATATCATTTGAGTACATATTTGAACCTTTTGAACGCTACAGCGCAAAATTTGCGTGTCCCGTCGCTACTTTAAAGCAGACTTTGGTTTTAATTTAGACGATTTTTTTAAAATCTTCGATTCCAAGACATGGTGACGTCGCTCATTTGGATAATTTTCGCGTCACGTATTTGTGACAATGGCGTTCAAAGGGTTAATGACAAACAACTTAAAATATACTGACTATGTATCTTTAGTACCTGCGTGCTCTACCCTCTAAGCTAATCTCCCCTACAGGGTAATACCACAAGCGTTACAATTCATACATCTCTGTGTCACATTCCGAAAAGTAACACAGATGTCCTTATACAATCTTTTTGTATTTTTTTGCATATTTCAATCTAAGATTTTTAATTTTTTTATTAAAAAAGAAAATTTCAACTTCAGGCAGGATTCTAACCCGCGTCTCTTGAATAAGTACCTACTCCAGACGCTCTGCCAACTGAGCCACCGAGGTATCCGCCTGATGTGTTGAATTTTGCCTTCTTTTATGTTACTTATGTCTTACGGCGACATAGCAACATCGATTGGACAATTCTGTCCAACCCAGAATTTTTCTTTATTAATAAAAAAATTAAAAAGATGTCCTTATGTTTGGAATTTCTAACAGGATTTGTGGTCAGGAGAAACGTAGGTGTTCAGTCTTTTATTACTTCGAGATTATGACAACAATAATAATAATAAAATACCTAGACATTATTACCCAGCGCCATCTATGATCATGATACTAGAAGGTTGATATACTACATATATACTTTTTTGTGAATACATACAAATTATACGTAGAAACAGAATTATTATATCACGATAAAATCCGTAAAAATAGTAGTTATACTTCAACATTTCTGAGAAAATTAACTTTGCGGTCGCTCTTGCTACATCTTTTAACTTGTACCACACAACAAAAGCGGCGCAAGCGACGGAGCGTGGTTTCTTCCGGCGGCTCAGCCTGATAATCAAAGGTCTTCTACTTCCTGGCAATTATCTGAAGATAATACGATGCACCGCGAATACTGTAAGGATTTTTACATACATCATACTCAGCATATTGAGATTCTTGCAGCTATCTTCTCCATAACATCTTCAAGAAGATCTTTAACAACTTCAAATGAACTTCAAATGAACTTTTGAAAACGATAAAATGCGTGCAACTAGCCTCTTAACGTTTTCAAAAGATCTTGAAAAAGTTTATTTGAAATTAAAACCTTTTAAATTTGGATTGAGCCCTGATCGTTAGCAGAAGTGTACTAATGTAGTAATACTCACATTTTGCCGGTAAGTTTTTAGGCTACTAAGAACTTCATAGAAAAACCCAATAACTCTTTGCTCGCCCTGGGAATCGAGCTCAAGACCTCTTGCTAAGCAGTCGCACTTACGGCCACTAGGTACAAACCACTTTATAAAAATGAATATTCAAGAATACGATATGGTGTGCTCGTTTTCAGAATGAAGATAAATTTATTTTGGATTAAATTCACACTTTCTTATGCATATTTGAAAGCAGTGTTTTTTTGTCGTATGATACAGCGCTTGACTTGTATTTTGAAAACAAACAGTTTCTACTGTTTCGAAATTTTATCTCTTTAGTTAAAAGTAGTATTTAACGACCTACTAAGTTCACAAAAGTAATTAATTAATGTAGTCCCTTTATTTCAGGAGCGGTTTTAAAAATTCTGATTATTATAATAATCGCTACCGCTCATAAAATAAATACAACTTTCACTTCCCGCTTATGACTTGTACCATAAGTCAAAGTTTTGCGCGTGCGCGGCCGAGCGTCAGTTCCGGCGCGTTGCAATCAAGGGCGGACTACTTCCGGCCCATTATCTATCTACACATAGATAAATAAAAATAAGATTTGCAAAAATATAGTTAGATTAGCTGATTCCCGCGACTTCGCGTGCAAGTGTTATTGGGTTTTATCCATGAATTTCTCAGTAGAAGCTCGGACTTTGGAATCTTGCTGTACCTATGGCAATAGGCTCGCACCTATTAAATGGACTTAAAACATACCGGCGAAATGTGATTATACATTAGTATTAATACACCTCTGCCTAACCCCTTTGGGTCGACTGGGAGTGATGGTAAATGTTTCATACATACTTACATGTTCCATGCATTGTTTGTTTGTGAAACTTTGGTCTGCCTACGGGCGGGTCATGAGTCGCGGGTTTGATCCCCGCGCGACGCAAACGATTGTACAAATTAACAAATGACATGACCATGTTTGACAAATTTCATCATAACCATACAACCCTAATAAAGATTATTTAGTCAAAAAACTATTTTGAAACAAAAAGAGCGTGTATTTCCTAACTGGACCTCATCTTATTCAATTTGGTTAGATACAGATCAAGATTTAATCTCGCAATCTCAAAAAATATAGGCATGAAAGTTATTCACTTTCAACTCCAAATTATCTTAAAATATTCAAGATTCCTCTCCGAGACATATAAATTAGTCTTTCGTTAGATTCTATTGTGTTACAACGTCCACAATAGAATCTGTTGCCATTGTCGAAATACATAGAAAGTGTTTATGAAATATGGACCCAGATTTGGTATGCTTTGTTGTTAGGTGTGTCACCCACTGCCGAAGTGGTAGCGAAGCGAGGCGCTGGCGACATCAAGATATTTAAGGCTTTACCAATTTTGATCTGTGGTAGCCTAGTGGTGTGACATGTCAAAGCTCGCGAGTTCAAACCCGGGCACGCACCACAGACTTTACGGAAGTCATGTGCGTATTTATCACATGGTCAAACGGTGCGGGTTGGCAGACTTCACATGCCATCGAGACAAATCTCTCAAGCTTGCAGGTTTCCTCACGATGTTATCCCACTGGAGGGCACGGGTCTCCACTCTCCTCTCATTCATTTGAGAGGCTATAGTCCACCACGCTAGCCTACTGCGGGTTGGCAGACTTCACATGCCATCGAGAAAAACTCTCAAGCATGCAGATTTCCTCACGATGTTTTCCTTAACCGTTCGAGTTTCGTTTGACATCTCAGTCCACTGGTCACACCAGTAGGCTACCACAGCTCTTAGTATTACATAAAACATAAAAATAAACCGGTAAAGTGTAACTATGCGTCGTCAGTTGTCTTCTGCCGACACTTTCCGAGATAGGCGTGAGTTCAAAGACATTAAAATTCAAAATAAATAAAGAACCTATTTTAACAAATGGTGGTTTAAGACATGGTAGTTTTTATAACCTATTTGAATAGTTATCGGTAAACAGTTAACTATTAAACCCACGCTGCAATGGCATGTCCAAACCTATAAAAAAGATCATTTACATAAGATTCTAATAGTATCGTGTTTTATAAAACTAACAAAATATCCCATGATAAATATAGACCTTAATTGGTATTTAATAAGGTTTACACTATGTAGCGTAGGACGAAACTAAATAAATTTACATATACAAATTTTTCTGACTTTCTATCCTGTTTTGTTTTGTGAAATTGAATTCACGATAATGTAACTTTAGGTTTATATTCGTGTTGCTTGGTTGAAATACCCATATGTAAAACAAAAAGTATTTTTAAGTTGTTTGTGCTTTCTTCAATCCCTTATTTCAATTATCGTCCTACATTCAATGTGACATTTGCGTGATTTCATTCTATTTCGACTTTAAGAGACAAAATGATTCACTGAGTTAAAATAAATAAATATTTCTGGTCGTGGGTTCGATTCCCACGGGACACAAATATTTATGTAATGAATATAAGTGTTTCCTATTTATTATAAGTATGTATTTACAAAAAAAAAAAAGTATATAAGTATTTATATCCATTGTCCCAGTACCCATAGTACAAGCTCTGTTTAGTTTGGGACTAGATGGTGATGTGTAAAATGTCGCAGAATATTTATTTATTTATTATGACACAGCACCATCTAGTTCCAAGCTAAGCAACGAGGCTTGTTTTACGGATACTATGTAGTTGGTTGATATAGTACATAATATACTTTTTGTTGTAAATACATACTTAATATATAAAGATACATCCATGACTCGGATACAAATGCTCATGCTCATCACACAAACATTTGTCCCTACCGGGATTCGAACCCGGGACCCGTAGCAGAGAAGGCAGCGTTATCTACCGCTGGATCAGGTCGTCTAGTTAAGTCGTATATTTATGAGTTTTTCTTAGGTATTAAAAAAACACTCATAAATATTTAATGGTTGTCATTTTTTATAAATGGGACATTTACGTCTAGGTGCAGAGTGGAATATATGGCGGGATACATTGAAAACTTTTTTAGACTAACTCCCAGAGCCTGTTAATATTTTTTATACTTTTTCAATATATTTTTTTGTTGATAAGGGGGCAAACGAGCAGGCGGCTCACCTGATGGTAAGTGATGACCGTCGCCCATGGACATTTGCAACACCAGAGGCTCGCAAATGCGTTGTCAAACCCCATTGAAACCGTTCAGGTTTCTTAAAATAGGGAGTTACTGAACTGACAGCAAACGGAATTCCCATGCTATCAGAATAGCCACTCTCCCAATGAGCTCTGGTAACCTTACTCACTCGCAGAAAGACAAATATTGTTGATTCACCGCAGTCTTCTGTAAGACGGAGGTACTTCCCCAGTCGGGCAGCTCAATTTGAGCGAGGATTCTCGCTATGCCCTACCTCCTACAATTTTTTTCAATTATCTCAATCAAAAAATAAAAAGAGATGCAGTATAATTAAAAACAGTTAACTCTAATTTGTACTATTGTGTATTCAGGTTATTCTCAATATATTCAAAGGCTTAAGTGGCAATGAGAATGATTAAGAGACCATTTGAGTGTTTGCGGACGTGTCCGGGGTTCTGAGTAGTTAAGTAACTCAATCATGGTAGGCAGTTATATCACGGCGAAAGCTGCCCGCCTGACCGACATAATATGTTATGTTACGTCAAATGATGTAATTCTGTTGTATATATGTATATTTACCGGTATACCTTATGGATTTCCGTTGTTTTTAAATATTAAGCCTTTATAGGTATCAATGTTTCCGTTGTGTAATTAATTATTATCAATATACCACGGTGAAATCCGTTAAAAGTAGGTTTATTTGTGTACGTAAGTAGGTAATATATCTCCATATTATATACTAGCTGCCTCCCGCGGCTTTGCCCGCATGGTATATAGTTAAAAAGTAATCTATGTGTTAATCCAGGTAATAAACTACATGTATGCTAAATTTAATTCAAATCTGTTAAGCGGTTTTTGCGCGAAAGAATAACAAACATCCATCCATACATCCATACTTACAAACTTTCGCGTTAGTAATATTAGTAGGATATTAATATTTTACAGAGAAGAGATGTGATTTTTTGTTTGTTTGTATTGAATTAGCTCCGAAACTACTGTAACTAGACCGATGTTAATAATTCTTTCACTATTAAAATGCTATATTATCCGTGACAAATATAAGCTAAATATATTTTTTAAACAGTTAGGTTTTCGTATGAAAACTTAAATAACGTAACCAAAACTGTGAAAAAAATACCGAAAAAAAACCCTTAGGCCCAGTTTCCAAAGCGAAGAGGACAGGAGATGTACGGAGATGTCTTTTTTAGTAACCAATCAGATATCAATGCGGAGAGGAGACGTGGCAATAACGAAATCTGAATTATTCATTTTGATGGATTCCAAACACATCTCCGTACGTCTCCCCTCCTCTCCGCTTTGGTGGGAACCGGGCCTTACTGAGATATTTCTCAAAGATTGTATTTAAAAAATACTATTATTAAATAATCTACCCGTGAGAAACCGGAGCGGGTTATTGGTGTAAGAAAGCAATATGTCAATAAATTATGTCATAATGTATTTTTATATAATTAACCCCAGAATTAATACTATTTCGACGAAATGTATTTACCTTTATCTCGATATTTCCGTTTCTTGTCTGTTGTCATTAATATTGATCTGACTTTGTTTATTAACATAGTGACTTTTAATACTTATGCAAAAATTAAATAAAAGTACTTTTAACGGATTTCATTGCAGTGTAAAAACCAATTATTTTGCCATTTTTATTTAATTTAAAAGAGCTGTGGTAGCCTAGCGGTGTGACCAGTGGACTGAGATGTCAGAGGTCTCGAGTTCAAACCCTAGGCATGCACCACTGACTTTTAAAAAGTTATGTGCGTATTTATCACATACTCAAACGGTGAAGGAAAACATCGTGAGGAAACTAGCATGCTTAAGAGATTTTCTCGATGGCATGTGAAGTCTGCCAACCCGCAGTAGGCTAGCGTGGTGGACTATAGCCTAATCCCTCTCAAATGAGAGGAGACCCGAGCCCAGCAGTGGGACAGTAATGGGTTGATGATGATTTAATTTAAAAGACTATCTATGGAGTTTCTTGCCGGTTCTTCTCCATAAAACCTACCTATTGGAACCGTGCAACGAGTTTTGACAATTCAAAAGTATCTGTAAAATTGGTCTAATTGAAATAAACCTTTGACTTTGTGTATTGAAATTATTTTGAATAGGTACTTTACTTTACATTATTATTACATTTCTATGGCCATGAAAATACTTAGGTGTTGGATGTAAAGTTCTTGTTATTTATTGAAAATTAGTCTTGCAGCTTTTGGCATGGATTAATTTGTTATTTCACTGCGGTTTTCTGTAAGGCAGATGTACTTCCCCAGTCGGGCAGCTCAATTTGAGTGAGGAATCTCACTATACCCGAAATACCCCTCAGTTTTTTTATAAATTCTATGATGAGGTTCCAAAAACAATTTATCCTTAGAATTTCTCGGTAATCAAATGGTTGAGTCTAAGTTATCTAGCTCCGAGGGTTGTGACACGGATACTATTATACTATACTATTTCCTATTTCCTGCATACATATTATACATAGACACATACATGACCCAGGTACAAATGTCCATAAAAATTCTATGCCTTTAACGGAAAAGAGCCCTGTTTCCGCTACGCTAACTAGGTCATAAATTTGTTATGAGATCATCAAAACAAACCTACATACATACATTATTATGCTGCCCTTCTTACTGCTAAGTGTTGTTTAACTTTCTCCAAACGTCCCAAGCATTACATCGCGATAACTATTATACTCGTATTTCGTAATATCCCACTCACGTCTGTAATCTGCATTACAGTAGCAGTCACAATTTGTCGTAAATACAAATAATATTTGTGTTTGGAGGAGAGCTCTCCTAATTTACCCTTTCTCTCTTCTGTGACCTTGTGACCTGTGATTGCATGTAACCTTTTTATAACTATTCCTTACTTCAGGAGCTGTATAATCTTCTATTAAACGGCTTTTTAGTGACCACTGAAATGATTTTAATGAGGTAAAGTTCTCGCACTCTCTTTAAACTTTTAAATGCGTTTAAAGAGAGTGCGAGAACTTTACCTCATTAAAATCATTTCAGTGGTCACTAAAAAGCCGTTTAATAGAAGATTATACAGCTCCTGAAGTAAGGAATAGAGGATTTAAAGAGGTTTCCCTCATAGGTTTTAGGAAATAGCTCCCTTCTTCCACATTATGTCCTTGGCTTTCATTTAACTGTTGAAATTTTATATTTTTATTATTTCTCCGCTTGCGTCACGTTATTTTTGCCAAATGACCAATTTCTTAACGTTATATGGCCATTATTTGATTGAGTGGAGGTTTTGATGAATTGGGTACCCGCAGGCTAGCTCATTGAGAGCGGAAATTATTGCTTAACTGGTATCTATGCCTCTCTTCCGGATAGACAAAGAAGTTGTTCCTTGTTCGTACTATTCCGTGGCCTCGTTCTTTTGTATTATATGCTCGGAAAGAGAGGATGCGGCTTCCCACGCGTCTCTCCTCTCTCCCCTGACCAGTAACTTTGTCAAGAGAGAGAGAGAGAGAGAGGTCAAATCAGAGACTGTCCTAAATATCAACTGCATAATTTTCAATGCCTCTATCCTTTTTCAAGGTCTCCTCAAAACGACTCTAGTAGAATAAATAAATAATAATACGTATAAGTATGCCAACCTACATTGATATGATTCAGATTCAATATGTGTAGTGCGTATGCATGTTTGTATGTCTGTTACATAACACTAGTTGTTTATTTGGCTTCGCTCATGCAGTGAACATTTATTCTTTGCATTTGTTATGGGATTACGTTGTGTTGTGCTATCCTCAAAAATTGGTAGACTGGATTGGATGACTCTCAGATTTCCGTAAAAGGACTTGGCTTGTTGAAAATTTATTTTTAAAGAACTTTGTTCCACATGTCTTGTATTTATCATATGCTTAAAACGGTGAAGGGAAACATGTGAGGAAACCAGGAGAAAAAAAAAGATATACTCGATAGTAAATAAATAAATAAATAAATAAATATTTCCGGACATTATTACACAGCGCCATCTAGTTCCGTGGTAAGCAACGAGGCTTGTATTACGGACACTAGATGGTTGATATACTACATATATACTTTTTTTTTTGTAAATACATACATATTATACATAGATACATCCATGACTCGGAGACAAATGTTGATGCTCATCACATAAACATTTGTCCCTACCGGGATTCGAAGCCGGGACCCATAGCACAGCAGGCAGCGTTAACTACCGCTGAGCTAAACGGGTCGCCAAGCTGCACTAAGCTAGCAACGTATCTCCTCTCATTTGTGCGTAAATGCTTCACAAATCAGATGAGATGCGTGCCCAGCAGTGGGAAAGTGTTTGGCATATTTTTCATATGAATTTATTTATAGCAAACGGATGGGACATAGGATATAAAACATATTATGAAAGTAGGTATATCAGTAAACACAGTGCACACGGATATGGGAATAATGGTAGCCGTTATGTTATGTGTCAATTTATGTGAGAGAGACACTCACGGGCAAAATTATTTCATTCACGTAATGTTAATCGAATGCCAGTCACCATGATTTATATGTCGTCAGCAGATATCTCGCGGTTAGTGATTTATTCTCGTGAAACCAACCGCACCTTTCCTTTTTGTCAATACGGTGTGATAAATTTCCGCATGGTCTTTGTATCTATTTATACCTTGATTGGCGGATTTCTTCTGCTATAATGACGACCCGACTTGGGTTCGAGTCCCCACCTGTATCTGACTCATGGATGTTTCTATGTATAATATGTAAGTATTAAAAAAAAGTATATATGTAGTATATCAACTATCTAGTATCCGTAACGCAAGCCTCGTCGCTTATCACGGAACTAGATGGCGCTGTGTCATAATGTTCAGGCCTTTTTTACATATTTTATTCATAATCATTCTTCTTCTATAATCCCATATAGTCTATTTGGCCCTGTTGGCCGTCACCTCATTTCTCACTCTTTTTTCTTCTTCTATTCAATCCATTCATCTTTTATTTGGTATCTCTCTACATCTCCATTCTCTCTTTACATCTATCTTAATATTTAATACTCTTCTGGTCACTTAAACTTCATCCCCCTGCGTTGCACGCTCATAACACAACAAACCTTTGTTCTTTTCTGCCATTGTGCGGGTAACATACTCTTTCATGTCCATTGTAGTCACTACATAGGTACATCCATCCATCCACCGCAATATTATCATCTTTCTAGCATGTCTTGTGGTTCCAAGTGCGACCCCTAAATATGAAGTCTTCGATTCGACTCTCAAGTCAAATATTATTATTGGATTTATCTAGTAGAGCCGCAGACTTTGGATTTATACGGATAATAGCAATAAATTCGCTCTACTATTATATGGGACCTAATGAAATACCATAAACCTGTGGCTTTACGATAGTTGTACTTCTCTGTCTCATCTTCAAAGCATTTTGTATGTTTGTATGTTCTATACTACTTATATAAGATCCAGGCCGATTTCGACCACAGCGACTTAGATCTGACTATTGAGGACATCGCTGGTGTGCCCTCAGGTGACTGATATAACCAATATTTGCCGTGAAAGTGCGTCCACATTCACGGCAAGTCAGCACCCCTCCGATGTAATTATATAGAATGGCCGCAGGTGGTCGGGCCTTAAGCTCGTCTCGTTTGGCATCGAGCTCCTCTTTACGTCGCCTTTCAAACGCAAACACCTTAGTGCTCACGGTGTGCCTCCACATTGACCGGTCTGCTGCCATTGCCTCCCATTGTGACGTCTCTAGGTCACACCGCTTCATGTGGCGCTTAAGCACATCTTTGTACCGTAGGAGTTGGCCGCCTTGTTTCCGCTTGCCATCCTGCAGTTCTGAGTAAAAGATGCGCTTCGCCACTCTGTCGTCAGACATTCGGGAGACATGGCCAGCCCACCGCAATTGGCGCCGCATTATATAGGCCTCTATTCCACCGACATTAGCTCGCCGTAGTACTTCCGTGTTACGAACACGGTCCGACCAATGGATGTTCATAATGTCTCGTAGGCATTTCAGATGGAATCTATCTAATGTGCGAATGTGCTTGCGGTATAGACACCATGTCTCGGAGGCATATAAAAGATTTGGCAGTACTATTGCCATGTACACAGCGATTTTTGTATGGCACTTAATGTCATGCGAGCGGAACACCTTGGCACGAAGTCTACCAAAGGCCGAAGCAGCTGCTCCAATTCTGCTGTTGACTTCGTTATCAAGGAGGCACCTGGATGTTATAGTGCTGCCCAGATATTTGAATTTGTCTACCTGCCTTAGCGAGACGTCACCGAGTTTAATGTCGACTGGGCCACTGTTCAGTGTATCAAGAGCCATGACTTCGGTCTTCTTCACACTGATCTTAAGGCCAAATCTGCGACACGACTCATCAAGACTCGACATAAGTCTCTGTAAACCCTCTGGGGATTCCGCCGCAAAGCACAAGTCATCTGCATACATCATTTCAGTGATAGTGACGTGGGACACTTTGGTGTGAGCTTTAAGTCTAGTTAAGTTGAAGATACCGCCGCCATTGATACGAAAACGGATGCGAATACCCTCGGATAAAGTCTGCGAGGCATCCCGAACTGCTACTGCAAAGTACAGAGCGAACAGAGTTGGAGCGAGTACGCAGCCTTGCTTTACGCCGCAGCTCACAGAAAAGAACTCTGAATCTTCGCCCTGCACACTAACACAACAACGCATGTCATCATGCAGGAGTCGGATCATTCTTACAAACTTGTCCGTGCATCCAAGTTTTGTCAATACCACCCATAAGGCTTCTCGAGGCACACAGTCGAAAGCTTTTTCTAAGTCAACAAAACAAAGGTACAAAGGTTGACCCTGCTCTCGACTCTTCTCTAGGAGTTGGCGGACAGAGAAGATGGCCTCACATGTGCCTCGATTTGGCCGGAAGCCAAATTGGGTTTCAGGCAGAATGTCTTCAGATAAGGTCATCAAGCGGTTTAGTAAAATTCGCGCAAAAACTTTTCCTGGAGAAGTCAGGAGGGAGATTCCCCTATAAGAATTGCAGTCGGATTTATCACCTTTGTTCTTGTAAAGAGAGCAAATACGAGAGACTTGAAAGTCATCAGGTACTCGCTCTTCATGCCACATCTGAACAAAGAGCTTCCAGATGGTTTCGTGCAATTCCACACCCCCATACTTCAACAGTTCTCCAGGCAGATTGTCAATGCCGACCGCTTTTTTGTTCTGCTGTTGTTGAACGGCAACAACAACCTCGCGCAAAGTCAGTGGGTCGTCCAGCTTGTTGACCGTGGGAAGCGATGCCATCGAGTTGATGTAAGTAGTATCCGCACATCGATCAACATTGAGCAAGATGTTAAAATGTTCTGCCCATCTTTTGAGTACATCTTGTTTGTTGGTAAGCAATTGTGTACCATCGAGAGATCTCAGGGGCACTTTATTTCGAATTGATACACCAACAATTTTGCGGACCTCATCATAAAACGCACCCAGCTGTTGAGTGTCAGCGAGCCACTGCATGCGCTCGGCCTTATGTCGCCACCACTGGTCTTTTACTTCCCGTACATATCTCCGCAGCCTGGCACCACTTTGCTTGACTTGCTCCGCTTGGTGGTCGTCCCGATGCTGACGTAAGAGTGATCGGTGACTCCGAATAGCTTTTGACAAAATTTCATCGTTGTCATCAAACCAGTCCTCGTGTCTGCTAGGTTTTAAGCCCAGTGTCTGCGAGGCGGCCGCAACTAAATTGGATGAGAGCGTATGCCAGTTAGCCACAGAATCACCATTCTCAATGTCTACTGTTCGGGCTGCATCACTAGCCGCTTGTGCATAGTTCTTACGCACCTCTAGACTTTGCAATTTTTCTATATCTAGTCGCTTAGGCTTCACACCATGTGATCTGCAAGGAGGATATAGTCGGAGCTTTATTTTGGAAACAACAAGACGGTGGTCAGTGGAGCAGACCGCATTAGCATCACGCATAACGCGAGTGATATGCACTTGGGAAATATCTCTTTGTCGGACAATAACATAGTCAATCAGGTGCCAATGTTTCGACCTCGGATGCATCCATGTGGTCTTATATTTTGCCGGGAGTCTAAACACGGTGTTGGTGATAGTCAGCTCAAATTCTGCACAAAGAGACAGCAGGAGTTGACCATTACTATTCATGTTGCCAACACCATGTCTTCCCAAGACCTTGGGCCAAGCTTCAAAGTCACGCCCGACTCTCGCGTTAAAGTCGCCCATCAAGACTACCTGCTCCCTGAGAGGAATTTTCGATAGGGTTTGCATAACTTCTTCATAGAACTTGCCCTTGATGTCATCATCTTTGTCCATTGTTGGCGCATAAACACTGATGACATTGAGGTGGTTTCCATTAGCCAAGTGAAGGCGCAGGGTGGTAACGCGGTCCGAGATGTGGACGGGACACTCCTCCAATTTAGTGGCTATATCATTCCTAATCGCAAAACCAACACCGGATCTCCTAGGCTCTGAAGACGGAGTACCTTTCCAAAAGAAAGTATAGCCGCCCAGGCGCTCCACTCTCTCTCCCTCGTCGGCCAGGTGCGTTTCACTGAGCGCAGCAATATCCACACCATAACGTCGGAGTTCACGGGATACGAGAGCGGTTTTTCGAGGAGGACCCAAGTTGTTCTCACGATCAAGGAGGGTGCGTACATTCCACGCTGCAAATGTCATATTGTGAGTATTAATGATCCTGAGCTTATTAATTCTTTTATGTATCTTGCGACCACGTGTGATTGATGCAGAGACAGCCGTGGTTACTACCTCCGAGTATGATGGGTTAAGCCTTTTTTAGGACACCTTTTCTAGTCCCTTCCCCGGACCGGGGGAAGCAGGGCCTCTCTAAATAGAGCTGCTTCGTCACCCAGGGAGCTGCCGAATTGCACTGTTAACCCAATGCAGGGCAAAGCGACCATCTTCTCTGAGCCGCCTGCATGCAGACATTAGACAAAGCCTGGTTGGCATCACAACCAGACCTCTCTACCTCTGTCTATCGCTGCAGGACTTTTGTTAAAATCGGAGTCCAATTTTCAGAGCCAAGTCAATTGCGCAGGAGATATTAAAGTGCACGAAACGTAAAAACGACAGTGTGCGCGCGTACACAGGTGCACTCATATCCCCACCTCCCTGTATCCAATGGAACGGGGGACCGCCACAATCGGCGAGAGGCAGGAACGTCCCTAAGCGTCAGTGAAACCGCTGACGCAGACCGGGTGGTTGCAGGATGACAATTATCAACCACATGATCCCTTAGTCGCCTTTTACGACACCCATTGGAAGAGATGGGGTGGTGCTATTCTTTGTGTCCGGACACCACACGGAACACTATACTATACTACTTAATCCTCCGCTAGCAACAACACTGCGCGCTTGCAACATCATCATCATCATCAACCCATTATTGTCCCACTGCTGGGCACAACTCTTCTCTCATTTGAGAGGGAATAGGCTATAGTCCACCACGCTAGCCTTACTACGGGTTGGCAGACTTCACATGCCATCGAGAAAATCTCTCAAGCATGCAGATTTCCTCACGATGTTTTCCTTCAACATTTGAGCTTGCAACATTAAAAGTTGCAATTTTTTCATCTAATAAGCACTGTGAAGCAACATTAGGTAAAATTGAATGTTTCTAAGGATATTGCGTACATACTGATATTATACGCTAGATACCCATCGGGCACAATGCTACGAGACAAGTACACAATTGTATGGTCATATTATGCTGGAAAAACTTAGAATGTATAATTGATGACGAGGGATTGACGAGGTTAAGCAAGGATTTAAGCGGTTAAACCTTGGATGGTCTACTGTCAGTAATTGTATGTTAAAGATATTTATTTGTTGTTCATTAATTTCACGACGGTGTGTGACGTCGGCCTAACTGCTTTAAGTTAGCATGATGGATTAAAGTCTGATTTCTCTCAAATAAGAGGAGATCCATCCCCAGCAGTGGGATAGTGGGATAAATGTTTATAATTTCAATATATAATATTTTAATAACTGTGATTATGGTAAAGGTGTGTAAGCGTTAATGAAAAAAGAAATGTTTAATTAAGTTGATGATGCACTTTTTGATTTCTGCAGAAATTATATTATATTTGCGAGTTAATTTGAACTAGATTTTATATGAATAATGAAAAATACGAACCGAATGCTCGCTGCCGAGAGATCTCGGGTTCAATATCCAGGACTAGCATGGTGCTTTCGGGTTTTTCTATGAAATTCTCAGTAGCAGCTTGAAGTTTGGATTTGTGTCCGGTTGTTAGCAATAGGCTCGCACCCTATTACATGGGACCTAAAGCATACCGGTGAAATGTTTGTGTATAGTACACCTCTGCCTAACCCTTCGGGGATGACAGGCGTGATGGTATGTATGTATACAAACTATACTTTAATCTCAATCATCTTTCAAAGTCGAGGCGAGAATGTCAGGAAATATAATCAAAATGACTTATAACCACAGCCGCAGTTGTAACCACAGAACGCGAAAGTTCAAGTTGATATCCATTACGATTTAATCTATGTGGAAGTGTTGTATTCTGTGGTGATTGTGGCGCAACTGTTACGATACAGTTGCGCTACACATGGATTTTTAAAATTATTTTTGAAATAACAAATTATGTGTGAATATGTTCAGATTTCATTGTATCAATTTTTTACTTCTTTAAAAAAAAAAAACGAGTACTCCATTGTAATATTGCGTAGTGATACTTAGTACGTCTTCCGCGGTTAGGGTTGTTTGAATCTATGCAGGGGCAAATTTATGTAAGCATGGACACTTGTACCTCATTGATACATATGTCGTATGTATTTCTGTACATCAAACTTATGTTTAGCTCAAAACTGGATGACGCATTGTAAAAAAATATGGGGATTTTTTTAAGGATAAAATTATTAGTGATATACCTACATACTGGTAGTTGGTCTATATGTAAGCTAAAAAGTTAACTATTCTACCCTGACTTGATTATTTGTAGCCTAGGTATATTATTTTATGCTAATATAATATCTGAGCTAGACAATAAAGTGTTTTCGGCTCTGGGTTTGTGTATCTCATTAATACTTAATTTATTTATTTTTTCTTTTGTATTTTTTAGCATATATCAAGCTAAAATTTTTTATTTTTTATTAAGAAAGAAAAATTCAGGCGTTCAACACATCAGGCGGATACCTCGGTGGCTCAGTTGGCAGAGCGTCTGGAGTACTTATCCAGAAGACGCGGGTTCGAGTCCCGCCTGAGGTTGAATTTTTCTTTCTTAATAATTTTCTTTTTGTGTTCGATCAAAATTCTTAAAAGAAAAGAAAAACAAACAGTACTATCAACAACAAAATAATAAAAGCGATTGTTTGTCTTAAATGTCAAATTCAAAATGTTATGTCAAATGTCAAAAGTTTGACAATCAGACATAGGTTACGTTCATACAATACAACTAAATAAGATTAGATCCAATACTTTGCAAGTCATTGTTATTTAAGAATGAAGATGTAACACACATTGTGTTTACTCTTTAATGTTATGTACCTACATACTTTCTCTAATAAATTGAATAATACACGTATGTATATATTTTTTAAGAGCTGTGGTGGCCTAGTGTTTTGTCCAGTGGACTGAGATGTCAAAGGTCTCGAGTTCAAACCACCGCTGACGTTCCGGAATTTATGTGCGTATTTATCGCCTTTCAACCTTTTGTGAGGAAACCTGCATGTTTGAAAGATTGTCTCGATGGCATGTGAAGTGTGCCAAACCGCAGTAGGCTAGCGCGGTGGACTATTGCCCTCTCAAATGATAGGAGACCCGTGCCCAGCAGTAGGACAATAATGGGTTGATGATGATGTTTATAATCTGTAATACAGGTTTTACCTAACATACAGAGACACAGTATAGAGACACCAGTCTCTATACTGTGTTAATATTGAATTGTACTTTCATATTTACGATGATGATAAAATAAATAAATATTGGCCCTAGATTTTTCATATATCTCAATAATATTAAATATTTTCCTTTTTAGAATGACAGCCAATAAAACTCCTAGTTTATAATACTTGAATTATACACAGTCGTGATAATTTTACAGTTTTAATGTTCACTCATAAACTCTGCGCATACCGGTAATGCGGTTTCCTTGAAGGAAGCTCCTCGGAAACGTATGCAGTATGTGTACATAAGCATACATTATGTAAACATTGAAAAAGAAAAGCGTTCAAACATCAGTCGTTCTTTTGTTATGTACGCGTTAAATTGTCCGTTAAAGTGGTTAAAAACAAATATTCCACCAAAATTACAACAATTTGAGTAAATTGTCGTGCAATTTTGAGAAATTTTATTTAAAAAAATTGGTGTAATTTTTGGCAGTGGTTTTTCAACGAGAGCGTGAAATTAATTTGTGTAAATAATTGTATGTTTTGTGAATTAAATGGAAATATATTATTAAAATACCGTGTTTTAAGTGATTAAATAAGAGATATTTAATTATTTTGGTAATATATTTTAGCCAATTAATATAGTAATTCGTTTTGTAATATGCAAGCAGCAATAGAAACTACAAATAACCAGTTTATTTACTGTTTTATTAATGCAACTAAAAAATTTAAATATTTTAAGTAAAATTTGTCAAAGTGGATATTAAAAATGAAGTTTATAATAACACTGTTGGTGATAAGTTTACTAATAACATTGACTCTTGAGAAGAAAAAATCAACTAAAAATAAGAAAACTAAAGAGAAATATACAATAAAGGATAAAAAGGATAACTATACTTATGGAGGTAACATTTAGGTTTAATTATAATAATAATAAAACTGTCTCGTTGGTCTAGTGGTCGTACAGTGTGACTGCCGAGCAAGAGGTCCTGGGTTCGATTCCTAGGTCGAGCAAGGTGTTATTGGGTTTTTCTATGAAATTCTCAGTAGCAGCTCAGAGTTTGAATTTGTGCCCGGTTAATGGCAATAGGCTCGCCCCCTACTACATGGGACCCTAAACATACCGGCGAAACGTGGGTGTACATTAGTTCAACTCTGCCTAACCTTTCGGGGACAACAGGCGTGAATGTATGTATGTATAATATAATGTTTTTTTATACACTGCGTGCATTATAATGCAGCTTTACTAGTTACAAGTTAAGCAACGATGCATGTGTTTACAACAAGATAACTAGTTTATGTATCAAACACGAAATAGTTGTTTTTGGTAATATATATAACACGTCTTGTATATTATTTGCATGTCCATCATCACACAGAAATTTGCCTCTACCAGAATCCACACCCAGGACGGTTGCCAGGCAATGCAGCCTTTATAATATTACGCTAATCCAGTTGTCAAATTTTTACTTAATAATTATTTTTTACTTGAAATGTGTCAGGTATTCCTTTTCTGGCACAACCTAAATGGTATAACCTATTAACAAGAATGTAGAGTGATGTCGTCTATAATTAAAGGCATCTTTTGTCATAATTTATTAAAATTCATGGCTTCGCCTATCCTTGATTAATCGTCGAAACCATGGGGCTCATCATGATATTAAGAAATATTACCATAGATATTATAATTTATGGCAATAGGATTAAACTTCTGTAACCTACATTTGTTTCTATGTATTATGAATTACGATATATTAAGCTGATTGAGATTGTAGATAAGAATTGCATGTTTGTTATACGTAGTAATAATTTTGATTTATTGCATTAGATATAGATATAATACTATTTGACCGTTATTTTTCTTACACTTACGAAATATAGGACGTTGAAGTAACATGAAACTTTTTACGAATTTAATATTGTTCAATCCCGACGTTGCGTATTCCTTACTTCATGTTCAGCCATGGGAAACTAAGGGTTAGTCTGCCCATAGCCCGCGAATATCAGTTTTTTTGTATAAGTGTTCCTAACATCCCTCAATTATCTATGAGTTGAATTTTTTTGATACCACAAAGTTGGTAACCAAGCTTGTGATTCACCTGATAGTAATCGGTTACCGTAGCCTATAGACGTTTGCAACACAAAAAATGTCGCTCGCGCGTTGCCGACCCTGTAGAAACCGTTTACGTTTCATAAACTAGGGGAGTTACTAAAATAACAGCAAACGGAATTCCTATGTTGTCAGTATAGTCACTCCCCCAACGAGCTCTGGCAAATTAACTCACTCGCTCACTAATCTTTAAATGAAATCTAGTCATCTTTATTAATTTCTTCTTTCTTTTGCTTCCAGGTTGCGGCATAGCAGTTAGTAAGCAGACAGCGCAACGGCGGATTGTTGGCGGCGACGACGCTGGTTTCGGAACCTTTCCCTGGCAGGCGTACATCAGGATAGGATCCTCAAGGTTATACAGTTCTGTACACACGCATGTCATCACCACCAATTACCACACAAATCTATAAACTCTAAATTAATAATCATAATAATGCAATAATTAGTTCATTGTAACTCAATCAGCACAGTATTTTTTATTAAGTAAACTAAAACATCCCAATAACACACCATTTTGGACATTAATTTTGGAGCCGAGTTTATTAGTTATTATTTTGACAGATTGTTTGGGTAAAAACTGTCAAATTGTAACACATTTACATTTATTTTAGCAGCAAACAACACACTGAATCAGTATAATGATTAAGATTAATAATGAACAAGACGTACCTTAGACAAAGGCACAACGTATGTGCGTTCGATTTGACAAAAGATTTTCTATGTTATTCGTTATACGAAGTCCCTTTTGACTGATATCAGATTCTTGAATAATCGATAATTAATTTTACATTGTTCTAAGTAATTTAATTTTATGAACCCGTCAAAAGAGACCAAGTAAGGAATACATGGTCACAATTTTGGATACACTACTTATATCCAACATTTTTGTAGCGTATTTTGTTGCACAGTTTTTAGATTGTACAAATAACGCACTAATAAACTAAACTGTTACTAATTTAATTCATTGTGAAATAGATTGGTAGGTCCTTTTAGACATTCGTTGTGGAAGATCTATCTGATTCAAAAGTATGGTAATTTAATAGATTTTACTTTAAGAAAATCTCTCAAATTACATTATATTTGGACAGTGACGATTGTGAAACGGAACCTACTTATGTTCATGCAAATAAATATGTACAATTTATACAATACTTAGTTTGAAACAGCATAAAGTTATAGTGTCTTTTAATTTTTTTAAAGTCATTATGTTACGTCATATTTGCGTGAACTAAAATCTATTAAATATAGTGTAAATAATTATAATTATTGTTTGAGTGGGAATAATAATGGACATTTTTCATTGGTATATTAGAGCACTCATAAAAACAATAAAGCTTTGTGTATGACATATGTATGCTTTGCTTTTCAATGTAATTGATGAAATTTCAAAGAAAATGTATCTCAGACCTGTAGTATGCTACTTGGAATTGGTTCTAGATGTATGGAAGTAATTAATATAAATAATTTGTAGACTCATTAAGACTAAATTCATCTTTCATATACGTGTCTACATCTACAAATACAACGTAGACATATATATTATTCGAGGGAGCATTTTTAAGCTATCCAAAGATGTTTCTTTCATTTCTGGAAATCCAGATATCAAAACTAAATTTCCTATCATTTGAGAAATTTTACCACAGTGATTGACAGATTAATTTTAACTATTTTTATTTCCACTCGTAAATGTGTGTTGCTAATACCAATTAATTTATTAACATGAAATAATAATTAATTTTCCAGATGCAACATGCTTATGTCGATATTCGAGCTTATCGGTTGGAAGCAGTGTTGGATAGAGAGGTAAATGTGCGAAAGAGATAGCATGATGTCCAGCAACTCCTACTTTGTAATCTGTAGTGGGTTTCGCTGACGTGTTTAAGTTACGCTGTGTTATTAGACGTCACGGGAGACTGTTCTAAATAAAGTATTTGTAAAAAAATAGCTGTTAGTCAGGTTCAAATCATTGTTAGTTTCGTTTCAACAGAAAATAGCAATGATTTCATAAGTTACGAATTCAATGTTGTTTCTTAAAGAGGTCAGCTTCTACTTTAAGAAAATCGTTCTGCGATTTCTAGGCTATTCAAATTACAGAACAGTTAACTAGTTAACAGATATTATTAGGAAAGACGATTTATTAATTATCAATGGAAGCGTTCTGCAAAACATATGCTAACCACCTGTGACGTTTTATAGCGTAACGCAACCTAAACATGTTTGCTATCTTTAGCTAGAATGAGGTTTTAGTTTACCATTTATTTTTAAGATTCGAATTTTTCAAAATTGAGAAATTTTACTAGCATGCATTTTGTGTATCTAATTTGAAAGTAAATTATTTTGAGAAACCGATTTTACGAAATTTTAATAAAGTATTTTTTACATTAAAGAAACACTAATATTTCTTACAGTAGATTATTTTGAAAATTCGAATCTATTACTTTTTATCTACTTTCGAATATAAATCTGGTTACTTTCTTATGTATAAAAGTAATACTTATATATTATAAATAGTAGGTATTTTTTTAGTCACACCAACTTTTTCGCACATTCCTCTTCTTTTTTTTAAGTTGGAAATCGAAATTTGAATATTTTTATTTTTGCTAACAATAATTAACTGAATAACCGATTAACTTTTTTAATATTTTTATAGTTGCAGAGGTAAGTGATTTGTTGTATGATTTAGATTCTGAAGCATGACTTTATGCTTTGCATGTGTCTTTATAGTATTTGTATATTATGTAGAAGTTAAACTGTTTTTATTATTATTAATATTATTTACAAAAAAAAGTATATACATATATAGTATATCAACCAGCTAGTATCCGTAACACAAGCCTCGTTGCTTAGCACGGATATTAATATTTCTTTATATTAATATTTCTTTTTTGGGTTACTCAGAATACTTAGTTCCCTGTCATTATTGTTTTTGTCAATCTACATGTTAGTGCAACACAGACCATGCAACGATGCCAGTTTTCTGCTTACAACTTTTTAAATTGGAGACAGTAAAGAGGTGGTTCAAACGAAAATAACCTTTAACCTTTAAGTACTGAACCTTCTATAAACAGGGATTGCAAAAATCTTTAAAGCCGGTTCTCATTTGGCAAATATGTATGGCAACATTCGCACAAATAAACTGTCTTAAGGTGGAAGCTTCACGGTAGCCCGCGAAATTCAAATTTTCGTACGTTTTTTGCAATTTGCCGGTCATTGTCAGACTGAAAATTAAATAAAATATGATTTGCGCCTGTAATGTGCCAATCAATGCAGTTATATGCACTTTGAGGGCTGTTTTATTCATTTAAATGATGATAATTCTGTAACTAAATACCTATTACAGGCGCTAATTATATTTTGTTTAATGTTCAGTCTGACAATGACCGGCAAATTGCAAAAAACGTACGAAAATTTGAATTTCGCGGGCTACCGTGAAGCTTCCACCTTAAGAAGAACCTCTTTTTTGCGACAACTGTTAAAAAATATGGCTTGACTGCATTGCAGCCTACATTATACTATGTGGAGATGATAACACGACAATAAATTAAGCCCAGTATACCTAATGATATTCTAAGTCTGTATACCAAAAATCAATCAAATATACCCAGTAGTTTAGACACAGGACATTATTTTCCATTTTTTAAATTTCAACATGAGTGCAATGTACTTTGTTTGAAAAAAACTTTTTTTTAATATCGATGTGACGACTTATTTAATAGAGTCAAAATACTCTCTTGAACTAGTATAGCTCGTGTTATCATCTCCACATTGTATAATAAGCCAACAGACGTCAGCGTAATTTTGTAGTCAGGAATTTGAGGTTCCTGACAACCGCTAACAATTGTTGGTTGTTGGTTATGATAATCGGGGAGCAGGGGTCTTGATAATATGTTAACAATAGACATCGATCTACTGAGGCTTGAGATCTCTGCAGGCTTCCCCGAAAGGTTAGCCAGAGGTTAGTTAGTTAGAGATGTTCTAATGTACACCTACATTCCGCCGATATGTTTTAAGTCCCATGTCATTGACGGCGTAAGTCAATACCTACGCCCTCATTTACATGGGATGGCAATCCATCAACCGGGCAACAAATCAAGTTCCTGCTATTGAAAATTTCATAGAAAAATCCCAATAACACTGGTTGACCTGGGAATTGCAGCTGTCACTCAGCGCCAGTTTATTATTGTTACTTTTGTATATTAACGAAAGTAAATTTGACAGAGATCTTTTGTCTTTTCTCTTTGTCTTCTATAGCGTTTTCTAACCTTAGCATGACTGTCATAGCTCTCTGTAATTTTATTCTAAAACGCTTAAATATGAGCTATTATCAAATTGCACTTTGAAATATACGTAATGTCTATTTGTAGTATTTTGGCCAATAATTTCTTCGCTGCGTGTCATCGACATTCAACGCGAAATAATACACGAATGGAAAGACCAAAATATAAAACAATTAAATGTTGTAGGGAAACGCCAAAATACTATAAATGTATCAGCTAATGAACCTTTATGTTGATGAACTTATTTGTTGAACTTTTTATTACCTTTTGTGATCATGATCCATAATAATTATGTTTCAATGATTCACTATCTTAGCAGTGCCTCTTGACACTAACCTTAAACTTCAATCCTAGTTAACAAATTTATTCTTACTATACTAAGAGCTGTGGTAGCCTACTGGCGTGACCACTGGACTGAGATGTCAGAGGTCTCAAGCTCAAACCCAAGGCACGCATTACTGACTTTTCAGAACTTTTATGCGTATTTATCACATGCTCAAACGGTGAAGGAAAACATCGTGAGGAGCATGCTTGAGAGATTTTCTCGATGGCATATGAAGTCTGCCAACCGGCAGTAGGCTTGCATGGTGGACTATAGCAGACACATAATCCCTCTCAAAATGAGAGACGACGTGTGCCCAGCAATGAGGACAATAATGGATTGATAATGATCTGTATACTTAACCAGTAACCCTGATTTTTCAGATGCGGCGGTTCGCTGATCTCCCGACGCCATGTTGTGACGGCCGGGCACTGCGTTGCGCGCGCGCAGCCACGACACGTCCGTGTCACGCTCGGCGATTACGTCATCAACTCGGCTGCGGAGCCACTACCGGCGTACACCTTCGGCGTGCGGGCCATCAAAGTGCATCCACTGTTCAAGTTCACGCCACAGGCTGATAGGTTCGACGTTGCTGTGCTGACGTTGGACCGGAATGTGCATTATATGCCGCATATAGGTGGGTATATTTTTTTAATGCCACAGCGGTGGTAAACAATTTTACAGCCTCTTTGGTGTTGCTTTCGCGTTGTCGGGCCTGTAAAAACCGTTTGAAGTTTTTTAAAATAGGGAAGTTACTACACTGACATCAAGTGGTATTCCCATGCTGTCAGAATAGTTACGTCTCCTAACAAGCTCTGGCAAATTTACTTACTCGCAGAAACACGACTATCATTGGTTTACTGCGGTCTTCTGTTAGAGTTTAGCTGTGTACGGTGCGACCGACCAGCGCTGCATTTGCACACTCATCAAATACTCATTCCAACCATTTATATATTGTATTAAGTAATGTCAGTTCACATCAAGACCGCGTCATACCTACACGTCATTCACTTACTCCATATACCATTTAGTTTAGATGTATGATGTCTTGATAACCACACAGCTTTTGATGATGGCAATGGTTAGAATTGAAACGAGCATTCACTTTAACATAATATATTGAGTTCACAGGTACTAAACTAAATGGTATATGGAGTAAGTGAATGACGTGTAGGTATGACGCGGTCTTGATGTGAACTGACATTACTTAATACAATATATAAATGGTTGGAATGAGTATTTGATGAGTGTGCAAATGCAGCGCTGGTCGGTCGCACCGTACATGCTCCCGCACGCGAGATGAGGGATGCTACAATGATGATGGTGAAAGTATTAATAAAATGGTACCATGATACAAGATATGATTAATACAATTGTTTTCTTAGTTCTCTACGTTAGTTGATGAAGTTTTAAAACTACACTTGCTTAGTATTGGCGAAGTAGCTTTATTTATAAAAGATACACTTAAGTTTTTTGTTGCACTCGCGCTTTGATCACTTAGGTTTATCTCACTACGCGCACACTGATCACTATTTTGAGATACACCAGCAGTGTACAGGTCCCCTGTGCTAGCACTGAAGTGTACACGAGGCAGCGCGGGCGTAAGTGCTGCTGTGTAGCGCCGGCGCTTGCGTACAAGCGCGTAAGCTCCGAACGCTATCCCTGCCGCCGCCACGAAGTAGATTGCCACGTAGTGATGAATGTCGTGAGATGACACCTCATCATCATCGACTTGCTCTGAGATCGCCTTCATTAGTTCGATTCTTTGCGATATGTTTTGTATGGATGTTTGATAACTTTCTTGGTTCAACTCCTTGATAGGTATTGGTATTGATAAATTTATAATGTTATTTATGGGTGCAATCTCTACGGCAATTAGATCGGGCGTAACATTTATGCCGATTGACTGCTGATTATGTGACGTAATTGTAAAGGTCTCGCCCTTGATGACACATCTGTTTCCGAGCGAGATAACGCTCACACCGGTCACCTGTTCAGTGGTAACCTGATCTCCACATATTATTCTGAGAGTGCACTGGTCGCAACAATTAAGTATGAATGTGTTTATTGTAATAAGCTCTGTCCACATTGTTTTGCATGTGTTGGTTATTGTTAAACAAGAATTACCTTCTTGGTTTCGAATACATAAATTCTGGTCTGACTCTCTACGATAGATCGGTTTTTGTAGGTGACATAGTTTTGTATTACTATCAATTCTAATACAATTTTGATACTCAATTTCAGAGACTGGTAAGAATGTATCTTTTTTGATATTTAGGGCTAAGTAATCGGATATAGGTATTATGTTAACCATGGTAATGTTTACTTGGTGCTGAATTGGTATCATTCGATAAATGTCATAACTTTCCCTATTTACTAAAGGTATTTTTATTTCAAAAATGAAGTATTGATTGGTCATCCGTGCTCTGACTTTCATTATTTGATATATCTTATACAGGTCTGAAGCTATGTTATTTACAGGTAATGATAGGTCTTTTGGCAACTGGTTTGATATGATATTTAACTCATCTTGAAGTTGGGTTGGCGTGATAAGATGAACATTGAAATGTTGAACGTTGGTAATGGACTCTAGTAGCGTTTCTTGAATGTTCTTCAGACTGACTAGAATATTGTTGGCAATAATCGAAGATAAGATAAAATCATTGGTTGTTTCCACCCTCTGTACCTCATTTTTCAGTTTTTCGATATTTTGGTCTAAAGTTAATAAGTGCTGGTTAAAGATCTTATGTTGTTTCTCCATTGTAATTTCCATTCTTTTTAACAAATTATTTTCAGCTTCAATAATAGATGTTTGATTTTTCCAAAGTGAAGTTAAATGTTTTTGGTTTTTTCGTACTGATGTAATGTCCCTTTGGTATTGTTCAGCAAACCGTTCATCGAGGACGCCGAAAAGATCGTTAGCTATGTAACCGATCGTGTTGATGAGTCCTCGGCGCGAGCGGGAATGTGTAGTCGCTTCGAAATGTTGATTAAGTAACATATGGTCGTAGTACTCTAGTTCTGCGAAGCCATGACGTAACTGCAGCATGATAACGTCACAATGGGATTTCCCTTTTTGTTGTGTGCATAAGCTATCGAGATGTTTTAAAAAAACATTGAATACTTCTGATCCTCGCCAATATGGTTGCATGTTGTAATATACAATAATTTTCCATTGATCTTGAATAACATACATTTCTGAAATTTTGTCGAAATAAACTGCTTGACTATCTGGTAATTTTGTTATGTTGTATGCTCCTTGTACATTGCATACGATAGCCATTATAAACAGAAGCAAAGCCAGGACATTGTAACGCAGTCCTTTGCCCTTCCTGGTTTTTGGTTGTGGTTTCGTAGTATTTGGTTGGTCGGTAGATGGACCTTGGTTGTTCTCCTCTGCCGATACTGGTAATATAGTTAACTTAACAATTGGTCGTTTTGTTAATCCGTTTTTAGTTTGAAGCGTGACTACTCTGACGTATCCATCGCTTCCAGGATGAACTTCAGTAACCCTTCCCATTGCCCATTTTCCTGGGGGCAGGTTGGCATCATGTATTAATGCTAGGTCACCTACTTTTATGTTTGCTTGCGGACGTCGCCATTTACTCCTAGCGTTTAACGTAGTCAAATACTCTCCTCTCCATCGTTTCCATACATCCTGGTAGATTCTTTCTGTTAAATTCCACCTTGTTCGTAAATCTTTTTCTGTCTCAAAGAGTGTTAAATTTGGTCCACTGGCTAAAAAGTGAGCGGGTGTGAGATAATAAAGATCTGATGGGTCCTCTGTTAATGGACACAGTGGTCTAGAATTTAAACAAGCTTCCAGCTGATAGAGAAGAGTACTAAATTCTTCAAAAGTCAATCTCTGCTCACCCAGAACTCTCTTTAAGTGGTACTTCAGACTTTTAACCGCAGCCTCCCAGAGTCCGCCTGCCGACGGCCAGGAAGGTGCGTTAAAGTGCCATTGTATTCCCATGGTTACTAACTCGGCCAGAAATTCCTTATCAAATGTTTTCTGAATTTCATTATACTCTTGTTGCATAATTCTGTTAGCTCCAATAAATGTTGTTCCTTGATCACTATATAAATTGCTAGGAAGTCCTCGTCTGGCTATCATTCTGCGAAGAGCGGCGATAAATGATGATGCAGTCAAATCTGATACTAATTCCAGATGAACCGCTTTTGTAGCCATGCAAATGAACACAGCTACGTATCCCTTGGTTGTCTTTATACCACGCCCTTTGTTGGCCTTGATATAGACGTGACCAGTATAGTCAACTCCCACATTTTGAAATGGGCGTGACGGATTAGTTCTAGCTGCTGGTAAATCTCCCATGATTTGATGTTGGCTGCTGGGATTATATCGCCTGCACTTTACGCAATTTCGCAATTGTTTTTTGACGGCTCGGATACCTCCTACTATCCAATATTTTTGGCGAATAAATGCCGACGTTGATAGCGGACCTCCGTGATACGTGATTATATGTGATTGATTAATAATGAGTTCCGATATTCGACAATTTTTTGATAATATGATAGGATGTTTCATTTGCGGATCAATGTTGGCGTATTTTAAGCGACCGCCAACACGAAGTACACCGTCTTTGTCTATAAACGGATTTAAATTAAGAATTGTACTCTTACTTGATAATGGTTTATTTTGCGTTAAATTTTGTATTTCCTCCAAGTAGTTGATTCGCTGTTCATGTTTAATTATGTATTTTTCGGCTTGTTTTATTTCCTGTAGTGTCAGATAACTTGGTTTTGGGTATTGGTTTGATTTCAGTCTATGCATAAATCGTAAGACCCAGGCATAAACATGTACAAGTTTTGTTAACGAACTGTACCTTGATATCAGTTGATTAATAATGCTGTGATCATCACTTTGTGTTACGCTGTTATTCTGTAATTTGGTTTGTGGTTTAATTTCTTCATCTGTCGTGAAATTAGACTGTTTTGATGCTTTCTCAGTGTCATATGTTTCCAGCCAAGACGGACCCTTCCACCAGAGAGAGTGAACTTTGAGCTGTGCTGCATTCATTCCTCTGCTGGCACAGTCAGCTGGATTATCAGATGATTTTACATAACGCCAGCATTCGATAGGCATGATTTTGGTTATTTCTCGTACTCGGTTGGCCACGAATGATTTCCACTTTGACGGATCTCCATTTAGCCATGCTAATACTATCATAGAGTCGGACCAACCGTATGTTTTTACATGGTAATCGTTTAGGCACTGTTTAACCTTTGACATTAATTTTGATAATAAAAGAGCTCCAGATAACTCTAATCTTGGTAATGAAACTGGTTTGCTGGTGGGAACAATTCTTGTTTTTCCAACTAATAGTACAACGTCTGATTGTTTATTTCGTGTTATTCGGCAATAGATCACACACGCGTACGCCTTTAAGGACGCGTCGCAAAAGCCGTGTAATTCTATACAGTCACGTGCTGTTGTTTGTAACCACCTTGGTATTTGTAAGTGATTTATGTGATGAATGCTATCTCTAACTGCTATCCATTCATTGTAAATATCGTCTGGTAGAGAATCATCCCAATTTATAACTCTTAACCATACGTTTTGGAAAATTATTTTTAATTTGGTTGATAAAGGTGATAGCCATCCTAGAGGATCGAATAACTTTGAGATATCCGATAAAAGAGATCTCTTTGTTACTAGCGCAGTTGATAATTCGATTTTGGATTGGAACATAAAAGTATCTTCCTTGGGATTCCAAATGAGTCCTAAGGTCTTGGTATTGTCTGATTGCTTGAAATTATAACTGTTTTGTGGGCTCTCATCATTTACAATGTTTTCTAATAACTCTGGCACGTTTGATTTCCATTTTCGGAGATTAAAACCACCTGATTTTAAGAGCTTGATTAAATCTTTCTGGAGTGCTATTGCTGAATCAGCAGTATGACAACCGTGAACCAGATCATCCACGTAGAATGAGTTCTCGAGGACTTCAGTTGCGAGGCTGTTAGGATAGTTGTCTTGCTCATCGTATGCTAGTTGTTTTAATGTCATCATAGCAAGAAAAGGTGCTGCCTTTGTCCCGTATGTGACAGTGGTTAACTGGTAGTCTTGTATTGGTGCTGTTGGTGAATTCCGCCAAATAATTTTCTGTAGAACTTGGTCATCGTCATGAATCATAATCTGGCGAAACATTTTCTCAAGGTCGGCAGTAAATGCAAATTTGTACTGCCTCCACTTGATAATAAGAGACTGGAGGTCCTGTTGCAAGTTTGGTCCAGCATCCATGACATCATTCAAACTTTTCCCTGATTTTGTTTTAGCGGACGCATTAAATACAACCCTAAATTTAGTACTGGTTGCTTCTGGGCGTTGCACGCTATGGTGTGTTAAGTAGCAATCTGGTTTTATGGTATTATCTGCAAGTTTCATATGACCTAACTCTTGATATTCAGTCATAAATTTTTGATATTCTGTTTGATCATCAGGGCATTTATTTAATTTACATTCTAATGATTTGAACTGGGCTATTGCCTTTGGTTTTGATGCGCCTAACATGTTTTCAAAATTTGGCTTTAGAGGTAGTCTGACTTGGTAACGACCATCCTCGAACCTTTTAGTGGTTTTTTTGTAAAAATCAATGGTCTGCTGATCTCCTGACGATAACGAGGTCTCATCAGCGATGTCTTCCATTTCCCAAAATTTTTTTATTTCGTCCAGGTTATGCAAAACTACGTTGCACTGAAGTGATTGCCTAATGTCTCCACTTACTATCCAGCCTAATTGTGTGTTTTGTGCTGAGGCAGAGTCTTCACTAGCCCTGCAAATTCCGTCTAATAAGATTTTGGAATATACACTGCTACTAAGTAATAAATCAATTGGACGACTAAGATTGAAATCTGGATCGGCCAATGCTATATTGTCCAGATAGGACCAGGTGGGCATAAGAAATGTACAATTTGGTAAGTTCTTTTGTAATTTGTTCATGATGAATGAATCGATTTCGAATTGATAGTCGCTGGTTGTTGATGAGCATTTGATGGTTACTAAGCCTTTGCAATTGCTCTCTTTTTCGCCTATGCCACAGACAATGCCTGGGCTTCTTTGACGAGGAAGCCCCAAAAGTTGAACCGCATTTTCAGTAATAAGAGATACTTGGGAACCCTGATCCAAAAGTGCTCGCAGAACCTTGAATGATCCATCTTGACTTTGTACCTTAATCATAGCTGTTGGTAGTAAAACTTCTGACATACTTTTACATTGAGACGCATTTAAATGTACACGTGTTGGTTGGTCGGCATTTTTTGCTGAATTTGCAGCTGTAGCGCGGTGTGACTGTGTAAAAGCGTCATGTAATAAAGTATTATGAAACCCATTACATTTACGGCATCGATTTTGCGAAAGACAATCGTATCCTTTATGGTAATTAAAGCAGTTTTGGCATACATCTAGCTTTAATAATGTTTTACGTTTGATGTGAGGCGGCATTTCCAGAAACTGTGGGCAATAATAAATACCATGTTCATTTGTCTTACAAACAAGACACTTGTATTTCACCGAATTGGCATTTTTGTTGTGAAAAGATTGTGACACACCTTGATTTTGCGTCGAAAATACTTTTTGTGAATTATAATTATTATGATTTGGTTGTTTAAATCCTGGTACATTTGATTTGTTCGAATGATTATCAGGTTTCTTTTTGGAAGACTCCATACTCGTAAATTTGCCCTCTAGGAAGGATAAGAACTCTTGTATTTTTGGTATATCTCGGGGATTCTTGATTGAGGAAGAATAGTCATCATAAGTCTCTGAATCCAATTTCGGAGACAATAGATGCACAAGTAGGGGGTCCCATGATGTGACGTCAATCCCTAAGTTCTTTATAGCATTCAAACTTTCTATTGTAGTGTCATGTAAACGCTTAATATTATTAACCGTGGCGTTCTGTATTGCTGGTACGCTCAATAAAGTATCTAAATGAGAACTACATATTAACTTGATATTGTTGTAACGATGATTTATGATGTCCCAACAAACATTGTAATTGTCGGATGAAATTGGTAAGTGTTGGATTAACCTTTCGGCCTCTCCCCTCAACTTGCTTTTAAGATATTGCATCTTTTGAGCATTCGAAAGTGAATTATTGTTGTGTATGGTTTCAATAAATAAATCTTTGAACGATGTCCACTGTTGATAGGATCCGGAGAAGACTGGGATATCCATCTTCGGGGCAGAACGTACCTTGTGGACTACAGACCATAACTTGATATTTATGGCCTTTTTTAGGTCAATAAATCTATTCTCATGCAGTGTGTAAATTTGTTCGTATTCCTGGTTAGGTTCTTCGAATTCTCCATCTAACTCCCAATGAAGAGAATCAATAGCAGACCACCTGGACTCTAAAGTCTTCAACGCGTCTTCCAAGGCCCATTTTTCAGACACTTCTTCCAAATTAAAGATGGAAACTGTCCTTTCAAAGGCTCGGAAATTACTGGTTTGTTTTTTGAGTAAATCGTCCGTCTTGCTTAGAGTCCCTCTTGATAATCGGGTAAGAGACGGACGTGGAGGTACCGACGATGGTTGCTGATTTTGTACATCCGAATCAGTAGAAGGCCCCGCTTTTATCAAACCTTGTTGTTCATTGATCAGCGCCTTAATAGACCTATATAAATCTGCTGCTCGGTCAAAGTCTTTGTTAGTAAAATACGGATGGGTCCTGTTTTCCTCCGTACTGAGCCGATCATGGTTAAATTGAAAGTCAGACCAATAACTTTCCAAAATTTCTAATCGTCGTTTAAAATAATCTCCGACCTTGCGACTAGAGCTATCCTTTTTTATGTTAGTAAATAGTTTAGTCAATCCGTCGTAAATTTCGGCTTGGTTTTTATGAATATCTTCCATGGTTAAAAATAATTCGTAAAAATTAGAACGATCTTACTTGGTAAAACTGCAACTCCTTAGTATACTCCTTTCCTGATAGTAGCACTGCACTGTGATAGACACTGGTTTATAGTCACTTGGTAATCACTGAAAGTCACCGATAGTTCTATCCGGCTCGAAGGACCAAAAAGATGTATGGTGTCTTGATAACCACACAGCTTTTGATGATGGCAATGGTTAGAATTGAAACGAGCATTCACTTTAACATAATATATTGAGTTCACAGGTACTAAACTAAATGGTATATGGAGTAAGTGAATGACGTGTAGGTATGACGCGGTCTTGATGTGAACTGACATTACTTAATACAATATATAAATGGTTGGAATGAGTATTTGATGAGTGTGCAAATGCAGCGCTGGTCGGTCGCACCGTACAAGCTGTAATATGATGATAATTGAAGAACGTCGTCTGAGAAATAAACGTCTTAAAACGTCATTTTCTCACAATCAGACCAGTAGTACCTACAGGTTATTTTAAATTCTAATGACTAATAAAGGTAGATTGCCATTACCTATACGGGCTGACCAGTCCCGGCTTAACCAGGTAATTCTATATTAATATAGCTGAATAGTAAATCAAGGCTATTTAAGGCCAGCTCTACTTATATTTTCTTTAAAATAGGCCCTAGATTTGGCATTAAGAAATTAGTATAGAAATATAAGGTTCTCTTCAAATTACCTTCAATCTTATATAATATTTATCGACGATTACGTGTAATTGTATCATTGGACATCTTTAAAATATATATTTACAGAAATAAACTATAATTTGTGCTTATCCGCAGTTGGCTAGCGTGGTGGTCTAACCTTACCTCTCTCAAACGAGAGGAGACCTGTGCTAGCAGTGGTACAATAATTGGGCTGATGATGATTATTATTATTTGTATAATTTCAGCACCCATCTGCTTGCCGGAGCGTGGTTCCGATTTCCTGGGCCAGTACGGCTGGGCTGCAGGATGGGGAGCCTTAAGTCCTGGGTCCAGGTTGCGCCCGCGCACTTTGCAGGCGGTCGACGTGCCCGTGCTAGATAACAGAGTCTGTGAGAGATGGCATCGGGCTAATGGTAGGTTTTCTAGCCTTGATCATTGAAATATGGCTTGTAGTACATACATATAACACACCTACAAGGGTTTTGAATACTGTGACATAGAACATATGTGTATATGTAGGTATCGGTGATGTCTATCTCGTCATGATTGTATAATTATTATTATATATTGGAATTATTGTTCTCCATCTTAGACCACATCGTCAGTTACCATCAGGTGAGATTGTGTGGTGGTGTAGAGTGGTCAAACGCTATATATGATAAAAAACAGAATAACAATAATTATTATTACCTACTATGTCTTCATTTATTTCTTTCAAATCAATATTTCACTTATGAGCTGTGGTTTCTGTCAAAATTGATTATTATTTTTGTATATACTAATCTATTACAATACTGAAAGAATAATTCTCAAATTCCAGGAATAAACGTAGTAATATACCCCGAAATGCTGTGCGCGGGGTATCGCGGGGGCGGGAAGGACTCCTGCCAAGGGGACAGCGGGGGGCCGCTGATGCTCGAGCGAGCAGGACGCTGGTATCTCATTGGCGTCGTGTCAGCAGGATACTCCTGCGCCAGCAGGGGTCAGCCGGGGATCTACCACCGAGTGGCCCACACGGTCGACTGGATATCCCACGCTACAACACTATCATAGCATCGATTGTAGTGAAGTGCTTAAAACTTTTGAGCTGAGCAGCGATAGTGTAAGACTATAACGGAGAGGCTTGAACGAGTATGATTGGCTACTAGATTTTGTGCTAAATTTAAGTAGTAAAATTGTTATTTAAAGTCGTTGAACCTTTTACATGCGTGTAGTAGCTTTTAAAATTCAAATTCGACGCAAATATAATACCAATAGTCGTATTTAATACGTAATGTCGTATCACAATCACAATTGATTGTAGTAGACTAAAACAGTATTTTGGTGTATGACAGAAAGATACCAAGGTATAAAAATTATACAATAACACAAAATTTTAAGAGGCGTAATAAATAATTTCCCAAATGTGGAAAGAGTAGTACATTTTAATGCAATTATTTAATAGTTATGTGCTTAAACGGACAGGTGGATGAAGAAATCATGAATTTTTAAAATAAAGTCAGTGTAAAATGGCTTTCATAAATCATACCATTTGAATATGATGTATTTGTATACACGCAAATAATAATGAAGAAACCGACTGTCGTATAATACGACATAATGAAGAAACCAATTGTCTAATACGACATAAGATTTCCCTTAAATATTTGTGTATTACCAACGACTTATTATTTAGCTGTTAACCCTATTCCACCAAATAGTCAATAGAATTACAGTACTATTGTAATTTTACAATATTTTCGTAAAAAAAGAAAAAACACTCAAAATAATTCAATTTATTTACCTACTTACTTGCTAGATACGTTTATTTTTTAAGGTTTTAATTGTGATAAAATATTAAATTCAATGAAATATATTTTTGCATAAATACTCGCTTAAATTGCAATATTATTAATATGGAATTATTCATTAGTGCCTTATTTAAAGCGTTGTGATTGGAGGTGATTTGATAGTCGGATTATTTGAAATATATCCTATCAAAAGAGGTTTTAAAGGGTCTGCAACTCGAAAGTGACATCTCTGGTGTTGGAAACGTAGTAGGTTACGGTAACCGCTCATCATTAAACGGGCCTTAAGCTTATTTGCTTCCTCGTGGTATAATATATGTAAACCACCCGTTTGGTTCAAAACTGAAAAAGTTTTTATAAATGTAGATAAGGCACTTGCTACATATCACATTCTAAGCCTTACCTTACAAAACGCAAAACCATGAATAAATAGAGGTTATTTCAAATTCTATAGAGAAATTCTGTTCTATCGTATAGTGTACCCGATTTTAGTTCTTATACCTAGACATCTAAGTGACCAGGCAAACGTTATTCTGCAATATTATCAACGAAAATCGCAATTAAAAATAAGGGTCCCATACCTACCAAATATATAGAAAGAAATTCATTAAAATCGGTCGAGCCGTTTCGGAGGAGTGCGACCATAAGCACCTTGACATGAGAAATGTATACTTTGGATGTTTAAACGGTGAACTTATTGAAAAATACTTTTGACTTGAAACTGTGTAATCGTCGATTAAACCTTCTTAATAAAGCTGTTCATTATACGCCAGTTCTGTATTTGTAGTGAATCATAAAAATTTTGGTAAAAGAACTATATTTTATAACGTAGACTCAGAGTTATGTTACAAAATATAGTTTTATTTGCGGGATTTTAAAATATCAGAGATGGTGGTAATATTACAGTCTGCTTCTTACTTTTTCATAGGTGTCTGGTTATGTAAATAATGTTGGTAGATCTGTAACTGCAAAATCTTTTCATAAATTTCAATTATGTTGTATTATATTATACATTCAATGTGATGTTACATGCATTTGTATGGGACATAAATAGTAAAATCTCGTGACTGTATATACATACAACAGACTCACGCCTTTTTACTATACGGGGGTACACAGATACTACAGAATGCCACGCGCTATGATCTCTGAATACCACTATTGTTTATCTCAGTTTCCTACGAGAGATTCCATGATGTTTGTTTTTCATAGATTTTCATTAAAAAAAACTTATCCAGAAATGTTAAGATTTATTTAATTAGACATTTAAGAAGGAACAGAGTAGTAATAACTACCTAATTAGGCGATTCAACTAATTTATAGTTTCAGTTTTTAGTTGAGCATATTAGAATCTATAATTTTACCAAAAAGTACTTGAAGGGTGAGTCTTTGGTATACAAGAAAAATATGTAAAACTGTCATTTAATTACATTTAAACTCAAATATTTATTAGCAGAATAAATGTACAAAAGAACTTATAGGTACATAATTATTTTATTTGGTACATGATTTTAAATACTTTTTGTCATTCAATTTTGTACCTTATTGAGTACCTCTGGAGGTTTATTCCATGTAAAAAATATACTCTGTGTTTAATGTTATAGAGGTCGTTTTGAGATTAACCATCCCGTCATATGTCAAAGTAAATACGGATATTGAATCCAGGTGTAAAACTTAAAATTCATACAGTTTTGTACGATTCAATAATTGCAATTTGAACCTTATTTATTGGGAGTTCATTGAACTAAATGAATGACGCTTGAGTCATTGCAACTTTATATCAATGTGATAAGAGCCACACCGTGAAATGTAACTTCTTACTTTATCAATCTTTTAAGATGTCGTTATTTGAATCGCCTCCAAAAGAAATGCTTTAAGAAAAACTAAGCCTTTTGTAAATATCCTGCTATTTATGTAAATAAGTAACAAAAATATTTTTGGAAATCTTGTTTACATTTTGTACCATTTTTAATGTAAATAAATAAATTAAGTCTTAATTTAAAGAACGCTCGACGTAAGTTATTCTGCTTTTAATTTATTTTGTACCATTTTTTTCTAATTTTTTGTTGTGTTAAAAATAATTTTAAGGTTTTTTTAATAAAATAACGGAAACAAAATACGTTGTTGATAAAAATACATAATTTAATTTTAATTTAATAAATTGTATTTATTGTTAAATTAAAGATTGTTTTATTTAATTCCAATTTATTGTGTAAACATTAGACATTTATTCTAACTAATGATATTCGTGATTAGAATTTTAAGTAACCAAAAACAGACTTAGAAAAGACATAAATCCGTAAATTGACTAGACAAACGAAATACAGCTACAATCAAAAATAAAAACGGCCTTTCGATTTTTAAAACTCTCACCAGCCAATAGGAACGCGATGCGCGCGCACGAATTTCTCCAACAAACGGTACAGAGGTCGGTAGTATCGATTGAGCGCTCCTGCAGATATGTCGTCTTCACCGATCGTCGCTTGTAAAATTTCACGCCAGTGTTGAGAATGACCGCGAGACATTAAATCTCTGCGAAAGTAGAATTAATTCGTTTTTTACTATTCTATGATAATAATATACAAAGCCTATGATAGCCTCGAGTATAACCAGTGGACTGAGAAGTCAGAGGGCTTAAATTCGACCCCAAGGTAAAGTAATAAGATTAGGATACGATGGAGTGCCAAAATAAATATTTATACCTATATAAAAAAAGATCTCAGGCGGGGTAGCTAGGTGACCTAGAGCCTAGGGCCCTGGGGCAAAAAAACTGGGGCTCCCAAACTATTTAGGTTTTATCAATGTACATGGCTATGGGTTTTGCCATATTTATCAGCCTCATCATCACCACCCTATATTCGTCCACTGCTGGACGTAGGCCCTCTCCTATTGTCATATTCTAAATGTTTTCAATTATTCTAATAGTTTGCTGTGTTTCTCTATTTGGCCAGACTTTATTCTAAAACTGCGGTACATATTTTGAAATGCCCTTTTCCACAATGCACTTACTTCAAAACTTTGCCAACAGCCTTGGACCCGTATATATCGCATCTAGTGAAGCTGATGGTCTCTGGGACAGGTCCGTTTGCGTTACAACGACCGAACACCGCCACTTTACACAGCTTCTCGAAGAGTTGGTGCTGAAGGAAGCTCCCCAGGAAATATCTACAACGTCAATCAAAAAAGGTTGACTAGAGAGAATGTTTAAGTATTCATTTTACAATTTTCTGAATAAATAGCTGATAGATGACCTGCTTCGTTGGTCTTTTAGTCTTGTTTTTAGGGTTCCGTACTTCAAGAGGAAAAAACGGAACCCTTATAAGATCACTTTGTTGTCCGTCTGTCTGTCTGTCTATCTGTCTGTCTATCTGTCCGCCGTCCATCTGTCCTGATCCTATTTCCTATCCCCGAAAAGTGGGGGAAATTAATATATTCGGAACCTTATTCGATGATATCTAACGTAATAAAAAACCTCCTACCTGATATAAGGTGTATTATCTGGTACGTGGAATTTAGCCCCCGCATCAAAATATTCCTCACCCCTCTCACCAGGTGGCGCCACTCCCTGTAACTCCATCGCCATATCCCAGAACTCCTTATTATCTTCTTTCAAACTACCTTCAAAATATTTCCACCTATATTCATCTATCAGCAGGGAGAACGGAATCTGAGGTATCTTGTTCAAAGCTTGCTTTAGCAGAAGAATTGTGTCCGTTGTTACATCTTTGTCTTCAAACAATTTGGGTATTTTAGTTTGTTGGTTATTCTCATTATTTGTTTCTGAGGTTTCTGTTTTAACATGATTTATATTATCAGCATATTTGTGAGCTATAGGATCAGTAAGGTCTTCATCAATTTTATAACCTATGCCTGTTTCTTTAAGTATATTATCACTTGCTTCAATATTTGATTCAACATTAGTATTACTCTCTTCTTCTGTCCGTTTCTTACCTTCCTTTTCATCATTTGCACTATTTCCAATATCAGGAACTTGAGTATTAGTTACGTACAGTAGAGAATCATTGATAAGACCTAGTCTATTCAAATGCTGCGGTGTTAGTACTCCATACATTATGGTGTCTCCTATTGTCTCGTGGAGAGCTGTGTTCGCTTGCTGAAATTGAAAGAGAATTTAGCTACAGAGAAAATTCTAAACTTGAAAAGAATTTGATTTTCCTTTGCAGGGAACGTATTTTTGCTATAGCGTTGTTAGTGGCCAAATTGGGGCATTCATGATCATTGTAAACCTATTGCACATTCCAAATGCCAGCTGGACACAGGACTCGTCTTGGATTGAGAGGAATTTTAATAATACTTCAAGAAGTCGAGAAATAGATTGGCAGAGGACCGAAGCGAATGGTACGCATTGAGAGAGGCTTATACCTAGCAGTGGGATCAGAAAGGTTGTGATGATGATTAAGTCGAGAAAGAAAATTTGGTTTCTCCATAAGGTTTTCCTTCATAGTTTAGGTTACTTATGAAGGTAAGTGCATGACTTCAAAAAAATACTAGATTAGGATTGGAGCTTGATACCTATGTACAAGCAGTAAAAGGCATATTCACAGGGCTATCATTGCCTGTTTTGATAAATTTGTTTCACGACCCAATTTACGCAGCCGTATTTACGCTGCCTTTCGTAGAAAAGGTCCCAGGTTAGAATCTCGATAGGGGCTAATTTGTACCTGGGTCATGGTTAATACATGGGTATTTACAAAAATATATGTATGTAGTGTATACGTAACACAAGCCTCCTTGCTTAGCTCGAAACTAGACGGTGCTATGGAATAATTTCTAGATAACATTATTTTATGATGATGATGATGATTGTGCTTACCCTAAACAAAGCAGGTTGGTGCTTGTACGCCATGTAATACTGTATATGGCCGAGTTCATGGTGTAAGACATAGAAATCTTCCTTTGATGTACCTGAGCAATATAGGAGTCTGAAAAATAAACAAATATATCGGTAAACTTGCAATAAAACCTAGTAGTCCAAGATCCCAGGGCCGCCAGACGTCACGTATTTTCTGACGAACCAAATGTGGATTATTGAGGAGTGCTAGTATGTACTATGAACGCATGCCTACCACCTATCTTGCCTAGTGGGCCAATTTTCAGGTATCAGGTAATCAAGGTACATACAAATATTACTTACCTCACTTGAATTCTCCAAACTGATTTTTAACGTATATTTTAGGCAATACCCTTAAACATCAGTCGCGAATACTCCCAGACACTTTCCGTCGGCCGTATTGCTTTGCAGACGCTTTAAAGCTCCCAAAATAATTACTTAACTTCACGTAAATTATGATGCTCCATTCTCGTAAAAGGTTTCAAAATAGTTGTGACAGAAGACAGACCGATCTAAGGGACCAATCATCCCCCTTAATTCAATTTTAATGCGTCTGTAGTGGCCCTGGGATCTTACTCTATAGTATAAGTAACATATGTACCGCTAACAATATTAGCCGAACAATTTAATTGTACATGGCAACCCTAAAACGTCAGTTACTTTATTAAGGTTAAAAAATATTATTAAGTATTGGCAACACAAACCTAAAATCGCCATCTTGAAACATGTCAGCTGCGGTGCCGTGACAGCGCGTGTCATTGTTATTCTCCCGTCCAAACACAGATTCGCGCCAAAACTTGTCTGTCATGGCGGGCAAACCGAGCGACTGGTAAAAATCTTCCGCTCTTCTTGCCTGGAAATAAGTAGCAAGATTGATTGTAGTAGCAAATCCTGAGTTTATTAGAGTAAATTGTACTGGAATATGTTTTTTAAAATATTATATTGGTAATTATTGTTTTCTATATATAGAGCCAAGTCCTCTGCCGTGTTTTTTTTTTATTGTCTGTCTGAACGCGTAGAAATCAAAAACTCGCTAACGGATTTTCATAAGGTTTTCTGCAATAGACGAAATGATTCACGAAGAAGATTTAGGTATATGATGACTTGAGATTTTATGGAAATTAATTAGTTAATATATGAAGACATAATTATAGTGTCTGTTTATAGTAGTCCTTAGTATTTTGTCCTTAAATTTTTATGTAATACTAACCAAAATTTAATACTAACCATGTGCATTACAGTCCAATTTAGTTTTTTTATACTTTCATCCAAATTAATTGTTTGTGGTAACAGTAGATCCGCTAGGGGCTCCCAGTTTTGTGACCAGAGATTGCCTGAAGAATAAATTAGTATTAAGTTATTAAACTTTTACATGTTTTAAATAAATAATAATAATAAATAAATATTCTGCGACATTTTACACAGCACCATCTAGTCCCAAACTAAGCAGAGCTATGTACTATGGGTACTAGACAATGGATACAGTACTTATATCCTTTTTTTTTGTAACTACATACTAATAATACATAGGACACACCCAGACGAACACAGACACTTATATTCATTACATAAATGTTTGTGTCCCGTGGGAATCGGACCCACGACCTCGTGATCAGCAGTCCGGTACTCAAACAATTAGACCACAGAGATCGTCAAAACAAATCGACTTCTCGTCACTTCCAAGATGTTCCTCGACATTTTTTTTTATGTTATAAGGGTGGCAAACGAGCATACGGCCCACCTGATTATAAGCGGTTACCGTAGCCTATAGACGTTTGCGACACCAAAGGTTACGTCTAAGTTTCTTAAAATAAGGGAGTTACTAAACTGACAGCTAACGGAATTCCCATGCTGTCAGAATAGTCAATTGCTTGGTCTTTTGTTGTCTCCATTGTCTCAATTGTCTCCGTGAAAGAATGCACCAGTGATGGCGATAGTAGCATTGTCTCACTAGTAACAGTTGAAAACTTTAAAATATTAAATGGTGATAGCCTAGTGGTGTGACCACTGGACTACGATGTCAAAGGTCTCGGTCAAAACCACGAATTTTCGACGTTTCATGCGTATTGAAAACATTGTGAGGAAAAGGAAAATGTCGTGAGGAAACCTGCATGCCCGAAACATTTTCTCGATGGCGTGTGAAGTCTGCCAACCCAACTAGGCTAGGAGTAGACTAGGCTAAAGTGACTAGGCTAGGTGCTAAAGTCTAATCACTTTCAAATGAGATGTGACCCGTGCCCAGTAGTGGGACATTATTGTTAATGATGTTGATGATTATCGTCAAAGTCAATGGTACAATGTCCTTGATTAATTTAAGTTGTAGCAACAGGAAGTGCTGCTATCTGTATTTGCGTTGCGTTATCTTGTTCATAACGAATAAAATTATTTATATATTTTTAAAATAATCTTTTTTTGTTGCCATTAAAACTGATTATACAGCGCTTGATTTAAAACTAAATTTTCTGTAACATGACTTTTATATTTTTTATTCATTACATGGTTGAGAAGAGCAAGTAATACGAACTTTGAATAAGCAAAAAAATATTGAGATTGGTTATATCATAAAATTGTTTTTTTGGAAGACATTTCATACGTATCAAGTCAAACTGCATTTCGTGTTGGTATAATAAAAATTGTAAACGAGGCCAATTTATTGATTTATACGTCGTACTTTTTATCCATAAAACCTACTTTTTGAAACCGTGCAGGCAGTTTTAACAATTCTAAAGTACCAGTTAAATTTTTCTAATTTAAATAAACATTTGACGTAAGACTTTTGTTTATCATACGAACCAAGTATATGTGCAGGGATAGGCCCACGTTCTGGAACAATATCTCCATAGTATCTTCGAAGATAAAACCTGATAACACCATGAAGCAGGGTATAAAGGGGCCTCACGCCGTTGTAAAGCTGGTAACAGACTTGACGTAGTCTTGGAATTTCTAGCTCATCCCGCCAGGATGCACCGATATTTGGGTACCCTGGAAAATATAACGAAGAACACGAAACATTTAATAAGAAGAAAGAAAAAACATTAATTCTCCCCAAAAACAACGCACGACAATTATAGGGCAATATATACACTTAGCTACAATATTGACAACACAGAAAAAAAATATAATGAACATGTGACAATTTTGGAACTAGAAGGGAACATACACAAGTATGTTCCCTTCTAGTTCCAAAATGGTAGACAACTACCAGGACCCTAAAAGTAACGGTTAACCTTATTCTTCTGTTCGAATCCAAGGCACGACGCTATAAACTTTTGAGTACTATTATGTGCCGATAGAAGAAGTGGCAACCTGAATTGCATGACCACGAATATCTGTTTATAGCTCTCGAGTTCCAAAACACGTCTGACTTTTCATGACCAGGTATGGAGGTGGTAGTCCCTCCACTGGTAAAGGAGGATCCTCCGACCAGGCGAGGTGTTATGCCTAGCGGACTATATATTAACTTTCACACATATACAATAGAGAGGTTATGCGTAACGGTGTGTGTAGTCTGCCAACACACACTAAGCTATTCATTCATTTTGAGAAGAGAATCGTGCTCGGCGGATTGACAACAAATAGGTTCAAAAGACTCGATCTGCGATCTCCAGATTTGTAAATTATTGAAACATTTAATTTAGATAACTCATTTTGTCATGAATCTAACATGGCAACACTTACCATTGCGCCTAGCAGCCTTATTTTCAACTGTCACCAATTTCCTATACGGCTCTTTCATAGGGGGGCCAACTTTCTCCCTCCATGCGAGCCATAACCATCTCAAAACTTCTTCTTTTCTCGAAAAAGCCATCATCTTTTCAAAATCTCCTTCGCCTCTCAAACAAAGTATTTTATTATTACTGTTCACAGCGATTTTGGCGGCAAAAAGTACAAAATCTTCGTGTTCGAAACCCAAAAATTGTTTGACGTTTGACAGAAAATTCAAAATGGCGTCTTCTATTTCGGTAAAGTTATGAGTGGATATGTTTTTATCGGTAGGAATACATATTTCAGCATCTGAATAAATCGATTGCAATTCGTCATAAAGGTTACTAGTGAGTCTGGAAAAAACAAATCAAAATGAAACAATATTGTAGAATGTACATAAAAAAACATTACTGCTAAAAGTTACGAAGGTTTTGGAAACGAATGACGAGAATTAATTCATTTAGCATGTTATTCTATCAAAACTTTTAAGAGATATATTTTAATTGAATGCATGTTGTATTATCAAAGCACGCAAACTCATGAATGAATGATGTACTCGTGGGTAGGTCCTATATAATTTAATAATTAAATTACCTGGTTTCCTCATAAGTAAACTTCGGTCCCCTACACAACAGATAATACTGTCTTCGTTGAGTACTGTTCAACGACTGATGAGCAAACAGTGCTGCCAGGGTGTTACAAGTTCGGTGTTGCCATATTAATCTATTTTTCTGATATGTCATTGATCTTGCGGGTAGTTCATTGTTGCCAGGATTTATAGAAGATTCCCATGCTAGGCTAGCTGCTATGGTGCTAAAGTTGCCAGTTTCGTCGTTGATCTTGATGAAGAGTTGGTCCAGATTCTGGCTTAGGCATGTTTTGAAGAGTAGGAGTAGGAAAAAGATTGGTGTGGTCCCCATTATACTTTAATTGGTCATTTTTCGTTGATAAAATGGGCCTTGAGTAGAGAAAACGCTCTCAAAGCCACAGTTTTATATGAGAATCTGAAAATTTAAAAAGTAATGAAATACTAAAACTAAAAGCTGTCTTGTATCTAAAGTAGTTGGCTTTCCAAATGCAGGTAAAAATCATTAATTAACGCATAGCGTGCATAATGCTCGTTAATTTTACCTGCATTTTAAAACCCAAACTTCGGAAGGGCTGAATTTACTGTCAGAATTATACTTCATGATAGAATATTCACTCCCTGATTTCTACCATAGTCTTTTACCTCAGATCCCTCCACACCGACTTCAAAAAAGCAGGAGGTTCTCAAGTCGACTAAATTTTTTTTTAGATTTGTTACCTCAGAACTTTTGATTGGGTGAACCGATGTTAATGATTCTTTTTTTATTTGAAAGTAGGTTCCTGCGTGATCCCATTTACACTACAAATTACAATTTGGTCCAATTTTGAACTTATGAAGTCGGTTTTCTTGGGATATTAAGAGATAGTCATTATTACGATAGTTGTAAAATGTGCATGAGTATTTATCAAATTTAAAATACGATAAAGGCAGGAGTTCTTTTCTTTTCTTTAAATTGAAAATTCTATAAACAATATCACAATCTTCTGTGATATGCTAGAGTGACAACCACGTACTAGAAGACTCAGCGTCGGTAGGCCACCGGCAAGGTGGACTGACGACCTGGTAAAGGTCGTTGGAATCCGCTGGATGGGGGCGGCGCATGCCCGGTCGTCGTGACGACCTTTGGGGAGACCTATGTACAGCAGTGGACGTCTAACGATGACGTTGATATTGATATGCTATCTGCCTATTCTCTCGAGGATCCTATAAAGGCGTGATAATATGTCTTCAATATAATGACGAGCGATGAGAGCTGCCCAAGACCGGGATGGTTGGCGCTGTTGGGGGAGGCCTACGTTTAGCAGTGAACAGCATTAGGCTGATATATGACTAGCTGACCCAGCAAACGTTGTTTTGCCACATTATAGGGTTGGTGGACAACCCTTATCACTAAGGGGTCTGAAAAATAGATGTTGGCCGATTCTCAGACCTACTCAATATGCTCACAAAATTTCATGAGAATCGATCAAGCCGTTTCGGAGGAGTACGGGACCGAAAATTGTGACACGAGAATTTTATCTTTTTCTAATAATAGTTTAGACAGCACAAATCAACGACGCTGATAAGAAGGGGATTATCTGCTGAAATCACGAGAGCTTTCGAGTGCCGATTAGATAAATTAGAGCTTTTACCGATAACGATGTGAAAAGGAAGCTGACTAACACGCACTAATCGATCGATTTAAAGGTTAAGCTACACTCACCGCGCTCATTCTTTAGATGGGTAACCATTATTAACTCGTTGAGCCCACGCTTTGGAGAGCGCCTACGTCAAGTCATTTGAAAATCGTTAGTCTCAATTAGAAGCCCAAAATTCTGATTAACAATTTAATAAGTTCGCAAAATAACTGATCTCACCATCACACATACCATCACGCCTGTCGTCCCCGAAGGGTTAGGCAGAGGTGTACTGTTATGTACGCTCACATTTCGCCGGTATGTTTTAGGTCCCATGTAATAGAGGGCGAGCCTATTGACATTAACTGGGGACGAATCCGATATCCGAGCTGCTACTGAGAATTTCATAGAAAAACCCAATAACACTTTGCTCGATCTGGGAATCGAAGCAAAGATCTCTTGCTCGGCAGTCGCGCTGTACGACCACTAGACCAACGTAGCAGTTGAATCCATTTTTTATCCCAATGCTGGGCACGATTTGCTCGCATTAGACAGCTATTGGACTATAGTCCACCACGCGATGACTAATGTGGGTCGTTAGACCACACATGCCATCGAGAATTATCTCTCAAGGATTCCTCATGATGTTTTCTATCACCGTTTGAGCATGCGATAAATACGAATAAAACTTCAAAAAGCTTTGTGGCGTGTCTTAGAATCGTACCCGAGAACTTTGACTTCTCAGCACACTGATCACACCACTTGGCGCTAATATAGGTTCAACAGGTAAAATAAGTACATAAATATACGTATGTACATAAAATTAAAATGAATACTATCATAGAGTTAAACAAAATACTCGAGACTATATAATTACTATTTCTCAGTGCCAAAAAAATAATTGCTGGAAAAATATATGTTCCTTTGTTAAAAGATGTAATGAAATGTTATCAAAACCTAATTAAAATAAACGCGCTTGAAAAATATTGCAATCCTTTCAGAGCAGACGAAAATATCATTATAGAGTTTGAGTGGAGTTGGGTGGAACACATGGTGAAGTGAGGCGAGGAAAGATAGAATGAAGACTACTCGAACCTCAGCGGTATTCGCTGCCACTGTGGGTAGAGGTACATACCGCATGGGTTTTACTTAGATACCTATCTAGTATCGAATTCCGTGGCTTTAGCGACCCTAGTTGTATTTGCCGCTTCGGTTAGAAATACATACCGCGTGGTGTTCAACGTGAGGTAGTGACTGTAGTTTCTGCCTACCCCCATGGGAAAAAGGCGTGAGTGTATGTATGTATGTAAGTATAGTGAGATCCGCTTTGGTTATCATCATCAACCCATGTAATGTCCCACTGCTGGGCACTGTAGTCCATCACGCTAGCCTACTACAGGTTGGCAGACTTACATGCCATCGAGAAAATCTTTCAAGCATGCAGGTTTCTTCACGATGTTTTCCTTCACCGTTCGAGCATGTGATAAATATAAAACATACAAAAAACATATTTTCCGAAAAGTCAGTCGTGCGTGTCTTGGGTTCAAACTTGAGACCTTTGACACCTCAGTCCACTGGTCATACCACAGCTCCTCCTTCGCTTTGGTATGAACAGTAACATTACCGCATACACTCTGGGTTTTCTCTTCTTTTCTAATTCTTGAATTCGAAACTAAGGGATAAATTTCTGACTTTGCAAAATCATGCGCGTATTAATTGCTGAAAACGTGAAGAAAAACATTGTGAGGAAGCCTGAAAATCTGAAGATTTTTGTGTGGTGATCCGAGGTGATCCGTGCCTAGCTACGTGTAGGACTAATAATTTAATTCTGATATTCAGATCTAGTAGTCTTATTTGAACAGGTGAAAAAATTATAAGTATATTTCTTGTCACATTTCTTTGTCCACTTTTCGCAAAATCAAAAAGAATAAAAATAATCGTCATATATAAATATAAATAAATCATCGTTTTGAGAGCATAAGTATAACCTAATATTTTAACTAAACCACATTACACTTCAAACTTACCTTTAATTTAATACAACACGTTTACAAAACTTGTAGGCATAGAATATTATTAATTTGATCGTCTTGAAAAAACAAACAAATAAACAAATTGTCTGTACCTCGGTTTAATGTAGACGCTACCGGGGAGCGATCCGAAACGCGACTGAAATCACAACACCTCTGGTCGTGCGTATATTATGGTTAGAGATCAATAAAAACGATGGAAAAACCCTGATATAAATTTAAATTAATCTACGAGTATTAATACGTGCAGAGAATATATTACTCCTTTTTCACATTTGAGAAGTATGAGATTTGGTAGATATTAACTTCATATAGAAAGAGCAGAGAGAAAAAAGTTTAAAAATGACTTTCGTTTTAACCGCTAGGCGACTAATAATTAACATTGTATTATACTAGCTGTGCCCTGCCATGCTTTTTTGTGAGAAATGCTCAAATAAGGAACAACACAAAGTATAGAATTACCACAAAAAAAATGGTAAAAACAACATTCAAGCAGGTAAGAATTGAATTAAATTGAGCACTAGCGCGACCTAGCTTTTAAAAAATGTCTTTAAAATGAATACATATCTGCCTAGCCTATACTATATTTATGATAATAGGACAGATCCATATCATCATGCTTGATCTCCATAAGAGTATGTAACTATTATTATTTATAGTTTACATAAATAATAATAGTTACATACTCTCACAGTTCACCTATGTATTTCTAGGTCCCAAATAATAAGGGAAGATAACATATTGATTTCTTACACTTACGCGAATATTAGACTTCTAGCAGCTTCTAAAAGTTTCGCAGGAGAATAACCCTTCGTTTGATTTGAGAGTTGTATCCAGTAGTTAGAGGTTTACTTCACAACTTGATTAATAAAATGAATAAGACACTTAATATGTCTGTATTTCTGTTAATTTTAATCACTAAAAATGCTACGGAATCCGGCCTCTTCTATCTCGGATGGAACTTGACAATTTTCATTCACTTTCACAGATAACCTTGCGCCTAAACCGCGCTAGCAATGCGATGCTATAATTTATCTCTTCGTGACATAATTTTATACGAATCGTTTATAATTTACATACATAGGATAGGTATAACATTATATTTATAACGTCATTATTATTACTTGAATCTTACGTTATATTCAGATTCATCATCAATCTAATTATTGTCCCACTGCTAAGCACGGATCTTCTCTCATTTCAGAGAGATTAAGCTAAAGATGCAGGGGGGCGGGGGAGGGTTTGATTGGAAGACGCGGTGTGGATAGGCCCTGGATGCAGGTGGCGTAGGACCGTTCGTCGTAGCGATTCTTGGGCGAGACCTAAGTCCAGCAGTGAATGTCTAACAGTTGATGTCGGTGAACGGCTAAAGTCTACTATGCTATCCGTCTGCGGGTTTGCAGGCTTCACGTTCCGACGAGGAAATCTCTCAAGTATGCAGGTTTTCTCACGATGTTTTCCTTCATCGTTTGGGCACGTGATAAATATGCACCTAGGCAATAGCCTCATCCGTCTTAAAATGAGAAGCAGGTCAGATTTGACCATCCACAGTCATTTTAAAAACTCATCGAACGAAAGAAAGAAAGAAAAAAGAAAGAAAAAATATTTATTAGAGGCAAGAGTTTGTGTGATGAGAATGGACATTTGACCTGAATCATGGGTGTTTCCATGTATAATATGTATGTATTTACAATAAAAAAGGTATCGGCCATCTATCCGCAACACAAGCCTCGTTGTTTACCTCGAAACTAGATGGCGCTGTGTCATGATGCCTGGATATATTTATTCATTTTATATTATCGCTAATCAATCGCAGTGTATCGCGTCCCTTATCCGGCAAAGCAATAAGGATAAGCCCCGTAGTTCGCCGTCTGACAATACCCTCCATCTTAATTTGAGCTACAAATATACACAGCTGCCCACTCCTGTTTATTTGTGTCGTTAATATAAACTAAACGTTAATCTCTGCCACTGCTTTATTCAGTATTTCTAGCTTAGATATACATATAATTATATAATATTAGCGTTTTCCTGCGACTTCGTCTGCGTAAAACTAGTAATTTTATCCGCATTCAAATTTCCACCCCACTTTTCTCCCTTTTAAGGGATGATTTCCGGGATGAAAACTATTCTATGTCCTTCCCCGGGACTCAAATTATCTCTCTATCAAATTTCATCTAAATCGGTTCAGTGGTTATATTGTGAAGACGTAACAGACAGACAGACATACAGAAAGACAGACAGACACAATTTCACATTAATAATATCAATTTTTTTTATAAAATAAAGTAGGGATATTTTTCTTTCTATATAATTATATAGTATGGACTATAGGTTTATACAAACAATTATATTTTAAGAGAGCTGTTTCTGTATCGATTTTTACATAGGGCAAGCCCACTGCGGCTTATTAATCGCCCTCCAACGAGACAATGAAGCTACCATCTTAATTTGTGCTAGAAATACACAACGCTGCCCACTTTGTTTTATTTGTATCTAAACAATTGTTTCTCAAACTTGTTCCAAAGTCGAAGTCAGTCATTTATCCAAATATAATGGTTCTTTTAACTCTCTTTAAACGTCGACTCTACCGATTCCTAGTGTTTTGCTGGTTACAAGCAGTGCAATACTCTTTAGCAACTTTTTTGTCTTTCATTACTATAATGATTGTATTCAATATTATGTACTATTATTATTATTGAGATGACGAGATGTATGAATGTGGACGAGGCAAAAGTGGTATGCAGGGATCGTAGCGCGTGGCATTCTGTAGTTTCTGCCTACCCCCATGGTAAAAAGGCGTGAGTGTATGTATGTAGGTATATGTTAGGTATATATTATTATTATGTGAACTAGCACACACCGATCTATTTTACTAACCGAAAAATGGATAGAAGCCATGTTTTGTATACAGTTCTTATTTATGGATTGGGGGGATGGGTGTTTTATCCCTTCACCGGTAACAGAGGATCCTCCGATCAGGCGAGGTGTATGCGGGTGGTTGTAGAATTTCTAATTTCGATTCTAAATTTCATTACCGCGAAGGATGAGCTTCGTGATTGGTGCGTACGTTGTGTCATGTCAGATGACAGTTGACAGTTTTCGTCACTGTGTTTGTCGTTGCCATGTAACGAGATAGATGTCGCTACATATTGTTAAAAGATGATACTCTCTTAAATAAAAATCGCAATCTTCTAACGCTTTGTGATCCCCATGTAGTCATACTAGTTTGATCATCAACACTAAATCTCTAAAATTTTTATATGCCAATGTACGCAGCTTAGTAAAACCAGGAAAGCTAGACGAGCTCAAATGTATCATACAAGCCATACCTAAAACACTGCATGTAATAATTCTTGCCGAGACCTGGATAAAGTCTCAATATGAAGCGGAAGGATTAATAATTCCCAACTACGTCCACTACTACAACTTTAGAGATAAGGGCAGAGGAGGAGGAGTATCTGTGTACGTACATACTAGCCTAAAGCACAGCTATATCGCAGATATGTGTCAAGATGATAATCATTATCTATGGGTTCACTTAAACAGATTTTCAATTGATATTGGAGTTGTCTATAAACCTGAAAGAACAAATCATAATAATTTCTTGGAAACTTACTCAAAGCAATTACTTGAACGAAAAAGAGCAATCGTGTTTGGGGACTACAATTACAATCTACTTAACAATAGTCAATTAACTACCCAGTATAAACGGATGTTACAAGAGAGTGGATATGCAATGCTTAACAAAATTTACCCAACATACTGTACTCGTGAAACACCTACTACAAAAACGATTCTAGACCATGCCAGTACAAACCTGAGAAATAATGAATTTCATTTTGCTATAGTGGAGTCAGCGATGTCTGATCATAAGCACATCTACCTGGAGATCGACAAGTTCAAGCCAGAGAAAGCTAAAAAAATTGTGTACGAAGCAATAGATTATGATAAACTATACCAAAGAGTAGAGCAATGCATGTCTAATGACTGGGAACATCTGTATGAAAAGCTGGAGTCGAAAATGACTGAAGCTCTCAAACAAAGCAAGACCACAAAAACTAAATTTCAAAATCCCCCCCGTTCAGACTGGATTAATAAGGATATTATAGCAGAAATTGATAAAAGAAACCAATTGTGGAGCAATCACTTAAAGACATCATCTATTGCGGTCAAAAATGAAGAGTTACTGTTAGCAAAAAACAACGTCCGAGAAAAAATCATAGCTACTAAAAGTAAATTCTACCATAAGGCATTCAAAAATTGTATTAAAAAGCCACTCAAAATGTGGAATCTCATTAATTCTTTAAGCGCTAATAAGACTAAAGCATCTAGTGCACCGCCAAGACTTATAACGCAATGCGGCTCTTTTACGGAACTAACTGATATATGCAATTGCTTTAATTCCTTTTGTGCAAATATAGGCTCTGTTTTAGCAAATGAAATTCCACAAATGTATCATGACTCCACGACATACAATAAGTTATACAATAAACAGTTGGACATCACAACAAATGAACTAACTAGTTTTGCCCCTGCTACTATAAATGAGATTAGCAAAATCATCGACAACTTGAATACAAATACAAGCACTGGGTTGGATGGAATAACATAAACCTTAAAATGCGTTAAAAATCTTATTTTAGAAGCTTTAACTGCCACCATTAATAATTGTCTCGAAACAGGCTATTTTCCCGACTCCTTGAAAATAGCCAAAGTGAGCCCCATATTTAAATCTGGAAATAAGAAAGATCCAGGAAACTATCGCCCCATCTCTGTACTTCCAATAATATCAAAAATTTTCGAAAAGATCATATATAATCGGTTAGACCACTATCTTACTTCAATTAACTTTATTTATGACAAACAGTATGGATTCCGCTCCAAATCTAATACACTTTCAGCTTGTGTAGATTTAGTGACTAATCTCAAAATGAATCTTGATAGTAAGCAAATAGCTCTTGGTGCTTTCATCGACCTGAAGAAGGCGTTCGACACAATAAGTCACAATCTACTCTTAAACAAATTATTCCATATCGGCATCAGGGGACTCGCTCTCAATATACTACAGTCGTATCTATCGAATAGGTTCCAAGTGGTGAAAATACTTGATACCCAAAGTTCACCTAAATTGGTTACTTGCGGGGTCCCACAAGGTTCTGTATTAGGGCCCCTTCTGTTTCTTATATACATTAATAATATTAAAGATCTAGGACTATCAGGAGAAATTACACTGTATGCGGACGATACTTCACTATTTTATGTTGGTGGTGAGATCCAAGCAATCCTTAAACAAGCTCAAAAAGACTTAAATATTTTAAGCACTTGGTTCAAATATAATTTACTGACTGTTAACATTGCAAAAACTAATTATATGATATTTAGACCCAAAAATAAAATTATACCAGATTTTCAACCTCTCTGCATTAACAACGCGCCATTAAATAGAGTAGAATCAGAAAAATATCTCGGCCTTGTTCTGGATAGCCAAATCACATGGAAACCACACATTGATCGAATTCAGTGCAAGCTGTCTGCCTTGATAGGCAGGCTGCGGGGAATTGTTCGTTGCTTTCCAAAATATGTTGCCTATATTATATATAACTCCATCATTAAGTCACATCTATCCTATTTAATCGAACTCTGGGGCTCTGCTGCTAAATCAAACCTAAAACAATTACAAACATCCCAAAACAAAGCAATAAAACTACTATTTCATTTTAACTATCTGACACCGACAAATACTGTATATAACAAAACAAAAATACTGACACTGACACAAATGTATAAATATAATACGTGCATACTAATAAGGAAAATTTTGAATAAAAATTTAAAAACACAAATTACCTTTACGAAAAAGGCCCAAATCCAAAATCGCATGATGAGGAATGCCAATAATATTTGCTTACAAACGCCTCGCACTAACTATGGCATTAAGAACGTAAGATACGAGGGGGCTTTACAACAAACTACCTAATGATATCAAGGAAATTCAATCCTTGGCATTATTTAAAAAGAAATTAAAATACTACATTTTAAAAAATACGTCGTAAAGTAATATAAAAAAAAAAAAAAAAACATTAAATCAATAATAATCAAAATAAATGAACCCCTAAAATCCCCACTGAAAACTCGTACCTACATATTATGAAGTATACTCTAATGCATGTATAAATATATTAATCAAGTAAATAAAAGTAAATAGACACTATAATACATAAATAAAGTACAGTATATTACTGTACTGCAAGCACCAGTAATATAAATCAAATAATAATAATAACACAATCACTACATACATATATTACTTAAAAATACGTAAATAAATACAATAAAAATACATTAAAAGTTAATACATTAATAATACTTACATAAATTACTTAAACTTATAAAAATCTATAAAAAAAAAAAAACTATAATAAATAATTACATTATAAACAAATACAATTGCTATCTCAAACACACAGCATTAGCAAGTCAGTTCCGATAATAATAATTAATAGAAGCCGTCGTTGTAATCGTCACTCCTGTATGCATCGCGTTAAACCAGTCTTGGCTGTGCAATGTTGACAATTTGTTTAGAGACTACCTACTAATTTATTTTTGTTTTGTATTTTGTAGTGATAACATCTACCTACTAAAGGAGTTAAATTGGTTAAATGTTTTAACATAACTTAATTAACTGTTATTATGTGTTAGTCTAATATCGATACGTGTTCCAGCACCTGTTACTATGACCTAACCATAGAATAAGATATCCTTGTATTTCTCAGATAAATGAAGTGTTGTTCTTTATGAGAAATAAACGTCTTAAAACATGTTGAGAATCGATGGTCCAAATCCACTTTCTGTTCAGTGGAGCCTAATTAAAATGTAAATACGGGATTTATACTGTTTTAATATCGCTATTGCTGTGATTATATTGTATTTTATTTTATTTTATTTCTGTTGGTATTGTTTTTGTTTGGCTTTTTCTGCTATTGAGACGTTGGAAAATTACTGTTGGTTTGCGCTCTTAAACCATTAATTAAAATTAAGACAAATAAATGTTGTTATTGACTAAATAAATTACCAGAACCAACCACAGCTCTATTCTGACAGCATAGCAATTCCGTCTGCCTTTTTAGTCACTCCCCTATTTTAAGAAACCTAAACGGCTTTTACAGGGTCGGCAACGCGCGAGCGACACCTCCGATGTTGCAAATGTCTATAGGCTAGGGTAATCGCTTACCATCAAGCGGGTCGTAAAATTGTTTGCCACTTTTGTGCTTTAAAAGAAAACCTTACTTACTGACTTACATTTATTGACGCTTACAATGCCACGTAGCGTGTGCCGTTCTGTAGTTTCATATTCATATTCGTATCGTTTATTTGCATTTCATAATGTTAATAAAGATGGTAACAAACAATCTTATGCTAGACCCAATTATGGACCCTGTAGGGCACACCAAATATTACACATTATATAGACATCTATCATACATGTAATTACATATCATACATCATGTTTCTGCCTACCCCCGTGGCAAAAGGCGTGAGTGTAGGTATGAATAATTCCGCAGTTTGATTTTGGAGTCTGGACATCATCATGTCAATGGTTAAGGAGTCAAGAATGTAAATCATGGAACTATTTTACGCGTTCAATGAAAAAGTGCATATTATAATATGCATGTAGAAATAGAATGTTATATGACGTAGACGGATGATATTAAATTCCGACACACCTCGCTTTAGAATTTATTCATTTTACAAGAATGTGGAGTATCCTATAATGCTACACTATTTGCGTACTTATTTGGAGTAGGTTCTAGTATTGTGCTGTGCCAGCCGCTGCTGTCGGGTTCTGTCCGTGCTTCGGAGAGCAGGTACGCGAAGCAGTCGATCCCTAAGATTAATCATCTTCAATGGTCCAACTTAAAAGCTTGATGACCAGTATTTAACGTGATAACGTCTTATAAATCGATGAACGCCGGCTGCACGCGAGAATTTGTCACGTACCGCCTGAGCCGAGCGTGCAAGTGAGAGCGTGGAATAAGCGATAGAGAGGGACGATCAGCCTAGTCCGTCTTGTTATCACGTAAAATTATCGTCGGTAAACCGAATTTAATGACGAACTGAGAACGAAATGAGAGCTGTGGTAGCCGACCGGTGTGACCAGTAGACTGAGATGTCAGAGGTCTCGAGTTCGAATCCGAGGCATGCACTACTGACTTTTCGGAAGTTATGTGCGTATTTATCACATGCTCAAACGGTGAAGGAAAACATCTCAATGAGAGAATTCTCGATGGCATGTGAAGTCTGCCAACCCGCAGTAGGCTAGCGTGGTGGACTATAGCCTAATCCCTCTCGATTGAGAGGAGACCCGTGCCCAGCAGTGGCACATTAATGGGTTGATGATGATGATGATGATGATGATGAAACCGAATTTACAGACTTTTTCTTAGAGTATCGGTATTGCCTACTTAGTATGTTACGTAAGTCAGATACCATATCACAAAGTATTTAAATTGACTAAATTATTTAAATTGCGAGACAAGGACGCTATTTAACTTATTTAATAAATTAATGCTTGATTCTACTTATTTATTTAGTGACTAAAATCAGGCATTAATTTGGTTAAGTCCATGACATTAAAAAGAGAAACAAAAAAAAACGATTTAAATTATTCCATAGCGAACAATTACCCTACAAATATCCTGCAATATCTCGATTAATGGAAGAGCCGAGACTGTATTCCTTCATCAAATCATTTGATTATTATTTATTGCAACGATGACGTCATTCGGTCTCTCCAGAGACTAGTCCAATTAGAGAAAAAAAATGCATCAAAAAGGACCCTCAAAACATTACTCAAGCGTGGTTCCCGCTGTCTGTGCGTTTTGACATTTAACAAAGGTAACGGTCAGTTGGAGGTCACTGTACAAATATATAAACAGAAGACTAATACAAAATATTATTTACTAACTTTTACCCGCGACTCCGTGAACTAGTAATTATATGCAATCTGCTTTCTGATCAATACCTATGCTTATTTATTTCTCCCCTCAGTTAAGAAATTATTATCGATCCCTCATACAATATTCCACTCCTCTTTTCACTCTTTTTGGGGATGATTTCCGGGAATAACACTATCCTATAGTTATTATTTCCTGGGATTCAAACTATCTTCATACCAAATTTCATCTAAATCGATTCGTCGGTTATAACTTGAAGAGGCAACAGACAGACACGCTTTCACATTTATAATATTAGTATTGATTTAGTTAGGTATTCTGTATTGCTAAAGCGACACAATAAAATAAATTTTAAAGGTATAATGTTATCGTCATAATAATCGTTTTTAGGGTCGAACTTAACAAATAGAGCTATATTTAATAATGAATCAGTAAGATTTATGATTTTTAATTTAATTAACATAATATGTAATTAGGTACTAAAACATAATGCCATTTTATTAATTGTTACAAAGTCATACTTCTTTTTCATTGTTCACCTGATGGCAATGTGAATGTACTGTTAATTTCTATAACTGATATTAAGACTTGTGTAGGTGCAATAGGCTTCAATTTAGAATGCCGTTTTAAATAATGGTGTTTACCAGTCGTAGCCCGTAGTCTTACAGAGTTGCCAAGTTTTCCCATTTCCCTTCAATATGGTTAAGTATTTTAACCATATTGAAGGTTTGCGAATAAATAAAATGTGTAAACTTATTTAATGCAGTGACATTGTGAGGTATAGAGGAGTTTATACTCCTATAAACCTCACAATGTCTAATGCTAAAGCTAATCATTTTATCAGCGGCCAAGTCGCTTAGTCGCTTAGTCTTTAGTTAGCTTAGTCGCTGATAAAATGATTAGCAATCTTCTTATTGAAGTCATCCTACTTTTAAAGCTGAAACTTATATCGGGAATATCCCTATAGTATTTTTATGTTTCGGTTTTTGGTAATTTACGTAGGATGAGCTTTTTTTCTTTATGTGCCCCAGACTATATAGAATCCTGACTGTGCCCTTGCAAAGCCATGGACTACAGCTAGTTTACTATGCATGGAAAATTGGTATTAATAATGAACATTCGCGGAAATCCAAAATCGAAACTTGGCAACACCACACGCCCCACTCATTCAAACCGCGAGCGCGCATGCGTCGCGCCAACACGTTGACAAATTTAAACGTTAAAAAAGAATTCGTACATAAACTTTTTGTTAAGTTTACATTATAAAGTTTACAGTAATTGTATAAATTAGTTTGTCTGTGATATAATAAGTGTTTTGAAGTTAAAAAATGAAAGTTTTGTGTTTAATATTCTTTGTGACGATCGTGGCATCAGTGTACGGTCAAACCTTGGCCGGTAAGTGAAAGGTGTTTTTTAAAATTTAAAGAAAACTTGTTGACGGCCATATTGTATTATTGTCTCTATATTTATACCAATATCTATCCGGTATCGGCATACATAATTGTTTAAGTAATCGACAACGATATTTTAATGGTTTTATAGCAAGAAAAATACGTTAAACAGGTTGGGAACTAGTTGCGTTGAATGTCTAATGCCTATACGTTTCTATGCTAGTTTTCGAGTGAACGGGTGCGTTCTGCGTTTACTTTGATAAAGTAAGTAAGTCTGAAGTCTAGGCCAGTTTCCAAAGATTTAAGGCGAAGAATATTGAACAATGACAGCACACACAAACACGACAACGAAACTATTGTTATGAAAACCTAGATATTATAATTGTATATCATAAAGGCAATTTATAATAACAACATATTATATTTATTGATGCAATTCCGTATCTTATACATAAATTATGAAGGTGAAAAATATAATTAATTATTTAACAGCTTAAACTTACATACAGGCAGAAACTACAGAATGCCACTTAAATTTATCGAACGACTTAACGATAAATGTAATTTTGCGGATCCCTAGTGGGTTTTAGATTTTCGACCTTCCGTGGTTCCGTGTTCGTGTAACCGTTTTAGGAATCGCCGGTCTTGATGTTTCGAGTGGGATAGAACCTGTTCTATTAAGTATTGTGGTACAGACGTACAGTCACACCACTAACGTTTGACGATACCTCTAGCGGTTGCAATAATTATTCGTCCAATTTGCATAATAATAATTATATTCTTGGAATGACACAGCGCCATCTAGAAATGTATATGCTCCCTACCGGGATTGGAACCCAGGATTCATAGCACAGCAGGCAGTGTTAACTACCGTTGGACCAATGCGGTTTGAACATTTATTTTGCATACAATTTGTATTATAAACACATTATACAGATAAACAAATCACTACTAAATGTTCTTCAGACCCGTTCTAATTATTCTGCTTCTCTATCAATCAACAAAATACGTTATAGGTATTTGTTACAAGGTACCTAGGTCTGGAGTTCGAATCCCAGGTAGAGCAAAGTGTTATTAGACGACCCGGATAGCCCAGCGGTAGTTAACGCTGCCTTCTGTGCTATGGGTCCTGGGTTCGAATCCCGGTAGGGACGAATTTTTGTGTGATGAGCTCAACATTTGTATCCGAGTCATGGATGTATCTATGTATAATATGTATGTATTTACAAAAAAAAAGTATATATGTAGTATATCAACCTTCTAGTATCCGTAACACAAGCCTCGTTGCTTAGCTCGGAACTAGATGGCGCTGTGTCATAATGTCCAGGTATATTTATTATTTATTTATTTTATTATTTATTATTGGGTTTTTCAATGTAATTCTCAGTAGTAGCTCGTGTATTGGATTTGTGTTCGATTGATGGCAATAGGCTCGTTCTTTTAGGACCTAAAACATACCGGTGTAATGTTGGTATATATTAGAACACCTCTGCTTAACCTTTCTGGATGGCCAGACATGATGATGCTGTTTTGTTATGTTATACTATATACCTAATAGAGCTTATTTTCTGGGCTGATGTAGGCATGTTGCCAATTTGTCTGCCATATCTACATCGAGAAATTAAAACGATTTTATAACCCGTATGTCTACAGGAAAATCAAAGCTTTAAATATTACACCTACATATTTTATATACCTGCGTACTTACTTAATAATTAATTTCATACAGAAATGTGGTGCTAAGGAATTTCTTGTACCGTTTCTTCCTATCAAAAATATTAGGAAGCGCTGAAGCGTGTCTATTAATTTTGGCATGTTTTGAATAAATTATATTTTATGTTTGAATCATCGATACAGGTAGAGGCGTAATTCCATTTTTTATTACAGTAGTCATTGTTTTTGTCTCCACAATAAGTAATTCGCGGTTGATCTCTGTTGAGAATTCGTAAAAATGCGAATCAAAAAATAATACCTGTCTGATTGTAGGAAGTTTGATTCGAGATTTTAAAAAATCTACTTTTTTCACTATGCCTACATAATATGAATATAACCAAAGTGTTGATAATAATTTACGTTACTAATTTGTTGATAGTTATGATGTTGTTATAAGGTAGTGTCCGACTATTTTTGTGTTTCATTCTTATATTGTATAAAAGTCAAAATATCATTTGTTCAAATTAGGTGACATTTAAGTGGCTCTTTTGGAACGTAGCCAATAAAGACACAAAAAACGCCCGCCCTTCTTATAAAATTATTCATTCATATTATATTTCTGGCAATCAAACCCAACACCTTTACACAATTTTAGCTGCATAAGCGATAACTACACATCTTAGGCAGCCCTGAGTACCTACTTACATATTCACAACATGCTCTCTTGTCTACGCATGTGTCGTCAGAGGGACCATAAGTAAACTAAATGGTTGGCAAATTGATGTCCAAGGTCACACAGGTCGCCTGAACGTCTTTTGGACACCGATTGCATGATGAGGCCTTCGCGCCGTGCTTGACAAACAATTAATCCTAGTTGTCATATTTTTTTTCCTTTCATAAGAGGGAATAGCGAGAATTTTTGCTCAAATTGAGCTACCCGAAAGGGGAAGTTGTACCTCTGTCTTACAGAAGACCGCAGAGAAACAACAATAGTCATGTTTCTGCGAGATAGTAAGGTTACAGGCGCTATTTAGTGAACTGTCCAGTTTTAGAGTGCACTACGGACCGTTTTTATGGATTCGTAGCCAACTAAGGTAGGTTTGGATATGTGTCTGTCATTTATGTTTGTCTATCCGTGTGCTAGCTCAAATGCTTTTGGGGGTAGAAAGCTACAATTTATGATGGGAATAAATATTAATCATGGGGATCAATTTATATTGAATTACGATAACCGAGGGACAACCAAATTGGCTGATTATTCTATCAGGAAGTATCTACATAGGGCAAACATAATCCATATTCCATACTTAATGTTACAAATGCGAAAATGAATCTGTTTGTCGGTCTATCTGTTACCGCTTCACGCTTTAACCGCTGAACCGATTTAGATAAACGAATTTGGTGTGGAGATAATTTTAGTCCCGGGGAAAGATGTATGATTTTTTGTCCTGCACGTCATTTCTTAAGGATGTAAAGGGTCACAACGTTAATATGTAAAGACGACTTCATTAGCGCAGTGATAAGGAAGGCTGCATTTTGTGGTGTGTGGAATGGGTTCGGATCCCGGTAGAGTTCAATGTCTACAGTTGTACCTTAGTCATGGATATTTCTGTGTATGATATGTATAAATTTACAAATAAAATAAATATATGTAAATAGTTAATCAACTACCTATCTATATAATAAAATAATAACGTCCGGATGTTTTATTGTTGTTATTATTATGTACCAACAAACTGCAATGAAGAATATTTAAACAAAAATTCAGTTACACAATTTATAAATAAAAAATTCAAGGCGTTTCATAACATAATATTCATAAATTAATGCCAAAATACGCTAGCAAATATATGACTTATATTGCATATACAATGCATATTACAGAAACTGAAACACAAATTATAAATATATAATTCATCGATAAAATATGACGATTCATCAACAAATTAATAGAGTATTACAAATTATCTCGTTAATGTAGTGATCGTTTGTGCGACTGCTGAGGTCTTGGGATCGATTATCAGGTCGAGCAAAGTGTTATTAGGTTTTGCTTTCTGGTTTTTAGTACTTAGCAGCAGCTCGGAGTTTGGATTTGCGTTTGGTTGATGGCAATAGGATCACCCCCTATAACATGAGACTTAAATCATAGTAGCAAAATGTCGGTGTAAATTTAAGGTGTACAACTGTACACCTCTGCCTATACCTTTGGGGACGACAGACGTAATAATGACAAAGTATTGTCAAACTCTTGACAACTACTAACGATTTTTACAGCTATTCGATTGACAGATATCCATGTATTGGCCGGGGTACACGTAACTTGACCTATAGTTTGTTTTTCTTTATCTATGTTTAATTTGGGGTTTTTATCCATATAGATATGTCAACCCCATCATATCTACTCAAAGTACTTACAATACTAACCTAATAATATTATTATTAATCTAAATGGGTCACTAAATATCATAGTTTCTGTGCTATTGTTGTTTGTGGACAAGCTAGAATGATGATAATGATAATGATAAAAGATTAAAACATTTATTTAAACATACATATAAAAAATTAATCGACTTACAAAAAGTTTTAAAAGGACATCAGAATATGTAATCTGTACATTGACTTGAGTTACAAGGTAGGTATATTTGCCATGGTCCCCACACTAGGCCAGGCCTGTATCGTGGGGGCCCTAAGATGTCGTATCATACAGCACTGAATGGGTTGTATGATACCAATATCTGTCAAATTAACTGTAGATGGACTTACCAGCATGATTATTACTAATTCACGAGGCATTCTGTCAAGGCCAAAGCAGTTCGTGTAATACTGCTATTTAGAGCTATATTGAGTTAGATTGAGAGCTGAGCTCGTTTGGGGAAAGTCGAAGAATCATTGACCCTAGCACTCGCAATTGGTTTCGCATGACTGCGTTCGGTGAGACATCACTGCGCTACGTACAAGATCTTCTAGCTTGCGAAATATGTATAGCTTACATCACTAGCTGTGCTTTACATTAAATACATTTATTGTATTTAACGACCTCTGTGGTCTAGTGGTTCTAGTAACAGACTGCTTGCTCATCACTAGGTCGTGGGTTCGATTCCCACGGGACACAAACTTAAGATCTCAAGATCTTTGATTTCACAGTGCACAGGTAGGCTACCGTAGCTAGATTGACAGTTAAGTCGATATTAATTTATTTAAACCAACATTTCACGTAATTATATACTGAACAATGACTGAATGCACCATGCGATGCGTTCCATTGTTGAGTTGTGGGGAATGCGCGCGCTGGCTACTTTCTCTACTAGCTGCTACTTGGATGTTTGCAAAACGTATTAGCAAATCGTTTTATTATCTTTTACTTACGTTATGTTGTTGGTTATAACGAAGAGTTGTGTAATTTTTGATGTTCATCATCAACCTATTAACGTCCCACTGTTGGGCATGGGTCTCCTCCCATTTTAGAGGGATTACATATATAGTCTACCAAGCTAGCCTACTGCGGGTTGGCAGACTTCACATGCCATCAAGACAAATCTCTCAAGCATGCAGGTTTCCTCACGATGTTTTCCTTCACCGATTGAGCTTGTGATAAATACGCACATAACTTCCAAAAAGTCAGTGGTGCGTGCCTTGGGTTCGAACTCGAGACCTTTGACGTCTCAGTTGGACTGAGTCCACTGGTCACACCACTAGGCTACCACAGCTTTTTGATGTTATCACTATCAAATTGATTATAATCGATTATTGAGGGATAATAAGTCTGGTTGGGACCGGGTCCAGGTAATAATTAGGAGTGGGATATTCATTCTTCACCCATTTGAGGGAGATCCAGCTTTGTTTTGATGTACACATATAAACATTTTTGTCTCTCTTACGTTTATTATTAAGTTGCTCTGTATGGTTGTCTCATATTCATGAATAAAGATTTATTTATTTTTGTTTTTCGTTTTTGTATTGGACGTACATTTATAATTAAGGATTCAGTTTGATTACTGACTGATATTTGAGTCTAGATTTAAGATAAAATATTTTCGAAACATTGACATTTCCTTGTCATCTATATTTTAGCTGTTTCACAAAGTAAATTATTATAAAATACTGCTTCGTTAGTCAAGTGATTGCAGTCGACTGTTACTTATTGAGCGTGTGAAGTCCTGTATTCAATTTCTAGGTCGAATGTCGGTATGTTTCTATGAAATCTTTCTCACTAACTAGAGTTAGGAATTGGCATTGGCAATAAGCTTGTGTTATTATTTAATGTTTACCACCAAATTGACATCAAGTTTCCCAAAATACAGACATAACGTAATGTTAATTCAACTGAGGGCAATCACAGCCTCCATAATATAATTATATGGGACCCAAAATTTTACAATAAACGGTTTCTTTAAGTACCACGAAGGTTGCAAACTAGTTTACGACTCGCCTGATGGTAAGCAGTTACCGTAGTCTATGGACGTTTTTAACAGCAAAGATGTCACTCGCGCGTTGTTGGCATGTTGGCAATAATGCCAACCTTGTGGAATCTTAAATTATCTTTTTAAGACCCCAACCCCGGTTTCTTGAAATTGGGACATTAGGTACTACATGGGCAGCAAACGGAATTCCTATGCTGTCAGAATAGTCACTCCCCTAACGAGCTCTGGCGTCATTACTCACTTGCAGAAATACAACTATGTATTGTTGCTTTACTGCGGTCTTCTGCTGGTACACGTACTTTATCAGTCGGGCAACTCAATTGCAGCGAGAAATCTCGCTATGTTATGAGAATTATCTCACAACTGCATAAAATATTAATTTGAATAACGAAATGTAAACATTAAAAAGGCGGCATTAAAAAACCAACAATAATAAACGTTTAATTTGTATGTATGTACTACAGTATTAATTAAATTATTTGTTGGTAGAAACTACTACAAATAGTAGCAAATTTCTACCTGCGTTCGTGACATTTGTGTAAGGAAATATATACTTAAATGTATTTAATGTTAATCGGATGAATAACTCGTTTACTGTTCCCGTAGGTAAAGACCAAAATTGTTTGGAGCGAGTCACCGTCTGGCGTGAATCATGCGATAAACACATCCTTTGTACCTTCGGATTTAATAAAATAAAAACATAACTGAATGTGTATGCGTCATGTTAAGTGGGGCGATTGATATGTCCTCCAGGAAAATATAATTCAAACTTGTATATTTGAGTATCGGTGCGAGGATGGTACCCACCATTTTGATTTCAATCTGACGTGACTATCATAGTAAAACACTATGAGGTAAATTTCAAAGTATATCATCATCATCATCAACATCATCAGCCTATATTCGTCCACTGCTGGACTCCCCTAGCGAACGCCATAGAGTTCGATATTCAGCTATCTTCAACAGTATTATTTTCCATAAAATAAATATAATATTAATAAATATAAATATATTATATAAGAGCTGTGGTAGCCTAGTGGTGTGACCAGTGGACTGAGATGTCAGAGGTCTCGAGTTCGAACCCAAGGCACGCACCACTGACTTTTCGGAAGTTATGTGCGTATTATCACATGCTCAAACGGTGAAGGAAAACATCGTGAGGAAACCTGCATGCTTGAGAGAATTCTCGATGGCATGTGAAGTCTGCCAACCCGCAGTAGGCTAGCGTGGTGGACTATAGCCCTATCCCTCTCTATTGAGAGGAGACCCGTGCCCAGCAGTGGGACAATAATGGGTTGGTGATGATGATGAAATATAATATTTAGAAATATCAGGTTGTTAGCCTTAATGATATGTTGCGCTAATTAATTTGAGAATAATATTTTTTTTTGTATTTACATACATATTATACATAGATACATCCATTACTCGGATACAAACATTTATCCCTACCGGGATTCGAACCCGGGACCAATAGCACAGCAGGCAATACGGACGAAAGGTAATGGCAACCTTTCCTGGTATCTGAAGAATATATTTTAAATTAAAGTAGATTTAATAAATGAAGGTTTTAGATTAATTAATTAAAAGTATAGATACCTATTGATCAAAAAGATAGATTGTTTTGTCGAGCTGTCAAACTAAAACTGAGACAAACATACAATAAGAATTTGTTACCACACTGAAGTTGTGACTGTGACATATGAAAATTTGTGAATTCTAATATAAATCTAATAGATAATTAATTCACTGTCTAATCTTACAAATAATATAACTGCGATAGCTTTGATCACGATCAGAGGTCTCGTGTTTGGCCTCAAGGCGTGACAGAGACTAAGATAACAATATGGTCTCGTGCTACTATCCACATTGAGGATTGAGGGAGACCTCGGTAGTCTTGTTAAGGGATACGGCCTTCTAGGCGTTACACAGGGTTAATTCCGGAGTTAGTCTTTTAAGAGGATCCGGGGTCCTTCAAACTGCTCACCTTCTGAAGACTTTTCCCCATAAGCCATGTGCCTTTGAAAAAAACTATGCTGTTGGGCTGTTTCCTTGTTTGCTGGGGAGTTCGTTGCGCCGCTTCTTCTTCACAGCAAAAACATTAGAATTAAAGAAAAGAAGCGAGCGAGTGCTTTTGAGGGCTGTCTTTATTGTCGACGTCCAAAAAGAACCAATAAAATGTGGCCTACCTTGCATAAATTATATTTTGACATTATTTGACATTAAGCGTGCTTCATCTTAGACCACATCGTCACTTACCATCAGGTGAGATAGTGGTCAAACGCTGACATATAAAAGATAAAAATATTATAAAAATATTTACAGTAACTGTAGATAGGTTGATGAATACGAAACCAAGAAAAAAGCAACATTTTCCTGTTGCTAATTGCAAAATTTACTTTCCATGTATTTATAAATTACTAAAGAATGCATACTTGTCGAATACAGCTCATTATTTCTGTTGAATATTGATGTTAAGTATTACAGTAATTATCTAATGACCGGTTTGAGGTATAAACAAGTCTAGTTTTATTAATTACACGTTATTAAGGAAATTGTTTTCATAATTAGATATTATATATTTCTATTTTATTTGTCTTTAAGGCGTTTTACTGTCGACTTGGCTGATTCCCGTCAAAAACGGAGTTCTAGTGCTGCAATAACAACCAAGTAGGTTTCAGTAAAAGATTTGGGATAAGTGTGTATGTTTGTGAAACAAACACACTTGTAAACAAACATACACACTGGTCCCAAATTTTTCATTCTCGCTCAAATTGAGCTGCCCGACTGGAGAAATACCTTACAGAAGACCGCAGTGAACCAACAAAAGTTGAGTTTCTGCGAGTGAGTAAGGTTTCCAGAGCTCGTTAGAGGAGTGTCTATTCTGATAGCACGGTAATTCCGTTTGCTGTCAGTTTAGTACCTAATTCATTTATTTCTAGACATTTTTTTTGGCGGGCAACGCTCTACTTCACCTTACACCTTACTTTTGGCTATACCCACCTCGGGTATAGCCAAAAGATGATCAGATATTCAGTACGTTTTTATTTTTTTCTTGAAGTGTGTTCTTGAAATTTTAACAATTCAGGCAATTTCGAAGGTCACGTCTAAACATTACATAATTATTGTATAAATATAACACTCGCTTTGAACTCAATCTTTAATTATTAGTGTTGCCAATGTCAATATTTAACAAGAAAACACAAGGCGACCGTGGCTTCGCTACTCAACAACTTTCCCAGACGTGCTATTGTTTTAACGTAGTCAAGTTAAACTCCCGTTCAGTAATATGGCAAGCGAAAATAGACTTTATTACAATAGGGTTATTGTTTTAATCTTCTCTTGGTCTTTTGTAACGCGTATAGTCAATTACGCAGGTTCTAATAGTTAAAGGGTTAGAGATTGTCAGGTGTTTTAAGTATTGGCATTCCATAATCTTATAAAACTAGGTTTTCTTTATCTATGTATGTATATGTTACCGGCAATCTGTATAATTCCGGCATTCTATACAATACTTAGGCAGTATATAGAATACCTGGGGCGCCCAGGCAATGAAAAAATATTGTGAATGTGAACTCATTACATACTTTATCTAGGTAATGTATACAATTCCTAGGGGCTTGTATGGAGTACCTATTGTTGCGCCGGCAAAGTGTGAAATAAATAATATTTCATACATTGCCTAGGTATTGTATAGGATACTGGATTATACAGATTGCTGGTAACATATATAAATAATTAAATATCAATTACCGAATGTTTGTAAGCGCATCAAACATGGACCTATTTGGCTAATTATTTTTGTTGTATAAGTAGGTACATATCTTTAAGAGTTAGACATAATGGGGTTTCGGAGAACTTAATTTTGCTCAATGTGACTGCGGTGATCTTGAGCAAACTATGTCACACCTTCTGGTGTGTCCCTTGTGCCCAAAAAGCTGCACGAGGGACGATCTCTGTCTGGCCACGCCTAACGCCATTGAAGTGGCCTCTTACTATTCAGACGTTGTTTAGGCCATTGACACGATAAGAAGAAGAGTAGACAGGGTTGGTAGGATAAGTAAAGTACTATACACATTATGTATATAAAATATAAGCCAATATAATGCGTATATACATATAATATAGAGACGACATCAGACTGTTCTAAAAACTACATTTTATAAAGGTTTGTGTTATGATAGCCTGCAAGTATGTATGTTTTCTGAAAGCACGCACCACTGACTTCTCGAAAGTTACGATCGTACTTACCACATGTTCAAACGGTAAAGGAAAACACGGTTAGGAAACCTGTATGCCGGAGAGATTTTCTTGATGGCATGTGAAGTCTGCCAACCCGCAGTAGGGTAGCGTGGTGGGCTATAGCCTAATCCCTCTCAAATGAGAGGAGACCCGTGCTTAGTAGTGGGACTATAAACGGGTGGATGATGATGACTACACTGAGAGGGAAGGGAATTTCCATGCTGTCAAAATAGTCCCTCCCCTAACGAGTATTTTATTTATTAAACTTACATTTTTATAGGGCGTGAATCATTGCTCTACAAAAATAAAGAGTAGAGTTCCATAACTATCGGTTTAGTAGTTTATAAGTTGTTTTTTTGGAATTGCTCTATACATTTCCATAGGGCCCCATTAGTAGCGTCACGTCATACCGTCGGCAGTGCACATTTAGGGCGAGTCAGCTCATCTACTCACTACCGTTATGTGGCGACACAGACAACAAACTGTCACTAACTGTAAAACAATAGATTATATCAAACTTTGTAAATGGAACGCGACTCAAAAAGCAGAAAACTTAAACATTTTAACCGTCATTATCGTCCTAACCTCCTTCGTTGTTTAGTGGAAGGAGGCTTTATTTTATACCACAATCCCGCCTGATGGCAAGAGGTTATTGTAGCCTCTAGATGTTTGCAACACCAGAGATGTCGCTCGCGCGCTGCCGACCCTGTAGATACCGTATAGGTTTCTTAAAATAGAGAGTTACTAAACTACTAGCAAACGGAGTTCCCATGCTCTCAGAATAGTCACCCACCCAACGAGCTCTGGTAACCTTACTCGCAGAAACACAACTATTGGTGATTCACTGAGATCTTCTGTACGGCAGCTCAATTTAAGCGAGAAATCTCGCTATGCCCTACCTCTCGAAAATGTTTCTGTAAGGCATCAGACCCCAGGGAGAGAATTCGGGAATGTGTGGAAATATATTTAATAAGTGACCTTTGATTTTGATGTATATTTATTTATTACTTTTTACTCTTGAAGACCGAAAGGATCTTACTTTTCCAATGTCAAGGTTTGTTTCTAGTCTAAGTACTTTAATGTACAATAAATCCATTAAATTACCCAAAGTGACTGTCATGCCTGAATCAGACCTTCGCAATCCGGTTACTTGGCAATATCGATTTCTTATGACGTCGATCGATCGTTCAATACCTACCTAGGTACTGGCTAGTTACATATTCTGCATCCATTTCGCCGGTTTAAGTTTTCTTGTACTTATTACAATGAGTCTGTGAGTGGGTGAGTCTATTCTGGTGCGTAACGTCATCATCATCATCATCGTCGTCCTTTGTTGGATATAGGTCTCCCCAAGGATCGCCACAACGACCGGTCCACCTACCCACGCTGCAAGCTGCTTATTTATGGCACATTTCAATAAATAAATAAATATTTCTGGACATTATGATAGCTACGTCATCTAGTTCCGAGCTAAGCAACGAGGCTTGTGTTACGGATACGAGTAGGTTGATATACTACATATTATATACTTTATTTTTTGTGAATACACACTTATTATACAAATGTTTGAGGAACTTAAGGATCCAGCAGAATATCAGCATCAGGATATTACATCCTGGGTAATACTGAGCTGGACTTCTGTTTGGTGCGATTGGGCACACACATTTAAACTATGTAGAAGAAAAAAATTGACAAATATTCCTCTACATATTTCTAATTTTGTATGTGTGTGTATGTATCAAATAAATGATCTTTCTTTCTTTCTTTCTTAGTCACACTTAGTGATATGTATCATTATTGATTAGATTCATTGTAATATTGTATAGAATCATTTAATTAATAAACAGACAGAACTGTGTTGCTGGGGAGTTATTTGCGCCGCTTCTTCCTAGTGTTTTGCTAGGAAGCGGTGAAGGGCGGGCGTTTTTGGGGGCTGTCTTTATTGTCGACGTTCAAAAAGAGCCAAATAAATTTGCCCTATTTTGAATAAATAAATTATATTTTGATTTGATTTATTAAAGTACATATCTTTCTCAGTGTTTTTCTTAAAAAGAGTGCTCTTCATTAAAATAATTAATATGTATTCTATTTTTGAGAGCAAGTTATCAAAACACGTTTTTGAAACCAGATTTTATCAATTCGTTTAAGCAGGCGGATAGTCTGTGAGGTACATTTTCCTTAAAGCATTTTGTTATAATATTATATAGGTAGGCTTAATATAAATAACCTTGACGAGGACAAGACAAGATATTTTTAACTTTAGTGCACATATTTTAAGGTTCAGTATGTGTTGAGAAAAATTTATACTTCTCACAGGTGTGAGAAGTGTCCGTCTGTCTCAATTTGCTTCGAGTGTGCTGGACCGAGCTTAATTCTAAATTTATTTTGTTACATGAACACCTAATTCGGAACGTCATCTTCATGAAGCAAATAAACCAGTTTATAAACATCCCCCTTACCTCCAAAACTACTAACCCTAAGATTATACAGAAAATATTCCTTAATTTAAAGATATAAAAAGTCTGGTCAAAAAAGTTAATGATAATTTTTTTTTAAACTGACATTATTGCAATTGAAATGTTTGGGATATTACGTTTATTCTTGGGATAATCTGTATGTACTAGGTACTCGTTAAAAAATAACTTGTATTACATCTACATTGAACGGAACCCTCTCCAAGCATGTTGAACTGGCATCGGCCTTTTTTTTATTCAAACAAGTTTGAGTGAGGTTATGGAAAAGTTTCGCCAGGGAATAAAGTCAATAATATGTCAGTATTTACACAAAAACAAGTTGGTAGTTTTGATATTACATGTACTTGTAATGACAATAACCTACAAAATTCCATCACGTTTCATTCCTGAAAGATCAAGCAGAGGAGAAGGTTTTTTTTTGTGGTGATAAGGGGGCAAACAAGCAGGCGGCTCAACTGATGATAAGTGATGACCGCCACCCATGGACATTTGCAACACCAGAGGCTTGCAAATGCGTTGCCAAACCCCTTAGAAACCGTTAAGGTTTCTTAATATCACGATAATCATGGTTCAACGATATATTTATAATTTCAAGACCGAACTTCTAACTTCACGGAAAATATCAATGTTTATTTTTCATATTGCAAGGTTGGCAAACCAGCTTACGGCCCTTCGGTGTTTCAAACGTCCATAGGCGACGGTAACCGCTTACCTTTAGGCGGGCCGTAAGATCTCGAGGCATAAAAAAAACCTACTCTCTATTTACATAACCAGTATCTGCCAATGTTAATCGACTACTTTTTGCTTATATAATCATTTTGTAGTCACATATAGTGATATGAGATGTCAAAATGTCTCGAGTTCTAACACAAGGCACGTGCCACTTACTTTTTGGAAAATATGTGCGTAATTATCACATGATCAAACGGTGCAGGAAACATGGAGAGGAAACGTGCATGTTTATGAGATTTTCTCGATGGCATGTGAAGTCTGCCAACCCGCAGTAGGCTAGGGTCGTGGACTATAACCTAATCCCTGTCAAATGTCAAATATTTATTTATTTATTTAATGAGAGGAGACCCGGCAGTAAGCTGCCCTACTGCTGGGCATGGGTCTCCTTATATAATGATTGAATGAATGAATATGAATCATGATCATCATCCCCTTAGGGTTGATGATCATGATACATATTAGCTAACTACTCTCCATATAGCCGTAAATAGCCGTAATATTATCTGCATATTACGGCTAATTTAAATATTAACCGACTTCTCTGTTTTTGTGATATGCATCAACATTTGTATTCGAGTCATGGATGTATCTATTTATAATTTATGTATTTATTTACAAAAAAAAAAAGTATATAGTTAGTATAATCAACCTTCTAGAATCCGTAACGCAAGCCTTGTTGCTTAGCTCGGCACTAGTTGACGCTGTGTCATAATGTCCGGGAATATAATTAAAAAATTAACCAACTTCTTTCTGTATTTTCAGGGCCCAAACATGGCAAGAAAGTGGTATGCTACATAGCTTCCTGGGCAGTTTACCGGCCGGACCCAGGCAAATACACTCTTGAAGATTTGGAGCCAGCGTTGTGCACGCACCTGATCTACTCGTTTGCAGGACTTAACGAGACCTCCAACACCATTAAGAGTCTAGGTAAGTAACCATGGAACCATGGACCATACGACGGGAAGCACCAGCTTTCAAATAAAAATAGAATCATCAAAATCGGTTCACCCAGTCGAAATGTACGAGGTGTAACAAACATTAAACAAATACAGTCGAATTAAAAACATCCTCCTTTTTGAAGTCAGTAAAAAATGATTATTGACTACCCGTTTCATCATCATCATTACAGTTGAATGACGTCCACTGCTGGACGTAAGTACAACTATCAAGTATGATTCATATATTTTGTTTGATACGACTTTTTGTAATGACTGAAGCCTAATAAAGTTTAAGAAATTCCCCGACTACCCATGTAATAGCGGTATTAATGCTCTACTTTCGTGCTAAGAGTCCCGTGATCAAGTCACGGTAGGGGCAAATGTTTGTGTAATGAACATGGACATTTGTATCTGAGTCATGTTGTATGTTTCTATCGAATTAACTGCAAAAAAAAATTAATAATTAAAATTAAATAAAAAAATCAAGTCTAAAGTCAACTAGTGCCTGACTAGACTTTTTTCAAAAGACTCCTCCTGTCCTACCTGGAAGGCAACCCGGGTGCCTTAAGATCCATTTACAGAACTAACCTTCAAAACGTCCAATGGATCACGTTTGCCCGTAATCAATAAAATCTTTGATGCGGCAAAATGTTTTTTTCAATCCACGATAAGTTGGACCACACACAGTGTGCAAAAGTTTTTTTTTAATCGGTTTAATAATTCCTAAGATCAATGCGGATAAAAAACGTGATAAATAAAAACCAAATATTATTTGAATTCCGAAATCCTTGATCATAAGCATAATAAATGGTAGCTTTATTTCAATTTTCTATTCACGTAAGCATAAAACACAATACGATAAAACAAATTCATCCAACAATATACCCATCTCTTTCAGATCCATGGCAAGATCTAGAGACAGACTATGGCAAAGCGGGCTACAAGCGTTTGGTCGCCATGAAGGATAAGTACCCACATCTGAAGGTGACCCTCGCTATAGGAGGTTGGAATGAGGGATCCCCTCGATACTCCAACATGGCCAGCAAGCCGGAGACGAGGAAAGCTTTCATTAACAGCGTTATGTTGATGCTGAAGTAAGAATTTTAATTTTATATTCATTTTAACAGAAAATAGCAATAAAGTATAAAAATGTGATTAATAATACGTGCTTTTTTTAAAGTTAAATTAGCAGGTTATGAATAATCTATTATAATACATATTCATACACGCTATACACACAAATATTTCACATAATTATACAAATATCTTGACTGGAGACCGCGTCTCGGCAAACGTAGTGTAGGACGGCCGCCGGCCAGGTGGAGCGACGACTTGCGCAAGACAGCTGGCAGTGACTGGAGGAAAAGAGCCGAAGATCGAGCTCTGTGGCGTTCATTAGGGGAGGCCTACGTCCAGCAGTGGACGAATACAGGCTGATGATGATACAAATATCTGGACATTATTCAACGCCATCTAGTTCCAAGCAAAAAACTAAGCGTATGTGCCATATAGATCTTTGTAAATACCTACATCAAAATATCCGTAACCAAATTTGCCCCAACTGGGATCCGAACCCATGCCGCGGAAAAGACCCTTAATAGGACTGTTGATTGCATTAACAATTAAAAGTACTTGATTTGAACATTACTCTCTTTAAATACAGCGATAAGCCTGGTTTCCTCCATAAGTATTAACAGGACTTTCTTTTATTTTCTAGTAATTACAAGTTCGATGGTCTAGACTTGGATTGGGAGTACCCGACGAAGAGAGATGGCAAGCCACATGATAGAGAAAATTTCGTTCTACTCGTTAAAGTAAGAACAACAATAAATAAAATAAATTAAATAGTAGTTTTAGTGAATACTTACTTATTACCAATAAACGGTATATTAAAAACAATCTGTTAAGATAAGTTTAAGGTATTTTTATGTTTGAAAGGTGAATTATTCGGGAGTGTTCTATTGGTTATGTTTGATCAAAATCAGTCCCAAATAGCCGCCACAAAGTGTGTCAGGGATTTATGATGGGTATTGTCTGAACTTAAAATTGGTAAAATTAAAATACTAAGTAAATTACCAGATATTAATTTATGCCTGACTAGACTTTTTTCAAAAGACTCCTCCTGTCCTACCTGGAAGGCAACCCGGGTGCCTTAAGATCCATTTACAGAACTAACCTTCGAAACGTCCAATGGATCACGTTTGCCCGTAATCAATAAAATCTTTGATGCGGCAAAATGTTTTTTTCAATCCACGATTTTTTATTTGGCCACGTGAGTTTTACATACATACCATCACGCCTGTCGACCCTGAAGGGTTAGGCAGAGGTGTACTAATGTAAACCCACATTTCGCCGGTATGTTAAAGGTCCCATGTAATAGGGGGCGAGCTTATTGCTATTAACCGGGCACAAATCCAAACTTCGAGCTACTACTGAGAATTTCATAGAAAAACTCAATATCAGTTTGCTCGACCTGGGAATCGCACCCAGGACCTCTTGTTCAGCAGTCGCTCTGAACGACCACTCGACCAACGAGGCACGTGAGTATTATTACAATAAATATGGACTGAAAATAAGAGTAAAGCACGACACATCTAGTGTTTCAAACGTCCATAGGCTACGGTAACCGCCCACCAAAAAATATCTTATTGTGATGTGTTATAAGTATCTGAAAATGTAAGGTAAATTATCTTTCAGGAACTAAGTGAGGCCTTCGAACCCTATGGCTACATCCTCACAGCAGCCCTAGGAGCCGGTAAGACTACCATGGAGACAGCTTACGACCTGACGAAGCTGAGCAGATACTTAGACCTCATCCATATGATGTGCTACGACTACCACGGGACCTGGGACGGGGTTCTAGGAGCTAATGCACCACTGAAAGGCTTGAATGAAAACGATACTCTGAGTGTGGTGAGTTAAAGTCGATTATATTATCGAAGATTTACTTGTTTACAATAAAAAATATACTTCATTCTTACGTAAAAATAAATTTTATTTCAATGTGAAAATTCGTGTAAGTAACTTACTGGTCCTTCGAGTGTGTGGATGACTTGAAGGACCAGTTTTAAATTCGGTGGATATTTTTAAACGGCTCTGGGTTACCGAATTATTGTCTGTGAAAACTCAAGGTGAAAAACTCAACTGTTCAGTTTTATTAAATTAATTTGATCCCATCATTTTGGTAATTTAGTCTGTAAGATTAATTTCGTTGTGGGTTCCAAAGAGAGTATTTTTTTTCCTATGGAACGCTTAGGGCTTCATTGTCTCGACTATTTCTAGATAGTAACTATTATTGATCCTGGCTTACAGAGGAATGAATGAACAGGAGTTGCAGTAGCATGAACAATGTAGCAAGGTTCTCCCAATATCCCAAATCATCAAGCCATTTACTATTCCCACTGTCAGTTAGGGGTTTCCTCCCAGATTGGGATAGGTTGAGCTGTAGTCCATCACGCTGACCTAGTGCGGTTTTGTAGACTTAAATGCCTTCGATAAAACCCCTCAGACATGAAAAAAAATATAAAATACCTCAGTTTTGTCACGTTTTTTCCTAAACCATTTCAGCAAAAATAAATAAGACAAAAATTATCAGAAATTTCTCTTTAGTTAACGAAATTCAATAACATTTCGAGCTGTGGTAGCCTAGCGGTATGACCAGTGGACTGAGATGTCAGAGGTCTCGAGTTCGATCCCAAGGCACGCACCACTGACTTCTCGGAAGTTATGTGCGTATTTATCACATGCTCAAACGGTGAAGGAAAACAGCGTGAGGAAACCTGCATGCTTGAGAGAAATTCTCGATGGCATGTGGCGTCTGCCAACCTGCGTAGACTAACGTGGTGGACGATAACCTAATCCCTCTCAATTGAGAGGAGACCCGTGCCCAGCAGTGGGACATTAATGGGTTGATGATGAATAACATTTCATTGTTAAATTCCATCCTAATTCTCCTTTAGATGATTAGAATCCATATGTTTATATTTCTTTCCAGGAATGGACGGTAGAATACCTTCTAGCCCATGGCGTGAGTCCATACAAGATGGTGCTCGGTCTTCCCATGTACGGCCGCACCTTCCTCCTGAGAGACCCTAGCGCGCGGGTGCTGGAATTCGGTACCACGCCAGTCATGGACACTGGGTTCAAAGGACCGTATACCGGAGAAGCTGGGTTTATGGGGTACAATGAGGCGAGTTTTTTCATTAACACATAGTTTTAATATCATTACTTTTTCGAGAGGTAGGGCATAGCGAGATTCCTCACTCAAATTGAGCTGCCCGACTGGGGAAGTACCTCCACCTTACAGAAGACAGCAGTGAATCAACAATAGTTGTATTTCTGTGAGTGAGTAAGGTTACCAGAGCTCAATGGGGGAGTGACTATGACAGCATGGGCATTCCGTTGGCCGTCAGTTTAGTAATTCTCTATTTTAAGAAACCTAAACGGTTTCTGCAGGGGTTGGCAACGCATATGCAAGCTTTTTGGTGTTGCAGATGTCCATGGGCGGCCGTGATCACTTACCATCAGATGAGCCGCCTGTTCGTTTGCCCCCTTATCACCAAAAAAAACAACCCTTTTACTGTTCGGGACTTATTGACTACTGGACACTACTCTCGTTTGAGAGAGGTTGCCATTTATAGTCTTGTGCCTATTCCGGGTTGGCAGACTTAACACGCCATTGTGTAAATCTCTCAAGTATGCAGGTTTTCTCACAATGTTTTCTTCACCATTTGAGCATGTGATAAATACGCAAGAGTTAAGCATAAGAGTTTCAATTTACAATCTCAATTTTACGGTACTTTCTTTGCTTGTTATTTACTTGGTACGAATTCAAACTGCAAGCTGCTACTGAGAATTCAATAGGAAAAGTAAATTTATAATATTATTTTTACTTGACCTATCACAAGCTCAAACGGTGAAGGAAATCATCGTGAGGAAACCTGCAAGCTTGAGAGATTAATTGTCTTGATGGCGTGTGAAGTCTGCCAACCCGCAGTAGGCTAGCGTGGTGGACTATAGCCTAATCCCTCTCAAATAAGAGGAGACCCGTGCCCAGCAATGGGACGTTAATGGGTTGATGATGATGACCTAAAATGGTACCTAGAACAGCGGACACCTGCCGCGTTCATATAGTAAAGTTGTATCTTTCCTCATTTCAGATATGCGAACAAACAATGAGCCAGTCTTCTCCCTGGGTGTACTATTGGCACGAGCAGTCCTCTACCGCCTACTTACGCGACGGGGAGAAAGTCATAGCATACGATAACGGACGATCCATAGCTATAAAGATCAAGTAAGTGATCATTCATCAATGTTATACACTCATACTCTGTTCTCATATAATTAAACTTCAGAATTCCACGCGCTACGATCCATGCATACTACTTTTTCTTCATCTGTACTTATACATATAATATGTGTATGTTGTTAACATACACGTGCATCGATAAATGCCACACATCTATTTGAAGGAGTTCACCGATAAGTCCTTGTGTCTTACAGGGAATTGGTGAACTCCTGGCAGAAATATAAACCTCCTTCTAGGCGTTATATAACCCTGGAGTTTCTACTGACAACATTTATCAATATACATATTATGTACTTAATATCAGGTAGTCTAACGCTTGTATAGTACTGCCTTGATTCGATTAAATTATCAGATCAAAGAGTTTTTGGAAGTTCAACAATATGGGGATTGATGAAAAGAAAACTGTCACCCTCTGAAGATGATTTGTTAGCAGGTGGATTAGGCGAAGCTGGTCGTATTAATTTATCTCTTTGGCCCATTTAGGTCCTAAGTCAATGTAATTTTATTTTTTCTCTTTGGCCCCTTACTTATATACTTTTAACTTTTTTTTTTCAGAATGGCCATAGACAAAGGCCTCGGTGGTCTTATGGTGTGGAGTATAGACACGGACGACTTCAGAGGCAACTGTAACGAAACGGACGCTTACATAGACTTCGTGGAGAGATACAAGAGGATGGCCGACGACCCACTGCTGGGCAAGGCGGTCAAGAACCTTCACATACCAGATGGTGAGTAACTATAGGGTTTTGGATATTTTTTCAGGGAATTTTGACCCCCTGTAACTTCTAAAATAAGAGAATAATAAAACTAAACAAAATATATGATGTACATGCAAACTTCCACCGAAAATTGGTTTGAACAAGATCTAGTTAGTATTTTTTTTAATACGTCATAAATCATAAACCGCAATTTACCTTTCATTCAATTGTGCACCCACCGCTATTTACCTAATCAATGGTACGGAATCCTTTGTGCGTGAGTCCGACTCGCACTTGGCCGATTTTTAAAATGACTTGAAAATTGTCTTTGCTTATACTTGTTAAGATAATAGAAATATTATTAACACGATTTATTTTTCGTACAGAAGCTCTAGTCGGCTCCAAAGGCCCGGCTTATGTAATGCAGGACGGCCGCCTCCAACTCCGGTTGCCCCAACCAAAGTACACCAACTACGCAATCATGCAAGTCATCAACGGTGCGATCTCACTCGCGGTCGAAGAGAAACGCATACTCGACGAAATGAAACGTCTGGAGGGCGATAACGAGGTGACACCCAAAGACGAGAAAGATTCGAGTTGTTACCATGGTTACAGCTTCGTTTGTTTGTTTGCTTGCACGACGTTGGCGATCCTAGGTATGATGTAAGTTTAAAAAACGATCTTATAGTGTTTAGGTATACGTGTGATATTTGTAGAGGTGGTTATACGCGAACTTATGACTTATTAATATTATTTGCTGTGTTCGTACGGTAGACGGTAAAAAAGAAGACTCATACGGTCCCTGTTTGACAGTCACCTTTAGATCATAAAAAAGTGATAACGCTATACAGGTTAAATAGCGCTATTCCTTTCTCATAAACGAAACAAGACTGCTAATACCGCAGAAAAGTATACGTACGTTTCATAACCACCTTTATGTGAAAGTAACAAGGTCTAATATGTCATGTTTTTAGTTAAAAATCACACTCAACTACATAGTTAAGTAAACTGAGATGAATATTTATGTAAGTAGTTGAAAAATGTACTGCAGATATATTGGATTATACATATCATTTTCTGAACCTCTTTCCTAAATATGATGGGGTCAAAGGGGGGATTTGGGGGGCTCATATTCGTGCCTTGTTGATGGCAACATGCTCGCCCCCTCCCCCTATAACATTTGACTAAAAACATATCAGCGTGATGTAGGTGTACATAGTACACCTCTGCCTAACCCTTCGGGGACAAAAGGCATCATAATGTTACTAATAAAATTTCGCGCCCTAAACGAAATGAGACCTTAATGATTTAAGAACTTCAAAATGTAAATATATTTTTGTAATTTATATTTTCGTGTGATGTTATACTATTTTACTTTTATATTTGCCAATGTCACAAATATATGACAGAAAGAATCATTGATAAAAAAACAAAACTCTCTTTTCAAAGATTTTATGTATTCAATACTCATTTTGTATTTTAAGTTTATGTTTTTATACGTTTTTTTTTAATAAAATATTTTTGCCACAGCCTTTTTTTATTATCTTATATATAAAATTCTCGTGTCACAATGTTCGTTCCCGTACTCCTCCGAAACGGCTTGACCGATTTTGATGACATTTTTTGTGCTTATCCGGTATCTATGAGAATCGGCCAACATCTATTTTTCATCCCCCTAAAAGTCAGGGCTAGTCCACCAACCCCTATAATGTGGCAAAACAACGTTTGCTGGGTCAGCTAGTTCCTATATAATAGTATATAAATGCTGATTTTGGGATAGTCAATTGGTTGATGACTTCAATACCTTTTAGTTTAAAAGAGGTCTATGTCAATATCAGTGAAACAATTTAACATGAAAAAATTCAAGAGGTAGTGAGAGTAGAGGTATGCCGAAAGGTAGGGCATAACGAGACACCTCACTCAAATTGAGCTGCCCGACTGGGCAAGTATCTCCGCCCTACATAAGACTTCAGTGAAACAACAATAGCTCGTTTGAGGAGTAAGTATTCAAAACGCATGGGAATTCCGTTTGCTGTCTGTTTAGTAACTAGTAACTCCCTTATTTTAAGAAACTTAAACAATTCGTACAGGGTCGGCAACGCGCGGGTGACACCTCTGGTGTTGCAAACGTTTATGGGCTTCGGTAACCGCATACCAATAGGCGTGTATTCTTGTTTGCCACACACACTCGTATAAAAAAACTATTCAATCATTAACTGCCTCGTTGGTCTAGTGATCATATGGGACTGTCGACCAAGAGGTTCTGGATCCGATTCCCAGGTCGAGCAAAGTGTTATTGGGTTTTTCTGTGAAATTCTCAGTAGCAGCTCGGAGTTTGATAATGGCAATAGACTCGCCCCCTATTACATGGGACCTTAAACATACCGGTGAAATGTACACCCAGTACATTAGTACATCTCTGCCTAACCTTTCGGGGACGACAGGCGTGATAGTATGTTATTCAATCATTATATTATTTAAAAACTAAATAAAAGTGCGAAACATTTTATATACATTTAAGGTATTTCTGATACCTTAAATGTATATAAATGTTATGATCTTTAATATAAATATAGAACCTTTTCGCTCTGCATCAGGCAAAAGAGAATTCTTTACTTTTCTTTCTTTGAAGCGGAGAAATTAAGGTAAGATGACTAATATACAAAAATTTCTTGTTAAAAAAAGACTTTATTTAAAAATTTATTTATAATTATTTACAAATCTTCGTAAGGTGATCCACAGCGCACGTTGTAAAAATGATCGCAAACCTGAACAAAATAAAAAGTTAACATTATTAATACTATCGTTGAATCATCATCAACTCAGACTCATCATCGCATTCCAAAAAACAAATATGTAAATATGGCTTGGTTATTAACCAAGCCATAGTTACATATTTTTTTTAATATAATAGGTTAATAAAAACAGCGAAATTAGAGTAATATTTTTGATGTAGTAAACTTTCTGATGGCATTTTATTTGAAGTCAACGTTAAAAACAGGATAAGTGAGAGTTGAGATGAATATTGTATCTACCTACTTTGTTTAGTTAAGAGGAACGTTAAAAAAATGAATTTCAAAATCATCGTTTGTGATTGCCTTATTTATGTACATTTCCGTGGCTACGACAGACGGACAACCAATTTGAAAATATGGTAATAAAGATGGACGGCAAATTTAGTAGTTAATCTTATAAGTGGTGCATTTATTCAGGACGTAACCCTGAGAATGAGCATTTTATTGAGTAATTTGAAACTTACTTGAAACTGTTCATTGAATAAAGTTCCATTTGCGCAGAGATCTGTGCTCACTAGATGTTGACGCCAGCAGAAATGATACGCCTGGAAAGAAAACAATATTAAACTTTTACGCTTACAGTTGAGCCGACATAGATGAAATTTAGTATGGAAATAGCTTGAGTCCCGAAAATCATCCCTTAAAAGGGCGAAAACTTCTAACACCCGTACAAGTTTGTATGCGGAATTGATAATTTCTGAAAAGAAATGAATTAAATAATCAGATTGAATAAAGTTATTAGTTCTACGCAGATGAAATTGTGAACCTGAAAATAAACAAACTTGAAAAAAAAAACGTTTCATCATCATCATATCAACCGTTAGACGTCCACTGCTGGACATAGGTCTCCCCCAAAGATCGCCACGACGACGACGGATGCGGGTGGCACAGGGCAGGTTTCATAAAAAAAAACGTTTAATAGAACATTAAACAAAAACATTATCGAAAAACACAAAAAAACTAAAATTAAACTGTCTGTTTGAAGTCGGTGCTAAGTTCTGATTATGTGTACCTAGTCTAGCCTACATTCTACAGCCTGCGTATTTGTTAATTTCGCATAGTAATAAAAATAATACGCTATTTAATTTATGCGATTCCGCAACCGTCGACGGCTGATTCGCCATCGGACTGGTCGCCGACAAGACGATTCATTTTTTTCCGTTACACCAGCAGAATTTTTCGCTACGGACATCTCGCCGACAGGAACTTACGTCCACGGCACTTTCGAGTATTCACAGGCCTTTCCAGCTACAGGACGTTTTTTTTATGGCGATAAGGGGGCAAACGAGCAGGCGGCTCACCTGATGGTAAGTGATGATCGCCGCCCATGGATATTGCAACACCAGAAGCTTGCAAATGCGTTGCGAAACCTCTTAGAAACCGTTCAGGTTTCTTAAATAGGGAGTTACTGAACTGACAGCAAACGGAATTCCCATGCTGTCAGAATAGTCACTCCCCCAATGAGCTCTGCTAACTGTACTCACTCGCAGAAAGACAACTATTGTTGATTCACTGCGGTCTTCTGTAAGGCGGAGGTACTTACCCAGTCGGGCAGCTCAATTTGAGCAAGAAATCTCGCTATGCCCGGTAGGTAGGAGGTATCCTACCTCCTGTTTCACCGACACGACGACATAACCCTATAACTCTTTTAACTACAGGCCTTTTCATCCATGGAGGGGACATGTTGTTGATGGCGTGTCAAGTCTCGTACTAAGCTAGCGTGGTGGACTATAGCCTAATCTCTCTCATAATGAGAGGAGACCCGTGCCCAGCAGTGGGACAATAATTGGGTTAGTGATGATAGATGAACTGCCTCGTTGGTCTAGTGGTCGTAGATTGCAACTGCTGAGCAAGAGGTCCTCGGTTCGATTCCCAGGTCGAGATATGTGTTAGTGTGTTTTTTATTAAATTTACAGTAGCAGTTTGGATTTGTACCCAGATGAGAGTAATAGGCTCACTGCCTATTACATGGGACCTAAGTAAAACCGGCAAAACGTGGGTGTACATTAGTACACCTCTGCATAGAGTAGGAAATGGTGAGTAATATCACATGGTATACCTGACACCCAGCTTGAACGTCAGCGTAGTATCCTCTAGGCCGACCTTCGCAGGTGAACTGGGTCCGAGGAGCAGTCACCAGCACCGGGTGTAGAGGAGGGTTGTGTGGCAGGTGCAGGACATGATAATAGTCATGTGGCTGCTGGCTGAACACCGTCGTCAAAGCTGTGGAAAAAAAATGTCTGGACATTATGACACAGCGCCATCTAGTTCTGAGCGAAGCAACGAGGCTTGTGTTACGGATACTAGACAAATTTTTTTTTCAACTAACATGGCCTTGAAAAATATTTATATTTCATTTTTTAGGTAGAGTAGGTACGCTATAGATAATTGCTAAATATGTATATGTTATGAATTTTTTAGTTACTACCTGCGTAACATTACTCAACACTCACAATTTTGACATACACAGCAACACAAACACCCAGACCCGGAACAATTATTATTCATCTACCGTAGAACTTACAAAATATTTTTTTCTCTATGTAGGGATCGAACTCACACCCCGTGACGCACAAGCCGATCGCTCAGCCACTGCGCCAATCATACCGTCCATAATGAATATTGAAGGAAACGTCAAATTTATATTTAAATAAAAAAAAAGCGTAACAACATACCCAAAACGATCACAGCCATAATTTTCAACATGGTGATTAAAAAATAAATAAAATAAAAAATAAATAAATAAACACTACTGAAAAATAAATAAAAAAGAGCCGCCAGGTCGTTGGCCGCCCGGCGTCGCTCGCGCAGATCACTAAACTAAATCGATTGAAGTAATCCGATTTAGAATAAGTGGGCTGTACTTATTGATCTGTGGACGGGTTTATGCGGTATCAAACAATCTTTTATAGCACTTTAGGGTTGTAGAACTCACAAAAACACTCACTAAGCCATTGTCAAAGTCAAAGTCAAAATATCATTTATTCAAAGTAGGCCAAATTTAAATGGCTCTTTTTGAACGTCGACAATAAAGACAGCCTCCAAAAACGCCCGCCCTTCACTGCTTCCTAGTGTTTTTGCTGGGAAGAAGAAGCGGCGCAACAAACTCCCCAGCACACATTTCTGTCTGTTTATTTAATAAGTGATTCTATACAATACTATAATCAGTATACAATATAGAGTGCAATCATTACCTATGGTTATGTGAGCTAGCATATACCAATCCATTTTACCAAGCCGAGATATAAAAACTACTGATATAGAAATACAGAACAACCGATGATAATATTAACACACTCTTGGCCTCCATTTCTCTGTATGTGCCCGCTCACACTTACACATCTCAACAATTACATTTTACAAATTAGACTGCTATCTTGGACTAATCCGGCGACCATCTATTGTTATCACTAAAATAGTCACTCAAATTATAATAAGCCTTCTTAATAAGGCAATTTTTTACTTTACTTTTGAATACGTCAGTCGGTAGATCCAAGATATCAACTTTCATCCACCCAATTGTCATCATCACCAATTGTCATCATCAACCCAAATAGTATCCCACTGCTGGGCACGGCTGTCCCCGCATTTGAGAAAGACTAGGCTATAGTCTACCCTAGCGTGGTGGACTCCTCACGATGTTTTATTTCACCGTTTGCACATGTGATAAATACGCACGTAACGTCGAAAAGTCACTGGTGGAATCGAAATCAATACCTTTTACTTCCACTGGTCATACCACATCATAGCTATATATTTATCACACAATAAGTACCTGCATGCTCATTAATAATTATTTTATCATATGCTCAAATTGTGAAGGAAAGGGAGCGAGCTTATTGCCATAAATCCGCTACGAATCCAAACTCCGATCTGCTACTGAATAACCCATTGAACAGACCTGTCGTTTACCATCACACTTACGACCACAAGACCAACGATCCAGTGTATGAGATGTCGGTTAAAAAGATGACGACTTTTTCGGTGAACCGATTTTAATTATTATTTTTTTATTTGAAAGCTTGTGCTTCCCGTGTGGTCCCATTTCAATTTGGTCCAGTTCTGTCATTTGAAGTCGGTTTTTTTGACAGAATTATTAAAATGACTACCTTTAGCATAACACCGTCCTGTCCAAGTGTATAGCATTTCGCGCACGCGCAGAAGGTTACTAAGTGCGCAGACGCACTGACCATAATATGCAATCAACCTGTTACATTAGTTAAACTACATTACAATGACAAGACATATTACATAGAGAAACTGTAGAACACTAATGTAAACTACATTAGTGTGTTAATCAGTAATTTACTTAATTTACTACCTAAGTACTTAGCAATTAATATTTTTCGATACTAATACTTAATACTACTACTAATAATTAAAATTGTGAAAGTTTTTATGGATATTTGTGACTCTTGAATGCAAAAACCGCTTAACAGATTTGGATGAAATTTAATACACAGATAGTTTATTACTTTAATTAACACATACATAGGTTAAATTTTTATCTATATACTATGCGGTCAAAGCCGCGGGTGGAAGCTACTATACAGCTAGTATATACCTACTATACCTATATTAAGGTATGTGACTTTAGTATGCAATAAAAGTATTGTATTACTGTGTTTAGGAAATATTTGAAACTACTAGTACTAGTAAAAAAAGTAAGGGTTGTCTGCTGTATAAATATATATTTTATTATGTGCTGGGTGTTTTAAACATGCTTTCTCACAAGCAAGATAAGGTGTAATCCACCACGCTAGCTGAGGATTATCAGACTTTATGCCATCGAGATAATCTCTCAGGCATGCAGGTTTCCTCGCGATATTTTCCTTCACCTTTTGACCATGTGATAAATACACACGTGACATTCGAAAAGTCAGTAGTGCTTGCTTAGGGATCGAACTCAGGACCTTTAACTTCGCAAGTTCGCAGCTCGTCACACTACTAGGCTATCACAGCTTCAATTATTTTCTTTCACTGTGTAATAATATAAGATTTTGTTTGTGTCTGATATTTTTCTTACCATTATTCATGGATAAATTCGCTGCGGGTTCCAAGACAGTTCCACTCATTCCCCTGGGACACGTCGGACTTCATTGTCTCGACGATTTTCTGGATGGTTACTATTGTTGATCCTGGCTTACAGGAGTCGCAGTAGTAGGGATTTGGAGAGTGGACATGTCCCAAGAAAAAAATTTGGCACACACAAAAAACGACTTTCCAGGAATTATCTGACGTCAATATCAAATGGCGATCCTTGGGGGAGACCTATGTCCAGCAGTGGACGTCAAACGGTTGAAATGATGATGATGATGAATATGAAATGAAATGATTGTTTATTTCTGTAAATAGATCATTTTAAAAACACTTTTACATGTCATGTAAAATAACTAATTATTATTTGTTGATTAATTGTTGATTTTTTTATTATCTAGATGGCATCGGCATTTCCTAACTGACGACCTTTGAGAAGAAATGCCGGAACAAACTCAGAGAATCATGGTCTCTTTTAAAGTCCCAATCATTTTGGTTACAATATGTGAGCCTGACGATGCAGGTTTATGACGTAAACCATTTATAAACCTACCTCTTTAAAATCCCGGATCTAAAGAACCTATTTAACAGAGCGTGCTCTGTATTTTTTTAAATGCATATACCCTTTACATGTCAAGGTCCTAAGAAGTTATTCAGTAATGTCAAGGTGTTTGTAACGGATATATCGAGACTCGGGTAGTGAAGGATACTAATAAAATTATGAGAACTTGTTACTTATTGCAATGTAAATGTATATTTTTATGCCGTGAATGTGGCAAACAAAATTACGCCCCGCCTGATGGTAAGCGGTTACCGTAGCCTATAGACGTTTGCAACACCAGAGGTTTCTCTCGCGCGTTGCGCACCGGGTAGAAACCGTTTAGGTTTTTTAAGATAGGGAGTGACTAATTTGACAGCAAACTGAATTCCCATGCTGTCGTAATAGTCACTCCCTAACGCGGGCTCTGGTAACTGGAATATAAACATAGCTATTGTTGATTCCCTGCGGTCTTTTGTGAGGCAGAGGTTCTTCCCCAGTCGGGCAGCTCATTTTGAGCGAGGAATCTCGCTTTGTCCTACCTCTCAAATAAGGGAGTTACTAAACTGACAGTAAAATTAATTCCTTTGCTGTTAGAATAGTCTCTCCCCTATCGAGCTCTGGTAACCTTACTCACTCGCAGAAATACAACTATTGTTGTTTCAGTGCGGTGTTCTGTTAGGCGGAGGTACTTCCCCAGTCGGGCAGGTCAATTTGAGTGAGGAATCTCGCTATTGCGTACCTCTCGCTAAAGTTGGTGGGAAACTTCCAAGCTCGGTTGATAACCTTTCTTCCACTTACAGGTTAAATTTGAGTTAATTATTGAGTATCCGATTTATACAGAACGGATTCATGATATCCTTTGGTTCTGCAGTTTTAGACTTAGATTTAGGTTTAATAACATTTAATTACTGCCTTGTTAGTCTAATGGTCGTCAGTGTGACTACTGAGCAAGAGGTCTTGGGTTCCACCCCCTGGTCGACCAAGGGTTATTGCGTTTTTCTATGAAATTCTCAGTAGGAGTTTGGAAACTTAGAAGTTACGTATTCAGTCGACATTTTAAGACCCCGTAAATTGTACTTCTCAGGAAATACAGATTTAATCAGCTTATTTCATTCCCTCAGGCGGATAAAAAGTAAAGTAAAACCAAACAAGTAAGTATAATGGAAAATTATAATTCCTAATTACTACAATTTCGACAGTAACAAAAGTACCTACCTACTAAAAATGTACAGGTTTAAAAAAAATAAACGACAAGTAGAGTTCCAATTTCAAAATTCACAAATTCAAGTTCGGAACTTTGGAATTTGGCCTCGGCGTCGATGTCGGCGGTCAACAAGCGAGCGCAAGGCGCCACTCACTTAAAAAATAGGGCTGACACGTTATAAAAAAAATATTAAAATTGTCCACAACTAAATATGTATCTATATACTATATAAAAATGAAACCCTATTTCCCTTGGTCACGGCATAACTTAAAAATGGCTTCACCAAATTCATTGATTTTAAACGAATTTATTTAAACGTTTGTAATACTTTTAAGAATGTAGAAGGCGTTTGCGCGAAAAAATAAAAAAAAGTTACGCAGAATATAAAAAAAAAACTTAGCGACTAGGTACCTATATTAATTTACGCTTTTAATCGAACCTTATCATTTTCCTTTACATTAGAAATAATAAGAAGAAAACTGACATAACTTTAATTTTTACGACAGTTTTCTCAATAACGACTCCATCAATACGGTACGCCAACAATACCGACGCCAACAAAATCGACGCTTTCAATACCGAACGCCAACAATGACGAAGCCACCAATATTTACCCAAACAATACCGACGCCATCAACACCGACGCCACCAATACCGACGCTATCAATACCGACGCCACCAATACCGACGCCACCAATACCGACGCCATCAATACCGACGCCATCAATGCCGACGCCTTCAATACCAACTCTATCAATACAGACGCCACCAATACCGACGCTATCAATGCCGTCGCCAACAATACCGACGTCATCAATACCGACGCTACCAATACCGACGCCATCAATACCGACGCCGTCAATACTGACTCTACCAATACCGACGCCATCAATACCGACGCCATATAATCGACGCCATCAATAGCGACGCCCTCAATACCGACGCCATCAATACTGACTCTAACAGTACCGACGCCATTAATACCGACGCCATCAATATCGACGCCATCAATACCGACGCCAACAATACCGGCATTAACATTAACGACGCCGTCTATACCGATGCCACCAATATCAACGCCACCAATAACGACAGCATCAATACCTACGCCACCAATGCCGATGCCATCAATACTGATTCTATCAATACTGACTCCATCGATACCGGCGCTAACAATACCGATGCAACCAATACCGACGCCGTCAATACCGACGCCATCAATACCGATGCCATCAATACCGGCGCCAACAATGCCGGCGCACTCAATAACGACGCGAACCATACCGACGCCGTCTATACCGACGCCACCAATGCTGAAGCCATCAATACCGATACTATCTATACATAGCTATAAAATGATCCATTAAATCTAATACAGAAAATTACATTTATTTCTGTAAATAGATCTTTTGATATTTCAAGCTAAGATTTTTAATTTTCCACGCGTCTGGAGTACTTATCCAGAAGACGCGGGTTCGAGTCCCGCCTGAGATTGAATTTTCCTTTCTTAATAAAAATTAAAAAGACACTTCTATTAGTCATCTATAAGATCGGGGCTAGATTGCATAAAACGAACGCCTTTCAAATTGTTATAGATTCTGGTGACTAACATATTTCACAAAAAAAATATTTATCAACTTAAACAAATAAAGAAAAGTAGACATCTTTGTTGAACATCATTAAGTACATAGTATATGGTACCACGAAAGGCAATCGGGCCATAGAAATCGAATCTTAACATGTAATTCTAAACAGCCCTACTTATAGTCAATCAACCACAATGGTCAATCGCTTGACGTTTGAATAGCAGATTACATGTCGATACAATCATGTTCAGATAATTATTATAATTATGCGGCGACGATTTATACTTGTGACTACTTAGCATAATAACTATATAATATTTATTAGTAAGTACCTACAATCGTAGATATTTTACTCTTATTATTTATTTATTTGCGTCTCCAGCAGAAAACACACAGTTACATTACAATTATATAAAATCACTAGCCGCCCAGCAAACGTTGTTTTGCCACATTATAGGAGTTGGTAGCAGAAGTGTAAAAATTAAGAATTATACGTACTTGTTTTATGCCAAATCATAAAAAAAAATACAGAAAAAAATTGGCAAAATAAAGAAAACAAAACTGGTGAGGGACATCCTTATCACCTAGGGATATAAAAAATTGCCTACGACCGATTCTCAAACCTATCAAATATAAATACACTAAAATTCATAACAATCCGTCCAGCCGTTTCGTTTCAGGGGTTCAACGACAAACACCGTGACACGAAGACTTTTATTAAGATCTAGGGACAGTCACAAATATGCTCCTCCAATTACAGGAGACCATATCGCTTATTATCTAGGTAACTAGCCAGTTCGGAAGATATAAATAATATTCATTAGAATACAAATAAAAGACACCACCAGAAACATTTTCACTTTAAAACTAAAAAGTAAATAATAACTTAATACAGTTTTAGCTTATTTTTAGTTTTAAAGGTATGAAGTCGGTGCCAAGCCAAATGTAAAGGTATGTACACTCATCCTCACGGTTAAAAAGTTATCAGATCTCATGAAGAGGCATAAGCTCCTGACAGTCTTCTGGTAACGCACAGAGCCGTGTGGTGGACTAGGACTATAGCATAATTCTTCTCAAATGAGAGGAGACTCGTGCCCGGCAATGGAACAGTAATTAAATTTAGTAATAAACCAGTTTTTGTTGATTTGTCAATGTAAATGGGTGTAAAATCAAAAACCCTAAGGAATTGTTGTTATCTTCCATTTCTTCTAATAAAAACTGATTTAAGTAATACACAAATCGCTAGTTAAATCCCTAAAGACCTACATTACTAAAACATTTCACGCTTACTTAATTAATAAAACAAGTAATATCGCCCGAAATATTCGATGTATGTGCATTGAACTAACACGAGGTGACATTGAGGTGTCTCGCGGAGGTCGCTACCTGATCGATTGGCCGATTGATCTGAATATTTTACGCGCGTTAATAGAGGTCCGAAGGCGCCTAGAAAAAGCTACGTGGTGTCGGAGAAGACTAAATATAAAAGTATGCGTCATAAAATCACACATTGATGGTGATAATAATCTCATCTCATCTAAATATCTCCAAATATTTGTCGTTAATGGCGAAATTGCTTAAAATCAGGAGGAGTCTAGAATTTTTGTCTTACAAAAACTACTTTTTACGGATTCTAGCAATGCATATTGATATCGTTTAATCCCGACGTATGTAGCATACAAACGACTTCATTAAATTATAACCATGTACCGCGATAATATCCGTCAAAAGTAGTTTTATTTCAATGTGTTCAAAGTGTAACAAGTAAGTAATAAAATAAAATTATATTCAATATTTAAAGCTCACGATCAGCACACAAAAACTTGTTGCGCAAATCCTGCTCGTATGTTAACATCCATCCACAGATCCATCCATTTTCTATTTCGCTACTAGGTACAAATCTCGTCTTATTTCAGAGGAATTAGGCTACAGTCCACTACACTAGCCTAATGGCGTCCATTCGGCTAGAGTAGTGGACTTCAAATGCTATCGGGAAAATACTTCAGGCATACAGGTTTCCTCACGATGTTTTCCTTCACTATTTCAGCACGAGAAAACTCCGTGGTGCACAAACTTACGATTTTTGACTCCACAGACCAGTAGTCTATCAATACTCAAGCATATAATATTTCATACAGATCTTTCTTATGTACGGAACCTTATCAAGATTATCGCTTACAAACATTAACATGACAGGTTTTTAAAACGCAGATAAGCTAGTAATTGATTAGTGCATTGGTTTTGGCGAACGACTATCTATTTAATAGTTAGCCAATGGCTAGGTCAATAATGTGTCAATAGGTCAGAACGTTTAGAAACAATAGGCTATTAGACACCGTGGAAGTAAAATATTAAGAAAAAATATTATTAGCTGTGGCCACGGCTTTACCCGCCACCATACTCCTCCTTTTTGAGATTATCGCGTTAAAACAAACAGACAGACGAGGCAGCGGTATATTTATTTGTTTGTTTGTATAATAGTTAAAGTTTGTGTAACTTCAAAAACTACCTGATTGTTAATAAAAATTGTTTCACTTTTAGAAAACTACGTTATTATATAAGAGAGGTCAGGAATAGCGAGATTTCTCGCTCAAATTGCTCGTTTGGGGAAACACCTCCACCATACAGAAGATCACAGTGACAACAAAAGTTGTGTTTCTGCGACTGAGTAAGGTTACCAGAACTCATTAAGGGAGTGACATCATGGGAATTCCATTTGCTGTCAGTGTAGTAACTTATTTATTTTAAGAAACCTTAAACGATTTTGACAGGGTCGGCGACGCGCGAGGATTGCCTCTGGCGTCCAGAGACTACGGTAGCCGCTTACCATCAGGCGGGCCTCAAGCTTGTTTGAAAAAAATACTAGTGTTAACATTTCATACAGTTTAAATTGGTCTATTATCGATATAATTTTATCGTAGTACCATCTCGTCTGTAGGCATTTTTTAAACACGAGATAATTATGAGAGAATTATTTCAGTACCCCAAAAGCATTGCCTGAGTTTCTTTCGGCAATTCTTCTCAGAGCTTATCAGTTATGAAATTCCGACGCCATCTTGATCCAAATAAATCTTATATTTTTATATGACTTATAAAACTGTTTTCAAAAAATTTATGTACACACAGCAATTCCTACCTACATATCGTTTAAATGACGAAATCCTCGCTTACAAAACATATTTTGTTCAATGAATGTAGTTGAAGTTGTTAATTAAGGTGAACTAGTAATTAATCAATTAACCTATAAAATAAATCATTAAATATCTATTGAAACTTATTTAGAGTAAAAATGTACAATTGTACATGACATGACTAGATGTATGAATGTGGACGAGGCAAAAGTGGTATGCAGGGACCGTAGCGCGATAAACATCGAGAGAGAGAGCCTATGTTACTCAGGGATAATGTAGAATTCTAAAGGTGAAAGAATTTATGAAATCGGTTCAGTAGTTTTAGAGTTTATTCATTACAAACAAACATACAAAAATCCAAATTTTAAATTTTTCCTCTTTATAATAATATTATATAGTATAGATATTTTTTACGAAAATTGCGCGGACGGAGGAATATGAAATTTCTCACACAGAATGCATTTTTTTTTAAATATGCGTAAAGAAACTTTTACTTAAAATTAATTATGGTCTAATTTTGACCACTGGGCGATTACTAGTTTATAGTACAAAGTAACACTTTTTCTGGTGATGATGAAACAGGTTTTTCGGAAATTAAAGATCTAGATATATTAGTCTAGTCTAGACTCTTATCAAAATTAGGAATTCAAACGCAAATAAGTGCAACTGTTGAAGAAGAGGTCTTGATTTCGATTCCCAGGTCGAGCAATTATTGGGTTTTTCTATATAATTCTCAGTGGAAGCTCGGAGTTTGGTAATAGGCTCGCCCTCTATTTAATTTGCCCTAAATATACCGGTGAAATATGGGGGTACATTAGTGCACCTCTGCCCAACCCTACGGGGACGACATGCGTGTTAGTATGTTATGTCAAATTTATATTTGGAATAGCGCAACGTGGTGGGAGGAGTTTTGTAGTAATTCAAGTGAAGTGTGTAGGCACAAAAAAAACTGACAAGCCGTGAAACAAGGCAATATTACCGCATAAGACGAACGGCCTCCAGTTGGGGTCACGTCCGCGTCGGCAGTAGATGGGCGCGGGCACAGATGTGAACACCGCTGTTATGTTCGATAATGTTTTTTTAAGCTATTTCATAGCTTCTATTGCGGGCCTTGAGCGCGGAGACCCAATCCAGAAATTTCGTAACGAAAATAACATATGCGGCACAGCGATGATACTTTTTTTTTAAGCTATTGCATAGCTTCTATCGTGCCTGCTCAGAGTTTCGGCGTTAGGCCTCTTTGTATTTACTTCATGGTACGACTCAACGAAGCTCGCACGAATCGAGACGAGCTGCTCCGAAATCGGACGAATACGTAATCAGCTGTTTGTGAGAAAGTATATAGGTGTTTATGTATTTATTTTTTGTTATTTTTGATAAAAAATGCTATGCAATATATTTACCGCGGCAGTCTCCGAGTGCTACACGTCTTTTTTATTTTACATGCACACATACCATCACGCCCGTCGTCCCCGAAAAGTTAGGCAGAGGTGAAGGTGTACACCCACGTTTCGCAGGTGTGTTTTAGGTCCCATGTAATAGGGGGCGAGCTTATTGCCATTAACCGGGCACGAATCCAAGCTCCGAGCTGTTACTGGGAATTTCATAGACAACCCAATAACATTTTGCTCGACGTAAGGATCGAACCCAAGACCTCTAGCGCGGCAGTCGCATCGCACGACCACTAGACCAACGAGGCAGTTTTTTATTTCTATGATTTTTTTAAGTATATCAGTAATGATTTCCTACACTTTTACTGTGAGAGGAGTGGAAATGGAATTCCCATGCTGTCAGCATAGTCACTCCCCTAACTAGCTGTGGAAACCTTACTCACTTGCAGAATCATTACTATTATTGTTTTACTGCAGTCATCTGTAAGGTGGTGGTGCTTTCTCAGTCGGGCAAGTCAAAGTGACCCAGAAATCGATAGAAGCGCCCGATTCCCTAGCCTCCTTCCTTACCTCTCTGAAATAATGGGTGCGTATAAAAAGAAAACATCGCGTTTGCTCGAGCAGACCTTGAACAATTGTCAGTAGATTGTATAAATGTTTGCTGCTTCTTGTTATCAAAACCGAGACGTTAATGGCGATTTTTGTTAAAGTGCGAGATGTGAGTGTTGTTTGGGTATTTTGATATTGTCTAGGAGGCTATGACATATTTAATATATGTAGATAGGTATTTTTTAAAGAGGATAGATAAAAAACTGCAAAGTGTCCCAGACTTTCCATCAATTACTTATTTACTACAACTAAATCCGTGAAATACATAATTAATATATATTTCTGTAAATCTTCTCTCGTCATTTAATATTTTACAGTAGTTATATTTTCAAACTCAAAACCCGCGGTGTTATATTTAAAAAAGTTAAATGTCAAACAAATGTCAATGTCAACCGATTTTGATGTTTTCTGGATTCTGTTTCTGTTGTGGTTTCGTGAAGAGAAAGTAGAAATTCTAATTCATATGAATATAATGACTAATTTTAAAGTCTTTAATTAAATAAATGAATAGTTTATAAGAAAGTGTGTGTGTAGTTAACAAAATGAGTAACATTTACATACAGGAACCGCCTGCATTAGGCAAGGTAAATATCGAAATAATCCTTAAACAGAAACTTACAATCAAGATAAAACATTAATTTGTAATTACATATTCTCACTTAGGTATGGTATATACAGTCAAATACTAACATTCCTGACTGAACTACTAGGTTTGCATTTCAGGCTAGAAGAAATATGATACAGTAATTAAAGGTTAAAATGTACTAGGTACACCTAACATACAACAAATGGTATATTTACATCTATTTATATGTAAATATATCATTTATTGTATAAATAAATAAAGGCAAACAAATAACCATAATAATAAAGTAAAATCCATGATTAATGACTGCTTTATTTCATAATAAAATTACCATTTCCATCTTCACAGGACAAACTTTGAATGGCTTCTTGGACAATGACCTTATAATGACTGTAGTTTAGGGTACATATTATTATAATAATATGTACCCTAAACATGGTAAGCAATGAGGCTTGTTATGGCTACTAGAAAGTTGATATACTATAATTATATATAGGTACTATTTTTTTTGTGTATTGTTATAAGTAATTGTTTTTTTTTTATTTACACTAAAACAATGACAACAGATTAGAAGTAATAGTTCCTATGGGTTGATATTAGACTTTATCACCCTATCTTTTCTTACTAAATTCAATGCATACTGATTTAGAACTATACTCATTACGAATGACTTTTATACAAATTGCTTAGGAGAGGCCTATGTCCAGCAGTGGACTGCAATAGACTAAGTTGATAGATTGGGGGATAATAAAAACCTGTTGCGAAGTTGTAGAGCCGAAGATCAAGCTCTGTGGTGTTCACTAGGGGAGGCCTAAGTCCAGCAGTGGACAAATATGGGCTGATGATGATGATGATGATGAAAAACCTGTTGTAGTCGAATTGCAGGATGTTTTCTTATTTCTGTTCAGTTTTATTAATACAGAAAGCTCAGAATCTATATTCAATGTGTGAAATAAATCTGGTTATACATATACCATTTAGTTTTTATACAAATGTAAGGAGGTTATAAGAAAACTCACTTAAAATTAAAACTACTCAAAAATTGTTACTATATTGATCCCCTCCATGAGTCATAGAGTTATCAGAAATTTCTATCTTTGTTTCAGGTGCTATTAAAAACATCAGCAGGTGAAATAGACATAGAGTTATGGACCAAAGAGGCTCCGAAGGCATGTCGCAACTTCATACAGCTCTGCATGGAAGGGTATTATAACGGTGAGAGAGAAGTTCGATTTTTATATAATAATATTTGAAGCTGCCTCTTTCAATTTGTATGTGAGTGAAAGAGGCAGCAATATATTTAGGGGATACTTAACTGACTAGTTTTAGTATTTAGCCAATATAGACAAAAAGTAAGCTAAGGTATGATTTCTGGGAAAAAACAATCTCCATTTTGGCAGTTGAAAGTGAAGCAGAGGTAACAAAGGAACACACATTCACATTTATAATATTAAGTTTGGATAAACATCTCTTCCTATTTATCTTTCATACAAATATATATATTTAAAATTGAACTTGAATTTGAAAAGCACTCTTTTCAGCTCCTGCATTTAAATAAAGATGTATTTTGATATCTCCTGAACTAAACTTGCTATTATAATGGTTCCAGGGACAATATTCCATAGAGTTGTGCCCGGGTTTATAGTACAGGGTGGAGACCCCAACGGGGATGGTACGGGAGGCGAGTCCATCTATGGTGAACCATTCAAGGTAATGTTTATTCAGAACTATAATAAATTCTGTATAGAAATAGAAATTATAACCTGTGGCTCCAAAGGCAAGCTACAATACACTGCCAGTCCTATTGCCATTTATTTATTATTGACTAGCGATAGCTGTGGTAGCCGTATTTGTAGAAAACAAAAGTCTAGTTGCATCTCAAGGCACATCGAAGTGACGTGGAGATTTATAACATGCTCTGCAGGGGGCTGATAGGCCCCGACGACCGACCAGACCACCCCCACAAGATCACCAGCACTACGGTCTTAATTAACCCGTTCACTGACATCGAGCCCAGGGTACGAGAGACCCGGGACGAAGAAAAGCCGAAGAAAAAGAAAAAGGAGCGGCAGGGGGTTCAAACGGTGAAGGAATACATCGTGAGGAAACCTGCATGCTTGAGAGATTTTCTGATGGCATGTGAAGACTGCCAACCTGTGCCCAGCAGTGGGACAGTAGCATGGTTGATGATGATGACCGTCATGACCTGTAAAGAAAAAGTAATAATAATAATCATTTATTTTCCGTAAAACAATTTGCTTAATACATTTCCTTAGGTAGGTACTAAAATTAAATTAAATTACATCTAATTTATTTAATATACCTAAGAAAATTTTGACTAGTGGTCTCCACACTAGGACTAGCCTGTCTCGTGGAGACCTTGAGATCGAATTAACAAATGTGTTCTTCAGGAGTCGATAGGTACTTTAGGTAGTAGTTTTATCCAATGTCTAGTAACCACATAAGTGTAACACAGTAACATAGTCTACTGCTGGACATGAACCTCATTATTATTATTTATTGGTTCACATTAAATATTAAAAAAAAAGAAAAAAAAAATGGGAAAAAGGCGTGAGTGTATGTATGTATGTATGTATTAAATATTTCTAATTTGTTACTAACAGGATGAGTTCCATTCTCGCCTGAGGTTCAACCGGCGTGGCTTGGTCGCGTCCGCCAACGCCGGCAAAGATGACAACGCCTCTCAATTCTTCTTCACGCTCGCCGCTACTCCGGAGTTGCAGAACAAACACACCATTTTTGGGAAAGTTACAGGTCAGTTATTTAATTACTATGTAGCAGCATTTATAATGCTATGCGTAGTCGCCGACAGACTGAAGACCAACAAGACTTTACTTCGACGGGACATTTCGCCGACAGCGTGAGCATTAAATTGCGCGGGAGAAGCTGCGAGCATCAGCTAGTATAATATAAAGTTAAAAAGGATGAAAACTATCCTATGTATTTCCATGGAATTCAAACTCTATACCAAATTTTATTCTGTGGTTATAGTGTGAAGAGGTAACAGAAAGACGAGACACACTTTTGCATTTATATTATAAGTATGGATATAGACCGGATTGATGTGTGTCAGCGGTAATAAAAAACATCATATTTCTTTCTTTCAATTTTCCTATCAAGAGAAAACAGAGTTAAGAAATAAACCATTTTTTTTCTTGTCCTCACTAGGTGAGACTATATACAACGTTCTCAAACTGGCCGAGGGTCTGATAGGCCCCGACGACCGACCAGACCACCCCCACAAGATCACCAGCACTACGGTCTTAATTAACCCGTTCAATGACATCGAGCCCAGGGTGCGAGAGACCCGGGAGGAAGAAAAGCCAAAGAAAAAGAAAAAGGAGCGGCAGGGGGTTAAGTATGTCATCATCATCATCAACCCATTATTGTCCCACTGCTGGGCACGGGTATCCTCTCGTTTGAGAGGGATTAGGCTATAATCCACCACGCTAGCCTACTGCGGGTTGGGGGACATTACACGCCATTTATTGTCATTTAAAATTTTACAAATAAAAACCAATATTTCTCAGTTACTATAAAAGCTACATATTACAATAGACATTCAAATATTTTCTTGCATGGTATGTAATACTCATTTGTTTACCATCAGGAACTTTGGCCTCCTGTCTTTCGGTGAGGAAGCTGAAGAAGACGAAGGTGAGGCCATGGAGTACCGTGGCAAGCCCAAGTCTACCCACGACCTGCTAGAAGACCCGAAGCTCAGCAACAAGACTGCCGCAGGTATTACCTTGCTTTACAGGGCGGTTGAAGCTTATTTACTGTCTGCTGTATAATACACACGCATTTCTTTCACTATTGATAAAGAGCTGTAGTAGCCTACTGGTGTGACCAATGAACTGAGATGCACGCACGCACCACTGACTTTTAGGAAGTTATGTGCGTATTTATCACATGCTCGAACGGTGAAGGAAAACATCGTGAGGAAACCTGCATGCTTGAGAGATTTTCTCGATGCCATGTGAAGTCTGCAGTAGGCTAGCGTGGTGGACTATAGTCTAATCCCTCACAAATGAGAGGAGACCCGTGCCCAGCAGTGGGACAGTAATCCGTTGATGAATGATATAATTATAGGTCACTCAAAACCTCATCAAACTTCATCTTACGCCGCTCAATCTTAGTGCATTATCGAAATCGAAATAAAAACTAAATATAAAAAATAGCTTTAACAACATTTAAACAAAACTGTTTATTCCCCGAAAATGTTATGTACATACATCATACATGGCAAATGAGCTGAACAATCTCTCTTTCTTCTAGAATTAGAGCTAGAAGAACAGCAACAAAACACAGAACAACCTCAAGAAGAGATCGAAGAGAAATTAAAAGAGACCGCAGCAGCCGTCACTTCTATCAGAGATAAACTCACAAAGAAACGCGGCAAGAGCCCAGAGGGAGACAGCAAGAGGCAGAAGACAGAGGACACAAAAAAGAAAACAGAGCAAAGCAAGAAGCAGAAACCAGAAGATAAAAAGCAGATAGAAGAAGAAAAATCAGAAGATAGTGAGAGTTCTGTTGAAGAGTATTATATTGGGAAGGAGAAGAATGATGCGAGGCGGAAAGAGAAGTAAGTTATTTGAATTTATAAAGCGCACACATGGATGCGTGCATATGCGCACGCTCGCATGTTTACCTTATTCAAATTCGAATATTTTTATATCAAGTAGACTAATATAACAGGTTCTTTCAAAATGTCAATACTAGTTGCATTGTTCAAAAAGTCGGTTTTATGGAGGGGAACCGGCAAAACTCCATAGATACTCTTTTTTTTTTCAAAGTTAGTGCAAGTTTTGCTGTTTCATATTACAAAATATCTATCTACATAATGTAGTTTATCAATTATCTAGTATATGTAACACAAGCCTCGTTGCTTAGCTCGGAATTAGATGGTATTGTGTCCTGTCTGTATGTTGCAAAGATGGATATCACTAAAATGTTCAACATATTAATATAGAAAGGTAGTCAGGAACATTGAAAAAAAAATTAACTGAAATTCAAATTCAATTATCCTAAAATGGTTTTCGCTGCGGCTAAATATCACAATTTTACACAAACCCGATGTGTTAGATAGAGGTGTACTAATGTACACCCACATTCGCAGGTATGTTTTAGCCCCCATGTAATATAGGGCGAGCCTATTGCCATCAACTGGGCACGAATCGAAACTCCGAGCCGCTACTGAGAATTTCATTGAAAAACGCACTCAGTTATTCATTATTATTTTTATTATTTTCAGGGAAAGAATTCAAAGTGAAATAAAGCAACTGCGAAAAGAAATGAAAAATGCCAAAGATGAGAAAATTAAAGAACAGACCGCCAAAGAAGAGAAAGAGAGTAAAGAAGTGAAGAAGGCAGAAGAAGACAATGAAATGTACAAGAAGTATGTAGAAGAGCAGGACAAGTACAGAAAGATGAAGGAGAAACTGCCTAAAAAGGGGGCTGCTAGGTAAGTTAATTGTTTTATGAATTAATAGGTACTTACTTTCATTAACTTCCTCTTATAATGTTAATTACGATTAAAATCATACCAAATTTATTTATTAACCAACGAAAAAAATTTGTTTATTTTACTTTTTATGCTAAACTTTGCCTGTATATTTTGTTACAATAGGGAAGAATGAAAGAAAGAAAGAAATATTTATTTTTTAAGCGATATTTTCTTCAGCTATAAAGTTTGCATATCACTTGTGGCAAAAATTGAAAAGTGTTATTTTATTAATCGGCAACACAATGCTCTCTGTTTTTGAGTGGAATAATTACTATAGGGAATTACACAAAAAAGAGAAGTGAGTAAAGAGAGAACGGCTTTCTTAACACGTTTTACAGTACAGTGTTAAAACAATAGTTTTAAATATGTCCCCTATTTTCAAATTAATTTATGTATTTTACACGCCTGAGTCATAAAAATCCATTTGTGTTTCAACTTAAGGTGGAAGCTCCACGCTAGCCCGCGAAATTCAAATTTTCGTACGTTTTTTGCAATAAATGGATATTAATGATTATAATTCTGTAACTAAATACCTATTACAGGCGCGAATCATATTTTTATCAATGTACAGCCTGACAATGACCGGCAAATTGCAAAAAACGTACGAAAATTTGAATTTCGCGGGCTAGCGTGGAGCTTCCACCTTAATACGTTCGATGGATTCGTAACAAATTGACTGTGATAGACGCAAAGGCAGATCCAGTTTTTTAGTCAGTGGAGGGGTCATGACAAGATCCAATTCAATTACATTATCCTGTATCTGCCTGTGGTTAGACGGACGGCAGTCACGCGATCATATAAAGGTTCTGTTTTTCGTTCAGATGCACGGCAAAATAGTCAATTTGGATCACGTCTTAAGATATTTACTAATTTTATTACAATCACTGTGTGTTTTGGTGAAAAAACTTAACAGTGTTACCATATATAAATTTTACATCCATCACCGAAGATTGAAGATACAACGCTAACTCAAGACCATATTTCAGAAACGGACGTCAGAAATCAACGCGTAAAGTTACCAGAAGAAAACCTTGGGTAAAGAATCTTTACGAGAACAAAGAGTACCCCGACAATCACACAGACGGAAAATTCCTTCAAGAGCTGCGCAAAAACCTCAACGTTGAAAAAGTCACCTTACCAGAAGCAATTCAAGGCTCATTTCGCGTCGTACTACGACTCTGCATATGTATTCTTTACGCTATCATCTACGTATACATGTATAACGATTACACTCACACATACACAGTCATTTACACATCCATAATAGCAACTTTGTTGTGCTATATCTTGTATATAAGCTTCGAGGGTAGTGCGATTTTGAGGCATTTGAAAACTGTCTTAGTTTACGTGACTATAGGATATTTACTATCCCCCATTCTCCACACATTGACGGATACTGTGAGCACGGATACTATATACGCTTGGTCAGTGATTATGATGATCATACATTTAATATTCTTCGATTATAACGTACCGGCTGCGCTAGTATCAAATTCGTTATCGATAAATGCAGCTATATTTGCTTCTGTGTGTCTAGTATCAAGATTGTATACGCCGTTCGATGCTTTCGTGTTGTTGACGATATCTGTGATCCTGTTTGTCTTAAGTCCGCAGCTTTTTAAAGCATGTTTGCATACGAAGTTTTTTAATTTTCTCTTTTTCATAACTTTGTTTTTGACTACAGTCGGTTTGTATTCCGTTTCGAAAACTTTGTTGGTTTATTTTCTGTTGGTGTTTGTTATTTTGAGCGGGTATTGCCCGTTTATGTTCGTTTATTGGCAGAAGTATAAGGATAATAAGTACGGACCTTGGGATGAAGCTGTGATTAATGATTCCGATGATTTAGAAGAGTGTTTAGATGTACGGTAATGTTGATTAAAATAAATGATTAAATGATTATTTATTTCTGTAAATAGATCTTTTAAAGACACTTTTACAAGTCATGTATAATGTTATTTTAGGATCTAGATGGCATCAGCATTTCCTAACTGAGAAGAAATGCCGAAACAAACTCAGAGAATCATGGTCTCTTATAAAGTCCAAACATTTTTACTTACAATATGTGAGCCTGACGATATTGGTCAAAGTCTGTGATGGCCTTTTGAAGAAAGCACCAGTGCAACTTTGAGTTGACCTGTCCACACTGACAGCATGCATACATCAGCCATCGTGTAGCTCAACCATTATTGAGGGAGCTCACGTCAGTGCAAGATCAGTGAGACATTTGCGTAGGCCATTGCAAAATCCCAAAGCCGCCTTACATTGAGAGTTTGTAAGCGTATGTTTATCTACCTACAATGTGCTCACATTCACATAATTGTGTATAATAATAACAATATTTTGAATGAATTTAAGGCAAGACTTTATTGTTAGTGCCTATAACTTTGCAATCTGACGAACATTAGCGCAGTGGTATTAAAGACTGCTTTCTCTGGTGCGACCCCGGGTCCAAATCCCGGTAGGAACAAGTTTTGTGTGATGAACTACCTGACCTACATTTAACCTGATTCATAGATGTATAAAATCAACAAACAAAACTGGTCCCTAATGCCAAACTAGAAACTATTGAATGGTTTGTTTTATAAAGTATTATTTAGCTCTTAATATAATGTATTACCAACATTAACTATTATACTAATAGCATAATTTAAGTCATATAGTAGATTAATTTTATAATTTAATACGTTAATTTTAACTCATATTAGATCCATTTCTAAAATGCCCGTGATCGCTTCTAATATTATAGATATAAAGTTCAAATTCAAATGATTTACAAATTCTTGTGAAATACACCAAATATGAAGACTAACCATACCATTTATTATGTTATAAATGTAAAATTTTATTAATAAAGGATGAATTATTTTGGCAGACGTAGTTTTATTTCATACTTAGCGTAGCTTTACTCGCCCAACGATCAGCGCCATCTATCAGCTACATGTGGAACTAACAATACAGACGTAATCAAGCAACGAAGCAAGCGAATAAAGCAAGCAAGCGAAGCTTAAAGTGCTTACCTGACTTCCACAGTCGGGTAGTATCCACCAAGAGTAATAAACGCCTGGTCGATATCTGGGGGGGGGGATCCTCCAGAGGGGATCCCCCCCGTTTCCATGGAAGTCGAAGACATTTCCTTCCGTCTCACATGCTCAAACGGTGAAGGAAAACACCGCGAGGAAACCTGCATGCTTGAGATTTTGTGATGGCATGTGATGTCTGCCATCCCGCATGCTAGCGTGGTGGACTAATATAGCCTACCACTGTCAAATGAGAGCAGGCCCGTGTACAGCAGTGGGATAATAATGGGTTGATGATGATGATGTTTATGTAATGACCTTTCTAATCTTTTACAGCATTCATAGTCACAGTAACCCTGTATTCATTCTATACAATGGAATAAATGCAAAAGTAAATATCTATCCCTAAACTTCAGTAATTGTAAAAAAATACTACAGGAGGCACTTCAAAATATTTCCTACAAAGATACAGAAAAGTTACTAAAAGTGCTAAAATAAAATTATTGTATTACTTGTGTTCGTTAGATTTTCTATTTATACCTGATTAGTTTGATTAGGAAATATGTTTTGTTAATTAATATTACTTATCCTACAGTTAATTTATATTTTTTTTTTTTGGTGTGTATTTTATATTTTGTGTGATTATTTTTGACTGTATTAGCTCTTTTCGCCTGAAACACAGGATTACCAAGTTCAGGCACGTGTATTATGTTGTCACTGGTTATACTTTCCATGAGCTGGTTTATATGTAACTTAGCAGATAATGTTTACTGAATAAATATAATTTTTATATTATGGACGGTCGCAAGTATTGCGATGAAGCCTGGTTTAGAGCCCTCGATGGCAAAAGACAGAAACGTCATGATTGTGTCTCAGCACCAGTCACCACAAACTTCCCATGTCAGATCTGTGGCAAGGTGTCGCTCTTGCATCGGAATAGACACAATGAATCTTCTAGAACAGACGAAGAGGCTAAATAATTAGATGGCTGAGGAGTTTGTTGCGCCGCCTTTTCTTTCCAGCAAAAACACTAGGAAACGGTGAAAGGCGGGCGTTTTTGGGGGTTGTCTTTATTGTCGATGTTCAAAAAGAGCCAATTAAATTAGGCGTGGGGGGTGTGCTATGGCCCCAGGCGGCAGATTTTTGGGGCAGCAAATTTGGGAATAAGTTTTTTTCTTGCAATAATAAGCTAAAATCGGGGGCGGCTTTCTGGTCGGCCCTGGGCGGCGAAAACCCACGCTACGCCTTTCGACTTTGAGATTATTAAATCAAACATAATAATAAATTGTGCTTATTTCTACATGTTTTAAAATTAAATCAGAAGATTACATTTTTGTATATGATACATATCTTATCCTTGTCAATAATACTTTATTTCAGAGAAGATTTCACTCTACAACTTCTGGCTAAGTTCAAGAACAAACTTCACGCTATTAAAGAGAAGGCAGAGGCAGTGGGCGAGCCTCCCGAGAAGACTGGAGGGGACAATGACGAGGATTTGAACTCTGATGATTGGTATGTGTATGCTAATTAATTTTAAGACTTAAGATCTAAGCATGAGAGCTGTAAAGCCTATAAACGTCTATTCAGAATAGTCGGTCCCCCAACGAGCTCTGGCAACCTTACTCACTCGAAGAAACACAAGTATTGTTTTTTCACTGCGGTATTCTCTAAGGCGGAGGTACTTCCCCTGTCGGGAAGCACTATTTGAGCCTGGAATCTCTCTATGCACTACCTCTCCGTTTTTTTTTTCTTACCAGACCCTAGATTAAAGCATTTTTTAAAATAATATTTTAGGCTTGGTCACACTCTTCGTTTCGAAGAGAAAGGCGCCGTGCTTGCCAAGGATGCGTCCACAAAGGGAGACGACTGGTTTGACATCTACGACCCAAGGAACCCCATCAACAAGAGAAAGAGAGAGAAATCTGATAAAAAAACAAAATAAATAAATATTTTTTGTTGATATCTTGATTTATCATTTTCTAACGTCCTTATTCCGCATTGGTTAGACTTCTTTAACGAGTTTGGGTTTGGACATAGGTTTTACTCCAAAGAGATGGAGTTTCTTGCCGGTTCTTCTCCATAACACCTACCTTTTGGAACCGTGCAACTAGTTTTGGACAATTCACAAGTACTTGGAATATTGGTCTAATTGAAATAAATAATTTGAGTTTGAAGATCCTTAATTCCGAGACATTCAAGAAGAATCAGCCCGGAAGAAATGTACCCTATCACTATAGGCTCGCCCCTTAATACGTGGGATTCAAAACATGTCGGGTAATACGCCAGTTCTCCTCTACCAATAGGCGGGAGTACCGCGCAGTTTTGCAAAATGGCGCTACAAACTGTCCATCAACACATTTATGTCTTTTTACTTGTATAAAGCACAACAAACGTAGGTGAGGTCACGGACGAAAACCAGTTCGTTCTTAGCATTAAACAGAAAACGTCACAGCTATCGGTTGATAATTCAACTATTTTCCAGATTTTTTATGAGTCAAAATCAAATTAATATATTTCTTTTGAATCGGGTCGTTGCACATATAGTTTAATAAAAATACCGATAAGCTGTAATACAGCTTGTCCATGATATAGAGCTATTAGTTATGGTTAGGTACATTTGACGAGGCCTATATTCGTCATTAAATACTTCTTCGTTTTTTTGTCTGGTAAGTTCTTGGTGTTGACCCGCCTTCTTCGTGTCAATACCTCCTTAATTTCGGCACGTCAGAAAAAAAAGCTACAGTTAACTTTAACGGATCGTTAGGTTTTATCGCCTTGTTAAGAACATAGGTTATATTGCATGTATATTGTTATCTGTGGTAACATCGGACAATGGTCTGCTCTTTTTTTGTCTATGGTGATTATGTTTTGGAGGAGTGTGAAAGGATGCTTTTGGCACGGAAATGATTTTTTTTATAGAGTACCTACGCATATTTATGTATATAAGTTTTACTCAGCTCCAAACAAATGAACAAGCAAATAAATGTGTAAAATAAAACACACAGCGTGTAGTTAAATTTTTTCAGTTTAAATTTTCGTCGGTTTTAAGTTTGTTAAAACTTTTTTATATCAATTCGTCAAAAATATCCTTATATTTTAATAATAGCAAGTTTCAGACAGCAAACGATACATCATCCCTCAAGCATTTTAAATGTGTATTTACGGGCAATTTTTTTCTTTGAAATAAGTAATCATTTTCATTTCGACGTTTTGTATAGGTACTTTACAGTCTCTATGGAAAGACTGACCCGTGGCCGTAAAAGCTAGATAACTACACTATTTTCGGATTTCTTCAGAAATTTAAAACAACTACGATTTAATATTTGTATGGACAGTTGGCGTGGCGTACCCACAGACGAGAAAATCCTAGAAAGTGGCAACATTTCGGTTTAAAAGAAAAAAAAATACTTGCCATTATAATTTTGTATCGTGGGTAATTTTCAGTCGACGATATAATCAGATAACGGCGAGGTTGCCATCTGCTTATTCCATTAAAACAAAGGTGTTAGGCACAAAAGCTAATAAAATACAGCAGGTCATTGACACGATACTGTATAATTATTGTACTTACGTCTTATGGAGGAACAATGTTATTCTTATCTGTTTAGCGATCAGGAAACAGTTTGTGAATGGTATTAATGCGTATCCTCCTTTGATTTATAAAAAAAATAATATTTATCAAAGGTATCTTCACGTTCACGCGAAGCTCTTTAAAATATGATCATGAATCAAAACTAAATTTACACTATAGTGTATGACCAAAAGGCAGAAATACATACATACATACACTCACGCCTTTTTCCCATGTGGGCAGGCAGAAACTACAGAATACCACGCGCTACGGTCCCTGCATACCACGTTTGCCTCGTCCACATTCATACATCTCGTCATGAGATTGACTTTTTTCCTTAATAATGTTGTAACAATCTTATAGTATTTTGATTCTGGCAATATTTAGCCAGGTTCACAATACAAATGAGTATCTCAAGTGTTTGGTATACCACGAGTGTGGCAATCAAGCTACGTCCCGTCTAATGGTAAGCATTTACCATGACGTGCTTATGACGTGTGTACTTTTTACGCGCGCTGCCAACCCTGTAGATGGTGAAACATTTTCACCATCGTCATCAACCCAGTATTGTGCCACTGCTGGGCACGGGTCTCATTTGAGAGGGATTAGTCTCCGCCACGCTAGCCTACTGCGGGATGGCAGATTTCAGATGAAATCGAGAGAATCTCTCGAGCATGCAGGTTTCCTCACTATGTTTTCACCGTTTGAGCATGTGTTAAATACGCACATAGCTTCCGAAACTTCCAAAAAGTCAGTAGTGCGTACCTGGGGTTCGAACTCGAGACCTTTGACATTTCACTCACTTTCACTGGTAGCCACAGAAATCTTTTTACTCGTTTTTTTTTTCAGAACCACAAAAAATAGGGAATGTTTTAGCTAAAATAGAATACCTATTTGACCAATTGAGACGAAAATAAAACCAGAAGTAGGTACTCGTAACAGGCGCGCATATGTATGATAAGACGTATAAACGTTGAAGAAGCATAAGTGGGTTTGCCAGGATCGTGGTGTTCTGTGGTTTCTGCCTCCTATGGGAAAAGGCGGTGAGTGTATGTACGTTTTTTTTATGGAATTAAGGGGGCAAACGGGCAGGAGGCTCACCTGACGTATGTATAAAAACGCAAATCGGAATTAAACAGGTCATTGACTGGGCCAGTGTTGCAGTCATTAAGTATACAATCTTCCTTATAATCAGTAGTCAGAGTTTACCATCGGTGAGGCTTTAGGTCTGGACTGTATCGATAAAAGAGATTCTACGCAAATTTTAGAGTGCTATTGAGGCCCCGACTACAGGGCCAGTGTTGCCAAAATAATTTTATAATTCCTTCCAGTCTGCAATATTGTACAATTAAAGAAGAAATTATGTAAAAAATCAGATAAAGCTTTCTGTTTTTTATTCGATATTCTTAAGTAATTCAAAAATATTTTCTAACAATACTTATAAATCTTATTTTGTAACAGTTAAATATTTGATGGTGTTTTCTTTCGAACTAGTTTACCGCGAGTGTTGTCCATCCTCGGTAGGTCCAAGTTTTAGATCTTGTTAGCGACGATTAAGTATACGTATGTTTTGAAATAAATAATAAAAGTTTGATATTGTAATACTAACGTGTATGTGTATATAATAAATATAATATTAGCTACGATTAGGTTTTACATACTGATAAGATAAGGCATTGTTTACATCTTTTCATGTTAATATTAGAATAGAATTAAGTGTTATGTTTTTTAAACTTTTTAAAAGGTATTTAGGTATATTAGATAAGGATTTTTTGATAAGAATAAGTGCGAATAAGTGTTAAATCTAGATATTAAGTGTAAATAAATGGTGTTTTGAATTGTGTATTATTCCCCCCATAATCTTAAGTTTAAGTTAATCTTATTAGTTATAATAATCTTATAAGTGTATATTAATCTTATTAGTAATTTTGATCTTATAAGTTTAATATTAATACATAAGAGATAAAAATATGTAAACCCCACAGAGAGTCCGTATTTTAAAGTGAAATAAATAGAAAATACGCGAACGGCTCTCTGTGAGGTAAAGATTCGCCGTACGTAAGGAAAGTGCGCGCCCCGCCTCCTACGCTGTGATTGGCCGAAATGTACGGCCTCTGATTGGTCTTCCAATCACAGCGCCTACATTTTTTGGGCAAAAATAGTATAAATTAAGACGCGTTTTCTATGGCGGCACGCACTTCCCTGCGAGCAGCGATCAAGAAAAGAAGCCTGGAAAAGAAGCCTGAACAAGAAAATAAAGGAAGAAGTAGTCTGAGAAGAAAAAGTGTTTTATTGCTGAATCCCTGCAGTAACGCCTTCAAGAATTCCCGCCAGCACCCTAGTTATACGCAACAGATCTAGTGTTCAGATTAATTATTACTCAGACACAAATTTTTTTGGTTTTTGAGGAAATAAAATATTAAAAAAAAAGTTGCACTATGAATTTCTTTTAGGTGCGTTTACAAACACATAAGTATACCTATTCACAATGCAACAACGCCTTCTTGTCTTGTTTTTTAATTTTTATATGGTAATATTTGAAGTTTTCGCACATCGAATGCCCCCATCTCTAAAGACCAAGCATATTATTAATTTAATAATAAATTGGCGTTGCTCGTCTGCAGATCTGATGATAAGGGACCGCTAATTATCTCATTCATTGTTGTACGTGTCTTTAAAGTAAGGAAGCTTAGTGTAGATATGCGCGTGAGTCACTGGTTAGACAAAAGCTTCGTTCTTCTGCCTCATCATCACGCTATAACCCCAAATGGTTAAGCAGGCGGGCACTGTCCTACACATCAAGCAGCTGTAAGGTGTTATATGGGTAGCGAGCCTATTTTTATTAACAGGACATATATCCAAACTGGCTTACAGGCTTAAGTATAGAGATTGTATAAAAAAGTATGGTTACTATATTTTTAATCCTTTTTTGAAGAATCACGCGTTTCAGTTTTTTTTAAATAGGAGTCACAGTTATTACACGGACTGCAAATGGAATTCTCATGATGCCAGAATAGTCACTCCCTTTACTCACTCGTAGAAACACATCTATTATTGTTTCACAGCGGCCCATTTAGACGTTTTCCGTTTATCCTATAGGAACTTCAATTCAAAATTATAAACATATAGGTACTTCTAGAAGTAGATAATTTTTAAAGGCATATCCATACAAATGACAATTCTAGTCTGAGCTATTGAAACTTGTACAAGAAAGCCACTCTATCTGTATCACTATCCAGTATTAGCCAAAAATGTTATCGTGAGAATACTAGTCTAGATTGCTCGTTAAGATCGTTTTTACGAAAACTTTTAACCACTCTAACGAAGTAGTTAAAAGTGTAATAGTTTAATATACAGTTAATTTAAACAGTAATATAAGTAAGTCTGTTGTATGGTCACTGACTTGGCACTCAACTCTGATGTTTAGAAAACTTCTGCGTTTTGTAGTTCTCACTCGCTCGAGAATAATATCATGAGGGAAGTCTGCCAACCCGCATTAGTTTAGCGTAGACGGCTATTGTCTAACCCTCTCAATGCGAGAATAGAGCCTCTTAAGCGGACAGTACCTAAATGAAATGAAGATGATATAGGTAATATAAAAAATAAAATAAGATTACCAACTACTGGGTGGAAATTCCCGAAACCCGCACGAACCGATTCGCTTTGTCGTATTTAATACGCACAGCGAGGGAATGGCATCGGCTGCCTGATTCTGTTTCCCGATGAGAACAATTTGGGGATCTTCAAGTCACGAGTGAAGGTATCTTCTAGGTAAGCGTGCTTCATCTTAGACCACATCGTCACTTATTATCAGGTGCGATTGTAATTAAACGCTTGCCTATACTTGATGAAAAGTAACATATTTTAAAAGAGAGAGCAATAATAATGAAAGAGTCCAAGGATTGTAAAATTCTGTTCTCGCTAAAGCCATCTCGGTGGTAACCACCACATGAAGGAATAGCCCGGTTCCTTCTTCACCAACTCAGATATACCGGTGTCATCGAAAGTGGCAAGTGTGGAGGGCCCGGAGCTTAGTGATCATTGAGGCACAGGACAATTTTTTTTATATTAGCTCCTGCACCTCGATCACATAGCACTGGGGTCGGGACCCTCCTGGAGGAAATCTCTAGATAGGCCCATGGTAACGCTTAAAAGGCAGATCCCTGGGGTTCTTCACCATCCCTAAGTACAATGCCAGATCACTAGTATCTTTTAAACACTTATTTTTAAACGTTATGTGTTCTGTTGTTCCGGAAGATCCTCGGAAACCGCTGGACCGATTTCAATGAAACGTTTTTTTACGAATATGACTCAACTTGAGTGACGCAAAAAAAGAAGCAATAAAAAACTTGAGCAATTAAAACAGAAACCGTTTGCTTCGCGAACCTCATAGCGATTCAAATACTGAATCCAGTTATTTTTCACATATCTCTTTAAATGGATAACAAAGGAGTGTAATTTGTGAAGATTCTCATGAAATTCGCGAAATCGTTCACCTGATCAACATTTTATACATACAATGTATAATCATTTGATATAAATCATAGATTATGAAGCAAATAGATGATAAAAAACTGATATTTTATTACTGTAAATAATTCTTTTTTGGGACTCTTTTAAAAGTAGGTAAATGTTTTTATTACTAGATTAGATTAAACTGCTTCGTTAGGCTACTGGTCGTAAGTACAACTACTGAGCAATAGGTTTTTGGGTTCGGTTCCCAGGTCGAGCAGTGCTGTTGGATTTTTCTATGAAATACTCAGTAGTTAGGCTAGCGGTATGACCAGTGGACTGAGATGTCAGAGGTCTCGAGTTCAAACCCAAGGCACGCACCACTGACTTTTGGGAAGTTATGTGCGTATTTATCACATGCTCAAACGGTGAAGGAAAACATCGTGAGGAAACCTGCATGCTTGAGAGAATTCTCGATGGCGTGTGAAGTCTGCCAACCCGCAGTAGGCTAGCGTGGTGGACTATAGCCTAATCCCTCTCAATTGAGAGGAGACCCGTGCCCAGCAGTGGGACATTAATGGGTTGATGATGATGATGATGATGAGGGGCTTGAAATCGTGCCCAGTTTATGGGGAGGCTCGGCTCCTATTATTTGGGACCTAAAATAGGTACAGAACAAGCGAAATGTGCCTGTATATTATTGAATAGATACATCTCTGCTTAATTCTTCAGTGACAGGCAGAGTATAATAATAATAAAATTCATAAAAAATCATTTATTTTCTTCACAATCATCAACCCATTATCGTCCCACTGCTGGGCACGGGTCTCCTCTCATTTGAGAGGGATTAGGCCATAATCTACCACGCTAGCCTACTGCGGGTTGGCAGACTTCACACGCCACCGAGAAGATCTCTCAAGCATCCAGGTTTCCTCACGATGATTTTCCTTCATCCGTTTGAGCATGTGATAAATACGCACGAAACTTCGGTCAGTCAGAGGTGCCTTGAGAACGAACTCTAGACCTTTGACTGCACAGTACATCAGTCACACCACAAGACTACCTAAGTACCACTAGTTCTTTACTTAAATATGACGATGGATGGCGATATTATCTAAATGTAGATGGATTTTTTGGAACAACAGGACATGCATATTTTCTTTTGATTGCGTATTTTTATAAGCTAGAGCTGAATATAATATTGAAATAAATTAACATGGGTATAAATTTAAATGAAACTTAAAATTAGAGACTGATTACCAAATACTTAAAAGTTACTTTAAGTATCCCTCAAATATAGTGCTGCCTCTTTTATAGGGTCGGCAAAACGCGAGCGGCAGGTCTGGTGTTGCAAATTTCCATAGCCCCCCCCGCTTACCATCAGACGGGTCATATGGTAGTTTGCACTCTCGTAGAAAAAAAATGAGGCGAGTAAAAGAGACAACATTATATTCAATGGTTCCTTAAAATTTAGTGGCTTTGAGTCATTTGGCCATTATTCTTTGGGGGTCTCATAATTAAGTGTTTTGACCCCTGGGTTAGTGTAAAGATTTTTTAAGTTCATAATTGTAATATGATATACATAATGTATCACACTATGACTGACTGTGACTGGGCTGTCGTCCCCGAGGGGTTAGGCAGAGGTGTACTAACGTATACTAACATTTCGACCGTATGTTTTAGGTCCAATGTAAGTCCTATGTAATAGGGGGCGAGCCTATTGCCACCAACCGGGCGCGAATTCAAACTTCAAGCTGCTACTGAGAATTTTATAGAAAAATCTATTTAACACTTTGCTCGACTTGACTTGACTTAATTTTAAACCTCCCGGAAAATAAATTCAAATCCATCGTAAAGTCTACTCTATGCAAGAAAGCATACTACAAATTAGAAGATTATCTTGTAGATAAAAAAGTTTGGCAAAATGCTGGTCCAGCTCCACAGGTTTGCTAGCCTCATGATTATTATATTTTCTTTTATTTATTTTTTTATTTATTGGTTTGACTTCTTTTTGTTTTACATAAAGATATTTATAATTTTTTACAGTTTGACATGCTCAATTATACACTTATACAATTTGACATGTTTAGTTATACACCTTTACTGATTGACATGCAAATTATTTATTAATGTAATTTATTATACTTGTCATGCTCACTCAAATGTCCTGCTGATGGTGGCGTTGTGTGTCGGGTCTTTTTATTCCCTACAACATGGTTGAGTAGACAGACGCCGATACACACGTCATGCTCGTGAACGGGTGCTATCAGTTGGGACTGGTCGGCTCATACATGTTATGGCAACCGAAATTGGTTTTAGTTATTTCTTTTACTTTCATAAATAATACGTTTCACATCGAACTGCACCAGTCTCATATTGATATTACATACATAAAGCATTGTAAAACAAAACCAACAATTTTGTATTTAATTTAAAAAGAGTATCTATGGAGTTTCTTGCCGGTTCTTCTCCATAAGACCTACCTTTTGGAACCGTGCAACTAAATTCAATTTAATTCGACAATTCAAAAGTACCTGTATTGGTCTAATTGAAATAAATGATTTGATTTGATTGATTTGATTTGATTTGGGAATCGAACCCGAGATCTTTTGTTCAGCAGTCGCACTTCACGACGTCTAGACCAACAAGTTGAATGAACAAATAAAATTCAAATTAGGTCGTCTGAGTAATAATGGAATCTGACACAAAGTGATACATTTTTGAAAATTTACTTTGATATGTAGTTTTTTTAATCCTAGTTATGTTTATGTATTTCTTTTGCGCTGACGGGTAGAGCGTGAACTCGCATAGATTTTTTTGTTAAATTTAATTATCTACAGCATTGTGAAATGTTTGTCTGTCGTTACGAAACATGCTTAGGTAATTTGTTATATAAAAATATAATAATTTAATGTTTTAATAAACAAATTCAGTAAAAGGAGGTTTATATGGAAGTATAACGGAATAATAAATGTAAAACCGTCTGCTGTTTTATTTAATTGCTACCTAATCAGGTTAAATTTTAAATTGCCCGATTTTTTTTTGTATCACGACGGTGTCAAACAAGGTATGCGGCTGATGGTATGCGGTTACCGTAGCCTATAGACGTTTGAGACACGAGAGGTACCGCTCGCGGTCCTTTAAAAATCTTTTCACCTATAGAGCATTTTTGTTTTTTAAAGGTTAAGTATACTACATGGATAGCACACGGATGTGCGGTGTAAGTCTGCCATCCATCAGCATAGGCTCCGTGGATTAATGGCAAGGCGCGGCGTCTCTTCAGCTGCCAGCCCAATGCTGTTAGAACAGTCACAAGATTTGAGAACTGATGATTCACTTAATAAACGCTGGAAATGGCGATTGTGTGGATGGACCTTTAGGTTCTGGAGCGATGTCCTCCGGGCCTTGTGGCCTAGTGGGTGGCTTCGATGTGTCTGACCCGTGGCTATGAGGCGCAACCATATAGGTTGCGGTGTTGTATGGGCGACACCGCGGTCGAAGATTTACGAGGCTGTTAGGTAGTTACTTACGTAATTTTTTTATTGTCATAAAGGGGCAAACGAGCAGGCGGCTCATCTGATAATAAGTGATCATCGCTGCCAATGGACATTTGCAATACCAGAAGGCTTGCATAGGCGTTGCCAACCTCTGCAGAAACCGTTCAGGTTTCTTAAAATAGGTAATTACTAAACTGACGACAAACTGAATGCCCATGCTGTCAGAATAGTCACTCCCCCAACGAGCTCTGGTAACCTTACCCACTCACAGAAATACAACAATTATTGATTTATTGCGGTCTTCTATAAGGCAGAGATACTTCCCCTGTCCGGCAGCTCAATTCGAGCGAGGAATCTCGGTATGCCCTGCCTGGCATACCTTTGAAAGAACACTTTTTACTCACACCGTCTTTCTGAAGTTCCATATAACTTTTCTCTATCTTTATCCATTACATTGTCCATTGTCTTTCTTTCAAACCCTTTTAATGCAGACAAATCCGCGATACAAACTTAAAGCTACCTGCCTACCCGATTAACAAACTCAAAGGTTCACATAAGACGCCAAGGAAGTGTTTTCTCGTCAACCAACCGTGACTCGGACACACCCGAGGATTTACGCCACAATATTTGCAAAACTAAACCTGTATAGACGTGTGTGCATTTGCAAATACTTTCGAAAAAAAAATACATTTCTTGTTTAATCTGTGGGAAATGTTGAGCGGGAGAATTTAGAGTTTTAAAATTCGAATCGTGATGTAAATGTGTGTTGCGGTTTCATTCGCTCGCAGTGTTTATAAATTAGCGTGAGCGAGATAGATATGGTTTTGTTAATCTGTCGTTGGTATTAGAAAAGTGCTGAAAAATTAATTTTAAATTCGTTTTTTTCATAATGTGTGCAAAACGTTTTTAAATTAAATAGTCATTGATTAATACGCTATGGAATGTGGATTAAAAATAACTTTAAAAATCTGGCAATTTCAAAAGAATGCAACAATTTAACCTACTATAAAAATAAGTGTATATTTTATTTTAATGATATATTTAATTAAGATGGACGTTATAATTGCATAAAGTGATATAATGATAGTTAGTCTCTCTATAAAAATGTTTAACATACTACTATTGTGCCCGGTGTTGCTCGTAGCGGGTGTTCAAACCCTTACCATTGACTCTCAACTTGGAACATCTATTGAAGGTAAGAATAAATATGAGACCGAGAAATAAAAAAATACTACATAAATTATATTTCGTTAGGAAACCTGTGATAGCTCAGTGGTGGACTTTAAAGTCAAAAGTCCTGACTTCGATCCCATGGCCGCACCACTGACTTTTCGAAATTACGTAGGTCTTTATCACATGCTCAAACGGTGAAGGAAAAATATCGTGAAGAAACCTGCGTTCTTAAGAGATTCTCTCGATTACATGTGAAGTCCACCAACCCGCACTAGGCTAGCGCGGTGGACTATAGCACAATCCCTACCAAATGAGAGGAGACTTGTGTCCAGCAGTGAGACGGGAATTGGGATGATGATGAGGAGAATCGAATACAGTATACTGCTCAATAATCCAGAGAAGTCATACAGAAGACCACAGTGACTCAACAAAAGTTGTGTTTCTGCGAGTGAGTAAGGTTACCAGAACACATTGAGGGAGTGACTATTCCAACAGCATGGGAATTACGTTTAGGTTTCTTAAAATAAGGGAATTACTAATCTGTCACTTTAGTAGCTCTAGTAGTGTCTACAGGGTCGGCAACGCGCTAGCGACGCCTCTGGTGTTTTAGGCGTCTATAGGCTGCGGTAACCGCTTGCCAACAGGCCGTAAGCATGTTTGCAACCTTTGTGATATAAAGAAAATATATAGTTATACTAGCTTTTGCCCGTGGCTTCGCTCGCGTTAAGAAATATTATTATTAATTAGGTATAGTTTTCATACTAACTTTCATCCACTATTTTATCCCTTTGGGGGTAGAATTAATCAAAATCCTTTCTTAGCGAATGCCTACGTCATAACATCTACCTGCATGCCAAATTTCAGCCCGATCCATACAGTGGTTTGGGCTGTGCGTTGATAGATCACTATGTCAGTCAGTCACCTTTGAGCTATATATATTTAGATAACGACTTATGAGAAACAATAATAGCCGAAGATTGAGCTCTATGGCGTTCACTAGGGGAGGCCTACGTCCAGCAGTGGACGAATATAGGCTGATGATGATGATAAGACAATAAAGACAGCTAAATAAAATACTTACTTGTTAAATTTATTATAACGCATTGGGTAACAGAGTAGGTACCTGACGTATATACATTGCATAGGATATGTTAAGAAATAATTTGTAATTATAATAATTTTATGTTACAAAATATTGACGACATTCATATTTGGTGCATAGAAGTATTTTGATGACTGATGTGTAATAACGTAAATATTTTATTGCGTACTTCCTGTATCTATGGTCAAACTATAATATAATAAAGCGGAAAAGTTTGTTTGTGTGTATGAATGCGCTAATCTCAAGAACTACCAATGCGATTTGAAAATAAATATTCTTTATTAGAAAGCAAGTTTCAAGTTTCATTTACGAAACTTTTGGGCTATTTAAAATCAGACAAACAAAGACAAGCAGACGAAGTGACGCCGGTCGGCTAGTTCATTTGTAATGGTTTTTTTTAATATTATACCCGATGCGTTGAACGCTCGATCAAACAAACATTCGATATTTTGAACACTCGATGTATTGAGTATGCGATGTATTGAATGTTCGATATTATGAACGTTCGAGTATTTAGACGTTCGATTTATAGTGGTCGATCAATTGATATTCGATTATTTGTGATTCGATTTGGCATAGTACACCCGCTCGTCTGCTGTGGCATTGTGGTTAAATATAAAAATTATCTTTGAAGCGGCTTGTAGGTACATATTAGGTACGTCAAAATTTTAGATCAGCAGGTGAATAACGTTTTGAGTTTTTAACGCTTCCACAAACAAACTTAACTTTTTACATGTATGTATAGATATATATAATTATGTATAGATAGATATATAATTAGGGTGCTATATTTCAAGAGGCTAGCAAATTACGAATATTTCATAAAAACGTGCCAAATAAAATCGTGTGACCAAACAAAGTGTGAATCAATTAACATTAATTAAAGTAAATTGGCTTGAATTTGTTTTGGTAAATAATTTCGGTAAATAAAGTAATGTTTTTAACCTAGATTACCTAAATCAGAATAATATCAATTTTGTGGGCAGATTATGGTATAGCTAAACGGCTGCTTTTAGTGGTAAAGGTCACGGGTTCATATCTTGGCAGTGGAAAATCTTTGTGTAATAAGCATGGATATTAGTACCTATCTAATTCATGAATGTTTATATAACGACCCGTTTAGCTCAGTGATAATTAACGCTGCCTGCTATGGGTCCCGGGTTCGAATCCCGGTAGGGACAAATGTTTGTGTGACGAGCATCATTTGTATCTGAGTCATGGATGTATCTATGTATAATATGTATGTATTTAGAAAAATAAAATATATATGTAGTATATCAACCATCTAGAGTCCGTAACACAAGCCTCATTGCTTACCACGGAACTAGATGGCGCTGTGTAATAATATCCGGAAATATTTACTATTATTTATTTAAAAATAAATGTAGGAATGATTTTATAGAAAAAAAAACTGTAAAAGAATTTAGTGTATTGCCTATCTAGTACCTATCCGTAACATATGTATTATAAGCTTCACTGCTTAGCTTGGAAATAGATCGCGCTGTCTAACAAAGTTAGAATGTAATTCTTTATTTATGTGTCTCTGTAACTTTTGACCTCATCTAATATATAAAATTCTCGTGTCACAGTTTTCGTTGCCATACTCCTCCGAAACGGCTTGACCGATTTTGATGAAATTTTTGTGCTTATCCGGTATCTATGAGAATCGGCTAACATCTATTTTTCATCCCCCTAAAAGTTAGGGGTAGTCCACCAACCCCTATAATGTGGCAAAACAACGTTTGCTGGGTCAGCTAGTAACTTATAATTTTTCATATTTATGTAAAACTTAATCCTATGTTATTTTGTTATCCTATGTTATTGTTAGAATATATAGGTACGTTTTATAGAGTTCCTGACACGGGTGCCAACGGGACCCGGGTACCAAGCCTACGCTGTCCGTCCGTCAGTCCGTCTGTCTGTCTGTCACCAGGCTGTATTTTATGAACCGTGATAGTTAAATTAACAGTCGTAATATTCACAGATGATGTGCTTCTGTTGCCGCTACAACAGAAATATTACTACTACTAGCAATGCTATAACAGGCTATAAATAAGGGAGAGCTCTAATTCAACAAATGTGATTTTTGCCGATGAGATGATGCCGAAAAGGTACGGATCCCTTCGAGCGCGTGTCCGACTCGTACTTGGCCGGTTTTATCTAAACTTATATATTGATTTTATTCAACGTGTAAAATGTTTGAATGCATCGTTTTGGACGATACTAAAGTACATTCAAATTGGTATTAATCTACAATAAGTGCGCGGAAATACGAATAAAATAGGTACTGTTTTCGTACATTTATTTTACTGATTGCCGCGACTTCGTCCGCGTGCAATTTAACTAAAAAAATAAAAGTTTCATATTAACTTTGCACCCCCGTTTTATCCCCTTAGGGGGTGAATTTTCAAATCCTTTCTTAGCGGATGCCTACGTCATAACATCTACCTGCATGCCAAATTTCACTATGTCAGACAGTCAGCCAGTCAGTCAATCACCTTTGAGTTATAGGTATATATTTAGATTGAAACAAAACTATTTACTTTTACGGATTTTATATCGGTATATTGACATTAAATTTTGAATCCACAGAATATGGGGCAGCAGAAGCTATGATAATACAAACATGTAAATTTATTTCAACAAAAATAACATTTTACAGATTGCTTTGAAAGAATATCGATCGCCGAGCAGCTGCCCGCAGACGCCATCTATCGCAATGTGACGGAACTAACGACGCGAGAATGTGAACAGATTTGCAGGCAAGACAAACAATGCCAGAGCTATGATTATGGGTGCGTATTATTAACTGTGTGCCGATAGATGTCGCTATTTATATTTCTTTTCTTAGTAACGATACATTTAATTTAAATCATTTTATCGAACAATAAGGTCTCCAAAAGTTTTAAAATACAATCTTCATTACTTCTTTAGTATAGTAGTTGTAAGTTCTTCTGCCGAGCATCAGAGCGTTCGATTCTCAAGTTGTGCTTGTGCAGTGTTCGTGGCATTTTCTTTGAATTTCACAGAATCTACTCAGAGTTTGGTTTTGTGTTCGATTAATAGCAATAGTCTCACCGATGCTTTGAATTCTTTTGACTAGTCCTCCTAGGCTATAGACATGATATTATAATATCATACCTTTAAATCATAATTATCATCAGTAAATAAACACCTACCCTTATTACCACGGCACTTTGTTTGCCACAATCTTAATTCTGTGGAATCCTAACTGTGTTCTTCCTTAACTAATATAGTCTCTGTTTCATTCCAGAGTTGGTGCAAAAGGAAATGCCACCTGCGATCTAAGCAAAACAGATGAAAAGTTACTCAAAGAGAAGAATCTTCTTCTTCGCCACCCTGACTACGATGTCTACGTCCGTCGATTCCAATGTGAACAGTCCCCTCCTTCTCCTATACAGCCACAGTTTGACGACCCATCCGATGAAGCAGGACCTATCCACCGACCTGTTTTCAGACCAGTAGATGACCAAAAACAACCATTTAGTGATGACTATCTTATTTCTGGAGATCTTGAGTCTTATGGTGTAGCTAGACCGGTTTACAAGCCTCAGTACAATGAGAGACCTGATGATTATGCTGGTTCAAAACCTGAGTTTGACGAAGGACCAAGTTATGGGGCACATAAGCCTCAAGATATACCATACAGACCAGAAAAACCGAGTCATAATGGGTCTCATAGTACTAGACCAGATCCTTACGACGTATTACAGTTACAAGATCCTTATAGACCGAATAATAGGCCAGGGTATCCTCTTAATGATTATGAAAGGCCACGACCGCCTAATGAACTGGAGAAACCTGAATACCACTATATTGTCAGACCGAATAGGAAACCGAGGCCTCAAGCCGATCCCGGTTATAATAAACCTGCTAGTGATTATCCAGTCAGACCTGGTTATGGTCAGGCTGACTCTGCTTATGTACCATCATCTGTTGGATCAAAGCCATATCCAAACAAAGAACCGTATGATCGTCCTCGACCTGGTTACGAAGGATCAACTAGTGGTTATGGCCAAAGTCCACCATATGACGACAATTCTATTCACGTGGAAATTAAAGACCCACCAAGACCTTACAAGCCCCCGAAGCCAACATATGGGCAAGGAATTTATGGCTATGGAACATATTCTAGCCAGAATTCTTATGCTCAGTCTCAGAGTAGCCAATCCCAGTACTATGGATCTAGTCATGTATTGGCAGACAACGGTTATGGCAGTAGTAGTTCATATAGACCAGATCCCAGGCCAGAAATGCCAAGTTATAACGAACCAAGTGATACCGGTTACGGTGGAGGATCAAAACCTCAACCTGGTTATGGTAACAGCAAACCACCGTATAGTAATGATAGACCTACTTATGGAGCTGATAAACCGTCTTATGGTAACGACAGGCCATCTTATGGTAGTGAGAAGCCTTCTTATGCGAATGATAGACCATCCTATGGCAGTGAAAGCCCGTCCTATGCCAATGATAGACCAACTTATGGGGTTGAAAAGCCATCGTATGGAAATGACAAGCCATATCCGGCTAATGATAGACCATCATATGGTAGTGAAAAACCTTCTTATGTAAATGATAGACCATCGAATGGTGATGAGAAGCCCGCTTATGGTAGTGACAGGCCCTCTTATGGTAATAATAAACCTGCATATGGTAACGACAGTCCATCTTATGGTAATGACAGGCCCTCTTATGGTAATGACAAGCCCTCTTATGGTAGTGATAAGCCTGCTTATGGTAGTGACAGGCCCTCTTATGGTAATAATAAACCTATATATGGTAACGACAGTCCATCTTATGGTAATGACAGGCCCTCTTATGGTAATGACAAGCCCTCTTATGGTAGTGATAAGCCTGCTTATGGTAGTGACAGGCCCTCTTATGGTAATAATAAACCTGCATATGGTAACGACAGTCCATCTTATGGTAATGACAGACCCTCTTATGGTAATGACAAACCCTCTTATGGTAGTGATAAGCCTGTTTATGGCAGTGACAGGCCATCTTATGGTAATGACAGCCCATCTTACGGTAATGATAAGCCAACTTATGGAAATGACAAACCATCTTATGGAGCTACCGGCAAACCGACTTATGGTGAGAGACCGGGCCATGGTGCTAATAGACCAGCTTACAGCAGTGAAGAGCCTTCTTATGGAAATGACAGACCAGCTTTTGGTAATGATAATCCTTCTTATGGTGTTGAGAAACCATCTTATGGTCCTCAAAGACCTTCTTACGGCAACCAAGTTTCATACGGTAGTAACCATGAATCTTTTAGCAGCCAGATTGATTATAACAGCCATCACGCCAATTATAACGGTCATTATTATGGCAACAGGCCATATGGACAGCAGAATAGTGGATATGGGTTACAGAAACCTAGTCATGATTACCACAGACCCTCGTACGGAAGTACAGGGTACGGGGAAGGTCAAGGAGTGTACGGTAATAATCAAAGTTTGTATGGAAGCTCTTATAATGATGGTCAAGGATCGTACGCGTCTCAAGCCTCTTATGGGGGATATCAGGGATCTTACGGGAGCACTCAAGGATCTTATGGCCAGGGTTCTTACGATAGCAGTTTGGGGTCCTATGGGAACAGCCAAGGTTCTTCTGGAAGTCAGGGCTATGAAGCAAGTCAAGGTTCTTATGGCAGCCAAGGTTCTTATAGTGGAAACCAAGGAGTTTATGGCAGTGCTACTGGGTCTTATGGAAGTGCCCAATCTTCTTACGGTACCACTCAATCTTCACAAAATAGTAACACCTATGACACACAAGGATCTTATGGTGGTAGTACTCAGGGGTCTTACGGAGGTACTCAAGGATCTGGTAGCGTTTCAAGTGACTACAATCGACCGTCTTATAGCAGCAGACCATCTCAAGATAAACCTAATTACGGGAAGCCACAAAAACCTAAACCTACATATGGAAATGAAGACTCTGATCCAGGTACGTTGTTTTTTAAATAGTCGCCTAGTTTATCTACTGATTTTTAGCTCTTGAATATAAGATATAGAAAAAATTACTTAGTTCTTTATATTATTATACTGCTGTATATGTACCCAGAGCAAAGGCATTGCCTTAAAAACATGAACGTACACTTTTTTTTATGGTGATAAGGGACAAACGAGCAGGCGGCTCACCTGATGGTATGTGATGACCGCCGCCTATAGACATTAGCAACACCAGACGCTTGCAAACGCGTTGCCAAATCCCTTAGAAACCGAAACACTATCGATGTATAGGAGTAACTGCCTTCCTGCCTGTCGCTCTAGGATACAGGCGTGAAATAATGTTCTGTTAATGAATCCTTTTAATTTTTTTTAATAATTACCAAATTACTGCATATGATGTTATCAATTATAATGTTATTAATACTAAAATTCATGATTTCATCTGACCATTTCAAAATTATATTTTCCCTCAAGGATACGGAAACCAACCAGGCTTCGATGAAAACCGCCCAGACTTCATCAATCCGGACGAACCCGGCTACGGGAGTGAATCCGACAAACCGGCTTACGGTACAAATGATAGACCGAAAACAACCGGTTCCGTGAAACCGGACATAAAACCGGTTTACGAATACGAGTTGGAGAAACCTAGTAACGTTCCTAGCTACGTTGCTCGGCCGGGCGGAGACGTGGTGACTTCTAGACCGGTTGTGGTTAGTGAATTCGAATCCGGGTATGGAAGGAATCCTGAGAAAGAGATTTATAAGGGTATGTTTATTTATTTATTTCTGAAAATGATGTTGTAAATATAACTATATTATAGACTCGGACGGAAACTAAATACCCCATAAAACGTACATAATGGCATAAATTCTACATTGTAAGAATAGGGAAATCAGGTAAAATAATATCTAGTTTCGCCCGACAAACATACTGACAAATATTTCCGCCGTCATGGTATGGGGTTGATTTTTGAGAAACGACGAGTCACCTGTTGTTCAGTAAAAAAATATTTTTACCGGGACATTTAAATCATGATTCTCTTATCGCTTTCTTACACTTACGCGAATATTAGACATTGAAATAAAACTACTTTTTACGGATTTTATCGCGGTACATTAATCCTTTACAGCATCTATGGAGTCGGCCCGTGACCATGGATGCTGTAAAGGATCCGACGCTCGGGTTAAAATAATATCAATATACCGCGATAAAATCTGTAAAAAGTAGTTTTATTTCATGATTCTCTTATAAAATTTGGATCCCTGTTATTTCAAACGAAATTTCATCATTTATCTCCGTTCTTACTTTGAAATTGACGGATTTTCATACTTTTCATATTATTCTCTTATTTTCTCCAAAATATGTATAAATTTGCGTTGATTAGGATACGTAATTTTATATTATGTATTTACAATTTAATACTTACATAAACACACATTTGTGTCTACGGAATTTAGTCTTGTATAACTTTGATCCACATGCAACTGCCCCAATGATCTTGAGGTCGACAACTCAGCAGCTGAGCGTGTAGTCCTGATTTCGATAGCAAAAGTCTCATACGCTAAATGAAAAATGATGAGTTCCAATAGCCACCTAGTAGTCCCGCACCCACTCGACCATGGACTACTAAGGTCATGACACTAAACCCATTCTGATGTAAATGATACTAATTCATTATGGCGGGTGGAAACAATAGCGCGGCGAGGTTGACGCTTTTTGGGCGTTTACAAAAGGTCATTATTATGGTAACTGGCCTTAGTTTTTTAATGTGTATTAAATGTATATTTTTTAGGTTTAGCCCCAGTGGACTGAGATGTCAAAGGTCTCGAGTTTGAACCCAAGGCACGCACCACTGACTTTTCGTAAGCTATGTGCGTATTTATCACGTGCTCAAACGGTGAAGGAAAACATCGTGAGGAAACCGGCATGCTTGAGAGACTTTCTCGATGGCATGTGAAGTCTGCCAACGCGCAGTAGGCTAGCGTGATGGACTATAGCTTAATCCCTCTTAAAAAATGAGACGAGACCCATGCCCGACAGTGGGACGTTAATGGGTTGATGATGAAATGTATTTTTAGAAGATTTTATTAAATACTATCTACCTACACCGATTCACATGGGTAGCTTTTCGAGTTCAACTGTTAATTTTTAAATTAAATCATTCAATAGTAGAGCTGTGGTAGCCGAGCGGTGTGACCAGTGGACTGAGATGTCTGACCAGAGGTCTCGAGTTCGAACCCAGGGCACGCACCACTGACTTTTCGGAAGTTATGTGCGTATTTATCACATGCTTGAACGGTGAAGGAAAACATCGTGAGGAAACCTGCATGCTTGAGAGAATTGGAGCCCTCGCTCTTTCTACTATTGAATGACCAGAAGCACGAAAAAGCGACATCGATTCATGGCGGCCATTCCGAAACGGTGAAAGAGATAGGTACTTTAAGTCCCCTCTTATCATAAGTACCGCAGAAAGAAGGAATGCGCTTCCCGAGTGGGTCTTCCCCGATAGATATAATCTGGATGTATTTAAGAGTGAATAGGTTTGTTCCAGGTATGTGCACCGTATCGTAGATCGAAGTGTAATAGAGTCAATCTTAGATCAAATTAAAATAGATTGTAGGCTTAAACCAAAAGATCAATTATATGGACCCTTTTAGGCATTGTATATTTTTAGAGTACAGTGACACTTACAGAAGAATACACGATTAAACGTTACTATAATCATCATAATCATCAACAACCTATTGTTGTCCTGGAGGAGACCCAAGAGGAGACCCGTGCCCAGCAGTACCTGGGCACGTCTCCTCCTACGCCTACTGCTGGTTGGCAGACTTCACATGCCATCGAGAAGTTCTCTAAGCATGCAGGTTTCCTCACGATTTTTTTCTTCGCCGTTTGAGAATGTGATAAGTGCGCATATAACTTCCAAATAGTCCTTTGGTATCTCAGTCCATTGGTCACTCCACTAGGCTACCACAGCTTTTATTGACGTTACTATAAACTGCGATAAAATCAGTAGACACTAGTTCCGTATCAAAAAAAGGTAGTTGCGTTCTTCGGTACATACCGTCGTCATTGACGCTACATACCTACTCATACCGTAGCGGAAAAAGACCGCAAAGATAAATTGGACAAAATTCCGTGAATGCGTAATAGTTCTGGCCTAAACTGTGTCATGTATGTGCGCAGTCGCCATGATGGTCGGCACAAGGCTAGCAGATTATGTCATTCTGAACCTTTTTTAACACCATAAGTGTAGTTACATCCTTTGGTAAAAACGCCGTAATAAACTCAGAGAATCATGGTCTTTTTTATAACAATTGGATGGTAAATGAGCTTACGACCCTTCTAATGGTAAGCAGTTATAGATCCTGTAGATACCGTTTAAGTTTTTAAAAATAGGAGACTTATTAAACTGACAGCAAACGGAATTCCCATGCTGTCAGTATAGTCACTCCCCAACGAGCTCTGGTAACCTTACTCACTGCGGTCTTTGCAAGGCGGAGGTACTTCCCTAGTCGGGCAGCTCAATTTGAGCGAGGAGTTCGCTATGGCCTACTTCTCCTAAAATCAAATCTGCATAGTCAGTATAACAATGTAGGAAGGTGCCTGAAATAATTATTTTCAAGAGAGAACCACTACTGGTTCTCTCTAGCTCTCTAGCTCTAGCTACCTAGAGCTAGGGAGCTTCATTTTGTATTAATATAATTCACTATATTAATGTAGAGTTAGCCGTTCGAGTCAGTACTCGTTCTTTACTCTACGGCTATTTGCCGAAGGCTGTTTTCATAGTTACGCTGTAAATCATCTCTATGTTCGGCCAATAGTACGATAGGTACCTTAAGTTTTTACTTGATAATGGCGCATAATAGAAGGTCTTAACAATTTGCCCAGGCCTACTGTTTGCAATTTACCTATTGGGGTATGGTCCAAGTTACTAGCGTTGAAACTTATAAATAATAAATATATCTTGACATAATATATCCGCCGGATGCGGGTGGTGCATGACCGGTCGTCGTGGCGATCCTTAGGGGAGACCTATGTCCAGCAGTGGATGTCTAACGGTTGATGTGATGATGATGATGATGATGATATCTGGAAATAATGCCACCGTCTATCTAGTTCCGAGCAAAGCAACGAGGCTTGTGTTACGGATACTAAATGCTTGGTATACTAAAAATATACTTATTTTTTGTAAAATCATGCTTCTTATACATAGATACATCCATGACTCGGATACAAATATTGACGGTCATCTCACAAAAAATTGTCTCATAGCACAGAAGGCAGCGTTAACTACCGCTAGATTATAAGAGAGTTTAAGAGACACTACTTAGAATATCGCTACATCGTCTAAATTACGCCAAATACCGGCAGATAGTGATCTAATATCAAGATTCTTCGAATCATTGTATACAAAACTTATTGTTTATACGATTATTATATCATACAGCCAGTCGAGGCGGCCTTCGCCATTGTCTTTTGTTTTTAAAAAATCTATAAAAAAAATGAACTCTTCTGTACGCTTTTTGGGTAGAGTTATTTTCATGGTGAGTTGAGAAACAAATGTTTAAATGTATTAAGTAGTTAAAACATTTATTTGTATGTTGAATGCAGGTATTCGACAGGCTTTATATTTAAGTAGCGCATGACTTTTGGTTCAATACACAGATACTTAAAATTAAGTAGCTTTCTAATACGGGGCAGCACTAGTCTTAAGGGCTACTTAAAATGAAGTAACTTTTGATTTTTTCAATCATTATATCGTCGGCACTGTTGTTGTAGCTGCTCACTCTAGCTATAACATATTCAATTGCAATATACTAATTATAACAACGCTTATATCATATTTATACTGGTTTAAATATATCTTACTAAATAGTCTGCATAGCTAGGTTGAAAAAAATGTTAATAAACACAGGGAGAAATAGGCGGGATAAATGACGACATCTCTTTTCGCCTTTATTACAAGTCCTTACGACGACTTGTAGGTTATGTGTACATCACTGCCAATCCCTTCAGAGATACAGGCGTGATATATGTTCTTTATATTATAATAAATAGGAAACTGATCTCGTTAGGGGAGGAGGAGGAGGAGGTGGAGGCACATCCCTAGGTGCCTCTCTAGGGATGTGCCTTTTAGGCGTCGCACAGGGGGTTCTTGAGCTGGTCTCTTAAGAGGACCCGGGACCTCCATTCTTGTGCAGTTGGTGGCCACCGGGGTGGTTTTAGTGAGGTAAACATCCCACACCACCCGGTCTCTTCCCCATAAAAAAAAGGGGAGGGACTATTCTGACAGAAAGAAAATTCCGCTGTCGGTGAAGTAACTTCCCTATTTTAAGAAACCTAAATGGCTTCAAGAGGGTCGACAATGCGCAAGCGACACCTCTGGTGTTGCAAACGTCCATTGGCTACGGTAGCAGCCTACTATCAGGCGGTACCGTAAGCTTCTTTGCCACCCTTGTGCTATAAAAAAAAAACCAAACACGTGATCTAAATAACTTACAATTCAGCATCTCACAAATATTTAACGTCGAATGATGTAAGCGTCGAGTGTAACCTTATCATTAATCTTGACCATTGTTTTCAAAAACCTTGGCTTTCGACAGTACAATAACAGGAAGACCTAGGAACAATTATAGATATTGAATTATAACCTAAGTCTGCATTCTTCTGTCCTCATAACTCACCGCCTCATCTGGAAGCTTGTAGAAGTTACCGTAAACTTTAATAAATTCTTATCTCCGTCCCTTGCTCCAAATCATCCCGTGAGGAATGGAGAGCATTAAATCCGCCTGGAAATAATTTAAACCCAGATATGGTTGTCCTTAGCTATTTTTACACTTTCTGCAACACTCTTAGCTGAAGTACGGGGGGTAGCTTTATGATGTTACTGTTTAGTTTATTAAGTAAAGTCTCAACTTTAGGCACTTTTGATACCTCATTACAATGTTCTGTTAAGTTGATAAAGTTTACTTGAACTACCAACTCACTGAAATATCAAATTGATTTGAATATATGGAAGCAGTAATGACTCACGCTCATTATTCATGGATTTTTTGTGAAACTACGTATAGTTTAATAGCAATTATCATTAGAAATGACATTTGATTTCAAATAAGTTCTATCAGCAAGTAATTTGTTTGTTGATAGCCCTCGATAGAAGAACTTGATACAAAGATCACTAAAATTCATACCTGTATTAATGCTATCTAGAAATAAAATTCTTAAATGTGTTTCGATCAAATGGAAATCATCAGAATGGCTTCGATTTCAAGATGATACTATCGAGACGTGCGATTTTATTTAGACAGTCCCTTCTTGTCATCGAATGCCGCATAATCGTAAAGCACGTCTAAAACGTCAAAGGTCATTCGTTTTCAAGTAATAGAGCCTCTTCAGTTTAACCTTTTAATCGTTTTTTTAAGAATCAGTAAAGTACATAAAGATTAAGACGAAAAAAAGAACGAATTGTTTACTAACATGATTGTTTATGGTTACAGCCAAGGATGAACATTTTAAAACTCCAAGCTTAATCTTATTGTGTTGTACAAAGGAGGTAAGATTGAATCGTGAGACGTATGATTTGGTTCTGTATGCTCGTATATATGCGGATAGTATCGGTATTTTTAAACTTCTTTGAGAAGTTAGAAGAAATGGCAAAACAAACTCAGAGAACCATAGTGTCTTAAAGGCAAGACATTTTGGTGTAAATATGAAATACTAGCTGCCTTCTGCGGCTTTGCCCGCATGGTATATAGATAAAAAGTTGCCTATTAGTTAATCCAGGCAATAAACTATATGTACCTATGCTAAATTTCATCCAAATCTGTTGACCGATTTTTGCGTGAAAGAGTAACAAACATCCATACATCCATACTTACAAACTTTCGCGTTTATTATATTAGTAGGATAGAACAATGTGACAAGTGGCCTCTTGAAGAAAACGCCATAAGCAGAAGGAACAGGAGTTTAAGGGACTTGAGAGGCAAATGGACCATAGTTTGATCTAAATATATATATACATGTATGTAGTGTATCAATCAGCTTGAATAGCTCACAAGCTTCATCCATTAGCTCGGAACAAGATGGAAATCATGACAGAATATATTTATTATTATTATTGATGTCTGATTGTCAAACGATTTTCTTTTCTTTTCGCTTAGAAGCAATTGACGAGCTTTAGTGTTGCCAATAATACTAAAGAGCAGGTGATAGTTACTTTTTTTTAAATAAAAGGTCTACATATTTTGTTTTAAGGAATCCTAACGAATAAATTGCTTTTAAAACGGCCGTAGGTACATTACAATCCGGCGACTGGCGGATAAACACAATTTGCTAAATTACCTACACGGAAGACTGTTGCTGCTAAGGTTTTTTTTCTGGCTTCCCTCTAAATCGGTACTCTATGACTATCAAGAATTATAGAAATACTACCTCCAAGCGAATGTAACAACTCATGTACCCATATTCGCAAAATAAATGATTTGATTTGATTTGAAGCGCCCGCCGCGGCGGCCGTCGTAGTTTCATTTTAATATATCTGATGACCTGATTAGTCCAGTGGTAGTTAACGCTGCCTTCTGCCCTACGGGTCCCGGGTCTCGAATCCCGGTAAGTGCAAATGTTTCGTGTGATGAGCATGAGCATTAATATCCGAGTCATGGATGTATCTACGTATAAATATGTAAGTACAAAAAAAAGTGTATTATGTAGTATATCAACCTTCTAGTATCTGTAACACAAGCCTCGCTGCTTACCACGGAATTAGAGGGTGTTGTGTCATAATGTCCGGGAATTAATATTCCCGGACATTATGACTATAATATGACAATATAATAATAATAATCTATTATTATATTGCTGATAGGTTTACGCTTGACCGCCAGTTCGCCTGATGTTAAGCGACACTGATATCTACGATGGAGCGCCCTTACCTGGAAGAAACCGATTCACTCTTGGTTTAAAGACACCCAGAATATATTTATCGGGGAAGACCCACAAGGGAAGCTCATTCCACATTTCGGCGGTACACATGATAAAAGAGGACGTGTTCGGGAAGCATTATGTTCGGGTTTTTGGAATGTCCACCACAAATCGAAGTGTGTTAGCAGTTAAGAGTTAACTCATTTACAGTCCCACTACTGGGTTCAAATCTCCTGTTAAATGAGATGTGATAGGCAGTCTATCACGTCAGTGATCAGTCTATCACACAATAGAGTTGCTGCCTCGTTGGTTTAGTGATCGTACAGTGAGACTGCCAAGCAAGAGGTCTTGAGGTCCAGGTCGAGCAAAGTGTTCTTGAACTTTTCTATGAAATTCTCAGTGGCAGCTCAAAGATTGGATTTGTGCCCGGTTAATGGCAAAAGGCTCGCGCCCTATTACATGGGACCTAAAACATACAGGCGAAACGTGGGTGTACATTAATGCACCTCGGTCTAACCCCTTGAGTACGACAGGCGTGATGGCGTGTGACTAGTAGAGAAGGCAGTTTATTTTTGAAGTTGGCAACACGAGCGACACCTTTGGTGTTGCAAGCCTCAATAAACTACCGTACCTGCTTACCATTAGGAGACTTGCTGGAACCTTGTTTGCCACCTTCGTTGTATAAAAAATAGGAAAACGTTATTCTAGATCGTAGCTAGAGCGAATCTAAAGGTCTACTTACACTAATGAGCGATAAACATGATATTATATTACACTTATGTATGTATAATGATGATAGGAGTAAACCACTCAGTGAGTGGTAGCAAAGAGGCCATGAACGTAGTGTTGGACGTCTGCCGGCGAGATGGGTTGACGATATCGCAGTGTTCGGGTCAATCTTGGATGAGATTGGCACTAGACAGGTTGTCGAGACTAGCAACCATTTAGGTTTCTTGAAATAGGGATGTTACTAAACTGACAACAAACGAAATTCCCAAGCTGTCAGAATAGTCACTCCCCAACGAGCTCTGTTTATTTGCTCAACAGTTTACCCGCGGACATCAGAGCTGAATCCAATAAAAATAAATACAAATATATGTTAAAAAAATATTTACTAAATACCTTGTCATAATAATAATAAGACACTCCATAGTTCTGCTTTAACTTTATATTAATTTGGTTTGATTCCACAGTCAAACTTTTTGTACAGTTTTGTGGAACATTATGATACATTATAAGAATACCATGTATCTTTATAAACTTATTAAATAAATAAATAAATAAATAAACCTTACTCACTCGCAGAAACACAACTTTTGTTGTTTCACTGCGGTCTTCTGTAAGACGGAGGTACATTCCCTGTCAGACAGCTCAATTTGAGCGAGGAATCTCGCTATACTAGGGTATAGCGAGATAAGAGAGGTAGGCCTCTCTTAGAATTAACACTCACGCGAATTGCCATTGAAATAAGATTTTGTTTGTGACCACGGATGCTGTAAAGGATCCAGAAGGTTTAAAAGTAAAACAATATCAATATACCGCGATAAAAATAGTTTTACTTAAAAATGTATGTTAATTCAAAAACTCAACCTAACAATTACAAAATTTGATTGCATTAATTAACGAAACCATTAAAACACCATGACTCCATGATATTATGTTAACATTCTCATGGTGGCTACAATGGTAGGAAATATTAGGCTTTTTGCCACAAATAATCCTTTTTTTACAAACAATAGGCTGGTTGTCAAAGTTATCAGATGTAATCAACACTCCGTTGGCATTATGTGGATATGTCAAGGGAATTAAAAATTAATAAATGGCTTTTATGACGGTGATAAGTTAATGAATACTAATGATGCGAGTGTGGACATGAGTTTCGTTATAAAAAGGTTTTAGTGTTAATTATGAAGGGTTTGTTCAATTCAAGGACCACAGTCGCAGAATTAAATCGTTCAAGCATAGCATCAAGTTCTACCAATATATTGATCTCCTATCAATATATTCGAAGACCTCAAAGTCTTGAAGTCTTCGAGCCTTACATTAGTCTCAATCGGCTTCTCCCAAGGGCCGATCCAGAGACCAACTATTTAGGCCAACTAAAATTGGCCGATGAGCTAACAAATATTGTGATATAATATTTTTATATATATAAATAGCTTACTATTTTATAATAATATAAGTAGGAGATGAATTGAAAACATGGTGAAAATAAAAAAAAATACATCACCTGTACCTACGGTTTAAAATTCTGAGGTAACAATTTTTTTTCCGGGTTCAATTTCTTGTATTTGCTGTTTAGTCTGCAATGAGAAATATCTAAAGATTTTAGTAACTATTTAAGGATATTTTAACGATCGTATTGTTGACTTAAAGGCCTTATCCACACAATTCTTTTGTCAATGTTCCATTCACATATAAGCTTATTGCAGACAATGCTTCTGTTCAGTTGCACTATGTTACGCGGCGCGATCTCATTGACCCATAAACAAACATATTCGTACATAATTTAATGAAAACATATTTTATGTGAATAATTATGATGCCTACCATTTTTATTGAATAAATAAATCTATTAAACAAAACAAACAAAAGTATCAATTAATTCTACTATTAAAATTATGTTTTGATGACATTCTAAAGCAATTTAAAATTAGGACAGGCTTGAGTGGTATTCAAATTTAATATTTGAATAAATTATAGTTACAAATTCAAATTTGTTGTTGGTTTTATTGAATAAATAATGTGTATGTTATTTTTTAATAAATGTGCGGTGTATGAAGGTGTTACTACAGGATTTTGTGTATGATGCAAATGAAAAAGTGTTGTGAAGATGAAATTGTGGACTACAATATTTTTATTCTGGAATTTTGTATGTGTTGTGTTTGCATCGAGAGTTATCCTTGTGGAGAATGCACCCAGTATGTATTTTATCAATTAATTATACTATAAAACTGTAATGTTAATTATCTTGTGCCTCTGCCTCGTTGGTCTAGTGATTCTAAAAGGGACTGTGTTGAGCTTGGGGTAGTGGGATTGATTTCCAGATCGCTTTCTTCTAGTTTTTGGGTTAGTTCAAGAGAATTTTAACAACGTAACTGGTCTAGTTGGAAAGCCAATACCTACATCAAGGACTTAACGTATAAACTAAGCAACAGCAGCCAAGGGCGCCCTAGAATGAGCCTCGGGCCTCGGCCTATGGCGTTGGTAGGGACTAGGGAATTTGGATTATTAAGGGGTCTCTGTGAACAGTGTTATAGTGTTTTATAGGCGTTTAAGGGAACACTTAGGGTCGTCTGAATTTGGTTTTGGAATGTTGTGTTGTGTTGTGTTCACATACACAATTTTTTAGATATAAATATCCAGATCCGCACGCAAATCCTACAAATATTTGCTCCATTCCAGAATCAAACCCGCGACCTGTCATGCAGAAGTAGGTACTTTGTACTAATTGGGTCGTCAGGGTGTTTACTTTATGGAAAGATATGAATGATTTTCCTTGGCATTGATATTACTGGAATGCAGACTAAAATTGTCATAGTTTTTTTTTTAAACTTTGCTCCAAAATAGGATTTTATGTATAAAACACCGGAAACAAACTACCTGTAGATCGTACAAATATTTGCTCCGTGCGGGGATCGAACCCGCAACCCGTGACGGACAAGCCGATCTCTTAGCGACTGCGCTAATCAGTTCGTCTGTCAGGCTTATTCACATGTTCTGCTGATGGTGGTGTTTTGTGTAGGGTTGTTTTATTCCCTACAACATTGTTGAGTAGAGCGACGCTAATACACACGTCATTCTTGTATAAAATATAGTTTAATTGTTTTCTTCTAAGTGAGGATAATTCTACCGTGGATAAATCGATAAAAAAGTAGTTTTATTTCAATGTCTAATATTCGCATAAATAATTATTTGAACATGTACTTAAAAAACTATTTTTTTTGTTCCACAAGCACCCGAAACGCTTGCCACCGTGACTTTACGTCATTATTTTAGTATAGGTGCCGTCACGAGTTTAGAGCGCTGGCCTTGAATGCGCAGATGTCAGTTTTTGGGTCCGTTTGGCGGTGTGGGCGGTGTGCGGAGGGTGAAGCGGCCAAGCCGGCGCCGCGCCGTATTGGTGTATCGCCCAAAGTACATTCACGCACATATTGCTTTCGTATTTTTTCATCGTTTTGACCTTTTACCTTTCAATAAGTAGTTCCAGTCGCATCCATCTATAAACTTCGACTTCCTTATTTAACGACGATTTGATGGAAGGAATAGATTATTGCCAAACGATTAGAATTTAAGTTTTTTTTAATATAATTGATTATTTGATTATAATTATATAGATAGATAGATAGAATATACTTTATTGTACACCAATAATTAAAATACACATTACATTAATTTTATTATTGATTATGTAATATTGATTCTATACGTATCTACAAAAAAATATAAACTATTATTTTTATAAAATAAATCGTGGTTATATTTTATTTTTCTCTTTTAAAATACTTATATAAAACTTATTTTTCTTTTCCATTACAAGTGACAACTCAAGTTAATTTAACTTTTCTAAAAACACTTCGTAATATATGTGAGCACGAGTGTACGACATGCGCAAGTCTCCCCACTACTTTCGTCGAGCGCTCTAAACTCGTGACGGCACCTATATTTTAGTACAGACAAACAAACAGATATTTCCCATCTGATAGGCATAAAAAAACCTTAGTGTTTATGGGTAGATATCGCTTTCGCGTCAAAACAATGGATTTATATTTTTTTAATTTATAATAATACAATAAAATAATTATCATTAACCTATTGATTGTAGATGACCCGATTAGTGTAACGGTACTAAAAGCTGCCTTCTGTGATAAAGGTCCTGGGTTCGAATCTCGGAAGGGGCAAATGTTTGTGTGATGAGCATTGACATTTTACCTGAGTCATGGATGTTTCTGTATAATTACACAAACATATATTTAAGTGGTCTATTCCAGAAATCCCCACCGACAAATCGCCACTAATGGGTATTGTTTTTTTTCTAAAAATCCCCACTAGTTACAATGTACCAACTATCTAATATCTATAACAAAACCAAAGTTCCTTAACTTTGAACTAGATGGCGCTGTGATAAAATGTCTGGATAAATAAACAAAAAAAACATTAAAAAAAAGGGTGAAAAGATTATAATTTCAAGTAAAATACTCTTTTGATGCCTCAAAAGTCAAGGCAGCGAGCCCAGGGGATCATAAGATCCTGCGATTCACTGACCTAATATTCTTATGTAAGAACTGCAATGTTCAGAATATCAGTAGGTCATATTTATTTTTAATTCTGACTTAACGGATCTTCGCCAAGGTTAACGTTAGGAAACGTTTTTGTTCAATCATTCTTAGGAATTAATGTTCCTTATGTAATTAAGCTTAATGTTTTATTTGAATAGTGTACATGTATAAAAGATGTACGTACGAATTTATATACAATGACGTCATTATATTTTACGAGTGCTATCAGTTGGGGCTGGCCGGCTCATACATGTTATGGCATCCTAAATTGGTTTTAGTTATTTCCTTTCTGCATAATTCATACGTTTCACATCGAACTGCATCAGTCTCATATTGATATTATATTGTGAAACAAAACCAACTATTTTGTAATTTTGTATTTAATTTAAAAAGAGTATCTTGCCGGTCCTTCTTCATAAGACCTAATTTTTGGAACCGTGCAACTAGTTTTGGACAATTAAAATGTACCTGGAATATTGGTCTAATTGAAATAAATCATTTGAGTGTTAGTTTGAGTTTTATTAATGATCGTAATGCGACCGTATTTTATTAAATTATTTTTTACTAGCTTTCTGTCGCGGCTTAACCCGCATGATATGGGGATAGTAGCTTATCAGTTGTAGACATACCATAACGCTAGTCATCCCCAAAGTTAGGCAGAGGTGTACTAATGTACGGCCACATTTCACCGATATGGTTGGTCGTATTATTATGTAACGGCCGAACTTAGGCACGAATCCAACCTCTGAGCTGCTACTGAGAATTTCTTAGAAGAACTCACTGACACTGCTCGACCTGGGAATCAAACCCAAGACCTCTTCGTCTATAGTCGCATTTAAGACTAGACCAACGATAGTTGATGAATTCACTTCAGTACATATACATATTAAATAAACACAGTGGGAAAAATATATTTTGATCACATCTATTCAAAAAGAGCTAGTTTATTCCTCGTAAACAGGGACCAAAATAGCTCATTAATCCCTAGGGACCAAAATTGATTTGAATTTGGAATGTGGATATTGTTAGTAAATGTTTCAATCAGCAAAGAGGTGAATCACAAACCATGCGGGAACAATGTATTGAATATGTGACTGGCTGAAAAATTGCGAGCGCGCCAAATTTAAAAAAAGTTGATGAAAAATAAACAACGCGCGAAATTAAATGCATTCTGCTTTCGTTCGTAGTTGATTCATATTCAGATTTTTGAATTATAAAAAATCAGCCTCTAATTATTTATATTTTATGTCTTATGGTTCTTAATTGTACGCCAATAAATTCTTGTTCATAAGTTGCACTTACTTATTTTCTCATAGAGAGTGATAAAAAGTAGAGTGTCCACCTCGGGAACAACACTATTTTAAGCTCGAGTGACATACTTTTAATCCCTTGCTACGCTCAGGATTCTAGTTAAGAATCCCTCGCTCCGCTCGGGATTCTACTCTAGAATCCTTCGCTCCGCTCTGGATTAAAAAAAACACTCTCTCCTTTAAAATAGTTGTTTGCTCCCTAGATAAACAATCTACGATTTCATTCTGTAAAATATATAGTCTATATTTCAATTTATACTTCTACATGGGTGAAAATTGCATTCAAATCAGTGCAGTAGTTTTTGTGCGATGCGTGTACAAACATACACACAGACAGACAAAAATATTAAATCATTGTTTTGACTGTTGTTGCTGTAAATTGTGGAATTTATATTTTGAGATAAATTATTTTAGGTTCATGCTTTTCTCAAAATATTTATTTTTATGAACCCCTACAAATATTTGAATAATTATTAACCCGTTTAGTCTCGGGTGTTCTCTCATTTGATTTGATTGAGTCAGTAGGTTAGGATCCAGTTTATTTATATCAATATTATTTTTATAACAATTATGAAAATTTATCCTCGCTAGCTTGTAAAATCTTGATTAATTATATTGTTGCGAAAACGTCCATCAAATCGTTTTTACAACATGTGGCTGTCTATCTAATTGTAAAAACCCAGAACTTGGCCATGCACTGCATTACTCATCTTTGTATTAAGTCTGGCCTGATGAAAAGTGCAAACAGGGTCAATATAGGGTACCCAATATAAGTAACTACGCTTTGGTGGTTTTAGGATTGAATATTATCTTTTTTTACAAACGTCAAAAATCATAATTAAAATGATCATTCTACTAATATTTTAAAGCGAAAGTTTGTAGGTATGGATGGATGAACGGATGTTTGTTACTCTTTCACGCAAAAACCGCTTAACAGATTTGAATGAAATTTAGAATACATAAATCATTATAGTTTATTGCCTGGATTAACATTGGTTTTTTTTTTAAACGTTTAGGATTTTCTCCTGTGTCGTGGGTACTTTTACAAACACAAATTTTCACATACACATACGCCCAGACCCGGAACAACTATCTGTAGAACGTACAAATATTTGCTCCGTGCGGGGATCGAGCCCACAACCCGTGACGCACAAGCCGATTGTTCAGCCACTGCGCCAATCAGGTCGTCCGCATATACCATGCGGGTAAAGCTGCGGGAGGCAGCTAGTTTTAAAATCATTTAAAAATACACGATTACGCTTGCATGAACTCAGGCTTTAGCAGAGGTGTTTTGAAAACAATCTATGTTCCTTGTTGGCAAATTTTGGGTGTAGGAGTAGAAATCTTCAATGAAAATCATTACTTATTCTAGATGAAAAGTCAAAAATTGTTCAAATATTCTTCAGATAATACGTAAACGCGATAAGTTAGGAATCGAGCCTTGAGATGGGACTGCAGACCTTCACAAACTTTAAGCTATCTATCACAGCTCCATACCCTTTGGTATTACGTTTTAATTAATACAACATACTGCTATACTAATAGTAGCTGACCCAGCAAACGTTGTTTTGCTACATTATTATATAGGGGTTGGTGGTAGAACAGTGAAAATTTTGGGTTTTAATATAAGTATGTTTTAATGCCAAATCATAAAAAAATACCTAAAAAAACGTGTGGTGAGCGATATCCGTATAACCTAGGGGTATAAATTGCCTACGACCGATTCTCAGACCTGCCAAATATACATACAAAATTTTATAATAATCCGTCCAGCCGCTTTGGAGGATTTCAGCGACAAACACCGTGACCCGAGATTTTTATATATAAGATTAAAAACAGGAAAGATTTGTATGCTTGTAACAAATAAACTCTGAAAGATTTCAAAACTACTTTCAGCATTAGAATGCTACATTATCTTTGAGTAATATAGACTATATTTACTGATAGAAAAGAAAAATGTGTTTTGAACTAACACGTGCAAAGCGGTGGCGGGCCACTAGTTAACAATAACAAAAGAATCAATAATCACCCTATACCTCCACAGAAGATTATAGCTCCCCTCGGCCATTGAAAGAAGCTTCTGTCCATCTCATTCAACCAATCTTTCTTCCACAGCATGTTTCCGTCGCGTCCTAGCTGGTCAGCGGGCGCTGAGAAGCCACGTCCGCAAAGTGGTGCCCTGCGAAAGACTAGAAGACTGTCGGAGAGAATGTGCCACGGAGAAGAGATTCCCCTGTGAGAGCTTTAATTATAGGTAAGAGTTTATATCTATCATCACTAACCCTATTTTTTACTCCTCCGTCCGCGCAATTTTCGTAAAAAGGTGTACAAAGTTTTTGCTTCACGTATTAATATAACGAGTTTGTACTCTCTAACAAGCTAATTGGTTTACATCAACACATAGATCGGTCGATAGTTGTATGTATACCAATCAGGTTGTTAGACTGTACACAACTACCCGCTTAGCCGACCTTCTGTATATTTATTCAGTGGTACTTCTCGCATACATTTTTGACTAGATAAGTATAAATACCACAATTATCACCGTACGACAATCTGGTATCTACAGAAATGTTGTAACAATTAACATATTAAGGCCGTCCGCGATCAGGAAACGCATACAATAGTGCGAACGACCCGTGCGAATGCTGCATTAGAAGTTAACAGCATTTTTGTTTGTGATTTATCTGCCATCTGTGTTAGCAAGTTTATTTTGTACTTGGTAATACCTGTGCGGTGTACTTGAATAATAATTATTAATTAAATACATAAGTTCATTAAGCAAGATGTTGAAACTAACAGATTGTGTTATAAAATAGTTTTTAAACAACTTACTTACAAATTATACTTGCTTAAAATCAATTCAAGTCTTAAAAAAAACTTGGATTAATCATTTGAAACTTACCTTTCTTAATTGGTTATAATTTTTAGGGTACCTACTGGTTCTTAATAGGAAAAAACAGAATCCTTACAAAATCACTTCATTGGCCGTTCGTCACGTCAGTTACGACCCCTCCTTTTAGTAGTACGTTGAATTTCAATAGGTATCTACGTTGGAAATAATACTTTAAAACAATTTAATGCCTATTTTTTTTAATGGTGATTAGGCGGCAAACGGGTAGGAGGCTCATCTGATGCTAAGTGATCACCGCCGCCCATGGACATTTGCAACACTATAAGGCTTGCAAATGCGTTGCCAAACCCTATAGAAACTGTTTAGAATGCCCGTGCTGTCAGAATAGTCACTCTCCAACAAGCTTTGGTAACCTTACTCACTCGCAAAAATATTGTTTGAACTATTGTTGTTTCACGGCGATCTTCTGTAAGACGGAGGTACTTCTCCAGTCGGGCAGCTCAATTTGAGTGGGGAATCTCGCTATGCCCTACCTCTCGTAGCATACTGGTAGCCTTTAGATCTATGTGGTAGTTATAATGTATTGTAATTTATGATTGTTCAGAGGCAACCCTGTTTCAACCTACATGTTCATATGGCGTGGAGAGAAGGGCTTCTACTAGTTAATAGTTCCTTCACAAGTATTAGAGTATTCATTGTAGATTCTTAGATAAAGGCGGGTCCAAACGTGCACACGACTACGAACATATTCTTGTGCATTTTCAGAATATAGATTAGACATTTTTGGACCTGTTTGTGAACGGTCAGCGAGCATATTGCGTGCACGTGATAAAGCCTCATAACAGCGCCCTTCGCAGGCACGGCAGTAGGATGTGCACGTGCGTGTATAACGAGATACGCAGTAATTAGAAACTTAAAATAATTAAAGCACCTTGTCAAAGTTTACAAGCTTACAATATCGATGTCAATTAGTAAAATTGGCAAATCAAAACACACAAAGGAAGAGACGAAGTATACAAGCAGTAAAAAACATTGTTTTTATAGTGGATTTTTTAATACTATGGATTGTCAGTGGCTCGGAGAGATGGCAGGAGAGCCATGATCCATGACAGGGTTATGGACTGGAAACGGCGGTTGCCTATCCTAGCCGAATCGTTGGGGTACTCCACCACGGATGTGCCTTTTGCCTACATAAAGTGAGAGGTGAAAATTTTACTATGGGTAGAAATCTAGACTGAGTTGTTGAGTTGCCCATAAAGACAAACCAAAGCATGTTTTTGTTGACATAGAACTCGAAAACAAGACAAAAGTTTTATCTGCGTCTGTAACGACTAGAACAAAAGCGGATAGATTTAAAAGAATTTATCATTCGCGTTGGATATTGTTAGGCTGAGCCTACATAAGGCTGATAATCGCAAAAAATAATGCGCAAATAATAATAAAACAAATAACAGGTGGAGTATAGCGAAATTTCTCGACCAAATTGAGCTGCTCGACTAGGAAAGTACCTCCGCCTTACTGAAGACAGCAGTGAAACAATAATAGTTGTGTTTCTGCAAATGAGTATGGTTACCAATGTGAGTGAGTGAGTGATTATTCTGACAGTATGGGATTTCCGTTTGCTGTTAGTTTAGTAACTCCCTTATTTTACGAAACCTAAACAGTTTCTACAGAGTAGTCAAAGCGCGAGCGATATGTCTGGTGTTGCAAACGTCAAAAATTTGGTAGATCGTTGCAAAATAGGTCTCTATTTTGGAAACTTGAACAGTTTCTACAACCATGTAGAGTTGAGGTTTTTAAAATAGGAGACCTTATTTTTATATAACCTAAACTGTTTAGATATCACTAATCCCGGTTTCAATGTAATGGGATATTTTAGTAATTCTCACTTCTCTAATGTTATCATCGGAGTGACGTCACAAACATGGCGGCTACCGTCTTTGCGCGGACATTCAAAATCATAACTTCAGTCGTAATATCGTGATGTCGAATCGTGACGTATGCGTGCTGTCCGTATGGACAGGTCAACTCAAAGCTGCACTGGTGCTTTCTTCAAAAGGCCATCTCAGACTGTCCTACATCATCAGGCTCACATATCGTAAACAAATATGTTTGGACTTCAAAAGAGACCATGATTCTCTGAGTTTGTTTCAGCATTTCTTCTCAGAGGTCGTCAGTTAGGAAAAGCCGATGTCAACTAGATATAAAAAAAATTACATGACTTGTAAAAGTGTCTTTAAAAAGATCTATTTACAGAAATAAACAATTATTCGCAATAAAAGTCTTTTTTAATCGGTGGAAATACAATAAAAAAAATGTGATGTATTTTTACAACGTAAGGCTTCATTTGGAATACTTTTCAAAATTTTGTAAAATACCCTATTATGGCGTGTTTGATTTCTCTCTCCCGGTTCTTCGTATTGTAGAGTCGGCCTTACAATAGTATGCTTAGTCGTTATCCATGACGTTTAACCTCGGATCCACTATCAAATGCATCAGCATTGTGTAGATGTCACTGGAATGTGAACGAATCCGGACATTTTTGCAAATTTCTAGGATTAAAGGACTAAGTCTAATGATGTATATATTTAGATCGACATGTATCGTATGTTTACATCGTAGAGCGTCGTAATTTTTTTTATTATTTACTTATTATTTTATGGTGTGTTATTTTAATATTGAATTAATAATATTCTTTTTGCACCCACATGACAAAGCACATATTCTGCATAGAATTTAGTCGATCGATTCATTTTTTCTAGAATGGCAGCTATGTTTAGCTATGTTTTGTAGTAATATAATAAAACATAATAAAGTAATACCAAGAGACTAGACTAGAAGTTCAATATCAACAGATTTTTTTAATTTGACGACCCGTTTAGCTCAGCGGTAGTTAACGCTGCCTGCGGTGTTATGGGTCCCGGGTTCGAATCCCGGTAGGGACAAATGTTTGTGTGATGAGCATCAACATTTGTTTCCGAGTCACGGATGTATCTATGTATAATATGTATGTATTTATAAAATAAAAAAAGTATATACGTAGTATATCAACCAACTAGTATCCGTAACACAAGCCTCGTTGCTTACCACGGAACTAGATGGCGCTGTGTAATAATGTCCGAAAATATTATTATTATTATTTACTTTCTTACAGGGTAAGAGTATCCCCTGAACTTGAAGTAGGTGACTCTTGATAGACTTAATGCTGTCGAGAAAATCCTTCAAGTATGCCGGTTTTCGCACGTGGCTTTCTTTCACAGTTTCAATGATCGATAATATTATATTAATTCACATAATGATTTTCAATACTCTGAGGATTTGGAATCATCAGGAGACCTATTTTTTTTAATTGCTATAAGGGGTAAACGTGCAAGCGGCTCACCTGATGGTAAGTGATCACCGCCGCCCAAGCTCTGGTAACCTTACTCACTCGCAGAAAGTCAACTATTGTTGATTCAATTACGGCGGTATTCTGTAAGGCGGAGGTACTTCCCCAGTCGGGCAGTTCAATTTGAGCAAGGAGTCTCGCTATGCCCTACCTCCGAAAGAACCTATGAATTGGCAGTGTCTCAGTACCTACATATACTAAAAACACACACCTTATTTAATCCAACTAAAGAAATCTCCCTTAAATAAGACTACCCGTCCCATTGACTTTGGATGCTGTAAAGGATTCACTTCGGGATTAAATAACTACGAAAATCCGTAAAAAGTATTAATGTCTAATATTCGTGTGTGTGAGAAATTGATAAAGGGTCGGCCTTCATCGATTCTTTGATCGATTATATCGATTTCTTGATATTTTTATAGTGTTACAAACATTTTATTTTATAGGCTACGGTAACTGTTTATCACCAAGCGGGCCAGATTGTAGGTAGGCAGGCTTGTATCTCATCTTTGTGTCTAGTCGGGCAATTCAATTTGAGTAAAAACGATATAACCTAATTAATCTCTCGAATAAGAGAAGACCCACACCCATTAGTGGGCAGTAATAGGTCAATAGTCTTTGATTTATTATTTGGGGTGTTTAGAGCCTGGTTCATCATCATTTTACTAAGTTATCACTGCATATGACATTGATCTCAATGATTGGATGCTGTTCTTCCTAAATATGCTCGTCATTGATGTACAATGACGTACTTGCATGCAAGTACTATGCTAAGTCGTGACCTGTGAATGACTTTCGACCTCGGATCAGTTATCGGATGCATCAGCATTGTGTAGATGTTGCAGTGTTCTTGTTAAATCCAGCTTTTTATAATGTTACTGGGCTTAAAGTTATTTTGATCCTGACTATTAAGTAGACATAGTTGAGATAAGACGTTTAATAAAACTATCAATTTTAATGTTTGCCTCTATCATTATACACAACGCTTGATAAGGAGGGAAGTGAAAAAACTGATATTTTTCTTACTCCTCCTATATAACTTCATGATTAATTTCGCTGCGGGTTCCAAGACAGTTAAAATCATTCCCCTGGGACACGTCGGACTTCATTGTCTCGACGATTTTCTGGATAGTTACTATTGTTGATCCTGGTTTACAGGAGTTGCAGTAGTAGGGATTTGGGTAGTGGGCAAGTCCCATTTAAAAAAAAAAAATATCATTATACACAAATAAATACACTATAAATTTTATAAAACCGACGAACCATTAAACTGAAAAAACAAACGTCAAGACGCGCTGCGCTTCTCATTGTACTTAATTTGCTCGTATTTAGTCCCGAACACGGAACCTTAAAAAACTATATCAGTTTATCCGTTTAGGAGTAACGATGCCACAAATGTACAGAAAAACGGTTAAACTATAAAACTGAGAAGTGTAACCAGAGGACTGTGAGTTGAAGGTCTCGATTCCTAGGCATACACAACAGATTTTACAAACGTATTTACTCACATGCTCAAACGGTGAAGAAAATCATCGTGGGGAAACCAGCATGCCTGAGAAATGTAAAAGTGAAGTCTATAGCTTACATTAGGCTAAGGAAGACTACCAGCTTAATCCCTTACTATAATGCGAGGAGACTAAATACCAAGCAATAGGACAGAAAATAGGTTGATGGTACGTTTAATTTATAACACCTCTCTTGTCATGCTGGGGCATTGACTGTATTTGACCCATGAAATGGGAACCCACACGTAAACTCATCGACTCATCAAGCCCTTCAAAGTATGGCAGTTAGAATGTGTTTTCGTCATACCCTGCTGACTTGCGAGCTAGTTCGCACAATAGATGCGAGTACCAGTAACCTTGGCTGTGTCCCAATTATGTCACTTCACATTAATCAACAATTCTCATAATCTTTTATGCAAATTATTGTGTGTTTAATGGTTTTGTTTAGATAATGTTGCGTTAATTTGATTTTTTTTACATAAGCGCAATCGTCAAATTTATAAGATCATCATTGATGTTTACGGTTTTCTTTGATCATTAAGTAACTAAATAAAAATTATACGTAAAATAGATTTCATACGTCGTTATACTATCCTTTATTTTTACACTATCCATCCACTTCTTTATATACTTAATGCAAATTATATTTTTGTTTCTTTAGATTTTCAAAAACCAATAAGTCTTCAAATTATTATAATAATATAGCTGCTAATTCTGTTTTCACAGATTAGACCGTTCCTTCCGCGGCAAAGGCCTCTGCGAGTTGATGACCAAACCGATAGAAGCTTTCGACCTTCGCCGTGACTTCGTTGAAGATAAAGACTTCGATTTTTTCGAGCTCGACCGAAATAGCTTGGAACCTAATTGCCCCGACACTTTAAGAGGACCAGGAGGGTTACATTCTGGTTTTTTATCCTCAAAAAACAATCGGATACCAGACGGAGGTGAAGCTCAGAGTGGGTGGAGGGACAGATACGATGGATTTGATGGCAGACATAGAGATAGGTTTAATGATGAAAGAAGAGTAGGGTACGGAAACAGAAGAAATGATGACAGATTCTACGTGCCGTATCAAATTAATCAAGGTTAGTAATTTTCAATATAGTTATTCGGTTTCTGCCGCTGTAGAACTGTGGAGAATGTTGCTATGCACTAGATTGTAGAAAATCCCTTATCTATATCTTATATATATCACTAAAATCTGATGGATAACCTGATAACCTCCTCCTCCTCCACCACCTCCTCTCTCCTAGGCAATAATAAAATTGTACCTAATGTATTTAATTTAATTTACTATGCTGTGCCCGACAGGGTCCATATAATTATGTTCCTAATTTAAGCCTAACATCAGCTGTAAACCACACTATGGAATGCAATAAAGTATTGAGTATAACCTAAAATGAATAAGATATTGAAAAATGTGGTCTTAAGTAATTATAATGTTTTAATAGCTGTAAATGACAAAAAGCTTACATAATACGAATCTTATAAAAAAAAAGTACCTGTAGATTAATATAGCGTTGATATTGACGCCTTTGATGCCAATGCAATAGTAGATATTAGAAAAACTACAAGGCCAATTAATAACAATAAAAAACCTCTACCCAACAGTGAAGCACTCCAAATTAAGCTGCCATTTTCAAACTCTCATGCTTTTTCAGGGCTAGCCCGCAGTGATGAAGACCAGGAAAATTGGGGCAAATATGGTGGAGAATATGGGGGCTATGACAAATACTACAAGGACAGAAATGACTACCACAAATCCATCAGCCACTGGAGAATATCCAGCGATGTAGAACGACCAGCCTACGGGGTCAAACCACTTGCAAACACCAACTTTGACTATCATAGTCTTGGCAAGACCATCGGGACTTGGAGTGAAAGTAGATATGGCTATGGATCTTGGAAAAGGGGCAGATGGAATAGTTCCGGGACTTCCAACGGATTGGAATATGGGGAGTCCAATTACTATAAACCCAAGTCACACAACCACCATGAGTCGATAGACCGCAGTGATGATGGAATTACTAAGGGTAAGTTTTAAATTCTATTAGATTTGATTGTTCTTCGAATAATTGCTCTCTCATCTTTCTATTTTGAAAGGCTTCTACGGTCTTTCTTACTTATTTCAATCTAGCTTATTTAGCTATCGTTTCCTTTCAAGTCATCGTCTTTTACGATAGCCAACCATCTTTTCCTGGCTGTTTCTCTCCTCTTATAATAGTATTTTCAAGGGCCAGTATCGGTGCTTAATTTAATTGTCTTGAAATGTTCTAAAATATTAACCGTGCTAGGCAAAATTATAGATCAAAACGTAAAATAAAACGTAAAGTAAAATATCTTAAGTATGCTAAGTGATAAATAATTATTAAATAATATTTATTTATATAAAATATGTTTTGAGAACACTTCATAAGTCATATGCACATGCGAATTTTAAGATATAGATGGCGTCGATATTTCCTAAGTGAGGTTATCACTTACTCACTTGAGAAGAAAAGCCGAAACTAATTCAGAAAATCATGATCCCTCTTAAAGTGCAGATATTTTGGATAACAATATGCTTTATTTTCTTTCCAGATTGTTCCTCGCGCCGTCGTCCAGGCATGTCTCTGGGTACTGGAGCTATCAGAAGGGCTCTGATATCTCGAAACGTGGTCGAGTGTGAAGCTGCTTGCTTCAGTGAGAGGGAGTTCAAATGCGTGTCTTATAGCTATCGGTGAGGATACTGTATTTTATACGTCTGTTACCGTTCATTACAAGGTGCTTAGAGTCCGTTCATCTTCAGTCATATTTTGTTAGAGATTTTGAGCATTACCTAATTGATGATGTTAGATATATTATATCCCTCATTGTACCAAGTGCTTCACAGTTAAATGTACTATCGCTTGCTAACGACTAGACTAAGTACGTGTAGCTTTATTACACATTATTAGAGCAGGGATAACCTAGTGATCTAACCATGGATGGCAAAATCAAAGGTCTCGAGTTTGAAGGCGAGAATTCAAGGCATTTCTGACTTCGAAAGCATATTAGCATAAAAATTTTACCGAATCTAAAATTAATAATAATTTATTACAAGTGTAAAATAAGCGAGTGTTATACAATTTTGCGGAACACATCACTATTAGTCAGTAGAGGGGAAACGACACATGGCTCATCTTTAAAATTATCGGCGCCGATATTTACATTGTGTTTGCAGTGCTTCATGGAAAAGTTTGTTAGTTTTCAACTGTTTCTCTAGATATATTTTCAAATTATATACGAATCAAATTTATATTTTTTATATATTTTCTCTGCATTATACGTATTAAATTTATCTTTTTTGTAGGTATTCGAATTCCCACGGCACTGACAACTGTTTCCTGAGTGAGCGCCCGTATAGAGGGCTGGAGCTAGCAGCTGATAGCAGTTCTGATGTATACGCCATGCCCCAAGACCAGGGCTGTGTGACAATCAACTATAAACCTTGGGTAGAAAGCGGTAAGGTTTAACTTCTTTTTATCTAATCAGACCGACTCCACCTACTGTTGATTTTACGTCAAATTACGCATGTTTCGGTGCCATTTCAGTGCATCTGCTATGGATCAGAGAAAAACAACGAAGATGCTCCCTCACGTTTCAAAAAAACAGTCAATGATTATTAATTATTGAAATATGGGAACAATGACACACTAAAAATAAATAAATAAAAATATCTGCAAGTACATATATATATATACAACACCAGCTAGTTTTGAGCTAAGGCAAAGAGACTTGTGCTACGGTTACTAGAAGGTTAATACAAATAATCGCCGACCCAATTAGTCCAGCGGTAGTTAACACTGCCTTCTGTGCTATGGCTCCCGGGTTCGAATCCCGGTAGGGACAAAATGTTTATGTGATGAGCATAAACATTTGTATCCGAGTCATGGATGAATCTATGTATAATATGTATGTATTTACAAAAAAAAGTATATGAATGTAGTATATCAACCATATGCGAGTTGCCCAAGACCGGGATGGTTGGCGCACTTTGGGGGACGCCTACGTTCAGCAGTGGACGGCAAAAGGCTGATTATATCAACCATCTAGTATCCGTAACACAAGCCTCGTTGCTTACCATGGAACTAGATGGCGCTGTGTCATAATGTCCAAGAATCAGGAGGCAATGAACATACATTTTCTTCACAGAATGTTTCTGGCACGTCCGTTCGGGAGCTGCCGTGAGTGACGCAGCGATTCGCGCCGCGTTGACGGTGGCCGGTCTGGGAGCGTGTGAGGCGGAATGTATCAGAGCTCATGCTTTCTTCTGCAGAGGTTTCAGCTTTAGGTAAGCATCTATTTAGCTAACTGACTGCGGGTTTCTAGAAAGGCTTATATATATGCTTACCTTTAACAATAACATACATTTATTGCAAAAAGTTTAGCTTAACCGTAAATGTCTGCTATATAAACACTAGACACTCTGTTTTTGCGCGTCGCTTCAGTGGGAGAGTCCAGAGAGACAACGCTTTAATAATTATCAACCCATTACTGTCCTCCTTCATTTGAGAGGGATAAGGTTATAGTCCACCACGCTAGCCTACTGCGGGTTGGCAGACTTCACACGCCATCGAGAAAATCTGTCAAGCCTGCAGGTTTCCTCATCATGTTTTCCTTCACCGTTTATGTTTGTGTTAAATATCTTCAGAAAGTCAGTGGTGCGTGCCTTGGGTTTGAACTCAAGACCTTTGACATCGCAGTCCACTAGTCCACCACTAAACTACTACGGCTCTAAAGGGAGATATTGTTTTTTAAATTAATAGATTGATCATAATAATAAGGTCCAGTTTAAAAAGTGAGCTTATTGCCATTACTCAAACCTGATCTGCTACTAAGAATTTCATGCACAACCTAATAATCGAACCAAGAGTCTCGAGCTAAAGTGCCGCATTTACCATTCCAAAATTAAAGAAGTAAACGGCAAAATTAAAACATGTTTGTATTTGGTCCTAAAATGTAAGATTGACACTTTTGTCACAGGTTCGACTCCCCCACCATAGGCGATGACCTAGAAAACTGCATCCTAACTTCATCACCACCGACATCACTAGAGAATGGGCGTGGGCTTCGTCCCAACAGTGGGCACGAGTTATACTCACGGGGAAATTACGGGAGAGGCTGTGAACCGGCGCTGTATGATGATGTACAACATCGGGATGAGGGTAATTTGCTGTCTTATTTTAAAACCCTTTTTATAACACTGATAATTCGTTTTTGTTACGTAGTTGTATTATACATATTTAAAGAAGTAGAATAGATTAAGTTAATACATAGTATTATGATCAACAACACAAAATAACGAGTATAAATTCATTGAAAGACAACTACTTTTGCGGATTTTATCGCTTATTTCAATTATTTATCCTCATGTTCTGGATAATTTACAGTATCAATGGTTGCGAAGACTGATATACACTTTTTAATTGATTTACAGTCGAAAACCATAAAAAAATGTGGATGTGTTTTCGCGGAGTATTATAACTTTTTGTCACGATTTCAGTATTACTTCAATACTGAATGTCAACAAAATGACGCACAAAAATCATGTTCTTCGGTGTAAAAACGATTAAAACTGACATGTCAAATATTATTCGCGTTTTAGAATGTTACCTCCAATATGATAAGGCAGCCAAACTGGCCGGCTCAGCCATCCGCGGTCAAGCCAGCGTTAAAGACGAACAAGGGTGCGGTCGTGCCTGCAACGATGCACCATTTAGATGTCTCAGCTTTTCATTCAAGTAAGTCTCATTATGTTATGATAAATTAAGGACCAAAAATACATCCTTGGGGAACACCGAGGTTTTTAATTTCTTCTGAACTAGTGTGATTGAGTTTTTAAAGAATAAATCCTGGTAATTAAGTAAATTTTGAGACAAAAGAATAGAATGGAAAGATAGAGATGGTGTCGAAAGTTCTAGAGAAAACTTTTTTTTATGAAAACTAAAGTATTCCGACCTTTCGGCTCACGCCTGTCGTCCCCAAAGGGTTGAGCAGAAGTGTAATAATGTACGGTGTTTTAAGTCCCATATAATATTGGGTGAGTCTATTGCCGTCAACCGGGTACAATTCCAAACTCCAAGCTGCTACTAAGAATTTCATAGAAACACTCAATAACACTTTACCTAGGAATCGAACCCAAGACCTCTTACTCAATTCACTAACGACCACACGACCAATAAGACAGTTGTGCTTTGTTTTACTGAGCTTTTCTTCATATTTCAGTAACATTGCTCCTCCAAATACCGACAACTGTCTTCTATCAGAGATAAGGTTATTCGATCTTCAGCGAGGAGTGGATTATGTGCATTCAGCTAATGATTGGCTGTTCGCATTCGACTTGTTCAACGGACAGTGCTGGCGGAAGGTGCATACTGTAGAGTTCGAGTAAGTAGACCAGGTTTGAACTTTGGTTGGGTTTGCAGTCTTCTGTGAGTGACAACGATGTTAGCAATGGAAAAGTCTCAATTTTACAGGATAGTGGTTTAATCGAAAGAACCCCTATATCTCTACAACGTTAATTATTGACTGTTACATCAATAACCTTAATATTTATTGATTAAGTAGTAGTAGTCTATTCAGATAACGTTTACAAAATTAATTCAAATCAAATTATAATTTATTTAAGGTAAAACTAAAATGACCCTTTTTTGAACTGTAATAAAAATACAGCTCCTGAATTAGCTCCCTTCCTAAACTCACAAACAAGCAATACCAATATCCTAAGGGTAATCTGACTCCAGGATTTCAAGTTTCAGACTGCCACTAGGGATTAAAATATTAATTACGGCCGAAGAATGAAATGATTGAAAAGATTGTTTATTTCTGTAAATAGATCTTTTTAAAGACACTTTTACAAGTCACGTAATATTTTTTTAGTATCTAGATGTCATTGGCATTTCCTAACTGACGACCTCTGAGAAGAAATGCCGAAACAAACTCAGGGAATCGTGGTCTCTTTTAAAATCATGGTCTTTTTAAAATGATTATTAGAATTACCCAGTCGTATTTTAATTTTACGTATCTATTGGACAAAGTGGTTATTACTTAGCCACAAGCACCTCTTATATCCCTGTATATAAAACCATTAATCAAATCAATTTGTTCCAGTGAACCAGCTCCGGAAATCCCCCGTCCTCTCTCCACGCCACCTATTGAGGAGCCTTACTCAGTATCAGGCCCGCCAGGTTCATTCGGTGGACCTTCCGGACCTCCAGGGCCTCCAGGGATAACAGGGCTTTCTGGTCCTTCCGGCCCGTCAGGACCGGAGTTTATTCATGAACATGATCATGACGGTAAGTTATTTAAATAATAATTTAAGACCTTGTAGTAAAATGCGAGCTTATTGATTAACCAGATATAAAAAAATGTGTTTCACTTGTTACGTGTGTACACTAACACACGTAAGAAGTGAAACTTCTTTATGACATCATTTTTCGAAAAATGATTTACTATTTACAACTTCACAGAAATTGGTTGAATAAAGCTAAATTAGATAAAGTTTATGCAAAAGGCTTTTATTATCATAGACATGCTTTGGTTAAACTAATTGTTTTCCAACTGTATTTTATGATTATTGATATAATGATGGTCGAATAACATTGAATTTAAAAAGAGCAGTTCCAAATAATAGTGGGAACCAATCATAGTCTTCTATTTATCAAAACGTCGATGTCTCAACCAATAGCAAGTTCTCAATAGAAAAACAAATGGTCTTGGTGTATTGGAAAAGGTATAGTTTTTAGTTGTTAAACAAACATCATGTTGCTATGTTTACCTATTCAAATAAATATGGCGCGTAACGGAAAAATGTTACCCAGAAATAAAGATGGCGCGTAACAGAAAAACGTTACATTGTTATAAAATTTCTCCCATATCCGATAAAAAAGTTTCACTTCAATAAAAAAATTCAACATCTACTGAGAAAAATCGATTAATACATTGCAGTAACGCTTGTACCCACTATATGAATGAGGCAATACATGTAATAATATTATTAGCAATAAATAAAGTAACAGTTTTTTTATATAATTATAACACTAGGGACTTTGCAGCGGTATATTGATAGGTATTTCATAACCTAATGGAGACATTTCGGGTCATCCACAGGATTCATAATGCGTGGTCATTGATGCTGTAAAAATAGTTCGATATTTAATTATAAATAACACGTTTTTAAAATGTATAAATCTTCCTTGTCATTTAGTCGTCCTATTTTTTTATATTTCTAATCTTGAGTATTTTTCTATGTACTTGATATTGATGTACAAGTATTTACAAAAGTATCTATCTAATATATAAAATTCTCGTGTCACAGTTTTCGTTGCCATACTCCTCCGAAACGGCTTGACCGATTTTTTGTGCTTATCCGGTATCTATAAGAATCGGCCAACATCTATTTTTCATCCCCCTTAGTGATAAGGGTTGTCCACCAACCCCTATAATGTGGCAAAACAACGTTTGCTGGGTCAGCTGGTGTATTATAAAAATGGCCACATTTTCTATATGAAAACGCCTAATCTACAAGTCATAGCAACACACTCAACATCAACAATTGATTACTGTCCCTCTACAGGAACTGGTATTTCCTCAGAAAAAAGACAGGTCAAGATAGAACGGTAGTATGGATTGATAGATTTCACATAGCATTGAGAAAATTCGTCAGGCATGCACGTTTTCTTGCGATGTTTTCCTTCACTGCTTTAACGACTTACGCGAATTTTATCTCGAGATCTTTTCACTTTGGTAGGCTGTGGTCTTTGGAACTTATTGTACTTTTCTTTTTAGAGCCACCGTTCATACCAGCATCAGGCCCACCAACCGGACCTGGGTTCAAGCCATTCTCATCCATTCCAGAACGACCTGGCTTCAAACCCGAGTACCCCGGATCATTTGGGCCCGGATACAAACTGCATTACCCGTCGAGCGGATCTCACAAACCTTACCCAGATCCATCTGGACCTGATTTTAAACCCGGATATGGACCTGGACCTAATTTAAAACCGGAGTATACTGGACCTTCTGGACCAAGTTTCAAACCAGACTACCCTGGACCGATTGGATCTGGTTTTAAACCGGCTTACCCACCACCAGTTAATCCTAATCTAAAACCAGGATATCCGGCTGGTCCAAGTTTCAAACCTGGTTATCTCCCAGATCTGGATTTGAAACCTGGTTTTAGACCTGTGGCACCACCTCAGAGACCTATTTACAGACCAGATTCGGATCCACCTGAATATGTACTGGGGAAACCTGGATATTTGCCAGAAAAGCCTGGATATTCGCCTGGTCGTAGACCTGGGTACCCGGCGCCGAATAGACCAGTCTATGATGAGCAGAGACCTAGACCAAGCAGGCCGGGTGGGAAACCCGTATATCCGGATAGAGTTGATAAAGAACCAAGTAAGTCAGTTTGAACATAATAATATGTGTGTATTTCATAAGTCGAAAATAGATGTACCTACCAAGTTTTTTTTATTGCTAATTGATTTGATTTGAGTATTGTTTTGACTATGACTCAAGAACCGACTGTTTTCTGTAACTGTTTCAGCTCGTAACCATTTAATTAATTTAACACTATTATCGTAAACTTGCACAATGTCTTGGATTCAAACCCACGAATATGTCCATTTTCATAGTCACTTTATCTGCTAATACCTATCAACGCTTCTATAATTTCTTCTGATCCTATAAAAATTATCGAGCAAAATAACCTAGGTAACATTTCCTCCCTCAGTCTCAGTATCTTGGCGCCACTACACGGTATCTGGGTTCCCGTGCCGTGCCGGGACTACCTGCGCACAGAACACGGTCGCGGGGCACTGGGCATGCGAGCCTGAAGGAGGAGAAATAGGTTAGTACTGCCCCTATAAGGTGGTGGTGAAGGTTTTCAGGAGTCCCATAGACCCGATGATCAGGTTGTAAGTACGGTAGGTACAAGGGTAGGTAAGTACGGTATTTCATCAACCCAATTATTGTCCCACTGTTGGGGACGGGTTCCCTCTCATTTGAGAGGGATTAGGCTATAGTCCACCACGCTACTACGGGTTGGCAGATTTCATACAAAATCGAGAGAAAATCTCTCAGGCATGTAGGTTTCACAATGTTTTCCCGTACCGATTGAGCATGGGATAAAAAGCCACATCATTTTGAAAAGTCAGTGGTGGCTTTTGAATCGAACTCAAGACTTCTAATTTCCAGGCTCATGGGACTATTGCTGTGCGCCCACACACAGATGCGGCTACAGCGAAGGATTCCACAAACCTTGGTAAGTCAGATTTCAAGAATTCATTATTTAATTTTCACCTACAATCATTGAAATATTTTTATGCATTTAAAGTGAATCTTGTTAGTTGTTTAAAAACAAGACACATATTTTTATTTTTTTAAACATTTTATTGTTGTGACGAAGACAACTCTTTCCAAAATGTTCCTTTTTTAAAAATTTCGAATATTTTATAGGATCTGCGGTTACAGGCAGACTGATATACCAATCTGTTCTAACACTGTAATAATACAGAGTGTGTTTTTTCTTATAATGTCTTGTACTCTGGGAAAACATTCCAGGTGTTACGTAGGTCATAACGAGGACCAGTGGCGGCCGTGCAGCGAGAAGTACTATCCGTATCACCAGCATAAGGTGCCTCATCCATCACAAGCGCACCAACACTCTCCAGGCCATAGAGGTAATATATATACATAGTTATATTAGACGCGATTTGATAAAGATTATACATTTAATTATGGACTTGAATAGAGATCATTATTTCTCTAGAGTTTTGTTAGAAATTGACAGGAAACGCTGAGGCTTTACATCATCAACTCATTAATGTCTCGATGCCTTGATATTTTATTATTGGATTAGGCTATAGTCCACCTCGCTAGCCTACTGCAGATTGGCAGACTTCGCATGCCATCGAGAAAATTTCTCAAGCATACAGGTTTTCTCACGATGTTTTCCTTCACCGTTTGAGCATGTGATAAGGTTTATAAAATAAACGTGAAAAGTGTCTTGAAAAAGATTTTTTAAGGGAAATAAATATACTTTGTCAGTAACAATACAATATTTTGGACATAAAAAAACAAGTTCAAAGTTCAAAGTTGAACTTTTACTAAAAGTATTGGTGTATAAAATTGGACACTGAATTTCTTTCAGAAGACCACCCACCTCGTCCAGTAAGTCCCCGACCCTGGCAGGGCAGACCAGGGTTCTCCGAGAGAGATGTGCCGTCTCCATCCGACCCACCCGGACCATTTGGTCCACCTGGTCCATATCTGTCAGAAGGCGATAGGAAATATTGGGATGACTTGTACAAAAATGGACCTCAAGCGTATTATGACAAATATGGAAATCCGCTGCCAGGTACGTCATATATGTCTCAATACTTTTGATCTCACGTCACAGCAGCTGAGCAATCAGACTAGCCTAATAGTTCACAGAATCTACCCCACGGAATACAGGACTTTTTTTGTAATTTGCCTTAAGCCTTTAAGATTTCCTCCTGTGTTGTCAGTGCGTGTACAAACACATTCTCGCATTCATCCCGCTGCCTTCGCTGACTCACGATCCTGTAGGAGGTAGGGCGTAGCGAGATTTCTCGCTCAAATTGAGCTGCCCGACTGAGGAAGTACCTCCGCCTTACAGAAGACCGCGGTGAATCAACAATAGTTGTCTTTCTGTGAGTGAGGAAGGTTACCAGAGCTTATTAGGGGAGTGACTATTCTGACGGCATGGGTATTCCGTTTGCTGTCAGTTCAGTAACTCCCTATTTTAAGAAACCTGAACGGTTTCTAAGGGGTTTGGTAACGCATTTAAAAGCTTCTGGTGTTGCAAATGTCTATGGGCGGCGGTCATCACTTACCATCGGGTGAGCCGCCTGCTCGTTTGCCCCCTTATCATCATAAAAAAAATACATTAACACCTAATAACTTGTTATCAAGTATGTTTTTTTGCTATCATCATTGGCTGCAACGAAAACCGAAGCAATAAAAACATTTCGTTTAAAATTCCAGGTTATTCTCGAGTGCCTACAGAAAGTCGACCCCACATTAAATATAGCCACAACTACCCCCGTCCCGGTGGTGGTAACTGGTTACCTGTGCCTCCGTCCAACGAGGATGGACCTCCCCCTACTGGATTAGGAGTACCCAGGTATGTTTCTCGTATGATTGGCTGATTATGCTATTGTTAGTCATTATAATAATAATTTTTTTCTGTATGATATAACAAATTGATCCGAAAATTCTATACATGAGTTTTATGGTCCTCAGCATTCAGCTTTTGTATCGTTTCTTTGTCAGGTATTTACACCAAGTCATGACTTGGCTACAGATCAAGTCACTTGAACTTTTATGAAACAGCTGATAACGCGTATTTAAATTTCTCATATATTATCGTCATTTTTTCTTTTTTATTTAAATCAAGTTGAAGAGATTCTATACTGCTATAATTGTTACCAAAATCCAAAAAACATCATCAAATTAATAATATATGGAATTGTGTTCTGAGTTACGATTTCAGTTTGGTTTTGTTAACATTAAATACAGCATTTTTGACCCCGCGCTTCAGAACGAGTAGTGTAACAAATATAATGTGTGTATCTGTATATCAGTCTATGTCATTGATAGATATTTGTTCAAAGGTGACTTGATCGAGAGTGTTCTTAACTACCGTTAGGAAAATCTATGCAACTAGATAAAGGTTGTCAGGTTTTTAAAATTTTAATGTTTAATTTTCTCAGATACTGGCCCGTAGCCTACCTACACAAAGGCCCGCCGCCAAACACCACATATTTCCGTTACAACGAAACTCAACAACCAACAACAACTACAACCGAACGGTACACCACAAACAAGCCCTCTCGCGAACAACAAACAACTGTGCAACCGAAATCCGACAACCAGGAAAAACGTAGAGATGAAAAGAAGCGAAATATGAGCGATTATGATATAGTGGTCCCTGAAACTACGACAATTAAGGTTAAACCAACCACAACACAGTTACCAGAGGTTAAAGAAACTGTAACTGAAAATATCACATCACAAGTAGAAATGGTTAAACCAGAAAGTGCAAAAATTGAAGACACAATCAAAGGTATTGATGATAAGCTAGATGATTTCTCAAGTTCCATTGAAGTTATAGATTTAGATGATGTAAAAGGTGATAAAATATCTGAATTGAAAACTTTGGAAGCCGAAGAGAGGCAGATTGAAGAGATAGGAAGAATTCTAGCCTCAAGAAGAGGTGGAAAGTTAGTTCTAGACAAAAGATCCCATAAAGATTTAGAGTCCAAAAATATAGCGGTTGATAGAGAGTTAACTGAATTCAATTTTGGGAATAGATTTAATGTTGAAAGGAGAGGTGTTATTCAAAAAGTAAGCAAAGATGACATTGATAGAGAAAGAGGAATAGATAAGAGTTTAGAAGTAAGTGAAACGTCATTTGTTCGTCCTCCCAGAATTTTATCTACAACGGAAAATATAAGAAAGGCTATTGTAAATGGAAAAGTATTCTACGATGCCTCAATAAGAGAACAGAGAGATACATTCCTTAACGCCACCAGAAAGAGTAAGAGTTTGAGAACTGGAGACGATTCAAAGATCACAAATCTAGCTTCTTCTGGAAGTTACGGTAAGAAAATTATTAAACCTAGAAATGTGAATCCTGTAAGAAGAGTTAGAAGAGTTTACAAGAAGAGATACAATCCAGAAGAAGTGAGAAGGAGATTGTTGGAAAGAGAAAGAAGTAAACAGGAAATTAGTACAGAAAATTCCAAGAAAAACTAAAGCTTACATTTTCGGAAATAGTTTTTTGAAATAAAAATATTTTATATTTAAAATTTTACTTGTATTTTAAATAACGCATACTGTAATTTTATAAAATCATTAGAAATTAAATTACATTTAAAAAAAAATTTCTTTGTTATTCTTAAGAAAATGGATTGGTGCTTTAAATAAATTGTCAGTTTGACTTTAAATTTTATTTTATTTAAGTTGAATTGACGATGCGTATTCAAAATTTTATAAAATATATTATTGTATTAAAAATTAATTTAACCATTATATTTTAAGGAGTTTTTAAAAGTGCATTTAGTGCTATTAACATTAAATTTTATTTTATTTCTTTAACTGCATTTTATTTGTGTTTGTGTGTTGTATAATAATTTGTAATTATTATTCTGCATTAAGTTACCAAATCGAAATAAGTTACCAAGAAGAAATTTATGGCAATAATTTAAAGTAATTTTTAAATTTAAATGAAGTGTTTTAAGCACTTTTAATGAATAAGCAAATATTTTTGTAAGACTATTGATATTAAATGCATTTTAAATAACGTAGCGTTTTCTTAAACACAATTAAAACAAATATATGTGTATTTATGTTTGCACTTTTTTTGATAAAAATATAACATGCATACAAAACATACATCACGCCTTTCGTCCCAGATGGAGCAGAGCAGAGGTGTGCTAATTTAAACCCACATTTCACGTATGGTCATCATTTCAGGTATGTTTTAGGTCCCATGTAATAGAGAACCTATCGCCATCAACCGGGCTGTGTACATTAGTAAAACCTCTGCCTAACCCTTCGGGGAAGACAGGTGTGATGGTATTGTATGTACAGAACAATCATCATCATCATCATCAACCCATTAACGTCCCACTGCTGGGCACGGGTCTCCTCTCACTGCGGGTTGGCAGACTTCACATGCCATCAAGACAAATCTCTCAAGCATGCAGGTTTCCTCACGGTGTTTTCCTTCACCGATTGAGCTTGTGATAAATACGCAGATACAAAACAATATTTAAGCATAAAACAGAGGGGCATTTCAAACTCATAAACGGAATATTATGTATGTAAACTTGCTTTTGTCAAGAGGCAGTTGAAACTGCCTACTTAAAATGCCGCAAGTCGAGTCAAAAGCCCAAGGGACAACTTTTACTTTATTTTCTAAATTGCACTTTCACGTTGACTTGCAAAGTGCATAACTTTATGCTTACAATGTAAAATTTCACTTTCTACAGCAATAATAATTTGTTTGTTTTATGCAACGCGTGTGTCGGTTTTGCAATTTTGATTAGGTGACAGATTGAAGGGAAATTTTGATTGTAAAAACGCACTGCTTTGTCTATGGTATTTGTGGTGTAATATTATTACTTATTGGTGTGTCCAGTGGATGGTGAAGTTTAAGGTCTTAAGATCAAAACCCAAGACTCGAAGTTAGACGCTGAAACAGTGAAGGAAAACATCGTGAGAAATCCTGCATTCTTGAGATGTTCTCTCGATGGCAACTGAAGTCTGCCAACCTGCAATAGGCTAGCGTGGTGCCTAATCTTTCTCAAATGAGAGGAGACGAAGGAGAGGAGATAATTTGATCCCCGTAAAAAGACATCCTTTAAAGGAGCGAAAAGGGTGATGGCATTTATTATAGGGAATTTATAATTTCTTACAGTTCTGTCAGAAAAAAAAACCGACTTCAAATGTCTGAACTAGACCAAATTGACATGGGACCACATGGAAAGCACCAGCTTTCAAATTAATAAAGAATCATCAATTTTGGTTCACCCGGTTGAAAGTTCTGATAGCAGAGGTAATAAACATTAAACACCTCATTTTTTTAATTCGTTTAAAAAGAGGAGAATAATTCTAAAGAACTTCATGACGCCATTTAGAAAAAAGTAAGCTATTTAAATTACCAATTCTATACAAAGTCACGGGCAAAAACTAGTTGTATATATAATTTATACAAATCAAATCCCAAGATTGTGAATAAATAGAAGACAATCTAATAACTATCATAATTCAATTCAACTGCAAACCGTTTTATTATTCAAATCGTGACCGTTGATACCGATACTTAAGATCTATAATTATAAGGAAAGTTTAATTATCATTATAATGGAGAAAACATTGAGCTATAATAAACTGAGAAAGCGTTTTTATGAGACCTGTGGTAACCTAGCGGTGTGACCAGTGGACTGAGACGTCAAAGGTCTCGAGTTCGAACCCAACACACACACCACTGACTTTTCGGAAGTTATGTGCGTATTTATCACAAGCTCAAACGGTGAAGGAAAACATCGTGAGGAAACCTGCATGCTTGAGAGATTTGTCTTGATGGCATGTGAAGTCTGCCAACCCGCAGTAGGCTAGCGTGGTGGACTATAGCCTAATCCCTCTCAAATGAGAGGAGACCCGTGCCCAGCAGTGGGACGTTAATGGGTTGATGATGATGATGAAACTGAGAAAAGAAACTGTACAGGGATGATTAGACCGACCCTACTTGAACAAGCTACACAAAAAGTCCTGAGGAGTCGTCTAGATATGTATGGCATAGCCAAAGAAAACACCAAGCTCAGGACGAAGAGTTTATTGTAAAATACAATGTGGAAGGTCATGTAGTGGCGGAAAATCTTAACACCGTGATTCAGGAATATGACGTCACGGCATAGTGACATCTATTATCAAAATGTGGTACTAAAACTAATAAAGATGACAAAATAAATGGTGACTGACGTGTCACAGACTTAACACTACTTGATTTTTTATACCCGAGGCAGTAAGTTTGTTTGCCATAAACAAGCTTTCTGAGCGCCTGATGGTAAGAGGTTACCGCAGCGAATAGACGTTTGCAATACCGGAGGTGTCGCTCGCGCGTTGCCGACCCTGCAAAAATCTTCCTTCCGCGTCGTTGGTCTAGCGGAACTGCTGACAGGATTGGTCTTGAGGTCGATAGGTCTAGGTCAAGCAGTTTTGAGTGAAATTCTCAGTAGCAGCTCGGAGTTTAGATTCGTGCCCGGTGGATGGCAGCAGATTCGCTCCTATTAGATGGGACCTAAAACATACCGGCGAAATATGTGTGTGCATTAGTACACCTCTGCCATACCCTTCGGAGACTACAATACAATACAATACAATAAAATACAATATAATATAATATAATATAATATACAATACAATACAATACAATACAATACAATACAATACAATGTATGTAGATACAGACCTCGCCATTTAAAATTTTTTTTCGCCATCTTGAAACTTTCAGATAAAAATTAGAATCGAACATTCTAGAAGCTTCCTACCGCTTTAGATTCAATGGAAACCTGTCTAAAGCAACCATACTACTGTTATAGGCTTTGCTATGTTTATTATCTCGATTGGATAAAGCTTAGTTTATGATACCCTTAATTTATTGTGCAGTTAAATCGAATCTTCCTCATTGAATATTTATTTTAATGATTCACTTTTCTAGTAATTGAATACGTCACCGTTTATGATAATAGACATTAGAAAGGACTAGGGTCTCATATGAGAGCTGTGGTTCCTAGTGGTGTGTTCAGTATAGATTTCGAGGTGCTACTGAGAATTTCATAGAAAACTCCAATAACGCTCGACCGAGGTACCGAACCCATGACTTCTTGCTCGGCAGTCGCACTTTACGACCACCAAACTTACGAGGCAATTAGATTCTTAACACTTTTCTTGTTCTCACCTACAGTAAAATTACCAACACTACACTATTTGCCGTATTACTTTTATAAGTTTAACCATTTAATGATTTAACCAAAACATAAACCTTTTCTTCTACATTAAGTTAACATAAACCATTACATGTTTTGTACATTTATGAATAGGTAAGTTAACCTTAAATTCGACACACGGTAACGATTATAGTGACGCTAACGACCATCGCATTTCTTTGTACCATAACATGGTAGTTAAAGCCATCCAGTTACCGCGAGCGATTACCGCAAAACCGATGATATAACTAATCCGTGCTTTTATAACCATTATTTTTGTATACAGCATGTGTTGTGTAGATAGTGTATCCCATTTTTACTTACTACATATTCAAATGAAACGGTTTTTATTTATAACCTGAAATGTCAGGATTAAATAATAACAATGTACTGCCAAAAATTCCCTAGTTTTAATTCAATATTATTTTTACATTTATTTTTAAATAGGCTAGGAGTCTCGGTTATAACTAACTATGTAGGTTTCATTTGTGCCCATAGAATATATGTCACGTTAAATATCTAGTCAGTAGGTATAGGCAGTAGCAGTAGGAACCTTATCCCCTGGTAGGGTGCCCAGAAGCCTGTCGGCATTGCTACGTTGGATGGTAATGTTAATTATCTGGTCAAAATATAGGCTAGCCTTTGGATCACGTGAAACGTCCATCAGGCAAATATTTATTGAATTCAAGTCAAAATTTAAAATCCAGTTACGAATTTCACGGATACAAACATACCTGTCAATAAAACAAGTCAATAAAAAAGCCATTATCACTACCTTCATCCTGTAGATTTCGAAAGCGACATGAAACATTAAAAACAAAAGCGTAACAGCCGAATATTATGGAACTAAATAAAATCGTGCGCCGGTAAATAAAGTTGGGATGGAAACGCATAATTGGACAAAATTGCATTACAGACTTTCCCTATTTACTTTAAAACCGCGAACGCGTAAAGTTACAATTTCATTTACATTTTAATGGTTTGCGTTATCGTTTCACTTGTGAAGTTACTTGTCATTAAGGTGTATGCTACACAAATATCTTTTAAGCGCATGCTTTCGCATACTCATTTATTTTTGAAAAGTTCGCAATGAAAGGGCAATGCAAAGCGTAGTTTATAAAACTCACGATGAATAAGTTTTCTGAGCTTTGAAATACGGGAGTGATATGAAGATACGATTGTCTTTATTGCACGCTAATTTGAAAATATTTACGAGTGGTATACCAGACCGAAAACACCTTAAAAGACACCAGGATTCTCTGAACTAACAACTGATAATAGACAAAAATAGATAAAATATATAATAGATAATAGATAAAATTCTTGAAAAGTAGTTTTATTTCAATAAAATTGCCCCTCATTTTGGTTTGCAATGTCCATTTTCGTAGATTATTGATTAGGACAGACCTATAAATATTACTAAGTAGAAAAATAAAATCAAGCACTTTAATCACTACATAATTGAGTTTCTAAGCATAGCAAATAAAAGATACGCGCATCTTTCACAGTCAATAAAATAATTATAATCAATTCAATTATTTACAGTAATTAGTGAAATAATCTTTAATTTTAATTGCCATGTAACTTTTACCTTAAAGCTATAAATATGTCTAGACAAAAATAAACATTATATATTATCACGCTATTTTCGAAAGGGGTTGGTTAGTGGTGTTGTTTTTATGTAAATTTGTACCTACTCTAAATTTGTTTTAAGAAAAACCTTAAAGGGTTTTTACTGGGTCCAACGTCCATAGGCGAACAACTTACTACTAGTCTGGCAATTCACACTTGGCTTCCAAAGTGAACTATAGCGTAAAGCTTTTAATAGAGAAACGAAAAAAAAATTATATTCGCAATAAGCGATAATGATTTGAGAGAGAAGATTCCTGCCCAGCAGTGGGACAATAATTGAGTTAATGAAGATAAACCTGCTATATTTTGAATGCATTTTACATAACAACAACCGAGGTGTAATGCAATACACCCACAGTTCGCTCGTACGATGACCTCGCGGGGCGGTCAAACACACAACACCACCTGTCACCCGCAGTCGGTTGAAACAAAAACAAAAGTCAACACATATACAATTGCACGCCTTTCCCGTGATCAGATGACCGCGCTGTTAAAATATAAAGTGTGTATCAAATTCGCACTGTTACCAGGGAAAGTCACTTTCTCCCGGCGATGGGTAAAAGCGACTTTACGTGGGTAATATCGGCGCAGTTCGTTGAACCCTTGACCAAGTGCGCGGAGGGCGGTGCGGTCGACCGACTGATTTAAACGGGGTTTAGTGTTGAACGCATGCCGCGTTCGTAATCGAGTGGTCTACAAATTATTGTGTATTTAGTGGCAACTCGATTTTGTTTACCACAATGTTTGCAACTGAAAAGAGAGTATGATTTTCTGAGTTTGTTTCGGCTTTTCTTCTCACAGGTCGTCAGTTAGGTAATGCCCACGACATTTAGATCTTTAAAAAAATATTAATTACTTGTAAAAGTGTCTTCAAAATATGTATATGCAGAAGGAAAAGAAAGAAAGCAAGCTATGTCTTAAGTTCGATTTCAATGTCGTGAAAAGTAGGTAGGTAACTGATTTACCAGAGTGGGTTGGCAGACTTCACACGCCATTGAGAAAATCTGCCAAGCATGCAGGTTCCTTCACGATGTTTTCCTTCACCGTTTGAGCATATGATAAATACGCACGTAACTTCCAAAAGTCAAGGGCGCAGTGAGTCTATTCTCGACCCCCCTTATAGAAAAAAAGAATAGGCGAAAAACAAAACTGACACACATAGAAAATTTTAATTGAAAATATGTCTATTTATCAATTGCAATATCCGCATTCTGGTAAATGCGATTCATCATCATCATCAACCCATTATTGTCCCACTGCTGGGCACGGGTCTCCTCTCATGTCAGAGGGGTTAGGCTATAATCCACCATATGTTTCAGGTCGTAAGTAAGGTAAGTGGTAGTAAACTTCACCCACTTAGACTACCCATAGAGATCCGCTAACCTAAAAGCGCAAACGCATATAGAATGTGTGAACTTCGGTCGTGACTCTTTCTCCAAAACAATAGCTTATTAAGAATCTGCGCACACTAACGATAAAATTGTCGGAGGAAAGTCTTGGCAGGCGGCATTTGCCTTATGTGTAAGCAAATAACTTAGATCTAGTCATAGATTGACTGCACGTACGTAAAAAGTGAATAAGGAATTGAGGATCTAGAAAGTTTTGTACACCTGTGAGCTAATTGTGTATGGACACAGGCCTAAACAAACTTTGGCGAGTTTTCAAAGCAAGCGGCATTGAATAATTTGATGGCGTAGGCAGTGGATGCATCCACAACTATCATCATATCATCAACCCATTATTGTCATTCATCAATCATTATTTTTGCACGAATAAACTGTTTTTCTATCTTTCTTTCCCACTGATGGGCACGGGTCTCCTCTCATTTGAAAGGGATTAGGCTATAGTCCACCACGCTAGCGTACTGCGGGTTGGCAGACTTCACATGCCATCAAGAAAATCTCTCAAGCATGCATCTCACCGTTAGAATATGTGATAAATACGTACATAACTTCCGGAAAGTCAGTGGTGTCTTGGGTTTTGAACTCGAATTCTTTAACATCTCAGTCCACTGGTCACTGTCCTGGGTATACATGCAAATTTGACGCCTAAATTTGAACAGTTTGAAGTCCAGGAAAAACTCATTCAAAATCAATAAAACAACCAACCGAATTAAGAACCTCCTCCTTTTTGAAGTCGGTTCAAAATCGCACGCAGCTTTCAACTGGCGATAATTTCCCGTAATACATTGTAGTAATGATAATTTATTGTCAGGTTAACGTGTAAAATGACCATTTTATGCTAATGTACCAAAAAAGAATGAGTCTGCAATACATAAATTATGTCAGATACATTTAAAATGTTATATGTCTAGCAAAATCTTTTACCACTTTCGCGAATTCTGTGAGTCATTGACGAATTTAGATTTGATTACGCATGCTATTGTTATGATTTCAAAATTACACGGATCTAGATGATTTATGTCCCCTTTTTACCAATTCATAAATATAATTAAGTGTGAAACTATGTATGTACCTCTCACGCTTAAACTGCTGAACTGATTTAGATGAAATTTGGTATGGAGATCGTTTTTATCCTGGAAATCTCGCAATAGAGCGCAAAGGGAAATTGGAATTTTGTATACGGAATCGATAATTCAATTCAAATTCAAATTCAAGCTTGAATTAAGGTCGCCTTTGTACATTTCCATGTATTGTTTATTTTATGTGGTGTTTTATCTTTTGTGTACGATAAAAAATTAAAGATAATTTCTTAAAAGATGGTAGAAATAAATAAACATATTGCTAAAAAGGTAGATTGGGTAAATTATTAATTCTACGACAATTTGTAAGTACTTTGCGTCGTGGCACCGTACTCACGAATCGAGCATTTTCAAGGAACGACTTCCTGAATATCGCACTTAGTTGCATTTTAATAATGCCTGACACTGCCTACAGACCACTGTCTTGTCAGAGGTTAGTTAGGAATCATTGGCGAAATTGTAGTCTTAAATTATTAAAAATCAAAGTCAAAATATCACCAATTCAAAGTAGGCCGAATTTAATTGGCTCTTTTTGAACGTCGACAGTAAAGAGAGCCCCCAAAAACGCCCTTCATATTACTTAAAAGTATATCTTTAAAAGATTTATTTACAGAATACCGTTTATTGATTGGTCTAGTAGTCATAAGTGCGAAAGCAGAGTAAGAGGTCTTGGGTTCAAAGTGTTATTAGGTATTTCTATGAAATTCATAGCAGCAGTTGCCTGCAGCAGTGGCACGAATCCAAACTCCAAGAGTTTGGATTCGTGCCCGGTTGATAGCAATAGCGTATAAAACATTCCACCGAAATGTGGGTGTACATTCGTACACCTCTGCCTTATTCTTTGGGGGACCACAGGCATGGAAAGTATTATATCTAGGTATCTATCTGTCTATTTACAGATATAATTTGTATAATTAATTACACTAGTCTGTTACTGGCCTTACATCTCAGTGTACTCTGACCCTAACGATGCATTGAACCGCGGATACCTGTCATCTATTATAAAGTTACAATAACGTACCGTTCGCAAAAAAAGTCTCATGATCTCAAACATTGTTAGTTGCGGTTTTTTCGTTTACTCGCAATAGGATGGTCAGCAAAAAATGACCGTGAAATTATAAAAAAAAGTATAAAAATACTTTATGATTTAAAATGTAACAAAAAAAATATAATTGTTACGAAGAATATATTTTTTGTAAATAAAAATGTTTCTTTATATGTTTGTCCTTTATGCATTCTTAAATTATGGATCCTATATTGTGATGAAAGTTTTGTGTTGTTCTGAGTGAGTTCGCAAAGTTTCTTGGTCTAAAAAAATATACATCAATACCATCACGCCTGTCGTCCCCGAAGGGTTAGGCAGAGGTGTACTAATGTACACCCACGTTTTGCCGGTATGTTTTAGGTCCCATGTAATAGGGGCGAGCTTATTGCCATTAACCGGGTACAAATCCAAACTCCGAGCTGCTACTGAGAATTTCATAGAAAAGCTCAATAATACTTTGCTCGACCTGAGAATCGAACCTAAGACCTCATGCTCGGCAGTCGCACTGTATGACCAACAAGGCAGTCAAAATATATACACAGGATATATCGGGTAGGTAGGAAAGGTACATTCAGTACGGATAGGCACACCGTAGATACTTAGTGCTACACGTGCGAAGCCGAGTAAGGCTAGTTATTGTCAAATCTAGAAGAATTTATAAAATCAATAAGGATGATTTTGATCACGGGCGAGATAGATCATCAATGCATCATTATATGCTCAGGAAAACTTATGTATAAATATGATGTTTGTACGGCCAGTTCCAAAAGTGCATAGGCATTACCGCAAAGCGATTGCTTGACGTTAAGTTTGACTTACGACCGTCTATTTTCAAGCATCATCTTAGTTGTCGAACAAGTGATTCTAGTTCATAATTTCAACGTAATATGAGTGAAAATGACCTAGCAGTAAACTGTTTACACACACATATTAGAATCAGTGAGCTGTGAGTTCGAATCTCACGCGGTAATTATAAACTTTTTGTAAGATTTTAGTCGATTGGTAGTAATGAGACAGAAATATAATATTCTTTATCTCGCACGCTTTATGCACACATTTCGTCAAGTTAGTACGGTAGATCATAAAAAACAACGTAAAGATTTAGATTTGTGTGGGGTAGTCATGAATATCAGTTATACAAATATTTAACGTGATCGATGTGAACGCTGGCGTTTGGTCGCAGTTGTTAGCATAGATTAGAATACCTTTAGTTGTTAGTGTTAATGTGTAGCTTTGTTTAGTGACGTGTGGTTTAATAAATAGCAGTATTATATTTATTCTCAAAATGCAGGCAAATATAAATAGACAATAGGGCGAGAACAAATATAAATAGGCCAACTATTATTGCATTGCATAAAAGTGTTCTTAAAAGAACACAAATATCTGATGAAACCGGATTGAATGTGAGTATTGTAATATTAAATAATTGTAACTTAAGCTAAACTTTTATTTGGAATGTTACCTAAGATTGTCAATCATGAGGCCTACAAGTCAATAATATACCTGTAACTAGTGTGTAATATAATAGTATATTATATATTTATTGTATTTGTAGATCGGTTTTATATATATATATATATATTCTAATATATATTTATTCTATTTTGTTTTAGAGGAATATTGTTAGTTTGTGGATACGGTGAAGTCGAAGGCCGTCGCTTATTACCAACGAGACACTGCGAAATTATTAGACACTTATTGCAAACCGTGCCCTCCACGCTGAGGGTTTACATCACAGAAGACCAGCTATTAAGAGGAAAGATAGAAACAAGAGCGATTACGAAACAGTTAAAAACCCATTGTATGGAGGTGTTGGAAAATATAAGGAACCGAAATATGTGCTAACATTTTAGGGTCCATGCGAAATCGTTTACTTGAAAATAATGGGGGTTATACAGAATATTAATACCTAGATGTTTTGGTTTAAATAATTAGGTGTTAATAAAAAAATTGTAATATTAACATAATTATCTGTAAAAAATTAACAATCCTAAATTGAGGTTTAGTTTCAATCCTCTTTTCGCTAAGAAAATGAACACTTAAGCTATAACCTCAATACATTTATTATGACGTTACATAAGAAATAATTTTCATTAAGTGTAAATCATATATTAAACCTATAAGAAGTGTGTATTAACAAATATATATCTGTGTTCTTAGAATACCCTTTTTTGTTAAGGTATTATTTTCACTATGTGGGTATACAACAAAACTGTTATGAACGGTTACAAATGAACTATTTTTATCTAAGTAGGAATGTGACGTCACAATTATCATAGAAGATTACTATTTTTTAAAATAAATAAAACAAATAAAATTGTTTGTTTTCATTCAACAGACTTTCTTATTTCCACCAAAAAGATAAATAAAAATCATATTTAATACTAATATTTAACTTCTTAATAATAATAAGAATAATGTATTCATGCTTATTATTAAAAAATAGTATTAAGTTATTTATAATTAATACATTATAGATAAACATATAAAACAAGTTTCTGCCTAATACTAATATTTTATGATTTCAAAGAAACAAAAACATCCTCACGTTGTAAATAAGATTTGAATTCAGATAGGTTTGAATTTGAATCCATTGCCTAGCGCAAGCAGCTACGAGCACATATTAAGTTTCTGCGAATTTTAGCAATGGAATGGTTAGAACACCGTGACGTGGATTATAAATGCAACAGATATATAGTGATATTTCGCGTAGTGTAACGACACTTCATTTGTGTTTGTTATCTATGTTGAGACATAGACTCATACACGCCCACGCACACACACACTGGTTTGCTAGTTCGTACAGTTCATAGCAATGTAATCCTTAGCGTGCTTATGCACTATTGAGGTTGATAGTACATCGTGGAGTAAAGAGAATGTTTATGTGACAACCAACTACACAACGAACTTCTAGGCTCTAAGGTTATCGAGGTTAGGGGAGTTGTTAACGTAATACTATTAGTTATACTGATCTAAAGTTCTAGAAACTTATTATAAAGAAGAAGTTGTTCACAAGAGTACTTTGGGAGAGGGCCGAAAAGTGGCATTTGTTTAACTAGTACCACTAGTTGTAGTAATCTGAACACTCAGTCAATTCTATTACAGGAATAAGTTAAAAAAGATTTTATCCTCAATTACCAACCTAAAGAATAAGTATTAAATTAGATTATAGGGATTAACTCTTTCCTAACCAATTCCTGTAATAGATGCACAACTCTATTCAACATACATACATCTTGTATGAATATTACAGATAAAAAATACACACATAATATTTGACACTACGTACTTATACAGCTCTCATAAAGTATTTACAACTGTCTTTGAAAACAAACTTAAAATTCCATTACGCAATACGCAAAATCACCTATAACATAGTTTTAACAATTTTGAAGAATAGTATATAATCCTATTCGTCTACAAATTAAAGCCTACGTTAAAAACTTTTTTCTTGAACCTCGTTTGTAAAAGTCCTATCTAAATCCAAACCCACGCGAGTCAACAACAAAAAAAAGTTAAACAATTATTTACTTTTTTTCTGCTGACTCTCCGTAAACACAGTACACAAATAAACTTTCTATTGTGCCGGGCTGTGTCGAATACTTTATCGATGATAGCCAGTGATGCGCAGAGAATGTATCGATAAAAGAAAGGTTCTTTTTATATCTTACGGCCCGCCTGCTTACTATCAGGCGGTTACCGTAGCCTATGAACGTTTGCTATGGGTTTCACTCGGGTACCAACCCAGAAAAAACTGCTTTATGCTTCTTTACAAGATAAAGATAAATAAATTTTATACTTGGGTATGACGATGCTAAAATATACTCAAATAAGTAAAAAACACCATCAAATACATCTTAATCTGTGATCTTAAAGCAAAAATATTTTTTTACACAATAACATATTTTTTTTGGTTTATATCGATACATGACTACTGCGCAACCCTATTCACCTAGACGTGACCTCCAAGCGAAAGTCCACGGCCGTCAAGGAGGCTAGTGATGTGCATTATAGTTGGTCAAATCACCACAACGCATCGATACATCACTACAAAGACAAAACCTTAAATTTGACATACTTAGTATCGGAAAAATGAAAGTTACCTGCTACTTGATAGATATACGAGGCTTAAATAACTATTATGATGAGTTAGCGTTTAATGATTAAAATCTTACCGAAACGATAACGTATCTTTTCCAAAAGATTTATAATATTTTTACTCTTTTAAACATTTATTTCCTGTATACGGTGGATAGAAAAGAAGATAAATTATTAGTCTGCCCGTGACCATACATGCTGTAACAGTTCCGAAACGTCGACTTAAAATAATATTAATATGCGACAAAATCCGTGAAAAGTAGTTTTATTTCAATAAATTATTATTGAAAGAGAGGAAGAGGAAGACCTAGAAGAAGTTTTGTAGAATAAGTGATGCAAAAACTGGAATCGAGTCATCAAGAGGTAGAACGGAAAGCAGAAGATAGATAACAGTGGCGATTGCTCCACCGACAAGAGCTGAGCTCTTAAATTAGTCATGATCATCAACCCATTATTGTCCCACTGCTGGGCACGGGTCTCCTCTCAATTGAGAGGGATTAGACTGTCGTCCACCACGCTAGCCTATTGCGGGTTGGCAGACTTCACATGCCATCGAGAAAATCTTTCAAGTATGCAGGTTTCCTCACAATGTTTTCCTCTACAGTTTGAGCATGTAATAAATACGCACATAACTTCCAAAAAGTCAGTGGTGCGTGCCTTGGGTTAGAACTCAAGACCACAGCTACAAACTTAAATTAATGATAATATTATTATTTTAAATCAATACTTTATTTGCACAAATAAGTACATAAAAGATAGCAACAATTCCTTACACTAACATATTTTTAAGCAACTTCTAAAAAGGAGGAGATTCCCAATTGGATTGTTTTTTTTATGTTTGTTAACTCAGATTTTTTGACATCGTGGACCGATTTTGATGTTTCTTTTTTAGCCTGAGACCACATTTGAAGTCGTTTTTTTATAGAATTATGTAGCGATCGACTCACTGGTAATTCAACAGCTGATTACATAACATACCATCACCCATGTCGTCCCGCAGGGTTAGGCAGAGGTATACTAATGAACAGTCACATTTCGCCAGTATGTTTTAGGTCCCATGTAATAGGGGGCGAGCCTATTGGCGAGCCGGGCACTAATACCTACAAACTGCGAGCTGTTACTGAGAATTTCATAGATAAACTGAATAACACTTTGATCGGTCTGGGAATCAAAGCAAAGATCTCTTGCTCAGAAGCCGTACTTATAACCACTAGACCAACGAGGCAGGCTGTTAAGTGCAGTCGAATTCCCCATGGGAGGCTCTCCCCTCTCCCCATAGGGGCTCGTAAAAATAGTCCAAAGTCCCGTTATCATTTCATTATTTGATCCAATTAGATAAAGAAAGAAAATATTCATTAAGCACATCATTTATTTACCGTTTCCATCGAATTAACTCAATTAACTATCATTTCGACGCGTGAGTCGATCTAGCGTGAATAGGGGGCGCATCTGCAGAACTACTGCCGTCTCTTTTACTCGTACTGGAATTGAACGTGTTCGTCTCTCTCTTTACAGTTAATAAGAGGTTAATGAATTAGGTTTTATTGATTTATTTATATGCAGATCTTGGAAAGGATATATTCGTGATCGTTGGTTTTGAAGCGGTTTCCGGCTAGCATAAAGGCTATAAGGATTACGAATCGAGAGAACACTTTAAGCCTTTTCTTTGACTTCTAACCCCGGCGAAGAATAGTGGGAGAAAGAGAGTTTTTGACAAGCGTCTTTTGAGCTGCCTCATTAGTCCCAGGAGCTTGGAAGTGTGCTGATGAAGGGGAATAGGCTGGCCACTTATTACATGGACCCTACATTAATACTGCTCTACTGCCCTTTTTATTAATAAAATAAAGTATGGTTTAATGTCCTTTAGTATTTTTTTTTGAATTAGCTACTTAAAGAGAATAACTTAAACCGCACAAAACAAGACGTTGAATTAAAACTATTTTATACCGTCTGCTTACAAGTGGTCAAGTAAAAAGTGATGCTGTAAAGGATCTGAAACGAAGGTTTAAATAATTGAAATACATAGTTACATAATTGTACCGTGAGAAAATCAAAACAAAATGTGGTTTAATTTTAAATGCCAAAACAAACTCAACTACTTTATACGAATTTATTGTTAATATTGTGTTATTTTTCAAACTACCCTACATCTATATAAATAAAAAAATTATGTAGTCCAGTATATTTTGAAATCATCCGCCACATAAGGACGCGGCATTGGATTTCTACCAATTGAAAACCGCATTTGTGGTAAACATGTACAATGTGGAGATGATAACACGACAATAAATGAAAAGACGAGCCATACTAGTTAAAGAGAGTATTTTGACTCTATTAGATAAATCGTAACGTCGATATTAAAAAAAGCTTTTTTCAAACAATCTAAGATGTATTTATTAAGAAAGAAAAATTCAACCTCAGGCGGGACTCGAACCCGCGTCTTCTGGATAAGTACTCCAGACGCTCTTCATCTACTTATCCAGAAGACGCGGGTTCGAGTCCCGAGAATTTTTCTTTCTTAATAAATATTTAAAAATCTTAGCTTGAAATATGCTATAAAATACAAAAAAAACTAAATATGTGGCACAAATATGCAAAAGAAATTAGATTTGCGTAAGGAGATTTTTAAGATTGGCGAAGGTCTTTTAAAGTGGCGAGTTGGAAACATGACGTGTTTCTTAAGTTGCAGGTCTTTATCCTTATCTGTGATTGCCTAGTAAACAATACATCATGTTAAAAATTTTGAAAATGGAAAATAATGTCCTGTGTCTAAACTACTGGGTATATTTGATTGATTTTTGGTATACAGACTTAGAATATCATTCGGTATACTGGGTTTAATTTATTGTCGCGTTATCATCTCCATATAGTATGCATATGTTTCTACCTATCCTCAAAGCTATGGGTCCCGTGAACATAATTATTCACTATGACCCCAACGGGAAGAGGAAGGAGGCCGTAATTACCCCGCCGTTGGCGATAACTAGCCTACATATTTTATCTGTGGTTTCCGTCTTAAACAAACATACAGATACATTTTCTTCAATAAATATGTAATATAAGCCTACTTTTTCATACAAAACTAGTTCTGTGTGATACAAAATAAATTGACACACACAATTTTATTCTACTTGGTTTAAAACTGGTTAGTTTTTTTTTATAATTATGTCATTTGAAGATAGATGATGGAAAAAGTTATATGGATGCCCCTTGCTGCGCGTGTGTGCATTGGGCACTACTTAAACTTAGAACTGTTTGAATTTGAATTTCGAAGCCGAAAAAAAGCTTATTAGGAAATGTTTTTTTTTCATGTTGAATAGGTATATCACCTCATTTCGCGTATGCGTATATAGTATCTATAAATGTTAGTTTTTTCTGTAAATGGATGTCCGAAGAATAATAATATTTTTAATTGTTATTTAAAATATTTTTAGTATTATAATAATTACGTATTTATATATCGATACGGAAAAGGATACATTAAAGAGGTCCCGTTAGTAAAAGATTCCAAACATTGCGGGTTTTTGTGATAGAAATATTATAATGTGGCTTATCAGATTTAAAGGTTTTGAAATCCTTACGATTTTTTTATAGATGAAGTTATACAAGTTATAGTCCCGCATATGTTTCACTTAATTACCGTATGATTATAAATTCTTATCCTTCTACTAATAAATACATTTGATTTGATTTGATTTGAAAAAAAAAAGGATTTACAATTTTTTTTAGAAAATTTTGCCTATGTTAGACAATACCTGGATATTTTTTTATTAAATATTATTATCAGCTAAAAAAAATTAACATTTTCTTTTCTTTGTATTCATATATTATTTTAAATACTGCGTAACTTATTCGTTTTAAATTAAAATAATAATTTTTAGTCTACTTTCTTTGCTGATTTAGTTTTTAAAATGTAACAAAGGTTAGGGTTGCCAGTAATCTGCTAGTCACATCCCTCTAATCTATTAGTAGATTGTAAAGCAGGATACAATATCTTTGACAAATACCACATCGATGATGAGTCCACATTTCTAGAGTTCTCAGTTTCACCAGTTGAACCGTAAAAAGAAATGTCTATCTGTCCCTTTCTGACATATGTCTGTCTTTCACAATTTCTCATTTCACCGTTCACTTGTTTAGCAAGTCGCTACTAAATGTGACCGAGTTGTTTCCGTTGTACACAGCGAAGGCATTTTACTCCGTAACTTTAGGAAACAAGGTTGGTGTTCGTATGCCAAGTGAAAGTTAGATGGGACTCTTTCAAAGTAAACTCTGGCTAGTAATATGTATGTTTCTTATTTTACACTGTTAAGTTGGTCAGTTGGCTAGTAGGTTCGCAGTTGTGCTGACGATCAGACGTGTCGACAAAAACAATAAAAATAATTACGAAAACCATGCCGAGAAAATCTTGTGGATGTCGCTGAAAAAAATTACTATTTAAAAAAATGTGAATGTGATTTAAAAATCGAACGTCAAAAATAAGCTTCGATTTTTTGCGCGCGCGAATTTAAACGTCAGGATGACAGTTCGAAAGTGGTTCAAATTTGGAAAATCTTTGCACCGTAGTGATGTGAAAATGATGTTTTTAATTTTAGTGGTATTATCCGTTTTGGACAATTTGCCCTTAACTTGTAAGGGCGAAGATTTTAATAGAGGTAAGATTAATTTAATTTTAATTTTAATAATTATTTTGATAAGTAATAAACTAGCATAAAAAAACTTCCAAACAATTGTTATTAAAAGAACCCATTTGAAAAAATAACACTACTCTAAAACAAACGAATTATTTAAACATACATATACGAATATTATTCAGGTTAAAAAATTACACAAATATTACAAAAAAAATAAACAACAATGATCTTACTAACTAAACGAACTATAGAAACGTGAAAAAAAAACATCGGACTATCATGATGACAGACAAAAAAAACCATAGAGCATACCTGTTTTATTATGACGCGAAAGTTGTGAGACTGTGGGAAATATGTCACTGTTACAGTGGGCAAAGACTGGTTTATAATTAATATTTATGCACTTTCTTATAACCTATAATTTAGAGGGGCTCGTGGCTAAGTAATGACCTAGGTTATCAATCGATCTTTGAGGTTAAGCTGTGCAGGCTGAGGCTAGGATGTGGATGGGTACACGTTTTTTACTGTTCGAGAGTACGTTAAGCGATCGATACGTATGACAACCATTATTGGTTGTTATAAACCCGGAAACTGAAAATTTTGGGAGGTAGTGGCTACGATACCTCTGCCTTACAGAAGACCACAATGAAACAACAATAGTTGTCTTTCTGCGAGTGAGTAAGGTTACCAGAGCTCGTTGGGGGTGTGACTATTCCGACAACATGGGATTCCGATTGCCATTTGTCAGTTTAGTAACTCCCCTATTTTAAGAAACCTACACGGTATCTACAGGGTCAACAACGCGTAACAACCACTTCGGTGGTCCAAACGACCATAGGCCACGGACACCGCTTACCATCACGCGTGCTTTAAGCACCCTAATGGTATAAAAAACACCATGCCACTCACTCTGTTGAAAGTTAGGTAAACATACAAAACAAAAGAAAGAAATATGATTCTGAGTGTGACAAAGGAAGACCAAATATAACTGTCGGCACGAGTCGTGAGCACAGATTTTTATAGTAAAAGCCATTTTACGCATGTACGCTCTCGGCCAGTTCGTTCAGTATCGGTTTACCGGTCAGAAACTATCGTGTGCAGCCTCAGCGCCCCTCGCATCGTCATTCCGCCAAAGAGACCGAAAATTTATGGAATGCGCAAGTGAAGTTTGTGCTGACGACTTGTGCCGGTACTTATACCAAACAACAAAGCAATAGATTCAATTCTTAACCTAATTTTATAGCCAGGTTTTCTTGTGCGATGACAGAATAGGTCACTAATCAGAACTCAGCTAATATTCCACCTGCTACATAACATTCCATCACGCCTGAATTCCCAAAGGGTTAGACATGGATATCCAGACTGTGATATTAAAAATACTAAAGTCTGTCTGTCTATCTGTTGCCTCTTTACGCTTTAACCGCTGAACTGTTTGAGATGAAATTTAGTATAGGAATGGTTTGAGGCCCGGGGAAGGATAAATGATATTTTTGTTCCGGAAAGGGGTTAAAAGTGAGTTTGTATACGCGGAATGGATTAATTGGACGGTAGAAATAAATAAGCAGCCTAAATAACTACACAGACAAAGTCGCGGTCAAAAGCTAGTAATAATATAAACCTACCTACAGTTAGCTGGTAATTTTTAGGCTCCATCTAACAGGTGGCGATTCTATCACTAACCGAGACAAATTCAATCGAATCTTATGACGACCTGATTGGCGCAGTGGCTGAGCGATCGGCTTGTGCGTCACGGGTTGCGGGTTCGATCCCCGCACGGAGCAAATATTTGTACGTTCTACACCTGTAGAACGTACAAATATTTTTACTTTTGGCATACACAAACAACTACCTAGTTGTTTGTGTATGTGAAAATTTGTGTTTGCAAACGCACCCACGACGCAGGAGAAAATCCCAGTGTGGGGCAACGATAAAAAAAATCTGAGCTGTTACTCAACAATTTCTTTAATAGAAAACCCCAACTACACTTTGCTTGACCTGGGAATCGAAACAAGGACCTAACCTAATACGAGCTGTCATTATAAGTAATGACATACAGTTTCTAAACGTCGTAACCACAACTGGTAGATTAGTTTGTGGTTTCAGTATGAGAGTTTGCTTTGATCGTCTAACCATAGGTAGGTACAATGTATGTTTTATGGTTGGATGAAAACTACATAATAAAACTATTTTTTTTACGGATTTTTCGGTTCCTTAACCAGTGGACTGTGAAGTCTTCGATCCCAACAGATGCACTACTTTCGAAGATACGTTAGCTTTTTGGGGTTCCGCACCCAAAGGGTAAAAACGGGACCCGGAGACTAGAAACAAAATAAAATGAATATTTAAGGGGAGCACCCATACAACAAACGCATTTTTTTTGCCCTATTTTGCTCTATATCAATAATATCAACAGGTAGGCACTTGAAATATTCATAAAATACTCAGTTTTGTTTTTATTTTAATAATAAATAATAAAATTATTTACCTATACATCATATGGTTGGCAACACTTACCTACGGCCCGCATGATGGTAAGCGGTTACCGTAGACTATAGACGTTTGCAACACCAAAGGTATCACTCGCGCATTGCTGACCCTGAAAACATCGTGAGGAAACTTGCAAGTCCAAGAGATTTCTCTTAAAAACATACCCACAAGCTATGGATCTATAAATTACTTCTCTGCCTAACCTTTTGTTGTCACAGGCGTGATGGTAAACTATGTTAAAGTTATTAAAGAGACAACTATAAAATATTGACACAGTAATTTCTATAGATATATAATTAAGTACGTATTTCATTGACAATACCTCACTAAGTTCGATTATCAATAATTTATTAAATGCGATTAAAACTTGTTGATTTATTTCAAAGACGCCACTTTCACATCACTAACCTGTTGGAACACTTCGCACTATAGTTTATGGGACGTTGTCTATGGATTTGGAAAGTATTGAAAACCAAGAAGGTTTAATTTTACTTGAGTGTAACCTCATTGCCATTGCACATTAGAATCGAGTATAATACTAAACATTATAACATATAGACAAATGCTAAGAATAATTCGTCGTTTTTTTTTATTTGACATGTTTTTTTTTAACTCGTTAATACAACAAGGTATCACCCCCATTGTGTATTGGAACTAAACTCGATTTTAAATATAAAATATGACAATATTGAACTATATATTGTAGGTATATAATAATATGACATAATAACTAGGTAAAACGTAACAAACTATTATATTTATTCCCTACAAAAGTAGAGCGACGCCGATACACACGTCATGCTCGTGAACGGGTGCTGTCAGTTGGGGCTTGTCGGCTCATACATGTTATGGCATTCGAAAATGGTTTTATTATTATTTTCTTTTGCTTTGGTAGATAATTCATGCGTTTCACATCAAACGTAATATTATACTTTGTAACTTACATATTATTTAAAAGAGTATTTATGGAATTTCTTCTCCATAAGACCTACTTTTTGAAACCGTTTAAATAGAGTTGAGGATTCAAAAGCACCTGTAATATTGATCTACTTAAAATAAAATAAAAAACTCGAGCTGTGCAGCCTAGTGGTGTGACCAGTGGACTGAGATGTCAAAGTTCTCGACTTCAAACCCAAGGCAACCACTGAGTTTTCGGAAGAAATGTGCGTATTTATCAAACGGTGAAGAAAACCCATCGTGAGGACACCTGCATGCTTAAGAGATTTTCTTGATGGTGTGTGAACTCTGCCAACCCGCAGTTGGCTAGCGTGGTGGACTATAGCCTAATCCCTCTCAAAATGTGAGGAGACCCGTGCCCAGCAGTGGGACATTTGAATTTCAGATGGATTTAGCTAAACTACCACGATAGCCTAGTGCGATTTGGTAAATCGAACCTAGTAACTCACGCAATATCGCGCTTTCGTCCACTCAATTATAATAATTTATTAGAAATGTTAATAACAGTATTAATTAATCTAAAACCGTAACAAATTGACTATGACGCTTCACCACAAACTATCTTTTTAATTAACAAGAGTTAGTTAAAAATAAAATCAATCAAACATTTTTACTTTTTACGTCTACGGCGAAGAAAGTATTTAACAACCACTATTAGATTGAATACTAGCCTTTCCCGCGACTTCGGCTGCGTAAAATTAGTATTATTTTCTAATCTACTTACCTAACCTCTGTTAAGAAATTATCGATACCGCATATAGAATTTCATTTAAATCTAAATGGTTTAAGCGTAAAGAGGTGACAGATCGACAGACAGAAAGATAGACGGACACATAAGACGCTTGAGATAAATAAGCACAAATTAAAAAGTTTGAGCACATGACAAACTATCACATGCTGAAACATTGGGGGAACAAACGCATGCTTGAGAGATTTTCTCGACGGAATGTGTAGTCTGCCAACCCGCAATAGGCTAGCGTGGGGTGAACTATAGCCTAATTCCTTTCGTATGGAGACCCATGCCCAGAAGTGCGACAATAATGGGTAGATGATGAATACTAATATCAGTTGCTTGAAGCTTGAGGTTCTAAAGTGGCGACCACGTACTGGAAGACGCAGTGTGGGCAGGCTCCTGGCAAGGTGGACTGAGGACTTGGTAAAGATTGCTGGAATCCACTGGATGCGGGCGGCATATGACCGGTCGTCGTGGCGATCCTTGGGGGAGACCTATGTCCAGCAGTGGACGTCTTACGGTTGAAATGATGACTAATATTAGTTCCTAAAAGCCAAAAAAATAAAGGATCTTCACAGACAGACAGACAGACATCAAAGTGATCTTGTAAGGGTTCCGTTTTTTCCTCTTGAGGTACGGAACCCTAAAAAGGAATAAGGTTTAATACAATCATTTGCTGTAGCTGATCGGAGTTTGAATTTTCGTATCCACAACATCACACCTGTCATAAGTATGTTGTGTGTAGTTAAATTTATTAAAAACACACACACAGTGTAAGGTTTTTTTTTACCACAAGAGTGGTAAACAAAATTATCTACGGCTCGCCCGATAATAAGCGGTTACCGTAGCCTATAGACCGGTAGATCGGTAGAAGCCGGTAAGGTTCTTTAAAATTAGGGAGTTATTAAACTGACAGCAAACGGAATTCTCATGCTGTCAGAATAGTCACTCCCCCAACGAGCTCTGGTAACCTTAATCACTCGCAGAAATACAACTACTGGTGTCTCACGTAAGGCGAAGGTACTTCCCCAGTCAGCCAGCTCAATTTTATTAAGCAATCTCAATATGTTCCTCTCAATATGTGCAACTAGAATCATAACGTTTTAAAAGTGCTTGAAAAAGTTTATTTGAAATAAAAACCTTTTTGATTTTTGATTTTGATTCTCGACCCGTTTAGCTCAGCGGTAGTTAACGCTGCCTGCCTTGCTATGGGTCCCGGGTTCGAATCCCGGTAGGGACAAATGTTTGTGTGATGAGCATCAACATTTGTTTCCGAGTCATGGATGTATCTATGTATAATATGTATGTATTTACAAAAAAAAAGTATATATGTAGTATATCAACTAACTAGTATCCGTAACACAAGCCTCGTTGCTTACCACGGAACTAGATGGCGCTGTGTCATAATGTCCAGGAATATTTATTATATTTATTTATTTTATTTATTCTCTAATATACTAATATCGATAAGCTAAGTAACTTCCTAAGTATTAATTAAAAATAAAAGGACGGGGACAACGTAGTTATGTAATTATCATCGCGATGTGGCAGTTATCTTGTGAGATCTGATCTGATTCCTAGGTGGAGCAAAGAGTTTTTAGCACCTCCTCTTTTTTATGAGACAGCTCGGATTTCGAATTTGAGCCATGTTAATTTAGCCTCTAAACACATATAGAGCGAATATCAGTACATCTCTGCTTACCCCGCCGGGAATACATGCTTAATAGTATCGTACTCATACATACAACAAAATATAATTAAATTGTATGTAAGCTGCAATTACATTACATATTACAAACACAACAGATAAAAATACTATCATACAACGCTAATATCCTGTATAAAGAAATCGATTAAAATTCGTCCCGAATAGCCGCATCACTATTCGGGCCGCGTAACCGAAAACCCGGTCAGTTACCGAAACTGGTATAATCGGTATGGACCGGTCGCAACTCTAATGGGGCTACTTTTTCGTTGCCCCCAAAAAGAGGTTGATTAATTCGAGTTAAGGTCAAGACAGACAGTAACGGAGAGCTAGTATCTTAAATGATAAGTTTTTATATAGGACGCTTGATATTAAGGATAGTGCGGCAAACTAGTTATCAGTATAGTACCCAGTATCTTTATAGGTACCTAACAAACCTAATAACAACAAATTTAGAAAAAGAAATGAATATGACGCAAAGTAAAAGAATTGTGAGATTTTCTAGTGGTCTATAAAGTTAATGGTCTACGTTTTCGAAGACAAATGTAGACTGCAGAAATGTTTGCTTAGTACGGGAATCAAACCCGCATATTGCCGCACAAGTCGATAGCTAAACTCTCAAACTCATCGACTCGTCATTATGAAAAGTCAATGCCATTTGGACGCTTTCATTTTCGATACAGTAATACTTTGTTAAATGTAAATCGCCTTTTACTTTAGTTGGCAGTTAAAAACACTAATTATTCGCGTACTTATACTGGTGTTATTAACATTGTTTTATATGTACCTAATTAAAGGGAAAAATAACGGTACCGACATATATTAAATTAATTTAAAATAAAACTAAAATCGCCTGCAATTTTTGGTATAATTAACATTTATACTAGTTTCTTGTCATGTTTTGAATTAGTTCTTATTAGGTGTTGAAATAGAGAAAAAACAAGAGAAAGAATTTAACTGCCCGACTCGGAAAGTACCTTCGTCTTACAGAAGACCGCAGTGAAGTGACTCTGCGAGTGAGTAAGTTGGCCACAGCTCGTTAGTGGAGTGACTATCCTGACAGCTTGGGCATACCGTTTGTCATTCTCATTGTATAAAAAAAACTCCAAACAAAGCAAATCTGCAAACGGTTCTCTCAATCAAGTATTTTTTTCTAAAAAAACACGGTTCGGCTTCACGCAGGTCATCATCATCAACCTATTACAGTCCCATTGTTGGGCACGGGTCTCCTGTCATTCTCTGTCTCCGTGGTAGCCCAGTGCGGGTTGGTAGCCTTCACACGCCATCGAGAACATCTCAGGAGTTCAGCTTTCCTCACGATGTTTTCCTTCGCCATTTGGGAATATGATAAATGATAAAAAATGCAGTGGTAATATACATAACACTCTTTTTAAATATAAATGGGGAAAATTGTCCAGAATTTAGATACTTTATTTATTAGATAAAGACTATTTTATGTATTTAGTTAAAAATAGTAAAAAAAACATCATCATTTCAAGGCCATTTCAGACTTTTACCTACATTGTTAGGCTCGCATATTGTAAACGAAAATATCTCTAGGTATTTTAAAAAAGACTGATTCTCCGAGTTTGTTTCGGCATTTCTCCTCAGAGGTCCTAATGCCTGCTAGATCCTTAAATAACCTTATAAGTGACTTGTAAAAGTGTTTTCAAAAGATATATTCACATAAATAAATATTATTTATCGATGCTAACTTCCAACGCTGAATCACTATAAATCTTGGATTGAATCACCGGTTTTCTACATCTCTTTCATTCTTTATAACCAAATCTAATAAATCAACCAGTCTTCAGTATATGTATGTAATTCAATAAATCCTTTGAGCTCGTTTGACGACTCATTACCTCAGCAGTTTTATTGGCTGCATTCTGCAGTAAAAGGTTCAAATCCAGGGGTAAATATTTGTGTAATGAGCATGAATATTTGTACCTAATTCATGAACTCTTATATGTATAATATGTATGTATTTAGAAAAAAAAAACGATGTAGTGTATAGACCATCTAGTATCATCAGTAACACTTAACCTTCTTAACCACTTAACCTTAACGTAAATAAAAAAACGGTTAAGAGCGAGTCGCATCATTTACCGGCTACCTGTCGCCTTTATTAATACAGAGCAAAATACGGCAAAAAAAAATTGCGTTGATTGTATTAGAGCTCCCCTTACTAATTTTATTATATTTTTAGTATTTGTTGCTATAGCGGCACCAGAAATACAACATCTTTGAAAATTTCGACTGTCTAGCTATCACGGTTCATGAGATACAGCATGGTGACAGACACACCAACGTGGAGACTTAGTAATAGGTCCCGAAGGCGCCCTTTGGGTACGAAACCCGAAAAAACAATAAATCTTTTGAGCTCATTTCTGGTTCGACATCCATAAACGCGAGTTCTCTCTGCCCACCCAAATTCAAACACAAAGGGTTGTTAAATCGTCAAACTCATTACCGATCCTCATACATCGTTAAACATTACTCATTGGAGTACGGGCGATCTGATAAGTTTGGAATTTAAACCTGAGTTTACAGTTTTGTGCCCTCGAAAGTAAATGTGGAGTTTTAACGCGTTGTCAGGCGACTGGAACGAAGGAACTGTGATTCTAGACTTCCTTTTTGGGTTTGTTGAAATCCTCTGTTTCGTTGGTCAAGTGGCATAAGTGCGAATGTTGAACGTGATGTTTAAGGTTCGATTCCCAGGAGGAAAGTGTTATTAGACGACCAGAAAAGCCCAGGTAGTTAACACCGCCTTCTGTGTTACGGGTCCTGGTTTCAAATCCCGGTGTTTGTGTGATGAGAGATATTTGTATCCGAGTCATGGATGTATCTATGTATAATAAGTATGTAATTACAAAAAAACGATATATGCAGAATATCAACCTTCTAGTATCCGTGACACAAGTTTCGTTGCTTAGTTTGGAACTACTTAGATGACAGTGCTGATGTCTTTCTGTCAGATCTGCATAAATTATGATAAAAATATAAATTGTAATGACAATAATAAGAATTTTATTTATATACATAGTATGATATGCTTTAATAAAATGTGGAACCAGAATTATGTACCTATATTTATTTTTGTAAAGTATAAAGGTTTAGAAATATGAATATTAATTTCATAGATTCGTCAATTAGATATTGAAATAATTTTTGGATATTATCGCGGTATATTAATATTATATTAATCATCATCATCAAAAATCTATATGCAACAAACGTGGTAAAAACACAAACATTTGTAAAACCGATATCACAAAAGAACTAACAAGACAATGGCCACTTTAATCAAATTGTACAAACCGTCCAAGTCAATACGGCTGTTAGAAAGCAAACGCATAGGTCACTGAAAGTGAAAACGCCACAGAATAGAAACGTGCCGTACGATCCGTAACTACAGGTGTTTGACTAACTGGGTCTGTTGTGAGCGCGGTTTGTAGGTTATGTAAGCTACATTTGGGGTAATTTTTGGTAATTTCGGGGTCATTGCGATTAAAAATGGGTCAAGACTATTATATATAGGTCTGTAGCGAGATATATTTTTAGTAAATATTGTGTAACCGCGGTTTGTACTTATTTAACCTAAATTTGAATTATTTTTTAATAATTGTGGGGTCATTGTGATTAAAAATGGGTCAGTCAGGACTTTTATGTTTTATTTGAATCAACTAGGTCTGCAGTGATCTGTAAATTTTTGTACTTAAATATTTAATGGGTTTGTAGGTTATGTAAGTTACGTTCGGGGGTATTTGTTGATAATCGTGGGGTCATTGTGAATAAAAATGGGTCAGTCAAGACTCTTCTGTTTCATGTCAATCGTCAACTGTATAAATAGTCAGCTTTTAATTGTCGAAATAAATCTGTGTATAATGAGCGCAGTTGGTATGTTATGTAAGATGAATTTGGGGTAATTTTGGATAACTATAGGGTTATTATCATCAACCCATTTACTTTCCCATTGCTTGGCACAGGTCTCTCCTTAGAATAAGGGCCGGTTAGGTAATAAGTTGTCTAAGGTAAGGTGACCAGATCAAATCAAAGTTATTATGTCAGTATGATAATTATAAGCATGAAGATATTATTTAATTTTCTTTAAGTTCAGCTTTTTATTATGCTTCATTTCTTTTCCTGTCATCCGGTTCGCCTCTGAATTTACAACCGAATTTTAGCGACTTTCTCTACAATGCATTCCGTTAACATTTATCATATACATGTTAGGTATATGCATCATACAGATTTCAATTGGATAAGTAAAATTTCTATCTGAGTCATGACTATCTGCGACGGTTTACTTGTACCTACATTGTTCCGTCAAAACAAACAATACTAAAATGTTGCGAGTATATATTAAAATCACACTTTTTCTATTTGTTTTGAATGGTAAAGACAAGTGACGAGTCCATATTTTGTCTTTTTAGTAGTTATCTTTCTCTCTCATACACACATACACACGAAACACACCAACTTATTTTATTGTCCCACTGCAGCAGTGGGACAATAAACCGTGGCCAGCAGCTAGCCACGGGTCTCATGTGAAAAGAAACTCCCTATTTTTTTGAGGTCTTCAAAATAGGAGTTTTAATATGAGAAAATAGGTTTTTATCGGGGTCATCGCCAATGGTGTTGCAAACGTATGTTTTTTGTATGGTATATAAAAAAAAGTCGGCATTAAAATAATATGAGCAGACCACCATAAAATCCGTAAAAAGTAGCTGTATTTCGCTTAGTTTGAAAGTTAATGTATGAAAAACAAAGCCTACCTAATTACGCTAATTTAATAAACATAACATGTTGACATTTATGATAAACAGAGCATACAGATAAATGTTTACTTATTCTGTTGACTTAAACCAGTGAAAGTTTAGAAATTGACATACAAATTGAATTAGGTACTCATTATTATGTGCACGCGAATCTCTTCTACCGCCCAGCAACGGAGAAAATCGGAGGTCATGCGTTTAGATGCGTATGTGTGTAGTACAATCTAGGTCTTGTGGTCGTAAAGTACGACTGCTAAGCTAGGAGTTCTTGGGCTCGATCCCCGAGTAAATTATTATTGGGAATTTCTATGAAATTTAAATCACTAGTGTCATCACTTTAGCTACTGATAATGATATACGTATGTTTCAGTAAATTGATGTTTTGTTAGGAAAATGTGCACATATTACTACCGCGTTTTTCCATAACAGGAACTTTTTAGGAGGAGATTTGTTTCTAGGTTATATTATAATATTGTCGGCACTATAGGTCTAATATAAAGAACCAATTGTCTTAGAATTTATATTATATTGTTTGTACATGACTGTTTGATGGCAAAATAAAAAGAAAAAAAAACTCAGTATCAGCTCGTTCAGTTCGTTCAGTACTCGTTATCAGAGTTTGGATTCGTGTCAGTTGGTGGCAATCAATCCGTTGTCAATTCTACTGAGGTAGGTATTTTTTCAGTTGTTTAGTATGGTCATTATCTGTTAATAATATATCAAAATTAGTATAGTAAGAACTCTTTTATGTAGCAACAGCCTTTTGTTAACTTCTCTATTCTTGGTTTAAAATTAAAACGATTTTTTTCTTGCGCTGACTCTCAAACTGTAAATACGTGTTTTATTTTAGGTTATGGGCCCAGACAAAAGTCTCATAATCCTCTCGCGACAGAAAGTTATCTCACTGTGTTATTGCTTAGTGTGGACCGTTATTTCGTCCAAATTAAGACAATATAAAAATACCGAAGTTTCGTAGTGATTCGTGGACAATGGCTACTAATCAGAACTACATGGTGAACGTGCCTAAGTTGAAGGGCCGTGAGAACTATAGTGAATGGTGTTTTGCAGTAGAAAACGTCCTGGTGTTGGAAGGCATGCTAAAATGTATTAAACCGGAGCCAAACCAACCAGTTACAGGAGTCGAAGAGGATGCACGTACGAAAGCTAAAATCATTTTGATGATTGATCCATCTATCTACGTACACATAAAGAATGTTACTACGACTAAAAGCCTATGGGATAAGTTGAAATCATTATATGATGATTGTGGATTCACTAGAAGAATCAGTCTACTTAGAAATCTCATTTCTGTGAGGCTAGAAAATTGTGACACAATGTCGTCGTATGTAACGCAAATTGTGGAGACTGGGCAAAAGTTGGCAGGAACAGGATTTAACATAAGTGATGAGTGGATCGGGTCATTGTTGCTTGCTGGTTTGACTGAAAAATTTTCTCCGATGATAATGGCCATCGAACATTCTGGAATGACGATTTCCACCGACGCCATTAAGTCCAAATTGTTGGATATGGAACCCGAAAATAAAGAGGTAGATGGCGCATTTGCTGCATTTCGGAAATACCAACATAAAAATAATGACAAGTATGTCAGAGGAAATTACAGTGGAGGACAAAAGTCAAAGTCAAATGTCAATGTTAACAAGCAAATAAAGTGCTACAAGTGTAAACAAATTGGACATTACAGGAATCAGTGCACAAAACCCGATAAAATCGAAATGAAAAGCACAGAAAACTCATCGAATGTTACCAACGCATTTAGTGCAGTATTTTTGAATGGTTTTTATAGTAAAACTGATTGGTATGTCGATTCTGGAGCGAGTGTTCACTTGACAACCAATAAACATTGGATAAAAAATTCGTCATATGAATGTCTTCCGAAAGAAATCGTAGTTGCAAATAAAAACAAGGTACCTGTTATGTGTCGAGGTGATGTGCAGATCACGACTTGCACGAAAGAAAGCAACTATGACGTGACTGTAGAAGGAGTGTTATGTGTGCCCGATATTACCACAAACCTTCTATCTGTAAGCCAGTTAATCAGCAAGGGAAACAAAGTGTCCTTTACAAACGATGGTTGTGAGATATACAACAGATTAGGAACATTGGTAGCGACAGCTGTACTCATGAATGGAGTGTACAAACTAAACACAGTTGATTTCATGGTTGCCGCAGCGATAACCAGTGATACTTGGCATCGAAGACTAGGACACGTGAATAACTTATATTTAAATAAAATGGTTAATGCCGTTAATGGTTTGACAGTTGACAAGAAAACTGAGATCAGCAAGAATTCTTGTACAGTTTGCTGCGAAGGTAAACAGAGTCGCTTACCTTTTCCTAGTAATGGCAACAGGAGCACTGAACTATTGAATGTGGTTCATGCAGACATCTGTGGGCCAATGGAGAATATTTCCATGGGAGGATCGAGGTATTTCATTCTTTTTGTTGATGATTACAGTAGAATGACTCATATATATTTCTTAAAAAATAAAAGTGAATCCTTTCAATGTTTCAAGGATTATAAAGCTAAGGTTGAGAACAATCTCAATAAAACAATCAAGGTTTTGAGAAGCGATAATGGTAAAGAATTTTGTAATCGTGAATTTGATAATTTCCTTAAGAAAATGGGAATAATTCACCAGAAAACTAACCCATATACGCCGGAACAAAACGGCTTGTGTGAGAGAATGAACCGGACTATAGTTGAAAAAGCTAGGTGTCTTTTATTTGAAGCTGATTTGGATAAGGGATTTTGGGCTGAGGCATGTAATACTGCTGTTTATTTGCAGAATCGAATAATATCACCTGCATTGCAAGACAGAACACCATATGAAATATGGACGCAGATTAAGCCAGATATCAGCCATCTCCGAATATTTGGAAGCACAGTAATGGTACACGTGCCAAAAGAAAAAAGACTCAAATGGGACAAGAAGTCAGATAAATGTATTCTAATTGGTTATTCTGAAGAAACAAAGGGATACAGAGTTTATAATCCTAACACACGTAAGATTACCACGAGTCGTGATGTTATTATTATAGAGAAAAATACAGCACAGGATGCAGTAGTCTCTCAAGAAAATAATGTCTTATGTCAGCTTGAGGAATTACCTAAGAAGAAAAATGTCATAGAGACAAGTCCAGATTCAGTGGGGGACTTATCAGATGACAGTTCTTATACTTCTGTGTCCGACGACTCCAAAGACATTACTTTTGTGCCAAGTGAGAATGATGACTCTGAAGATTGTGTGCCTGTTGAAAGAGAACACAACAGTAGGTCACGAAGAAAACCAGATCGATATGGTTTCTCAAACGTGTGTGTGGACACTACGGATGAACTATCTTTGGAGGATGCACTGCAGGGGCCTGAAAAACAAAATTGGCTAGAAGCTGTGAACGATGAGCTTCAGTGTTTTGACGACAATCAAGCTTGGGAGCTAGTAGAAGCACCAGATAAAGCAACCATTGTTAAGTGTAAATGGGTTCTTAAAAAGAAAATTGATACTGACAATAGTATTCGATATCGTGCAAGATTGGTTGCAAAGGGCTGTAGTCAGAAATATGGGATAGACTTTAATGAAACCTTTTCTCCAATGGTAAGATACACTACATTAAGACTATTGTTTGCTCTTTGTTCTCAAATGAATCTAGATACTGCACATTTAGATGTTAAAACAGCCTTTCTTAATGGTGAACTGGAGGAAACCATATATATGCAAAAGCCAGATTGTTTTCCTATTTCTGATGACGATAAAAACAAAGTGTTATTACTTAAAAAGGCTATATATGGTCTCAAACAGTCCTCTAGGGCTTGGCATAAGAAGGTGGATAACTGTATGATTGAGAATGGTTATAAAAAATCGAAAATTGAACCCTGTTTATATACAAAAGTAGTCAATAATAAGAAAACTATGGTTACCCTGTATGTCGATGATTTTTTCATATTTACAAATGACAATGTGGAGATGAAACATTTAAAATCTATTTTAAGTTTACAGTTTAAAATAAAGGATTTGGGTGAAATAAAACACTGTCTTGGCATGAATGTTAATATTGATAGGAATAAGAATATTGTTACTTTAAGTCAAGAAAATTATATAGATCAGCTGTTACGTAAATTTAATATGGCAGAATGTAAAGTTGTTAATACACCTATGGATGTAAGATTAAATATTGAAAAAGGTGTAGATACAAATTGTGAAATTCCATATCAGCAACTTATAGGCAGTTTAATGTATCTAGCTGTTCTTACTAGGCCAGACATAGCATATTCTATTAGTTATCTTAGTCAATTTAATAATTGTTATAGTAATCAACATTGGTCATATGCTAAAAGAATATTAAAATACTTAAAGAAAACTAAGAATGTTGGCTTAAAATATTCTAAGTCTGGTAATGTAGACATTAAAGGTTATGTTGACGCCGATTGGGCAAATGATCCTTATGATCGGAAATCTTATTCTGGTTATTGTTTTATGTTAATGGGATCAGTTATTTCTTGGGGCTGTAAAAAGCAGAGATGTGTAGCACTCTCCAGTACAGAGGCAGAATATAATGCTATATCAGAAGCTTGTAAAGAAGCTGTATATCTTAAAAATTTGCAATTAGAAATTACTGGCAGATTGTATACCATTGATATGTTTAATGACAATCAGAGTGCATTGAAGTTGTCAGTAAATCCTATATTCATCATTATTGTCGTGAAGTTGTTTTAAATAAAATCGTTTATCTGGATTATTTACCGACAGCTGACATGCCAGCGGATATTTTTACCAAAAGTTTGTGTCCAACTAAACATTATAAATTTATGTCTATGTTAGGCATTGAACCTGTGATATTTTGAAGTGGGGGTGTTAATAATATATCAAAATTAGTATAGTAAGAACTCTTTTATGTAGCAACAGCCTTTTGTTAACTTCTCTATTCTTGGTTTAAAATTAAAACGATTTTTTTCTTGCGCTGACTCTCAAACTGTAAATACGTGTTTTATTTTATTATCTAACTAAGCTTTATTTACATACGACCTATGTGGTCTAGTGGTTCGAGTACCGGACTGCTGATCACGAGGTCGTGGGCTCGATTCCCACGGGACACAAATATTTATGTGATGAATATAAGTGTTTGTGTTCGTCTGGGTGTTTCCTATGTATTATAAGTATGTATTTACAAAAAATATATATAAGTATTATATCCATTGCCTATTACCCATAGTACAAGCTCTGCTTAGTTTGGGATTAGATGGTGCTGTGTAAAATGTCGCAAAATAGGGAGGAGGATGTCCAGCAGTGGACGTCCTCCAGTTGACATGATGATGATGATGTCACAAAAGTGGCAGACAAGTTTACGCCCCGCCTGATGGTAAGCGGTTACCGTAGCCTATAGACGTTTGCAACACCAGACGTGTAGCTCGCGTGTGGCCGAACCTGTAGAAGCCATTTATGTTTTTTAAAATAAGAGAGTTACTAAACTGACAGCAAACGGAATTCCCATGCTGTCAGAATAATCACTCCCCTAACGAGTTCTGGTAACCTTACTCACTCGCAGAAACACAACTATTGTTGTTTTATTGTGGCCTTCTCTAAGGCGGAGGTACTTTCCCCAGTCGGGCAGCTCAATTTGAGCGAGGAATCTCACTATACTCTACATCTCGATAACACTAATTATACCTTCTAGTATCCGTAGCACAAGTCTCCTTGCCTTAGCTCGGAACTAGCTGGCGTTGTATATATGTATTTGCAGATATATATTTATTTACTAGCTGCCTTCCGCGGCTTTGCCCGCATGGTATATAGATATAAAGTAGCCTATGTGTTAATCCAGGTAATAAACTACATGTATGCTGAATTACATTCAAATCTGTTAAGCGGTTTTCACGTGAAAGAGTAACAAACATCCATACTTACAAACTTTCGAGTTTATAATATTAGTAGGATTACTACATGTCAATTAGAAAAACATATTCATTTAAACACGTAATTATTATTATTGTAGTCAGGGACCGTCCGGATACTCCTTCAAAGGGTTTTTGAAGGGGTTTTTTTAAGCGCTTCAAAAATAAACCCCGTGATACATGTTACACCGTCGAACGGGTTTAATTTAAGCGCTTCCGAACAGGTAACCCTTTCAAAACCCTGTAACACTGTAACAGGGTAACCCATTCCAACCGACAACATTGTAATATGCACCCTTTGGGAATCGACATTAGTTTGAAAATTGCATAACTTCAACCGCAAATCTTACCTCCCGGCCGGCGGCGGCGGCGGCCCCTTTGATGCGAATATCGAGCGGTCGGTAAACATGGACGAATATTATAGGTATTAAAGTCTTATACTTACGAAAATATTAGAAATCGAAATTATAATAATTGTCTAAATTATTTTACAGTTCAATATTACTTGTCGCACATGTTACATACATTACGTGTTTAATATGAATTATTAGATTTGAATATGAATTTAATTAATAGTTCTGATTCAGTAAAATAAAAAATATTTTTTAATAATAGTTCAATGGTACATATTATATTATTTCATTTATACATTAAGTTGCAACCTAACCTAATTACTATAATAATATTGGGGGGGGGGGAGCTACTATACCATCTACGGGTGCAAATATAAAGATACAGGTTTTTCGGTATGTCAGTACCGTTCGGTAACTACTGATAGGTGCTGGTTAAACCACATAATAGAAACAGGTAAATCTGTTCTTAATTACCAACGTCTGCCCTGTAATTTATGTCTTTTGTCCCACAATTCCCACAAAGGTGCTTAAGCAAATACCAATGCTATCAATACTTCGCAATCCATATCCATTTTCACGAGGATAGAAGACACATTACACTGGCAAATGCTTAAACCCCTATAGATCGTTGCAAGTTTCAACCTGTTTAATATGTAATATATTGCATCAAACTAAGATAGAAAATAAAGAAGAAACAATAGGCAATCGAAATCTGCCCACGTTTATATTTCCACCTAACTCTTAAACTTTAATGATATTTACATCAGGTCAATCTAATACCCTGAAAGAATACGACTATTGGTCAATATGCTATGTATAATTTCGAAATAATTTTCCTTCAACTCTTATCCGTTGAGGAGTTGTACCTTCCATCATCAGATCATTCATATGAGATGGTTTTTTTTCAGACGCAAATACTTGAAAAGCTTTGGAGAATACATGTAAAACAAAATCCTAAGTGCCTTTAAAATTTGAGGGCTGTCCTCGATTTCCCTGGGATTCCATCATGAGATCCTGATGTGGTCACAATGGGTGTATCCGTACAGGTTAATCTTTTAAACAACGATAAACAAAGATATAATTTTGCAAATCGTACCTATCTATATAAAAAAAAATATTCCGATGAATTGAGAACCTCCTCCTTTTTAAAGTCAAAGCGGTGCGTCAAGGCAATGACGCACCGCTCGAGTGCCAGTACCCCTACCTACTAACATGCAGCTCAGGCCCGTTAGGTTACCCCGGGTAACACGAATAAAAGCTTTTCGTGAAGGTAACCTCTTGATAGGCTTAAGTCGTTGAAGGGGTTACCCCTTCAAGTGGTTACCACAATGAAGGTGCGCTGGGTTTTAGGGAGGTAACCCGATCAAAAGGTAACCCTGCGATATGGGTTACCCTATGTACGGGTTACCCTGTCAATAGGCTTAACACTTAAGCGGTGTTGTACGGTCCCTGATTGTAGTTTTGTGAAGTTGTTTAAAGAAGAATTTATAAGTTTGTGTGAATATAAAACATTTACAGTAACTTCGTTTGTGGTAAAGATTGGTCAAATGGTCAAGCTATATTTTAGACGTCAAACATTTTTGTACGACACGGTAATGTAACCGGCGACCCGTGACACCGTAACTGAAGGTATAGTTACTGAGTTAACATACCATCACGCCTGTCGTCCTCGAAGGGTTAGGCAGAAGTGTACTAATGTACACCCACATTTCGCCGGTATGTTTTAGGTCCCATGTAATAGGGGACGAGCCTATCCTTCCTATTGCTATTAATCGGACACAAATCCAAACTCCGAGCTAACAGCTCGGAGTTTGGATTCTGAGAATTTCATACAAAAGCTCAATAAGACTTTGCTCGACCTGGGAATCGAACCCAAGACTTCTTGCTTGGCAGTCGCTCTGTACGACCACTACCAACGAGGCAGTTACTGAGTTGTGTCGTGTGATACAATGAACTTATCCCAATCGTGTGTTCTCGTTAACTACACAATTATTTAAGATCAGATCGTGAGATCTAGCATCTGGTATGCGTTTCTATCACGCTCTGTTTAGCAAATAGGGGGACTTCCGTTTACTGGCGTCGTAGGGTGGAGGCACCGGTTGTCGTCCCTGCTGGATTTTGATTAGATCCTTTATTTTTCAATTAATATTGATTTGTTGGTCTCGTGGTGGTAAATGCGACTGCTGGGTAAGTAGTAGGTCTTGGGATTTGTTTGGAAATTCGCTGTGTCAGCTCGGAGTTTAGATTCGTGACCGGTTGGTGGCAAGAGTCTTTGTTACATGGGACCTAAAACATACCGGTGAAATATAGGTATACATATATTGTATATTGGCATCAACAAATTTGGCTTATATTGTATAAAAAAAACCTTAACCTAACCCTTTGGGGACGACAGGCGTGATTGAATATTACTTAGCATAATGTTAGTATGTTACTAAATTCAAGGTAAAGTTTTCATAAGTAATCGGTAGGATGAAAACTGGTGCTTTCACCGTACTGCTCAGATCAATGAGCGTGTGTAGATTGCAGATGATACAATAAGTATAGAGATATCAGATAATATGTTAAGAATTTGCTTATACGGTTCTTTTTTTTTGTTTTCTTCTTTTTAAGAAGGAAAGAAAGAGAGGAATATATTGATTTCGTTCGAAGTCAGGGGTCTAGCGATCACGGGCGTCTCGGTACGCCCATGTATATACGTCTCCCGCATACTGGAAGACGCAGCGTGGGTAGGCCTCGGGCAAGGAGGACCGACGGCCTGGTAAAGGTCGCTGGAATCCGCTGGATAAAGGCGTCGCAGGACCGGTCGTCGTAGACATCTCTGGAGGAGGCTTATGTCCAGCAGTGGACATCATCTAGCTGATATATGATGACAGCCAAATCACAGAATATCTAATAATACATACAGCATGGATTCTCCTCGCTTCCTACCGACGTTATTTACCTCGCCAACGTTCACATGTAACAGACAGTAGTGACAGCTGTCAAATTGACAGTTGAGAGCAATGAAACAGACGCACGTTTTTTCGTGTTTATAAATCACGTTAGTTGTAAAATATGTTATACAGGCATGCTTATGTAGTTCAAAATACAATCGACGCAGGTTTTTTTTAGTTTTTTTTATATCTAAATTCAATAACCGATGTGTTACCCCACAGCTGTCACTTTATTTTTCCTTATAATTAAAGAGGTTTTTGACCGCAGTAACTATTTTATCATCCTTTTGGTAATTACTATTTAATACTCTTTACGTATTTATCACATGCTCAAACGGTGAAAGAAGACATCGTGAGGAAACCTGCATGATTGAGAGATTTGTCTCGATAGTATGTGAAGTCTGCCAATCCGCAGTAGGCTAGCGTGGTGGTCTATAGCTTAATCCCTCTAAAATGAGTGGAGACCCGTGCCCAGCAGTGGGACAATACTGGGTTGATGATGATGACTCTTTACTAAATCACACGCCACATTCTTTCCCTCTCCGCCTCAGAAAACCATAGAGAAACTAATTACTTTATCTTGATCTCTTATTAAAAACAATGAAAGTTGTCGTTTGCTAGCGGTTAACCATTTGTCGTAAAAAGTAAAAGATCAAGTCTACCGTTGGTCTATGGAAAGTGTATCATTTTTTTTCTTGTCACTATTATTTTACAAAACAATGGAATCGCTTGACACTGACAGCTTAGGAACAGTGTTGTTTATTTTATTTTAAACTTTTTAGCTGTACCCGCGCCTCTATTGTAGTTGACATTATAATCTTCCTACTAATATTATAAACGCGAAAGTTTGTAAGGATGGATGGATGTTTGTTACTCTTTCACGCAAAAACCGCTTAACAGATTTGAATGAAATTTAGCTTACATATACCTACTTTATTACCTCGATTAACACATAGACTACTTTTTATCTATATACCATGCAGGCAAAGCCGCGGGAGGCAGCTTAGTCTTAAAAGTATATATGTAGTTGATATACTTATATATACTTTTTTTTGTAAATACATACATATTATACATAGATACATCCATGACTCGGATACAAATGTTTATGCTCATCACACAAATATTTGTCCCTACCGGGATTCGAACCCGGGACCCTTACAAAGAAGGCAGTGTTAACTACCGCTGTACTAATTGGGTCGTCAAACATGTATGTTATGTATGAATCTGTCTGTGTCATACACACATACACACACTTTTTTGATAAAAAAAGGAATTATTATTAGTTAAAACCTGTTAATTCCGTATATAATAATATCGAATTGATTGAATACGGTCATCTTTAGCGTTACGTAAAGTGCCAAACAGTTTAGTCATTTCCAATGCGTGACTCAGTAAGAATGAGAGTGACTTTCACTGGGTGACGTCACCCATTTTTTGTCTTATTACAGTTAGACATGTCATCGGTTTTCTATGGTTTAAGTTAAATAGCTTTTAAGTTATGTCATTAATACACGAACGGAATCTGAAGGAGTGTCAGTCTTTAATAAGTTTATTTGTGACTATATTCTTTTAGAGGAATTTGATTGCTATCAGGTTGAAAATAATCGTATGTGCGCATATAATTCATCATCAATAACTATATTAATTTTGACGACCCATTTAGTCCAGCGGTAGTTAACACTGCCTTCTGTGCTATGGGTCCCGGTTTCGAATCCCGGTAAGGACAAATGTTTATGTGATGAGCATCAACATTTGTTTCAGAGTCTTATATGTATCTATGCATAATATCTAGGTATTTACAAAAGAAAAGTGCATAATTATGTAGTATATCAACCAACTCGATTTAGAAAACGAGATTTCTCGCTTAAATTGAACTGCCTGACTGGAGAAGTATTCAGCCTTACAGAATACCGCAGTGAAACAACAATAGTTGTCTTTCTGCAAGTGAGTAAGGTTGCCAGAGCTCGTTGGGGGAGTGACTATTCTGATAGCATGGGAATTCCGTTTGCTGTCAGTTTAGTAACTCTCTATTTTAAGAAACGGTTTCTACGGGCTTTGGCAACGCATTTTTAAGCTTCTTCATCTATGGCCGGCGGTGATCACTTACCATCAGATGAGCCTCCTGCCCCATTGCTCCCTTATAACCATAAAAAAGAAGCTAATAAACCACTTCAAAAAGTTTCTACAAAATTTACCTTCAAGAATAAATACAAGTGATACTTAGTGACCATCTGCTAAAACCTTTCACCTAACAACTTACCCATACATAACAGTAATCAAAGCTAGGAGGAATAACTGTCAGGAAGTGGCATACAGCCAATCAAGCTTTCTCAAAATCGATTGAACTTGAATCGATACTAAAGTGTGTCCGATTTCGAAAGCGAGAACTCGATTGGAATTTATAAACGAATCGGTGTTCAATAAAACCTTGACCTAGACCCTCCTTGGTTTGTGTAACTTTTTATTCCTATAGTAAATGTTGACTTGCAGATGCTTAAGCGTTTCATCTGAGTTCACTAAATTAAATTCAAATATTTATCCCATGCTCAAACGGTGAAGGAAAACATCGTGAGGAAACCTGCATGCTTTTTATTAGACAGGTACCAGTGGTCAGAATTAGACAGAAACTGGAGATTTCCTGCGAGTCCATCTCTTTTTTAACCGACTTCAAAAAGGAGGAGGTTCTCAATTCGTCGGAATCTTTTTTTTATGTATGTTCACGAATTACTTCAAAACGCCTGGATCGATTTGCAAATTTTTTTTTTGTTTAAAAGGGTATACTTCACAGATGGTCCCATTGTAACCACATCACGATCTGATGATGGGATCCCAGGGAAATCGAGGGCAACCCTCAAATTTTATAGGCAATTATCACGTTTTGAATATATTTACTAAAATTGTTCCAGTATTTGTGTCTGACAATCATCATTTGAGGTTGATGAGCTGATGATGGAAGGTAGAACTCCTCAACAGTTAAGATTTAAAAGAAAATTCTTTCATTTATAAGCATTTATTACATTTACATGTATTCTCCAAAGCTGTTCAAGTATTTGCATCTGAAAATCAACTTCTCATGTTTCTCATTTCATAATTATAAGTATTTATGGATCGATAGTTGTATTCTTTCAGGCTATTAGATTGACCTGATATGAAAACTTTAATATATACAACACTAAAAAGAATAAAATAAATTAACTTTAAAAAAAAAGAAAAACCAACTTCAAAAACTAAAAAGCAAAAAATAACTTCATACTGTTTTACCTTTTTTTTAGTTTTAAAGGTATGATGTCGGTGCCGATGATGTGGTGGTTTTAATCACCCTGCTCAAGGTCACTCGTGGTGAGTGTACTTACTATTACGTTTGGCTTGGCACCAACTTCATACCTTTAAAACTAAAAAAAAGGTAAAACTGTATGAAGTTATTTTTTGCTTTTTAGTTTTTGAAGTTGGTTTTTCTTTTTTTTTAAAGTTAATGTTTCCTTTTGATTCCCGATGTATGGGGACAACACTTTTCCAACGGCAAAGTTAAGTTTGTCCCTCAATCCACATTACTTTACTAACTCAGGAGTTTGTAAGGAACCCTAGGACATCACAATTACAAACTTTGAAACATAACCAACTATGGTTTTGTTTCACAATGTTTTATCACACCGTGAAAATGTAATCGTTTTGGAACCGAAACGTGGTAATTTAGAATAACTGACGACTCGGTGGCGCAGTGGCTGAGCGATCGGTTTGCGCGTCACGGGTTGCGGGTTTGAACCCCGCACGGAGCTAATATTTATAAGTTCTACACGTAGTTGTTCAGAATCTGGGCGTTTATGTGAAAATTTGTGTTTATAAAAGCACCCACGACACAGGAGAAAATCCTAGTGTGGGGCAACGTTTAAAAAAAAATGTATGTAAAAGGTAGGTTAAAAAATTAAAAATTGCCAAGTGAAAAAAATATTTGCCCCGCCCGATTCGGCCGCAGTCGCCAACTCGCCACTTATCAATGACGCGCGGGCGCCGGGCGGTGTTAGCGGCGCGGCAACTAACCGACCGGCGGGCGCGCGGCGAGTCCGTTTGGTCACCTATGGTCAGCAGATCATATACCAAATTTTTTTATTACTCTACTAATTAATCTAATTATCCTAAGTTGCCACGGTTCCAAAACAATTACAATTTCACGGGGTATATAAGGAAATTAATATTGTCAACAGACAGAATACTTCAGAATATACACTTAGTTTCCACAAAGCCCGAATATAATCTAATATATAAAATTCTCGTGTCACAGTTTTCGTTGCCATACTCCTCCGAAACGGCTTGACCGATTTTGATGAAATTTTTTGTGCATATCCGGTATCTATGAGAATCGGCCAACATCTATTTTTCATCCCCCTAAAAGTTAGGGGTAGTCCACCAACCCCTATAATGTGGCAAAATAACGTTTGCTGGGTCAGCTAGTGAATATATAAGAAATTAATACTCCTATTTTAAAAAATCCTCTAGTGACCTTATAATTATTGTCTCCTATAGGAAATCGACTTTTTATCTTGTTAATATAAGGTTATACCCACAAAGGGTACAACCTATTTCAAAAATTCTTTAATCGTCTTTGGGGAGACCGAATAATTGTTCGCCGCAGATCAAGTAGTTTCGCGTGTAACGAAACCATAGCGCGATCTAATTCGACGCCAACGCCATCTATCGAACTAAAGAGTCAACTTAGATCTTGATGTTGACAAAATATTCTTTCTTTGTTAAGTCAGCTTATGCCAATTCAACACAAATTCCGCTGCCCTTTATAACAAAATAAATAAGGTAATTAATATCTATCCTATGACTATTAAAGACTGCAAGAAGGCAGTGCAAATCCACACACACATTTAGTAAAAGTTCAAGTCTTACCGTTTTCGTCAAGATTTTAAATATAGTTAGAATTTACTCATTATTTTCTTGTTTATCTTTTCTTTTTCTCTTTGTATACCACTTTTTCCATTTATAATTTGTCATTCTTTACTTAAAAGGAGGTCCCCGTGTAAGATTTACTGTAAAAGTTGTACAAGTTTCTGCAATAAACTATTTTCATTTTTATTGAATACTGATGACATATTTATTTATTTAATTCACAACTTATACTAGCATTATAGGTTACAAATTCGCTAGTATAGTAACTTACATACTTATACTTACATATTTTAGTGGTAGTCAAAAACTCATAAGGGCTGATAACTATGGGGGTAGCCAGCATTTTAAAGGCGGCAGAAGTGAATAGACAAAGTACCTATTTTTTTTATGATGATAAGGGGGCAAACGAGCAGGCGGCTGACCTGATGGTAAGTGATGACCGCCGCCCATGAACATTTGCAACACCAGGGGCTTGCAAATGCGTTGCCAAACCCCTTAGAAACCGTTCAGCTTTCTTATAGGGAGTTACTGAACTGACAGCAAACGGAATTCCCATGCTGTCAGAATAGTCACTCCCTCAATGAGCTCTGGTAACCTTACTCACTCGCAGAAAGACAACTATTGTTGATTCACTGCGGTCTTCTGTAAGGCGGAGGTACTTCCCGGTCGGGCAGCTCAGTTTGAGGGAGAAATCTCGCTATGCCCTACCGCCTACAAATACCTAATAATTATAGAGTAAAAAATATTATTTCAAAGTTAACCTGCGAGGGTTCTGGCTGAGTCTAGCTTAAATGTAATTTTTTTTGTTATTTATTTAGTAGCAAAAATCTACATTATTTTTCGCCAAACGTTCTTCTTCATGAGATTTAAATAAATAATATCTGGACATTATGACGCAGCGCCATCTAGTTCCGAGCTAAGCAACGAGGCTTGCGTTACGGATACTAGATGGTTTATATACTTCATGTATATTTTGTTTATAAATATTTACAAATTATAATACATCAATATCTTCTTATATAGTTAGATATATGTATATTACTAGTTGACCCAGCAAACATTGTTTTGCATTATAGGGGTTGATGGCAGAAGAGTGAAAATTTAAGGTTACTTATAAGTATTTTTTTAATGCCAAATCATAAAAAAAAACAAAAGTAAAATATTTTGTCAACAAAAAAGAAAAATTATCTGGTGAGGGACATCCATATCACCTAGGGGTATAAAAAATAGCCTGCGACCGATTCGAATAAATGACTTACTTACTTACTTACTTACTCAAAACTACTAAATATACATACATCATTTCATAATAATTCGTCCCAGTGGCGTAGCGTGGGTATTTGCCGCCCGGGGCCGTCAGGAAATTTGACGCTCCTTTTCTAGTAGTATAAAAACGACGTGGCAGTTGATGCCGCCCCCATTTAAGGAAAACAACTTCTTATCTTATTGATATGAGGATGTACCACAAGGGGTACACCCTCCTTCAAAAATTCTTTAACGTTCTAGGGGCGACAGTGCCATGGTTCGCCGCAGATCAAGTAGTTTCGCGTGTAACGAAACCATAGCGCGATCTAATTCGACGCCAACGCCATCTATTGAACTAAAGAGTCAACTTAGATCTTGATGTTGACAAAAAACTGCTTAGCCCAAAAGACAATTCAACACAAATTCCGCTGCCCTTTATAACAAAATAAACAAGGTAATTAACATCTATCCTATGACTACTAAAGACTGCAAGAAGGCAATAGTTCAATGGTTAAAAGTTAAAACTAAAGACCTATGAAGACATTGACTTATTACCCGTTCCCAGTAGTGGGACAATGTGTTGATGATGAAGATACTAATGTGTCCATGGAATACTAAAACTTAGTTCGGTATTATAAAAGTGAAGACTTGTAATTTGTTGTAAGTTTACTTTACTATTATTGCCCTGTCGGATTAGCAATATATCTTCCATATTAAATAAATAAATAGGCTTACATATGTAAGTATTACTATATTAATAGGCGGATCATTAGATCCGAGAACCGCCTGCTAAGTAGCGAAAATTGACATTATTTTTCAGCAGACATACTTTTTCATCATCATCATTATCATCATCAGCCCATACTCGTCCACTGCTGGACGTAGGCCTCCCGTAGTGATCGCCACCGAGTATTCGATCTTCGGCTCACACACTTCTTAATGAGATTTAAATAAATATGTCCGGACATTATGACACAGCGCCGTCTAGTTCCGATATATACTACTCTATATACTAGCTGACCCAGCAAACGTTGTTTTGCCACATTATAGGGGTTGGTGGACTACCCCTAACTTTTAGGGGGATGAAAAATAGATGTTGGCCGATTCTCATAGATACCGGATAAGTACAAAAAATTTCATCAAAATCGGTCAAGCTGTTTCGGAGGAGTATGGCAACGAAAACTGTGACACGAGAATTTTATATATTAGATGTAAATTTTTGTATTACCCCGAGGGCTCTACAATACTAGACCTGTTGTATGGCTAGTTATTTATCTCATCTCATCATCATCATCAAAAGACGGACATCAGAAAACGGGACCTTATTACTAAGACTACGCTGTCCGTCCGTCCGTCTGTCTGTCACCAGGCTGTATCTCAAGAACCGCGATAGCTAGAACCGCTTTAACAAAAAATACTAAAAACAAAATAAAATCAATATTTAAGGGGGCTCCCATACAACAAATGCGATGCTTTTGCCTTTTTTTACTCTATATCAATAAAATAACAGTTATGCACTTGAAAGATTCACAAAATACTCTATTATATTTTTATTCTTACTTAATTAATAATAATAATGTATTTGTATGCCAGCTTAAATATTTAAGCTGGGCTCGCATACAAATACACCATTTTATGCCCAGTTTTGTACGGTCAACTGAACATGAATACAATACATCGTGAGAGAGTACGACTCGCACTTGGCCAGATAAATTTATAATAATATAAGGTCATACCAGAAAGGGCACAACCTCCTTCAAAAATTCTATTATCAGAAGTGGGATAGGTCGAGGTCGCTTGTAGACCTCTTCCAAAGTTGCCCATGTTCGCCGCAGGTTAAGTAGTTTCGCGTGTAACAAAACCATAGCGCGATCTAATTCGACGCCAACGCCATCTATCGAACTTAAGAGTCAACTTAGAACTTGATGTTGAAAAATATTCGTTCTTTGGATGGATGACCATATTAATAATATTAACACATTTTGCAAAATGCTAAATCTATAATCCATGTAAATATTATAAAGCTGAAGAGTTTGTTTGTATGTTTGTTTGTTTGTTTGTTTGTTGGAATTAAAAAATATTTTTGTGCTGGATAGTTTATAGGAGCGGAGCATAAATAAAAAATGTAGCAAGAGAATCAGGAAATACAATACTCAAAATACTCTCTCTCTTAGATGACTTAGATGAAATGGCGCGAGTCAGCTAGTGTCTTTATAATTTTGTTTCCGAATTCTTAGCTTCGGATCAGAGAACCGACTGGGGAAAATACTCCTGGGCCCTCCGTAGGTACCTCATGCTGATAAGAAAGAAGAAAGAAAAAAAGAAAATATATGTATTGGCACACACATGCATGTGGTACAAATAGATAAAACAATTAGATGAACAAAAAATAAAAAAAAATAAAAAAGGAAGATAATAATTATGCCTGTGCCAAAGGGCCAATACCTCAGCATAGTTTTATTTTATCATACCGGTATTTCCGGAGTTCAAACCCAAGGCACGCACCAATGACTTTTCGGAAGTTATGTGCGAACTTATCACATGCTCAAACGGTGAAGGAAAACATCGTGAGGAAACCTGCATGCTTGAGAGATCTTCTCGATGGCATGTGAAGTCCGCCAACCCGCAGTAGGCTAGCGTGGTGGACTATAGCCTAATTATTCTCAAATGAGAGGAGACCCGTGCCCAGCAGTGGGACAATAATAGGTTGATGATGATGATACCGGTATTACCCAGTGTTTTTTTGCTCGCGAGTATTTTTTTTAAAAAGCTGAGGTAGCCTAGCATTGTGAATAGGACTGAGATGTCAAAAGTTTCGAGTTCAAACCCAAGGCCACTGACTTTTCGGAAGTTATGTGCGTATTTATCACAAGCTCAAACGGTGAAGGAAAACATCGTGAGGAAACCTGCATGCTTGACAGATTTTCTCGATGGCATGTGTGTGAAGTCTGCCAACCCGCAGTAGGCTAGCGTAGTGGGTTATAGCCTTATCCCTCTCAGAATAAGAGGAGACACTTGCCCAGCAGTGCGATAATAATGGGTCGATGATGATGATGATGATTTTTTTTATAAATAATAAAAAAAATAGATTCCCATATTCTTGATTCTATCTAATAAATAGTTTTTCACTTCATACGCTATATCCTACTTAGCTATAGATCTGGTTCCCCTAATGAGCGATTTATTCCATACATTATAATTTATTTTACATTTAATTACAAACAGGTGAAGCAGCTCTACAATTTTTTTTTACATTATGCCACAACGCCATCTAGTTCCGAGTTAAGCAACGAGGCTTGTGTTACGGATACTAGATGATTGATATACTACATACATACTTTTTTTTGTAAATACATACATCCATGACCCGTATACAAATGTTGATGCTCATTACACAAACATTTGTCCCTACCGGGATTCGAATTCAGGACCCGTAACGGCTAAACGGATTATTATGAAATTTTGTATGTATATTTGGTAGGTCTGAGAATCGGTCGTAGGCTATTTTTTAGACCCAAGGTGATTAGGATGTCCGTCACCAGACTTTTATTTATAAATTTTTCGTCAGATTTATTTTTGTATTTTTATATGATTTGGCATCAAATTCAAATATTTTTATTTCAAGTAGACCAATATTACAGGTTCTTTCGAAATGTCAACACTAGTTGCACGGTTCCAAAAAGTAGGTCTTATGGAGAAGAACCGGCAAGAAACTCCATAGATACTCTTTTAAATAATTCGTTATATTTACAATGTTCGTATTTAATATTAATATGAGAATAATGCAGTCTGATGTGAAACGCATCAAAATCACTTTTAGCCCTAAATTATTACTCTTCTCCCACCAACTCCTAAAGGGGCAAAAATCAACGTTAGCTTGTTTTTATAGCATGTATTCAAACAAAATACTAGAGGACCAGAGGTTAACACCCAGTAAGGGCTTATCCTCAGTCAAAAATTTGTATTTTATAGTATAATATCGAGTTTTATAGTAGAATAACGCCAGATTATGTAGTAACGCGCGTAACGAAACCATAGCGCGATCTAATTCGACGCCAACGCCATCTATCGAACTAAATAGTCACCTTAAAACTTGATGTTGAAAAGTATTTTTGAAAGGTGACCATTCTTAGTACCTGTTTAGGCGTTAATAGTTATGACAATACTGAGATATTTTTTATTTAGTTGTCATTAACTCAAAAAGCTTGACAATTAGTTTTTTTTATCCAGGTCTTTCCACAGCTCGTATATACAATATACTGTAAATTAAAGAATAAAGGTTTACACACTACAGCCTAACCACAATTATCAATAGTCATTTTTTTATTTTTCGGGGTTTTTTCCAATAAGGATATATCAACCCCATCGTATTGCACCTTATTACAATGGTATCACTATGTAATAACTACAGCTAGGTAAATAATAGGTATTCTCCATAGTCCACATTGTCAATAGCATAAGAAGTACAAAAGAAAAAAAAGCATGATAGAAGTATTTGCAAATTACACACTTTCTTGGCTACTCTAGTGTTTTTTTTTGTTTTTCTTGGTTTTTTTTCAAAACGTTGCCCCACACTAGTGTTTTCTCCTGTGTCGTGGGCACGTTTACTAGCATATATTTTCACATACACAAACGCCCAGACCCGGAACAACTACCTGTAGAACGTACAAAATATTTGCTCGCTCAGCCACTGCGCCACCGAGTCGTCATTAGTCGATTTCAGGATTATGGATGGAAATGAATATTTAACATACATAAATACATACACTCACGCCTTTTCCCCGTGGGCAGAAACTATAGAATGCCACGCAATTCGATCCCTGCATACCGCTTTTGCCTCGTTTGAATAAGTCATGGTGTATGAACAATTTTGTAGAAAGCTTCGGACTTCTGATACTTGTTCCACTCACTCACACAACTACCCTAAAGCTACGTGTACTCTGTAATAATTAAGTAGTGAAATAATATATTTTAATTGTGTTTTTATAATAGTAGCTTTTTATTATTAATAACTGTATAAAATACAATTTCAATAATGTTTACACTGTTCTTCTTTCTTTCGTTTTAAATATAATTAACGTATATTAAGCTGTTTTGTATGCAAGTGCTGTCTACGTTCTATATTTTATCTAGTATTGTGTCTGGTGAATAAGTCGTTGGAGTACCAAATAAATCAAATAAAAAAATAAAATAAACAACATCAGATACAGTAATTTATCTTTACGATATTGCTCAGTGGCAGTCACCATTACTGTCCCACTGCTGGGCCCTGGTCTGTTCCCATTGAGTGGGATTATGAGGCTATAGTCCACTACGTCAAGCCTAGTTCTACGGATTGTTGACAACGACAACGACCCGTTTATCTCAGCGGTAACGCTGCCTGCTTTGGTCCTAGTTTCGATTTCCTTAGGGACAAATATTTGTGTGATGAGCTTCAACATTTGTATTGGAGTGGATGTATCTATGTATAATATGTATGTATTTACAAAAAAAGTTATGTAATATCAACCAACTAGTATCCGTAACAAAAGCCTCGTTGCTTAGCTCGGATCTAGATGGCGCTGTGGCATAATGTTCAGAAATATTTATCAATTTATTTTCAAACCTCACGGCTTCGCTTGTATGGGGTTGGATTTCGAAAAGCAACGAAACACGTATGCCTGTATTTTTGCTGAAAATCTTGAATATTAAATTTCATCCTTCTAACTTAAAAAATGGCTAACTCCCCATATAAATATTTAACCCCTATTTCACCATCATAGAGGTTGACTTAAAAAAAACCTGAAATAAGTTCATTTCTAGCCAAAAGCTTGTATATGAAATTTCATACCTCTAACTTTGATAATAACGGATTACAATAAAACCATTCATCCCTTATTTAAAAACTCTAAAATTCAGATATCATCTGTTCATCACATTTTTTGGCTCTGCGTTTATGAATCAATCGGGATAAGTAATTATAAATATATTGATTTCTTTCATGATAATTATGGTCAGTAAATGACACAAATAATAGCCCTAGTTTAAATGTATCAAAATGTCCGTACAACAATTCGAAAGTGAGACTCGATTAGAATTTGGTATCGATTCGGAAAAATCGATTAGTATTCGATGCTCGATATGATTGGCACACATTGTATCCTGATCAATTTAACGATCCTTCCGGCTACAAAACGTGATGTTATTTAATGTTTTATAGTTCACGAGACGACAACGTGACGACTTATCAATGGTTTCGTAAAAGATGGAAGCGTATTGGGTTCTAGACGCTTTCGATATCTATGCTGCTACCTCCTTTTAATCGACTTCAAAAAGGAGGAGGTTATCAATTCGACTCTAATTGTTTTTTTATGTTTGTTACCTCATAATTGTTCTAATTCTTATCGATGTTTTCTCTGTTAGTTTGCCTAGAAGTGGGTAAAAATTTACACGAAGTAACACGTTCTTGGCAGGCAAAATAGCTTACAGTCACACCTTTTTTCCATGGGGGTAGGCAGAAACTACAGCACGCGTTATAATCCCTGGTATACCACTTTCGCCTCGTCCACATTCATACATCTCGTCATGCACGCGCGCCGGTTACGAGTACAGCGCACCTAATCATTTTGAACCTCTGAATCTTTTCCACCAATTAGGTCGTTCGATTTTCATCATTACATAATATGTACAACATAGTATTTTTTTTTTTTCCTTTTTATATATTGTTGTTAGATTTTCACGTGACCGCCAGATTGCGCGATATGAGCGATAGGTACTGCGATCTAAAATAGTGCACGCTTACCTAGACAAATAATCTGCCGTAAAAATACTACGATTGTATCGCTCGCGTCACGTGATTGTTAAAAATATTTTTAGCTTTCAGAGGCCAAATTCTTGACACGATTAATTTAAATGTCCAATCAAATTATTTATGATGTGTTTATTTATGTCGTAAATTGTTGACGTGATTAATTAATGTGATATTCAGACGCACGTACGGAAAAGAAAGTGATAGTTCATTTTTATTGACAGCTATAGGCCGTACATACCGTCTAGTGTAGGTATTTGTTAGAGACCATAAATTTTTTTTATACACTATCTATCACTATAATGGTAAGCGGATGCCGTAGCGTTTGCAACATAAGAGGTATCGCTCGCGCGTTGCTGACTCTATAGAAACTGTTTAGGTTTTTTTTAATAGGGAAGGGACTACACTGACACCAAACGGAATTCCCGTGCTGTCAGAATAGTCACTCCCTAACGAGTTCTGGTAACCTTACCTACTCACTCGCAGAAACTCAACTATTGCTGTTCCACTGCAGTTTTCTATAAGGCGGAGGCACTTCCCCAATCGTCCAGCTGAATTTGAGCGAGAAATCTCGCCATGCTTTACCCTTTAAAAGAAACCGTATTTAATAAAACTTTAGTTACCTATTGGTCGGGGCCATGGAGTCTCGAGAAACTTTACTACTGCGACTTCAAAAGGCTTTGGTCCAACTGTACAAAAATGGCCAAGTCCTAACCTAGGCCTGGTCTGAATACCTCATTTCATCCAAACTGTATTGACATTTGGCATATCGCGATATCGTTTACAAATCATAGTTTTATGCAAAACTGTAGCTGTAGTTTAACCGCGAATAACGGTCGCCCTCCATCGCGGCGAATTTAGGAGGTAAGGTGCGTTGTACACCCCAAGCGACAAGAGAGAGATCATCATGCTATATATAAAATTTACAATACAGGGTTGACAGAGAGTTGAGTTTAGTTTAAATATGTTTCATCCCTAAAATAAGCATAACAGTAAAAAGAAATAAAGCTATCATCGGCAGATTTGGAGATTTTAATACGACTGAACAGATTTTCTAGAGCTATGAAATGTCTTGGTCAAGAAATTTTACATACAAAACAATCAGTTACCAAATATTTGAATATTAATTTTAATTAAAGCACATCTATGTGCAAATTTGTGTAAATTTGCACATTTGTTTTTTGTAATATGCAACCGTTAATAATTTACAACTATAGTTTCTATTCATAGAATTCGTTTTCAAAAAATCGTACTTTTTACGAGTTCTTCAAATTCGTGAAACTCTTTCCTCTGTTTCTTTTTTAACGTATTAAATTGAATAAACAAACAGAGGTCATACTATCAAATTTTAGAGATTTTATAGAGTGCATATAAATTTCAAAAAGGTCAACGGAATAAAACAAAAATATTGAGGCAGAAGTGAATGTAATAAAATGGTAAGAAAAATAATTAGTAGGATTTATCATCTGCAATGCAACCTATTTACTCCTTTTTTGAAGAACCCAACGATTACAGACGTTAATTTAAACTACAAATAAACCAACACCGCGCTATATTATTCTCTCTTCGCTCACACTACGAAACAACCTTTAATGCCTTAATTAATATGGCACACACGTTCGCCAGGTAATACGCACTCGATAATTTTAACAGCAAACGATTGATACATTTTTTACGAATTTGCGTTTAATTTTTACTACCTTCAATAAGGTTAGTGGAGCATTTGAAATCTTATTGGTTTATTACTTCGTGAGGTTGCTATAACAGCACTCTATCTATGAATTTGTCGAACTTAATCGTAGCGCCTTTAATCCTGTGTTTAAGATATTTCTATTACTTCAAAAAACTAACAAATATATTCATGCAAGTTTGAACAAAATTAAATCATGAAGATTTATGTCCTACATTTAAATTTTTTATCTTTCTTTATTTATATTTCGACTACCTACTTAAGTTATTTACGCTATGCACGGATTAATATTATAAAACATGTAAATTGCAAGAATGTTACCGTTTTTCAACCGACGAAACAAAAAATTGAGGAGTCACGCATAATTTTTGAACACATTACACACACACATTAACCACGCATAATTTTTGAACACATTAATTTTAGTCATAGTTAACTATATCGACCGAAACTGCGGCTTATCTCAATAATATTCCAATGTTTGAGTTGCTCTGGCACCCAGGTTTTAGGAGCCAGTTTCTTTCTGTGAGACAGCAATACATACATACATACACTCGCACCTTTTTCCCATGGAGGCAGAAACTACAGAATGCCAGGCGCTACGATCCCTGAATACCATTTTTGCCTCGTCATACATGCGCGCCGGTTCATCAGACTAATTTGAAGTAGTTCACCAATTAGATCGGTGTACGTCATTCTAGGGCGCCCCTCCCGGCGTTTCCACTGACATCCGCCTTATTCCTTTCGGCAAGTGCCTATAATTTATCCTCTCAACCAAATATTAAGACTACAAATAAAGAAATAACTTGTTGTATATATATATATACTTATATGTGGATGTAAAATCTACTTACAAATTTTCGCAAGTCACCTGAGAGTAATCAATTTGGCTCGTGACGGGAGAAATTGTGGGAAAGTGTCACATACACGTAAACTACAATCGGCGCAGTTGGGGAAATCTAGGTAGGAGCCTTGCGTGTCTAGATTTTAAATACTACCTTAGAGCGAGTTGGCTCAGAACCCATCGTGCTCGTACCTATGTGGTTATCATAAACAAATCCGTAACCCTCGCCGCTCCGACCAGTTGAATTGACATTTCATGAAAAGAATCAACATCCTTTGTTAGTTTGCGGTGAATAATATTTTTTTTCAACCACTTATTTTCAGAATAAAGTAGTTTATAGGATTAAGATAGGATAGTACACACGCGCCGTTGAAAAAGAATAATACTACTTAAGTACTCAGAAAGCCTATACATTATTATACTTTTTCAAAAAAACATTCCTCATAATTTCTGAGGTCTTTTTTGGCACACCTTGAATGAATGTTGCCCACTCTTGCTACTATGCGACGGTTGTCTAGAACATTTATACTATTCCCGTCAACTGCCAGATCGGCACTCACTGCTGGACCTCTCCCAAACTCTTTAAAGTGTTATATATCTAAAATAAATAAAAAAAGGTTTTTATGGCAATCCGCTTTCATATATTTGGAAGTGGACCATTACGTGGTTATCTGGATCAGTGTATCTATAATAACATTAAATATTATCAATATACTAAACCCAATTTTTTCTCTCTTCCACAGATTCAAGAAAGCTTTTCGGGGGATACCGAATAACGCCTACATACTGCAAAGCTTCGCGCGCCGCAAAATACAACAGAGGCAACACAATATGCATGTTCAACCATGAATGTTACCAACGAGGGGGTGAAGTCGTGGGCGCATGCATGGACGGCTTCCTCTTTGGGGCCTGTTGTCAACTGAAATCTGACAGCCAATCCCACATTCCCAAAGGCCCTGGGATCGTCATGACGAGTTACCTAGACTACCCTGATGCGACAGAAGGTGATGATTATGATGCAGAGGAATTAAGTGCTTGGCATAACAGCTACAAACCTGTTGTGACTCCAGGATATAAGCCTGTTGATAAAAATGCAGCAACGACCCTAAAACCTGAGGACTTGAGCACGGAAGGTGAACATGCCGAAATGATTTCTGAAGGGTTGACGCAAATTACGAACACATTGCTCAGTTCACCACCTAAAGATAATAATGGCGTTATTTACTTAAAGCCAAAACCAGATTATTACACACACAGTAGTATAGACCACAGTGGACCAGAGACCATACTGTTCCACACAAATGGATCAGTAGTAGACACTGTGGCAAGGCCTTCAGATTTCAATATTCAACTCTCGTCAATGCAGACAAAACCCACAATTGCTCCTAGCACCACAACTTCACAGCCACCAAAGACTGTCTCAACCCATCGTCCAATCAAACCAATCTTTAGACCTAAGCCTGCAACTTCGACGGAAAATTACGTGATAGTTTCTACAGTAACCAAAGAAACACAGAAAGTTCCAGAATTATCATCAATAAACAGTATCATTCAAATGCTTAATGACAGTACTCCCAGTATGAAGGAAGATGTAACTCCTTCAATTGATATCATGGAGACAAAATCTTCGCCAGCACCTTCTTATTCCTATACATATCCATCTTACTCATCCACTGGTCATTATGTTACTCTAAAACCTACGTCACTGTCGACGTATTTGACGAAAAAACCTGTACCAACCAAAAAACCATCTTATGATAACGTATATACAACTCCTAATAGTTTGCCACAAGATGACAAACCATCATCGTATTTCTCTTCGCCAAGCCCTAGTCAGTCTACTAGTCAAGCTATTGAGGCCTTCAATAGATATCCTACAGATCCTACTGATTTTGGAGATTTGTCTACCTTCAGCTATGTCAGTTCGACAACAACACCCAGACCAACATCTCCAAAACGACCTCCATCAACTAGTTATGTCACTGGATCCAATAATATTCGAAGACCATTACCCCCATCGAACGAAGTCACATATGATGCAGTTGATACATTTTCAAGCGTAACACCTACTGTTATTGTATTAAACGATATACACACGACTAAACCATCAATAGAAGCTGATGAACCTCAATTCGTTGAAATATCGCAGGAGCCTTTCAAGAAACCTGTAAGTCAGATCACAGTGAACAACCATATAGCAGCGACTAATCATATCTATGTTGGAAAACCGACATACTCACCTCAGCCATCTTCTTCGTCACCCACAGTACTGATTACTCCCAAACCTGGGCAGGTAACTACACCATACCCAATAAAATCCTCTATAGGGACCAGACCGGCTCCTATTTTGACCAGTCCATACTTTGAGTACACTGAAGCACCAACGACCAATAAACCAGAAATGCAGACATCGCCTGATGATTTGATAAACTTCCCACCGGTCAGAAATCCAATGCTTAACGCTTCAGGCTCGAATCCAGCGTTGTACAATAACACAAGCATTTCAATGTCTGATAATGAATTAGATGTAATTCATGACGTAGAGTTCACAACACCTACATGGGAGATGGATGAGAAATTGAATGAGAAAATGAGTGTTTTCGTAAATAAAATTGTTGGAAATCTGCAAGGGACATTCCAAGAACTACATGATATAGTAATTTTGGGTAAGAAACCTAACGAAACAGCTATTAGGACCACAACAACGAAGCCAAAAAAGACAATACCGACGACTAAAAGGCCGTTTTTGACGACCACAAAAAAGCCAGTTAGGATAACCACAACGAAAGTCACGACGAGGCGGCCGACGGTGAAGACGACTAAGAAGCCAGTGAGGTTAACCACGCAGAATCGACGGCCAACCACAACCCAGCCTCCGACTACAACCGCCCCTCCAAAAAAGCCAGTAAGAAAAATTTTTCTAAAAAAATAAGCTCATAAATCTCTATTGCTCTATTGGTGAACTTTTTCGACAAGTATATTGTCAGTAATTTGGAAATGAGATTTGGATAAATCTCTGTTTAATCGATCGTTGCCTAAACCTTGAGTAATATAGTAATTATGATAATGTTATTTATAAAAATTAAAACCTCCAACTTACCGAAATATTTGTATTTCAATATAATGAACGTGTTTGTTTTCAAGTAAGAAAGTGTTTACTTCAAAAAATCTAATAAAAGAGTTCCAATCTTGTCTTCAAAAGTCTCTATTACTGTAATAATATATATTATTACATAACAGGTGCACAGTCTTTTAAGTAACGTGTGTTTTCAGGTGACGACCACAAAAAAGCCGAAGCCAACCAAGAAAGTGACCACCACCACACAAGCCGCTACATCCACCACGGAACTGGTAGATGAGGTCACCACTGAAAACTATATCGAACAACCCGTAGACTACAATGACAAAAATTGTGAGTATTATAGAAATATCACCCCTGCTACATGAGAAACAAAAAATAGAATCCGAGATTTAGTTTCGAAGGCTTAAGCTTAAGCTTCTACGTTTTTTTATACTCACTATAATAATACTTCATCATCAACCAATTGTTGTCCCACTACTAGGCACGTCTCCTCTCATTTGAAGAGAGATTTCAGATTAGGTTATAGTCCTCCACGCTGGCCAATCGCGGTATGTCAGACTTTGGATGCCATTGCGAGGATCTCTCAGGAATGCAGGTTAATTTCACTGTTTGAACATGTGATAAATACGCGCGTAGCTTTGAAATGTTAGCGTGCCTTGAGATCGAAATTAGGAACTTGGATTACGAATATCACTCCACTGGTCACATCATTAAGCTATCACAGCTTGATAGTAATAATTTTATTTTACATTTCCAGTATGCGGAGTCCGTCCTTTATCGAAGACGGGTCGTATTGTGGGCGGCAAGAGCTCCAACTTTGGCGAGTGGCCTTGGCAAGTGCTCGTCCGAGAATCCACCTGGCTCGGTCTCTTCACCAAGAACAAATGTGGTGGCGTCCTCATCACCAACAGATTCGTAACCACTGCTGCTCATTGTCAGCCAGGGTGAGTTGAAATTACTGCTTTTCAATGCACCACAATTTTGCCAAGCAGCGAGGCTTAAAACACCAGCTTGTGCTAGTTTTAAAACAAAGAACTAATTATATCATTATGACATGACATCAGATATAAGTGCAATTCCGTAGACAAACTGCTCTGCAAATGCCCTGCTCTCCTCTAGATTTATATATCGTTATAAATCACGCCTTTATAATCTCAACCTTAGGTTGAGATGTAACGCACAATTCACAACTAACTTAAATAATAAAATAAATATTACATGTATAACAATATAATTTTAAAAAAAGTGAAATTTGATTATATAGATAACAATTATATATAAATTACATCACAATATTAGATATTATTACATTTATGTTACTGCTAGAAAAGTTTGTAGAAATGTAATTTAATATGTTGTAGTGCCCTTACCGGGACTCATGTTGGAACTAAGTCTATGTAATGAACACCTTAACACAATGTACACATGAACGCAATAAAAAAAATTGACATTGACTTTGACCCTCCCGAAGCAGTCGGGTAAATATACCAGTAAATATCGCTTGGTACTACCAGAACCACCTAACTAAACCTGGAAATCTAACTAACCCCGTACTCAGCGACCTTGCTTGCAAACACCAGGCCAAGGTAGTTTTTTATAGGTTCAGTTTGTACTGACTGCGACAAAAACCTTTATTTTATCAGCCATATAATTATTTGTCAACAAACTTTGTCATCACTCACTTTCAGATTCCTAGCATCCTTAGTAGCAGTGTTTGGTGAGAACGACATATCTGGCGACTTCGAGCCAAAGAAACCTGTGTCGAGAAACGTTCGGAAGGTGATCGTCCATCGACAGTACGACGCAGCCACCTTCGAGAATGATCTGGCGCTGTTAGAACTTGAGGCGCCCATCAAATTTGATGCCCATATTGGTAAGAAACCCAAGATAATTGAATCTAATAGAATCTGCCTTATGATATTGCATCTGCCAGCTTAAATGATGGTTAGTTTATGTAGTACGTTGTTACAAAAAAATAATTGATCCATAGCATCAAAAAACGACTTTATAAATAAAAATAACATAATGTCCAGGAATATTTATTATTAGAATTTTGATGCTATTAACTTCGCCAATGTAAACTTTTAGCTGCTGTTGAAATTTTCTTAGATTCCTATTAATACTTTGGACCTCATAGGTACTTAGCAGTCCTGTTTAAGACTACTAGAAGATTCAGATGTGATCGATTTTATCGATCGTCCAGGGTGTCGGTCCTAAGGTTAACGCCTGAGGACTCGACGACTCTGATGATGCTGCTGCCGACTGACCATTGATTCTGAACAGTGTACCTATATGTTCTTATATTCACTGTTTCTAAATTTCAGTGCCAATTTGCATGCCGCCTGATGAAGGTGACTTCACGGGCCGGGTGGCGACCGTAACGGGCTGGGGACGGCTCAAATACGGCGGTTCGGTGCCGGCAATATTACAAGAAGTACAGGTAATTATAGTCATTTAACTGGACGCCGAGTATTTAGCATACGTAAAGACAAAACAATTCAGTACCTTTCCACTTTTTTACCAATCATTATATTATAAAAAAAATCTCGTTACATCAAAAATATATTTGATTCTTTGCATAAAATAAATGGGAAGATAGAAAAGTCACAAATTAAGATAGGACTACAAAATGTGTCATAACAAAGGTTTACATCTGGAGATAAGAGACTCTGTTTTATCATTTCATCATCATCAACCCATTATTGTCCAACTGCTGGGCATGGGTCTCCTCTCATTTGAGAGGGATTAGGCTATTTTATCATTTACTAAATCATAAATACGCGTCTATGCGAGTGGCTAATCTATATATAGTAGACTATAGTCCACCAGGCTAGCTGCTGTTGGTCGAATTCAAATGCCATCAAGAAATCCATTATGCATGTTCTTCATCACCATTTCAACGAGTGAATCAAAAGTGTGCTTTAACAGGCCGTAAACATATCACTAGGTCATCCATTATCTGAAGCGTCGATTATATATTTTCCAGGTGCCTGTAATAGAGAACAGTGCTTGCCAGGACATGTTCCAGACAGCTGGTCACTCCAAAAAGATCCTCAATTCATTCATTTGCGCTGGATACGCTAACGGCCAGAAGGATTCTTGTGAGGTAAGTATTAAAACCTTAAAAACAAACTACACATTCAGACACACTAGTTTGTATAAAGCGTCGTTATACCAAGAAGGTATATACCTATTGTATACAGTTTTATGTGGGCTTTCAAAGAGGGATGGCGCTCTACTGTTTGAATAGTGGTATCCTTCTCTGACAACCTAACTAACATTGCTTAATATATATATAAATATAGCACGGCAAAATAAGTCTCTATTATTCCTTAACATTTGATACCCCATCTAGTGAGTTCTCTAGTCATATATAATTAATTTAAAAAATGATAAGAACAAAATATTAATTCCCCCCTTTATTGTATTTCTAATGTTCGCCCATGTAATAGGGGGTGAACCTATTGCCATCAGCCGGGCACGAATCCAAACTTTGAACAGGGAATTTTCGAGAAAACCCCAATAAGTTTGTTCGATCTGGGAATCAAACCCAAGACCTCAGTGCAGTCGCACTTACGATCACTAATAAACGATGCAGCTGTAGTCCTCCATTTGATTGAATTCTCGCAATAACGTGTATTAGACAAAGGATGAGAAAATACAATTTTCCGTTTTTATTCCCCAGGGTGACAGCGGAGGCCCTCTAGTACTCCAGCGTGATGATGGAAAATGGCAGCTAGTCGGCACAGTGTCCCATGGCATCAAGTGTGCAGCTCCCTTCTTACCAGGAGTCTACATGAGAACCACCTTCTACAAACCTTGGCTTAAGAGCATTACCGGAGTTCATTGAAAGCGAACGAATTGATTCAAATTATGGAATTAATATTATCATAATACGTAACTCAGTTTTTACTACCAGTTATTTTAGAAAGAGAAAAAAAATGGAGATGTGTATTTTAGAAAAAAAAAGCTGGATTTTTAAGATTGTACAATGTCAATCTTAATTTTATACTTGTACAATCTAAATTGGTATACGAATCATTCCTAAATTATTTGAAAAAAAAGGAAATTTAAATACAATCCAAAAGTATTTTGTTGGTATGTATGATTGCTTTTAGTATTTTAAAACAAAAAATTCGAATGTATGTGATTGTTTATTCAAGTGTAAAAAAACCTGCATTTGCTGTTGTGCAATCGGGTAAAAATTAGGTGTTTTTTAAATTATCTATCAAAAATTACCAAGTATTAGTTTAATTTGTGTTTCTATGAAATATAAAACAAAAACCTTTGTATAACTTTAGCGGATTCAATCTATTTAGAATCCAATTCATCAAGTTTATTTCTGATTCAAAATAAGAATCCACAAAAGAAATGTATCCAAAAAGGTATTTACTATATTATTAAAATAGGTTTAGCTAATTTATTTAGTGGGCACATTGTATAATTATTATTATGGACGAAAAACTATTTTGTTGCATGTAAAATATTTTTATTTTATTTCTGTACAATGCCATCTATCGCCATTCCTACAAAACTCAAAACAATAAGACATCAATTTAAATATAATAAAATAATGTTCATTCTACACAGTATAGTATGTATAACTATTTAATTATACATATTTTTATTCTTGTGTGTATAATTTACTTTAAAAAAAATAGCTCTCTATTGAAAAATAATTAATTTAATAATTGTATTTATTGTAATTCTGTTGACAATAACGTGGCTAGGAGTGAGGTTCCTGGGTTTTTTACCCAGGTGTAACAGCATATTATTAGATTTGTTATGAAATTGTCAGTAGAAGCTTGAGGATTAGATTTGAGCCGGTTGACAGGCTCACACAGTATTACCAGTGCCTGTTATAAAAAAAAAACTGGGAATTAGGCAATAATTATGTTGTCATTAAAAATGTCGTTCAGTCAGTATTGTCAAACTTATTGATTTATTTAATGAAACTAAGATTCTAATGTTATTTATTAAGTAGGTAATGAATAATACACAATAATTTATTTTAAAAATATGTTTTTTGACGTTTCGCCATTTTTAATTTGGTGTCAAAATTTCCCAATAAAAATTATATGAATAAAAGTTTGTATAGGTATTTTTTTATTAGTAAAATAATATTGTAAATTATTAAAATCGCATTTATTTATTGTTATTTATAGATTTTAAATTTAGTGTTTAAGACTGAATTGTAGAAATTATAAATTTATGTTGTTTTAATCTGTATGTAAGAGAGCTTGTTTTTTCGTATTTTGTTAATTATTAGCAAATTACTCATTATTTAATGTTTACCATTATACGGGCAAAGGACGCTGTAATATTTTTCAGTCCGAGCATTTTATTATTTTAGTATAGACAGGTAATTTAAATTTCATATAATTGATTGCTCTTAACTACTATAATTTATACTCATTCAAAAAGTTTAAATGTATACTTAATACGTTTATACAAATAATTTGTGGGCATAAAATGTAAAATTTTAAGTAAAGACATTTTAAATCTAAAATATTATTATGATAATATAATTAACCAATTGTTAGATAAAACAAAGGATATTTCAAGTAAGTTTTAGGCGTTATAAGCCGTTTTCAATATATTTTAATAACTCTATTCATTTAAATACCTATTGTGGTAAAAGAGTTACCTTGTTATAAAAATATAACATAATTATATTTTCTGCAATTTTAATTTACTTATCCTATTTATTTAATCTCCAACTAATGCTGATTATTTTATGACCGTTCTTTATTCTTCCTAAGCTGATATTTATATCCATTTTTCTAAAGCCAGTTTTTGACACTAAAATAATAATTTAACCAATTTATAATGTCGTTATTGCTCAGCGAATTTTGCCCGTAACAACCCCGAAATGTAGTTAAAATATTAAATTAAAAACGCTCAAGTAACATAGGAAAATGTTTATACTGACAGTTATTGCATTTATTAAACAACTTAAGTATTATTTCGCGTGTTTTATTTTGTGTTTTTTTCGTGTGTTTTGTTTTGTTATCATCTTCTATGAGGTGATCTTGTAGGAGGTAGGGCATAGCGAGGTGTCTCGCTCAAATTGAGCTGCCCGACTGGGGAAGTACCTCCGTCTTACAGAAGACCACAGTGAATCAACAATAGTTGTCTTTCTGCGAGTGAGTAAGGTTACCAGAACTCATTGGGGGAGTGACTATTCTGACAGCATGGGAATTCCATTTGCTGTTAGTTCAGTAACCTGAACGGTTTCTAAGGGGTTTGGCAACGCATTTGCAAGCCTCAGGTGTTGCAAATGTCCATGGGCGGCGGTTATCACTTACCATCAGGTGAACCGCCCGCTCGTTTGCCCCCTTATCAGCATAACAAAAAAAAAACTACCCCCATTTTTGTCACACTAATTTGAGAGAGACTAGGCAATGGTCCAGTACGCCAGCCTAGTAAGGATTGGCAAATGCAATCTTGCGAATCTCAGGCATGCAGGTTTTCTTAATGATGTCTTCCATTTGATCATGTGATAATTAAGCACGTAACTCCGAAAAGTTAGTACTGCGCACCTTAAGGGATAGAATTCAGGACCTATGACTTCAAAGTCATATCACTAGACGCACAAAGCACTAGGCTAGGATCACAGCTTCATCGTTTCGTAAAACTTTGTCAATTTTGACCGAGATATCTGCGAATAGGTTCTTAGATCCAAATCTTATACAAAGGGTCTCCAGATTCTACACTATACAAGTAGACTGTGGGTGTATACATATAAGTACCAAGATTTCTGCTTAACTCTGAATATACAGGCGTTATAGTGTTGTATAAAATAAAACGAAATATATCAATGCCTCATAACATATTTATTGCACATTAAAACTTAAAGCTATATCATACGTTTGTCATATATTTTGTGTCTACTTGTCTAAAGCGTAAATTACGTATTATTAATATAGTTTACGAGTTTATATAAATTTTATATGTATATTTGACGACCTCTGTGGTCTAGTGGTTCGAGTACCGGACTGCTGATTACGATGTCGTGGGTTCGATTCCCACAGGACACAAATATTTATGTGATGAATATAAGTGTTTGTGTTCGTCTGGGTGTTTCTTATGTATTATAAGTATGTATTTACAAAAAAAAGTATATAAGTATTATATCCATTGTCTAGTACCCATAGTACAAGCTCTGCTTAGTTTGGGACTAGATGGTGCTGTGTGAATTAATGTCGCAGAATATATATATATATATTTCATAAATACGTTAACGGTTATTAATTAAAATCACCATTAAAAAAAATATACAAATAATTAAAAAATATCCAATTAAACTAATAAAGAAACAAGTAATAAGTAACAAAGGTATATAATAATATGGTAAAGAATAATAAATATTAATAACTAAAATATTTATAAAGATAAAAATACAAAAAGCGTCAATTTTCGAGACGTGTTAACGTCAAATGAGACAAAAACATATTATAATGTGTAAAAGAACTATTATTTTCGAGGATAAAATATGCGTGTGAAAGAGACAAAATATGGGACAAATAAACCAATCCCTTCCTCACAACCGACCAATTATTATAGCTTGTATTTCATAATAATAGGTCTATTCAAAATAAACTTACAAATAAATTGAATTATAACCCTTATTACCATTAAGATACTACAATATCTAATAAAATATTATCTGAGCTTACATTTTGGTAATTTAATCTCAGACAAAAGATATCTTTATTGCATAATTTGGTTTCAAAAGTATATATTATTTCTATAACATTGAGTACCTATATTTTATATATTTTATACATACTGATTAATATTGTAACATGAATAAAATCTTCTGCATTTTTTTATTTAACAAGCAAATCTTAACTTTTTTTTATTGATATTGCACAGCAGTTTATTCAAACTTTAATACTAAATTATTTTTTTATATAATAATGATACACATATACATTTTTTTATAACATTTTAGCTACTTATTTTTTTAAGAATATTTTTTACTAATTCTAAATTAAAAAATTGCTATATATTTCAAGAGGTTATCCACGAATAATATGAATACATTTTATTTATTTAGTATATTTTTCAATTTGAATTTAGTCAAATGAAGTCTTTATTACCAATATCAAGAATATTTTGTTACATACCTAGGTAATTATATGTTTTATAACATTTTAAGATATATTGTTATATATTTATATAATTATAACACTGAAAGATCCTTTTCCTTTTGTTTTTCCTTTAATCTTGTTTACTTTTATTTTTGTAGTTTTTTTTTTCACTTAAATTAACTTAAAATAACTAATAACAGTGTAATAATATTTTAAGAAGTATAACAAACTACATGTTGTGCAATAACTTAAAATACGCTTAATCCCGTGTTAAGTACATATTTCTAAATAAATCGCCTTTTTACCGAATCTCTATATGATTAAAAATACGAGTTTTATTGAAGTACTTAATAATTAAACTTAGAAAACATTAAATTATATATTCTAAAGAGAGCTTAGTGTGTAAACTTGTACAGTGTGGAACCATGGGGTTCATCCAGTAGGTACAGGATTCACATTCCTTAGCGCTAAAAATTAGCATTGATTTTTCCTTAGGTATTTAGACCGAGTGCGACCTGTCTACTCGAAATTTGAACTTATGAACTTAAAATGACTGTGAAAGTCTGTGGAATATAGTAGTGTGGCCAATAAATGAACAAAATTCATAATCTATCGATAGAATCGATACTAACGACAGTACAATATGTGGCAATACTATAGATACTAGTAAAATACTAAACTAAAACGATACGATAGAGTTAATATTGATCGTTTGGCAACACTAGAGTCAACTCGTCAAAGAAGAATACCACTAAAATAATTTGAACTAGAACAAATTAAAAATACTGAAATATCTAATTCCCTTTCACCGACTAATTACTTAGAAATTTTTCCCTTGTAATGCAAGCATTTTTTACAAATAGCATCAGCTTTATCCTTGATAGTTTGGGTAGACATTGCTCTTTCAGATTCAGGCTTAGGGTCCTCTCCTTCAAAAGGACCCTCGCTGAACTGTTGGATTAACTTTTTAATGTAACTTCCGGGACCCCTAATAGTCAATTTAGTATTACAATCATCAGTTTTATCAACAGTGTTCTTATAATCACTCAACATTTGCAAACCGTCTTGGAAGTTTTCAAATGCTTGAGTAATTTTGTCTCCGATATTTAATTTCTCTTCAATCTCACTGTAATTTGAATTGGATGCTGACATTTCTGCAACTACGTCTTTGGATCCAGTAGGTGTTATAATGATTTCATTATTTTTTACATCAATTGTGATCTTAGCATCGTCTAAACTAAGCCCGGCGAGAGAAACGTCAACAGATTTCGACCGATACTGCCTAGACGGTGTTGGTGGTACCTGTAGTTGGTTTGAATCTACGTTGTTTTCTTGTTTGATGGCGCCGATAGATGTCACTGGTGATGATGTGAGTGAAGACCTTTCTCCCGGGCTGGATCCTGGAGTTTAATTTACTTTTAAAGGAAAGAGAATTTTTGTTTTAGTTATTTTAAAGTAAGCAAATACAAATTCACATTGATTCTATGATATATGATTCTATGATTATCCATAAGTAGATAAAAAAGTATTTTTAATGAGAACAGACACTGACGGAGAAAAACTTTGAGGTGATTTTTACTAATAAATACCACTGGAAAATTAGAGATTCGTTGGACATTGTAAAACACTTTTATGCCTAGATATTTATTTATGACAAATATGATAGGATATGATATTTATTTCTGTATTTTAAGATCTTTTTTCAAGCCATGTTATAGATATTTTTTTTTAGTATAAAATGGCAATATTTTTGTGAAGACCTTTGAGAAGACATTTTTGATCAAATTGGGAGAATTACGGTCTCTTTAAAGGAATGACATACATATGTTGTTTCACCTTATATGAGTCCAACAATGTAGGTAAGTTATTTGAATTTAAGTTCTTACTTTTATAAACACTTTACTATTACTATGAGGAATTGCCATTTTTGGTTAGTTTTTATATAACTCTTAATTCATAAGTTATTTCCCACCACCAGAATTACTTTATTGAATTACCTCGTGTTTATAGCAATGGGGTTTCAGTAATTGCTCCTAAAACAGATTTAATATAAGATCATTACTAATTAAAAATGTTTTCTTATTTCTATCAACCGATTACTGTCCCAGTGCTGGGCATTGGTTTCCTCTCATTTGGAAAGACTAATTCCTCTCAAAAATGGGAGGAGACACGTGGCCAACAGTGAGACAATAAATGGGTTGATGATAATGATGACGATGATGTTTGATATATATAATTTATTACTGAATTACTTTTGTATACTATTCAGTACTCCTCAAGGTACAAAGTGTATTAACACATTATATAGCCCTCTTCCTCTCTCCTAAGATTTTTTGACTTGTTGTGCCCGATAGGGTCCATAATTAACGTGGAATGCAATAAAGACTTGAGTATTGCTTAGTCTACCCACCGTTGGAGATATCCTCTCTGTCATCCTCGCAGCATTGCGGCAGAGACTGTTCCACCATCATACCCTGCACCATGTCCATGCAGGAGTCCAGCGAGAACTTCTTACCGCACATCTTGATGCCGCGAATGCGCCGGCGCATCTCTGTTATTTTGTTAATAAAGCGTATGAAGCTGATGATAGTATGGTGTGAAATTAATTTATGAAATACCCAAAGAATCCGCCGAAGCATGGATTGAATGAAGTGCAATAAATATAGTTATACAAAAACTGTGCAATACTTATTATGTTACATTGAAATGAGAATTGGATTGTTATAAGCTTTAAAACCTCATATTATTATCTATGTAGCCCCGACCTAAAAAAAACATTTTAGAACTGCATAACCAATAGTTATACAGCTTATTAAAATATGATAGCATATTTCTTTAATAAAGCTCCACCAACCATGCCATGCGCAAACCAATGGGACAGTGGTAACCTTAGGAAACATAAGGTAACACTCACCAGGGCTGTCTTTAGGCTCCATCTTCAGCTGCGCGAAGGTTTGAGCGCAGGAGGTGAGAACTTGTTCGTAGTCACAGATGGCGGCATGTGTGCCGTTGACGATTTTCGGACTCATAGGACTATTCGCCAGGAGGAGACTGGTACCGAACGTGGCGTTCAGCTCACGAGTTTCTGTAACATATTTCTTCTTTATTTTAAACAAAGTGCGTCGGACCCTGATCGTATCCGATTGTAAGCACCAACAGGGTTAGCAAAAGAAGCAATTCAAACACAATACCAATTTGGGCACTTGGCCCTAACACGCAAACACACACAAACAAACGTGATAAAACACAGTAAACCTGTTTGGCTGCAATGATCTTACGCTTGAGGATGGTAGGGAGCCAGCAGAATGATTATGATGATCCATTAGAACCTCTTGCAAGCAGAAGTATTGTGAATAATGGGCAGATCGATAACGTGACAAGGGCACGTCGCGATTAGAAAGATTTTATTGTGACAAAAAGTTAATAAAAAAAATGAGGCCAGTGAAAACAACAGGAGAGCACGGTATAGAAGGAGAAAAGGCATGGTGTGTAGTACTCGCAAGTGGCACTCATGTATGACAAGATTATGAAGAGATGAGGAGATAATAATTAGATGTATAAATAAGGACGATGCAAAACTGTTACGCAAGGATCGTAGTTCATGGTGTCCGGTAGTTTTTGCAAAAGTCATGTACGTATTCACCAGAATTCCGAGATTGGAGTCGCAGATTAAATTGTTTTCTGTATCTATTATGATGCAGCACCTCACGATAAACACTGCCCTGAAGAGATCAGAAAACTTACAGACGATAAGTTTTAAAGAGCCGTACAAATGCAGCAGCCCAATAATAATGGATTTTTTATTGAATCGGAAAATTACTTTTTTGAAGAACTACAGCTGATAAAAATAAATATGTTGCTATTTAGACAGCATTAAAATTCTTGAAAATTTTAAGTATTTACTTCTTAATCCTCCAAGAAGAACACCACTTGAAAGTTCTATTATTTAACAGTAGTATACTAATATTATAGTTTTTTTCTTAGTTCTTTTCTTTTTTTTTTTATTTAGCTAATGAGGTTTACTTTGGAACTGATTAACCTACGCTAGCCTTCTTCGTCTATAGATTCCGCTTACCATTAGGCGGTATATCTTTGTTTGCTGTCATATGAACTGATAGCCAGTTAATATTTAAATCTTCTATCAGTTTGTGTCCAGTAGCTATATTATCAGGCTGAGTAGGCTAGAGTTAGCTAGCTAGCTAGGGCGTTGGATTTTGGATGGCAGCAAATTCCAGCAATTCTTTCTCTCACAGCAATAAGCTAAGCAGGTCGCTCCTATCATAATACTACAGGATATTTTCCTTTTTTGTAACATCGATCAACTCAGGCAAAAATGATCGAGTGAATTTGGAATGACGACGATAGTGCAGGAGTCGTAAAGTTGTAATTTCATTGAGAAAAAAATATGTACTTAATATGATTGTGATTTGTATAGGGACGGTTTTTATTAGCCTACTGGCGGGAAATGTGTAAATCCGCCACTGCTTGTGCTTCCTACTAAGAAATAGGCAGTAGTCGATGGGTAAATTCTTTGAAAATTAATGAATATTTGCAAGTGTAGCTTTTTATTTGGTCCACATTTATGGGCAAGTAACCTTTCAAAGAGATCCGGGGTTTCTTCGGCATCGCAATATTGCCATTCTCGGACCCAAACACGTCGATCAATATTTCCTTTGCTACTATCTTGATCTCGTTCCAGTCATCTGTAATTAAATAATTCATTGTATATTATAAGAGCTGTGATAGCTTAGCGGTGTGACCAGTGGACTGAGATGTCAGAGGTCTCGAGTTCGAACCCAAGGCTGACTTTTTCTGAAGTTATGTGCGTATTTATCACAAGCTCAAACGGTGAAAGAAAACATCGTGAGGAAACCTGCATGCTTGAGAGAATTTCTCAATGGCATGTGAAGTCTGCCAACCCGCAGTAGGCTAGCGTGGTGGACTATAGCCTAATCCCTCTCAATTGAGAGGAGACACGTGCCCAGCAGTGAGACATTAATGGGTTGATGATGATGATGATGATGATGATGATGATTGTATATTTAGAACCACCTGATCACAACTTATTCTATGCAGTTAGTGTCACAAACACCTTGACTGTAACAATATCCATGGGGATATTCAACAAGCACCTTATAGGGGAGAAGTGAACCGTTCGAATCAAAACGCTTATCAAGCCAAACCTGCAAGTTTGGATGGTAGGAATGAATCCTCAGACAATCAAGTGGTTTAAAGGAATTCAAGATTCTCTTTTTTCAACAGTTCTCTATCTTTCAATAAGGAACTGACAGAAGGATCTGATAGCGATGAAAATAGTATTAAATAGTAGTTTTCTTACCCAGGACATCTTGGTTTGTGGTCTTGGAGGAGGTGATAGTGAATCTGATGACATATGTGCCTTTGAAGCAGGCGGGCACTGCGTGGATAAAACCGCGCGCGTTTAGCCGCTTGAGGAGGCGTTCAGTGAGAGCATTGTCTCCCTTCAATCGGAAGGCTACCATTCCCAAGTTCCTCGGTTGAGGTATTTCAAAACGTTGATCAGCGAGTATCAAAGCTTCGAATTTCTGCGCCAGACGTACACCCTGCAAAAATAAAAGTTAAACTATTGCGTGAGAACGGTAATACTCGTTGAAAAATTGCAAACGGAGTTTATGAATAGCAAACAAAATTAGAATATGTAAATGTGTAAGTAAACATGGAGGTTAAGCAAACATGACCACAATTTATTATGAAAAGTTGAATTTTGCTTTGAATGTAATATTTTTAACTATTATACTACTACTACTTAGCATTTTATTGTAAATCTCTGGTGAAATACCTATGTCCTTTTTGGAAATACTCAATAGCAGCCTGCAGTGCAGAGTCCGGTAGTTAACAATTGGTTTGACCGTAACCATCTTCCTAAAAGATGTAGTCTGCAGGTTTAATATTAAGCAATCTGCTGTGACGTTTATTTTACACCTACAGAAATTTTCAACGAGGTAGTTTCTTGCATTGATGTAAATAAAATAAAATCCAATAGTGTTGAGTAACGCCATCTACTGGCCACACTGTGAGGCGCTTGACGATCGATGACGGCATCAGTCGGTACATCAGATCGGGTTGCTTCGTGCTAGTCATCCTGTTGCATCATACGAATATTCAAATACTTTTCCTTCAACGACGACAACGGTCGTGTGCAAAAATGTATTTCTTGTAATAGTATTTTCAATATACCAGTTTTAACCGAAGAAATAAAACAATTCATTGATTACCTACCCTTATGAAGACCACACAATCACACCAATACCTACCCCGATGATGCAGACACGCTAACAAATAGTAAATAATATATCATGCCAAAAAGTGTATTTCCAGTTATGTTTATCTACTTACCTCGCGTATGTGTTTCTGGATTCCAGTAACGCCATAGTTGCGGAGAACAAACCATAACTTCAGCGCCCTGAAGCGCCGACTCAACGGTATTTGCCAATGCTACAAAAACATCAATATTTTCTTTATGAAAGTTTGTCATAATATATGTCTATATTATATCCATCTAACCCGCTGATATCACTACTGCGCTTACATTTTGCTTTGTACTCGTGTACAGTCGAACAAGCTAATTGGTAGACCAATCCATGTGTGGATGCAAACCAATTAGCTTGTTCGACTGTACAACAATTACATTATTATTGAGACTGTTAAGCTGTTACTGTTAAGGTCTTAAGTTAGATTTCTACGTGTTACTGGATTTTGCTATTAGAATTGATATTTCTGCCATAAAGCCCATGTTCCCATTAAACTTTGATATATTACTAAAGCCTTATATTATGCAAAATTATCCCACAACCATCACAAAAAAATGGAACCTTGAAAACCATCACCCTAAAATATTCTTACTAGAAATTCTTTCTTGTTGGGATCTTCCAACTGAATTTGTTCACTACATCCTGGTGATATTTTGTTATAACCATGTAGGGTTCCATCATCAACTCCATTATTGTATAAATCACCATTTATATCACCATTGGGTATATTTCCATTGAAATCTTTTTCGTATTTTGGTTTAGGATTTACATTAGTAATTATTTCTTCGTCAGTGTTGCCGCCGTTAACTACAATTACTGGATGGTCGATACCTTTTAGATTATTGTTTATTTTTCTTAGAGGTCTTTTCTTGATATATGTTTGTTTATCACCAACCTATTGTCAAATACGGATGAAAAAAATTAAAACCTTTACTAAGTTTAAACATCTTTAGTTAATTTATTCATTTTATTATGTTTATAATTGACTCCAGAAACAAATCAGAGAATAACTCTCATATCCCATTTGGTTATGAAATGTATGTACTATGGTGTATTTTCCAAATTCTAGGTCCAATGCCAATTAATATGGAATCACCTTGAAACAAGTCTAATCTCTAAGCAAAAATATTCATCGAAATAAAATAGTGGTTTTGAAAACCTCTTCCTTCAGGTGAATTCCAATACAAAACTAAATCTTCTATTTGATTTTCACTAAAATTTATTCGAATTCGATAAAATATTTTATTGATTTTGGTCGATAGAAAATTAAATACGATTAATTTTTTTGCTATATAAAACGTACCATATAATCAATCGCTTTTCCTGTAACAAAAAACATAATTATTAAGTAAGAGTTAATTTGGCAAAGAAAGAAAGAATCTGAAAGAGATATGACTTAATATTTACCAGAGTTCTCGTGCCTTAAGTAAATAGGGTTGACATTGAAGGTTCTGTGGAGTGCAGTGCTGTCCTTTACCCTGAAATTAAAATAATGTTTAATATGATAATGATATTTTAAATAACTGGGGAGTGAGTCTGCTGAAATGGATGACTATTTTGATGTTGATCAATGCTATACCTCTTTTTCTGTAATACTTAAATGAATTCTTACCACATAGCCGTACAGTCGAAGTTAACCATTAGCCACTTGGAGGGGTTGAAGGCGAAGGAGTCAGCCAACTCCACACCATCCAGCCAGTGCCTACAAACGAACGTAATGAGTGGTTATCTCGGCCCTTCCGAGCCATGACACAGCATCTTTCATGATGTAGTATCTTCGAAGATTTTTGATACATTTTAAAATTCTTTGACACATTTCTTCTTTTTCTTCTTTTTTTGTCATGATGAATACATATTTTTTACCTTTCTGGCACATGTTTTGCGTCTATATTTTTGCTTATTTGACAGTAGGTATATCAGAGTTTTGTTTTTCTTGTGCTCATGCTTTACAATAATATTTTGATCTAAAAATTATAATACTCTCAAGAAAAAACTGACTTCATATATCGGAAGTCTGTTGGACCAAACTGAAATGAGACCACACGGGAGCACCAGCTTTCAAATAAAAAAATGCCATCAAAATCGGTTCACCAGTCGAAAGTTATGAGGTAACAAACATAAAAAAAATACAGTCGAAATAAGAACCTTCCTCTTTTTTGAAGTAGGTTAGGAACAACAAAATGTAGCCACACACTAAGAATCTCTCATGTCGTGGTTGCGTTTACAATAAAAAATATTCACAATGCAACACCCAGACCTAGAACACGGTTCATGCGGGGGTACCTGATTCGCTGGACCATCGCACCAACCATACTGTACTTACCTATACTCGGGACAGGTGAAAGCGCTGCCCGCATATGCGGCGTCAACATGGAGCCAAGCACCATGCTTCTCGCAGACCCTGCCAATCTCGCGGAGATTGTCGAACGCCACCGACCCCGTGGTGCCGAGGGTTGCACATACCTGAAAAAAATACTGGATGTAAGAGGATTTACTCCTAACTCTAATCATGAAACCGTGATTAGAATTTTCTGTGTAGATAGTTCATGATTATCATAATCATTAACCCATTATTGTCCCACTGCTGGGCACGGCTGTAATAATGCAGGTTGGCAGGCTTTAAATACTATCGAGAATATCTCTCAAGCATGCAGGTTTCCTCACGATGTTTTTCTTCACCGTTTGAGCATGTGATAAATACACACATAACTTCCGAAAAGTCAGTGGTGCGTGCCTTAGATTTGAACTCGAGACCTTTAACATCTCAGTCCACTATTAGGCTACCACAGCTGCTGTTTTTTGTTGTTGTTGTTCACGATTGTGAGCTTAGAGAAAGCTGTGCGTTTGGACCAGTGTAACTGTAAAAATCAAAGTTCTTGAGCTCAAACTCAAGGCTTGACGCACCACTGACTTTTCGGAAGTTATGTGCGTATTTATCACATGCTCAAACGGTAATCAATGTCTTCTAACGCACAGCATCTGTTAACTTACCCGAAACGTCACAGGAGATAGTTAATCTATGTTATTTTAGCTCGGAACTAGCTGGCGCTGTGTCATAATGTCCAGGGATATTTATTTATAATATAAACGTACCACCCGTTGCTAGGCAACGAATATAATTTGGTTACTCGTATGAATTGAGAATGCACTTATCGAGGCAATCGTACGGAAACGAGGTGTATTTAAAATTTGATCGAAACTAGAGAGGCTCTTCTTAATTATGGCCACGGATGTAAATACACTGGAAGTGGCCTTTTTTGTGTTGACGCAGTTGACGGTTTTGGTGCTTTTTTTTACCCGACTGCGTCAGAAGGTGGGTTATTTTTATTAAAGCCACATGCTTAGTAGTCGCTTCTCCATTACAACTGGTTTTTGATGTGCAATAAAGTTTTGGAAATTCAAGTAAGTACGTAGTAGTAGTATGTATTCACTGCTTCGAAGATCTTATAGATATCTTCGAAGCAATACATTAAGTATTAAAAACAAAAAAATACGTGACTTTTATCGTGGCATATTGATATTTTTCTTTTTTTTGCAGGAATATACATACATACAACCATACAATTCAACTCACACAGAACGATATGGTGAGCCATGAGTGAGATAGTAGCAGAGTGAGTAGTGAGATATGAGAGTAGTTCTGTGTATATCGGATAGTCAATAATTAACCAAATGCCCGTGATAATGGATGCTGTAAAGGATTCAAAAACATCGAATAATCATATCTATATAATATGATTGCACTGCAATTACCGCAAATCAGCATTACGTGTGCCTACTCTAATTCAGAAACAACAATGCATAATGTCATGGTACTAGATACAAGGTACATTACATGACACATCTAGTAAATCAACCTTGATATACAATTTAGTCTCACGCTTCAGCTTACACGTGAAAGTAATTACGCGTTCTATGAAGATTGAATTAAATTGTCGATTATAACATCGACTTAATACTAGGAGTGAAAGAAGGTATGATACATAACTATAAGATATATTCGTCTGATACAGGTAACTATCAGCCTCGGATGTAGGGAGGGATGAGAGTGGGAGGGGAAAACCGGGATATCCACCCAAAATCGTTAGAATATTAACTAAAGGATAACAAAAATACTCCTTCGCGTCGCTGTCAGGGGATTAGGGAATCCAGAAGGCTGGCGGCTGGAAGACCTTTGTAATAAAGTGATTTCCGATGTACAGTCGCCAACAGGTCAATCTATCCGAAACTGTCAAATTCCCAACTGAACATATAACTTATTAGTGTGTCATAAAGTTGAACATCTATCAAAGAAATTTGACAGATTGTGGTAGCTTGATGTGCCGGCCACCGTACCTATACTCAATTAGTTTCATACTAATTAATTTCATACACGGCTTGTACAGAATGGCAAAACGAAGTGACGAACACGCATTCGGCAATTTAATTTAAACAGCAAATTCACTCCTATGATGAGTGTTTCAACCACAAACGCCTCAAAAATATAACTACAATGATACAATAATATTAATTGATTCATAATATTAATAACAGACTCAACAATATCATTAGGCAGATTTTCAAATGTACCCTAGGCAATACCGTGGTAGTTCTAATAGGGTTTGGTCCAAGTTATAAGACAAAGACTTGGTATTGCATATTTATCTAAAGCTAAGAGTATTTTTGTATATATATAGTTTATCTTTTAATTCTTTACACGAAGATAAATCACATAGATCATTATTAGCAATACATTTAATGTTTTGTGAACAAAAGCGAGCTTAATCCAAGCTTGAATTTCCTACCAGCCCTGAGTGTCGGAGTTTTGAAACAGCGGTGAGAGTTAAAAAACAAAGTGTACAATAATAAATAAAGCAATAAAAAATAACGTTTAATCCCATTGTAATGAAACTTTGTAAGGCGGTTTTTTGTAAGCATGTTCCTGGTTAAAAAAAATGGTAGGGTTGGTAGGGCACGTAGATAGCATAAGCACATCGTAAATACTTAGTCCTACCCTACCGAAAGTGGGTCGGGTAAAGCCAGTTTAAGATTTGAAATAAACATTCTATATTTAGCTGATAGCTAGAAGATGGAGGTACCGTCGCAATGATATTTTTTAATACATAGGTAAGTCATAATTAATTATGTAATAACTAAACAATACGTACATTTAAAAAAAAATAAAGGTATGCATTGGATTCGAAGGCGAGATCAGGATCATATTGGCTATGATGGTATAGTTAGCCTATCATCATTATATTTTTGCAGTATCATAAGTACTTATTGGAAAAATAAACTTTTTATTGAAAAGTTCGATTAAAAAAAATATGCTTACGCAAAACAAATGCTTCGAAAAAATCATAAATAACTATTTGAAATATTTGAATTTACTTTCAAATCAAGTAAATGAGTTGTATATTTATATAAATCCGCTTCACCCGCTACCGCTTATGACTTGAGCCACATTTTAAAGTTCTAAGCAGCTTCCGCGCAATCTGCGGGACAGTACAAATTGCTCCCAATGGGACTACCAGCAGGACTTAAAAATGACACAAACTAATCTTCAAATAATGAATGTATTCATTTAAAAGGATTCCGTCATATTTCTTTCGTCTTTAGAGAATTTGCTATTATTCAAGTCTCGAGAAAATAATTATTCTAAGTAATAATCTTGATGGATGAAAAGCATAAATTTATTTACTGGTTTCTTAAATGCGTGAATATAATATGGAATATTTTGTTGCAGTAGGTATCATCACCGACCCATTAACATCCCACCGCTGGGCGTGGGTCTCCTTCTCATTTTTGTAAAGAAGTAGGCTATAGTCCACCACGATAATTTAGTGCAGATTGGCAAAGATCACACACTATCGAGAAAATTTCTCACACAATCAGTATGTTTCTTAATTTCTTATACTAAGACTCACCCAAAATGGAACAAGTCCTTTTTCCTTGTCACTGGCGATGGCCTTCTCCAGCTGTTCTCCCCGCATGCTCTGGTGCTCATCTGACTCGATGTACCGCATGCGGACCAGACCTGCACAGACAACCACCATTATCAATCCTATTAAGCGTTTACTAAATAAATCGAGTTCGGTTTTGAATGCACTTGAATTAACAGACTGTTTCTAAACGTGTTGCGTTAATATTTCAAAAGGTCATTAGATCTGCCTCGTTGGTCTAGTAGACTTAAAGTGCAACTGCTGAGCATGAGGCCCTGGGTTCGATTCTCAGGTCGAGCAAAGTGTTATTAGTTTTTCAATGAAATTCTCAGTATGCGCGGTAATTTGAACTTAAGACCTAGGCATATGACTTCATTGACTGGCCACTCATGCCCAACCGTGGGATTGACGATAATGATAGAATTACACAAAAACAATTATTTATAACCACAAATAGTAAATTAAACAAAAAATCGGACATCGCGTTTTCCTTGTAAATGGAATTTATATCTCTTCAATATTGTATTATTGACTTGACAGGCGTATACAAATGTTTACAGCTGATAATAATACGGGAACTCTGATTTTTTTGTCTTATTTTGTTTTTGTTTTCTCTTTGTTCATTCATAACTATACAATGTTCAATGTGAAGATATGTTATGGAAAAATAAACAATTTTACTCTCTACATCTGTTACTATTCGAAATCAAAAGAATATGATCTATTAATTTATCAATAACAAGCCGAACGCTTAGGCCGATCATGCCTCTCTATCGCTTGTCCCGCGCTCTCGCTTGCACGCTCGGCTAAAGCGGAACGTGACAATTTTTTGTGTATGCAGCCGGCGTTCATCGATTTATAATACGCTATCACGTCAAACATTATCGGTGCAAATGTTTGCAACTTACCAATCAGTCCGGCTTTTTCCACAGAAGAATGTGCCTGGTCGGAGCAGTAGCAGATGAGATGACCCAATAGCTCGGCCGACTGTACCTCAGGGTTCAGCTTCGATAGCTCCATTAAGGCTCTGGTACGAGCTGCCAAGAGGCTCACTAGAGTCGCCTCACTGGCTGTCGTCTGAGTGGAGAAGAATGGAGAATTTTAATGTGGTGAACGAAAGGCATCTATTAAATTTGTTGCTAAATATTTCAATAAAAAATATTTTCTACTCAAGCTATACTAATGAATGAAACATCAATTATTTATTTTATTATAATAATTATTTATTGATTAGAATGAGTTTTTTTGTGTAATTTCTATATTTTAATCAGTTCGTGTGAGTAAAGTTTATTTTTATTTATCAGTCAGTTGATTGAATTAGTTTTATTCAATGATTTTAATAAAACAATAATTATATAATATATGTAGTTTCGATTATTTTATTTCATTTGAACAAAATAATTATTGGTGGCTATTTTTATTCTTAAAAACACTTAACTAAATTATTATAAAAAAAGAAAACCAGGTATTCAGAAGTGCTGAAAAGATAAATTCACAAATGTACCGCATGTATCACTGACCTGAATAACTCCACCGCCTGGGCTATCGTTCTTCTCATTGAGGAAGCAGTCTGGTAGTCCCAGCAGCTTGCCCAACCAGTTCATAGCAATAGTCTCCAGCTCGGTGCCAGCTGGCGAAGATGCCTAAACAAAAAAGGGACACAATGGACACTAGGTACTAGCGTTGAGTACTAAGTAAGCGTTAGGATTTAACGTCTGCAACAGGCTTTTCAAAGTCAAAGTCAAAGTATTTCGACCAGATGTAAAAACTCAACTACAACAACTCCAAATTGTTTTTGTAATTTGGTTATGGAAGACAATTTACTAATTTATTTACTAAATATTCTTAATCATTTTTACAAATTTCAGTAGTTTTTTTTTTGGAGAAACGTCACTAGGACTTTTTCCTGTAGCGTGCGTGCGTTACAAACACAATTTTACTCATACACAAACGCCCAGACCCGGAACAACTACCTGTAGAACGTACAAATATTTGCCTCGTGCGGGGATCGCACCCGCAACCCGTGACGCACAAACCGATCGCTCAGCCACTGCGCCACCGAGTCGTCATCAGTATCAATATTTTGTTTTCTTTTTATTTATTTATCTCAGCTCTAATAGCCTTATATCATTTAATTTCATGTATTACAATTGAATTGACTTCCATAGTCCAATATGTCGTTTTCGCCACCTATTGGAATAATTTCCCCACTCTATTAAAAACATAATCTTACCCAAGTGAAGCACAGTACGTTGAGAGCACTGGACAGCATTTCTCCCATGATGGATGGATATGACGTCAGAGCCGGGAAGTAGGCGTGCATGTGGGGACTCTGCCAGTGGACAAGCTGGGAACACAAGATACTCAAACTCAAATGATTTATTTCAATTAGACCAATATTCCAGATACTTTTGAATAGTCCAAAAACTAGTTGCACGTTTCCAAAAGGTAGGTCTTATGGAGAAACACCGGCAAGAAACTCCACAGATACTCTTTTTTAAAATTAAATACAAAATTACAAAATATTTGGTTTTGTTTCACAATATCAATATGAAACTGATGCAGTTCGATATTATTAACATACCATCACGACCGTCATCCCCTAAGGATTAGGCAGAGGTGCTCTAATGTACACTCGCATTTTGCCGGTATGTTTTACGACCCATGTAATACAAGGCAGGACACTAACCTGCTAAGAATCCAATCTCCAAGCTGTTACTGATAGAATTTGATAGAAAAACCCAATAAATCTTTGCTCGATCTGAGAATCAAACCCAAGATCTCTTTTTCAGCAGCTGCACTTTACGACTAACCAGACTAACGAAGAAAAATCTAATATGGGGGACCTTTATTATAGCATCTAACAAAGATACAAAACGACAATTTTAAGGAAGTGAATGCAGTGTTCATTGCTACAGGTCCAACTTAAAACATAACCTCAATTAAACGGCACAAAAATATCTTGTTCACTGTTATTATTTTAATGTAGTATATCCATTATAATAACACATGTATACGTTTTTATCTACATACGCCTAAGCGTATGTGCTTTTATATTTCACTATCTTAATCATGGCACATAAAAGAAGGTTAAACCACTTACCCCCGGCATAATATGCTCATCTACATCCTTGAAAATGTCATCCCACTGTTCAGGAGTCTGCGGCGCTTCCTTCGGCAACAGTTTGTGCAAATACCCTGGCTGAACGCTGGGGTACACGCGACGGTCCCGAATATTCTCCAAATAGTCTGCTATATAGTCCACCATCTCCTTGGCTGCGCAGAAAAAATGTATGATGATGAAAACACAGGTTATTACGTATCTCTACATGAAATAATCACAATGATCGAGGCAAAGGTGCAACTTAGGTCAGCCTATTTTATGATCGAACCAATTAATGTCCCCTAAATTAAGAGGGTTTGGGCTATAGTCCATGCTAGCCTAATGCGGGGTGATAGAAGTCACACATCATGGACTAAATCTCTTACAAATATGCAGGTTTCCTCTTGAAGTTTTCCTTCACCGTTTGAGCATATGATCGAACTCGAGAATTTAGACTTTTTTTATAGGAAGAGCATAGCAAGATTACTCGCTGAACTTGGGCTGTCCGACTGGGGAAGTACCTCCGCGCTCCGCCTTAAGAGAGAACGCCAGGAGAGAGCAGTGAAACAACAATAGTTGTGTTTCTGCGTGTGAGTAAGTTTACCAGAGCTCGTTGGGGGAGTGACAATTCTGACAGCACGGGAATTCCGTTTGCTGTCAGTTTAGTAACTCCCTTATTTTAAGAAACTTAGACTATTTCTACAGGGAAGACAACGTGCTAATGACACCTCCGATGCTGTAAACTACAGTCTATTAGCTACGGTAATCGCACGTCATAAGGCGGGCCGTAAGTAAGAAGGTTTACCACACTTGTTGTTTAAAAAAAATATTGAAAACCCGTACTTTACCACTGTAAAGTACGGGTTTTCAGTTTTTTTTACTGTAAGTCGAGAAATGGGCTGGTGATAAATATATACATCATCATCATCATCAACCCATTAATGTCCCACTGCTGGGCACGGGTCTCCTCCAAAGACTGTGGTTAGATACTCGTTGGTCTCCTCCAATTGAGAGGGTTTAGGCTATAGTCTCACACGCTAGCCTACTGCGGGTTGGCAGACTTCACATGCCATCGAGAATTTTCTTAAGCATGCAGGTTTCCTCACGATGTTTTCCTTCACCATTTGAGCATATGATAAATACGCACATAACTTCCGAAAAGTCAGTGGTACGTGCCTTGCGTTCGAACTCGAGACCTCTGACATCTCAGTCCACTGGTCACACCGCTCGGCTACCACAGCTATATACATACATTCTACTAACCTATTACAAACTAGGCCAACTTAGGACTGTCCTTATTTCAAAGAAAAAAGACTATTTTATTTACTACCACTAGTACTAAGAACTGAATTCCTTTCTTCGTTGTCCAGAATCCTATCATTCTATACAAAGAGCCGATTGATTGAAGAAACCGAACAAACGGACACTTGTGTCCGTCCGCTCTCAAAGGGTATTAAAAGGGTATTAAGCACTATGCGAGAAATATAAATACACTCTATAATAATGGCATTAGATACTGTTTGCAGCCAATAAACTTTGATTTGGTTTAATTGAAATAATAATTATAATTTTAATTAACCTATGTTTTTTTATTTATTAACCAAATATTTGATGTTTCCTTTATGTCGTCAATATTGTAGTGGATAAATTTTTGGGGCACTTAGGTATATTATAAATTTCTTTTGATTAAAAGAATCTTACATCTAATTGATATCCAGTATTTAAAGGTTGCAAGATTTGCCTTAGCCTTACAAATATAGAATTCGGTAGTTGATTAACCATTGATTGAAAGGTTATTTTGTTCTTGCTGTGGTCGGTCCTTGGTTTGATTTGTCAAATTCAAAGTCAAGTTTATTTTCACAAATCCATTTTTCTATCTCTGAATTGAAAACTGGGGCTCGTGGTTACATGAATAAAGTGAGACGCGCTGGTTCATTCATTGCAACTCAGATTCTATTCATACATAAATAAATAAATTTCGTTCTAAACAAAAGACAATTTACACTGATATCAATAAACACACCCCTATAAAAAGGATTTACACTAACCGGTATGAACCGGTATAAAGCAGTATAAACTGGATCGAACTGAATCGAACGACTCAATAACAACACATGCAAATCCTAAATGAGGGTAGGAAACGTTGATTTTATTTTATTGTTCTGATATAAACGTTTATGGGAGCATAGTATTTTCAGATTAAAGGAAATGTGTGTGATATATCCCGTATGATATGTCTTATATTAATATGTACAATACTACTATTAGTATATTATATTTATTTATTTATTGTATTATATCAAACAAATAAATAAACAAATATATACCCGGACATTACGACACAGCGCCATCTAGTTCCGAGCTAAGCAACAAGGTTTGTGTTACAGATACCTACTAGATGGATGGTACACTACATAGTTAGTGACTAGATACCCTATTTTAAGGGATCTAAAACGTTTTTACAGGGTCGGCAACGCGTGAGCGACACATCTGGTGTTGCAAACGCCCATAGGCCCGCTTATCGCGTAATTTTAGGGAATATAGTAAAATAAGTGCGCTGGAATCCCCTGGATGCGGATGGTGTAGGACCGGTCGTCATGGAAATCGTTAGGGGAGGCTTATGTCCAGCAGAGGACGGATGATGAAGCATGATAGTAAAATATGCTTAGGAATAGAGGTGCTTTTCCATGGGCGAGCTAATGAGAAAATTGCGAACTGCACTTATGGCAAACGGACTTACACGACCCATTGCTGTAAGATTTTGATTTGACATATCTTCAATGCTCTCCGATTGAGTCCTGTCTTCGCATCGGAGCAAAAATCTCTACACTGTATATGTGTGTTGTATCTCTATTTGCATATATTTTATAGTTATCATGGAAATTACTATAGTAGGCCATCGGACAATTCTAATAAGACCTATTTAATATTCAGTCAACGCACAAAATAATATAATGCAATTATACGACTCGATGCATTTTGCTATAATTACATCAGAATACTTCATAATTGTGACATAATTGTAGGCTTAATAACGTACTTATATTGTGAAGGTAAATTGTAAATAGGGCTATTGTAATTAGTATTATTGTAGCTTCTGTTTTGTCTACAAATACATGCTTAAGTCACATAAACACAATTTTTGTTCTAAAAATGACAACTGGCACAATGACAGTAAAGTGTCAATATTGAGTACCTATCCATTTTATTGGAACGTACAGCCCAAAAATTTATATTTCAACTTATCATTTTGAATTGCAACGACTAAATCAAGTAAAAAATAAAATTAATGTGCCTGTAGACAACAGACATCAGACAAAATTTCATGGCTCTTAACGTGTCAAGTAATAAAAAAACGATTTACAAATGTTTTAGCACTAAAAGCAGGGTAGTTTAAATTCTTAAATCAAAATTGCATACAAAATATGCGGCTTTCAATGTATTTTCGAAACAATTTGTGTACGAGAGGAATTTGATGCAAAATACTTGAAACTTACCTTTTACTCGGAACTCTGCGTGCTCCATTTTATCTATGGAATATAGATTGTTGTCGTTTAATCTGTAACAATAAAAAATTCCAGTAAATTTTACGCTTGACAGCCAGTTCACCTGATGTTAACTGAGAATCAGGAGAAGTCTTTGTGGGTTCCGTACCCAACGGATAAAAACCGAACCCTATTACTAAGACTTCGCTGTCAGTCCGTCCGTCTGTATGTCACCAGGCTGTATCTCAAGAACCGCGATAGTTAGACAGTTGAAATTTCCACAAATTATGTATTTCTGTTGCATATATTTGTTTGCCATCAACAGAAATACATAATTTGTAACAACAAATACTAAAAACAATAAACGTCATTTTTTTGTTTTAAGTAATTCTTAAACGGTAAAGGAAAAAAATATCGTGAGGAAACCTGCATGCTTGAGATTTTTTTCGATGGCCTGTGTAGTCTGCCAACCCGCAGTAGGCTAATAGCCTAATCCCTCTCAAAAAGAGAGGAGACCCGTGCCCAGCAGAGAAAATCTCTCAAGCATGCAGATTTCCTCACGATGTTTTCCTTAACCGTTTGAGCACGTGATAAATACGCACGTGACATCGAAAAGTCACTAGAGCATGACTAAAAACATGTATCGAACATTTATTATACATGTCATACATAGGTTTTTTTTAAGTGGGTAATGATATTTTTAAGTCAACGCGATTAAGGCAGCCGTATTAAGGTTTCCTGCTGTAATAGGGGTTGCGGGTTCTAATACCGGCTAAGGGCCGAATAACATGGACATTTATACCTGAATTATGCATGTTTACTATGTATCCTAGTATAGTAGTATCAAGTTTATGCTGTCAATATGTATTATGTATAATGAATATAGTGTACCTTTTTGAGAGGAATAATAAATAAATTTAAAAAAAATCATGGACAAAGCGACGGGCAGAACCCGTAGTTCGAAAAGAAGGATGTTTTATTAGTGAATTTAGTGTAACATTTGTATAATTAATGAAATTATTCCTAATTATTTTATCAAGAATACAAAACATAAAAAAATATGATACACCTAAGCATTAAAATCTCCTCAGTGTTTCTGTCACTTGACTCCGCTGTTACTCAGAATTTCCTATAAAAACCAAATAACAATTTACTCGACTTAATCGAAGCCAAGACCTCTCGCTCGATGACTTGAGTTCCACGCATTTTATTCGCCCAAAAAGTGCTCAAGGCGTGTTTACCAAGTTTTCACCTCAAAATATTAAGGTGGAAGCTCCACGCTAGCCCGCGAAATTCACATTTTCATACGTTTTTTGCAATTTGCCGGTATTTATCAGGCTGTACGTTGAAAAAATATATGATTCGCGCCTGTAATAGGTATTTAGTTACAGAATTATAATCATTAATATCATCAACACTACCCTCACATTGCATACAATTGGATTGAATGACTTTTTCATGAAATAGACAATCAATACAGGTATATGCACTTTGAGGGCTGTTTTATTGATTTCAATGATTATAATTCAGTAACTAAATACCTATTACAGGCGCGAATCATATTTTGTTTAATGTACAGCCTGACAATGACCGGCAAATTGCAAAAAACGAACGAAAATTTTAATTTCGCGGGCTAGCGTGGAGCTTGCACCTTAAAATAAATACTCATAAAATCGTCACCGAATACAATTTACGTACAACTACTACGTCACGAATACGACTACGTTACATTAAAATAGCTCGCCTGCACATAACACCAGGTCGGTAGTATCGACGTATCTACTAAGGCTTCATAAATGTCTGGGGGTAGTAGATTAACGTATTACAAACCAAGTGGGGGGAGTTTCCTATACCGAATTTTCTAACTTTCTACTAGGGCAGCATAAAACATGTAGAGGTCATTTTCCTTTGCGGTTTTTATAGGTGATTTTGATTTAAAATTGACATTTGTATAATCATTTAAAGTTTTAAATTTTATGTTGTAATTATCTTTTCATTTTAGAGTAATTTTTAGATTAATTATAAGTCCATTGAAATGACATATTATTATTGACATAATTATTATGTTATTTAAATATTGTTTCACTGCACTATATTGTTTTTTTTTAAATGTTAATAAAAATGAGATGCTGTTTGTCATTCATTGCAAAGACTAGAAAATATACGAAAAACTAGGCATTGGAATAGACTCAGACCTAAATATCTACCTATCCTAAACATTTCTAATCTAAAATAAATAACATTATTTTCCCAAACAGAAAAATCATTTGCCGTAATATGAAGGTACAGCCGGTGACAAATTGTGATGTATCGACTCCGTAGCGATCAGTGTAAACAGTAATTATTGACGATAACTGTACTTTTTAACCGAGTTTTAGAAAAGGTTACCTATTCTAGAAATTTTTATCTCTTATTCGTTTAAACTGACCTTATAAAATATTATATCCGGACTGACTTATCGAATGAACACAGCACGAATAGGTTTATGAAATAACGTAAGCAGTCACTTATATAAAATAAATTCGGACTTTTCGATTTTAATGGTAGAAAATAGATAGGTACCTACGTTCTTCCCTTCTTAGGAAGATCTAGGTATAAGTATAGTATAATTTTGTAGAGCACTTAAAATATTTAAATTTACTTTGTTTACTCTATAAACTAAGTATAGCACATAAGAAATTAAATTAGAGTCTATTAGAGAATTAGGCCCTAGCTAATTATTATCAATCCCACATAACATGGTGGTTAAATTTTTTATCTGAGACAGATTAAAAAAACGCTCTCTCTGTCTCGTTCTATGCCTGAACCCATGTACTGACCTACTGCTGGGGAGGCATCTCCTTTGAGAAGGAGTTACGCGTATAGCTCACCAAGCTGGGCTGAGGCCCGTTAGCAGATCTTATATGTATAGCGTCAGTAAAACCCCTCAGATTTGCAAGTTTCCTCACGATCTTTTCCTTCAACGTTTCAACGAGTGTTAATATTTTTTTATACCATAAGATTAACCAACAAGCTTGGAGCCGCCTGATTATAAGCGGTCACCGGAGCCTATAGACGTTTGCAACACCAAAAGTGTCGCTCGGACATTGCTGACCCTAAAGAAACGGTTTAGGTTTCGTTAAATAAGGGAGTAACTAAACTGACAGCAAGCGGAATTCGCATATTGTTACTTGTCAGAATAGTCAATCCTTCAACGAGTTCTGGTAACCTTACTCACTCGCAGAAAGACAACTATTGTTGTTTCACTGCGGTCTTCTGCAAGGCGGAGGTACTTCCCCAGTTGAGTAGTTCAATATCAGCGAGAAATTTCGCTATGCTCTCTCAAAAAATACGCAAAGTTCCTGACAATGTCATGAAAGAAGCAAAAAAAATCAAAATTTAAGAATAATGCATACGCAATTGATTTGAAATGCCAGAAGTCCTTGCTACTGCCTAGAGATTGCAAACCGGGCCCGGCCGGGCCCGGTGCCCTTTTTGACATCGACCGGGCCCGGCCATTTATACCGGGCCCGGTAGGTACGAGAACTGCAGCACGGAAGCCCCAACTTGTAGAAAATTGGCATGGCAAGTTGCCGTTCTCTCGCGCACCTCTCACCCCTGCTCGCTGTATGCGTGTTTTCTTTTCTTCACTTAGTCACAGTATAATTTCTACTGTGACTTAGTCGACGTTTGTCCTTGGTTGACGAAGTATGTGTGTTGCTCTGTCATTCCGTCGCCGCCGCAAGCGCAGCAAGACTAGTTTATTATAGCTACTTTCATAGTATCATGTCTTACGGAATATTGCTGTGGGGCCGTGCTGCAGACATAGAATCAGTCTTCTACTGCAGAAAAGAGCAATAAGAGCCATTTATAACCTAAGTACTCGTGATTCACTCAGGGAACTCTTTAAAGAAATAAATATTATATTATATAGTATATCTTTGAAAATATAATGTACATTAGGAAAAATATATCACATCATACGAAAAAATGCGAACTGCATAATTATAATACTAGATATAAGTCAAAATTAATGAAGTCAAAATTATCAACTTCGTCGCGCTAAAGTCCATACCTCTTTTAAATTTGTGGATATAATTAAAACTAAAGCTACCAAAGTTTATCTATCGAAGTTGATAAGACAAGTTTAGCACATTAGGCTGCGTTATTAGTTTCTTATTCTAATATAATAGAGGTTTTCAAATACATAGTTACATTCATCATCATTATCATCATCATCAACCCATTAATGTCCCACTGCTGGGCACGGGTCTCCTCTCAATTGAGAGGGATTAGGCTATAGTCTACCACGCTAGCCTACTGCGGGTTGGCAGACTTCGTATGCCATCGAGTATTCTCTCAAGCATGCAGATTTCCTCACGATGTTTTCCTTCACCGTTTGAGCATGTGATAAATACGTACATAACTTCCGAAAAGTCAGTAGTAGCCTTGGGTTCGAACTCGAGACCTCTTACATCTCAGTCCACTGGTCACACCGCTCGGCTACCACAGCTCATGTGTGAGCTCATAGTTACATTAGTATTAGTAATTAACTTTAAGCAAGCAGGTATTTCTCTTTACTCTGTATAGTATTACGTAGTAACTAACTAATTCTGTATTAAAAACTCGTGATTTTGAGACTGATTAAGACTGACTAGTGTCGATTAATTATTCGTTGCCAACCCGGCAGGGCCCGCCGGGCCCGGCCGGGTTTGCGACAAATGTTACCGGACCCGGCCGGGTTGAGAAACATACCGGGTTGCAATCCCTACTACTGCCACATTTGTAAGCCAGAATCAACTGTACCTACCATCCAGAAAATCATTAACAGAATGAATCTCGATGTACCTAACCTGTGGGAACGCTTTCAACTGTCTTAAAACAAACTAATATAAATAATAATGAATAAATATGGTATGCAGGGACCGTAGCGCGTGGCATTCTGTAGTTTCTGCCTACCCCCATGGGAAAAAGGCGTGAGTGTATGTATGTATGTATGTATAAATAAATAATCATGACATTAAATTAAAGGAGTATGAAAAATATCAGTTTTCCACTTTCCTCCTTATCAAGCGAGAGATAGAATAGAGTTTAGAAGCCATTGGCACATTAACAAATATTTACAACTGGGTACTTGCTTTGGAGTTTACTGGACTGTCTCGTATGCCTAGTGGTCGTAAGTGACTGCTGACCAAGAGATCTTTGGTTCGATTTCCAGGTCGAGGAAAGTGTTATTGGGTTTGTTTATAAAATTCTCAGTAGCAGCAGAGTTTGGATTCGTGCCCAGTTGATGGCAGTAGACTCGGTCCCTATAACATGGGACCTAAGACATACCGGCAAAATGTTGGTGTACATTAATACACCTCTGCCAAACTCTTCAGGGGATGAGAGGCGTTATGTACTTGCTTTGGAATCAAACTCGAGACCTGTGACCCAAATCACTTAAGATATCCCAGCCTACACACCATTAACAAGCTACGTAAAAATATTCTAAAAAAAGGTTCATTAATTAATACTTTTTAAACATGACAGGAACGGGTCACTTCGCGCAAATAAAGGAGGAATTAATCTAAGTCTGTAATCTTTATACAGAAGATTTTTTACCCGACTGCGGAAGAAAATTGTAGAGTAAAAGGCGAACGGCAGATTTGGTACCGCATATTTTTTTTGTTGTTCTGTTATAGAACTTGCACCACTTGATAAGGCAACTAAGCCATTTATTTTCATGTAAGTGTACTATTTTTAGAACTTTGCATTAATTAATAATATCAATAAAAAGATTTTAATAAAGAAACGTAATACAATCGTAAACTAAACGCAGTTATGTTTTTAGAAGTTGCCATATGTAAAATAACACAAATATCGAAATGATAATTAATTATTTAGAAATAGAAATAACATTAAATATAAATAAATACTCATATATTATACGTACAAACGCATAATTGTTGGATAAAGTAATATTAAGTTTTTTTTTAATATAAGTAGGTATAATAATTGTACTTACAAAAAAAAGTATTGTTTTATTTACCGACACTCAAAACCCCATCAGAAATTCATCATGATCAAACTGTTGCAGTCCGCTGCTGGACATAGGTACCTATCTCCTAATACACCGAATCCTCTTCACAATCTACCTACTTAAGTAAGTAAAACACTACAAGGATAGCGACAAGCAATCTAAGACATTTACTTTACCACCAAAACAATGTTTATGTACCTATAAGTAACAATTTACATCGGTACACTAGTACATAACCTCAAAAAATAGAACTGGTTATAGCTTTTACGTCCCAAGTTCTAAAAATCTAAGAATTTAAAAAAGGCTTGTCTATCATATTAACTACCAATTAAAACAAAAAGTATCCCAAAACACGAAATTTTATTAGGTGTACGAGATTCTCATACAAGCCTGCCATTCGCCTTTGCGTATAGGCACATAATTTATCTGTACAATTTTTTTTTTATTCTGATGTTTTGAATACCTATCTCATTGATCTAGAGGCAGTAAGAGTAATTGTTATGATTGTCCAGGGTTTGATTCTGGGGTTGAGCGAAATGATATAGAGTTTTTCTATCAAATTCTCAGTAGTAGACTTAGCGACGTGTTTTTGTGCCTTTAAAGAGTAGATTTGTGCCCGGTTAATACCAATAGGCTCGCCCCCTATTACATATGTATCTTACATTTGGTGTTCGCTTCTAACTAACCTTTTGGCGATAACGGCCAGATATTTTGATGTTATAAGTAGTCAAAAGGGGAATTCTCATTTTCTGACAAATACGATCTAAATATTTCCTAATACCTGGGTCACAAAAATAACTAATTCTACCCTTGACTATTCATATTGTAAATGGCCCAAAATGTTTGTATTAATAATATCAATATACCGCGATAAGCTCCGGTACCTACAAAGTGTTTTTATTTCAATAAGTAAATATTAAATAGGGTGTTTTTAGTGTGCTGACCTATCATATAAATAATATTGATTTCTTAATTTAGAAAACTACTGACCCTAAACAAAGGTATTTTATTTATCGTAAGTTAAACCCTTTTTTAAATTATTAAAAATCGATGTATGATCTACGAATACGACGCCCTACTGATTTAAACCAAATTTTGTGTCACATCACACATTCAAGTGTATTAAAAGGCTTACGTTTTTAGAAACTGTGTATAATTATGTATGTATGTATCTATGGTCATAAAATTTAAATGAATACAAATAAATATCTCCCTTATTATACAAAAGTACCGAAATTCATGAAATGCAGTGGTTCCTGATATTGGAAACGATTTCTTTTTCAAAGATAAGACGATTCTAAGTTTCTTGTAAAAGTAACTGTATTTAGTATGAACCTTCATTACTATAGAAACAATATTAATTTATTAATTAAAATATTTTTTCCTAATTAAACAAAACACGACACATTTCTTTTTGTTTCTTTGAGATTTTTTTCTTTTAAGTAGTAAAAATTAAAATACTCTTTACTACACTCATAAAATTAAAATAAAAGTGTACCTATTTCTAATTTAAATAGTATCAAATAAAAAAAAAGCTTTAAACATTATCACATAAAACAACTAAAATACATAGTAATAATAATAAATACTGTCTATTTTTCTCAAATTATCGAAAAAAAAATATGAACACTAAAATCGTACAAAGTAAAACTACTTACGTGAAATGAAAGCACTGACACAATTTAATTTTTTTACTTGTATTTAAAGGCAACAACAGATGCACAGGTTGCCACGGTACTGTCCAATGGCGGGCTACTGTAACGTTTATATAGAGGGTGTAGCGCCGAGAAGCGAAGCGGTCGGAGCGCTGTAGCGAGCGGAGCGGGAAGCGCAGCGATTCATACTCCGTTTTAATTATTCCATTACATAATTGTGTTTAATTTTATAAAAAAGTTTGCTACTGCCAACAATATTTTGTTACACACATTGAAAAAATATTCCGTTATAATTATAATCTCCTTCTCAGGACGTCGCGTTAGTTAAAAATTGTATTTCTATAATATAGATAATTAGTCAATATACAGAAATAAAAACCTAAAAAGTAGTATTACATAAAAATGGTATTTCTATAATATAGATAATTTTTTTTTTTTTTTAATATGTCTTTATTGCAATCTATCAATCTTGCAGATATTCAGCAATATGTGGAAGATTTTATTAATTAAAGGACTTGTACGAAAGCCGTCCAGTGACTACTCCGTTCTTAGAGGCATAAGAATAAGGTCTTGAGGAATCTTTCTTTTCAGTCTACGAGCAACTGTTTGAGTGTTCATCAGATTGACTGCCAGCATATTTGGATGATTATTGATCCGCTTCTTGTACGCTTTTGTTTTTTCTGATATTTCTTCCGTCATACTTTTGATGCAGAGGTCGTGATGAAGTCTTATGTTTGAGACATACCAAGGTGCGTTTGTTATTATTCTTAGTATCTTTGACTGGAATCTCTGTATTATTTCAATATTTGATTTTGCTGCTGTTCCCCAGAGTTGTAGGCCATATGTCCATATGGGTTTTATTATGCATTTATAGAGCAATAGTTTGTTTTGAAGTGAGAGTCGTGATTTTTTATTCAGTAGCCAGTACATAGTGCGCAACTGTTGGCCCATAGCTAATCGCTTTGTGAAAATATGCTTCCTTCAGGTTAGGCGTCTATCCAAGTATATTCCAAGATACTTAGCGTGATCCTGCTGCGGTAGAGGTATGCCGTTGAGAGTGACTGGTGGACACGTTTCTCTCCTGTTTGTGAAAGTAATCTGAACAGATTTGGTTTCGTTGGCTTTAATTCGCCAGTCCTTGAGCCATTTGGATACCTTATCGAGACTGTTTTGAAGCTTTTGTGCTGCAATGTCGGGTGAATTGTCCATTGATAGGATTGCTGTGTCATCAGCAAATGTTCCAGTGATTACTCCATCGGTCGTAGGGAGATCAGCTGTAAAGAGCAGATACAACGTGGGACCCATGACGCTTCCTTGCGGGACTCCAGCTTTGATAGCATATAAAGACGTTAACTCTTCTCCTTGTTTTACAAAAAAGTGTCTGTCGCTTAGGTATGACTTTATTAGATTGTAAAAGTTTATAGGTAGGTCTTTTTTTATTTTAAAAAGAAGTCCATCATGCCAAACTCGATCAAATGCCTGAGATATATCCAGGAACGCTGCGACACTGTATTGTTTTGATTCCAGGGCTTCGTTTATATATTTCACTAGTCTGTGAACTTGTTCAATAGTACCATGCTTTCGACGAAAACCAAACTGATGGTCAGGTAGTAATTTGTTTGCGGCAATAATCGGGCATAATCTATGCAAAATAACTATCTCCATGATTTTTGAGGGTATGGGCAACAGGCTAATAGGTCTGTATGATTGCGCCTCAACCGGATTTTTTCCAGGCTTAGGAACCATAATAATTTGGGCTATTTTCCATTGAGGGGGGACCATTCCTCTTCGTAGAATAGCGTTATACAGGAAAGTGAGAAATTTAATCCCTTCCTTTGGCAGCTCCCTTAGGATTTTTCCTGTTATAAGGTTGTAACCAGGAGCCTTATTTGGGTCTAAAGCCTTAACTGCTGTTTTTATATCATTAAATGTGAGCTTATTAATTGGAGGATCAAGTTGGTGGGTTTGGCCCAATAATTCTGTGACTACTTGGGTTTTAGAGGAACCTGTATCTGGATTTGGTATAAATACGTGTTTGAGATGTTCAGCAAATGTAGCAGCTTTGTCTGCATCGCTAGACGCCCATTCTGAGTTACTTTTACGAATAGGAGGTTGATTACTTGCCGGGCGTTTAAGTTTGTTAGCGATTTTCTACAAAGAGTAATCTGTCTCTGCTGTAGCATCAAGGTTTTCTAGATATGTTTGTATGCCATGGTTTTCATTATCTTTTAGCAGAATTTTCAATTTTAATTGAAGATAGTTGAGATGTTTTTTATCAGTAGGATAACCTGTAGTTTGCCACTTTTTCCGAGCTTTTCGTTTGTCAGCTATTAGTTCTCTTACAGATGTTGGATAATCTTGTTTATGGTACAGGTCTGTGGCTACTGGGGTTGCAGACCAGGCAGATTGTTGAACGCAGCTATTAAAATGTTCTACCGCTTCTATTATGTTCGCGTCCGTCTCTAAAGGGATTTTTACATCTAATTTTTCTGTCAGTAGCTGTCTGAAGAGCTCCCAGTTAGTTTTATTGGTGTGTAGCTTGCAGGGTTTAGGTACTACTGTGATTTTCATTTTTAGTACTAATTCTACCGGGGAATGGTCGGAGGATAGTTCGGTACTCGTTTTGCTCGTTATAAAGTTATTAGGGAAGCCTTTTGTTATATAGAAGTCAAGCAAGTCTGGTACTTTATTCAAGTCCGTAGGCCAGTATGTAGGATCTCCAGGGGAAATAATATTTAGTTTGAATTTCTTAATGGCCATTAACAGCTGCCTACCTTTTGTAGTTATAGTACGTGAGCCCCAGTAGTGGTGCTTGGTATTGTAATCACCTCCAGCAATGAATCTGTGGCCCAGTGTAGAAAGAAACCTTAGGTAGTCTTCTAACTTAAGTTTATGTTTGGGTGGACTATATACTGCCGAGATTGTAAAAGGTCCCGCCCAGTCTTCAATGACGACATTTGTTGCTTGAATTTCATCAGTGGAGTAATGTACTGTTTCATGATGTTTAATATTATTTCTTATTAGAACTGCACTTCCCGCGTGTGCTTTGCCGTCGGGGTGCATTGTGTGATAGGTTTTATAATTCTGAATGTTAAAGTGGCTCTTTTTGGTAAAATGTGTTTCCGTAACTAGGAGGATATCTATCTTTTGTGTCTCTAAGTATGCTTTAACCTCAAGGGTATGTTGTGACAGCCCATTGGCATTCCATAGGGCAATTTTTAAGCAGTCGAAGTTGATAGCTTGGTTGTGAGGGCTAATATAAGGTTTGTCATGGTTGTCAGTTGTTGCATCATTTGTTTCATGAGGTTCATTAATTCAAGCATGTCATTTTGGCTAGTGTGATTTGTCTCTGTTGTTGTATTGTTCAGATTTTTATTGGTTAGGGCTTCTTTGTAGGACTTATGTTGGCTATTTGGATGTTCATTGTCCTTGAATTTTTGATTAACGGTTGTAGGTCCCTGTTCCTTGCTGCGAACATAGGTGTTTCTGCGTTCTGGTGCCTTTGGAAATTTAATTTTTTGAAGCTCTTTGTAGATTTTACAACCTTTATAATTTGCCGGGTGATTTCCATCACAGAGGACACATTTTACACTGTCTGATCTGGTTTTCCTTAAACAATCGATCGAGAGGTGGTCACCAGCACATTTAACACATTTAGGGCTCCGGCGACAGTACTTTTTGGTGTGTCCATACTGCTGGCATTTCGCTCACTGTGGTAATTCACGTTTAGGTCGAGGAGGTTCAAAAGTTATGATGCAGTTCATGAGATTTTTAACCTCATATATGTTCTTATTGTTCGGGCTTGTTTTTAATTCAACTATAAATAGTGGCAATGGCTTCTTTGTTGCTCTTTGTTTGATGTTCCATATATTGGTACTGCAATGCCCTATTTTTTCTAGCGCTGATTTGATTTCCTCAGGTTCGGTTGAGGGGTGCATGTTTTTAAGGATCACTTTAAAACTCCGTTCATGCTTGGGTTTGTACGTGTAGAACTCTGTGTTTTTAAGTTCTAGTTGGTGTACAATGGTCCTGTATGTCTCTGAATCTTTTGGCTGTATTTTAACTTGGTCGTTTTTAATAACTTTAAGGTTATACATATCAAGGGCATGTTCATTAAGAATCTTAAGAAGGGATTGGATATTTCCCACTTTGTCAACGAATATTGGTGGTGGTTTATTTATCTTTTCAGTAACAGTAGTTTTTTCTCCCTCAGAGTTATCAGCATCTAAGCCGGCAAATCTGTTTGTTGTAGGTATTGGTGGATTCTGGGACAACCAGTAAGTATCCAGTTTTGATTGTTTTTGGTGCCCATTCTTTTCCGGACTTGAATTAGGCCTCTTTTTTCCAGACACTTGTGTCCAATTAGCATCGTTGCTTCCACTGGGTCCTGGAGCTATGTCTTGCGGTATAAGATTGGTATTAGGGTAATCACCAAGTGATAGTGTTCTGGATCTAGACTCAAACATTCCTTTGTGGAAGATTTGTTGTGTTAGAGTTTTAGTTTTAGTAATATTGGTTATTTGGTTGTTTGTTGTAGAGTTAAATTCATTCATTTCAATTCCCACGAGTAAGGACGATTTAACAGTCACTACCTGGGGTGACGCCTATTCTCAGGAGAAGCCAAATACAACAGTGGTTGCCCGTTCCACTGAGGTTGGCGCTAGAAACTGGTTTCCCACCAGTCATACATCCTCTTGGCACGTTGCCCACCTTAGGATTGGGGTTATTTATTTAGTTATGTGTTGCGAGGTTTTCTTCCTCGGGGGCCGGACAATTAAGCCAAGCCCCGTAGATGTTCGTGAGTTCAGAGGCCATTTCCTGCCTATGATTGGTCGAGACGAGTTTGTTAACCGCCGCTCGGTACTCGGCGTTGTTGCTCGTTTAGCACCACCCGAGGGATACGTGTAGGGTGGGTTAGGAAAGATGGTAACTCCTACGGACGCGAGCAACTTCATCCCCCAATATAGATAATTAGTCAATATTCAGAAACAAAAACATAAAAAGTAGTTTTATTTCAATGTCTGAATCTGAATGAATGCGAATTTGACAATATAGAGCAACTGACGCAATAGGTTTTTTTAATTAATATTATTTAACGTTACCTATTGTCAGATGTTCCCATGTATGGGAATGCAAACAAAAATTACGCCATTAATTAACTCTACCCAAACGTCATATAAATATTTACTCCTTGAGGAAATCAAAACCGCAACCTGTGACGTAGACACTGATCTTACAGTCGCTGCAACAATTGAACCGTCAAAATACCGTATGATGTCATATTTATAATGCCACCAGGAACTTATAACTGTAGGTAATTAATTATATACCTAAATCTTCCTTATCAACTCCGTTCATTGGTGAAAACCGTATGATAGATTTTGAGTTTATTGCGTTCAGACGTAAAGACACGCGGGAGTGATGAGAAGTGGATTTTGTTATTAGTGTGTTGTTTCGTTGGGTTAGGCGTTAAAGAGCTAGGACATTAGGTAGTGTCATTCCAAGTGTCCAAGCGTTTATTAGCCTTTAAGACACCAATTTTAACACAATTTGGCTTTAAATAGACCCCCGTTGTTGTTGTCAGGAAATACAGTCTGACTTTCATGGTTTTTTTCATCGTAGCATTTTTTTTATAAAGTATTGTTTTGGATTATTTTTTTTTTAAATTATGGTCTTGAGACTTTCTTATTATACCTCCTACACGAAAATCGTCACCAAAAAGTAAATTGCAAATATAAAAAAACTTAACAATAAATAATACTATGAAATATATATATCCATTCTTCAATCTAACACCCCAAAAGAATCCTAAAATAATCACCTACCTTGCAAATTGTTACAATTTTCTACACACTCAAATTGAAATAAAATCTCACCCGCTACCGCTCATGAATAAGTCTTTACCACTAAGAGGATGTAAGAACTGGAATAAAATTCGTTCGCGCATACTTTTAATAGATTTTCCGGGTAAACTTCAACTATGATTATCTGTTTCGTCGATCGTTAATGATAGTTGGATTGATCTTGATCTTTTAAAAGTGTAACTCTTGAGTGCATGCATTTTTATGACATTAAGTCGTACTAGCCTGAAAACTGAAGCAGTGGTAGAACGAAAAGTCGTTAGTTTGAGTTCGGACCCAAAGCATGTATACCTGATTTTTAAAAACTTTAATTGTTTATCCTAGAGTTGGTAGCCTAGTGGTGTGACTAGTGGACTGTGAAATCTCTAGTTCAATTCCAAGACACGCACCATTGACTTTTCCGAGTTACGTGCGTGTTTATCATCGCTCAAAAGTTGATGAAAAACATCTCGAGGAAACCTACACGCCTGAAAGATTTTCTCGATGGCTTGTGATGTCTGCCCATTCGCTTTAGCATGGTGCACTACCCTAATCCCTTTCAAATAGGAGGAGACCCGTGCCTAGCAGTAGGACACTAAATGGGTTGGCGAAGATCGGCCTGCCTTTATCTTGAATGGGAGATAGACGAGAAAGATTGCGAAATATACATCTACAATTCGCTAGTATAATTTTAAGTCCCAGGTCGTAGAGAACAAGCCTATTGCCACTAAGATTACAGTTATTGTTCAAATATGCTGCCTAAGCATTTTAATTAATAACAAAAAATACAGTATATTATATTACATAGCTACAAAAAGGTTTTATGCATTATCACAAGAAACAGAAAAAAAATAATGTGACTTTTGTCAGTAAGTGCAACCAATTAGTATCCGTAACACATGCCTCGTCGCTTAGCTGGGTACTAGATGGCGCTGTGTTAATATATCGATGTAATAAAGTAAAAAACCATAATATTTATTGTGAGTCCCACAAAAATACTTACTAGTACTAAATAGAATTATTAGTCTATTTTATAATGAAATATATTTATTTGTTGAGTACTGCGTAGGTAACCTATTACTTAATAGTCTCAGTCGGTTTAAGGTTTAAACTTTTATTATCAACCCATGATTGTCCCACTGCTGGGCACGGGTCTCCTCTCATTTGAGAGGGATTAAGCTGTAGTCCACCATGCTAGCCTGCTGCGGGTTAGCAGACTTCACATGCCAGGTTTAAACTTAATCTTCCTTAACGTAAAATAGTTACCTATATATTTTTCTGTGTGCTATATTTAGTTAAATTACATATTATTATATCAATATACATACCTTTCGACGACCCAGTTAGTCCAGCGGTAGTTAACACTGCCTTCTGTGCTATAGGTCCCAGGTTCGAATCCTGGTAGGGACAAAAGTTTGAGTAATGAGCATATACATTTGTATCCAAATCATAGATAGATAACGAAAGATATTATCTATGTATAATATGTATGAATTTACAACAAAAAATATATTTAAAATATGTAGTTTATCATCCATTTAGTATCCGTAACACAAGCCTCGTTGCTTAGCTCGGAACGAGATGGCGCTGTGTCATAATGTCCAGAAATATTAATAATTATTATTTTAGTTTGTCTTTTCTGCATGAACAAAACCGGGGGTAAACCTAGTTTTCCACAAGACACTGAGGTATGTAACAGTGACCCAAACATCACGTGTACCTCAATGTGTTAACATTAACCGGTCCTACATTAATAGATGTAATCTTAATTATCTTATAAATTGATCATATTTTTATCGTGCTTTTTTACACAACTTCAGTGGCAGAGATGTACCTATATAGTCAGTCTGGTAGTCAGTATCGCGTCACTCGTGCATTACCCCTCAGTTATTTCAGAACATAAGTAACTGAATAAATACTTTCTCTACAATGGATTAATCAGGGTCCCAAGAAGAACTGAAACAGGGTTGTGATGCATGCTTTCGCGAATCCCATGCCAACCAATCCCATGGGTGCGGTTTTTCAGGCGGTAAACGCTCAAAACAGGCGGAGCCCAACACACTCAGTCGCCTTCCCAGGCGGTGGGACGGTGCGTGAAGCATTTTTCCGCACCTGAAATAAATGGGAGGTCTCGAGGAATCACATCACGTGCTGCAACAGTACCTAAAGGAAAATTGTGTAAGGAAACCTGCATGCCTAAAGAGATTTTTTCAACGGCTTGTGAAGATTGAAAGCTTACAATAGGCCAGTGTGGTAAACTATAGCATAGCGAGAGTCCTCGCTCAAATCAAAAAGCTGCCCAAATGAGGAAGTACCTCCGCGTTACAGCTGTTACAGAAGACCGTAGTGAAATAACAATACCTAGTTGTTGTTATTTGTTGTTAGTTGTTTTCTGTGTGTGAGTCATTTTAAGAAACCTAAACGATTTTGTGAGTGGCGACCACGTACTGGAAGACGCAGCGTGCACAGGCCCCCGGCAAGGTGGACTGACAACTTGGTAAAGGTCGCTGGAATCCACTGGATGTGGGCGGCATATGACCGGTCGTCGTGGCGATCCTTGGGGAGACCCATGTCCAGCAGTGGACATCTAACGGTTGATGTGATGAAACGGTTTCTACAGGGTCGGCAACGCGCGAGCGACACCCCTGCGGCCCTGGTGTTACAAAAATCTATATAGGCTACGGTAACCCCTTACCATCAGGTGGCCATATAATTGTTTGTCATATTTATGACATAAAAAAATCCTGTAAATAGATCGACAGAAGACTTTTTTGAAGTATTAGTCAGTGGCGTAGCATGGGCATTTGCCGCCCGGGCCGCCCTTTTTCTAGTAGTATTAAAACGACGTGACACTTGATGCCGCCCCCTTTCATATGCCGCCCGGGGCCATGGCCCTCTTTGCCGCCCCCCCCCCCCACCCTACGCTACTGGTATTAGTTGTTAAACGCCCTAAAACCTTGTCGTTTTTCAAGATGTTACACATAATTGCGTCTTTCTCTCAATTACATAATGATTTAAAACGCTCAGATTACTTAAACTTCAAACAGGATGTTCAATTTTATTATTGATTTTCATATTAAAATTCATATAAAAATTAATTATGAGTGCTACGGTAGATGTCCTTTACGATAAGTTCTGATATATCAATTAACTTGTTGTTTTACATATGGACAGACAGTATTTACGTGAGTATTGCGACAATGTGTAATCTGTTATGCAATAAAAAAATATTTTTAAAATAATCTTAAAATAATAAGGATTAAAATACGTAATTAGTGGTAGTCAGAATCAATAACTATCTTCTAGGTAAGCGTGCTACATCTTAGACCACATCGTCACTTACCATCAGGTGAGATTGTGGTCAAATGCTAACCTATAAAACCCTAAAAACTTTTTAATCTGTAGATTTTTAAGATATATTTTGTTGTACCATAATTTGGTAGTAAAAAAGGTTTTGTGGTTGAGAGTAACCATTGTGTTGAAAATACTGACATTTAACCGCTTCTAAGTAGACTGGAAATCATACCCAATGAATATATTGGGAAAAGGGGTATTGTGAAGATATAGTGAACATAATTATTGAAAACAACGTACTTATATTATAATATCAATGTTAAATTTTGTGATTTTCTACATCTAAAAACTTACTGACAAAGGATTTATATAATATACGCCTTTGCCTTGCACCTAAGCTTTCGGAAATACGACGAATAAGTTTTTGTTAATCTGTGTAATATTTCTTTAGGCGGGAAAACTGAGTAAGCGTCTTGGTTTTTTTTTTCAAGAGTAAATGAGTGATGATTTTGATATTGTTCAGTTAGTGTTTGTAAACAAAGTGATTAAGTGAATGCATTTAGATCTTAGTAGTTTTAATGATTTTTTTTTTATTATTTCGTGTTTCCTATTCGAAATGGCAGTTCACGCTTTGAGCCGAAATTCGAAATCAAAAAATAACTATTTTAATTAATTTGACATTTATTGATGCGAATAAATGGATACCAAATGGTAGTCGGTCCTTATCACCTTAAAAACAATAAAGCCACTTTCCAAATACTAAAATAACTACATAGGTATTTAAGTAGGTACTTACTTGATACCTCTTGGCACATGTTGAGCTCGACTCCTGGTGCGATTGGGCACACATACTTAACTATGTATCTTTACTTATGGTTTAAGACATTTATTTTCTCAAAAAACTTACATAAATAACTTACAGAGAAAATACAATAAAAAAGTACAATATGATTTAGCCGACGTAGCCGTGTGTATTTCTCTTGCATCAAATAAATGATTTTTCGTTCATTCATTCTTTCTGATAACAAATAGGTACATTGTGTTTTGTCATACACAAAAATTAGAGTAGGTACCTAAGCCCAAAGTGACGTACGACCTCGAAAAAAAACTGCACGTAGTTTAAAAAAATAAGGAAACTCTTTAAAGGAAGCTAAAAGTGCAAAGCGTTCAGTTTCTGGTAATCAAATGTCTGTTTATAAGTTATTAATTAATATAATATGTTGGTGATTAATAATTATACAAATATTCATATGCCTAACCCATTCTCAAGTATATTGGGGTTTCTAGTATAAACTAGACACGACTGAAGCAAGTATGTTAATGCAGGAAGTCTAGATTAGTTACTTGTGCGTAGGTAGGTTTTATTTTAAAGAAAAAATAAACGTTTGACGTTTTGTTTTTTTTTCTTAGTATGTTTTTTTTTGTGATTATGGCCTATATTCAACTAGCTTTTAAATAGGAAAGAGTTCTTATGAGTTTTTAAATAAATATATCATTTTATTAAAGTATATTGAAGTGAATTATGTCATGTAATATATTAAAGCTATCTTCTATCTTACTGATTTGTGATTTGCAGACCGTTGACTTTAAAAATCATGACTTAGGTTAATAATAAAGGAAATTGGTATTCTTTGAAAACCTGTATATCAGGGCACCATTCTCGATGTTGTTTTAGGATAATGTAACACGCCGGCTTACTGCTAGTTAGAAGACTTCACATATCTTCGAAAAAATGTCTGCTTCCATACAGGTTTCCTTACGATTTTCATCTTCACCGTTTCAAACGGTGTGGGCGTTTGACATAATATTATTATACATATTATTATTTCATATAAATGCGTGCTTTGGATTCGAACTCGAAGCCTATGGCTTGGCAATCTCTGTCACATCACTGCTCTTTTAAAAAACTATTTGTATTGTATACTTATTTAATAACAAAGAAAAAACCTTCTTCAAAAACACGAAGTAACTCTCATTTTGTTTTGGATACATAATAATTAATAAATCATAATCATGGTATATCTTTAAAGTCTAACTAATGAATTGAAATGGGATAACACTGATGTTATACTGAGCCCTACGCAAAAATAATCATCAAATTCGTCGCACCTTTAATATCGAGAAATTCTGTCAATTTCCAATCCATGGCCCTGGCTATAGGGTTAGTGACGTTGACGGTTGCAGTTGTTTTAGTCGGTAAGCGCTCACGCGGAGTCCGACACACACTGTCGCCTCCTCAGGCGACGGAAAGGTCCGTAGAGGATTATTTCCGAACCCGAAAGGAAAAAGAAAGGTATAAGATATTGAAGTCAAACTTATTTTTACGGTTGAATTTTGAATGTGGCGTGATCTTCATCATGGATGCTGTAAAAATACCGAAACATTGGGATGAAACAATATAGTAATCGCAAGATAAGATCTAAACACACGAATTACAACCGAATTTATAAGTTGCATCGATTTGCGAAATCGGTTAAAACCAGAAAAATATCAATCGACTTCCTAAAGGAAATACCTGCGCTCTTATCTATAATCATCTATCATATAAATATGATTTTATGTTAAAACATCAAATAAAACAAGCATCGCCGGGGGGTATCGTTAGTCTAATTATATTATTGATTAGACTATAAGATAAAGACTATTAAAATATTTTTGTCATACGTAATATTATTTATTAATAATTAATGGGTTATTTTTGTGGTTGCAATCACAGTTTTATTTGTACATGTATTTACTATATTTTATTGTTGTATTTTATTGTGTGGTTAGGGTTAGCAGCATCACCCCTTTTTCGTGCGGAAAATAGATGTACTAAATGTCATTGGTTCTATCAAATATTGTCTGTCAGCAACCACTCGCGTAGCCACCGTCGGAGCCACCAAGTTTGGAGGGACTCAAAAACCCAAAAACCTAAAATACTTATTGAATTAGCAAAACAAATATCTCCATCTAAATCTAAATAAAATAGGTTGTAAAACGACTTTAAACATGACATGTCATTAAAAAAAATACAGGGAAATTCTTGAAAAGTTTTAACTTTAAAAGTAGCTACTCGGCGCCCCTCGCCATCGTCATTCCGCCGAAGAGACCAAAAATTTATGGAACGCGCAAGTGAAGTTTGTGCTCACGACTCGTGCCGGTACCTATACATACATACCTATTGTTAGGTACTTTTTCAATCATGGTAGCTTTTAATATAAATATAAATTATCTATTAGTATGCATATGTATAATATTGTCAGAAATAATTATTCATGTCGGTGATTTAACTTATTTAATTTATTGTAATAATCCTTTAATGTTAATTGTTGAATTGACTGCTTGTCACGCCCATATCCGGTGACGTTTTTGATCGCCCCACCATTCGAACCATGGTGGGGGCGATCGAGGGAAGGATTGGTGGCAAGACGGAAGATAGTCAGTCGAACACGAGCATTCAACGAAGCAACAAGTTGTGTGAAATACTCTGAGTGGTAGTGTAATTCTATGTAATATATATATTACTGGAAAGTGACGCTGTGTTTAACTCCCCCTGACCTAAACCCCTTTTAGGTCAGAAGTGGGATCGTCGAGAAAATTTTCCATTTTTCTTGTCACGCTCACAAGGTCGGAAAACGTAAGTAACGATTACTGTTTTGAGCATAACTTTGCCAGAAAATGGTTTTAAAGTATTTTTTTTTTTTTTTGTCATTCTCAGAATTAGGGTAGGTAGTATTTGCTTCTTTTTTTTTGAACTTCTTGACTATTGCTTCAGTAAAAACAAACAAAGAAAATAACATGATAATTTTGGTATTTTAGTGAGATTTAATATTTCAAAGTTACTTTTCTTTGTGTAAAAATTTATCTACGATGGAGTGTTATTTTTGCTTTATTTTATTTTTTTTTCTAATTAAAGGAAATAAATTTCGTAACGTAAATCCCGTGTTAGGTCATGGAAGGGGCAAAGGAAAGGTCTTTCATAATCATTCAATCATTTATTTGATATCTATCACAATGTTAGGACTAACACGATACTGAAACAACATTTTCTACTAGTCTTCCTGGTGCTGGACTACTTATTTATTGAAGGCATATAGTGCTAAGGGAACTGTTACTCATAATTTTCTTTTAGTATGTATTTGAAAAAATTGAGATAGGTACTAAAGTATCTCTAATGAATTAAAAGGTAGTTTTGTTTTTATTATACATATATGTAAATCTTTTACTCGGTTGTTCATTGGTGGATCCTATGCAAATGTATGTACCGTGGGCTTATATTGCCATTTGACTCACTTTCCGTTGACAAAATAATATTGAATGTGACCGGATGATATGCAATATAATTTTTTTTGTTCAATGTTAAATAAGCAGAAACTGGTAATAAAAAAAAAAAAAAAACGATGGATTAGCCTATTGCTAATGGTAACAAATGGAAGTTTCAGGTGACAAAGAGTAATGGAAGTAAACGATGAAGGGACCCTAGATGGTGGGTCGAGTTTGAGGAAGGATGCCCTAGGTGGAGGGTTGAGTTTGAGGAAGGATACCCTAGGTGGAGGGTTGAATTTGAGAAAGGATACCCTAGGTGGAGGGTTGAGTTTGAGAAAGGATACCCTAGGTGGAGGGTTGAGCTTAATGAATGACACCCAAAGTGGTGGGATAAAATTAAGGTATCGAAGGGAAGTTGAGGAAAACGATCAAGGAGGAAGCATTAGTAATGAGGATCGCAGTGTACGATCTTCAGGGCGGGAAATTATACGAAGTGGTAAACGGAAACGGCAACATTCGAAAAAACAACGCAGGTCGCGAGCTAACGTACAGGAACTGCATCATTTGAGCCAGTCTGAAACTGAAGAGGAGTCTCTTTCTCCACCACCCAGTAAGAGCAGACAAACGCGAACTAGGGTACGATCTGGTAGTTCAAGGAGAAGAACTTACAGGAGAAGAACTAACAGGAGAAGAACTTACAATTCTTCTGATTCTGAAAGCCAGTCGCCATCTCCAAGGCGACGGAATTCGTCTAAACGTAAGGATAAGCGTAAGGATAAAGACCGGGATGTTAATCTTATGGATAAGTTTTTAGCAATTTTAGAAAAGGTTAAGAGCTCGGATAAACCGAAATTAGCATTTAACGCGAATGTGGTGCCGGAGTTTGACCCCTTATCCAAAGACCAAACTGTTCTAACGTGGATCACTAAAATAGAAGAATGCGCTGAGATCTATGGTTGGGAAGAGAGGGAAATCATTCATTATTCATTGCCTAAATTATGTGGAGTTGCAAAGACATGGTATCAGGGTTTGACTTCGGTATTGCATACGTGGTCTGAGTGGAAGAAGAAACTATTAGAATCCTTCCCATGTAGAGAGGATTACGCTGAGCTCTTAACCGAAATGTTGGCTAGGAAAGTTAAATATGGTGAATCATTGGAGCTTTATTATTACGCAAAGGTCAATTTACTAAATAGATGTAACATAACTGGTAAACAAGCGGTGGACTGTCTTTTATATGGCATAGAAGATCGTGCAATAAAGGTTGGAGCTCAGGCAGCTCAATTCCGAGAACCCGAACAGGTACTTAAATATTTTAAAACCGTTAAAATAGGACAGAGCAGGGATAGTCAGGACGTCATGCGGAGAGGGAGATTCGTATCTAATACAAGTCGATCGGATTCTTCAAAATCAGGTAACGTAAACAATCCTACAATTAGGTGTTTCAACTGCAACGAAATTGGTCACCCCAGCTTTAGATGCGGAAAACCAATGTTTTCAGTGAAATGCCATAACTGTAACGAGATAGGCCACCGCAGCTCCAAGTGCGAGAAACCCCTCTCAAAGTGCACAACCTGCGATAGAGTTGGTCATCATACATCCAACTGCTACAAAAATATGGGGAAGCCTGCCTCCATAACTGGAAGGAGCTCAACATCGGGTAATGATCCAAAGCAAAAACAGGTATCCGAAGTAATGACTGAAGACACCGGAATGAATAAGTATGTAATGGACATTAGAGTGAACGGGTCTACTATTGCTTGTCACGTAGATCTAGGCAGCCAATGTTCCCTCATCAGGGAAAGTGATGCTAAGTCTCTTGGTCTACTTATGGTTCATCGAGAAAATCTACCGACGCTCAGAGGTATAGGTGCTAGCATGGTAAGTCCTAGAGGAGTAGTCGTCGCCACTATAGAGGTTCAAGGTGTAGCAGAAACGATCGACTTATATGTCGTGGAGGATTATGTGTTGCTACATCCTGTTCTTTTAGGGCATTCATTTACAGAAAGACCTGACATTCTAATAATTAAGACCCCGGACGCGATCAAAATACAAAGAATGCTTCCAAATAAAATCAAACTAGTTGCGACATGCGACGTGGAAATTCCCTGCAATGCGATGCGGGCAGTACAAGTTTCTACAGACGTGCAATTGCTAAACTGTGAAGTACACGTCAACGGTACGCTTCGTGGCCCAGAAGGTAACGAGTATTATTTACTTCCCGGCCAGTATCAGATCAAGAACGGTCGTGGCGCAATTCTGATCTATAATGTTGCATCAAAACCCATGAGTATTACTAGAGGTACCCTTCTAACGCGATCTTTGGAACGAAAACCAATACCAGTAGACAACGTGTTAAACTCATTCAGCGTCGTCTTCGACGACTCGGTAATGGACACTTCTGTAAAATGTAACCCTAAATTAGATGCGAACCAACGGCGGCAACTGCAGGACGTACTAGGAAGATATGGTGACTGCTTTTCGAGTGCCTTGCATGATTTGGGTTTTACAGCAACTACCGAAATGACCATAGAATTAACAGATGGCGATCCCATTGTATACCGTCCGTACCGCATGTCACACACCGAAAGACAATTGGTGAGTACTATGATTCAAGAAATGTTAGACAGCAAAATAATAAGGGAATCATCTTCACCTTATGCGAGCCCAATCATTATGGTACAAAAGAAAACAGGTGATAAACGTTTGTGTGTCGACTATAGAGCCTTGAATCGAAAAACTAAGAAGGATCATTATCCGATGCCTCGAGTGGAGGATCAACTGGATCTACTTGCAGGTAACACTTTATTCACGTCTTTAGATCTAGCGTCGGGCTACTACCAGATCCCTATATCAGAGGACTCTCGACCAAAAACTGCCTTCGTGACACCGGATGGACAGTTTGAGTTTAACCGCATGCCTTTTGGTCTCGTTAATGCACCATCAGTCTTTCAAAGGACGATCAACAAAATACTAAAGGAGGCCAAAATTAAGTATGCGCTCGTTTACATGGATGATGTCCTGATCCCGTCGAAGAACTTTGAGGAAGGATTGCACAGATTAGAGGAAGTATTAGGTCTACTAAAAAAGGGCGGGTTAACTTTGAAATTAAGTAAGTGCCAGTTTTTCCTCAACTCCATAGATTTCCTCGGATTCGATGTTAGTGCTGATGGTATTCGACCCGGTAGCAGGAAAATTGAAGCAGTGTCCAAATTTCCGCGGCCTTCAAATCAACACGAAGTACGCCAGTTTCTTGGTCTGTCTGGCTTCTTCCGACGCTTTATCAAAGGGTATGCCATGATCACTGCTTCTCTAACTGACTTATTAAAGAAGGATGCGAGATGGACCTGGAACGAGGAGCAAGAACAAGCTTTTAAAAAGGTAAAGGAGCTACTTACGAGTAGACCCGTACTTTCACTGTACGACCCTAAGGCAGAAGTAGAACTACATACAGATGCCTGTAAAGAAGGTCTAGCAGGTATACTCCTTCAGCGAAACTCTAATGGGGTGCTACAACCAGTGTCGTACTTTAGTCGTAAAACGACAAGTGACGAGCGTAAATTGCATTCATACGAGTTGGAAACCCTTGCGGTAATCGCTTCTCTAAGTCGGTTCAGAGTATATCTAATAGGTATACCGTTCAAGATCTTGACTGACTGCAATGCGCTAAGGTCCACGCTAGTCAAGCGGGACCTGATGCCCCGTGTAGCTCGCTGGTGGGTCCAGCTGCAGGAATACGACTGCACTATAGAATACCGGCCCGGTGCCCGGATGACTCACGCGGACGCACTCAGCAGGAACCCTATCGATAATGACGAAGGCGCACAGCACATTTTGGATGTTTTACCAATACAGGAGCAGCCTTTGGTTCCTGACCAAGACTGGATTGCGACAGTGCAATCTGCTGATGAAGAGGTAAGGAGAATTAAACTAACTCTAGCAGACCCTTCTGTTTCAGAAGCTATGGATATACACAAAAATTATACACTCAAGAATGGTAAAGTTTATCGAATCGTAGGGGAGGAAACAAGATGGCTGGTACCTCAAGGTGTGAGATGGCAGGTCTTGAAGATGAACCACGATGACTTGGGTCACTGGGGATTCGAGAAGACTCTTCAACGCATAAAAGACCATTATTGGTTTCCTAAGATGCGTAGGTTTGTAAAGAAATACGTTACCTCTTGTCTAGAATGTGCGCATCACAAATCTTCTGGTGGAAAACATGAGGGCAATTTACATCCTATTGAAAAGGTAACTATACCATTCCACACAATTCATGCGGATCACCTAGGACCTTTCGTCAGAACCAAGACGGGTAACTGTTACTTGCTGGTAATTGTAGACGGATTCACAAAATATGTTAGTATACACCCGACTCGTAACACGAAATCTTCCACTTCAGTGCAAATAATGAAAAGACATGTGAGTTATTTTGGAGTCCCAACTCGGTTAATTACAGACAGAGGTTCAAGCTTCACAAGTAAAATATTCCAAAGCTTCGTAAAGTCATACGGTATAAAGCATATTCAGAATGCCGTGGCTACCCCTCGGGCCAACGGCCAAGTGGAGAGATTCAATAGGACGATTTTAGATGCATTATCTACGTCCAATCACGGTGAAGACGAAAGGTCTTGGGATGAGCATATTTGGGACATACAGGTTGGTATCAATACTACAAAACACAAGACAACACAAAAAAGCCCTTCGGAGTTACTGTTCGGATTCAATATTACCAGTAGGGCCGAAGGTAAGTTGAGTGAAATTATAAATGAAACGCTTAATAGAACCGCAGCAGAGGAACTGGATGAGATGAGGCAGGAGGCTGGAGAGAAAATAAAAGAACAACAGGTAAGAGATACAATTAATTACAACAAACATAGGAAGAAAGCATCTCAATATCAGGAGGGAGATCTGGTGAGAGTCGCAAGGCAAGTGCCCCACGATGGTAAATCACAGAAACTTGTTGTAAAGTACCAAGGCCCTTATCGCGTAGTAAAAACGCTCGATAATGATAGATTTTTAATTGAGGACACACCTTTGACTCGTAAAAATGGTCGAAGTTACGAGGCAATCGTAGCTATAGATAAAATACAACCATGGACCAACTTCACAAGAAATTTTGATTCTGACTGTCCCGAAAATTATACTGAAATAGAAGACGAACGCGAAATAGAAGATTAACGTCATAGGTGTGTCTTCACTCAGTTTGAGCTATATCAGAATGTAGTAATTACTATTAATTCCCATACTCTGTTAGCATTAAATGATAAAATTGAAATCATCCTACTAAGACTAGATTTTGCTTGCTTTCGATTTATCAGATATTATAGGGACAAATGTTTGATTAAATTAAAGTTTTATAATATATTAATTTGTAATAAAAAAAAAAAAAAAAAAAAAAAAAAAAAAAAAAAAAAAAAAAAAACAATTTATTTAAAAATTAAAATAACTTATAAAGTATTATACAAGTTTATCTCACAAATCTCATATTGTGTACTAATTATAAGTTATTTAATAGTTGTTGTATAAGATCATAATACACATATAGTTAAAAATTATAATTTATGTGAAAAGTAATTGAAATTGTACAAGATTGATAATTAATAAGAATACTATAATTATGTATAATATAATTTGATATAAAAATACGTGTTTACAATGATTATCGAGTTTGTTGATATATCAAAACATATGTATATAACCTTCTCTTTAATACGAAATTATTATATTATGTAAAATAAAATGTAGCTAATAGAGAGCTTAGTGGAAAAGCGATGGGACTCGCTTAGAGTAGGATGGCCGAGCTGTTAGGTACTTTTTCAATCATGGTAGCTTTTAATATAAATATAAATTATCTATTAGTATGCATATGTATAATATTGTCAGAAATAATTATTCATGTCGGTGATTTAACTTATTTAATTTATTGTAATAATCCTTTAATGTTAATTGTTGAATTGACTGCTTGTCACGCCCATATCCGGTGACGTTTTTGATCGCCCCACCATTCGAACCATGGTGGGGGCGATCGAGGGAAGGATTGGTGGCAAGACGGAAGATAGTCAGTCGAACACGAGCATTCAACGAAGCAACAAGTTGTGTGAAATACTCTGAGTGGTAGTGTAATTCTATGTAATATATATATTACTGGAAAGTGACGCTGTGTTTAACTCCCCCTGACCTAAACCCCTTTTACTATGGTGTTACTAGCATTCGTAAACTTCAATTGTCATTTAGGCGGGTACTACTGTCCTAGCGTAAAATCAAACCGGCTTGATTATTGTTTCTAGATTACAAAAACAAATACTAGATGATTTCCAGTAATTAAAAAACTACGTCATTTATCAATATTATTTAACAAGTCACTGTTGGAATACGTAAATTATCCAATCAGATAATGTGACGATATCCGAAACGAATTTTGCGTTCGTTTTGGAACGAAAACAATTCTTTTCGAAGAAAAACCAATCACGTGAATGAGATCATCATTAATTTATTTATTTTTATTTGAGATTTATCTATTTTTTCTTAAGATTTCAAAATGAATGCTTTAACAAGTATCATTTTGTTAAGATGCACTTTTATCAATGCGTTTATATTCCACTAATTCCGTACGCCTTACGTGAATATAAGATATGAAAAATCTTCTCTTTAGGCACTTTGCCTCGTCCACATGTTCATCTTGAACATACAAAGATTAAATATCATCAACATGGGATAAAAAGGATAATTATTATCTCATTTAGAACATCGTACATACTTACATTTGCTTTGAACTTTTAGTAAATATTTTTCCTTGACAAAATTGCATATCACTGAAATCTAATCAAGTATATATTTACTTTGGATCCAGATAAACAGGAAAATATCGTCTAAAACGTAGGTATATATGTAAGTAAGAAATGCTCTAAATTAAAGCATAAACCCCAGTCGGGCAGCTCAATTTGAGCTGGAATCTCGCTACGCCTTACCTTTCGAAAAACCATATTTAAATTCACCTAATTTATTCGTAATATTTTAATGTCTGTGCTTAATAAAAAAAAAACATTTTGTATATGCAAACCGGTAGGTACATGTATGATTATTAGGCTTAATATTTTAGGGTTCTTAAAAAAATGGGATAAACAGGTCTCAATGGGGTCGGCAACGAGCGAGCGACTCCTCTGATGTTGCTAACGTACATAGGCTACCGGCTACGGTATATAATATGCTTACTACCAGGTGGGCCGAAAACATGTTCATCATCCTCGTGGTTTTAAAAAAATCCATTTCGAGTATTAGGTAAGGGTTTTACTGTGAGATTCTCAGTAGCAGCTTTGAGTTTAAATTTGTGACTTGTTAATGGCCGTAGCACCCCCTAAGTAGGTACAATAATTCTTCTATGGCTATCACTTCAGGGATATTATGTTATGTTATCTTTTTGAAACCATCTAATTATGACTATTAAAAATACACAAAGAGCACGATAATTTATAAAAATCCAATTGTTAAGAGTTTGATCAACGATGGTATCGAACCCACGCTGAACCGCCGCGCATAGCAAAGGAGGTTCACAAAAACAGATTATTCAACAGGTTGAGAAAACCTACATGCAATGCCATCTATATTATCAAACATAAACTATTCGATTACAATATTCGAAGCGTTTAGCGCTATCTATACCGTAGTAGACGTAAAGAATCTAAACTCACCAAGCTTGGTATGTATTTACTTCTTAAAAGCAAATATAGATGTCGTTTTTTTAATATTTTCACGCCTGTCGTCCCAGAAGGGTAAGGCAGAGTATTACACCAAGTAAAAACACATTACTGAGTAAAAAAGATAGGCAATAGTGTCAAGAAAGAAGTGTCTATTTATGTTCGAATTAAGTTTGACTCCGCACGGTTGCTGCAGTGGTCGAGTGACTGACATGTGCGCCGAGTGTCGCAGGTTTGATCCCCGTATGGAACCAATATACTTATTTATGGCCTACGCCGGTAGTTGTTCCGCGTCTGGATGTTTGTGAACACACCCATGACACAGGAAAAAGTCCTTGAGTGGAGCAACGTTTTTTTAAAGAAATAAAATGTTTCAATTTGACAACTAGCGACATTTTTAATAAAATAAAAAAGTTTCGATGTTTATTAATGAGATTGAATATATCATTTCAATAAGTTTCGTTTTGGCCGAAGGGCATTTATTTTTTGTGTTACATTTAAGAATTTTTAAAGTTATTGCGTAGCTAACTCTAAAGTCCATTTCTGCTGTCTTTACATGTTTATGTTTCTTCATACTGTACAAATACTTAGTAAATAATTAATTCGTGAAAATGTTTTATTTTTGTTTGATTTCTTGTAAAATTCGCGTACATAAACGCGAATTTTAGGCATCGAAATTTTGAAATTGATAAATCTACTTTTTATACCCCTTGTCACCTTGTTACCTTTGGTGTTGCAAACGTCTATATATGGTAACAGCATATCATCAGATGGGCCGCAAGTTGGTTTACCATCTTTATGGAATAAAAAAAAAAAAACTTTCTAATATCTTTCCAGAAAAACAAATTGAAAATATATTGTGTAGAGCCACGCTACCATAGATTTCCACCATAGATTTTTTTTGCTTCTTCGTTGTTTACTTACGGTGGCAATTCTTCCAGAAGGCGGCAGTTCCTCCTTAAACCCAGGACTGACGCTAAATACAGTTGACACAATGTTTATATTGACGAAGTTACGAGCACAGCACCTAGCCACTATAACATACCATCACGCCTGTCAACTACGAAAATAACACATTGTTGGATCTTGGAATCGAACTCAAGACCTCTCTTGCGCATTGTACGACCAGTAGACCAACGAGGCATCTAATATAATAATTGTACCATTACTGCCAACCGAAGAGGTCTTTATATTTAATAGGAAAATTATGCGAAGTACAATATGTACATACTAAGAACGTCAATACGCAACTTATTTCCTAGTAGTCATCTTAAAAAACATTACTATATGTGTTTTCCTTTATTTATTCTTTTAATTAGAGATAATAAATCACTTTGTTGTGGGTATTTCTTTAGGTGAAGGCATATTTATCTGATGCTAAGGAACATTTGGTTCTTCAAATAAAGAGTAAAAAGGTTTTTACAGGGTCGGCAACGCGAGACCGACTCCTCTGGTGTTGCAAACGTCACCGGGTGGGTTGTTAAGTTCTCTGCCACCCTAGTTGGTACAAAAAAAACGAAAGAGAATGTAACTAGATATCCTTACGATGTTTTCTTTCACCGTTTCTTCATGAGATAAATACGCAAACATTGATGATGATTGCCTTGCACCTGAGAACTGACATTGCAGTCCCTTTGCCGATCAATAGCACCATTTTAACAACGCATACATAAACTCACGCCTTTTTCCCATGGGGGTAGGCAGAAACTACAGAATGCCATGCGCTACGGTCCCTGCATACCACTTTTGCGTCGTCCACATTCATACATCTCGTCTTGCACGCGCGCCGGTGCGCACCTGACCATTTTGATGGAGTTGGAGCACCAATTAGGTCAGTGTACGTCCTTCTAGGGCGCCCCCTTCCAGCGTGCAATGATTTAGTGAATTAAATCATTCAAATTCCTTCTCCCATACAAGCTATTTGAATAACCCTGAAAACTAGCTTAGTCATCGATCAATATCAGTTTTCATATCCTTCCATATACGTATCTCATTTAGCAGTGCCCAGTTACTGTCATATTATCAAACAGGACACAACGTAACGTGTTAGCACTTCAATCGGCCAAGGTTTTAAACCAACCGTGCCTTAATTAAGGTAATGCGGCTCGTTTGATGATCAAATAACTCTTGTGACGTTTTACGACGTTTCAGTGGACATGTAGGTTACTTATATTGTGTTAGAACTGAGTTTCAAAACATTATAGATAGACGTTATATTATAATAATAATAATAGCTCTGGACATTATGACACAGCGCCATCTAGTACCGTGGTAAGCAACGAGGCTTGTGTTACGGATACTAGATGGTTGATATACTACATATATACGTTTTTGTTGTAAATATATACTTATTATACCTACACAGATACATCCATGTTGATGCTCATTACACAAACATTTGTCCCTACCGGGATTCGAACCCGGGACCAGTAGCACAGCAGGCAGCGTTAACTACCGCTGAGCTAAGCGGGTCGTCAACATATTATTACGTTTAATATATGACATTCAAAATCTATATTAAAACAATTATCATCATCAACCATTCAATTCAATGTTAAGATTCCAATCTCATCTTTATTTTTTGCGACCATGAAGAAGTTATTTGTTTTTAAATTATACGGATAGATAATATTACAAAATAATTAAGTACGTAATCTTAATATGCCATCAAATGAAGTTTGCACGCACACACGGGATAACTACAGTATATAAAATCAGCCTATTGCCGTCCACTGCTGAACGTAGGCCTTCCCCAAAGAGCGCCAACCATCCCGGTCTTGGGCAGCTCGCATCCATCCGCTGCCAGCCACTTTCTTCAAATCGTCGTTCCATCGTGTCGCAGGTCGTCTTACACTATGTTTGCTCAGTCGCGGTCTCCACTCTAACACTTGTCTGTTCCATCGGCCGTCCGTCCGTCTGCAGACATGGCCGGCCCACTTCCACTTCAGCGTGCATATTCTATATTCATAACTACAGTAGATACGTCAAAATACAATAAAGTGGTCACTACCCGCCCTCCCTAGCTTTAAATACACCGCTCCGTATATTTTGTGGTAGATTTCACTGTCTCTAACATAAAGGTCAGCAGTTGAACGTGATAAAGTAAAATATAATGACTAAATCAGGCGTTACGCGGCGATCATTAGCGGGTTTTTGATTTACCTGAAACGGTTTTTAAAGGGTCGGCAACGCGCAAGGGACACCTCTCAGTGTTGCAAACATCCACAGGCTACGTCCGTAACCAGTAGCGTAGCGTGGGGGGGCAGAGGGGGCCATGGCCCCGGGCGGCATATGTAAGGGGGCGGCATCGAGTGCCACGTCTTTTTTATACTACTAGAAAAGGGGGCGGCAAATACCCACGCTACGCCACTGTCCGTAACCGCTCGTAATCTTGTTTGCGACCCATGTGATATACTCATATAATAAAAATAACATCCCCATATTGGACTCTGCACGGTGATATTTTTATGCCTTATCCTCAAGATCAGTAGGTGCTTGAAATTACAGCATTTTACCATCTGTAATTATCTAGATGCTACACACAGGCATTTCATGTGACCCAATATTTAAACTTGATTTGTGAAGGAGGTCACATACAACGGTCTGCTAAGCAAATTTTCCAGTCTGTCAGGATTATTCGTATTAAATCATTTCTCAAATGGTGACACTCGCATATTCTACATACACTATTTTATCTGGACTTTAAAAAAGACTACGATTCTCTAAATTTGTAATTACCGTTGGGTAAAAACAAAACAGCATTGACATAATTGTAAAATCTGTATATTTTAAGTAATTAACAATATATTCTTAATTATAAATATACACTTTGCTAGATAAATTATAAATTGATATTAATATTGATTATATTTAATAACTCTTAAATAACTTGATAATAAATTATATTATTTTTAACAATATTACGTTATAAACCATCCTTTACATTATCTACAACTAGTATTTCCCGCGACTCTGTGTGGCATATAGGACTAAAAGGGCCTTTAGAATTTGAAGAATATGTACATAATTTATGCCCTTCTCCGTGATACAAAGTATGTATTTATACAAAATTTTAATAAATTTGGTTCCTTTGTTTAGGCGTCATAATATAACAAACAGACAGATATGTACTTATACACTTATGATAATAATTTTTACGGCATAAAAGTCCTAGTAATTATAAAACTCTTTATCTTTTTTACGTAAACATGAATATGTTTATAACTTAACTTATACGATTGCAATTGGACCATATTCATGTTTCAAATGATCAATATTCCACTAACCCTTTGACCGCCACGTCAATAAAGAAAAAAAATGTTCCCTGCGCCACGCTACAGTAAAAAAGTTATATTTTTGTCGACATTTGTCGACGAAAGCGTCGTGAGCACGTTCTGATTTGTCGAGTATAGCCGACCGTGGCGGTCAAAGGGCTAAGTGTATTCCCGTTCGTCCCCTAGACTTCGTCCCCCGAGGGGGACGAACGGGAATTTACAAAAATAATATTTAATTTGTTCCCGATCGTCCCAATCCTAATTCAAGAGAGGACGAATGGGAATATGTTCTTCGATTAGTGCCATTCGTCCCACTAAAAAGATTTGTGCAGAAGCCTACAGCTTATCAAATAAATGACTGTACTACGTATTTAATACTTTAACTGTAAATCCCCTTTTTTCAATCAAAATATTCGAAATTACAACCAAAAATACTGAATTGCACACTAAATTTGAACCGAATCGGTCCAATTCATAATTATTGGTTTAGGTTAGGTTAGAACTGTGACCACAACGCACGAGCCGAGCGAGCGAAGCGAGCGTGCCGCGGCAGCGGCCGGCGAAGTGCCAGAACCGAATCAGTCCTATTCATAATTATTTGTTTAGGTTAGAACTGTGAAAAAGAATTAATAAATTATTCCCATTCGTCCCCCCAAAAAATTTTGAGGGACCATCGGGAAAATAAATAACGAATTCCCGTTCGTCCCCCTCGGGGGACGAAGTCTAGGGGACGAACGGGAATACACGAAAGGGCTAAACACGAGATGTAATTATGTATTTAAAAAGTATTAATCAACTTCTTAATCATATCTACAGATTCATTTTGCCCCAACCCTTCAATATACTCAGTCGCTTTTTTGGCATGTTCTTCATATAACATTTGCGTTTTATCTACAGCATCTGTTTTCAGTATATTGAACTTTAAATCTTCATAATCTACATCCTTTACGTCTTTTTTGGATTGCGTAATTATTTGATACAGATTTGGGTTGCTATCTAAAGCAAAAAGTACTGGGGCACTAGCTAAGCAAAACTGGTCTTTACTGTCAGATGTTAATTGTTGTAGCTCAGTGGCAGCTTGCCAAGCTAATCCTACATGACACCCAAATTGATATGCAAGGTTTTGTGTCTCCCTGCTGTGTCTATCAAGGACCATTGCTGATTGGCAGCCTCTGCCTAAAAGGCTAACACCATTGTACACTGTTCTGGCTGTCCATTCCCTTCTAGGCTTTCCTAACACGTCATTGATAGCAATGGAATTGGTATCAAAAGTGATTTCGTAATCTTTATCCGTTGCTTTTGGTTTGCCAGGTATAGGCATGTTTTGCTCGTCTCTTTCTCCAAAGAATTCTCCTTCAGATAGGTCTTTTAGAGCCGTGGAAATTATGTAAGACACGTCGGAGTTTCTCAGATTTGCCAGCATACCATTTGCAGTTACCAGAAGATAGTCTCCTAGGAGAATAGCTATTTTGTTTCCAAATATGGCTGAATCTGTATCCTTAGATCGTTTGGCAAAAGGTACATTGACAATACCTCGATGTATAAGATGTGCAGTTCTCATCATTTCTGTCAGTTCTGCCAGAACTCTCGTCTCTTCTTCGTTCTTCTTCGCTTGCACAGTACATGCTGTAGTTTTGACGGATTTGGCTAGCAGGAGTATGACCAGACCCCAGGGTTGAAGGTTTTTGGAGTCACCGTAGAGGACATTCTTTGCCGTTTGCATCACGAGATGGTTGCTGCCAACCTGTTGACAAAGAAATGGTCCATTAAGTTTGCTAAGTCATAAACATGAGTTTAGAATAAGAAACTTATTATCTCTTATTGCAAACTGTTTGAGCGTTATTTAAGTATAATTGGTTGTATAGTTATATACCCAATTAATCCACTATATGGAATTCTCAGACATAGGATTTGTGCCCAGTTTCCCCCTTTATATGGGGCCTATTGGTAGAGTTTGGCTAAACAACAGTAAACTTTTGCCTAACCTAGCAGGGATAAATTTGACACTGTACATTTGTATCATCATCATCATGTCAGCTAGAGGACGTCTGGAGCTGATGATGATGATTTATATGCCATTAAAAAACTGTTGCTTAGTTTTCTTTTAATGAATCGCTGCTTGGTGAATTTACAAACACACCAACATCTATAAAAATATTTGCTTATGGGGATAAAAGTATTTGCTTCATACAGGGATTGAAATCACGACCTATGTGGCTGAAACCGGTCAATCGCATGCTAGTCAACATGAAACAAATCGCTTCAGTAATTTCTGAGCCGTACCACACAATACGAACAAACTGTAATATTATAATAAAACATTGTCGCATTGTCATGTGAAAGTGGGTAATTTTACTTAACTTTCTACGGAATTCAACCGGTACCTACCTACCGGTAGGATTTTGCAGTAAGTAGGTGTCTTGCTACCTTGAACTACATACTAAACGAGAGAATGAAAGTCTCTTATAACACGTTATAACACAGCGCCATCTAATTTTGAGCAAGCAACGAGGCTTTTGATACGGATACTAAATTGACGAAAACGGTTACACTATAGGTAGATTAAACCTAAAACCCAGCTAAAATCTACACATTATACCTACATAAATACATCTATGACTTCAATACAAATTTGCCTGTTGAGTCTCTGCACCCTTTCAGCCATATCAGCAACTTAAGTTTTTATACGCAAGAACATTATATTCTCTATATCATAATAAATAATGATAGGTAATTCTCAACTGAAGAATAAATAAACATACTTAACGATGTATTATGCATTGTAAAATTCTAAACATCAAAAGCCATCGTCTTACTAATGAGTGTTATTTATCATTAAGTTTGTACTTAAATTTGTTAACCTTAAGGAAAGTTACCTACAATTGTAATTATTCAAAAAAAAATTATAGAGGTACCTACATTTTTTATATTTTTTTTTAATATAAAGCCGTTAGAGTGTGGTTTCCAACAGCTGTTCATTATGATTTTCCCAGCAGTGAAGGTGCGTCGCATGTGTTAGGTAACTTTTCGTAAAAAGTTACGTATTTATCATATGCAAGGAAAAAATTGTGAGGAAACTTGCATGCCTGAGAGATTTTCTCGATGGCGAGTGAAGAGTCCTGCAGTAGTGTAGCGTAAAGGAGAGGAGATCTGTGCCCAGCAGTAGGAGAATAATTGGGTTGTGATGAAGAAATATTAGGAAATTATCTTAAATTCTAATGTGCAGCTTGTCCTACAAAGGATTTATAAGTTTACATTTATACTGAGTGATACAGATAAGTAGGTATCGTCATAGATTCAAAATTACTAGTGGCCGCCCGGTGATCGAAATTCATCCTTAATTAATTTAAATTATAACTTTTTTTTTTATTATTTAAAAAAAAATAGCATTCTGCTCTCCTTCTCTATAAATAAACTATACTATGTGGGAAATGTCATACTCATCCGTCCGTACTAATAAGTTTTTGCTTCACGTATTAATATGTAGATAACTTAAGCATTCGCTATGAAAGGATATTTTTGGGAAATTTGAGCCTGTAAAAGAGGGTAAGGGGGTAAATCGGCAAATGTGAATGAGTAATCGTACAGCTCGATCATATTAGAAGGAGTTTAACGACCTGACACAATATTACCCAATAAGCAGGATATTTGCGCAGCTCATTGCCAATACTCAAGGTTGGCAGACAGTTTTGAAAAACGTACGTTACATAACTAACCTACAGTGTACACAATATACATTTTATGTTCATTATTTTTTCATGCAGAATTTGTGTATCATCACGTCTATATCCTTGATCGGGTAGGTAGAGATTCACCTTACAGTGTTGTTTAGGTGGCATGTTATTGATGTAAACAGAGCATAGATTTAAACTCCGTACTGCTACTGATGATTTTATAAAAAAATCAGCACAATACTTGATCGAGAATCGAACCCTCGGGGCTGAGCACCCCCGCTCACGGACTCTTGCTTCATGAGGCAGTTGGATTATTTTTATTAAAACCGTGTCATGTACCACTGTAGCTCAACAGCGCTCTTTTTTACTACTCTAGTATTTTTACTAAAACTTACTGTAATTTTTTCAATTGCCATTATTTTTTTTTACTTTTGCTGCCGCTTTCACTCATTTGTGAAATGGGCGACACTAATAAAGCCTGATTACATTGTAGATAGATAGAATAAGCTTTATTGTACACCATATATTTAATAATTCATTACATTAATGTAATTATTTTTCATGAAATAAGGCGGCAGTGGCGGTCTTATCGCTAAATAGCGATTTCTCCAGACAGACAATAATTTGTATTTCATTCAACAAGTATTATAACACCATATTTAAAATACCACCTGATCAAGCTCAGACTGTCAGATTTATAAGTTTACACAGCTTTTGACTTCGAATCCGAGTCACGCTTCAACGCTGACTTCAGACCAGTGAAACGGCAAAGGAACACATGGTGAAGAACCCTACAAGACCTACATCTCCGTGCGACTTTTCTGGCGGCTTGTGGAGTTTGCCAGTGTTTTTTTTTTATTATTAATATGTTTATGCTTCACCGCCAGTTCGCCTGATGTTAAGCGACACTGGGATCTACGATGCGGCGCCTAGAAGCAATCGATTCACTTTAGATTTAAAGACCTGGTTGTCTTTAAATCTAGAATTTTTATGTTATTATATCATCCAGAGGACAGATTAACATGGCGCAGTTTGGGAGAGGCGTTCATATTTATTTCTTACACTTACGCGAATATCAGACATTGAAATAAAACTACTTTTTACGGATTTTATCGCGGTATATTATTTTAACCCGACGTTTCGGATCCTTTACAGCATCCATGGTCACGGGCCGTCTGAGCTGTTGGTCGTCTTGAAGTTATAATTACTGTGTCCTTCGGTCGTGCAGTTTGGTTCTTGGAATTAGATTTAATAGAATCTATGATGGGGTGCCAAGCAGGTGGTAATACCCAGCCATTTTCTCTATTGAAATATGGGTGTTTGTTTGAGAATGAGTTGATAGTTGACAGATTATATCTATTGGTGATTAAGATCGACTCAGGAAGCGCATAACCGGTAAGTACGCATGATAAAAAGCTTGGACAAGCATTTTCTTCGGAGTTTTGGAATGTCTACCACGAATCGATGTCAATTATTTTTATATATTATTTTTGAAGCAGGAAACGTAACAGGTTATCAAAATACATTAAGATTATATTAGTTAGTTGTTTCATTAATCACATCCGAAAACAATGAGCCCAGTCATTTAGTTATTTTATTTAGGTTATAAGAGAGAAATGGCGTCTTACTGCCGCACTCATAGATATTCATTAACTTTAATTAATCATTAAGTAATGAATTTTCGGCGCTCTATGAATGTGGGGGGATATGTTGGGCCCTTTAAATTCATTACTTAATGATTCATTAAAGTTAATGAATATCTATGAGTGCGGCAGTTAGAGCTTTAATAGCGCCCTCTCTTTTAATCTAAATAAGACTGTCTAAAAGTGTTATATCATTACATACATTCATGAGATATGACTTCTTTCTTTTTCCTAAACTTAAATTACCACTTCGTGGCGCCGGTAGAAGATGAAGACGAAAAGGAGAAATCGCGGCGAGAAACTCAATTCTGGAAAAAGCGTTTAAACAAATATTTTGATGATTGGATGATTCGTTGGCGTAAGTGTATCATTTCTGAAGCACTTTTCCATTTCTGAAGTATTTTTGAAGGCGATGAAATAAATATGTACTTTCTTGATAGAGTAGGTAGTATAGGTATAGTTTTTTTTGCTGGCGTGTAAAGTCTGCCAACTCGCACTAGGCTAGCGTGGTGTACTAAAGTAGGGCCAGCAGTAGGACAATAAATTGGCTACTAATAATTCCCACATCATTACCTACGTATTATTTTAATTTAAAAAAGTAAGACCTGATTTTTGAAATAAAATAAAAGAAAGCTTCCTCTCCTCTTTGCCCTAGCTTTCGTAAGTTCATATATGTATATAATAATAGGTATCTATCGTCATCATCAACCCATTAATGTCCCACTGCTGGGCACGGTACTTTCGAGAGGGATTAGGCTATAGTCCACCACGCTACCCTACTGCGGGTTGGTAGACTTCACATGCTGTCGAGAAAATCTCTCAAGCATGTAGATTTCCTCACGATGTTTTCCTTCACCGTTTGAGCATGTGATAAATACGCACATAACTTCCGAAAAGTCAGTGGTGCGTGCCTGCGTTTGAACTCGAGACCTTTGACATCTCAGTCTACTGGTCACGCCACTAGGCCACCACAGCTCTAAATAGCTTTAGGGCTACTCCAGGACTGGTTTCTCAGGCCTACTGGGAGAGATCACCTTAGAAATAAGTAGTGCCTTTGTGTGTTGTATCTATTAAATTAATGTTTTTAAGGTTTCACGATTCGTATTCATATATTACACGATCTAGACCCGTAGTCTATAATAATTAGAATTTATTAAATTGTTTTAGAGAAATTAGCGCAGCGATATTTAAAGGCTGCCTTCTCAGATAGGGGTCCTAAGTTCGAATCCCGGTAGAGACAAATGTTAGTGTGATGAGCATGTACATTTGCCCTGAGTCATGAATATTTCTGTATATAATTAAAACTTATATATTTAGAAAACAAAAAACCATGTTGGGAATCAACCTTCTAGTATCCGTGACACAAGCCTCGTTGCTTAGCTCGGAACTAGATGACGCTGTGTAATATTGTCCAAATATATTTATTGCCAACCCGCAGTATGCTAGCGTGGTGGACTATAGCCTAATCCCTCTCAAATGAGAGGAGACCCGTGCCCAGCAGTGGAACGTTAATGAGTTGTTGATGATATTTATTTGTTTAAATGAAAGTAAAATTACTTACCAATTTCCTCAAGTACAGTGCTAAATTGGCGAACTCATCGCTGAGTAAACAGCGTAAATTCATAAAAGATGTCGGGTACCCGACAACTTTCTCCGCATCTCTTATAATATTGCTCCAGTTTGTGAATGGGGGTCTCAACAGTATTAAAATTTCATCTTTAGTTAAACTCGCGACCGTCGATTCTAATCTTTTTTGACAAAAGAAAGGGGACGCGCGCTTCAGAACGCGGGAGACCGCGTACGACACCGCCATGACAAATTAACTTTTTTTAACTTTTTTTCTCGAGGCACAGGTCGCGTCCGCGCGGATGGACGCCTGTATACGCAATGAATAGTGTTGTCACGAAACGATTTTGTGTGTGCCTGCTTCATATTATGAAATTTACCGATTTTTAGAATTGTTTTTGCTACTTGAAGGTCACTGAAAATTGTTGTACTTTGTGTTTTTCAATGTCATGCTAATAATAATTTATGTTGTTCATGCTATAATGACATTAAGTATTTTTTAAGGTTATGTACCTATCTACTTAGAAGGGTTTTTACATAATGATTTTTAAATCGGCTTGCCTGTGAATACCAAATTACCAAATAATCACCTTTACCTACCCACTTCTCAAAATCATAGATTCTCTTATCGCGGATAGTTTATTTTTTTCGCACACAATGTATTTCACATTCTGTATAAGATAAGTTTTATTTATCTTTATTCCCACAATCCGTTTATCTTATATTTTTTATCATCCCTTAAGTCCATTAAGTCCTTAAGTCCATTAAAAGTCGTGATTAATTATTTTTTTTCAATAAACTTTAACTGTGCCGTTGATATGAAAAAACAAGTTTAATAAATTATCTGATTGAAGAAATAAGAACTCACACTGAGCAATTTCTGGTAATATTAAAAGTAGGTATTTTAATATTTAACAGTATTATGGTCCTTGGATAAAGTACATAAATAGTATAATTATTCTTAAATAATTCCTCACTACAAGGTAGACTTCATAACCTGGCAACACTTATGTTCTTGACCGTGAAGTGGAAAGTAGCGATGAACTAGTCTCGAAACAAGGCAACATTTACCATCCATTCCAATTCACACACTGAATTCTCAACCTTAACACCACGAAATACGAACCAAAACATACTTTACCAGCTTTGGAAGAAATTGGTCAAGTCGTCAATGAACCAATCTTAATAAGACCTACTTATTGGCAGTATTTATTTGAATGAATAGATCAAGTTATAGTGGTACTACGGTTTTTTTTTCTTAATATGGTCTTTTTATTGCATTATTGAATGAATTTCTCTACGGCCAGTTTTAAATGACGTGTTTTAGTAAAATTGAAGTTCGGTTATTTAGAATAAGGACGTGTGTTACAACGTACAACGAAGGGCCATCCAAGTTTTAAGTCAGGGGGGAGGGAGGGTAACAGAATCCAGTTTGGTAATGAGGAACTTCATCCCAGGTACATTCAGGCTGTGGAATGAACTACCTGCCTAAGTCTTTCCGAAATAATTACTGCAAGAGGATCTTCAAATAATTCTCTCGAAAAAAAACGAACTTCAAGGTCAGCATTGGACCAAATTGAAATGGGACCACGCGGGAAGCACCAGCATCAAATAAAAAAAGAATTATCAAAATCGGTTCGCCCAGTCAAAAGTTATGAGATAACAAACATAAAAAAATACAGTTGAATTGATAACCTCCTCCTTTTATGAAGTCGGTTAAAAATGAGTGAAAAGGTTTGTAGACAGTCGGCAACGCGCCAAAGGCACCATTAGTGTTTGTTGCAAACGTCAATAGACCACTGACAGACAGACGGGTCGTAAAGCTTGTTACCAACCTATTTTCTTGTTGATTAGTCATAGACTGATGAATTTTACTATTGCGAATAAAAAATATACAAACAGTTGGTTTTTTACGAGTTATTAACATCACTATCATCAGTTTGTAATTCTAAAATTAGCCACATATTATGGAATATATTTAAAATCTTTTGCAAAAAACAATCTACTTTCTAATTGAACAGGCTTTCTATTAATTATAAATTTCCGCAATAAGACAACTTATATTCTTTATTATGGTTGTGTTTACATACACACACAGATACGCACACACACTCACACACCGACAACTCTGTCTACCATGTATGTGTTGGTCTGCCAACAGTCTGTAGTAAATAGATCTTTTTAAAACACTTTTACAAGTCATGTAATTTTTTTTTTATATATAGTTGACATCGGCATTTCCTAACTGACGACCTCTGAGAAGAAATACCGGAACAAACTCAGAGAATCATGGTATCTTTTAAAGTCCAAACATTTTGGTTACAATATGTGAACCTGACTTTGTAGGTTAAAGTCAGAGATGGCCTTTTGAAGAAAGCACCAGTGCAGCTTTGAGTTGACAAGTCCATACTGATAGCACGCATACGTCAGCCAGCGTTTAGCTCAACCATTATTGAGGGAGCTTAATGACCCGAGAACTATATCAATCATCTAGTATCTGTAAGCGTAACACAAATTTCGTTGCTTAGCTCGGAACTAAATGACAGTTATGTCGGGATTTGTAAGTATATACCTTATATATAATACTAATATGTATTAAGAATGCGAAAGTTTATACGGATGTTTGTAACTCATTCACGCAAAAACTGCTCTACAGGTTTGAATGAAATTTAGCATACATGTAGTTTATTACACGGATTAATACAACGGCTACTTTTTATCTATATACTTTGCGGGGAAAGCCATGGGAGGCAGCTAGTATATAATATATAGGCTGTAAAAATATTGGTTCTATGCGAGAATTAAATCCGGCAACTCTGCCCCAAAAATGACTTAACCAATTCAATAATCGTGCCAGCATAGTCTATCAATAATAAGTATTACTTACTATTTTATCATCAATACAAACATATAAGATCGTGTAGATATATAATTAGCACCTCTTGCATCAGTATCAACTTATTATTAGAGATAAGAGTATGATATCACCGTTTTGTATGGGTCAGAAATAACGGTGGTTGATATAACGCATAACATATAGCGTTTAGCAACGTTAAGAGTCAAGTATTTTGCTATAAATAGTTTTCTTGCCACTGTTAATTTTTAACAATTAATGTAACTATTGCTGTGGTAGCCGAGAGGTGTGACCAGTGGACTGAGATGTCAGAGGTTTCGAGTTCGAACCCAAGGCACGCACCACTGACTTTTCGGAAGTTATGTGCGTATTTATCACATGCTCAAACGGTGAAGGAAAACATCGTGAGGAAACCTGCATGCTTGAGAGAATTCTCGATGGCATGTGAAGTCTGCCAACCCGCAGTAGGCTAGCGTGGTAGACTATAGCCTAATCCCTCTCAATTGAGAGGAGACCCGTGCCCAGCAGTGGGACATTAATGGGTTGATGATGATGAATGTAACTATTATTGTAAATACGAGCAATCTGTATATTATATTATTCTGTGGGTGTGTATTCTGTGGCAAAGTAAACGCTAAATATTATGCTTGACAGTTGACTAGGATAATTTTCATGCGCTTAAACATTTTTGCTGAACGTATTATTGGAATCAGTTATAATAGCTACATAATAAGGACCCATTACTTATTAATTTTGCATCCCAATGCTTAGCAACTGGCCTCAACTTAGTTCTGTTTCTATTTTTGTTCCACTGGAAATTAAATTATATTCTGCCTCTTGCTTGATATATACAGCAAAGCGGGAACTAATATTTTTCCTATTTGATTCTATGTTTCTTTTCATTGCACTTTCCAATGGGACTTAATATCATGGGACACGTTCTCAGTGTGGTCAATACTCTGGATGGTAGCTATTGTTACTCCTGGGCTCACAGGAGTTGCCACCACATGAAACATTGATCTTAGCTCACCGGAGTTATCCCTATTACTGTTTATTTATTTATTTAATGTGAACATAGAATGGCGAGTCACAATAAAATGTGACATAAAAATAACGCAACACATTTTATAGAATGTATAGCGCTATATGGCGCACATCCTCTAAGTCAGATCGTACTTGGTGCTTGAAAGAGCGTAACGTTATTTAACGATATACGCTATATAAATAGCGGTGCGACGCTATCACGCACAGTCACCATGCGATAACGCGATGCTAGCGCGATATGTTATAAAATAGGATATAAATAAAACGCTAATTAAACATGCAATTAAATAACGGCTGATAAAGACATGTGGATGAATGGGATACGCTATATATACGGCTTCAATAAACGGGGGCGATAATATTCTTTGACATAAATGTAGATATACATATCTAAGTAGTAGGAGTATGCATATATGTATTATTGATGAAATTTGAGATCAGTTATTGCATTGGATTTTTTAAATACATAGCCTAGTTCACTGTTTTCAGGTGGATCACTGCATTGCACAATTCCTTACAGGACATGGCAACTTTAATTGAAAATTATTTTCTTTAGCGCTTTTTTCCACGCTGTGATTAATGCACCTTCATTGTCTCGACGATTTTCTGGCTGGTTCTATTGACCCTGACTTACAGAAGTTGCAATAGTAGAGGCCTAATGTGGCGGGCTGGTTCCCTCCTTCTCTACTGTCCCATTGTCCCTCCTACCTATGTAAAACCCGAAGCCAGCAGGTAAGATGGTATAATTAGGAATTGATGATAAAGAACCCAGTCAATTCTAACACTGATCAATAATTAATAAACGATATAATTTTTGAAAAAATTAAATTTGAAATCAAGTTTAAAACAGCTTTTTCTTAAAAATTAAACTTGACGCAACTAATGTATATTATTTACAAAGGAAAGAATATTATTGAAAGGGGTGTACAACTATTTAGAGAATACAATATTTAAAAAAAATGATTTAATATTAATATAACAGCTAATGAAACCAGCTATTTTTAATGTAGTTTTTTCAATTGTTCGTCGGATCCCCACACTGTCGTGTTGAAAGCCCATTGCGCGTAATAAATGAAGGGCAACAATGCCATTATAAATACGAAGAACATGTAGAACAGTAAAGATCCACTGATAATGCCGAATATAGGGTACACCCATACTCCTTTGACTGCATGGACACCAAATAGTCTGAAAAAAGAAATACAAACTGAATTTTTCAACTTTGTATAGACAATTTAAACATCACACGATGATAGGTAGTTAGAATCAGTTTTTTTTTATTGTGTCAACAAGCATACGACCAGCCTGATGGCAAGCGGTTACCGTAGTCTACAGACGTTTGCAACACCAGATGTGTTGCTCACGCGTTGCCAACCCTTTAGAAACCGTCTAGGTATATTAAAATAAGGGAGTTTCTAAACTGACTGCTGTCAGAATAGTCACTCCCCCAACGAGCTCTGTAACCTTACTCACTTCTCCAAGCTATCATTTATTACTTATTGATAAAGAGAAGAAATCAGATTATTTTTGTTATTTATTTTAAGGTTAACTGTATATTGTGTGTATGAATTTGAAGATAAATTTACACAACATAAATTACCTTTTTTTACTTTAAAGTTAATTATTTTATATAATACTTATCATAATATTGTAAATATGTGCTTCTACCAAATATATATGGAATTTTATATATTGTAGCGCGCGTTACTAAACGTTTCTTACAAATCGTGCGTGTGGCTATCCTGCCGCGAAATCCACCAATGGTAGGCGTTCGCGCCCACGCCACAGCCGCTGTGCCCGCGTCGGTCTAGGCGCCACCGCGTTACCCCCCCCCGTTCGCGCCCCGCGCCCAACCAGAGCGGCAAACAAGCGCGTCCTGTGCGCATCTAAATTTTATGTGAAACATTGTGATTGTTGTTTCTGTAAAAAAATCTAATTATATTTTAACGTGGTGTAAACGTGGTGTTAGTTTCATTTGTTGTCTGCCCCAACACACACTACAAGTGGCGCCCAACGACACCCTCCTGGGGATCGATTTTATCCATGCTGCAGGTATGGTTATTAATTTTTCTACTGCTACTTGGCAATTCTCTGGTGGTACGCGAACCTACCCACTTGAATATGAGGGAGGATCGGTGCCGCGTTTGAATCCATTATCTGTGTCGTCAGTGTCGCTAAGGACTGACGAAGGCTTATCGCTAACAGGCGACCAACGCCAGGAACTCGCTGATTTACTTCAGCGCCATGAAGACGTCTTCCGTCTAGGAGGAGAAGCTACTCGCTTCGCCGAACATCGTATCGATACGGAAGACCATGCACCTATCGCAGTGCCTCCGTACCGTCTCACGCCTGCGAAGAGAGCTGCAATGGAAGCTGAGATCAACAAGATGTTGACTGATGGTGTGATAGAGGAGTGTGAATCGGCATGGGCCGCACCCGCTCTTCTTGTTCCTAAGAAAGACGGTACGTATAGGTTCTGCGTAGACTACCGACGCCTCAATGCTGTTACCAAAAGTGACACTTACCCTTTGCCGGTCATCGAGGACCTGCTTCACGCTACTAAGAGGGAAGGTTACATGAGTACCATTGACCTCAGGTCAGGGTACTGGCAAGTAAGCGTATCACCTGCGGACAGAGATAAAACAGCATTCGTGTCACCTTTAGGTACGTATCGTTTTACTCGTATGCCATTTGGGCTCAAGAACGCTCCCGCTACGTTCCAGAGGTTAATGGACCGTTTTCGGTCTGGGAGTGCCCTAAAAGATTTTACCTTATTAGTCTACCTGGATGACCTCTTGATCCTGTCGCAGGGGCCCTTCCAGAAGCACCTGGAAGACCTGGACGCAATATTTAACCGCCTACGTCTTTTTGGCTTACGTGCTAACAGGGATAAGTGCAACTTCGCCTGCGATCAAGTAAAGTATTTAGGTCATTACATTACTCCTAAGGGTATCATGCCTGATGAGACCAAGGTGCAGGCCATTCAGCAGATGAATGAGCCAACCAATCTCAAACACCTGAAGAGCTTCCTTCAAACCTGTTCGTGGTTCCGGAAGTTCGTGGCAGGGTTTTCTGAGATAGCTCAGCCGCTGACCAAGCTCACTAAAAAGAACCAACCGTGGACTTGGACCGATGATCAGCGGCGAGCCTTCAATGAGCTGAAGAAGAAACTCATCACTGCACCAGTCCTCGTACAGGCAGATCATAGTAAGCCTTTTATCATTTATACAGATGCCAGTGATTATGCACTAGGGGCCGTCCTCATGCAAGGTGAAGGCAACGATGTGCACCCCATAGAGTACTCGAGTCGACTGTTGACATTAGCGGAATGTAAGTACTCGACCACTGAGCGTGAAGCGCTAGCCGTAGTATGGGCCGTTGAGAAGTATCGCCCATACATTGAGGGTCACCCTGTAATTCTCCGTAGTGACCATCAACCACTAAAGTGGTTGCTGACATTAAAGTCTCCCAGTGGCAGATTGATGCGCTGGGCTCTCAAATTACAAGCTTTTGATATACAATATGAGTACACCCCTGGTAAAGTCAATGTCATTGCCGATGCGCTGAGCCGCCCTATCTGCAATGAGGCTTCTCAAGATGCATGTGGAGTCTGTTCGGTAATCTTAGATTTGCCTCGCAAGAGTGCAGCTGACCTTCGGTCTACACAGCTTGAAGACCCTGAGGTAAGCAAGATCATCAAAGATATAGAGAGTCCTGCTGATCCCACGGCGTCAACCCGTTGGATAGAGCGCGGTTACCTTATGGATCAGGGTGTCCTATATCGACACGCTCCTGACTCAGACTCCGAGGATCCGCAGTTAGTAGTTCCCGCATCCATGCTCAAAGACGTCATGGACGAGTTTCATAACGCTCCTACTGCTGGACACCAAGGTGTGGACCGCACAATCGACCGTATAAGGCAGCGATACTACTTTACAGGTATGCGCAAGTATGTCACAGACTACTTAAAGAATTGTGTCGATTGTCAAAAATATAAGTTCTCTAACCAAAAGCCCACCGGCCTTTTGCAGACCCCTATATTGAACCAGAGAGGTGAGGTACTGGCCGTTGATTTATTCGGCCCTCTTCCAGAAGCCGAACAAGGTGAGAAATGGGTGTTCCTGGTCGAAGACACTGCCACTCGCTGGGTGGAGTTATATGCCATCAAAGAGGCAACGGCGGAGGTATGTGCCAAACTATTGCTCGAAGAATATTTTCTTCGCTACGGTTTCCCTAGGCGTGTCATTTCCGACAATGGGGTTCAGTTCATATCGGCGGTGATGCAACAATGCATGTTTGTATTCGGTGTCAAGCAGAACTTGATACCGTTGTATCATCCCGAGGCCAATCCAGCTGAAAGGAAGAATCGAGACTTGAAGATTCAACTAGCAATGTTGGTCAAAAACGAGCATCGCAATTGGCCTCAATTCTTACCCCAGGTACGGTTTGCCCTTAATACTGCTACCTGTTCAACCACAGGACTAACGCCATCATACATGATGTATGGCCGCGAACTGCGGACACCATTCGATGCACAGCACGACTTGTGTGCTATCCTGGAGAAAGAAACGTACGTTGCTCAGGCTACGCCTTATCTGTTCAAATTCATTAAATCCTTACAGGACATAAGAGATCGGGTAGAAAGACGACAAGATCTCCGAAAGGAGTATGCTGACTCTTCTCGACGTCCGGCTCCAATTTTCCAGGTTGGCGATCAGGTATTGTTAACCACTCATTCTATTAGCAATGCTCCCAAAGGTTTGACCCGTAAGTTTATGCCGCAGAGAGATGGGCCGTACGTCATTTTAAAGGTTATCAGTCCCACAACTTATGAGTTAGGCGACGGTCAGGAAAATTTAGGTCGTTACCATGTTTCTGACCTCACGGCTCTTATTTGCGATAGACCCGAGGCCGTTGAACCTATCCAGCCTCGCCGTCTGCGAGGCCGTCCGCGAAAGGCGCGCTCTTAGCTTGTGCCAAGTCATTCTCGAGGGCGATATCATGACATGGAGGAGGAGAGTGTAGCGCGCGTTACTAAACGTTTCTTACAAATCGTGCGTGTGGCTATCCTGCCGCGAAATCCACCAATGGTAGGCGTTCGCGCCCACGCCACAGCCGCTGTGCCCGCGTCGGTCTAGGCGCCACCGCGTTACCCCCCCCCCGTTCGCGCCCCGCGCCCAACCAGAGCGGCAAACAAGCGCGTCCTGTGCGCATCTAAATTTTATGTGAAACATTGTGATTGTTGTTTCTGTAAAAAAATCTAATTATATTTTAACGTGGTGTAAACGTGGTGTTAGTTTCATTTGTTGTCTGCCCCAACACACAATACAATATTTATTATTCAGTCATAACTCCGTACTCCGTAGAATGGTAGCCTCCACCAATATACTTCGAGAAAAATGCCAGGATGATAATTATTTTTAAAATCTGTAAGTACCAGTAAGTAGACGTTATAAAAAGGTTTTAATACTTACGTAGCAAAATATGTGACAGCAATAAGCCATACTCCTACTAACTCCAATTTATGGTGTTTAGGCATAGTTCTTCGACGGAAGAAAGCCTCCCATAAGGTCAGAGGCAGTATGTATGCATGCATTATTTGGTTCGAAGTACTGGAAATGGCCAGGTCAATGTCTTGAGGAAAGAAGAGGCTCCGGTCGTAGTAGAAAAACGGCCAGAATATCACGAAGACCAACTGAAATCGGGAATAGAGTCCATGATTAAATTTTAATTTTAATAGGGTTATGTTTTTTTTATATTGTATCTCGGGAAGCACATTTCAAACCTACAGTTCACGCTTGACCGCAAGTTCACCTGATGTTAAGCGACTCTGCGATCTACGAAGGAGCACTTACCTTGAAGAAACCCATTTACTCTTGATTTAAACCCAGATTAGTTATATCTATCGGAGAAGATCGAAGACTCGGGAAGCACATTTCAAATTTCAGTGGCATGTTAAAAGTGGACTTAAAGCGTTTAGTTCAGGTTTTTGGAATGTCCAGGTGAGGTGAGATAAGTTGAGCTCTAATAAGATGAGAACCTAGCTTCACAGTACGATAGCAAGTACTCTATTTACCGTCGATAGTCTCATCGGCCGTCTCGATGAAGAGAAAACGGTAAAAGAGAATAATTGAAAACAAATCAATGTTGACTTTGATAGAAACAAGGATATTTAAAAATACATACCACGGTGCAAGGCCAGACGAATATGTTGAAGAAGGTATCCCTGCAATCAACCAGTAGTTTTGGCAGCTTATATGCAGTAGACTTGGACTTTTTTAAGGTGAGAATGTCGATATATAGTCCAAATGCTGCATAAACTGTCTGGAATGTCTGAAAAAGAAATTTAAAAGACACTGACTAACCGATAGATAATGAGTAACTTAAACTGTGTGTGGTGTGGGTTTTAGTCATCTTCTGAGAGAAAGTTTTTAAGGGGTTCCATTTTCCCCAAGACACAACATTAGACGACGTCGTGGCAGGCCTGAAAAGAGATGGCGAGACGAGCTAGACCTTTACTGGGAAGATTGGCCGCAGAAGGTTCTAGACCGAGAGAAGTGGAAGACGGGTAGGAAGGCCTTTGCCCTGCAGTGGGATGATACTGGCCAATCATAAACAATCGACAAATATACTCACAAAAGTCCAACATGTGAAGAAGAAGACCTGCATCTCGCTAAAATGCCTCACTTCCTTATTCTTCATTGGTTCTCCATGGAAAGAATTCATCATTACCACAACGTTCGATGCATGCATCACTATGGTAACTATGTACGCCAATATTCGGCAGTAGATGTGGAATGTCATGGCTCTGGAACATGGTAATAAAGGAATTAGAAAAAAAGGTGCCCAGTCACTTTTTACCATCGTACCTCTCGCTATTAGCAGCGAATTCATTCTTACATCTTTGAACCAGTGTTATTGCATACTGTGCGGTTCCAAAGGAACTTCATACCTTGCACAATCAGGCTATGGAATGAACTACCTGCCGACGTTTACCCAAACGACTTTAACATGGGGTTCTTCTTAAAAGGAGTGCAAACGCAAAAAGAGGTTTTAACCGGGTTGGCAACACGCGAGTGACGTTTCTGGTGTTGCAGATGCCCATAGGCTACGGTAACCGCTTACCATCAGGCGGGCCGTAATTTTGTTTGCTACCCGTGTGGTATAAAAAGAAAGACTTTAACCCCCGGCGCACAAAGAGCTGCTGCGTTATATGTTAAACGTATATCCAATTGTCTGAAACTATAAACGGATAAACCGATGTTGATTTAGCTGTTTTATGTTTGAAAAGTTAAAACTAATTAAGGGCGATATCGTCGCTAAGCGGCAAAGCCCTTTAATTAAATTAAAAAAAACACTAACTAAAAAGCGAGGATACATTGCTATGGCGCAGTTTGGGAAAGGCCTATATCCAGCAGTGGACTGCAATAGGTTGAGAAAATCTCTTTCAATATTTGAAGGTCACCACTGTTTCTAAAACTTTTTTTTACAAAAAAAATCAAATTCTGCTTTCCGATTCCGACATATTGTTTCTTTCCAAATTACAAATAATTAACAAAAAACTACGATAGCTGCAAGTAATTATAACAACAAGACTCAGACTGTCCGTGACCATGGATGATGTGAAGAATCCTAGATCCATTGTAATAATATCAAAATACCGTGTTAAAATCAGACAAAAGAAGTTTTATTTGAATGTCTCATATTCGCATAAGTGTAAAACAATCGTATGTAGGTGTAGCGTGTAGTAAAAACAATTGCAGCACATAGGTCACGCGACTTGTCATTAATTTTAAATTAACATACATTATCATTAATAATTATGAAACCTGATTGACGATATTTATTAATGTAAATGTGTACTTAATCACATTCGCAAGGCAGTAGATTTCTAATGTTAGATGGCGTGCGTTTCCTAACACAGCCTTGTGAGAGAATATGGAAATGCCGAAACAAGGTTATAGGATCAAAGGTTCTTTTGCAAGGTATGGTCTGGGATTGTCCAGCTTTTGGTGGAGGTAGGGCATAGCGAGATTTCTCGCTCAAACTGAGCTGCCCGACTGAGACCTCCGCCTTACAGAAGACCGCAGTGAATCAACAATAGTTGTCTTTCTGCGAGTGAGTAAGGTTACCAGAGCTTATTGGGGGAGTGACTATTCTGACAGCATGGGAATTCCGTTTGCTGTCAGTTCAGTAACTCCCTATTTTAAGAAACCTGAACGGTTTCTAAGGGGTCTGGCAACGCATTTGCGAGCCTCTGGTGTTGCAAATGTCCATGGGCGGTCATCACTTAATACCAGATCGTCGAGATATTTATAATATCACAATCATATTAACCACTGCTGGACATAGGTCTCTCCCAAGGATCGCCATGAAAACCGGTCCTGCGCCATCCGCATCCAGCGGATTCCAGAAAATTATACATATCCCTAGACTATTTGAAATTCTCAAAACATTAAATGATCATCTTCTTCGACTAGTCTAGTCAAGGTAGTAGTCAGGAAACTCCTCTCATTTGATGGGATTAGGCTATAGTCCATCGAGCTAGCCTAGTGTGGGTTGACCGACTTTATATGCTGTCGAGAAAATCTCTTAGGCATACAGGTTTGCTCATAATGTTTTCCTTCGTTGTTTGAGTATTTCGCTGTTGAATAATACTGAATATTTGAATCTTCTTTTGACATTGTCGGCTAAGACAACCTGCATAAATAAGTATTTATATATACTTTCATATATAAAAATTATATTCTAAATAAAATATAACATACATTTCTTACCTCATTTATTGAACAGTCACAGATATTATATCATTAACTACACAAAAATAAAACCCAAAATAAAAGAACGATCAGAAACAAATAAAGATCACTTTATATTATTGTCTTATAAGTAGGTACAATATTTCAAAATTAACTTCATAATTAACAAAACGACTAATATTATATAATATAACAATTATTACGAACGCACGTTTGAACCCAATCGGGTCTAAAATAACACTGCTGTTAGTCGCGATAATTTTTTTTAAGTATAATTATAATTTGGTGACACTCTATCAACTGCGCTTCCCTCGATCTGGGTTACGACAGGTCAGTCGGCTTCAAAATGAAGCTATTCATGAGTCCCATGACCCTATCGATAAGCCAAGGGCATATGGAGATTTTACGTGGCACGAATATAACATATTCGATTCTATAATGAAGACGGTACGCACTATAATTGTTTGTAAACATCAACCTATTTGCTGCCTCACTGGTGAGCTGAGCTGTCTCGTTTATTCTCATCTGCGTTGGTGCCTTTATAAACGTTATCTTGCGTATGTAGATGCGATGATAATGATGATGATGGCCGAATTCGGCCACAGCAACTATTACTAAGTATGTAGTTTTTTTATGATGATAAGGGGCAGGTGGCTCACCTGATGGTAAGTGATCACCGCGGCCCATGGACATTTGCAACACCAGAAGGCTTGCATATGCGTTGCCAAACCAGTGCAGAACCGTTTAGGTTTCTTAAAATATGGAATTACTGAATTGACAGCAAACGGAATGCCCATGCTGTCAGAATAGTCACTCCCCCAACGAGCTCTGGTAACCTTACTCACTCGCAGAAATACAACTATTTTCTACTTGATTCACTGCGGTCTTCTGTAAGGCGGAGGTACTTCTCCAGTCGGGCAGCTCAATATGAGCGAGGAAACTTGCAATGCTTTACCTCTAAAAAATGCTATTTTATAAATACTAGTTCCGCTAGTATTTATTAAATCGGAAAGACTAAATTGAGCTACACCGGATTGGCAAGATAAAGTGGCAATGGTCACATTTCTCGGAGAACCGACAACCATTGGAACAAACGAGTTCTTGAGTGACCGCGTCTCGGCAAACGTAGTGTAGGACGGCCACCGGCCAGATGGGGCGATGACTTGCGCAAGGCAGCTGGCACCGACTGAAGGAAAAGAGCCGAAGATCGAGCCCTGTGGCGTTCACTAGGGCAGGCCTACGTCCAGCAGTGAACGAGTATAGGCTGATGATGATGATGAAATTGAGTGACTGGGGTGTACCTTAAGGTAAAACAACGTATGAACATATCCAAGGCAACAATAAAATATGATAAATTGTCTCTAACTCATGTCTGATATAAATTTATACTTATCTAATATAATCAGCGGGTCAAAAGGTCTAATCATAAAATGCATGATAAACTCGATCTGTACGATTATATATTAAGATACCATCACGCTTATATCCTTGAAGGGTAAGGCAGGGGAGAACTGATGTCCAGCTACCGTTTTCCGGTATTTTCAATTTGGTAACAGGCATGTTACAAGCTGTCCTAACTTGCCGGTGCCAGTTCGACAAAGCACAGCTTGACCAGGGAATCGAATCTTTAAGCAGCCGGACTTGAAACTATGTATTAGATCTATTAAGCACTCGGGCAGTGTTTGCAATGAATGATTATTGAATTAAAACTACATTTACAAAAACGTACAAAAATAATTTATTCAATTAGGTAATATAAATTTGACTTTACTTTTAGGTAATATTCACTTATTTTCTAGTTTAACTTTTAGACTTTGACATAATTGATTTGACCCGACAGGGTCCATAATTGTATCTAGCACTACCTAAACCTTACCACTGGTACTCATAACATTATGGAATGCAATAAAGTTGAAATGAATTGAATAAATTCTTAGAAAATAATTATTATTATTATTACTGATAAATAAATTAATACATTTACCTTTATATAGGTACATATATAACTTTATTTCATATTGTCATTTATTTATTTATTATTTACTAAAGGTTAACCGTTACTTCATCCCCGTAAACAAAAGGCAAATGATCTCCAAGATAAAATGTATCTTACAATATTCAATCAAAATCTATTCAGCAGTTCACGAGTGAAAATTTTACAAACAGAGTTGAAAGTAACCGATTGAAAAATTATTTCAATTTCTTCTCCAATTTTTCTTTCTTCTTCTCTGCCTTTTTCTTCGAGCCGTGAATCATTTTAGTAATAGGCCATTGTATGTAGTAGAATATGTAAAATATAACTGCTATAAGAGCTAAGGCTATCCCGAAGTAAATAGTGCCAAAAAGTAACTTGAATATGGGGTAAAGCCATATACCTCGCTCCAAATACGTGAAGTAAAGTCTGAAAAATAAAATAATTAAATGAAGTCTGTGAATTTTTCAGTCTACTTTTATTTTTTTAAATTTATTTATTTGTTTAAAGACTAATTTACAGGATTATTCTAAAGACTAGCTGATTCCCGCGAATTTTCAAAAATCCTTTCTAAGCGGATGCCTACGTCATAACATCTACCTGCGTGCCAAATTTCAGGCCGATCCGTCCAGTGGTTGGGGCTGTGCGTTGAAACATAAACTCATTCAAGTTTTACATTTAAATTCCATATTCGTTGTAATGACTTTTTCAAAGTCGTTTTCTTATTAAAGTTATTTTATCGGCAGCATGGTTAATCGAGCGTTCCAAATTCTACGCCACCTATCGCGGGTTCGACCCCCCACTGATAACATATAGGTATGATATAGGATCGACATGTAGTTGTTGTGGACCTGTGTTTTTGTAAACACACCCACGACACAGGAGAAATTCCTAGTGCAAAGTTTTTTCTTTAAGGAAAGGATGAAACATTTAGTCGGGAAATTAATGATAATATTTGAATATGTTCAATATCACTATACTTACACGCTGAAGTAGACACACAGGTGCAATGTCAATTGCATCACATTCCTCGCATGGGTATCCGGTTCTTGTCTCGGTCGGAACACCAGTTCCCACAATACCACTGGTATTATCATGGTATGTATAATATGGTTCGATACTGGTGATATTATAGCGTCCAAGAACTCAGGAAATATCAGCCCTCTGTCATAGATGTAGAGGCCCCAGAATACTGAGAAAACTACCTAAAAAAAGTAACATAATATTATATATACCTACCATTAAGCCTGTACAGCCCAGAGGCTAGGCAGAAGAATTCTAATACTAATTCCTCTGCCTATACGTGTGAACTTATATAAGCTCACACTTTGCCGGTATTTTTTAATTCGTATCCTCAAATTCGTATAATTCGTACTTCGTATCCAAAGAATACCACTGCTGAGAATTCTCAATAAGATTTTTAGTGAATTTTCAATGGTGTGACCAGTGAACGTTTCGAAGACAGGAAACACATGACTCTTCGAAGTCTTGTGCATATCAAACGGTGAAGGAAAACATCTGAGTTTATTCGTTGGCGTGTGAAGTCAGCCAACCAGCACTAGGGTAATACATTAATTCCTCTAAAATGTGAGAAGAGCCGTGCTTAGCTGTTGAACATTAAATGCGTAAATAAGACGAACAGCTGATCATTCTTTCAGTCAAAGAAAAAGTATAGAAAGTGCGGTATTTAAAACAGAAAAGCATTTGTTTTACAGGAATTTTAGGAAATAATATGGTCTCTTCTTGAAAGACCGCTAGCGACAGCTGGTTCCACAGAGTTTGATTTTATTTAGAAGATTGATGGGTAACTTACCAAGGAACAAGGCCATACCAAGCCAGCGAAGACGATATCCCTGAAGTCGCTGACAGCAGTCGGTAGCTGGAAATCTTTCTTCTTGGCGTTCTTCAATATAACCAGGTCACATGCGAGCCCAAATAACGCGTACGCTATTTGTAACATCTGGAAAATAATATGAAGTAAAATATTAATTATGTAATCTAACTGTAATAATAGCTGTGATGGCTGGTATGACCAATGGACTGTCAAATCAAAGGTCATGAGTTCGATCCCAAGACATGCAGCACTGACTTATCGGAAGTTATAGGCGTATTTATCACATGCTCAGACGAATAAAGAAAACATCGTGAGGAAACCTGCATACCTACTTGAGATTTTCTCGATGGCGTGTAAAGCAGGTCAATCGGTAATAAACAATAAAAACTATAAATATATAACTATATTCATTCACACCAGCAAAGCTAAAAACAAATGTACTCTGTAAAATGTTGAGTACAATTATTTTGTCTCCGTTAGTAGATGCACAGTGTGATATACAGTTTTAACAATACTGTTTTTATTAGCCACCACACGCGAAAAGAACGACGTGTTCAGCTTCTCCATGAGCGCAAAGAAAAAAGAAAGAAGAATTAACGTACTGCGAAGTTGGCAAACACTGATGGTAAGCACCAAAGCCCATGGACGTTTGCAATACACAAGATGTAGCTCGTAGCTTCTATCATAGATTAAAGAGTGGATTTTAAAGACCAAAAAAATCTAAGAAATTCCTGAGTAAAAGTTTTGTTCTGTAACTTTTGAGTAACTTCCAGCGTTCTTCATTGTATAAGTTTTGAAAGCCTAGAATAATTAAAGTTCTATTGTTTAGTGGGAGGTCTCGAGTTCAATCCGAAGGCACTGACTTTTTGAAGAAACGTGCGCATTTATTACATGCTTTATCGTTAAAGTTTCCATCAAGCTTGCGGCAAATGCACTCATCGTGAGGAAACCTACATGATTGGAAATTTTCTCGATGGCGTGCGAAGTCTGCCAAACCGCTGTAGGCTAACGTTGTGGACTATAAGCCTTATCCTTCTTAAATAAGAGGAGCCCAGCAGAGGGACCATAATGGGTTTATGAAGGCCAAGTTTTTGAACATCGACAATAAAGACAGTCCCTAAAAAGGCCCGCCCTTCACCGCTTCCTAGTATTTTTGCTGAGAAGAAGCGCCGCAAAAACTCCCAACACATTTCTGTCTGTTCGTTTATTAAATGATTCTATATATTATAATGAATTTATAAAGTATTAGGCACTTGATTTACTTACAAATGTCCAAGTTGTAAAAAATCTGCACTCCAGACTTCTAAACTGTTCAAGTTTCTCATCGTTGGTCTTCTGCCTCTTGCTGAACATCCCCATGTAGAGGATGTTGGAGACGTGCATCACCAGGGTGGCTGCGTACCCCAGGATCCGGAGCTTCGTCAGCTGTGACATTGTGCTGAAAGAGGAAATAGATCATGAGATAAATGCGACCCAGATATATTTATATATATAATTCTTATGTGCATGTGTGTCACTAAACTCCTCCTAAAGGGCTGGGCCGATTTTGCTGAACATTTTTGTGTGTGTTGGGTGCCATATAATAGGGGGCGAGTCTATTGCCATCAACCGGACACGGATCCTAAGTCCAAACTGCTACTGAGAATGTCATAGAAAAACCCAATAACACTTTGCTCGACCTGGGACTTGAACCCAAGACTACGACTGCTGAGCAAGAGGCTCAGCAGTCGCACTTTAAAACCAATAGCCTGATAAGACAGTCATCAGAGAGTTAAATGAGACTACAGAAAATAATTACTCTACGCCATCTAGTTCCGAGCTAAGTAACGACGCTTGTGTTACTGATACTGGATGGTTGTTATTGTTGGTGAAAAAGATTATTATAATAGGTATAAATAAGATAAGCAAAAGATTATAGGTATTGTAATTGTTTAAAATATTATATAACTTTTTAGCGATAATATTGGGATTAATAAATAATTAATCTAAATTATCTTCCAAATGTCCATTCAATGTCACACAATCAATTACGGTAAGAGAGGGATAGCGAAATGTGGTCATTTCGCTCTTACAACTTAAATACCTATGCTTAAATCCGTTGTAGTACGGTACCTGTAAGTAACTTAAATGCATGAGCTACTGTAGATTATTTGAAATCAGATTTTGAGCAAAATCACATTTCTACATTTTGAGCAAAATCACATTTTTTAAAAGAGTGTCTATGGAGTTTCTTGCCGGTTCTTCTCCATGAGATCAACTTCTTGGAACCGTGCAACTAGAGTCATAACGTTTTATAAATGCTTGAAAAAGTTCATATGAAATAAAAACCTTTTGATTTTGATTTTTGATTTTACATACATACACTCACGCCTTTTTTCCATGGAGGGAGGCAGAAACTACAGAACGCCAGGCGACGATCCCTGCTTACCACTTTTGCCTCGTCTACATTCATACATCTCGTCATGCACGCGCGCCGGTTACTGCGCACCTGACCTTTTTGAAGGAGTTCACCAATTAGGTCGGTGTAGGTCCCGGCGTTTCCACTGACACCCGCCTTATAAATAAATCCTTTTCATCAATCGCCTATCATTCATCCTCTCAACATGCCCAAACCATCTCAGTACATTCTTCTCAAGTTTTGTAACTACGTCGTCATTCAAACCACAACGTTTTCTTATCACATAATTCCTTAATCCATCATTCACAGTTACACCACACATACTTCTCAAAGAACTGATTTCCACGGCATTAATTCTGCTTTCATATCTCTTCTGATATACTTAACTTTCACATTTCTTTTAGATATATTTTGCCCAGAGATTTTTAGCATTGGCATCCAACATAGCGATACTGCCAATATTCTGGGACTATCCCCTGACAGCGACGCTGACGAGGCTTTTGATGCCCTCTAAGTTATATTTCTTTATCATCATCATATCAGCTAGATGACTGGACGTCATCTAGCTGCTGCACTGCGCGTTTACATTTCTTCGCATTTTCCCGTGACGTTACACTGCCTGGTCCTATCAGAAAGCTAGCGCTGCAGCATTGATTCATTAGTACTGCAGCAATACGGTGAGATAGGGTCCGTTTTTTGGCCTCGTTCGGGATAACCAAGTTTTGACTTATTTCATAATGACTTGTTTTGTTTTTTTTTTTTTATCTTTTACCGCTGTCACTACTGACGAGGTCAGAAATAAATGAGTTCCTTTCTTTCTTTCTTTCACATCTGGATTTACCGAGCCTTCCTGGGCCACCTGCATCCAGCGGATGATTAATTAATTAGGAGAAAAAAAAACAATTAAACAATCCCGACAAAAATAGAATCACGTCAATCGGATCACAAATCTCGGCATAAATGGTGTACTTACATAAAAACAAAAAACGACCGAATAGTGAACCTTCTCCTTTTTAAAGTCGGTTAAAAATATGTCAGAAGTTGTTCATGTTTAAGTATTTTATGTTCAATATTTTAAAAACTTGTTACGTTTTATGTACAATTTTGGTAGGTAAACAGAGACGAAAGATTGCCATCTGGTCCTGCGTTGATTCTTGCAACACCTTTTGACTTTATAAACGTGCATAGCGTTCCTCATGAATGCTTGTTGCCACAAAATGGTCTTAATCTGACATTTTAAACGAATTTCCGCGATTTAACTGCGGCAATATCACCGAGGTCACTACTTTAAACTCTTTTGCCCTTTTCTTAAGCGTTGTATAGGCTAGCAAAAGACTGACGTTTTGATTGGCGCAGTGTTTGAGAGGTCGGCTTATGCGTACGGGTTGCGGGTTCGATCCCCGCACGAAGCAAATATTTGTACGATCTATAGGTAGTTGTTCCGGGTCTAGGTGTTTGTGCTTACCTACGTGAAAGTTTGTGACCACGATATAGGGAACATTAAAAACATGTAGAAAAAAAGTTATATTGGTGGGTACTTTGATTGCAATCAACCAAAATCTTGTTGCCAACTATTGTTTAGCAAACAATCTGGAAAATTATCAACAATCTAAGCAATATCGGCTACTCAGCTTGTTACATTATGTTCGCTTAATCAATAAAAACCTTTCAATTTTCGTTAATTATATTGTGTTACTAGCTGACCCAGCAAACGTTGTTTTGCCACATTATAGGGGTTGGTGGACTACCCCTAACTTTTATGGGGATGAAAAATAGATGTTGGCCGATTCTCATAGATACCGGATAAGCACAAAAAATTTCATCAAAATCGGTCAAGCCGTTTCGGAGGAGTATGGCAACGAAAACTGTGACACGAGAATTTTATATATTAGAAGATGTCGTTGCATAATCGGAGAAACCGTATAATATACAGATAATAGACTTTAAATAAATGCATGTAAAGGTCATAATCGTTCTTAGTAGAATACCTAAAATGTCAATTAAATACCAACTTAGAAGATAATGCATTCAGTTTCAATGTCATTCAACGTCAGATACACAACTGTAATTGTTTAAAACGATCCGTTCACTTATAATAATATGCTTAATAGCAATCATCATCAACCCATTTACGGGGCCAGGGCTGGGCACGGGTCTCCTCCGATTTGAGAGGGATAGTGGTGTGACCAGTGGACTGAGATGTCAAAGGTCTCGAGTTCAAACCCAAACCTGGCTTTTCGGAAGTTATGTGCGTATTTATTACATATTGTATGGAAACTCCTAATTCTTCATGCATCGCACTGATAAGCAAGGAGATTTGATTAATGAATAAATTGTAAATAAATAATATTGTTGGAAGAAGAAGTTTGAATTGAAACTCTTTTAACTCATTCAATTCTCTTTTTTGAAGTCGATTTCCGAACTCTACGAGTATATATCTTCATTCTTCTCGCCCCCTAATTCTTCCCCAAAACCCATTGGTTTTGGTTTTTTGTATATTAATAAACTTTTTTAAATCTCATAGAGACATTTCTCTCTGAGGGTATTTTTTTATATTTACCTATGTCAATATTGACATCGTACACACAAGTGATAACATTACAATTCCTAGACTAATATATACTATCAGCTACGGTTTCGAAATACGGTAATTAGATATAAATAAGGTTATTTGTCACGGGTAACATAGTAAAGAACTATCCAAACAGTGTTATGATTACTGAATACGTCACAAAACTTGTGAAAATGCAAAATATGCCTTTTACTCACTTCATTTTAGTCACGTCATTATCATCAAATGACGCGGCAAAATGAAAGGTAGGTTACCCTGCACAATTCTACCGCTTTTCTTAACCATACCAAATAAAAAGATACAGAAACAGTATTTGAAAATGATAAACACTTAGATACTTTTAGGTTAAGTACCACGGAAACACACATAAAAAACAAATTTAATGTATTTACCTAGTATATTATCCTTGTACAAGCACAGATAATGTATTTCGAAGTGTTTTATCACCACACACATACACAACTCGTCGGCCCAACGATTGGGACCGTTATGATAATGTGAGCTTCGCTGTCAGTGTCCGAACCAACGCTAGATTAAATTACGGATTTCGAATTCTGTGTATTCGTTTTTTGAATTTAAAATGAAGAAGTTAATCTGGGATTTGAAAAAAGTTTTTGTATTTGAATAAATAATATTGCTACATTTATATGAATGAATACATTTTATTTATTATGTCGACTTTGAAATTTAAACACCACATAGTATGTTTTTTTTTAATAGTATGAAATAAAAAATCATCAATGGCTCAGGTACAAACATCCATGTTCATTACACAAACATTTGCTTCTATCGGAAATCGAATCAGGGACTGGTTTCGTGGAAGTCTGCCTTATTGTCACTGCAGTAATTTGGTCATAATTATACAGTAATTATAATATTTTAAAAACCTCAAAACAAGTAATATTAATATTTTTTATTAATTTCTCAGTAGCAGCTCGGAGTATGGATTTGTGCCCGGTTGATGGATCTAGTTCCGTGGTAAGCAACGAGACTTGTGTTACGGATACTAGATGGTTGATATACTACATATATAATTATAATACTATTAATAACTTGACTCTTTGACTTTGAAAGGAGACTGGCAAAAAGTACTTAATAAATTAACTTATCCAGTTATAATTAAGGTAATAAGATTAAAATTGAAATAAAACTAGTTCTTACAGATTTTATCGCGACATAATATTGTTTTGTCAACGTCAAATGTTTTTATTTCAATTTTAACCCCGTCATTTTGGATCCTTTACAAATCCACGTCATTATTTAACCATTTACCGTCCTACTGATGGGCCCAGGTGTCCTCTTATTTGAGTGGGATTAGGCTATTGTCCACCACACTGGCCTACTGCGAGTTGGCAGACTTCACACACCGTGAAAATTGTGTGTCAGATTTCCTTACGGCGTTTTCCTTCACCGTTTGAGCATTTGATAAATACGCACATAACGTCCGAAAAGACAGATTTGAAACATGAATTTGTATTTGAATAAATAATATTGCTACATTTATCTGAATTAATAAATCTTATTTACAAAATATCGAATTCGAATTTTTTTTAAACTCAGTGGCATGATTTAAGCTTGAACTACTTATACGTACCACGTAAGTGTAAAAAATCAGTATCTTAATAAGATAAAGCAAACAAATTCAATGCAAAGTCCAATAAGTCCGAGTCATGGATGTATCTATAATATGTGTATGTATTTACAAAAAAAAAGTATGTATGTAGTATAACAACCAACTAGTATCCGTAACACAAACCGCGTTTCTTAGCTCGGAACTAGATGGCGCTGTGTAGCATAATGTCCAGGAATATTTATTATCCAGGAATAATTTTGAAAATTAAATCACCTTAATAGTTAGCTAGAGCAATGTGTTGACGGAAAAGTTATTGCTATTCATTTCAAAATGGCACTTAGCAAAATATATCGTGAATCAAAAAAAATTACCCCCTCTCAAAAATATCCCGTGTAGGATACTAAGGTGTTTATTTATATATTTGTGTAACTAAGTATGTATCTGAGTATAATATAATAATATCGCTGTAGCTTGAAAGGATAAACCGATTTTGGTGTCAATTTTACTTGACTGTTATTAACTTATTATTCAGCCAATCAATTTATTTGTGAAAATGAGAACAGAAATATAAAAGATAATTGTTTTCTTTTATTAATATTATTAAAAATTCCAAGGAATTTCTTCAATGTCGTAGTCAGTCGTAGATGCGTTTACAATACAGTTATCACAATGAACAAACCCACCGTGATAACATCCCGCTTTTATTCAACAGCGAATTCAAATATAAATGTAAAAAATGTCGTCGACTTTGCTCTATTTAGATATGCGTATATCTCCATGTAATAAGAAATACCTTTTTTATTTTTTTTATATCAAATTTCAAGACAAGGAATCCAGTTTAGTGGTCGCTGTGTGGAAGGTACAGCTTGTAAGACTGGACACAACCGGCTTTTTATCTTCGAAGGGCTAGAAATGGTTACAAGTTAATGACTATGCAGATCGTTTGTTCTGCAAGTTTAAGCTGCACTTATCGAGACCAGACCTAGTTGACGTCATACGCGAGACCAGTATTCCCAGTTGACGTCATACGCGAGACCAGTATTCCCAGTTGACGTCATACGAATACTTATCTATAAAATAGCAAAAACGGTAATCACTTAACATCAGGTGAGCCTCCTGCACGTTTGCCCCCTTATTTCTATAAAAAAATAGCAATAACACTAGGAAGCGGTGAAGGGCGGGCGTTTTTGGGGGCTGTCTTTATTGTCGACGTTCAAAAAGTGCCAATTAAATTTGGCCTACTTTGAATAAATTATATTTTGATTTTGATTTTATACACATATACTTACATAGAAATATCCATGACTCAGTTCAGACGTACACCCAAACATTTGCCCCTACTAGGATTCGAACTCAGGACTCCTACCACAGAAGGCAGCCTTTCCTACCGCTGCGCTAATCGGGTCTTTAAGAGACATAATCGAGAGCCCGCCCTTAAATTGTGTACCTTCTCAAATATACAATATTATACTTATTTCATTCCTCTTGTAGACGGAGAACTAAAGTGACGTGTGTGATAACTCGATATTTAATAGTGTTCATAAACTTAAAAGTGTTTAATAATAAAAATATATTGCAATAATAATAATAAAATAAAATAATTCAAAAATAAATTATTAGTTCAATCAATTTAATGAAATTATCGTATCACAATTTGAATAATCATATTGAGTTTGAAATAAAAAAAAAAACTGGAATTTGCAATCAATTCAAAAATCTAAATTTGTATTTTTGTTACAGACAAAAATACCAGATTATGTTTTTAATACAAAATATAAAATTAATCAAGTAAAAATTTAAAAAAATATATTCCTTTTTATCAATTAATATACATATGCATAAAATATAGATAGCATTAATGAAGTTTTTTACCCGACTGCGTCAGAAGAAGGGTTAGGTATGTTTTTCAAGTGTATGTATGTAATGAATATAATTATCATACCTACCTCGTTCAAAGTCACAAAACTAACTGTTGTCAGAAGGTTCCATGGCTATTAGTCAACTGTCATTATGTTTTTATAAGTTTCAAAATTCGAATAATAATGAATGTTTGAAATAAACCATAGTCAAAAATATTCTTCCATATTTTGTGGCCAGTACCTGAAAGGAGGTGGCAGTTCTTTTTATACAATTTTAAAATCAGGAAATAGTTACAGTGTAAATTTTGAAAATGTCGACAAGCGGAATTACAAATAGGTAAGTTTTGTTTAAGTTATGTTTTATGAACCTTCGATTTAAAAAGAATATTTATATCTACTTTTGTAGGTATCGTAGCTCCGAAACAGATGGACTGATTTTGACGTGTACGAGATGGTTCTCAGCTCTGTAGAATTACTTATATTTATTGTAAATTTATCCATGCAGTTGTAAATTTAATGACACAAAGAGATTTCAGAGCTGTGTTCTTAGTTGCTCCCTAGGTCACATAAAAAACAATCGGTCGTTTATAAGTGTGAGAATTTTTCTCTTTTATTTACCTATTACTACTTATATATAGGTACATAGATGACTAGCTTCCGCCCGCGGCTTTTCCCGCATGGTATATGGAAAAAAGTAGCATATGTGGTAATCCAGGTAATAAACTATCGGTACGCCAAATTCCATCCAAATCCGTTAAGCGGTTTTCGCGTGAAAGAGTAACAAACATCCAAACATACATACCTACAAGCTTTCGCGTTTATAAGTAATATTAGTAGTAGTAGGATACTAGCAGACCAGGCCTCGGGTTCCTATGACTGATTTACTCGTTAGTTCGCAATAAAAAAGGATTGTGATTATACGTATATTGAAATAAAAACTATCCTATTTCTCAGCCAACTACACACAATGTAAAAAGTTTCATTAAAATCGGTTCATTGGTTCAGATGTTCTTCGCGTCGTGACGATTTTTTTATAGATATAGTTACCACTGCCTAACCCTTTGAGTATATATGCGTGATAATATTTATGTGAATTTGGTAAGCTGCTCGGTTGCCATAACAACTTCACCTAGGTGATCAAATTACGTTATTAAACTCAATCTGTCTTAAATCTAGGTTAAGGATCACCAGCTTCTAATAGCAACATGCTATTACTAGCTAGTTAAAGATGGCGAAGAGTAATCAAAAAAGCATAATTGCTATTAAGTACCTACTCCTGAATAATATAATAAACTAGCGCGCAAAACCTGTGACTTCGGGACTCATTTCTACCCCTCTTATAAGAAATTATAACTTACACCCCACTTTCGCCCTTTTAGGGGATGATGTCCGGGACAAAAACTATCCTATGTCCTTCCCAGGACTCAAACTATCTCCATACAAAATTTTATCTGAATTGGTTCAGCGGTTTAAGCGTGAAGAGGTAACAGACGGACGTACACACTTTCCATTTATAATATTAAAAGTAAGGATAAGGATAACATTAAAAAAACCACTCCGAAAAATCACACAACTATGTATAATAATTCTGTATGTAGTTACAAAAAACTTCTAGTATATTCTGTAACACAAACCTGGTTCGTTGCATACTCGGAGTTAAATGGCGTTGTGTCATAATACGAATAACCCGCCCGGGTTATTCTTTTGTTACAAGACATATTCCCCAGTTTCACCCGCCGCACATTCCTTTTTCCTATTTGCTCGGCTCCTAAGGGTCGTAGCGTGATATTAAATAGCCTAGAATGTTCCTCATGCATGGCCTGTTAAATATAAGAATATATTATCCAACCTAACTGGTATTTCCAGAGATTAGCGCGTTTAACTATAGTATTTTTTTAGTATTAGTACTGTAACTGTATATTTATATCAACCTGTCTTTAGTTTTATTTTTAAATGGCCGTCTGTATCAAACGAAAGGAGATTTACTTTTAAATACATTAAAATGCGGATGCAGTGTGAATAAAATTGAATTTAAAGGACACGCCTGTCCTTTAAATTCAATTTTATTCACTTTTGTTATCGTTCAGACATTCTTCAGACGAAATAAATAAAAACTTTTTATACGAAAATGATCATACTCCTATTCAATTTAATTATCAATTTCGCTGCGGGTTCCAAGACAGTTAAAATCATTCCCCTGGGGCACGTCGGGCTTTACTGTCTCGACGATTTTCTGGATGGTTACTGTTGTCGATCCTGGCTTACAGGAGTTGCAATAGTAGGGACTAAGTGTGGTGCATATCCCAAAAAAAAATGTCAGCATTAAACAAATAAAAGTACAACTAAACAAACATGGTATTACTCAAATAAGTAGATAAAGTTGTTGCAAAAGTGTGTATACAATATTTAAATATTCATATATATTATGCTATACCATTATATACCTACATAAAATATATAATCTAATATATAAAATTCTCGTGTCACAGTTTTCGTTGCCATACTCCTCCGAAACGGCTTGACCGATTTTGATGAAATTTTTTGTGCTTATCCGGTATCTATGAGAATCGGCCAACATCTGTTTTTCATCCCCCTAAAAGTTAGGGGTAGTCCACCAACCCCTATAATGTGGCAAAACAACGTTTGCTGGGTCAGCTAGTACTAATATAAAATAGATACATACATACATTTATACTAAATACAATACGTAGGTACATAGTTTCAATGGTTTTAATAGTTGACGATGATTATATGGATGTGTATATGGATAGTGTATGTGTATACTATGTTCACTATCAATTACTCGATTTTCCCGTCTCTCAACTTTTGTCCATCCAATGGTTGTCTAGAAGAAATTGCTTTAAACGATATAATCGCCAATTGCACTTCATAGCACTGTATATTCTATATTATTGTGTTTCTGGTGTATGTACGATAAAAAATACTCTATTTATCTGGGTACTTGATACGCATTTTCCTACTTAATGCGAAAATAAAAGAATTCAACTACTGGTAATTATTATACTTCCTCGTCAAACTGCATTTTTTGTAACAATTTATACTACAAAAACTATAAGAAATAAAGGTTAAATCGAATGGAATAAATGACATTGCGTACTGTGCGATTACAGAGCAACTTAATCCCGCGTAAGACCAGTCCACAGCCTGTTAAGCAACCTGCCTAAGGTTTTTCCAAACGAATATAAGAAGGAGGTTTTTAAAAAAAGGAGCAAAAAGGTTTTACAGGTTTTATACAAGAGCGACATCTCTGGTGTTCAAACGTCCATGGCTACGGTGACCGCTTACCACCAGGCGAGCCGTAAGTTTGTCACGCGTAACATAACATACCATCACGCATGTCATCCCCGAAAGGTTAGGCAGAGGTGTTCTAATGTGCACCCACGTTTCGCCGGTATGTTTTAGGTGCCATGTAATAGGGGACGAGCCTATTGTCATTAACCGGTCACAAATCCAAACCCCGAGCTGCTTCTGATAATTTCATGGAAATACCAAATAACACTTTGCTCGACGTGGGAATCGAACCCAAGACCTCTTGCTCGGCAGTCGCCTTTTTTAATATCCTATCTTTTCAGGCGTATATACCCTCGCATGGCAGGGTATGCTGTTACCCTGGCAATGCATACCGTGAATGCTGTCCGCATGAATAGCATATTTTCAAATGACGATGTGACAGACCCCGATATCAAGCAGTTCAATGAAAACCAATTTCGGTTTTTAACTGTTTGGAATGTTGTGAGTATTATCCATCGTATATACATATCATCTTTGAATCATTTACTGTCCAACAGCTGGGTGATGGATCTCCTCTCAAGATGAGAACCCGGAGAGGAGAACCCTATATACTAATTTTAACTAGCTTATACTAACAGTTAACAATGTACATACAAGTTCATCGGTCATGTTATAAGGGAGAAATAAATATTTTTTGAAATTCTTTTGAGATGTAAAATTATGAAGCTGTAGTGGTGGTGTGACCAGTGGACTGAGACGTCCCACACATTAATGTCCCACTGCTGGGCACGGGTCTCCTCTCGGGGTTAGGCTGTAGTCCACCACGCTAGATTACTGCGGGTTGGCAGATATCACACGCCATCGAAAAAATCTCTCAAGCATGCAGGTTAGAATATGCGATAAATACGCACATAACTTCCGAAGTCAGGGGTGCGTGCCTTGGGTTTGATATCGAGACCTTTGACATCTCAGTCCAGAGGTCACACCACTAGGCCACCACTGCTTACTTAGTAAAAGAGAATAGTTAGATAAAATTACTATTTCTAGGCAGACGAAATAGCTAGCAAAAGCTGTTTTTTTTATATCTTTATGATTTCAAAAAGATAGAAGTTTGTAGACTGCAGTCTATGTAGTGATATCTTAAACAGGAAAACTTAAATTTATTTCATATCATAAGCAAATTTGCCGACTCGGTGGCTCAGTGGCTGAGCGACCGGCTTGTGCGTCACGGGTTGCGGGTTCGATCCCCGCACGGAGCAAATATTTGTACGTTCTACAAGTAGTTGATCCGGGTCTGGGCGTTTGTGTTTGTGAAAATTTGCGTTTGTAAACGCACCCACGACACAGGAGAAAATCCTAGTGTGGGGCAACGTATTTATAAAAAAATGACAGGTTATTTAAATAATTCATTTTAATTAGTTAATATAATTAATATGTATAAAAATAGCAACATTAAAAACTGAACTATGTACTCGATAAAGATACACTCAAGGTCCCAACTAAGAAGATAAAAACCAAACTTTTTTTTTTATTTTGCTCGGGGGCCGTGCGGTGTTAACAATAATTATATTTTGTAAAAACGTACAATTGTAAATACGTACATATTATACATAGATACATCTATGACTCGGATACAAATTTTGATGCTCATCACACAAACATTGGCCCTACCGGGATACAAACCCGGGGACTCATAGCACAGCAGGCAGCATTAACTACCGCTGAGCTAAACGAGTCGTCAAGTAATCTTACATAGGAACATTCAGAAACGATTCCTTGCACTTCACCACTTTTTGAAGGAGTTCACCAACTTAGTCGATATTCATTTTGTTATATTTCCCGGTAGGTGCAAATGTTTTAATGATGTGCATGACTATTTGAAGTATTTGAACTGAGTCATGGATGTGTCTATATATTATATGTATCTGTTTACAAAAAAAAATATGTATACGTTACCGGTAATCTGTATAATCCGGTATTCTATACAATACCTAGGCCAAAGACTATGTGGTTAGATACTCGTTGACCTAGGCATTGTATAGAATTCCTAAAACGTCTAGGTAATGTGTGAAATAATATTTATTTTATACTTTGCCTAGGTATTCTATACAATACCGAATGTGCAACCAGTAATGTACTTATAGCCATAATAATTTTTAGTTTCACGTTAATTTTATCGTGATTTTTAGTTTTATTGTGAATTCTGTTCATAGGGAGTCGCGGTTCTAAGCTAACCTAATTACACTTTGCCGGTGCACCAGCAGGTACTCTATACAATCCCTAGGAATGGTATATACATGACTTAGGTAAAGTATGTAATGGGGAATAATATATAGTATATATAATAATATATATAGTAACATATATGTATATATATGTTACTGGCAATCTCATATATATATATATGTATATCTAATGTATCAACCATGCAGTATCCGTAATCCGTAACACAAGCCTCGATGGTCGGAATTAAACTAATTTATTTAATTATTATTGTTTTTCAGTGCTTACAAACATTGTACGCGGCTATAGGACTGTCCTGTGATATTCTATCTCTTGCCAAGGAGAAAAAAGAAGGTGTTCTTCTGAAGACATTGAAAAGTATCAGGGATAATTTATTCGCCGCCGTGTTATTCCCAATTTCTTTGGTAATTATCGTTATTTTTCTCTTTTGCTATGTTATATTTAAGTCAAAGAATTTTGACATCCTTAAAATTCATTTAAAGTCTTCATCAAAGCAGCTGTTATAGCGTAGTGGTGTAACCAGTGGCGTTTGTAGTGGAAGGCCTCAAGTTCAATCCGAAGGCATCAAAAGGAAAATAGTCGTGATAAAACCTGTCAAACAAACGTTATTATTTGATCTCACCATTGTACATTTTTTATCATAGATACCTAGTACCTATGTTATCATTTAACCACAATGTCATCTGAAATAAGTGATAATGTGTTCCAAGATGGAGTATGCTTACATCACGAATAAAAACTCTAGCTTCTGAATGGCCGACGGCCTAAGATGGCCGAGTTTGATTTTTTAAATTACTAGATTGCCGGATTTGATACCAACCACAGATTTTAAGGAGCGTTTTCAATGACAGCCGCTTTTGATACTTTTAATCAACGGAAACCTGTTTTATTGAAACCTATCTATGTTGCCATATCAAAAACTGATGTTTTATAAAAACGGCAGATTGCCACCTTTGAAACTAGTCGACTCACTTAAACAATGTTTACCACACAAACAGGTAAATACTTTATCGAACCTTCATTCTCTGATTGCAGACTGTATTCTCAGTATTCTGGCCAGTATTCTCATATGAGCGGATCCTCATTCTGCCGCCCAGCGTGGACAAAGCCTTGGGCAGCACATCCAACCACATCATCCACACCATGATCCTGCCGGTAGTCTTTTGGGAGGTCTTGTGTAGGCCTCGACGGATCCCGAAGTCTCATACACTGAATTTAGTTCAGTTGTTGGGTCTTCTGGTGGTCGACGGAATAAAAGTGGACTGTATTACAATAGTGCTAGTTTATTGAGTATATATATGAGACAAATATCGCGTGTGCACTGCGCGGTGGATCCGGCTCGAAGGACCAAATTGTTGGGTCTTCTGGTGGTCGACGGAATAAAAGTGGACTGTATTACAATAGTGCTAGTTTATTGAGTATATATATGAGACAAATATCGCGTGTGCACTGCGCGGTGGTTCCGAACGAAGGACCCCAACTCGCTCGCTCGTGCACCGGTCCTGCGCCGCTCCCGCGCCGCACCTCCAGACCCCTCCGTCGCCGTAGCCACTCACCAGCCCACCGCACGTCGCTTGCGATGACGAGCTGTAATGCTCGACACAGTTATACATGTTTGTTGGTGTTTATCTCGTTGTGTAAGTATTTTATTGTACTGTTATAGTGTTATTGTGACTAGAACTGCTTTGTTTGTTTAGTGGTGGGAAGTGCAACTGTTGAGCGAGGGGTGTTTCGATTCCCAGGTCGAGCAAATTGGACTAATTTAAATAAAACATTTGTGTTTCGTGTTTTGAGTACGCTTGTACCATGCGATCTTTTAATTAATGTGTCAATCTTAAACGATATCAATCACACCAGATGTCGCCCCCTAAGGGTTAGGCACATTTCTCCGGTATGTTTTTAGGTCACATGTAATAGGGGGCGAGCCTATTACCATCCAACTGGCGCGAATCCAAACTCCGAGCTGCTACTGAGAATTTAATCGAAAACCCCAATAAAATCAATCGAACTTAAGACCTATTCCACAGCATTCGTACTTACGACCAGCATTTCAATTTCAGAACATTTATTTCAAGTAGACCAAAATAACAGGTGCTTTTCAATTGTCAAACTAGTTGCACGGTTCCAAAAAGTAGGTCTATGGAGAAGAACCGGCAAGAAACTCCATAGATACTCTTCTATATTAATACAAATTACAATATAGAAAGTCAATTCCTTTTCAATTTTCATTTGCAACATCAATATGAGAATAATGCAGTTTGATGTGAAATGTATGAACTACTTACCCAAGACAAAATAAAACGAATTCAGTAAACCAACGTGGTAGTTACCAATAAGAAATTCTGTGTAAAGATATCTACATTAATTTTACAAGGTGACCTGTTGTAAGTATAAGAAGTTTTAGGGCTGGTTAACAACAATAGCTTGTCTCTTCTTATATTGTTTATCTAATTATTACCTTAATGAATAAATTATGGCGTTTTTATCTCGTAAATGACGTGATTGTTCGTAACACTGAAATTTACAAAATAATCACAATCTCAATCTTTTTCAATTGTCAGAAAAATAACTTATTATTATTTTTCTTTTGTTTAGTTTTAAAGGTTTGAAGTCGGACCAAATGAACCAAATGTACATAATAGTAGAAATCTCGCCGCGCGTGACTTTGAGTGAGGTGGTTTCTTGCCAGGCATCGACTTCAAACCTTTGTCATGTTTGTGCTAACGTTATTATACGAAAAAATAATTCACACATAGATTAGGTATTAGATATTTAATGTTATATTAAAATCTAAAAGTTTTATTGATCAAAGTTCTATTGGTCAAGATTCAAAGTTCTATTGGTGAAAAACACCACCTAGGTTAGGCATCAGTGTTCAAATCAGTAATAATCAAATAAGTCACATATTGGAACGGAAAATTGGTGAGCCTCGAAATCTTGTGGTAGAGTACAACTCATGGTCCACCAGGGTAAGAGAGTACCGCTCTTGATGATGAAGAGCTTGACAAGGAATTCTGAGAGGGACGGCGCGTACGCAGTCCCTCACTACCAAAAATTACGCGTCCGAGTTATCCACATTAGGGATAATCGCAGGGGTCAACCCGCCCGCAGTGCAATGGGTAGGCCTCGCCCTGGGGGAACCGCCTTCATGATCACGGTATCCCCTACGCCAGGTAAGTATGAATTCACTAAAGTACAGCGCGAGGGTCGTTCAACGACGGAGAATCTTAACACCGCGATTCAGAAACGTGACGTCATTGCACAGTGACATCTGTTGATCAATTTGTTGAACTAAAATATGAATCGTATGGTATATTAATTGTGGTATGTTAATTTTGAATGCAATAATTAAGTTAACTCATACAAATTAGTAACCAGTATTGACCAGTATTAAGTTACATATTACATTGTTTTAAACGTATACTTTTAATCAGTGCTCTTATTGAAAAGTACAAATTGAATAATGCACCCTAGCTTTTTACAAGCTTTTATTTAGTTTCACCTATCTCGATGCTTGTCATCAAATCTTTTATAGTCATAATCCGTTTCATGACCACTTTATAGCGACGTGCATGTAAATTCCGAGTTTATTAAGCATACCTACTATTTGCTCAAAACAACAATGGGACCGGTTACACCCGCAGGTATCCCACGCCAGTAGGTAAATAAGAGTTGCAGCTCTGTGCCACTAGATGTCACTATTTAAACATTGTTACACTTGCTATGTTTAGTTAACTTATTTTATTAATATGGTTGTGCTAAAGCAATTTCAATACGCCTGTCATCATTATTGAATATTTATCAATAACGATTAATTGTTTTGTGATTTTAATTAAGACTCCATAGTTCATTGTTACCTGATAGGTTAAAAAATCATCATCATTATAAAATATGGGCATTGAATTAGTACTACCAATTAAAGTAAATTATCATTAGTTAAGTTGTGTCGTTAACAATGGCTTAACTAAGTGAGTGATACCACTGCCATCTGGCGCATGGATTTCTCTTTCACACATAGAACTGTAAGCAGATTAGACATTTTTATGGTTGAATCCGATGTTTTAAATAGGAATGAGTCAAACTAACTTCAGACGGTTCAAAAAATTAAAATGAATTCTTAAGAAGACTCTTATTAATTATTACTTTATAAGGTAGGTATGTGCCAAAGAAAATATCTAGTACCTATTGAAAATATTTTTATTTATTTATTGAATATTAAAACAAGACAATTCGTAAAAAAGTCATCCTGAATTTTGATTACCTTTAACAAAACCACAATTTCACAGCTACACCGTAAAATTTTTAATTAAGACTTGCTTTTTGCTCTACAAATAGTTTCGCCAAACTCACCAACAGATGTCACTGTGCAATGACGTCACGTTTCTGAATCGCGGTGTTAAGATTCTCCGTCGTTGAACGACCCTCGCGCTGTACTTTAGTGAATTCATACTTACCTGGCGTAGGGGATACCGTGATCATGAAGGCGGTTCCCCCAGGGCGAGGCCTACCCATTGCACTGCGGGCGGGTTGACCCCTGCGATTATCCCTAATGTGGATAACTCGGACGCGTAATTTTTGGTAGTGAGGGACTGCGTACGCGCCGTCCCTCTCAGAATTCCTTGTCTTCTCTGCTGTTGATCTGTAAGAATTGACTCACTCTTACTCTTCTACAAGAACCAGTATTCGCCTAAACCTTGATCGGTAAACAGACCGATTATATTGTCTGTTCCCTTTCAATATGGAACTTATTTACCACAGAGAACCTATTCAGACTTTGTGATTGACAAAGTGATGTCAATTCCAATTTCGTTTTTCATGGATTAAATTTTCTTTTAAAAGTATTCAGTAGCATAAGGATTAGTGTAACCATAATATACCATCACGCCCGTCGTCCCCGAGGGTTTAACAGAGGTCTATCAATCAATCAATCAATTTATTTTGTAAAACATAGGTGTACTTATGGATAGATCATTGTATAATGTGTGGCTCGCTGTTTTGCCTAAAGGTGGCGTACAAAATTATATTACTAAAATTATATTCTACTAATATAAATATGCCTGCGCCCACATTTTGCCAGTATGTTTTCGACCTGAGAATCAAACCCAAAACCTCTTTCTCAGCAGTCGCACTTACGGCTAAGACTAATGAGCCAGTACAACCGAGTTTTAAAATTAAACTACGTAATTATTTATAGAAACCTCCTTGTAATACTCCAATATGTATTTATATTAATACTAGCTACGACCCGCCCGTGACTTTAACCGCGTCTAAAATGGTTCTCATAGTATAATATTTAATCGGTATTACATAATTTTGATATAACATATAAATTATTATAGTGTTTAAATACTTATGAAATAAAACAATCTTAAAGTGTAGAAATTTAGATTTTTAAAGAGTATTTTCATTCCACCAACTTTTTTGGTGAGCCCATCCTTTTATGATTAAAATCGGATTCAGGAAACATGTCGTGTCAATATCAAAAGTAATTTAAATCAAAAACACTAAGGAGTATTGATATCAATTTCGAATCAAATCACCGCCAAAATAATTTTCTATCCCTATTTAACCCCGTTAGGGGATGAATTACGTTAAATACGAAAAACGTCTACCATACATTTTGTTAAGAATGTTTATGCAAAATTTGAAGCAGATTGAACTAAGGAATCACGTAGTTCGATACAAACTTTGGCCCCTTTTTTCACCTCCTTATTTACGGATAGAATTTCGGAAAATCCCTTCTTATCAGATGTTGATTCGAATGACACACCCTCCAAGTTTCAGGTCTCTACGATCAGTGGTTTAGGCTGTGCGATGATCCTACAGTCATTCAGGACAAAGGATTTTATATATATAGATATAGATTATTTAAACACTTATCAATTAATCGCAATCAGTCTGATTTTTATTTCAATATCTTGTATTTGTGTACGTACCTGTAAGAATTTCGAAGTCCATCGTTATGTTAGGCAATCACTGCTATTCTGAAAACCACCATAATATGTACATAACTTTTATGTCTATTTTCAGAATGGTCACTTCGTACATCCAGCAGGGCGTCTGGGTATACCCAATACTAAATATTTTAGATGGCACAATTTACTTCTACCTATTTCTAGGAGTTGCAGTTGTATTTGTGCAAATATTTTACCATCTGCAATGGTACCTCACGCATCTTGTATGGGGCAACCCTGAAAAACTAGAAAAGTTTGATTAAATTGATGTTTTATTCTGAGTGAGTTTTATTTCATTAAATATATATCTTCTAAGCTTATAAAATCGATTGTCCGGAGTGTCTGTTCTATTGACCCTCTTCAACTCAATTATTGTCCCACTGCTGGGCACGGGTCTCCTCTTATTTGATAGAGATTACACTAATATTCACCACGGTAACCTAGAGTGAATTGTCATCACATGCCTTGTGCTTCGCATGCACGCGTATGCACGTAACTTCAAAAATCCTTGGTGCATGTCTAGGAGTCCGAACTGAGGACCATTGACTGGGGTCCACAATCCGATAAACAACCAAAATTATATTCTACTAAACTCTAGAAATATGTTGTAAAGATAAAGATAAAGATGATTTATTTGTAAAACATGAGTACACATTACAATTAGGAGTTGGTTTGTAATTGACCTTACATGTTTTGCCACGTTGCACTATGGAAAATCGTAGAACAACTACTGATTAAAAATGGTTTTTGTCAATGTCGCTATTGGCATGCTTTTTTATTTTACTCAATAGTTTAAGGACCAAACTAGACTATAATATCAAAAAATTATACATTTTATATGAAATGATTTTTTTACAATACCACAAACTTTATATTTTTGACGGACGTCCATGTTAAGCCCGTTCACTTTCACTTTATCACTTTCAAATTGATTTTATTGTTATACGTTACAAGAAAAGGTATAATGTATTATATGTTTCTGGAAACCTCGTCTTTTAAAGAATATGAAACAACCAATATGTATTTAATATTATGTTAACGCTGATCTTAAAATAATTTCAATATAAAATATGGTGAAAAAAAAGTTTTGTTAAAGTTCATCGAGACCTTTGACAGTTGCCCACGTTTACCCCTACTTTACATTTAATGTTGATTTGTTGCCTAGCTATCCATTAACATAATCAAATAAAAAAAAGCTGCGCTTTTTGCGATTTTCGGAGAAATTATTAAAAATGTGATAAAAGTCAGAAAACGTAAAACCGCTTGCTATATATTACGTTTGAAATGTTGCTGTTTACATCAATAGTTTGCGGTAAGTTTTGTATTTTATCATTGATATTAGGGCTCAGGTATTCACAGATACCCTTCGGGTTCCACATGTAAGTACAATATGTGGAGCTACTTTCGCTTACGCTTTGGCTAAAGTGACTGCTAAGCGTGAAAATGAAGAATCTTACTGTCTTATCAATACGGACTGTCGTCCGTATTGATAAGACAGTAGACATACTTTGCACGCCTGGATTCGTTGTATGGAAATGATTTTACATATTTCCTACAATCTCTCTTTCCAATCATGGTGAGTCACAAGCGTAGAAAAGAAACGACTAAAGCAAGAGAAGAAAACCCTGGTACAAAGGCGTTTCCGTAAAGAGCTAGGATTGATCATCGACAAACCACAAGTAAGTAAGTGGTCATTCTAATGACGGTAATACTGCCAGAAGATTTTTCACAATGCAAGCTGCTCTGCTGAAATTACAGGAGTGGATAGATATTTGATTAAACGACTTTACAAAATTCTGCAAGCTCTTTCATCGGGTGTTATGATAACTGTTGAAAAAGTTGGCGGTTATACTATGGAGACTGCCAGGATCGATGTAAGCAATTAAGAATGGTACTACACGCCATCTTTAGTTCACAATAATATGTTGATTCATGGAGAAAGTGTCATAGAGCATTTTGCAGTATTTCCTATTGGCTAACTTTCGGAAGATGCACAAGAATCTCGTAATAAGGATTATAAAAACGTGAAGGAACTTGATGCAGACACCTTAGATGTTTTAAAAGTGAACGAATTCATTTTAGATCTCGAAGTTCATCTAGTGTAAATAACATAACATTTAGTAAACATTACAATTAATTAATTAATCTGTGTTCATTTTTCATAACATATTTTTTCAAAAAAAAATTTTTTTAATTATTTAATTTGATTTGTATTTTGATGTACTATATGATTTTTGGTTTTTGTAATAATTAAAATAATAGTATTAATTGTTTAAAAAATAAATATTGGACATTTTTGATAATTTTGAATTTGTTTTATTTTTTAATGTATGGTTTTAAATGCAATCATAATAAATTACATTCCATTTGAAGCCATATATACTATTCTATATTTGTGAAAAAATTTAGAACATAATATTCAGAAACAAAAAAGTTATTGATTATTAATCAGAAACCGACCTTTATTTTCCATAGTGCGTTGTGGCGTACAAAATTATAAAGACGAGACACTGAAAAAACATTACACAAACTTTAGCATATTGCCTACCTATAAAGTTTCTTTAAGGATAGATGGCTCAATAGTGGCGTTAAGTAGCTACATTTTTTTTGTTATGTCGGTTGTGAATAGGGTTGAGTAATGGCCGTACAATTCAATCAATGCCTGCTACAGTCAGTCGTAAAATTCGTTATGGATTCCTAAGAAAGAAAGAAAGAGAGAAAAAATAATAATAATGATAAAAATGTTGACAAAAGTGTTGGGCAATTCGTAGTTTGTGGGAGATCTGGAGTCTAAACTATGCCTAGGCCTGTATTTTAAAACTCCAGGCCTCCATTACATCGTATTGTAAAGATTGTCAACGCGGTACAATAGCACTTATAATGTGTATGTGTGTGTTTGTGATGATAATGATTTATTTTAGACTCGCACAGGACATTACATTAAAATACAAAACCAGATTGAAAGTGCCATGTGCGAGGCCGAAAAAGGCCCCTATCTCAGCATTTTCCAGGCACCATAATCAATCCGTGCGTTTAAAAGTTTTTAGTTACTATTGTCAAATTAAAACATTTGACAAGAGTTACAAACCTAAGGAGGCCAATAATAACTAATTTGTCCTTTTAAACATACTTTAACGTATTTTATCGCGCCACATTAATGTTATTTAATCCCGACCTTCCTTAATCCGTGGTCACGGCCAAACTGTTGAGATTAAATAATATGAATAAAGCGGGCCATTCGACCTCGGGCCATTCGACCTCGGGCCATGCGGTTAGAACAGAATGCCCCAGGCCATTCGCTTACTGTATCTACATTGGAAGATAGGCTGATTAGTCCAGTGGCAGTTAATGCTGCCTACTGCGTTACGGGTCCCGGGTTCGAATCCCGGTAGGGACAACAGTTTGTGTGATGAGCATCAATATTTGTATACGAGTCATAGATGTATCTACAAATAATAAGTATATATTTATAAAACAAAAGTATGTAATATGTAGTATATCAACCTTCTAGTATCCGTCATAATGTCCAGGCATAATTTATTTATTGTGAAAATATAGGAGATTTTCTATGGCCATGATTCTCTGAGTTTGTTTTGGTGTTTCTCAGAGGTCGTCAGTTAGAAAACAACGACGCCAACAAGTAGGTTATTAAGACTGACTTGTAAGTGTCCTAAAAAGACTAACTGCCTCGTTGGGCCTGTGGTCGTAAATGTGACTGCAGAGCAAGAGGTCTTGGGTTTGGTTTCCAAGTCGAGAAAAATGTTATTGTGGTTTTCTATGAAATTTCTGAGCAGCTTGGAGTTTGGATTTGTGTCCGGTTGACGGCAATAGGCTCGCCCCTTATTACATAGGACCTAAAACAATTACGAAATGTGGGTGTACGTTAATACACGTCTGTACTCCTTCGGGGATGACAAGCGTGATGGTATGTATGTATGTATTTTTATGACCTTAAAAATATGTACAGTCTAACAACCTAATTGGTATACAAGTAACTATCGACCGATCTATGCGAGGATATTAACCAATTAGCCTGTTAGAGTGTACATATCAGTAGGTACACACCAGTCAATATTTTTTATCGCATCAGAATTGAATAATAATGAAATACTTATTATAATTACTGCAGCGTACAAGATTAGGATTTATTTTGTTTATCTTTTCAAGTATAAGTACGTACCTATATTTTTAAAGAAAACTGTAAATAACCTGTTTGAAATTATTATACCTACGTATGAATTATATTGCTGGGCTCGGGTTTCTTTAGTAACTGCCAGTAATGACAATTTGACAGTTCAGAGTGAACGAGTGAAAGAACGGGCAATGTAACTTCGGTATTTAAAAAATAAATCATTACGATAGTTATTGTGAAATGCACTGAAGTGCAAAATTCAATATAGAAAATCAGATTTAGTGTAACTAGTGCTCGCCCACAGGTCGAAATGCGACCTTAAATTATTTAAATTATACCTACATACTTTTTTTATGCATATTTTTTTTATTTTAGCGAAATTTCATACCCCTCCGTCCGCTCAATATTTGTAAAAAGAGAGATAAAGTTTTTGCTGCACGTTTTTATTTAGAATAAAAACTTTTTAGAAGTAAGAAAAATGAATGAGCGCTGTCCTTCGTCACTTCACTATTTGCGCGGGAATTCGAATATATTCCTACGACACGTGACGTGTGATATAATTATTACCAGACAGACAGGGTCCATATATGTTCCTAATTTAAGCCTAACATCAGCTGTAAACCACACTATGGAATGCAATAAAGTATTGAGTATTGAGTATTAAGTCCGAAAGTATAGAATAGAATAGAATAATGTTTATTTAACCATATAGTAATGTACTGTAATGTATTGTTACAGGTATTGACACTAAATATTGACAGACAATTTAACTAATGACCCTCACACTAGGTCGAGCCTGTCTAATTGCATGTTTATGTAGTTGTAAAAGGGCTGCCATCACCGATTTGCCTGATGAATTGCCCAAGCCGGATTAAAACACCAAAAAACCCCGACATTTTGGCGAAATATGATTTTTCCCGGACACCTCTGATTTTTTTTTATCCTGGTAACAAAAGTGTCTGGGTGTAATGTAACCCGGACACTTTTAAAAACCTCTGCCGGACGGCCCCCGGACGCCCTTCAAACTAGGACAAATCCGGGGAAACTTGGACGCATGGTAGCCGTAGCCATAGTAATTATATGACTACCCGTTATTTATCCGATTACGTTAAAACTTTGTCGATACTTGTCGTGTTACTCTCAAGGTTTTTGACAAAAAAAAACTGATAAAATTATTCCAAACGTCAATTTAAGTATATTAAAAGAGCCATTGTAACTAATTACCTATAGATAATATTTAAAAGATATAGGTATGCATGTGTTATCTCCTGAGGCGCATAAAAAAATATATTCAAAATGAGACTTAATATAATGTTGAAATGAAGTTACTTTTTACCCGACTGCGTCAGAAGGAGGGATATGTTTTTCGAGTGTATCTTTGTTGTATGTCTGTTTTTATGGCACGCCCTGCAGCCCGAACTAGTGGCCTATGTGTTAATCCCGGTAATAAGCTATATTTATGCTAAATTTCATTCAAATCTCTTGAGCGGTTTTTGCGTAAAAGAGTAACAAACGAACATCCATCCATACATACATCCATACTCCATACTAACAAACTTTCGCGTTTATAATATTAGTAAGATGTGAGGTCAATGTAGTACTTAATGTCTGAAGAATTATGCATACGGTATTATTTTGTTTTATATTAATTTGACTATTGACGATTTAAGACATTACATACCTTACATTTTTTACATTGACCTCGCACACCATTGCCTGAATATTGTATTACAATACCCATTATTTTAAAAGAGTGTCTACGGAGTTTCTTGCCGGTTCTTCTCAATAAGACCAACTTCTTGCAACCAACCGTGCAACTAGAATCATAACGTTTTAAAAGTGCTTGAAAAAGTTTATTTATTTTGAAATAAAAACTTTTCGATTTTGCTTTTTGAAATAAATCAAATCCTTTACAATGTTTATTGTAATCCGATTTACAAATAAAACCAGTTGACTGTATGTGTATCCTTCTTCGTTTTATGTTTGGAATTAGATTTTATAAAATTACAACATCTGGGTTAAATAATATCAATAAACCACGATAAAATCCTTATCTACATAATTATTATACATATACCTAGTAACATTTTATTAAAATTTTAATGTCTGATGTTCGCGTAACTGTAAGATAAACCGTTAATAAAGAAACTTATAATAATATGATACATTGTTTTTATTGGTACCTACTATTTTGGATTGAGTGAGAAACAATTTTAATCCTAAGTGTAATAAAGTGTATATAATGTTATAAATAGATATTTTAAGCTTGACTCAAACCGATACAATAAGATATTTCATAGTTATTCAATAGATATTATAAATATTATGTTACATCAAAGATATGTAGGTATCATCATCATTATCAACCCATTAACGTCCCACTGCTGGGCACGGGTCTCCTCTCATTTGAGAGGGATTAGGCTAGCACCACGCTAGCACCACGCTAGCCTACTGCGGGTTGGACATTTCACATGCCATCGAGACTAATCTCTCAAGCATGCAGGACTCCTCACGATGTTTTACTTCACCGCTTGAACTCGTGATAAATACGCACATAACTTCCGAAGAGTCAGTTCAGCAAAAGTTAGGCGATTATATATAGATTACATGAAGATCGCAGATGACAATAAGGTAGTACTTAGGTTTGTATAAAATACTTCAATCAATACTTACGTTATAATGGCTCATTCAGTAAAGGCCTTTGAACAAGAGAGAAACATGAGACCATTTTTTTTTATGCTGTAGGATTTTCTCCTGTATCGCGGGCGTGTTTAGATTAGAAACACACACAAACACACAGACTAAGAACAATGAGTATTCGTTCCAAGGTAGTGTTGAACCCTGTTACCGAAGCCAATCGCAACGATTATATTCGTAAAATTGTTAGTAGGATTTTATAAGTAGATATTTAACTTCATAGAACAAATTTTGTAACATTTACAATAATTTTTTAAAGTTTGCTAGATGTTACGTAGTGTTTTAACACCCCTCAACGGGTAACGTTAAATATTTCTATCGACTATTTATCGATAAAATAAAATGGAAAATAACACACATATGCCTGCATCTATCAAATGGATAACCTTAAATAAATTTCCCAAAAAAGAGCTTTACAGATAGTCCCAATAACATATTTCAACCTACACAATGCCTCACTCGGTTGACCAATGACGCAAATAAATAAAAACTATCCAAATTACGAATGACACGTTATTATAGATAAGTTTATCCTTTGGAGCTGACGTTTTTAAAATGACTAGTGGTCGTCCACTGGTTAAATTCGACCATAATTAATTTAAATTATAAGGTTTTTATATGCATAATTAAAAAAATATATAATGCACTACTTATCTGTATAAACTATAAGTGTATATTATTTCATACTACCCTCTGTCCGGGCAATTTTCGTAAAAAAGGGTAAGTACAAAGTTTTTGCTTCACGTATATAGGTAATTTGGACTTTGACTTTGACTAAGACTTATCTACTGAGAAACGGGTATAATGCCGGCGTAGTTTGTGGTGTTCACACGTGCCATGCTAGTGAGCTGTCGGCGAGCGCAGTACGCGAATAATAGTGAAAACAAAAAACCTGTGCTGGTGTGTGCCCTTGAAAACCAAAGATAAATAAGTGAAAGATACAAGTTTGGATTAAAATAACGAATTAAATAGGCCCACTGTTCTTATACATGCACGGCGTGTATTAATTTTTGACTCGTGCATGTATTTTTATTAATTACCAGTGAGTATTTTATTTTTGTATTAATAATGTTTTTTTTGTGAGATATAAGTACGTTGGTTTCTTGAAGTTTGAGTCAGATTTTGTTTCTTTTTTGGTGAGATAACGTTATTAAGATAAAGTAAGTTCAAGGGGGCATATATCCTTGGGGGAGACCTATGTCCAGCAGTGGACGTCTAACGGTTGATGTGATGCTGTTGATGATGATGAAGTTCAAAGGCAGAATAGCTACTATTTCTATATTGTATAACCTACTGGTTTGTCAAAATACAGTTCAATGACCGCTACAGGTGACAGCTGTCATCAATATAATAAATAATTATTTTTCTTCCTTTCTTGTGCCTTTCTAATAATGAAAAATATACAAATAAATAAATATAAATATCAGGACATTATGACACAGCGCCATCTAGTTCCGAGCTAAGCATCCAGGCTTGTGTTATGGATACTAAATGGCTGATACACTACTTAAATATATATAATTATATAATTATATTTTATAAATACGTTATTATATACATAGACAATTAGACATATCCATGACTCAACTACAATATCTATGCTCATTGGACAATCATTTGCCCTTCACGGGATTCGAACCCGGAACCCTTACCACAGAACGCAGTCTGTAATGCCGCTGTGCTAAACGGTCATCTATCGTTCTTTATCGCATTTTTTTTACTAATAATACTGCAGTGATATTATTTTCGGTGATAACATCTATTGGAAATATCCAAGCTATTTACGGTGCGTAGTAATTTAGTAACATGTTAAATAACTTGTGTTTTATAACAAGTCCACATTACGTAACATTGTTACATATATAACAATTTTTGTACGACCCTGTAGTTGTTGAAATAAAATAAGACTCAACTAATGGACAGACAGGTTCCATAAATATGAATATATTAAGTCTAAACTACAACCAACTTACAAAACATACAGAAATATTACTAAAAACCGGTTCAACTTGTTTTTGTGTTTGATGTAACTATCGATAGTACTACTTTTGGAACTTACACTTAAAATCAAGGGCTCATGGCTGAGTCATAATCATGTTGTTACGCTGCGCTTGCTGACAGTAGCGTAACTATAAGGTGGCAGGGCTGGCAAGACGCCACGGGCCCTGGATGGGGCCCCGGCCTAAAAACCGCGAGCTTTTTTTATGTCACAAAGATGGCAAACGAGCTTACGCCCCACCAACTCACATCACCGTCAGAATCCTTGGTAACTACATACTATTTTAACGGGGGCCTCATCCAATTAATTTGCCACAGGCCTCAGATGATTGCTTGCTGAGGTCAGTATAGGTCACCATGCTTGATATGTTAAAAGCGACCGATAGATCTTCTCTAATTTGAGAGGAATTAGGGTATATATTCCACCACGCTAAGCTGCCGGTTGGCAGACTTCACAGCCATCGAGAAAATCTCTCAGGCATGCAGGTTTCCTCACGATGTTTTCCTTCACCGTATGAGCATGTGATAAATACGCATATAACTTCGAAACGTCAATGGTGCGTTGCTTGGGATTGAACTCCAGATCTTTAAATTAACAGTCCCCTGGACACACCACTAGGCTATCACAATTAATAATATATAATAGTTTATCAATGGGTTCTCATTGCTCCTTTCACGCAAAAATACCAACCATTATACTCGTGATGTTATGTTATGTGATGAGCATAAACATTTGTTTCCGATTTATGGATGTATCTATCTATAATATGTATGTATTTACAAAAAAAAAGTATATATGTAGTATATTAACCAACTAGTATCCGTATCACAAGCCTCACACATTGATATATTACAAAAACTAGTGTATACACTAGTGTATGTCCTTAGATATGCACTAGTGTTTACATCAATTACAGACATGCACTACATTAGCATAGTATTTAAGTAAAAGATAATATTCACAGGTATAAATAAATAAATAAATATTCCTGGACATTATGACATAGCGCCATCTAGTTCCGAGCTAAGCAACGAGGCTTGTGTTACTGATACTAGTCGGTTTTTTGTAAATACATGTACATATTATACATATATACATCTAAGACTCGGATACAAATGTTTATGCTCATCACACAAACATTTGTCCCTAACGGGATTCGAACCCCGGGACCCATAGCACAGCAGGCAGTGTTAACTACCGCTGGACTAATTGGGTCGTCAGTTACAAAGACATACCTACATAAAAGAAATTAAAATTAAAGCGCAAATTAATAGACAAAATTCTAATATAACATTATTTAACTTAAAGCTTTCTAAGAATAATGTATATTGGTTTCAGATTATGCCTTCATCAATCCACTACCGCCTGGTGGGTCAGGCAGCAGCGCTCGCCATCCACTGCGGCAATTCCCTCGTCATGTTCACGTCCATGTTAGATGAGGAGATCACGCGGGATCCGAAGATCAGGGACATGATCTCCATGCAGGGTCGGTACTTGACCGTGTGGAATATTGTAAGTCCAAGATCTACTTCCTACCCTTAAATAATACTGTGTGGTGACTGTATTAAGCTGTGGTAGCCTAGCAGTGAACAGTAGATTGAGATAAATAAATGTTACTGGATATGACGACCTCTGTAGTCTAGTGGTTCGAGTACCGGACTGCTGATCACGAGGTCGTGGGTTCGATTCCCACGGGACACAAATACTTATGTGATGAATATAAGTGTTTGTGTTCGTCTAGGTGTTTCCTATGTATTATAAGTATGTATTTACAAAAAATAAAGTATATAAGTATTATATCCATTATCTAGTACCCATAGTACAAGCTCTACTTAGTTTGGGACTAGATGGTGCTATTTAAAATGTCGCGGAATATTTATTTTTTATTTATTGTATTTATATCATAGCACAGCGCCATCTAGTTCTTTTTTAATAAATTAAAGATATTAATATTGGAACCTCTAAGAAAATCCATGAATAATATCCCACTAAGATGCGAAGATCTGAGAATGAGGCAAAAAAAATAATTAGATCACAAGTACAAGCCGTTGAGATGAATAAGACAATAAAATATTATAAGGAATCGTTCATCATCATCAGCAGCAGTGGGACAATAATTGGTTGATGATGATGATAACCCGTGCGAAGGTGGGGAGAGTCGACAGACATCAAATAAATAAGTCTGTGTTTCTATTTCCAGGGGTTCCAATTGGCGTACTTCTCTCTGGCGTTTGTCTGTGATTTCCTGACGGTAACGGGCAGGGATAACTTAATCCCAAAAAGTTTAAGACGGTTCAGAGAAACGTTCTTTTCAGCAGTCCTTCTTCCCGTAACTACGGTAAGCAAAACAATAATTAACTTACGTTTTTAACAAAACTGACTTCAAAATATCAAAATCCCAGTGTTTGTGTATGTGAAAATTTGTGTTTCTAAATACGACACAGGCGCAAAATGCCTAGAAAACAACACTTAAAAATATATTTCATAATAGGTACCTAAATTATTGTAATTTATTTTGTTTTTTTTTTATATACTTACTTAATTACTGTCAGTTAAGAATATGAATAATCACCAAGAAGGAAAAATCACAAGCATGTAAATTTTCTCACGACTTTAATACAGGCTATTTGTATGAAAATACTTTACGTATGAATTATTAATATTAAAGTTTTAATAATGTTAAGTGTTATAACACCCGTATCATAGATGGGTTAGGCAGAAGCGGAGCCTAATGCTATTAAAGCATAACTCCGAGCTGCTGCCGACAATTTTGTAGAATATCTTTACTCAGCCCGGGAATCGAACCCATGACTTCGCGCTCAGCGATCCCTAGGCGTATATTATAACATATTTTTCTTTTGTTGCAGTTAATATTCACAATATTCTGGCCAATTTTCATTTACGACAGAGGGCTATTGTTTCCAGAGTTCATAGACAAGATATTTTCTTTCAAATCGAACCTGGTCATACATTTCTTCATTATGCCGGTGGCGCTTTGGGAACACGCGTTTCTGCCGAGGCCCAAACCCAAGTCACATAGATTGAACATTGGAATACTACTCGCTATATTTATAGTATATAATACTATGTAAGTATAAAAATAATCACTGATTTAATAACCGACGAAAAAAACGAAGGAGGTCGACACGTATATTTCGCAACTTTAGAATGAAAGTGACCTAACTCAAAATTACAGGAATTTCTGATTTTGCCATAAAATGACCTTAATAGGACTAGGCTCTAAAACCCTGTGGAGAAAAAGAGACCGATCTATTTTTTGACTTCGGTCACTTTCATTCTATCCGGTCAATTACATTTCATTTCAAAATCATCATTTTCATTTCAATGAAATGAAAAATTCCTGTAATTTTGAGTATGTATAACCACGCATAACCTACGAGTGCTATCTTGGGACTAGTCGGCTCATACATGTTAAGGCAACCTAAATTGGTTTTAGTTATTTCCTTTCTGCATAAATCATACGTTTCACATCGAACTGCACCAGTCTCATATTGATATTACATAAATAAATCATTGTAAAACAAAACCCACAATTTTATATTTAATTTACTAAGAGTAGGTATCTATGGAGTTTCTTGCCGGTTCTTCTCCATAAGACCTACCTTAAAACCGTGCAACTAAATACAATTAAATTCGACACTTCAGAAACACCTATATTGGTCTAATTGAAATAAATGATTTGATTTGATTTGATAACTTTTTACAGGGTAGTCCGATTTTGATAATTCTTTTTATATATATCAACGTTGCCACATTAGAATTTTCCCCTATGTCGTGGGTGCGTTTACATACACAAATTTTCACATACACAAACGCCCGGAATAACAATCTGTAGATTGTATAAATATTTGCTCCGTGCGGGTATGGAACCCGTAACCCGTGACGCACAAGCCGATCGCTCAGCCACTGCGCCAATCGAATCGTCAAAAAGTCGATAAACCTACTCGTATTATATAAGATGTGCACCCCCGACGCTAAAACGACAGGTTGTTATATGTTTATGGTGCCTGTGTGTGTGTCTGTCTGTGGCATCGTAGCTCCTGAACCGATGAACCAATTTTGAATTTGTTTTTTTTTTGTTTGAAAGTTGACTTAGTAAAGAGTATTCTTAGCTATATTTAATGAAAATCGATCCAAGAAAACCGCCACAAAAAGTGTCCGGTGTTTTTTTTAATTTATTGTTTGTTTATTTTCCAGTGTTATTTACACGTACCACCAACGGGGTCTGTTCCCGTACCCGCTCTTCTACATGACCTACGGAACCATTTACTTCCCAACATTCCTGCTAATAGTATGTGTTCTGGCACTAGCGACATACTTTTTACAATGGAAATGTATCCCTACGGTTAAAAAACAAGAAAATCGTAGAAAGTCCGGTAAAGTTAAATTATCATAAGAAAATTTATTGAGGAGCTGGTGGAAGAGTTTTAAAAAAGTTTTATAACCTAGTTTTGTTACTCTTAGTATGCAAAAAAAAAGTTTGATTTGAAATCATACTCAAAGACACGTAATAGTAGACTAATTAATGAATTAACGTTGTAAGCAGGATTCAATTTGACTCTGGAACAGTATTTTTTTTAATTTAAGGTCAATGTTTCACCTCTGCTTCTCTAGATGGCGTTGATTTAAATAATGCATTTTTTTTTTTTTTTTTTTTTTTATTAAGAAAGAAAAATTCAACCTCAGGCGGGACTCGAAACCGCGTCTTCTTGATAATGCTATTATAATGCTATTTCTTGCTATACGGGTTAAAAAATGGATATGGAAATAAATATACATAAATGTTTGTTAAAACATTTATTCATTGTGGTGTTTCATTGTTTATCTATTCTTATACTTGTTATATCGTGTCAATGGCTAAACAATTTTAGAAGAGGTAGGGCATAGCGATATTCCTCGGTTAAATTGAGCTGCCCGACGGGGGAAGTACCTCCGCCTTACAGAAGACCGCAGTGAGGTTACCAGAGCTCGTTGGGGGAGTGACTATTCTGACAGTTTGGGCATTCCGTTTGCTGTCAGTTTAGTAATTCCCTATTTCAGGGCCGTTTAGTTTAAACGGTTTCTGCAGGGGTTGGCAACACATATGTAAGTGATCACTTGCCATCAGGTGAGCCGCTTGCTCGTTTGCCCCCTTATCAGCATATAAAAAAACCTTGTAGAAAATCTAGGTTTCTTTAAATAGGGATTTACTAAACTTATAGCGACGACATGATGATGTCTGTCTGGCCGATTTCAGCCACAGCCTGTTGTTACAGGATTTGTTCCTGAGCTACTAGGTGTAGTTGTTAAATAAAATAATAAATAAATATTCTGCGACATTTTACACATCACCATTTAGTCCCAAACTAAGCAGAGCTTGTACTATGGGTACTAGACAATGGATATAAATACTTATATACTTTTTTTTGTTAATACATACTTATAATACATAGGAAACACCCAGACGAACACAAACACTTATATTCATCACATAAATATTTGTGTCCCGTGAGAATCGAACCCACGACATCGTGATCAGCAGTCCGGTACTCGAACCACTAGACCACAGAGGTCGTCAACACAGAGGTGTTCTACCCTCTGATGATTTGCATAACCTATCTTGTGAGAAAAGGTTTAAGTTATAAGATAGGGAGGGATATTAAATGAAACACAAACGAATTTGCAAGTGATTCGAGAATTATAATAAAAACAATAACATTTATTTACTATTGGTTCTCAAAATTCACCATTATCTACTTTAGGTACATAGGTATAAGGTTTGTATTTGAGTTCATTCATAAACCAACAAAGCAATGCGCGGCATCATCGAAATGTTCTTCGCCTGAAGTCTTCGAAAGGAAAAAAAAACAAGTAAAAAAAAAAATTTACCATTTTTTTTAAGATATCTTTTTTCTCAGTTTTCGATAATCCCGCGCATACAAAATATGTTTTTTAATATATTCTGTTTTTTACATAGATATATTATGTATTTTTTTATATTTGTTACTCTTTAATATGATCAGGTAATGTGTAAAAATACTTAATTATTTTATTAACAAATTAATATTTTTGATAATATAAATCATCTTATAGAAAAACAAGACATACAAAAATTTTATTATTTTTATTTTCTTTTTTTTACTATTATTAACGATCTCAGATACCCGTAAATTCGTAGGTACCGTTTTATAAAATAGAAACTCTTAGAAAACAAATATTACGAATCAATAAAAAAATGCTAGTCGAACCAATTTTTATAAAAAACACAGACACCCATAACCGATTATTACCATATTATATCATGCTTGCTTTTTTCCAAAATACTTTTTTTTTATTCTATCCTTTACGTGTCCAAATCTATATTAGTTTTTTAGTGAAAATTTAGCAAAACATAGTACAAAAGTTTTAGAAATACCTACTAAAACTACCCAGCAAGTAAAACGTTTACCCTATATACTATCACTATCGCACTGACACCCAACGCATACGTGCGAAAGAGAGGCAAGATGCTACTCACTTCACCCTTCGATTTGCACCAATCAAGTCTAAGTTTTGCACGAAGTAATGGACACGGCACCGTTTTAGGATTTCTACACACTTGCGACATATTAATGCGACAATTTATTCTTAATGCCACTTTATACATATTGTAATAAAATTTAAATTAAATTAATACGACTAAAGTGGGATATAAATCTAGATGATTTTTTTTTATCTTAAGTGCGGAGTGAAACAACTATTACTTTTCTAATCTACCTTTGTGGCATTGTGTGGAGCAACGGAATTTGGACACTATTCCTTATTCTGATATCATCTTAAATCGATCTTAAGGTAATGTCTTGAAAGAGTATAATTGCTTGCCAAGATATTGTACGTAATGAATGTAGGTTTGGAACTATTGCTTATCTTGAGCTCTGATGTTACTGATCCGCAGTCCAATAGAAGATCTTCATAAACTACTAGTAGACTTAAAATTCAATTAAGTTAGAACTGATGGCACCACCCACACATAGAGTGAAAATATGCTGCAATTAAATTTATAAGGATTTACAAATTCCTGTAGGTTGAAAGACAACAATGAAAAAGTTAAAACACGCACAAATTCATATTGTTTCAACCTCTTTATTTATTTATATTCTTATTTTTTATTCTCTGATAGTAGTTTTATGTTATAAAATGCAGGTACATCAGAAATAGTTTTAAAGATTGCGAACATATAACCTTCACTTAAAAAATATGATGTTTCAATTGGGACATTCATTGGTGAACTAATCATTATCTGGCGGTTTTATTCAATAACATGCAGTCAGACTTTTCTCTATAACGAAGATGACATTATGAATCTACGATTAAAGCACGAGAAAGCCTTGCCATAGTTATTCAGTCAGACAATTTTGTCGCAAAGTCGCAAGTGTGTAATATCCATCCCCAATTATAGTATTGGATTTTTCAAAATAAATTCGTGACGCATGGCCGGTCTTGGAAAGTTAAAATTTGAATTTCTGAATGATTAAATTCAATGAAATTTTCTTTTATAATGTCCATGATATTGTTTTTGGTTTAACAATTGTTTATTTAGCGAAGTAATAGATTTTTCAGCCAATTTATCAGTCTTAGTGCTCAAAAATTTCCTCCAATATTATCGTTTTTTTTTATATAATTTTATTATTTGTAAAACTTCATGGAAAATGTCCAATTTTTCAAATTTATTATTGAAAAACTATAATAGTATACAAACGCTACACATTTTTGAAAACAAATTAATTAACAATAAAAAATACTATAATATTACATTTTTGTTTCTATAAATGAATTGAACAAATTGGACATTCCCTATTTGAAGCCAACATAATGACTAAACAATCTAAAATATGTGCGCCTAGGTTCTTACATATTTTATTTTTTGCAAAAAAAGAGTACACACTCTTTGAAAAACTGTATTGCATATACTAATAGTTGTGGAAATATTATAAATTAATTATTTCTACGTATATATCTGAGTTTCAATAAAAAATTAAAATATATAATTATGTTTACAAAACAACATTGAACCACCCGTTTGTTTTTTTTTTTCTCTATTATGATCTCACTATTATTATTATCCTATTTATCAGTAATAAAAAAATGAATGAAAAAAAGGAAAAGGAAATAAAAAAAATAAAACCAAACTAGACAATAACAGATTGCTTTATTTAACAAAAAATATATAATATATAGAAAGGAAAAAAAACAATATTTTTCACATGATCTAACAAGCGTGCTTGGAGGCCATTTTGAAAAATTTGTTTCTTTTTAATATATTTTTAATAGAATGTAAAATTAAAGATAACCCATCGAACCTTATGATATTTAATATAAAATACATATTATGATTAATAACTATTTACAAAATACAAGTTAAGATTTATACTTTTTATTAACATTAATATAATCCAGTCTATAGTAAAGGCTATTCGACAAACTTAGCATAATGTTAGAAAAATGATGGTTATTTTAATAATTCTAATTATTAGTAGCAGGCAATTTAAATTAAATAAAAATATATGTACGTATAAAATCGCGTCAAGCTAAAATAATAAAAAAAAAATCAGTTAAAAAAATAATTTACGTATTTACGGATAAAATTACAACAGTTCATATTTATTATGCGAAATTGTGTTTTTTTTTCATATTTTTTCTTGGTTTATTTTTATTATGCAAAAATGTGACGTTATCCCAAAAATGGCACCCAAGCAAAGAATATAAGAAAAATGAGATCAAATTTACTCTACACGCGAGAAAATGAAAATAAAATAAAAATTGCCTGCTAAATATTACGAAATGATTTTTGTCCGTGAAACTTTGATTTGATTTTCATTCTCATTTGAAAATTTTGTTCAACGCACGACTGTTAATCGACTTAATATTACATTTAATTATGATTTTTTGCATTTTTCCATCGCTTTAATATTTATGTACTTCTTTATTTTAAAAACAACGAAAAAAAATACAAAAAAATGGGCAGTATCATGTATTCCTATATTACAACTTAATCAAAAATCTACAAAGGCGAAAAAAAACATCAATAATAATAATAATCATTTGAAATAAATAACAAGTTACATTCTTTAAAAAAAACTGTTAAAATTAATAAAAAAGGGTCCTATTTATTTAAAATAAGTTTCGTTCGATTGAAACTGTGTGATCTTTAAATTGCTACACCTTTATAACTTTTTTATTTATTTCTTAATAAAAACTCTATTCCTATTATTATATCTTTATATAATAATTATTATTATTTCTTCATTCAGAGTTAGATACACTTTACGATAATTATATTACGATATTCTTTTGTATACAATACACAATCAAACATACATATTTATGTCTAATTATGTATTAAATAAACCACAAAATGTGTGTAACGCTACATAATATATTTTTGTTATGAAAAATAATAATAAAGAGATATTTATTCATAACAAATGAAAAGAATCATAATCATCTGACAATAAATGTAAAACTGTACGCATTTAAATTTAACTAGAATCGAATTAAATAAACCTCCTTTTAATTATTGTACGTACATACTTTTAAGTAAATATTTTAACAGTCTTAAGGTACATACATACAATTATAAATATATTAACAAATTATTTATATGCGTACAGTTTTACGGGGGTTTTAATTAATAAAAATAGCTGTCAAGCTGTCAAGAGTCTTTGATAACGTCTCAAAATGCCGTCGTCCAGCTTTGTTGGGCAAAAATGAGATCGATCGAACGCAATCTGATAGAAACCTGTTGGTGGGCCGCGGTGGCCTAGCCGTGCGTGTAGTCGAGGACACTGTCCAGCGAGAACAGCTCCTTGTAGAGTGCCGGGAACACGTGGTGAGGATGTGCAGCCTTGAAACGGCACAGCGCCTCCAAGTGCATCAGGGAAAGCTCTCTGCAAAAGACAGGTACAAATTACATTTCGATTCAGTAACGTGATTCCTTTCTTCTTTTTTTTCAACTATATTGTAGTTATACATGACATAAGGTTCTATCACACCTATCGTCGCCAAAGGGTTAGAATGAGATGTGCTAATGTATAGCCACATTCCGTCGGTATGGTTTAGGTCCCACGTAAAAGAGAGCGAGCATATTACCATTAAGCGGGCACGAATGTAAACTCCGAGCTGCTACTGATAATTTTATAGAAAAACACAATAACACTTTGCTCGACCTGGTAATCGAACTCAATACATCTTGCTGAGCAAGACTTACAACCACTATACCAACGAGGCAGTTAATTTCAATAAATTAATCACATATTAACTGTTTACTTTGGACGTAATAATTGACGACTAAGAAGATGACTAAATAGGAAATCGGTGGAAAAGGAACTGTAAGTTCTAGTTTTCTAGGTCTAGAGTTCATCTCCGTACCTGAAGGTGGGTATCTTGGCCAGCAGCGTGTCCAGGACGGTGACGTCACCCTTGAGCGGCGCGTGGTTGGTCTCGATCTCGTGGCGCATCGCCGCCATCGACATGTTGAACAGGCACTGGATCTCCGGATTGCCACGGACGCCGTGCCGCTCTGTACACCAAATATACGTTGAAATATCTAGATTTATAGGACTTTTTTCCGACTGAATCTGTGCAATACTAATGAGGTCTTTTATTAAATGAACCGTGTCCATTTCAATCTGTGTATATTTTCTATGTCGTGATTGCTTTTGGAAACAAAAATATTTACGATGTATGTAAGCCCGAAAAATACTCAGGTCCAAATACTAGGTCAGATCAGATTATCGAGTCTATTTTGAATATATTTCTACTTGCGATTATTAGCGCTAAGGCAAATATCTATTTTCCAATCCACACTTTTTAATCGCAGGCAGTAGTAATTTTGGATAAGGTTTTTAGGGTCGACTTTAAGCCAGAATGGCAGTTTAACGGACAAAAACTAGTCTTTATCCAGAGTAACTGACCTGGCCACAAAAGCACGAGGCTCTGGTAGAGCGCCAGTTCAGTCTCAGTCAGTTTGAGTCGCGCGATCGTCTTCGCCGCGTCGAAGATGCCCACCACTAACGCCACATCGCGAGGGTCGCTGGAAAAAAAATGTAATGTTGTTTATATCACTGACAAATCGATTATTATGGCCAGTTATTTAATTGAAACAACTCGCTAAAATTAAACGCATCATCTCAAATTAAATGTAACATTATATGAAGTTAAATGTAACTTACCGCGCATGGACACACTCTCGTATAGGCAGCACCACATCTCCGTACAATACTTGTTCACGATTCACGTCGATCAGCCGTGAAAGCCGGACTATGGCTAACTCGAACGAGCCTGGATGAAGAAAAACATAATTTAGTCTTAAATTTCTTGGTTTAAATGAATGAGTACGTGTGTAAATGAATTAATGTCACTAATAGAATTCTCTTCACATGCATTGTACTCTGACTTTTATTTGGTATTTCTTATTTAGTATAATAGGTAGGTACATATTAATTGACATTGTCAATTAATATGTACTACTACTACTCCCATAATTGCTAACAAGCGCGCTATGAAATTTATCTATCAAAACAGGGGGAAATAATTTGGTAGTTATATTTATCGTCGCGCAAATCTTCGTATCAAACTTACTCATCTGACGTTAAATGTAAGTCATATGATATAATATTATAAACGTCAACATTTTAGCACGTCTTTTTTGACGAAAAATTATAATTAATATTTATAATAATGAATCATTTATTTACATTTATTAGCAACATTTTAATGTGTTTGTCATTAAAACCATAACTAAGAAAATACAGGCTGGTTTTTTAATGATAGGAAATAATCTAAGCCAGCCATGAGTGACTAATGAGATACTATATATACTCACCAGACTTTAAGAGGAGAATCTGATCATCTTGTGTCAACTTCATAAATCCAGGTATCAGTTTCGCGAACTCTATAATATTCTGGATCATTCCAGTCAGTTTGTCCGCGCAATCTAGCCACATCTCCTCATATGTCATTGAGCTATAGTACAGAAGCCTGGAAAATGGGGAGATTTGAGTATAAACGAGGAAAATCCGGGAAAAAATTGGTAATTTTTGTAAATTAAAACTGACCGAAATATTATTTTATAGATTTTATGTTTCTGATGATTTAGGAGACAATTTTTTATGCCATGTATCCATTTTTTTTCTATTCCTTTTTTAAATTACCGTTTAAATGGCGGATGCTTTCTTAATTGATAAATTACATTAACTTGTAGTAATTAAATTATATTAACTTTTTTATATCAACCCGTTTGTCTAGTAGCGGACAAGGCTCCGGCTTCGGTTCTGGGTTTGATGCCCAGGTCGGGCAGGGTGAGTTTGTTTTTCTGTTAGAAAATATATGTTCAAATTATGCCCAATAAAATTATTATTGGCTTCCTACATAAATTTTAGTTTTTTTTTTAAACGGGATAATTATGTTGCCCGTATACTTACTTGGAGACGTCTTGTGGCTTTCTGAACATCTCGTGGATAAATTCCAGTTTGGGGTTGGTATTTGCGTGGGCTTCGGCCAAACTCTTCACAAGGACCTTGCTGATATCGCCCTCCGCTGTGGAAGAATATAATAGTTTAGCTACTCGCCGGTAGATGACACTATTTTGTATAAACAGTTCTAATATGACAAGTGCTTTACATAAATAATAAAAAAGTCTACAAAAATAAAATAAAACTTAATTTATACTTAAGAAATAAAAAAAATCAAGCATTTTTTTTTATAAACATCATTCGTTCTATTTTTACCAATGATACAAAATACAACTCAAGCAAGTAATTCAATAACAAAATACTTCTAATTTAATTAATAACATAAATATAATTAATATAATTATAACCTTAATGTACTTAAATAAATAAAACTTATCATTATTATTATAACGTCTGCCGACAATTTTCGAACGAAACTAATAACTTCAAACTGTAGTCTGACATGTGAATGTTAAATAAAATATGTCAAATCTGGAAATAAGTAAGCTAACATATTTTTTTGTATAAAACAATGATATTTTTTATGAAAATATCATGCCCATAGACCCACTCTCGGCCCTTTTATTGGCCACGTGTTGTATGTGTATGCGTAAGTGACCATAAACAATATATCTATTTTGTTAATATTAAATTCAAAACCATTTTATCTAAAATTCATACCTATCCATTAACGACTCGACAATAATTCAGTTGGTGGTGTTTATAATATTACAGTATCAACGTTAATTATATATGTATAGTGGCGGACCAACTAGATCTGTTTTCTTGTTCGCTGAATGAGTTAACAATAGCCATGTATAGATTATATTCCTTTGTATTTAAGTTTCTAGCGATTTGGTAATTAGTAGTAACACCAAATCGCTATAAACTAGCGATTATAATAAATAAATATTTTTAATACGCAGCTTGTATATTGTCGTGCTGCTTGTCCCTGTCCATTGTTCCCTTACCAATGATAGTGATACAAGACCGAGACCCTACCCAATACACAGCACTCAATAATAATCCACGGGTAAGTGGTGACCCATTTAATCAGTTTTTCTGTAGTTTCTGCCTACCCCCATGGGAAAAAGGCGTGAGTGTATCTATGCATGCATGCAAAAAATAATAAAAATTGGTATTTGTGAATTTGGTACCTCTTACTTTATATATAATTGGTATCTGTGAATTTGATTTCACTATCAATAGTTAGATTCCTTTTTTTCAGGTTTCCATCATACCTATTTGCATTTTGAGGGCTTGGTATTGTTATGTAAATTGATAATTATTCATTAGCTATTTCCTTTCCAGGGTGGTACATTCCCAGTTAATGGATTTGAGTATATCAATGGCCAACGGTACAATGTTATATGGACAAGAAATGGTGTCTTATTCCAAAAGACAAATAGGCCTCTGTAAATGTTTTTGTGAATAAATTGTTTAAACTTTTCAATACCAGTATATATTTATTTGTATTTTTTTTTAAATATATTATTTCAAATATTGATGGACAATCCAATCTTTCATTACATAAATTAATGTCACCCATCCGTATAACCGTCGGAACTAACTAAATACCTTTACAGAATTTACGAGAAATCTTTTGAATAAAAACCTATATGTACTGAGTTGTAGGCGTTACAAAAACTATATCCTACGAATTATAACGCGATATTGATATACAAGAATACACCCAGCACCACAAATGCTATAAAGGATTTATTACTTCGATATTTTAAAATTCATAGGCATTAGTTAACAAACGATTCATAAAACTTATAACTCTTAAAAGGAAAAACCTTAGTTTAAGATCCCATATTCTAGACACACACTAACCTCAGTGAACATTTCTTTTACACTCAACAAAACTTTTCCTAAATACGTATTCATACACCTAATATTATCAGACAACAGTTGCTAAAATAAACTTGATACTAACTAAATTATAATACTTATTAAAAACCAAATGGAAAAAACGACAACTGAAATAATATATAAAAAAACTTGAGAGGTGTCAAGGGACACCCGGATGGAACGAAGTTCCTTTCGATTAATTAGTGAAGGAATTGTAATAAAACTGTATTTTTTTTACAATAGCTTACTAAAGCAAAAAGTTTCGTTACAACTTTTCGTCTTAATTTTTTTCGTCGGGCCCCCTTTCGTAAGACGCGATAAGGAACTTCGTTCCAAAAATCTACAAAACACAAATAAAAATCTTGCAAAATAATCTCTCTATATATTTAGCGTAACTACCGATGCACTTACAAGGTAGGTCATCGCTTGAACTGTGGCTCGAACCCTGATGCCTCCTGTTCGTCACGGCGTTCGGATTGACCATCCCCATCCCAGACATGTTCATGTTCAACGGGTCCATCAGTCTCCCATGCCCACTGCTGGACGTCAAGTCGTCTGGGCTCAAGTCCTCGCTCGTCAAAGACACTGAACTTTGACCACTGACAAGCACCGAATTCTGTATGTCCATCGGACTGTGCTGGATGTTTGATGGACTGTGCAGGAACGTTGTGGAGTCCACATATGTAGCCACCACCAAATTGTCCACACCCATCGACGTCTCAGGTTTGATTTCCTGTTTTATATTTATCACTCCGCTTGAAATCGAGGCCGGAGATTGGATTCTGTCCTGCTCGTAACGATCAAACTCTTGTAACCGTGATCGCGGCATTTCATTTATGGATGACTGTCGCATGGATGTCGTGGATGTTGTCGCTGTTGATGTGGATGTTGAGCCGGATGGTCGGACTATTGTCGTCCCTTTTTGTTGTTCGTCTATAGGTAAGTTTTGTGTTAGTATCTAATTCTAAGTAGTTAGGTTATTTTAAATACAATAGGTACACATATTCTAATGATTTTCTAAAACGCTCACGGAAATTGTTTTTACCTAAAGATGTTTAACCATCCTAAATTCCTAACTCCTTGAGTATTCAGCTTAACAGAAGCTTAAAGAAATCACGTTTCTAGTATTTTCATACATACCATGGCTAATGAAGTCCGGATCCAAGAATCCTCCAGTCGGTTTTGGCTCGTATGCCGTGGTGGAGTCCACGTAGTCGGCTGACACGTCATAGGGCTGTTGCTGTTGTGGCTGTGGCTGGATCCCCATGTTTGATGTGAGCCCCGGACCCGCGTTGTTGTAACCGTACGACGATAACGGGGATCCGTAACCGGGGTATCTGTAAGTTTCATGAAATTGTTATTATTAATTAGTCTTCTGTCAGTTCGTGGATAAATTATTATGGGGTAAGATTGTTTTTAGCTACAACTATGTTTTAATAAGATCTATATTTCTTTCTAAAGCTCCTCATATAATAGCTATCAATACTACCTATCAATTATGATGAGTAATTGAAGTATCACAGTTCACAGCAAAAACTGTCGCGTTAATATTTTTTCCACGCAGCTACATAACAAGTATTTACTGTTAAATTCCATGAAAAACACTCGTAAATCTATTAAAGCTGACATCTTAAGCATGCTATAATAAAAACAACGCCATCTATCATTCTTAATGAGAAACTCTCAGTACCGCTACTCAATACTAGGTGGCGGTATTTACAGTTTACCGTTAAGCGCCATTCAACTTCGTCACGACGGTATACCGTTGGTCGCTTACAATAATGACAGCGTCTGATGCACCGCTGACACAAATTGAGGTCCGTGCAGTAATGAATTACAACGGTGACGGTATACTAGAAAGCTTAGAAGTTCAACTAACGAGTCGTAGTTCCATTTGACTGCTAACATTATACATTTTATTGCTAAGTTGCATATTGAATATATGATTACCTACGCGCTTTGACTAAAATACATCATCTATGAATATTACAATGTTGAGAGCATATAGACTTATTAATAGCTGTATTATAAGCATGACATTTTATGAGTCAAGAGTGGGTTATTGTCGAACCAAAAAATACAGAATATACATTAAGGAATTATTGTTTAGTGGTTTTTGCTAATAGGTGGCGCTACTTACCCATTATAATGTCCATGAAACTGGTCACTTGAGCTCGGCGTTTGTTGTTGGGCATCGTATACTGAATCAGGTGCAGTATCAGTCTGCTGCCTCATCTGTGCGCGGTGGAATCTCACCTCATCCTCCACCTTCTCACGCTGCTTTTTCGACATACGTCCGAATTTCACCGCTGTAAACGAGGATAATAAAATTGCTTAGCTTATTAGTTCCACTTTTTACCGCCACAAGCGCTCGCGTCGCGCACGAAAAACGAATGACACAAATGACATAACAGGGAATCCGATATTCGCATCGTTCCCATACGTCTTAATATTCACACGACGAAAAAAAGGCAGCTAAAATCGGTGAGCCTAACAATACAATGCAATTATGTTCTCAATGACACCTAGCTTCATCGCTTTGTTACTCAATACCTGCACACATCGGTCGCAGTGGTGTGCGAAACACGTACGAAACGCGTTTATGTGATAGTGTGCGTGAACAAACGGGTGTTGATTGGTTGTGTGTGTCGGGTGTGCGTTCGTGTGCGTCCGGGACACTTCGGCCGTTGGCACACTGCCTAGTGGAACAACGAACTCGCGAACTCTGACGTATGTATGTATAGTACGTACGCGTGACGTATACTTGCTACGTAACTCGGCGCGATCCCGTTGGGCGGCAACGCGAACGATTTGAATTACGAACACGGTTCGAACTCCGAATTCTTGGAGAAGTGCCTTTTTAATTCCGCCGCTTAAATAGTTTTTCAAGGAATACAGTTTTTGTGTTCCTATTCGTCTACGAATTTTCTTTGTTGAAAGGTTCGATGACTTTTACATATCCAGAATAACTTGGTCTAAGTAAGCGAACAGTTTATATGCGCAGACAGGTCTCGTGTTTTGGTTATTTTTTCTTTATGTATTTTGAACAGTCGTTTCATAGTTTATCGTCCCAGATTTTTGTAGAAACAATTAAATTCGTAACAATAGTTGTTTGTTCACTAAGAACAAAGAAGTCTTTGAACTAAATATGTGCCAAAAATATTTATTTCAGACTTAAATCAATACGAGAGGCTCTTTGGGGTATGCCGGAGGATTTTTGGCTACAATTAGGAATGTTTCTCATGCTTCTATGACGTCAAGCCTCGCATTTAGAAAATATTTCTATGTTAAAATGAATATACCAACAGAAGATATGATGGTGATTGATTTTTAAGATGAATTTCTGAAGTCAGACTACAATAGCCCACTGCTGGACGTGGGCATGATATACTTTTCTACAATAGACAATAGAGTAAATAATATAAATAAATATTCCTAGACATTATGACACACAGCGCCATCTAGTTCCGTGCTAAGCAACGAGGCTTGTGTTACTGATACTAGTTGATTGATATACTACATATATATATTTTTTTTGTAAATACATACATATTATAGATAGATACATCCATGACTCGGATATAAATGTTCATGCTTATCACACAAACGTTTGTCCCTACCGGGATTCGAACCCGGGACCCGTAGCACAGAAGACAGCGTTAACTACCGCTGGACTAAATGGGTCGTCATGAGAGTAACCTTCGTTTAAGCTGGCGGCGAAGAATAGACCATTAAGTTTCAATTTAGTATACGTTTTAACATAATGAAGGCAAATACCTTTTTTTTACATATAAACTAGTAAATACAGTAATAAAACAGGCAAAATCGCGTGAAAGCCTAAGTAAGTACATTATAAAATATGAACCGATATGACTTGTTTCAAGAATTGGTGCATGTTACATAAACACGGCCTGCGTGCTAGTGTGCGTAATAACGCAGTACTTTACTGTGCATGTGTGAGTGTCGCTGTAAAAACTTGGATATGTTTATGTTACGCTTCATGGTTGCTACATTGCACAACTTGTAGTGTTGCGATTGAATGTATCGATAGTTTTGAATATCGATGTTTTAATTGTGATTAATATTGAATATGTTAATTAGGGATTGTATTTTTTGCTCTGAGATTGGTTTCATCATAACCTAATTAGTTTATAAGACTGTAAATTAGAATTACAAAGAAGAAAAACAATATAGTATTTTCCTACCTTTCTAAATATCAACAAATTATCTCAACTATCAAAATCTAATCATTTACTAATCATTTATTTGTGTACAAAATGTTCAGAAAGTTCTTAAACCTCATATTCAACCTTTAATGTTAGCATGCAAATTTAACACTATGGTCAAATGGTAAGTGCTAATGCTGAGCAAGAGGCCTTGGGTTCGAATTCTAGATCGAACAAAATGTTATAGGGTTTTATGAAGCTCAGTAGTAGGAACGTGGGATTTAGAATTCATGCCCGGTTGATGGCAATAGGCTCGCCCCATATTACATGGGATCTGAAAACATACCGGCGTAAAGTGGATGTACATTAGCACGCCTTTGCCAAGCCCACGACGACAGGCGTGAATGGTACGTCATGTTATCGATATAAAGAATTGTTTGAGTATCGATACGCGAGCGTTTATCGATATCGGGCCGCGTAGTCGATAGTTACGCGTATTGCGCAATCGCTCGTCACTGCACGCGTCGGCGACGTCGCGCTATGTCGGTGCACGCCACTTCACGTGACATATTGTTTGTATAATAAGTAGCTATAATAACATACCATCACGCCTCTAACCCTCGGTAGGGTAGGCAGGGGAATACTCATGTATTATGTACTCACTACTCGCACAGTTTGTTATAAGTCCCATTTGCTAGGGAGCGAATCTAAACTTGAAGTTGTTATTGAGAATTTCACAGGACATTTAGTCATCAGAAAACCGAACCTAGGACTTCACGCTCAGCTCAGGCAATTTATGGTTCTAGATATCTCAGATTTTACGCTTATTTTTTTTTTAAGATGATTCTTTGTCAATTGATTTATCTTGCATGATATGTATTTGTAAGAAAGTGTAATAATAATTATTCCTTTTTTCTTAAATTACACTTATCTACAATTAAATGTAATTTAATGACTCGATTGTAAATATTATACCTTATATGGCAGTTTTATTTTCTTAAATTATTCTCCATCTAGATCCACGGAAAACATTTTATTCATATTTTGAAACAAAATGCTGTTCAATGAGTAAACTAACATACCTAGTTTAGTAAAACCGATAACAGATGGCGTTAGTATATATGTCTATACATAAATGTTGTTATAGCATATACTTTTATTACAACTTTTATTAATATTATGTAGCCTATACTTCAATAGTTCATAGTGATTTATTTCATATTAATAAAAATAATATTGCATGATATTTTTTTCTGACGCCATATTGTTTTAACTTTCTTCAAGCGTAAAGCATTGTAGGTATTCATCATTGTAGGACTTACACAATTCTTTACTTATTGTAGTTGATTTAAAGCCGAATTCTAGTATTTTCTAACAGTTTAGGGTCGATTTTTTGTCATGTTTGAGTCTAACTGGTTTAGATTGAATATCAGTATGTAGAAAACAGGAAGAAACTACTATACGAATATCGTAAGAATACCTGGATTATAATATAAGGCTTTGGGCTTTAAACTAACAATAACGTATGATAGGAGGTGATTCGAATGAACACCCATCCACATTATGACCGCGGCACGCACACGCACGGGAATCGACCCGCAACCCGTAACACAGAATCCAATCATCCACTGAACGACTCAAAGCATTCCTTACGAACCGTTTCCCTCTATAAACGTTGCGTCGAGCACTTTAGTATAAACATAGCGTTATCAGTGCTGATAACAGGTCGTTGACCCCGCGTTCGCTTCCTCATAGCACAACACGTGCTCGAGGCGAATGTAAACTTTTTCTGTTTAGTATTATATAAAATGTACTTACTTTTATTTAATGGCAATCATACATTATAATATTTATAATGTTTATAACTGTTTTTTTTTTTGTGTATGTGTGTTTATATATTACCTATGTGCAGGTAAAGAGTAACGCATTTATTGTCCCACTGCTGGGCATAGATCTACTATCAAGCAGAGAGATGTTAGGCTATAATCCACCACGCTCGCTGAATGCGTGTGGGCAGACTTCACGACCAAGTCCCTCAGAAGTGCAGGTTCCCTCACGATGTTTTCCTTCACAGTTTTAGCTTGTGATAAATGATTTCGAGAAATCAGAGGTCTAGGATTCGGGTTCCAGGCTATATCATTTGATTAATAAAAGGAGACTAATCTTCTGAATTAATTTTAAAAAAAATTCACAGCTCATCTTTTTTGTGCCACAGGTCAAGGATTAGATCCAAACTCGGAACAAATATTTGGTTGACCTTGTAACTAGTTGTTCCGGGTTTAGGTGTTTGTGTACGCTAGATCAGCTAGATCGTATATTTGATTCGTGCGGGGATCGAACCCGCCACCCGTGACGCACAAGCCGTTCGCTGGACCACTGTGCCAATCGAGTCGTCAAATTTAAGTTTTTCTTCATTTTCTTCATCAAAAAACCCGATATAAGCGAAAATAGTTTGAGAGTACTCAAACTATTTTCGCTTATATCGGGTTTTTTTAAATAGCTTAGCCGGCTTTCTACTCACCATCGCGACTCATCCCGAGCTTAAGACACTTCTGGAGCCGGCAGTACTGGCACCGGTTCCTGTTGACCCTGTCCACCACGCAGGCTTTGTTCCGAGGACACTGGTAGTTCACCACTGGAAGGAGGGAAGAGTTAGTATCGATCACTGAAGAAGAAAGCATAGAATATTCTAGAATAGAAGAACTTTAATACCCCCAAAAACTCTTACACTTACGAGAATATAAGTATGTACGTGAAAAAGTTACTATTCTGACAGCATGTAGTTTCTTGCCGGTACTTCTCCATAAGACCTACCTTTTGGAACCGTGCAACTAAATTCATTTAAATTCGACAATTCAAAAGCACCAGTATGGGTCTAATTGAAATAAATGATTTGACTTTTTTTTTGCATGGGAATTCCGTTTGCTGACAGTTAAATAACTGCCCTATTTTAAGAAACTTGAAACGGATTTTAACACACGTCAATAACGGCGTAAATGGTGGTAAAATCTCTGGTGTTGCAAACGTCTATAGGCTACGGTAACCGCTTATCATCAGGCGGCCCGAAAGCTTCTTTACCGGGCGGTAAAAAAAAAGTGTTAGCCAAATCAAATTTCTGTCTATTGGCGGAATAATTCTTTGAATAAAATGGTTCACATCTTATTGTTTTGTAAGTGTAAGAGTTTTGGTAAATAATGATTTCAGGACAAACAAATAAAGGCTTCGTTTATACGGAGCAATTAAATTGCCTATTAGAGAAATTTAAAGTAATACAAAAGTGAAAGGATAACTCGATTATTTAACAGATCTATTTTCAAATTGGCTGACAATATGGAACGGTAGGCAGAAAGGATTGACACGAGAGAGACTTCACCTAACAGTAGATTAATAACGGCTTACGAGAAATAAATTTTGTTCTCTTTAATATAATTGTCACAGAAACAAAGGATTATCTAGTTCAGGCTCATGTATTGTATTGTAACCAGTTTATGCTTTTCTTTGCCTTGTGTATACTTAGCAGAAAATGTTTTCTAACTAAAATTACAACAAATGTATTTCTATTTCAACTTTACGTTAATATTTTGAAGGTACAATTTTATTGATTTTCATTCATCGGGCAATTTATTGCTCCATATAAACGTTTTATTTTTCTGGACAAATCAGGCTAGATACGCATAGTGTTTGAAAAATAAACTTGGTACTCAAACGAGAGGCAAATCGATTTTTAATCGATTAGTAGTTATTACTTGTAATTATTCGAATAATTATATGCGCACCTAGCCTATCAACATTACTTATGCAAATAAATTGATAACTTCAATTGTCAAATAATTGAATAAACAAAATTGTACTTTACCATCTTGAAAAGATAGCCCACTTTTAGTCGACATTTCCAAAAATTTGTCGTAATTATACAAATGTATGTTTTTCTCTTTCTATTCTAACATGTTATTTTCGATAGGTTTATTAAGGTATAAGTGAGTATTACCTTCGTAATATTCCCATGCCATAAGTTAACTTGAAACTCTGCTTACCCCCTAAGAAAGAAACCAATCAGCTTATTGGTTTTTGCTGTGTGTTTCCTGAATTCACTTCATACGTTATAGATTAAAAAATATAAATAAATATATCTAGGACTTTGTTGAACTACTTAGCTTGTACCGTCACTTCTTCCTTCATTCATTGATTTGACTCAAAATTGACTTCGATCAATTATAGTAATTAATTAAGAAAATTGGCAAGCTTTCATAAATTATTAGTTAGGATGCAATATTATAATTAACTTCAAAACACTCGCTAAACAAACTTTCTGCGATTGTTTATTATAAACTTTTAGCTATAACAATCTTCACTCTCAGTGCTTTTAGAGTGCGACAGATCACGTATTTATATAAAAATTATATAAACTGTATACGTATGATTTTTTCTCTCTCTATGTCTATCTCCCTCTTACATATTAAAAAATATCTTAAAGAGCATGTTTCTAGACAAATTATTGTCATAATCACTAAAGATCCCTGATGAGGATCTACTTCTGAGGAGGTTTCTGGTCAAAATATTCTCCTCTTACGGCCAATGGTTACCCATAAAACCACCTTTCTAGCTGTCAAGTGAAGCATATTCTCTCAAACCTCACGATCTTAACCATGGAAAGAACCACTTCGTTACGTACCCATTTTCTGTTACACTACTAAGGAAAAGTATCTTATAAAAACAAAAGAGGTTATCTTAGTTTTTGAGGAGTTATATAGGTTGTATAGTCCACCACACTGGTCTAGGGCTGGGCTAGCAGACTTTACATGCCATGGAGAGAATCTCTCAGGCATGTAAGTTTCACTATGTATTTCTTTATGGTGATATACGCTCATGATTTCGAAGTCAGAGGTGCGTTACTACTATTAGAAGTCAAAACCTACGACTTAGAAGTACATAGTCATGAGAGTGACTTCTAGTCATGTAAATAACTTCGAGTAATGTGACTTCAACAAATGCCCCCGACACAAATAAGAATAAATTGCATTGAATTTCGACCAAATTCTCTAAAAAATCAACATGACTGTGTTTGATAAAAAACTGCATCACAATCTGATCATCCGTTTAGGAGCTTTCATTGTCAACAACAGGGGTTGCAAACATTTTTACATAAATTTTATTTTGCATCGATTTTCATCATCAAATTCGTTCATCGGTTAGAAAACTTAAATAAGCAGTACAAAAGACGCCGACCTGTGCTCTGGGACCGTCTGAAGAAACCCTTGCATCCTTCGCAGGTGATGACGCCGTAGTGGACGCCAGATGACTTGTCTCCACACACTTTGCATGGTATTATCTCGATTTGAGCTGTAACAAGAAGAAAAATATCGTTAGAACATAAGAGAAATGTCGTTAGAAATTTGACTGTGAGGAGACTATTAGCACACTGGGTAAGAGATTGGCTTATTAAGTGTCACTTATAAGTATGCCACTTATTAAATGTTTTATTGACATTCTGAACCAATACTTTTATAGTCTTAATACTGGTAACTACAAGTACTGCCTTACTCGAGAAATTTTCTCGAGTAGGGCAGTTTATTCCACAAAAAAAATATTATAAAATATAAATGTGTCCGAAGGTTTTGGACCCCGTTGAACTTTCAAATGTTTTCATTATTAATTTACGAAAAAATAATGACGATGTTTTCTAGTAGACGCGTATTCTTTTGTTTTTTTAGGTCATAACTTTCTATGTAACATATAATTATATGTATGTATATTCACGCTTAAATCCTTGAACGGAGAGGAGCAGCGAAGATAGTAACACACAGTTAGCCGAAAAATTGTAGAACCCACGTAAATAGGCATAGGGTTTATTGCTATTAACTGGGCGCAATTCCTAACTCCGAGCTACTACTAAGAATAATTATCTAATGGAATAATACTCGGTTGGAACTCGAATACAGGAACTCACGTTCAATCGTCGGAAACTGATCAATAGACTTATTAAGCATGACTACCTATTGAATATTTTTTAATTAGTAGTAGTATAACCTAAAATTGTAAAAAAAAACAGTTCATATTAAAAAAAAAGGGAAATTATGTTCTAGAAAAATCTTTAATAAAAAACTGTATCTTAAGTAAATACTCGTATTTTAATAACACCACGTATACAATACAGCTTACGCCTTCATTCCCTTCAAAGCGTGAAGATACAACTGGTATTTGATTCGCCGCCATTTTTGGTCGAGAGTTCATCGACCCCGAGGCAAGGTCGGCACGCGGCCGATGACTTTAGTTGCGTATGTGTGCGTACAGGGAACCGCCCTGTGTGAGTAAGAATTCTGCTTCGCACCCTTTTGTCAACAGATTTATAAATAATAGGTGTTGATTTACCTGTTGCAAAGTGATATTTATTTAACTATTACTAATTTTGTAATGAGTTGATAAAATTGCTAGTAAATTATGAGGCTGATGTTGCTTATGTAAAAATCTATCATGTCAAAATATTATAATATTTATTATATGTATTTATAAATAATATTATATACATATTTCAACTACTTTCAAGATGACGTTTACTCGTACAGATATACGAGAATATACATATAAAAAGAATTGTAATCTTATTAGTGAGAATACAAAAGAATCCACTATTTAACCAACTGAATAAGTACCCCTTTGCCTACCTGCTTAGGACACACAGTCGTGATAATAGTGATGACTCGATTGGCGCAGTGGCTAAGCAGTCGACTCGTGTGTCACGGGTTTCGGATTCCATCCCCGCACGGAGCAAATATTTGTACGATCTACACGCAGTTATTCCGGGTCTGAATGTTTGTGTATGTGAAAATTTGTGTTTGTAAACGCACCCACGACACAGAAAAAAATCCTAGTATGGGGGCAATGTTTAAAAAAATATAGTTATATTTAAATAATATAATAAATGTTGTTATATGTTATCTTATGTTAAATTCTCAATATAAGAAAAAAAGGAAAATTTTAAAACTAAACTCTTACACGTGTCAAACCCATTAACTATTTAATGATAAATGTCATTAAAAACATATTTAACCAATGATATTATTGTCAGTGTCATTGATTTATTAATTCTGGATAATTTACTGGTAATTATCGTTGTATTTTAAAAGACATAAACTTTTTTCTGATTTTATTCTTAATTCTAGTTCATTCTCAGTTCTGTTTAGATTTTAGTCTTACCTACTAGATGCAGCTGAACTCATTATTAGAAATATCCAACTTTCTAGACAGAAAAAGGTTTAGACGAATAAAACCTTTTTCTAATAATTTGTTGATTTTAATCTCAACATACTAACCTCCTTACTGACAATTCTATTAACCAAGATATGACTATGATATGGGGTCGGCAACGTGCGAGTTTGCAACCCCAGAGGTGTCGACCTCTGGTGTTGCAAACCTCTATAGGTTGCGGTTACCGCTTACCATCAAGCGGGCCGTAAGTTTGCCACCCTCTTGGTATAAAAAATACAATGATAAATGGATGCTGTAAAGGATCTAAAACATCTGGATTAAAATAATGCCAATATACCACGCAAAAATCTATAAAAATGTAGTTTCATTTCAACATTTATAAAGAAACATTAAAGTTTTGACAACCCGAGACTTATAGAGAATTGCAATTGCAAAACTCTATTTAAAACAATAGTTTTCAAAACGTTCCATTTTCGAAACAAAAATGTTTGACAACATAGAACAATAATCGTTGTTTTGAGAGTTTCCTACTGGGTTTGCAATATCCTTTTTGATTGGAACTTTTTTATGCCAGATTATTTTACATTTTATGGTTATTAAATTTTATTTGGATGAAAGTTGAAATGATATTCGAATATAAAATTTCCCAAGAAGGAAATTTGTGGAATATCAACCCATATCAACAAATATTCATATTTCGTTCAATCTATGATTTTTAGGTCAATCTCTGGTCATGTCATGGTCCATGAAGGAATTACAATCATTCAGTTACATTCAAATACTCTAGAAACCAGCAAAAAGGAAGATCAAAAGGAAAAAAAGATCTGTTACTAGTTCATCATACAACAAATTGCAATTCATAATCAAGCCCATAAGAAAATCTAAGCTATTTACGCAATTAGAAAACTTCATCCAATTCAGTCTAGCAGTTCCCGACCTCAAATGAAAGAGATAAAAAATACAACTATCTCACACAGCTCAGCTGATCATGACGTCACCGGCCGACGACCGCCAACATGTTCGGAATTATATCACGCCCAGCTACGTCATACAACGGTTAGCCTTTTGAATTTCGAACGTTTAGCATCTACTGTTACGTAATGCCCATGATTGTGTTTTTTGTTTTTTTATGGCAGATTGAGCAAATGGCCGTTGAGGTTGTGGCAAGAATTTGAATTTGGAACCTTCTCAAATTAAGATCGAAAAGAAAAATCTGTGAATTTTGAATATTATGATCAAATTATTGTCTGAAACATGTCATTTTTATTATATTCTTATTTTGACAGCATTTGGCAGTTTTCCCAATACACGTATAAATAATTCTGTATGTATCATCTTGATAGCATTACTGAACGTCAAATATTATTTAGATAGATAAAAAAAAAACTTCTGTTTTCTTTAAACTGATTTTTTCTTCGTTTTAGCTTATTCTAAAATATGGCTTACTTGTAAAAATTGTTGAATTGTTAGTCTATAGTGTCGAGCATAATGTCTATGGCCAAAAAAATACAGATAATTTAGCCACACTTGACAGGCCAGTTGGTGAATATTCGATATTCTATTTGCATTCAATAGTGTGCTTAGTATTAACACACCCACCGTACGTCACGGGTCAACGCCCTCCAGAAGCCTCTGCAAGGCTTTTGTTAGGGCTGGCGCCTGTCATATTAATTTAACAAACAGTAGCTGCCTATTAATAAATACGCATATGTTAAAGAGTAAACAATCATAATTATATTGATATAAGGGACTGTTTGTATCTACGGTAAAAAATGTTTGCAGTTAAAATAAAAATAAACGAATGAATTTGTTTCTCAATATTCGATTTATATGTGTATTTTTGTTTTAATATTCGTGCTAACATTGCCAACCTTAGCTCTAGTTCCAAATTTGAATTTTAATCTAACGGCTTAAGTCAGGGGTCATCGACCGCAGTTGTCCGAACTAGCGATACAAACAAATTTATTATGCCACCCCTAATTTCGCTAGTGAGACCCTATCGCAATGAAATAGAGCCGGATTCAGCGCAGCATTTTTCTCGCTATTCGCAAAAATATTTTTGCATTTACTAGTTTGAAATTCGAATGTGACTTCGCGTTATTACAGAGTGTATTAAATGTTTTTTTTTTCATAGCAGTTATTCTCGTTTGTCTAAATTACAAAAAAGCAATCAAGGAAATAGTTCTTTACTAAATAAGCATCATACTAATAAGCATTTGGGTTTCGTTATTTTATTTTTTCTGTAATTTTATAGCGCTTTATAAATAAAACGTTAGACTCTTTAAAAAAAACTAAGTAGCTAAAAATAATTAATGTCTCAAGTTTTAAAATAGTTATGTCTAACGATGTTTACTTTCTTATGTTTAAATAGACTAGTATCGTCGTGCGGATTCACGTTGACTTTTAATAGAACAGTGGAGTTAATGCGTGTAACGAATCGGACAAAATAACAAGGAGTGACAATCTGTGCAGATCTTTTTACTTCCAATTTTTTTTAATAAATGGTGAGTAGACATTCGAAATCCTGTATCGAATAAACTAAGCAGTTTTTAAGTTTAAAAAAAAATATCAATCGACATAGATATTTTCATTTGAAGTTATATTCTTTAAATCAGAACGCTCAACGCTCCAAACGCTTTCTTTTACAAAAATAAAATATAATATCATTTTAAAGAGTATTTTATTCGGCTAGAGCTACAATAATCATTGCAGTTTTAATACAAAAGATGAAGAAATATATTGTTATTTGCAAAGTCAGCAGTATTGTAGGTTCAACAACATCGCTGATTGCGAAACCGTTGGTACTTCATTTTAATTGCATAACTTCTGAGCCAATATGATGCAACTATATGCGTCAACAATTAAGAAAAGGAATATCATCACATGTACCTCGTGACATCACATGCTTTGCTCGAAAATGTCACCGCCTTTTTAGACAGTGACAGTAACTGCTTAAATAGGCAAAGGAAACTAAACCCATTCAGCTAAATGATACGTTTTCCTATTTCCTTATACCACATGGATCTCATTCAACATGAATCAAAGAAAATTATTATTAAATATTATTGTATTATGTCTAACTGTTATAACTAAATTTAGTTGTTCTGCAAATCACGTATCATTGGAAATCTTACTTTACACAAATAATTTTTTTTATTACATATTCAATTTATGTTTTTTTTTTATTTCAACACAACACAACAGAGCGTGGCTCTGTTGTGCCTCAGCTTATGTTATAGAGAAAGGATCATAGATTCCAACAACGCATGTTTGCTTACGAAATTCTTAGAACAAGCAACAGTAATTATAGAACTTATTGTGTTACTGATATTATTTTTAGTCAATCCCCAGAGCAAGGAAATTATACGAACAGACTTCGATAATAAATCGATTAAATATAGTTTTTGGCTTCAGATCAGCTGGGCCCGGTCATCGAACCGCCTATCTATTGTCTCGGTAATGTATTGTAATAGCATTCTTCCAGCGTTGCACAAGTTTTTAAACGAACAGTCTGGTATTGTGAATTAGTCAATGGCATGAAATAAAAGGTTTTATTTTTTATTGTTAACTAGCCTAACGAGAATGCAAGTTCCTTATTTGAATAAAAGGTTCAAGGAATTTAAAAATAAGAATTTTGTAAAAAAAAGAAATGGAGTTCTAGAATATAAACTTTATTTGAAAAGTAAATATTTTTCTTTGCATCCAACTGAATTAATAAAGGGATTTTTATTATTTATGTAGGTTTCACAATGTAAAACTTTCACCGTTTGAGCTTATGTGATAAACAACGCACAATACTTCGATAAGTCAGTGGCTTTATAATCGAACTCAAGAGCTTTACTACACAGTCCATTGGTCATACCATAAAATCACCTCAGCTCTTATGATAGCTGGATTACCTACTAAGACAGCCAAGTAGGACGGTAAGAAAATATTTCTGTAATCCTTAATCAGTCTACCTGAGATAGCGAAACTGGGACAAATCTTTATTATCGTTCAGCAATAAACAGTGAACTGGCTAGACTGATATTTTTCTAAGTTAATCACTTATTATTTCATAATAGACTGATGAAGTACTTAAATGGTTCATATTGAAGCAAAGGAAAAAATGGGAGTAGTCTGAATTATAATTTTTAGTAGGTATATTATATTAATCCTAAGGAATATCATTGTTCGTTGACTTCTATAGAGAGTATTTGAAAATCGATTTCTTTTTTAAAAGTCGTAATTTAATTGTAAGGTTGAAGACTGTGGCTGTCCAGCCTATATACGTAAAATACCTTTGCCTAAAAGCCTTTGATGAATGATGTACCATAGACATCGTTCAGAAATTTCCCCGCAATTAAAAAAGAAAAGCATACTGTTTTTTTATTGTTATGGTGAAAAGGGCATGGATAATTATGCGGTTCCTATCATTATCCTTAACTTACAAATAATTTACATTGTTTGTGAATTGTGGTCTATTTTTTATCGTTAAATACAATTGTCCTTGTAGCGCCTGTCAATGCCCGACGCACTGCACTGTACTTGAAACCATTATAATTACGCATTTAAAAAAAAAATATGTTTACGCTTTCCTCAAGCCTTATAAACACAGGTCAAAATATTGAAGGTATAATTATTTAACGAAAATTAAAAAAAAAATATATTATGTTTTCGAATCCAAAAATTAATACATAAAACGTAATTTAAAAATCGATCAAAAAACTTGCAAATAAAAGAAGCCGAAATTGGGCCTACGCAAAATATAACAACAATGAATCACGTTATCAAGCCAAGGCAATGACCTTATATCAGTCAAACGCAAACCGTATTACAGATCGTATCGCAAAATCGTATACGTAACGCGGACAAGCGCGTTACCGTATTTCAAATTACCTACGTTTTGTGACGCGAGTGACATCACGGGCCAATGACCCCGATACACCGCGTGCTTTTGATTTTATATTTAGGCGATACCATTTTCATTTGACCTTCCTTGTGGACCAAAATATACGAGTACATAGATCAGTTTATAATGAACGTTGACCGTTATAATTGACAAAAATATCTTGATCCCTCATGTGATCAGAAGTGTAACGGATTACGGATCTTTGTGTAATTGTTTGTTATGTTTTTAGTGACTAATGTATTTTGATCTCTTACGTCTATCGAAATGTCTTGATTGACTGATCATTTTGGAATGTATCAAACCGTTTTAAATGAACAACCTTGGTTTTAAACTGTCGTCTTTTATTTATTATTTTTAATCAGAAGGATTCTGCAATCCTAATAATTTATTATTCCTATCATTGTATCTTAGCCATACTTATAAGATTTTCTAACTAAGGGTTTTTTTTCCTCATTTCTTTCTTTGAGCCTTGCGTGACTAAATAGCTGTTAATTAACGCAAGAAAGAATATCCTAGACTGTAGGATAATACACATGGGAACAAACTGTATAATGTTTACATTTTATTAAGAACATGGCTTCTTGAAAATTTAATTAAGCCGCATAATTATCAGTAAAGCTGTCTAACGCGCGGAATGTTGATAGTATTCTAATACGATCGTTTCGGATCCTTTACAGAATCAATGGTCAGGTTGTTTTTTTTTTAATTTCAATTCGACCTACAATCATTACTAAGACTCTTCAATACGAAAAAACATGTCAATATAAATCTATTTTCTACTAATGTAGTTTGCAGTCTCCATGTATTAAATATATGGAAATATTCATTAAAATCATAGAACATAAATTGCATCATAAAAATAAAAATTAAATAATCAAAATATTAAAAAAATACCATATAATTCAAAATGGCGGGAAGCCTGTCACAATGACAGTCACATTTGAGCTTGCCACAGGTTAATGAACTGCAGTTATTTAAAAGAAAATGATGACTAAGTAATTATAAGTAACATAATGAATCATTTTTGTAATGGAGTCTGTTTAGTTGTATTTAGTTTTAGTTATAAACTTTAATTTTGCATGTTACATTCATAGTATTCATGATTTTATTTAGCGCCTGTTATGATATAATTTGGCGCCATGTTTAATTCTGACATCCTTCCTTTTTTTAATGTTAGGATGCATGCAAATGACACAAACGAATTGAATGTTGTATTGATCAAAAAATACTCAATTTTATTAATAAAATTACAGTCCCAATTTATTTTTTATTTTTACAATATAACAAAAGATTTTCTTGTATTAAATATTATGTGGGGAAAAATATGAAACAGAAGTAAAGTCATTGAAAGATTACTGTTAAATGAATCAGGCCACTAATATAGTTTTTAAACGTGGACGCATCAATTAAAACTGAAAAATATTTTTCTATTAACGTTTATTGTATCTCAAATTTGACCTAGAACAAAATGCCTGTATAAAATTCTACATCAAGCATAGTGTAGGCCTTATATACGTCAAACAAGAACATTATTGTTGTGCAGCACTTAAAATATTTCTTATTTTAAATCTTATGTTACAATAGCTTCTTGCTATTGCGTAACTTGAGTACCATACCATAATCAACACAATAGGAGAGGCTTATGTGACCTTTTTGTTTATTTAAGAACTTTTAAGAAAGGAGGTTTAAACTTGAATGGAAATAGGCTCTTAATAAAATGGTGTGAAAGAAAAAGTTATAAAAAGCAAGTAGAGATAAGTATCGTTTAAATATTAAAAGTATTCCATAGTACTTAGAAGTGATAGTGACCCTAAAAATATAATCTAGTCAAAACCTTAAAACATGACAAAACATTGTGTTACTTCAAGAAATTAAAAGAAAACTTGACATTCCGCCTATTTTCTATTAAATAATAAGTTCTGAAGTCGTTACAATAAATTTAATTATGAGTTCACTCCCCCACGAAGCGAAAACAATTAACTTTGAGAATTTTAATCGCGTTTTAAGTATGTTAACAAAACCGTTCATTTGAACGCGCCCTAAAATAAAAGTGACAGCATACGTCACATGACGTCACGGGTCGACGACATAACGAGTTCGTTCTATTTTCGAAACGTTTTGACAAATGGTTTTTTTTTAATTATTTAAGCACAAGGTTTTTTACTAATTAAGGTTGCATGGTTCTATAAAAAAAAAACAATTACGAAATGTAAGTACATGATATTTTTAATTGTCAATAAAATTGTTAGGTACTGTGTTTAATTACCATTGTATTGATTATAGTTTTACAAATTCGCGAATTCTTTTATGTAAGTTTGGACGAAAAACATTCGTAATTAAATAGATACAAGGTACCTATTATCATGAAGTATATTTTGGTACTCCACCCACTGTTTCGTGTCGCCCTCGTGGAAAATTTTCTGCGTGCGAAAATCAATAAGCTGGTATATAAGAGAGCTGAGATTTTATTGAATGGTAGACGCCTACCTTATTCTTGTTTCTTGTTAACAGTGACTATAAACTATAAGAAGTAAAACAGCTCTGTTCCTTCTATTAGTATAAATATTTGAATAATCAATGCTCAATACCCCTAATGTTGCCCCTTGACAACCGACTCCATATTGATTTTAAAAACCGAATGACGTAAGCTGTCAATTTCATGTTTTTACCAGCTGCATCCACCTCACGAGGCAATGACAAAATTTCATACATCCAGAAATAACGAATGAGTCTAGTGGTACGAAGATTCATGTAAGAGGTGAACGTTTCATCAAATTAACGGGCGATGGCCTTGAACCCGGCAAGCTGAGGCCAATTCGTCGCCGGATGACAACCCCAAAATTGTTCTATTGCGCCATTACGACTGAAGTAATGACAATTGGACTTAAAGTTTTGAGATCTAAATGAGTTGGAATTTACTGATGTGGGAGTTAGTTTTTTGTAATTCTTCTTCTACTATCAAAATGGAGGAAGTTGATTATTATACAATTGACTAGTATAACTACAAAAAAAAATGAATTATGAATTATTGAAATGTCATTCCATCATTATTTTTTTCATTATGCAAGGCAAGTGCTGCATACAGCCTGTCTTGTATTATTACGCAAAGACAACGCTGCATACAGCCTTCATTTACGACGTTTTGCCATTGTGACGGCATCCACGTGTTCGTTTTCGAGGGGTTAATGACACCAACCTGCACTTTGCCTGGCCTATAGTAATTGTTTGTTTTTTATTTAATAGCGTGCAGGTTACTGTTATAACGATTGTCTTATTGTTATATGCCAGAAGCCTAATAAAAATTCATTTTATTGAATTTAATTTGAATGATTCCATTTTGGAAGATTTTGTCTTAATTGGAAAGTTTTTTATTAATTTCAACAAACTTTTACAGATAGCTTTAATGTATTTTTATGTCCATGATTTATGGAAAACCATCGAGGAATAATGAAATAAATTTTAACATTAATAAAAATCTGAAAAACATAAATTATAGCTATATATTTATATCATAAATATAGCTCAGAATGTACAAATAGATAGATAAACGACGTATGAATGACATAGTCAAATCAACATAAGCGAAGCACATCCTTACAGCGTCATACGTAACCCAAATGTTACAACAATTAACACAAATAAGTAACAAAGAAAAAACCCGGCGGCTAATTGTCGAAAAATATTATTTGGGGCACAAACATTTAAATGCAATTTGGGGCAATAGATAAATGCATCAATTTTGTAAATAAATTAACGAAAATTTGGAACGAGTGACGCAAAAAATGTCAGTACTTAGATACTTATAACTTGATCCATCTAGGTTTAGTTAGTTTAGTTTATGTTCATTGACAATAAAAACGAAATTAAAAAAGTGTGCGCATGTTCCTTCCTGTCATCATTGACAGCTGTCACTTTCAAGTGTCATCGATTTTATGTCATTGCACAGCCCTAGTTATAAATGTAGGTGGTATCTTTCTATTTGACCTTGTGCACTCGTGACCTGAAATTTTTAATAATGCTTAACTAGTGTCAATTATAAACACAGGTCATAATACGCATATTAGCATAGTAACCTGCTTAGGAATACGTTAAGTTGAACTAGATTTTTTTTACGATGCACACGCGAAAACTCTTATAACTTATTTCGATTTTGACTTATTTAAATGCACTGTCAAGGGAATATTTAGTTCACAAACGTCAATTTCTTTTTGCGTTCGATTAATATGGTATTAATTGTATGACGACCTGGCTAGCGCATTAGTATTAAAGCTGCCTTACATAGCAAGGGTTTGAATTCCGGAAAGGGAAAATTAACGTTTGTGTGGTGAACATATTTTTAACTGAGTAATGGACGTTTCTAAGTATAATATGCATGCATTTACAAAAAACATATCGATGTAGCTCAACAATGTTCTATGTTGCTTAGATCGGAACTAGGTAGGTAATCTAATCTATTGTGAAATTGAATATTTAAATCATATGTCATAGGCCTTAAAGAATCAATGTAACAATAAAAAACAATAGTTTTTTATAAGAAATTATGTCATAAAGAAAAGGATTTTGACACGTAATTGATAATATTATTTCGCAAAAAGAAAAATAAAAAATTGCGTGAGTCTCTGCTGACCCTTTTAACGGAAATCTCAGGATATGTATACGCACTTTGCTCCAACAATATTACCGATATTAACAAACAAACAAATCAAAATGATATGACTATTTGCATAACGTATCATTAACATTTTTGTATGAACGTACAATAATAAAATGTACTCACTTAAAGTTACCACAGTGTATGCTGTAGAAATTCTATTATATTATTAAAAAATAACAACGACAATAAAGGCGACAGTTACAACACTTTTCGTCGTTTAATTTTCCGCAGACCGGAAATTGCAATTCAAATTTGGAAAAGCCATCTCTATTCAAATGACGCTATGAATACTCATTAATAGTTGTTAAATTGTACCCAACGGCAGATGAATGTAGACATTCCCTTATCAGGGTCCGAATAATAAATAAATAAAAAAAAAGATAAGTACCTCTTATAGAGTTAGCGGCTTTCTTGTCCATAAACATGCCAGATATAGATGAGCCGAACATTCCGTCGCTGCTGCCGGGCGGGGGGGAGGTACTGTCCGCCACAGACCCTGACGTGATGTCCATGCCCATCTGGTTGTGCATCACCGGCTGCACATCCGTATGAGGTTCTCTCTTCAATTGCATACCAGGAGGTAGTCCCTGGGACTGGTGCAGCATAGTGGACGCGGACGAGTGGCCCCCATGCTGGTCCGGAGGCCACTGGGACCCGAACAAATCGTGAAACTGATTGCTGTTCATCATTCCAAATTCAATCTTCGAATTCTTCTCCGTCGTGCTTTCTTTTTTTTTTGTAGTTGAGAGTGTAGAAACTTTTTTAAGTTATTTTCGGCCAATGATTTTGTGTGCGTGCGAATCGAATTCGCATTGCGGTTAACACTAGTATCACTGTACGATTTGGTGTTCCAATGGATTGTTTTTTCTTTTTAAATGTTTAATCGACTATGTCGGTAAGGCAACTGTTTTGTTTTGTATGTGTGTATGTTACACCATTAGAATTTTCTTTGAAAAACTATGGCACTCTCAATTTAATGTTTCTTCAACTATGTTGATTTAAGCACCAGGATATTGTGTTCAACTGATAAATATATTCCGGCCGAGCGGTGATGTAAGATTTCTTTTAGCGAAGTTTATTTCAGGTATTAACTTTTTGAAGAGCAACAAATTTTTTGGCATTTTGTCTCCGTGGTTATGTTTTGTTTTCTTCCTTTCGTCTTAAATAAACATCTACGTAAGGCACTATTTGTTTTATTGTAATTATTCACTTGTTTCCTTATTCTACTGGTTTTATATCTTCTCTTTATCAAAATTTGCCAAACACAAAAAATCTGTAAAGAGAAAACCGAAGCAGAAAGAAGAATTTATTTGAATTTAAAATATTGTTTGGTAAAATGTTAAATGCCAATTTATTTTTGTTGTCTAAAGATTTTAGCTAACCGAACAGTAGTGCTCAATTATCTAAAATCCGTTATCCGAATTTACGTGGAACACAAGATTTAAATTTAAAATTTAGAAGTTGTTAGACGCCACTACGTTCCATTTTCCAAAAAGAAAATTTTAAAATCTCGTCACTGTTGCACTTAAAGGCACTGTCACTTGTTTTGTGGGAAAATAACAATACTTGTTCACCTCACTGCTGGAAAAAATTTGTACGTTATGTTTGTACTATGGGTTGTTCACAACACGGCTTCGCGTCGGCAACTGGCAAGTCCCAAGATGTTGACGCCAGAGCGGCCCGAACGTGACTGACGCATTGACGAATCTTCGGTCAGGCTCACGAAAAAATTATATATTTTTTCATTCCGACCGAATAATCAACTTAGCTCATAGCGATAGTTCAGTCGCCCCGGCGGGCGCGGCGCGGACTACGATGGGAAAAAATCTCCTTCAATATTCATCTTTAAGGGGAATTTCCTTACGGTGCGTCAATTAGCACTACAGTACCTCCCAAATCGCCTAACAAATATACGGAAACGTGTGTAATTACACTGTAATTAAGAGACAAAATTGCCCATCAGTGTGCGAGCGGATCACAAGGCGTCGCTTGCTTGTGTGCGTACGTCGGTGTCGTGTACAGATATAGCGGCGCGCGCACACAACCTTACGGGCGTCACAGCGGTTCATTGACCCCGGGACCCAAACAAAGTAGATTTCGGTGAAATGCTGTTGAACTCTAGTTTTGAATGTGGAATCACTGAGCGATATTACGTTGCCGCCTTTCCTGGCGAATTTTTGCCAACTGATCGAATTTTGTGTTCTTTTATCGAATTTAAAATGTATTTCTTTTTTATTTGTCACGCCTTTAAACGTCAATCATTCGAATTTTGAAATAAGTAGTGTGTTTTTCCGCGAATTTTGGGAAAATTATTTCTTTTAGCTACACATAGAAACCTCTATACATATAATATATTTCTGATTTACTTGTAAACCGTTGTTTCTGGCAAAACAACACCTGATTACTAGGTGTTAACAGTTCACTGACCCAGGAAAAATGTGTTGTCAACCGCAGATATAAATGTAGGCAATTTTGTTTCGTGTCTGCTAAGTGTTTTTTGTTTACATTATTTTCCTTTTAAATTACATTGTAATTAAATAAAACATTATTATATTTTTTTATTGCAAATATTTTTTGAGGAAAATATTTGTGTTGTATTTGGTTTTCCATATTTAAAAAATACCTAAATGTAATTAGCGGTTAGAGGTTTAACAAATAGATTTATTGTATTAAGTGACCCATACTGAATAGACTTCAAAACCCTAATATTTAGTTCCTTAAAAAAATAAACAATCAAAAAGTACTTTCTTAAAAACTTTTACTTCCTCGCCTAACAAAAAAAGTTAATAATGATAAATTCACGACTCAAATATAAGTCACTATTAAAGTACCAACCATTACAGTTTACTCTCACTGCATAGCCTCCATTAATAATCAAAGCGACATTACCCGAAAAAAAAATCAACAACTACTTCAAACACCATCAAAAATGGTCCAGCGGTTCCTGAGATAAGCAGCCCTATTTAAACACCATAGAGCACAAAATAAAGCAATAAAACATGGGGAAAAACACAGTAATCCCCAAATGTTTAGAAAAAAAATAAAAGTAAATAACCCTACAGGGAAGCCGCCGACCTTGCGAGGGAAAGAGATGGGCGATGTGACGTCATGTACAGTCATCTCACTCTTGCTTGTAGGCTAACGACCTATTGATTTCGGACCACGTGTTATGTCGATGTTCTGTTAAAAGCCCACTGCTGGGCCTAATGCGTAGTATCTATTGTTATATAAAGACTATTGTGTAGGTTTTATTTAAAGTTGTTTAGTTATTCGAGTGTTTTGTATAGGACATACTGGATATATGGAACAGTTAAAGCTATTAGACCAGGCCATTGAAAAAAGAAGAAAATTATCAATGTCGTATTTTAGATACAACCTTAATAATTATATTAAGCACAATACCCTAAAAATGGCATATAAAACCTAGCCTCAACGTTTTAGTCCAAAACAAGATAAAAGAAAATATTTATCAACGAAAATCTATTTTTTGAACGTCAAACTGTAACATGTTCGAATTATTTAAATTAAGACACTGCATTAATTAAAATTATCTTAGTTATAGTAAAATATTTACTTTAGTGAGGAATAATTTCCACCTACGTGTACTGTCAGAATAATCTAGGAAATTGGGTTGCATTTGCGCGGTCGATTTAGGCCAAATATGACACCGATGCAGCGACCCAGTAAACTGTTGTAACTGGTAACCTCGTTCGATTTTCAAATCTGTTATTCGTTTTTAAATATATTCGAGTATTTTGTTTAGAAATTATTTGTTGTGTTCTATGTTTAAGTCTGTAGGTTGTTCGAATTATAAAAAAAATTGACTGACTGGCGCAATTTCGTCTGTTTCAAAAGAGACAGTGGGTAACATTTTCCCCGTATTTGTAACATTTTTCATTTATGCTATGCTCATATAGGTCGTAGCATAATTTTAAATAGCCCAAAAGTTTAGTCAATTAATAGGTATACTTCTTGAGTAATCACTGCGCATACATGCAAACAAACTTTTACACTTTATTAGGTATATTAGTTAGTACAGATTCTGAAAAGAAATTACTTTTTTCTGAATTAAAATTTGGATAAACTTCTAGATTATTTGAAGACGAGACATTTCAATGCAACACATTCAGTTACAGCCTAGTTGTCTACCAAAAGAAAAGCACGAACAAGTATTGATTTTTTTCTTTCTAGAGACGTAGTATTACTTGGAAAGATGGTATGAAGCGGTCTGTTGTAATTTAGGCCTCATAGACATCTTATTAAGATTTAAAGTGGCTTGACAGATTCTGTGAATGAATATGAGGATAGAACATACATATCTATAGAAAATGAGACCTAGCTACCTACACAATACAATACTTTATAAAAAAAGACTCTGCGGGTCTTTTCACACCTATCTTTTGACGGTAGTTTTCGGGATCAACGACCTATGTCATCTAGTCGATTCTGCATTTCGTTTATTTTAAAAAAATGTGTAAAACGTAAGGGAAATACTTTATTTACATACTTTTTTAAAGTCTAAATGAATTAAAATAATTGTACCTACTTTTTAAATGCTTTAGATGGTACATATTATTGTTTCTATACTAAGCGACACGCTATTTTGGTCCGAATTATAACATACAATATGATTGTATATGTACCTATATTGTATAGATATGAGGCAGAGGTCGAGGGAGTGAGAGGTGGAATATAGGGTGCTGTTACGGATTAAAACCTACCTACCTGCCTATCTTTATCCTACCGTGGGGGACATGACGTAACGTTGGTAAGTAGCCAGTACGTGGAGATGAAATTTTGTATTCTAATACAATCTACGCAAGTGTCAAAATGCGTTATAAAAATAAACGCCTTGTTACCTATAGATACTAACATATACGTAAGCAAAATTTTGAAGACATCATTTGACCTAGTAATTTAATAATTTAAACAAATGTAGACACTAAAAAGTTAATATTATTAAGGTTTTACTCGGATATATCTCACCAGCGCGCGCGTACATAGAACACTCACCCAAGTTTTATCATAATTGGATCAATGGTTTAGGCATACTGAGAAGATAAAAATACAATAATTTTTATTTATTAAGATATTATAAACAGGTAGGAATTGAATTGAGTTTTGACCTGTAATTATACAATATGCATTACTCTGTTATACGATTTAGGAATATTATTTAATCACGTGTAAGTCACATCTAAGTGTTAATTTATGTAACAAGTACATACAAATTGTATGATTTAAAGCCATAATACACCTGACGTTCTATATTCAAAGACAAATTTATTTAAGAACTCAAAACTTCATGGAGGTTTGTATTTCATTCATTTTTGTCTGTGGTTATGTTTAGTTTGACCGCGAAAATTATGTCAAGGAACAAAGTTATTTGTTTTTTTTATTGCAGTGATATGTAGGATTTTTCACATAAAAAATACTAGACGTTTTTTACAGTTTTCCATAACTAAATATTATGCAAAATAAGTATTATGAGTCTATACACCCATAATAATTATGTTAGGGAAATTATATTAGTGAACGTTTAAAAAAAACACGACGTAAACAATGTTACCTCGGTACAATGACATCATTATCGACCAGTCTGTAATTTTTATAATAAATTATTACGTTAATTATGTATTCCAGTCATTGAGGTATTAAGTACCATAAATGGCTTTCTCTATAAAGAAAAAACATTTTCTCTATAAGAGAGTGCTTTAACACCGATTACTGACCAGTCCTGAGTCCTGACTAAAAAACTGCCCTCCCTGCTTCCCGCTGTCTTATAACCTCTATTTTTGACGGGGTGTAAAAAGCTAAAAGCTAAATCTTATAATTTTCTTTAACTTTAATATCAATAATAAGCGAAAATCACAGTGTTGCTTTGCTTAAACAACAGGTGAGCAGAAAGCTTTCAAGTGTTCTTAATTCGTATTTGTGTTTATCATAGCTGCTCTAGTACGGGAGTACTTTGAATAATACCTCCATGGTACATTACATATTATAAGTAATGGATTATGCTGTGTCTGGGGATTTTTTGATGGATTTTTCGCGCTGTCTCTCCCTAATGGATCAGTACAAATGAGTATTTTTTTGAAGGCATACAATTTTTTAATATTTTATTTTATGCCGTTCCTCCATTTTTCGTGTCAATCAATGAATTTCCAGACTTCCAGGCCAGCCATCTATAATCTGACCTCGACAAGCACAGCTTAACCTTGTCAATTGATTGTTGAGAACATGATATAGTAACGTCTTTTATATCATTATTGTTATTATATTCTTTACTACTATTCTTTCAAATAAAACATAAGTAGATATACATATAAGGTAGGTACTTTAAGTACATACATATATCCGGTCATTATTACATAGCGCCATCTAGTTTCGAGTTAATTAATTAACGAGATTAGATCGTTGATACATAGTCTGCTACCAAATATATAGAAATATCTATGACTCAAGTCACAATGTCCATGATCATCAATCATCACACAATATTTTTCTTACTGGGATTAGAACCCTTACAACATTAGGCAGCACAATCGGAAAATCTTTAAAGAAAAGCGTCGTGAGGAAACCTACATGCTTGAGACATTATCTCGACGGCATGTGAAGTCTGTCAACCCTTATATCAGCGTCAGCGTGGTGAACCTAAACCCGAGAGGAGACCAGTACCCAGCATCAGAGATTTGCGATCTGTGAGAGCACATCTCTGCCCAACCCCTCCGTAATACGAGCGTGTATAAGCATTAAAATTCTGTATAACCTAGACTTCACAGCCAAAGAGTTTCTGAATCAAAATTAGTACATTTTCATTTCAAATTATGTGTCACTTGGGGTTCGTTCGATGACCCATGAACTGCGTGAACCTATTGACCCCAAGGCGTTGAACCCCGGAAATTAGCCGTCTGTTTGGGGGTGAAAACTCTATGGTCACGGCATTTTGGATGTTTGTGGGGTTGACCATTGACCCGAGTTCTATAAAAAAAAAATCATCGGCATAATAACAAACATGTGCCTCTGAAATACTCAATTAAAAAAAATACTATTGCTCAGTGAGGCTTGTTCTCAAGTTTAAAGATATGTATGGGTCGCGGGTTTGATTTCGGCCGGTAGATATTATTTTTTTTATAACTAGAGATTGTTTAAGATATCATCTATTAAAGTTACAGTTTTCTCGTCGGATTGTAGCTTTATTTATTTTTTTAAACTCTTTGAATCAGCGTCATCGGCGATGCTTAGCTGTTGGGTGTAGCGGGGTTTGATTCCCAGCCATGTGACGTATTATAAGAAGCTAACAAACTGTAAATGTACATTCAGACACCCCTGTCTATCCTCTCACAAAACATCAAGCGTGATGGTTAAGACATGTTTTTAAAAATACATTTTTATCAAAAACACTTAGTTTATTAGATAACTCAATGAAATAGTTAGCCTTTTAACCTGCACTCACCTTAGGTTACTGTATTCTAGTAAGATATTTATAGTTCTTACCTACATTTATTTAACTGTTAGAGTTCACGTAAACAAATATGTCTGTTTGGGAAAATTCTTTTAATCGAGCTCGTTTGGTCTAGAGGACCTTACGATCCTCCTGGCACTGTGCCTTTATATTATTTTCCTAAATCATTTTACTATAATTTACTGTCTCGCTCACACACTAGCCTAAAGGATCTTAAGATCCGGATCTTGTAGACATGTCAGTTTCCTCACGATATTTTCCTTCACCGTTTGATCATGTGATAAATACGCAGATTAAATCGAGAAGCCAGTGGTTTTAACAAAAAAAATACTTCACAATAAGATTATAAAAAGTAAAAGTGTTATTTTAAAAGAGTCTTTAAAAGATCTATTTATAATAATTAATAATCATACATGTTATAATTTCAAATCTATTTTCATTTAACAGGACTCCTCGACTTGGGAATTGATCCTGCATACCGTAGACCATTCGAGAAGGTTCTAATGGTACCATTAAAGTATGTAATCAATTTTACAACATCCTATCAAAGACAATACATTCGAATTGCGTACTCAATCTTAGAAGCAGTTTGAGGGAAGCAATATTTGAAAAAAAAAGGAACGGAAATCGGACATCCGCTAGTGCCAATCGGCGGACTGCCAATCGGCCTAACAAATCGCCAATCGATATCAGTGGCGCGTTATCGCGAACATTTTCGCGGTCCGTCGCTCTACGGACAACGAACCCCGAAATTCCGAGTTCAACGCCTCTTCTAGCTCAACGGTCGAGAAATTGCAATGCATTCGCCAAATCTATTGAGTAGGAATTTGAATTTTTTCTTCGCTCTTCCTTACTTTGACGTTGTTTCCTTTCGGAATTTGAATTTTGGAATTTGTAATGTTTGAATTTGGAACGGTTTTTAACGGATTAGTGTTGGCGTTGGCTTATCAACAATTATATTGCTAAATCCGCAATACTTTTTACCATTTATATGACCATTACAACATACCATCATGACAGTATAAACCAAAGGGTAAAGCAGGGGTGTACAAAGTACAAACTTATTAAAGTTCTCTCATAAAACAATTTTTCCTCAATCTTTGATAAAATATGTTTAACAATAAAACATTTCACATTCATAATCTCTTTTACGTGCATTTGACTCATCGCCGAAGTTATCAAATACATTTTTCCAACAACAACTGTCGAATTTAGGGCGCAGACGTCAAACACTAGAATTGAACAAAAGAAACAATTTTGAATGCTGTAAAACGTTTTAAGCCTAAACTAATATTGGAACTAAACAAATGTAACCCGGTTATACGCGCCAACATCATTATGGTATCATCAAACATGGCGGAATGCGCGCGACTTTTTGAAAATGGAATGTTTCTTAATTTTTTTCGTAAAAGTAGTTTTTATTACAATTTTAGAACCAGGTTTGCTTTAACGTTGATTAAGCAAATATTTTCTTTTCTAATGTTGATCATTTGACATTCATACATTACATATTACGCCTTAATATTCTCATATTGAGAACACATGGAAAAACAAGACAGCTTATAAAATTTGTAACGTTCGTCGCTTTAATTTTATATTTCAGGCAAAGGAAACTGCTGCTCATACAGCCTAATCACTAATTTATTGAAACAATGGCCATTAAAACCACCCATTAAAGCCAGATACATACATATCTATTTTTATTTAAGTAGTAATGAACTATTTATTTTTAAACTTTCTTTCAATAATGAAACATTCTTTGCTGAAAATAATCCGTTATGTTAAGATTCGATGTGCGAGCCGTGAAAGGTGGTGGTTGGGGCCCGTGTATCAGGATATACAAGTACCAACCATCTGTACACACCATTACATTACATTATACCGTGAAAATCAGGTTCCTCTCAGGATTGCGGAGGTCAGGCGGTAGCCACTGATTTAAACCAGTCACTTGCCTTTAAAAGAATGGAAATAAAAAAGAAACTCGTAACGGCCAAACGTATAAGATTGCAATTAATTCAAAAATGGAATAGTATTATATATTCAATCTATTTTTAAATTTCGAATAACCGGTGTGGAATTACGTTCTGAAATTAAAATGTATGTTTTTTTATTTTTGCAATCAAAGTGATGACAGCAAGAGTTGTTTTTTTTAATTGATTTTACGTCATCCAGATTTATTATTGTTGAATGATAGTGTGTATAAATAGCGCCATGGCAACAAAATCGCGATTCAAGGAGCTTAAAAAATCGAAAAAATCACAAAAATGCGACCGGGAAGTCAGCGCAAGGCGATAAGACGGGCCGGTTCCTTGCCAGCCCACGTGGTGGGTCAATGGCTGCCCCACTGCGCACGCGGGTCGCTGAACCGAACGCGCCTCACGCACACAACCACCAACGCACGCACACGCACGAAACACAACCATATTTTCATACTCATCGCGAACACACATGGAAACCTCCACTATGTTTACAAGAACATCTCACAAACACATGTATTCCCTGTTGTAGTTACAAACTCATACGTGGGTAAACTCACGCGCACAATAGCGTTAGGGGCGTCAACGGACAGGTGACTAATTGTATGTACCTTGTTTTAAAGCCTTTTTTTTACGGTAGAGTAAGGTTGGCAATTGTTATGAAAGATTCTCTCAAGATTGATTGCAAAACCGTCTGGAGTTTTCGTAGTGCAAAAAATTTGGCAATGGTTTTAGAGCAGGATAGAAATATAACGCTATCCCTTTCTAGAAGGAAATATTTATTTTTTATTTTTTTTATACTTCTTTATGAAACAAGGAAATTTCAATAAAAACTTTTTGTAACCCTAAAACATGACATGAGGTGGTCCACCTCTTTGCTTTGCAGTATTTTGGCGCGCAATTTGTCCTTCACTAATGACATCACTGCTCATAGATTCCAAATTCAAAAATGCGTCATTACAAAAGATTTGTACTGAATATGGGTGTTTCTCTTATAAAATTAATACTAATCATCAAATTTGGAGAATGGAGGATATAGAATTGGAGAAAAAAGAAAGAAAGAGAAAATTATGGATACTTATGACACGCGTCATAAGTATGATGGAAATATTATGTGCATAAGTAAGTGGGTGCTATTAAAAAATTGCAGCAAAAAAGTGCATATCCCAGTGTAAGGTTCCGTAGTTGCAAGTCAGTCGACTATTCGTCCTGTACATGTAAAGCTTGCTAAACCGTGATGGTTTTCTTTTTACCCGTTCCATATTTGAATTCTACTGACTGCTGTGTAGCAGACGCCGTGTGTTCAAACACAAAATCCAAAAGTAACCATTTAGCTGGCCAATCTTTGAGCAAAACCACGGACAGACAGACAACACGGATAGATAGATAGATTGGTGGATGTGGTGAAACTTCGGGGATCCTCGTTGACTACGGAACCCTAAAACATGAGTCATCACCAACCAAGAGCAATTTTCTATGAGATCATAGAAATAAATAAACATGTGATCGATGAGGATCCAAATATTATCTGATCGATTGATTAACAAAAAAGTTTTGTACACGGCGAACCACTCCCAAACTCCACCCACGTACAATCAACAAATTTGGCGTCATACCACTTTTCACCCTTATTTTAATAGATATAAGGTCCAAAAATGGTCTGTCGCCAATTTGCTAATTGTGCGAATTATCACAAGTTTCCGATATATAGTCTGAGTCAAAGATTCCTAAAGAGGTTTTATAACTAGCTAGAAGTCTATGGTGAAATGGATGGTGAAATGACAGTCTTGATGGTCTAGTGAGGACTCGATTTCCAGCTTAATTTTGGTTACATTGAAAAGTATTTTTTTGGCTGTACATACCAGTATTCCTTTGCTTAACTCTTTAAAATACAATACGTGGCGTAAACTGTTTTGGCCCGTCTATGAAACTTTAAATGTCGGGATTAAACCGATATCATATCCGAATAATTAAAAAGTAGTTATTTCTATGTCTAATATTCGCGTAAGTGTAAGAAATCAATAGGTAAGTGACATAAAAAACCAATCACTAAAACTTAACATTTTATAAATAAAGGAAATCCGTTTGTTTCTCTATTAATTCGTAAAAATGGCCTATTGGAGAAACCCATGTCACCATTAGACATTTAAATTTCCGAATTACAATAATATGAATCACTTTCGCGGCCATTTCGTAGAAAACTTATTTTTTAATAACAGGCAAAGGAATTGCTAATTTATCAGTGCGACAAATTGAATGAAGAATCGAATACAGATTAAAAAATATTTTAAAATTAAGGGCGAAATTTAACCTAGTGCTAAACAAATTTTCTAAAACCTTGTCATAGGTATATTACTGGACCTGAAAAACCGATTTTATGTAGTTCAGCCAACGACATCTAATGAGATAATATTACTCCCCGCAAAATCTTATTATGGTGAAGTCCATTTTCTTTTTACTTCTTTTTTTATCACTACATCTGATGATTTGCGACAGATGTTTACTGTCCCATAGTCGAGCAAAGAGGTAAGTAAGGTTATAATCTCACTACACTGCACTTCATGAAATTCTCAGTAGCAGCTCGGAGTTTGGATTCGTGCCCGGTTGATACCCATAGGCTCGCCCCCTATTACATGGGACCTAAGACCTAAACTGGCGAAATGTAGGTACATTAGTACACCTCTGCCTAACCCTTCAGAGACGACAGGCATGATGGCAAACTATACTTAAACAAAAGATAGTTATTGGACCTATTTAGTACTAGATAGAGAAGACACTTTTGTATAAACCCTATAGTATTTCTGATTAGTTTGTCCGTCAGTTAACTCCTTTTAACGACAACCTTTGACACATCAGGCGGTTGTATTAAGTTTATTGAGGTCCATTAAGGCCCTGTCGGGTCATTCCTCCCTCTGAGGGCGTTCGCTCTAAGGGTGGAAAACCTCTAACAATAACATGACGTGTGGATTTTACTCAACACGATGATGGATGGCTGGGCCGCCCGTTTTTTGAAGTTTTTTGGAGGTTATGTATAATATTTTTTGTTATATGAGATTGATATTTAGGCATGTGTGGACATACACTTATGTGCTGTATATACAAGTGTATATAAGTGTCTCAACTGGTATCATTACTCGGCTATTTGCCTTCTACTTCTAGCCCACCTTCTCCAAGACATTAGTGCTAGGTGTAGGGTTAGAACTCTATGTCTATAGTATTAGGTTGAGAGCAGTGAAAGCCTATTGGTCACTCCTATGGACTGAATGGTAAAATATCCCAAAATAAATTTTCTCAATGGCGTGTGAAGTCTGCTAACCCACACTCGGCAAGCGTGGTGGACTTAACCCTAATGCTTCTCAAATAAGATGGGACACGTGCCCATCAGTGGGACAGTTGACGGGTTGATGAGGATGATAGTATTCATAACATATTTTTTAATAAACTAGGAAGGATAACAGAACTAAAATTAAACTAAACTGGCAGCGTATACGCAGGTTTTATTTTTAAACGAACAAAATGGAATCTTATTAGAACTGTTTAAAATTGACATAGATTCGGCAAAATTCGGGCATGCTCGCCGGTCGTCGACCAGTCGTTGAACTCATATTTTTATAGATGTATAAGTACTGACCTATGTTTAGATGATCTGTGGAGTTGTTATACGTACTGTATGAAAAAATAATTATGTATTATGTATATTTATAATACATATGGTTTTTAATATTATTTATGAGTGGAGCTCTACGCACCCCTAAGAACGGGAAGACCTATTGGGTTGTTGAGATAATACGCCTGTCATCAACAACCCCACAGCTAGACCTTATATAGGTCTCAAGACCACCCCGCTGACTTACTATATGGATGTCTTTTGAAAAATGGAATTCGAATTTATTTCTTCCTCATCAAAAACAAATCTTTATAATTTTCTTAGCAGCCAGCCACTGACGTTCATACATAAAACCTTTTTGGTAACAATATTATTATTTTTTTTACTGTCAAATTTTGAAATAAATGTAGACTTTATAAAAACATTTTTGTTGTATTTAAAATTATTTACAGGTACGTTAATACATAACCTACGACACAACAATTGGTAATTGACCTGTGAGTTTCACTCATCCGGGTTCAATCGCCTAGCCGTCACCCCCTCGTGACGTCACCACCGGGAGTCGAACCTAGACGCTTTCAGTGAAGGTCGTGCGTTGACTTCGGACGTTAAACTGCGGGTCATTGGTTCACACGGTTTGGCCAGAATTGGAAGTTCAACGCAATAGACCGAAAACTATTTAGATGGATATTTGTTTAAATGGGGTTTTGTTTCAATCACGCCTTCTTCCCTGAAGGATAAAGCAGAGATGTACCTACTTTAGAGCAAAGTACGTCTGTCTTGTACATAAGTATTTTATACATATGTCAGTAATTATTATTATATACTTAGATGCAACTCAATTTTTTTTACAAAACCCCACTCAGCAGTTGTCGCAAAAATTCCGTATGACATATAAGACTATTGAAAATCTCCCATCGTCACCCATCCAAAACCTGAGCTCCGGAGGCATAGCTTAACCTTGCCGATACTGATCAGCGCGTCATCACGTAACCACTTCGTCCCTCTTATCTCAAAAGTATGAACGGTACACAAAAATCCTGGTAACTTCAGGTAAATCTTGGGTTCAACGACTCCCAAAAATATTACACCATGTTATGCCAAAAACCCCTTATCTACTTGCACGAAAAAACCTTAAGTAACCCTGAATTTTCTACAATCTTCATTATCAACTCAGTTTTTGGGGGTCAACGTACCTCGGGCGGTGCGAATGTGCGAATTGTACGGCCAGCGAAACTAGAGCCCTTGAGTTCAAACCTTTTTATTGACTTAAGACATGTTGAAACCTCCATGGTGGTAGATCAAGCGTTAACAACTATATAGAGGTTATCAGCCAGTTATAATATATTTAAATATCGATCGATAAATCCAAATTTGAATTAGAGCTACAATTTAAAGACATTAATATTTTAGTCTGTCTGTGACCAAAGATGCTGTATAGGATCCGAAACTTCGAGATAAAAAGAAGTTAAGAGCAATTTTAGCAATTTCTATTCCTGAATACAGCTACCCACATCACGTAATCATGTTTTCAGTCTAAATATTCGTGTAACACCCACCCACGAAATCTTAAAATGCAAAAAGGTATTTATATAAAAAATATCTGTTTCTATATTTACATTTAAACCTATTTATACATTTATTTAACCTCACAAGGGTCATTTATTATGTTACCAAGTTAGAAAAACATTTAATCACCAAAGAGATTACATTTCGCTATCACCGGACTACATACTGGCATAAAAGTATGTACCAAACAAAATATTACGATCGAAACACCAAAGAGGTTGTTCACCCTGAGGCGAGCGTTACCGCGGCAAAAACTGACGAATCACTCTACTCATATACTTTGCGAGATTTAAAAATTGTTGTACCTTTATGTACATCATGGACCTATGATAGCCTAGTAGGTATACTATAACCTAGCCTAGCTGTGAAGTTACTGGTCAACTTCGATCCCAAGACAACACCACCGCTGACCTATTCGTATTTTTGTGTGTTATGCTCAAACGATCAAGGAAACCATCGTTTTTGAAATATTTCCTCAAAGGCATGTGAAGTGTGCTAATAGGGTAATATATCATCTTTGCCTAACCCTATGGGTGAATAGACAGTATCTATTTATCTCTTATCGAATAGCCTAAGTCCTGTCAGACTTGGCTAAGCTACCAGACTATGAAACCATGATGTAATAGGGCGTCTACCCACATTGTCTATGGTCTAGCGACCCGACTGTGTCCTTTTGACCTTTAGACCTATTCATGGAACGTATAGTCTGTATCTATGGTTAGTCAAACCATATCGAACACAAAAGTGCTGAATGTAAAGTGATAGTCACTATCTTTATCACTAGGGTAGCTATACGAGTGTTTCCAGGTGACAAATTTCGGAATGGTGGTTTATATTATGAGGGATTTTGGTTTTCAAATCGCTGGACTTGGGAATCATCTTTGGCTATATATAGTCCACCACGCTAGCCTTCTGCGGGTTATTAGTTTTCACAAAATCGACAATATCTATCAGGCATGCAGGTTCCCTCGCGATGTTTTCCTTCTCGAAATAAGTAAAGATTCTTCTATATTCTAATGTCACAGAGAAATAAAATATTTCTCCGTTAATTACAGGAAAAGCTGTATAAATCATAGCCCTTATTGATGAGTATGAACATTTGTATCCAATGTACACATGTATGTTTTTTTTTTACAGAAAAAAATACTAGGTCCGAAAAATCTAGTAACTATCTAGTATCCGTAACACAAACCTCTTAGCTCGGAACTAGATAACGCTAGATACACAAGGCTTAAAGATGTTATGTAAACAAAAATCTTTATTCATATTTTGACCCCACAGGGCTCAACAGTGATTCACAAACACTCATTAATATTACCATTGTAACCGGCCCGACCTTGTCATTAATAAACTGCGTAGCCTTGTTCCCTAATAACACGCCGTAATGATAAATTGCTCTAGAAAACAGCGAGAGTATTACGAAATTCGGTTCAGTAGTTTAGAGATTAAGTTCACGTAGAAAAAAATATTGTTTTGACATTGAAAGTAAACCCTTATAATCCGGGGAGTTGTTTGATTAAATGATTTATTTTTACTTTTGAATATTTTGCTTCAGTGTTACCGAAATAAGGATTTAGGTCGATATTTATACATTCAATGTTTTGTAAATACTAATTTGCTAAAAGTATGTATACTACCCATCGGATGTGAAACATTTTTTTTGCCTTTGATAAGCCTATTTTTGAGTAATATGATATACCTACTAAGTATTTAATATTAGGTTGAAACAACGACGCACATATTTCATAATGGAATCACAACATCAAAAAACCAAAATATAAGCAGTCAATATTTTTAAGCCACTATTTATTTTGCAATACACCAATACTTTGTTAATATGTGCCTATCTTTGACCAAATTACGTTGATGGTAATTCTAACATTTATAATTAAACTAATTTCCTTACCTTTTTTTGAGAATCTTCCAATCTAAACTTTGTAATTTGGATCTCAAATTTTCTTTCAAATAAACTGCAACTATACTATTTGGCGGTCAGGACTCAAACCCAGTGGTACTGAGCCCCTAGGCCGCGTCACCCAAATAATGAGTCGTCGACCCCGGTACAGATTCTTGATCGTATAATAACCCGCGCGTTGCTCATATCATTTTTATTAACTCTCTGCATTTGATAACGTAATAATATAATGAAATAAACATACAATATTTTGCTGAAATCCATTAGCATCTTGAAAAACGTCAAATTTTGAATTTGACAAATGTAATAGAGATGATTAATTTTATGTGATGTTCAGGAAATGTACTGTCGTTTTATTTGGCAAGTGAAAATTATGTGCAAAATAAAAATTGTCACGAAAATTTTGTTTTGAAGTCAATGTGCTAAATATGTCATTTAATGCCAAACGTTAACTATTATGTATGTAAATTGATAGCATTTTTAATAAAATAACATATATAACGTATATGTGAATATCTCAAATATTTGAGTCAGATTTCAAAACTTTAAAACTTCCAGTGCGTGCGAATCTCAAATACATACCATTAACCATTTATTACCGCTGAAAAATCTGATTTATAATTCAGATTCTCACACAAAAGTAACCGAATATAATTTCAGCGGCCGAAAATCTGAAAAAAACACCCTCGCAGGGTAGTGAAAACGGTAAAATCCTAAAAAAAATAGCAAAGAACTGAACCGGCGGCGGCGACCGTTCAACTCCCGGTCGTTCGTTGACCCCAGAAATTTGGCAGGTCATCGACCCGGTCGGTGCCCGCTTATTTATAATGTGCGAGCGAGATAGCTACGCTGACATCTTACGTCAGCTGATAGTGTGTGGCTAATCATCGTGTGACGTCACTCGGCATGTTTCGGCTGCATTCGATTTTTTTAAGTTTTGTAAGATCTGTTTTGGGTTTCGAAGGTTGTATGATTTACTTTTATAAGGTCATTTAAGGTCATTCTTTCTGGTTGTCGTAAATGGGTATGATGCGTATTTTTTTCGTGAGATGAAAATTAAGGGGTGTGCTTTTTAGGTTTTTACATCATCATCATCATCATCATATCAACCGTTTGAAGTCCACTGCTGGACCTAGGTCTATATGGACCCCCCAAGGATCTTACTTATAATCATATAATAATTACCTAACTTTATTTGTTAGAACAAGAACTTAATTTATAATTTTGGTGTATGCCTCAAAGTGCACCTATTTTGGGGCGCACCTAACTAAGAGCACCTAAAACATTCCTCCAAGCGCACCCGGTTAGGTGAAAACCAATTTAAAAATATTATATGCCGTCCATAATTTTTCGATGTCAAATATTCTGCTACAAAAAATATTATTACTAAAAAATATTATCAACAATTACATTTATTATATTTACCTGTTTTCATTCATGGTTATCAAAAATAATTAACAATTAATATAACTAATTAAATACCAAATGAATGTAAATATAATTATTGATAACCAATAATTATATACTTAATTATAACGATAAGTTTAGCTATTATTATGTACATGCATTATGTAAAACAAACAAGACACGATAATACATATTTGGAAGTATCTTTTAGGAAAGAGCCATAGTAGCTTTGAGTTGACCTGTCCCGAATTCCGGTATGATGAATTTGACTTTGAATTATCCATATAGTAGGTATAGCCAGCGGTTCCGACCGCATGGTATGCTGGTCAAAGGTAACCTATGAGAAACCTATGTGTACTGGTAATATACTATATGTAAGTATACCAAATTTAGTTCAAATCTTTTCAGCCGATTTTGCGTTTCTCACTTATTATATTAGTTGAATAAGTGTTTTATATATAAGGACATCTCTACATAACCCCTTTGTGAATACAGGCGATATTATATTATTAGAGTGCATTAACTATCTTGTATCCGTAACTCGAGTCTCGGTATTGAGCTCGGAACTAGATGGCGCTGTGTCATAAAGTCTGGATATATTTATTTGTTTATTATAATAATTTACCGGGTCGCTGACATAGCCCGAAGAATCGCCAAACTCAAGTGGCAGTGGGCAGGGCACATCGCTCGAAGAACGGACGGCCGATGGGGCCTGAAGGTTCTAGAGTGGCGACCACGTACTGGAAGACGCAGTGTGGGCAGGCCCCCGGCAAGGTGGACTGACGACTTGGTAAAGGTCGCTGGAATCCACTGGATGCGGGCGGCATATAACCGGTCGTCGTGGCGATCCTTGGGGGAGACCTATGTCCAGCAGTGGACGTCAAAAGGTTGAAATGATGATGATGGTGTTGATTATAATAAATGCGTTTATCATCTAATTGTCTCAGTTATTTCTTAGTTTTTACAGCAGAATCCACAGGCTAAGCCTAGTATGCAAGCCAATTGTGTTTATCTGTCTGCCAAATGAAGTCATTGAACTCAAATACATGACAAATACATTTCGTAACTAGCTGAAATGTGAAATGTTCAGGCACGTTTTGCATAGTAAATATATAGAGAATTAGGTAAATAAGTGTTATGTATCATGAGATCATGACCTTGGGACACTAACCCTTGTGATGGGGGAGAAGAGAGCTATTTAATTCATCAACAATGTATGAATGATTAATAAAAAAATCTAAACTTAACACGTCTATCTTCGAAAGTTTAGGCTGGGGAGTACTAATGAGAATTTCAGAGAAAATCCTCATATATTCCACCTTGCTTGACGTTGATCTAGTAAGTTGGTCTCTTTAGCGTTCAACTTGGGAATACAAGTCGACCTGGGATAATTGTTTTTTTTTATCAGGACATTTTAAACCTTTTATAGAGAAGAGTTGGTAGGCCTCCGGCAAGGTGGACTGACGACCTGGTAAAGGCCGCTGGAACCAGCTGGATGCGGGTGGCCCAAAACCGGTCGTTGTGGAAAGCTTTGGGGGAGGTTTATGTCCAGCAGTGGACGTCCACCAGCTGACATGATAATGAAGATGATGATGATATAGAAGAGTTTTTAATGAGCAGCTCAAAGCTTAGACTTATGTCGTATATCAGATTACATATATCAGAAAATTTACAGTCGAAATGTAGGTAAACACCGCTAAGACTCTGCCTATCCTATGGCGAATGAAATGTTTGTGTTTCAATCAATCAATCAACTCAGCTTATCGCAGTCCACTGCTGGACTTATGCCTCTCAAAATCTGCGCCATAACACTCAGTCCTCCACTTTCCTCATCCAGTTACCGTTTTTAATCGTTCAATATTAGCGTAACGCACAATTCACGCAGTTAAACTTAGTCGTAATAATCGAAAACTATGTCACTGACCTAGAAAAATAAACCCAACGTTGATACTAATTAATATGAATATTATTATGTACTGAGAATTGACAATACATTCGAATTGTTGAGGAAAATTTGATTTCCTTCCTTGTTTGTTGTTTCCTCCGTATTATGTGAGATTATCTACCTGTGTGAAGTTCGTCAGAGGTGAAGATACTGCACGATGTACACATACAGTTCTTCTGTAGGTTTTATAATTTTAATCATATTCAATAAGGGAAGACCCTACCTCGAACGCCTATAAACGGAATGCTCTAACTGGAATTTGATACCGAGACTTCACGCTCAATATTCATGCTAACCACTTGACCAATGAGCAGTCTTTGATTGTCTTTTCTCTCAAATATAATTTAAATATCTTTCGTACTTAAAAACAACCACTCAAACTTACTAGTTAAATAGGTAAAGACCTAGGTCTTCTAAAAGTTTAGATACAGGTGTTTATTTTATTCTCACGTGATTGAAAAACACGGAGTTTAATTTAAATATGAACGCCTTTACCTGAATAAACATTTGCGAATGGTTTTCAAAGTTATGCGTGCTTCTCTAGCAGTTTCAAGTTCCTTTGTTAAAACTATCTAAAGAGGCAGACACCGAGATTGAATAAAGCGCGTTTAAACATACATATGTAAAGTGAAGGCTACTAAAAATTCAGCTACTAGGTAACTTCTTCCGGGGTAAAATACAAATCCGAATTTATTAAGTTGCGTAAACCTTAGCTCAAGTTAAAACGATGAAAATGACAAATAAACACACAAATAATACGAGACAGAACAAACAGATAAACCATCGCCTTGATAAACAAAGATAAATTAACAATACTACTAATAATTTCCTCGGCATTTTTACCAAAACATTTTCGTTGGGTCCAACAACCTAAGGCAAGGAGCAACGCACTCAACGACAGACGTAACAGGGAAATACCTTTGAACAGCGCCATCTCTTATCCAGTAGAAGTACTAAAGGTCAAACACACGGGTTAATGAACTGAGTTTGAATTACAACCTATCAAAGATGATTGTATTACTATTTTTGGTAATGTAATGATTTGATGTGGTATTGGATCATTGGAAAAAATATGAGTATTAGCGTAGGTATGAATCATCGTTAACCTTTTGCATTTATCCTAATTTACTTTACTTGTACATAATATTCATCAACTGCCATCAAGGTACCTATTATAGTATAGTACCCAGCAACAATAAAAATCGATTCAATCGATAATTGTAATCCTCTACGAGCATGATTAACATATTTCATTGTATTTGAATCCGGTGATGGGTGTTTGTCGATAGATCTGTAGATATGTCAAAGATGCGTGGCGGATTTCAGCGTGGCGTCATAGTTAATAATATTTAGACTGTAAAACTATTCTTATTTCTTTCCCATAAATATCATAAATGGAAAAAGTGTAGGAAATAATTAAATTGTGAGACAACATTTTAACAAACCGGTTAAATATTTTGATGAATTTCATTTGTCAATTGCAAATAGAAACTAAAAATTCTATATGATCTAATACCTTTCTATAAATTAAATTCAAGGTTAAAATTGAGATTTGTTGCCGCAATGTAATACCTTACATATGCCACACACATACATATAATCTTGCTAACACACTAACACGTATAACCAATGTATCACTGAACTCCGAATGATCTAGAATTAGTTTATAACAATTTTACTATGTCGTAAATAACAGCTGCCGAAATTAAAGAATAGCGCCATCTATTGTCAAGGAGCGCTACCAAAGTTCAAACTGCCAAACTGAGTTGAATGACCCCTTGTGCGGGCTTATCTTCGTATTATGTACCTCTCATGACGCACGCTTGATTTATTTTTTCCATACAATACAAAACTCGTCAAGGAAAATGAGTATTTTTGTTGCAATCATCGTTATTCTGTTTGTTTTGCGTAAGTATTGTAAACATTGATGATTTTTTTTGCAAATGAATTGGAAATTCAAACGTGTTGTTGCGTTAATCAATTCCTTGTGGATAGCCCGGAAGGTTTAAGTAACTAAATTACACATTCACAGCTCTCCAGATTTTTTTAAGTATCAAATAATCAGAGGAGGATCTGGAGTAGGCAGACACTACAGACTATTACGCGCAATGTTGTCTTCACAATAATCACTTATTATACACTAAAAATATCGGAGTTTATTTATAGAAATTCGTTCGTGAATAAATATTAAGTAGGTATCCAATATTGGTAACGTATATTTATATAAATAACATTCATTGAATCAGTCGATCAGTATCGCACAAACTCATATACATATAAATATTAATAGGTATAAGTATAAAAACATAATTGTCTGATAAATTGCTATTGTATTGAAGGACCATAAAAAAATAATGTATAGAATAGCTAAGTGTTTAAAACATCATCACTTATGTATAAGTTAGTAATTAATCATTCACTATTGTCTACTAAAATGTATGAGCAACTGAGATCGCCAACATTAGGCAGATGAATGTACCATTGTTTTTGTTGTTTCTTCGGTCATTTAAACCGTCTCAAGAGGTCTTGGGTTCCATTCCTAGGTCGAGCAGTGTTATTGGGTTTTTTATAAAATTCTCAGTAGCAGCTCGGAGTTTGGATTCCTGCACGGTTGATGGGAATGGCTCGCCCCCTATTACATGGGACCTAAAACATACCGACGAAATGTTGGTGTGCATGTAAACCTCTGCGGTACCCTTCGGAGACTACAAGCGTTATGGTATGTATGTATTTAGGTATTAAAACGTATTATCATCGTTACAGCCTTTTAAAAAACAATATTAAGTTGATTTCACTCTCAACTTGATGCAGGTAAATCAGTATTATGAGAGGAGCCCCGTGCCCAGCAGTGGGACAATACAGTGGGACAATTGGTATGAAAACTGGAAAAAATCAAAGAAATATTACTGGATAGACTGGACACCGACCCTAAACTAGTTGGATACAAAATTATATATTTTGGGTGTCAAAAGTTTGGCCACCTCTGATAGATATAACCAGTTATTGATTATATAGACGTGTTTAGTCATGTATTATTAAAGTAACAAAAAAAAACACTTATGTCAATCGTGTGGGCGGGTCTGCGTTAGGCGACTAGTTAAGGAAGTGATTCTTCAATGAGACCATGAGTAAAAATATAACTACTTTGTCATCCTATATTCTCATGAATTGTGAAGGTTTGCAAAAGTATATAATATTTCATTACGCGTAAGTTTTAGAAGCGTGGGGAGGCCCCCGGAAAAGTGGACGGACGACTTGGTAAAGGTCGCTGGAATCCGCTGGATGCGGGCGGTGCAGGGCCTTGCGCTTGGGGGAGATCTATGTCCATCAGTGGATTTCTAACAGTTAATATAATGAAGCTTTAGCAGTTTTAAATTATAGTTTATTATAGCTTAAATGGTAGATATTAGATCTGTGTAGCGGCTAAGCTATCGGCTTATGTCCGACGGGTCATGATTTCGAATCCCATACACTATAAAATGTTGTATACCTACAGACATATGAGATTTTTGTCTACGATAGCAGAGGAAATCCCGGAACAAAATTAGAAAATGACAGGAAATAGTTTCCGATCTATTCCACAATCAAAGTTCTAGCAAATACACAAGCATGTAATGCTCTGCCAGCCCCGCTGAGCACCTGGCATGAAGCTATGCGTGATACAGGTGGCTAACAGGTGCAGTAGTACCGTTGGCAACTGACGTACCCAACCTCACCACTAGAATATAAAACGATAATTCCTTGGAGAGCTCTCTACGCTTTTTTCTATGCTGTCTTATAGAAAACAATGTGTTCAATCGAACACATTGTTTACTGTGAGGAATTTTAGAAAAACATTCATTGGTTGGATAATCATCTTTATAATTATGTAGTTTTTCATAAATTATTACAAATAAATTCAATTACAAAAACTTTTGGTACAAAATAGTAGTTTAAATATCTATCCCTGTACTTTGTCATAAATTATCTCAAATAAATTTAAGTACAAAATCTTTAAGTTATACAATGTTCGTTCTTATAATATTTTAGTTTAAGACGCCAGTGGATATTAATTTATCCATACAAATGGAAAAATAGGTGGTATATCAAAAAAAATTCAAACATATTTTACTTTTTTGGAAAAAAATCTTGTTTGTTGTATACAATTATGAATTGTCTTATTGATTTAGAGGTCGCAAGTGCTGAGGGTAAGGTCCTGGATTGGATTTCCAGGTTGACCAAAATTTTATGAGGATGTCTATGTAATTTTCAGTAGCAGCTCGGAATTTGAATTTGTGCCCGGTTAATGGCAATTGTCTCGCTTCCTATTAGATTATTGCTGCGTCCTGCGAACTATAGGATTAATACACCTCTGTCTGATCCTTCAGTAATACAGCCGTGATGGTTGTATCTTTGTTTTTTTTATTATATTTCTCTTTACAGATTTGAAAGACAGGGTTATTTTTTTTCTTGTCCAATATACTATATATTTCCGGACATTATTACACAGCGCCATCCAGTTCCGTGGTAAGCGACGAGGCTTGTATTACGGATGCTAGATGGTTGATATACTACATATATACTTTTTTAATATAAATACATACATATTATATACCTATAGATACATCCATGACTCGGATATAAATGATGATATTCATCACATAAACATTTGTCCCTACCAGGATTCGAACCCGGGACCCATAGCACAGCAGGTAGCGTTAACTACCGCTGAGCTAAACGGGTCGTCGAAATATCGGTAAAGCAGTTCGGAAAATACCTTTGTCAGTGTGAGTAATTAAGAAATTCTATTGAATTCAAATAAGCATTTTGTACTGAGCGCGACAGTTTCGATTAGTCACGTCGTTATTGCCAGGAATGGAAGTAAATAAAAAAACAATAAATTGCAATCGGTCAGCGTACGATTATCGAAGTTAACTGCATAGTTAACGATAAAAAAATATGATGACATAACGTGGATGGTCGGTCGGTGACCTAGGATGTTACGCAGAACGCACAGCGCCATCTAGTAACGAGTGTCTTAACAAAGATTTAATTAGTAAACAATATTACGGTAATGTATATAAAATAAAATGACTTCATATTTTTTATACTGTAATTAAAACTATCTTAATTATCGTTGAGGAAATTCTAAAATATATTACAAACTAAATAGTCGACAGTGCCACTACTCCACAATAGATGGCATTACCATCGCTTGCTTAAAACTTCGTGTTCACGCTACCGAGACAGCACCCAACAAAGTTGGTCGTACTGCATTATTTGCGTAAAATATTAATAAATACGGATTATAACAAGTTGTTATGCGTTTGCTATTACGCGTTATGAAATTGAATTCAAGTTAGTTACCTAATACCGGCCGCTCGCTTTACGTATGGTATCGTAACATTCCCCCTATTGCTTAATCTCGACAATTCTCAAGGTTAGCCTTTAGACTTGAATACTAAAAGGGTCCTTTGAGATAAAAAGGTCCATTATAAGATGACGTCACGAGCCGGGAACCGTATTCAAACGGAGGGCTTTTATTCATTGTTTAAGCAAATCATTTTAGCGTGCAAAAAGCTTACATCAAAAGAAAAAAATATATGTACCTACTTGAAACCAGAACTTACGTTTTAAGTCTCTACTCGTAATTTTGGACAGTTACTAAAAGTTACTAAAAAAGTGGAAAAAATAATATTGCAAGAAAGCTTGGGGTGTTTTAATTACACCTGGTAACATTTGATAACTACAAATACACAACACTAATTGACAAGTATAAAGCCTGCTTTCAAAAACACACTAACACATACTCAGGGACCACAGCGCCGTTACGGAAATAATAGGTCTTTACCTATGAAATTGCCGTTCTGCAGTACTGGCCATTTCAAATCAAAATATTTTTTGTTTGGCTAAGAATTCTAATTTCAAATTAATTTTATTTTAAAAACATGGAATTCTTTTTCCAAAAGTAGTCATTTGTTTATTGATTAGTGTTACATTTTGATCGCATTTCAATCTTTTTCGTCATCATGGATACGTTAAAAATTCGAGTAATTATGGAATATGAGTACCGTCGTGGCAGCAACGCGGCACAAGCGGCACGCAACATCAACGACGTTTACGGAGCTAACACTACAAACCAACGCACCACCTGTTATTGGTTTGCTCGCTTCCGTTCTGGGAATTTCGACCTGAAAAATGAACCTCGCGGTCGTCCGAAGACTTTGGTCGACAATGACGAATTAAAGGCGATTTTGGAAGCTGATGATACACAATCGACGGCAGAATTAGTAGCAGCTTTCGACGTTAGCGTCAAAACAATATTGGTCCATTTGCGTCAAATTGGCAAGGTAAAAAAGCTTGACAAATTGGTGCCCCACGAACTCAATTATCGCCAGCGCGAAGTACGCTTCGAAACGTGCCTTGCACTGCTCGACAGACACACAAATGAAGGAATTTTGAACCGCATTGTTACCTGCGTTGAAAAATGGATCCTGTTTGATAACCGCAAGCGCTCAGCAAGTTGGTTGGATCCTGGTTCAGCACCTAAACAATGCCCTAAACGAAAGCTTACCCCTAGAAAAGTAATGGTCACTGTTTGGTGGTCTAGCGCCGGTGTTATTCATCACAGCTTCTTACCAAACGGGGTGAGCATTACTGCAGATGTGTACTGTGAAGAACTGAACACAATGATGGAGAAGCTGGCACATCTCCGACCAGTATTGGTCAATCGCTCGTCTCCGCTGCTCCTGCACGATAACGCGCGACCTCATACTGCACAGTAGACGGTCTCCAAGTTGTAAGAACTGGGGTTGGAAGTTCTCCGTCATCCGCCCTACTCACCAGACCTTGCGCCTACAGACTACAACTTTTTCCAGAATTTGGATAACTTCTTGGCGGGAAAAAAATTCAATATCCAAGAGGCATTACAAAATGCCTTTGAAGAATTTGTTGCCTCCCGTCCAGCTGATTTCTTTAAGAAGGGCATCAATAAACTGCCACTGCGTTGGCAAAGATGCATTGATTACATGGGTGATTACTTCGATTAATACAAATAAAAAATACTTGAAAAAAAAATCGTTTAAATTTTTTCATACAAAACGGCAATTTCATAGGTAAAGACCTAATATTTTAAATTACCTTAATAGATATTTAGTATTCAATCGTGACTAAAAAAGCTTGTAAATATTATTTTTGTCGATTAAGACAAATTAATATTTAACTGAAATTAAATATTGATTTCTTTACGTAAAAAAAACTTATGAATATTTAAGTGAGCAATCAATAAATAGTGAATTTCGCCAAAATTGCATGTCCGGTTGCGATTTTAAATTATTCAAAGTTTATTTACAATTCTGCACAATTCTATCTGTAAGTTTACTTTTTAGTAAGTAAGTTAAATAAGGTACATAGATAAATAAAATCTTGGACTAGTATTCTAAAGGAACTTTTGATTGAAGAAAGACCCCTATAAAATGCTTGTGATTCACTCTTTTGAATAAACCTATAGATACAAGGATTTTCAAACTATTGTGCTTAGTGTATGTACTAAGGAATTTGCGCGTGAATATACTTAATTCAAAATAAATTAATTCATGAAAGCAACACACATAACATTTGGACAGAGTGGCGGTGAGTGTTACGCAACCAGACTAATCTAGAAATGACTAGCCGGTAATTGTATATTTTGTATGCCGTGTACGACATCTAAGCGTTGAATCGTTAATGTTGTATGTGCAAAAATTCTAGTGAAATCATCTTTTGGGATTGCATTTATGATTGTCAAGAGGTTTTGTGGATAACCATATAAGATACTAGCTGACCCAGCAAACGTTGTTTTGCCACATTATAGGGGTTGGTGGACTACCCCTAACTTTTAGGGGGATGAAAAATAGATGTTGGCCGATTCTCATAGATACCGGATAAGCACAAAAAATTTCATCAAAATCGGTCAAGCCGTTTCGGAGGAGTATGGCAACGAAAACTGTGACACGAGAATTTTATATATTAGATGTAAATGTGGTGGTATCCAGTAAACGGTAAACATAAAAAATGACAGCTTAATTTATGTTTTGTTATAGACCGTAAATAACTTTTGTATTAATTGGGATATCTAATTATTTGTGCCTTTTTTCTTACTCTCATAAATTGTGAATAAAGCACTCGTCAAATGAATGAAACATAACAAATGTTTTACTTCATTTTTTCAACAAATTGCGATTGCCACTTCGTCTAACGTCGCGACGTCCTTGCTTGACTCACTTATTCAGTTTTCGAACGATGAACTGGGGCAGAAGTTCAACTTTGACCTCGAATCCGATTGAACCTGAGACCCAAGGTCGTAGAGGTCAGATTAGGGCCGTTCGAGAGCTAGCCCAAAACGTGTCAGGCTGTGACCTGCGGTTGACCTAGATTATGTTACAAGTTTGAGGTCAAATTGCACCGTTTGTGATTTTTGACCATCGCTGTTGTTGCTGAAACAAAAACATTTCATTTTGATCGCAAGAGCGATCAAAATTAAATGTTTTTTTTTTACAAAAACCACCATTGCTATTGAATTTTGTTGTATTCAAACAGGTGAGATGGATTAAAATATGGAACCAAAGTGATATAATAATTATGGAGCAAAAGTGAGGTATCAAAGACGTCTCAGAGAGAGAAAGACCAAGTAATTTGACTTAGGATTGACAACATATTATTCCACTAACCTCAGCTTTACTTTACGTACGGTACGCTGTTTTTGCCAATCCGTTTTAAAAAAACAAAGAGTAGCATTATTTACTACTAATAAATAACGCTACATAATGTACAAAATTAACCCATTTCTCTAAATTACCAGCGCACAGTTACAAGCCCAGTTAGTCTTGAAACTACAATACATTACTGCTGTGCGTGACTTAAAGCGTTTCTCATAAGAACGTCATACGGTTACCGTTTACTTCTGTAAACTAGAATATTATCCCGTTCTCCAAGTCCCTGTTAAAAGAATACATCATACATTTGCAGAATAATACACTTTAATTTCACATAATACTCGCAATTCTTACAACCCCCTTTTAAATCCGGTTTCTTTCATATAGACCACATAATTGCAAGCCACCTTCCAATGTTCGACTCACCACGTGGCCTGAAAATAGGTCATCCATTATCTTTTGACAATTTAGCTATCTCCGTCCCTCTCTTATCATTGTTTGACAATGGGTGTGAAGGAGAGGGCTGTACTTTAAGTGCTCCCCTCGAAACCTGATAGTGTGGGTTCTAGAAGTTACGGAGTGAACTTTTGTTACTTGAAAGAGTGTCAAGATGTATCCTGGCTTGTCACACTTTTTGTGTTGACGCCAGGAAGTGGCGTGTCACCGCTGATAGGAAGTTAGTTAACCATATTTTGTGATAGTTTTACGCTTTGTCTAATATTAATATCATACTTACTCACTAGTAGTATTACTTAAGGTAGATATTATAAAATACACAAGAGGAATAAGTAATCAATAATTGAATTTTATGAGTCAAATGCATTAGAATGCAGTTGGTGTAAATGACGATAAAGCATAAAAAACGGAGAAGAAATCATTATTAACAACGAAATTTGTTTATAAAAACCTGTACGAATATTGAACACCTTCTTTTTCCCCCCTTTATGGTGGTAATATAATATCTGCCAATCTAGACATGCAAAGCTAACATGGTAGAACCTCTTGTTCCTAAAGGAGGTCCAAGCATAGCACCAGCCGATAACAAAATACTTCTAACACTACTACTAGTAATTAAGCTTTTTTTTATTTGTATTTTTTCCAGAATCGTTTGTAAATTAAAAGGCTCACTTGATTTTCACATTAAACGAGTCGATAATCGACGTGTGCTATTGCACTAAAATTAGGAATAGCTTTTTGTGTATTGTAAAAAGAAGGAAGTTTTGTTTATTTTTATGTATTTAGTGGCCTAAAATCATCTTCGCATTATTTCATAGGTTGGGGCACATCGGTTGAATAGTTTCAAAGTTTACAACGGACATAGGCAGAAACGTTTTTTTGTGTTTTATATATTAATAAAGAAGACATATTTGTACAGCTCAATTTTGTTACTAACGGAAATGTATTTAGACTGAAACTTGGCCACACATTTATCTTTTACGTCGAAACCAAGATAGACGTTATCGATATTGTATGCAAACAATCGTCATTCTGCGGTCTCTACTCTATGGAAACTACAATTGTACGTAATTGCAATTAGAGTGATAGGTAACGTTACATTATTATTTGTTCTTATCGATAAAATAATATATTAATGAAATGAAATTATGTGCGTATTCGCAAACATCATGGGGAAACTTGCATGCCTGAGACATTTTCTCCATAGCGTGTGAAGTCTGCGAACCTGCACTAGGCTAGGGTGGTACAGAATGATGTTATGTCATGGAAGAAAGGATATAACATATTTTCACACTAATTTTGTAAGTTACTTGTCTTTAGCTTCAATAATACTTTTAGATACCTTTATCATTAGCTTATACACGTAGTTATTTAGATCCAGAGGATTCAAACTCAAACTCAAATGATTTATTTCAATTAGACCAATATTCCAGGTAGCAGCATACTTTTATCTCTGGCTATGGGTACCTACACATCCACCACCATACATATATACCTATAGTCCAATAATTGAATTAATAATATTGAATGAAAAAAACTTGCACTAAACAACAATTTATAAACGAGCCCACTGCATCGTCATGCAGTAATCTCAATACTAAAAATAAAACAAATGTTTATGTTTTTGATGCCTATTACGCCAACGAGGTAATTTTATGTGAATACTATTGTTGCTTAGTAATTGTTATAACTAGCATGAACTTAGTCTAAAGCTTTCAGACCTAATTACTGTCCCACTGCTGGGCATGTGCCTCCTCTGAGCGATTAGGCTGTAGTCCACCACGCTAGCCTATCCCGAATTGGCAGACTTTACTTTAAGCCATCGGGAAAAAGTCTCTCAGACACGCAGGTTTCCTTCAACGTTTGTGGATATAATATAAACGCATTTGTCTTCGAAAAGTCAATATTCCGTGCCTTGGTACCGAACGCAAGACCTTTGGTTTTGTTGTTATTTAATCAAACAAAAAAACCCAGTCAACGTTCGCCCGTCTCTGTGCAGTCAAACATAAATAATTCGTAAAAAAAATTTATACAGATAGTTAAATATTAATTACGTCTGCTTAATTTGTCTATTAACACATTGTTAAGTAACCGTTCAATTAATTACATAACGCTGTATTCATAAAAAATAATTAACGACACTTTGTTATTAGGAAGTTATGAAGATGTCTAATTTTTTTTAAACAGCAACATCACATAACAAAGCTTATTATTAAATTATTAAAGTTACCGTGACCAATTTAAAAACTTTATGGCCAGCCAAAACAGTTAGCGATTGTAAAATTTCACATGCAAAACTCACTTAGCGCTCCTAATTGCGTAATTATAACTTAATTATATTGTTTATAAAAGAAATAGTTACGTAAAAAAAACTTTCTAACAACAAAATAAAATATTGTTGCCGCCAAAACCGTGTTGTGTCAACGCGAGAGAAAAGTCAAACCTGTGACGTCATTCCATTATGCCTATTTTATTCACTGTCACACTCCACACGCCACAGATAACACATACACTGCACAATAATAATAAAAAAGTTGGAATTTTCGCGTTCAGAATTATTTCGTGTACGCGCCGAATTCGTAAAGACCCGCTCACACCGAGATGTTGCAAGCGGGCCATCGGGGGAGCAACTAGGAAATGAATACAAGCTACAGCACACCGCGCCGCGCCTGCCACACATAACCTCTTTACACGCACAAGTGTGTGTGGAGTGCATACGTTTTGACAGCATGTGGACTTTATTTATAGGCCTATCGCGTCATATACCATTTGAAAATAATACAACACCATAAGAACCCCATATTAATTATAATTACCAGCTTTTCTGTACAACGGAGATACTAATTAGACTCTAATAAGACGCGGTACGGATAATTTCAAACCTACAATTAAAATATTTTTATCAAAGTTTTAGATCTAAAATGACAGATTAAAAATCTAAGACATAGCGGTTTAGGAGAAAAATGTTTCGCGGTTAAATCACAACAACCGTTATTACATAACAGTCGGCTAGAGGGAGACGGCGCTAGTTTTTGTACACGCTAAAAAAAGACAGAGCATCGATGTTGTGTAACTCAACACAGGGAAAGCTCACACGTACTTTCTTTATACATGACAAACACTTGTGCGTTGCTGTTGGTATATACGTGTGCAAGTGTGTGCGCGTCTTTACATTTTTGAATTTCGAACGAAAGAGCGTAAGTGCTGAGATGGATTTTTCAAAATGGAGTCTTCTTTTAGGAGTTTGGAGTGCAATATTGTGCGTTGGGGAGAGGAACTTTAAGGTTGAATTTTGTGTTGGTCAGGGTGTGCATGGCAGCTTTTTGAACGGGTTCAATGACACACGGTTTGGCACGTTCCTTAGGCCCACCGATTTTTTTCAAACGTACTGCGGAGTAGTTAGGAACCGCCACAAAAGACGTGATATTTCCACAGAACTGAAAACTAGGGCATGCGTAGTTGGTGTTATGGCTTTTTTAATCGATTTTCCTCGAAATACGAGGATACAGATTTTTAACACAAGGAATTTACAGCTTATGATTCGCTGCTAACGAGAATTGACCCAAAATGAGGACACGCGCGATAGGCAATAAATCATCCACAATAAAGTATGGCTACCCGATGCTAGATGGCGTTGTTATAAATATTGTAATGCGATAAGAAATTACATATCTATTGCTTTTTTTCTAATTGACTACAAATTTTAAAGCGTTAAATAATTAAATTATTTTATTATAATAAATTTCTATATCAAATATTTCGGGCTTATATTATTAGGTAAAGTGTCGTCTGTATATTCGTCAGTATACATTTAGAAACCTAAGCTAATTAATTAGTCAACTGAATACACTATAATACTGCCGCTTCGTCAAAAAAAAAATAGAAATCGATACCAAGTTTATTTATATAAACCATAAGAACACACCTTTACAAAACAATTAAAATAAGTCATTAATAATTACGAAATCCTAAAAATAAATGAATCTTTGTCTCAAAATAGATGCTTTACTGTAAAATTGCTATTGCATCACAGCAAAGGAAGTGAAATAACAGTCATAATATTTATATAGCTGTCTCTTTCCGGCTATATGGCGTCATCTTTGTCGCACGCAAAGAGTTCCTCGTTTGAGAAGCGGAACTGCGCTGCGTATAGCTGTCTCGCTCACGCAACAACGAAGTCGTATATAGCCAATATGCTCGTGCAAGGCAACGGAGTGCATTGACCTGTCCTTGTTGCGCATGTGTGCAGCCTTGCTTTACAGTTATACGTTGTTTGTATGTATTGACGTGCATCGTAAGGATCGTTACACACTGCATCATATTTTATGTTGTAAATTATTTAAATTTTACGTACTTATGTAAACTGTTAGTTGAGTTATAGTTTTTATACAAACCACGATAATTGTTGTTGAATGATTCCATTTTTTCTTGAGTGTAGGATAACTTACCTGGAAGAAAAAAAAATAGTAAAACATTCAATCAAAATATTTTATAGGAATACTGATTTACACATGTGAAATTTGTGGTCGATGGTTAAAATTAATAAATTTAATTTATCAATAAAAAATACTATTTATAACTTAATATTATGTTATTTGCATCACAAAAACGTAACATTATAAAAACTATGTTGTTATCCATCGACATTAAAACAACAATTATACACCACACAGAAATAAGTACGGAACCGGGATTAAATACTGAAGCGGGCCGAGGAAAACCTACAAACATCCTAACGGCCGCGGCGTATAAAAAAAAAGTTGCGTCAGTCCATAAAAAATGTCTGCCAGGCGTCAACGTTGGTATTACATCACTGCGGCGCGCGCCTGTGTGCGTGGCGCTCACACGCGCGCCTGTGCACACGTGGACTCTTCACGTGGGGCGCGCATGTGTGGGTGCGGCCTAATCTTTACTGGAATGCGGGTTTCATACGAATATTTTTTTTTTGTAAAAGCACTGAAAAGGGAAATTCTTTGACTCGCCTCGCCACCCTTTTTACTTTCAGATTTGTTTTTTTTTACTTCTTCTATGCTTAATGAAATGGATTGATGCGGATTTTGCTTTGAACTGAAAGACCCTTTCAATTAAAGTTACGCAAATATACGGCTTAATTATAATGAGTTATTTTCTGAAATATTCGTAAATTTTAATTTTATTAACCCGCTACTGGACTGTCATGGCGAATGAAACGATTAAAGACTGACTATGAGAACATACATATATTATATGTATAGTATCTACGTACAGGGTAGGCAGCAGTCGTATATTCGGCCGTTTCGAAAAAAATATTATTTTTCAGAAGTAAGCATTTTAATATATTTATTTTATGAGAAAATAAACAAACATTAGTTAGTTTATAAGACTTGCACATAATCTATATAACCTTTTAATAATTTATCAAAAACTCGGAATCAAGTAGGTACTAGGATCTCATAACTACACTGATACATTTTAGACAGTGCTGAGAAAACACACGATCGTGTCCAAAAAGGTTTTAAGCTTCAAATGCGATAAAGGAGGTTAAAAGTTCACTAAATATATTGACATTAAAGTAATTAGTACGAGGAAAATACAATTTCCCTTTGAAATAGTCTGCAGATAGTGTAAGGTATGATCGGAACTAGTATGTCTTTATACTAACTGACTTATGGAGTTCAGTTATGTAACTTGTGACTCATCGACGGGCCGAAACCAAATACTTGAACTTAGACTTAAGTTACAGGTTACATACAAAGGGATGTTTCGATAAATTGTGTAGAACGTAATATTATAATATTTAACTAATTTATTATAAGTATAATTAGCCTACATGATCAGAAAAAACTAATTGAAAAGGATTTTTTGACATCACTGGAGTTGCAAATATTCATAAGCTATGGTGACTGCTAACCATTAGACGGGCTGTCAGCTTGTTTGTCAGTTGTATAAAAAACCATCTAAGGAACTAGATAGAATTATAACCGACCTTTTTTTAACTCAAGACATATTTATCTAGGCCTTGACGAATATATTTTTTCAAAATCCTATCTTAAAATAGAATATGAAGATAATAGAAATGACTAATTTCCGTAGGGAACTCTTAAACCAAATTTTATTCAGAGACAATGCATACAAACCAATAGTTTTATTTTAGTTTCACTTTCAGGTAAACCGTTCAAGCTTATTGATATATTTGTCTAATAAGGTGATATTGTGGTTATATTGTATAATGACTGTAGATAACATCCCTATTGGCGTGCCATTGCCAGGTACAAATTTCATAAATCCTGTAAAACAAATCTACAAAAGCTTAGCACTTTTTTCACTTACAACAACAGAATAAATCAAAGAGCATCGAGAGAGACAAGTCGTAAATAAAGCCCTTATAATTTGCTTCAGGTTAGAACTATTTTGCATTCAAGACAGGGAAAAAGATAAGTAGGTTGAATAGGTACATCTCACAGCGTCTTCGTGGAAGCGGAAAATGGATGTTAGATCCGTGAAGGCGATGGAAGCACTGACCGACCCTGGAATAAAATCTAGGCAATAGAAAACTGTATTCTCCATACATACATACATATATGCCATCGCGTCTGTCCTCCCAAAAGGGTTAGGCAGAGGTGTACTAATGTAAAACCAAAATTCACCGGTGTATTTCAGGTTCCATGTAATAGGGAGCGAGCCTATTGCGATCAACCAGGCGCGAAACCAAACTCCGAGCTGTTTATGAGAATTTCATAGAAAACTCCAATAACACTGCTCGACCTGGGAATCGAATTTATGTATGTATATTCTCCATGTCTATTGAAAGTTAGCAAGAGACAGTGTAAAATTAGAACGCTAGGATATTTGTTGTATAGTAAGGAGATTTTCTGTGCTCTTTTCTTACTTCGTTTCGGAGAGAATTACAGTTTTTCCTAAATATTCTTCTGCTAGACAGTAGTGTGTTATCATTATTGTATTCAAATTTGAAAGCCAGTGATATTACTGGAGAAATGAATGAACAACTCCTGGCGTTGCTACAGTATATAGGATACAATTGCCGTTTACCATTCGTTACAACTTAAAAATAATTTTGATTTTAAGAAAAACAGGGTCATGATTGACTACCACTTAAGGTAGGTACGAGGTAAAACGACAAACATATATCCTCCGTCCATTCTACCAAGATATTTTTCTATAAAATCGTGTTTTATCAACACATAATAACACACATCAAGCAACAATAATAATGATTATGCACGAAGAAAAATAATTTACATAACATCGAGAACCGCAAACACTTTGAGTCACAAAAAATACTCAGGAAACCCGTTGCGAAAACCTGACCTACAACAATATACTAATACATACATATTGTATGTATGTATGTATGGCTGTTACGTGGGAACTACTAGCTACAATGATAATAATGTTTTAGGGCATTTACAAACGATAAACTTTGCACTAGAGTGAAGAGAGATATAAGACAATTGACAAACGATTTTATTCAAACTACGAATACATTTTGTAGTAATTATAGCTTCTGAGTAACAACTAACCTAGGTTTGTCTAAGCCTTGTTTTTTTGTAGTTTGTGTTTAATCTGAAGAGCTGTGGCAGCTTAGTGGTATGTACCCGTAAATTTAAAGATCTCGAGTTCGATTCTAAGGCTCGCACCGTTAAGTTACATGCTTAATGCACAGGAGAGCATAGTGGAAACGCCGTTTGTAGGATTTCTTGTCGGCATATGAAGTCCGGCAACCCGCAGTAGATTAGCGTGTACTATAGCCTAATCCTATTCAACTGAGACCTGTGCCCAGCAGTGGGACAGATAATGTGTTGTGATGATAACGTGGCATTATAATATTGTACTCATAGTATCAAATATTTCCATGAATATGTATGTACGCATAAATTTATCCATAATTTTAATTCCATCAACATTCTTCAATGCTAATATGACAGGTTCATCCTGTAAACATTATTCTAATTACACAACTCCTCAATTAAATTTGACAGATACATTAATCGTTTGCAAATAGCCTAATAGATATATCTATTGCAGACACGTATATTTATAAATTATTGTATCTTCTACGTCTTGTAGGCATGAGTCAGTATACCTTAGAATAGCAGCCTATTAAACTAATATAAAAATGTTATCTGTGTATTGAAATAAATACAATAAACGAAGAAAACACCGATCTTCAAGCAAAAACTGCTGAAGAAATTTCGATATAATTGAAATAATTCATAAAAGGATTATCCCGATGTTACGGATACTTTACAGCATCCATGGTCACGGGCAGACTGAGGTGTTGGTTGTCTTGATATTACTTACAGCTACTTTTTTTTTATTAATTATTGACATTAAAGTTTAATTGTTTATTTTAAAGTCTAAGTTTTACTTCGCTGCAATACCGATGTGCTGAAGAAATCATCACATAATTCAATGACATTTAACAGAGTTAGGCGGACGGTGTCAGAGACAAAAACTAGTATTATCATAATTACAACTCAACAATTTCGTGATGCGAAATGCACACTACAATTTTTATGGATAAAATAATAATGCACAAAGTGGCCGTGACATGTTTTTAGTGTCCAATTATGGGCTAAACATCTAATTGTACTTTGTATGAACGTTTTTTTATGATATATCTTGAATTTAAACGATAATGCAGACATTTCTAAAGTTTACGTGCTGAATTGAAATTGCTTTGAAAGAAGAAATGGTGAATGGTATAAAGGTATATACACGAAATGCTATAGCAAAGTTAAGTTAGGTCGATCTGTTTTAGTCTAATTTGGAACTAATATATTTTTTAACTGGATTGATTTCTTGAAATGTACTTTATATACATACTGTAAAGGATCCGAAACGTTTAGATTATAGTAATATCAATACACCGCGATAAAATCCATACAAAATAGTATTGTGTCAATTATTTTAAAGTTTATTTTAGGAATTCTCAGTAATGTCGTTGCTTGTTTGTTATATACACAGCATGGGCACAACTCAAAACCAGTTCATGATCTAACATTTTGAATTATTCTACAGCAAATGATCGAAGTCTGCTTTGCATATTAAAGAGTGGATATTGATTCGAATCGAATGTTATTTTATGGGAATTCGATTCAACTATAAATTGTAAGAAAGCTTCTGGGTTTAATCTTTATAAGATATTATTGATAAGATATTTATTATTGTTACATAGCGGCATTTAGTTCCGAGCTAAGTAACGAGGATTGTGTTAAAGACAGTAGATGGTTGATAAACTATATCGATTTTTATTTTGGAAATAAAAACATCCATGTTTGTGTGTTCAGCATGAATATTTAACACAAACATTTGCCTCTACCGGGATTAAAAAACCATGGAAGGCTACCTTAATTCCGCTGTGCTAATGTATCTTTAATAAAATTAATTAAAAAAAAGATTTATTCAAACCAAATTCTAAGTGAAAGGGTAAAAGCATTTATAAATATATAATAGGCATAAATTATTACTCCACAATCCGAATCCACTGGATGCGGGCGGCAAATACCCGGTCGTCGTGGCCTTGGGAGAGACCTATGTCCAGCAGTGGACGTCTAACGGTTGAAGTGATGACGATGATGATTACTTAGGGACTACGACTGCAAACAATGGCGACATGATGAAATTAAAAAGTAACAACTGGAACAAAGATTGCTAACAGAAAAGCAATAAATACACGTATTATAGTACAGTTCTATCAAATTTACATACCGACACTCGACGTTTTGCAACAAAATACTTTTCAAATTGAAACCAATTTAGTTGCGATTGCATAAAATAACTAAATTGATTCTATTAGGTTTCTTTTTGCTATTGACTAATAATAATTAATTATACGCTTTAAGGACGTTTGATAAGAGACACCTTTTAGATATTTACATTATATATTAACACATACATATGTTTGACTTAACCTGATTGGCGCAGTGGCTGGGCGATCGGCTTGTGCGGTTGCGGGTTTGATCCCCCACGCAAATATTTGTATGATCTACTCAATTACTCAATTCTTTATTGCAGGCAGTTGTTTCGGGTATGGGGGTTTGTGTATGTGAAAATTTGTGTTTGTAAACGGAACCACGAATGAGGAGAAAATCCTAGTGTGGGGACCGTAGATCCTACGTTTTAAAAAAGAGTAATATGATGTATATAGATGATAATATGTGGATCTTCAGAGGTTGTGAACACTTTAAGGAGGATATCGAGACTCCAACGAGAGAGAATGAAAGAATGTTGTCAGTCAGTATCTTTCCAATATTACCCTCATGCAATCCATGAGGAAGGAGGGTAAAAACTCTCATATCTTCCCGCAATTCCAAACAATGGAAAAGCATGATTAGTTTGCATCCCGCCGGGGTTGTGGTGCATACTTTTGCGAATCCCATGGCCCCGGCCATAGGGTTGGTGGCGTTGACGGGTGCGGTTTTTTAGTCGGTAAACGCTTAGGCGAAGTCCGACACACCCCATCGCCTCCCCAGGCGATGGGACAGTCCGTAAAGGATTTTTCCGCACTTAAAAAAATGGGATCGGGTTTTTGAAGATGATGCTGATGATGATTTGATCATAGTAGATGATATAGGCCATAAGATGTACTCGTAACCGGCGCGCCTGCGTGACAAGATGTATGAATGTGGACGAGGCAAAAGTGGTGTGCAGGGATCGTAGCGCGTGGCATTCTGTCCTTTCTGCCTAACCCAATGGAAAAAGGCGTGAGTGTATGTATGTATGTATGATGTAGTTCTGTGGGAAGACTAAATGATAGGATCTAGGGTTTTAATTAATTTTAAATACATAGTTGTTTACAGTAAAGTTTACTTGTGTTTAGTAGGTAATAATGGCTTGCTGTTGTACGGTAATTTTAATAAATAAGAGTGAATAATTGTTCGCAGATACGGAAGATTTAATTGCAATAGGAAATTGAGTATTTACCAGTTTTAATACCGCAGTTTAGAAAATCTATAAAATCAAAAAATCTAAAATATCATTTCTTCAAAGTAGGCCAAATTTAATTGGCTCTTTTTGAACGTCGACAATAAAGACAGCCCCCAAAAACGCCCGCCCTTCACCGCTTCCTAGTGTTTTTGCTGGGAAGAAGAAGCGGCGCAACAAACTCCCCAGCTACACAGTTCTGTCTGTTAATTAATTTGATTATAACTGTATCTATTATCATTCCGTTAGGTGGGAAAATATTAATAACATAATGAAGACATTATAATAAAGAATTAAGGATGATAAAGAAATTATTTAGGGATTGTTTTTCACCAGAATAATTTCTCATAAGCTCTTTATTGTGATTTATAGATCATATTTTTTAATCTATTTACATATATGAAATGAATCTAAAGCATAACATAGATATGGTATTCTGGAAAACCCATATACTAATGTATTGCGCTATTTTCCTTGAAAGAGTAAGCAGAATGAGTACTATTACAAAGTGCGTACTCCGTGAGGTCATGTACGGTAATAATGTAAATTAGAGAACGCAGTTGCGCGTGCGCAGTAGGTTGTTGCTAAGACATTATTCGAGAACCCTTTATACACATAACATCACGACTATGCGGCTGGCAGTTGTATATTTGCTGTATACTTAAAGTTTGTCAATTAATTTATAATTTAATAAGGAATTAAAGATGACAGACAGTCGTCTAGTTTGGGGGTCAAAATCACAATAACTTAAGGATTAGACTTTTACTGTTATTATTTTCTAAACTAAGTTAAGTTAAAATTTAAGTTAAGGACTCGCGCACGAAGGTGCCGTACCATTGATTAGGCAAACAACAAAAGGTACTTACTCAAATTTCATATTATTTTTAGTATTTGTTGTTATAGCGGCAACAGAAATACGTAATTTATGAAAATTTCAACTTTTTAGCTGTTGCGGTTTTTGAGATACAGTCTGGTATCAGACAGACGGACGGACAGACAGCGAAGTCTGTACTAATAGGGTCCCGTTTTTAACCTTTGGATACGGAACCCTAAAAAAGGACTGAACAAACAATTTTAAAATTAATGAATTGGGCAAATGTATGATATAAAACTATATTGCATCCAATTGGCAACCGAATCTCAAGAGAAATTAGTTTCTTTTTTAATTGAATGGTCTTGTTATTGAAACTGGTGATATCTAAGTATCTAAGGCATGGGACTGGCAAGTGAGTGGTCGGGACTTTGAACCCCATTCATTACAATATCGACTAAACAAAATGCAGTTACCAATGTAACATGATAATTGTAAAAAGATCTTTGTTTCTTGTGTATGTCACATTTTTGTGAACCATTCAGTCGACAAAAACATTAACATGAACATACACAACATCACGCCTGTTGTTCCCGAAGGGTTAGGCAGAAGTGTACTTATTTACAACCATATACCACCTGTACATTTTAGCTCCCATGTAATAGGGGGCGAGCCTATTGCCATCAACCGGACACGAATCTAAACTCCGAGTTGCTACTGACAATTTCATACAATAAAAATCCAATAACAATTTGCTCGACTTGAGAATCGAACTTAAGACCTCTTGCTCAGTAGTCGTACTTACGACCACTAGACCAGAGATCCAGTTAATAGCAACCAAAAAATGGTTAAAAACATTTATCCACTTTAAATCTATCTCTATATGCTACAAAATTATAATAGACAATTTTATCTGTAACCCACACAATAACTACAAAAACAATATAAAGAAATAACTCAGCAGCAATTCCCCAACAAAATAACGCGTTATGTTCCAACAACGCGTTATTTTCCAACGAAATAGCGTGTTATTTTATCTAGAAAAAAACAACACAACATCGTTTTTACCTCGACAAGCACATAAAACAGTCATGTAACAGACCTTGAGCCGCAGGTTACGTGTAACCCACCAAACTAGTGTTTGTGCTGATGATTACCTATTCCGTTCGGGTACACATTCAAGTCTGCGATACCTAGGTACTATAGGCTAGCTGTCTGCATAATTTAAGTGCTTATACAGGCTTATTACTTAAAATTGGTCAATGCCGTATGTTCTAGTACTTTATAGGCACATAAATAATTGGTTATTCGTTCGTTAAGTTATTTTTTTTGTGTTTTATGAAGGGTTTTGTTTGTATTTAGATTTTATTTTGGTAAAATAACGTTTTAAATTTTTAATCGATTGTTTTAAAGTAAATCGATCGAATTGATGCCATTCAAATTCGTATTTACCTGAATCCTTTAGAAAAAGTAGAAAAAAAATGTGTACGTTCTTTAGGAACATAATGAATATTTCATAACAAAACACGTTATTAACTGCACTAAATAAGATTAACAATAAAAAGGTTACGAGTTACAACACTGTGCAATGCGAAAATTCGCATAGTGTGTCAACACAAAAAGTTTTTTGCCCACAGTGTAATCACGAGACGATGAGTAGTGCGACGCTCACGGACTCACGGTTCCTAACCTATCTGTGTGTGTGTGCATCCGTGTGACCCACTTACGAACGCGTTCGGCGCACTTCGGCCATTTCCGTCGCCCGAACATATGTCCGCGGCGCGCCATCTTTACTTATTGACTGCACGAGACCAATTTAAAATGACCTGCTGCTTTTTATGACAGTCGTTACGGTAACAGGTCAATGGACGTTGGACGTTTGTAACGATGCGTGTTACGTAAAAAAACTAAAAAAATGTTTACATGATGCTTGTTTTCGCGTTGTTATCGGGCGATTTTGTCATCGTAAAGATAGTAGCGATTTACTTCCTAACGTGTGTTTTGAGTTGGTTACTTTGTAAGCACTATGACTAGAGCTAGATCTGACTAACATGACCTAGCCAACCTAATGGACTTAGGCACGTTATATTAAGACAATGTTTCATATCTTTTGTTGCAATAATGTTTGAATAATTAGGACTATACAAATGAACGCCTGCTAATAAATAATATAATCATTATGTAAAATTAAATAATACGCTGTGTCCAATTTTATGCGAAAATAAAAAGCTTGCATAACATAAATATCGATATAAAAGTTGTTAAACGATTAACAATCGGTATCGTAATATCGCATAACAGAAAGCTCGCGTGTGCATATCCGAACGTAACTTCCGCGTTCGAAATTTGATTTTTTCCCCACTCACACATAGAAACAACTTTCACCTATTCGAAAGTGGACTTGTGACGTATGCGTTGCTATTTTCGTTTCGGATAGCCGTTCCCAAGAAAGCTTTTAAAAATAACCGCTACAAAAACTGTTATAAGTATTATTCTTTTTTACTTTGTTATTTTAATCGCGTAAAAGCTTAGGCGAATTAGCCGTTTAATCGATAAGTGTTGATATAATTATTATTTATATGAAAGCTTTCTATTTGTTTGAACACGTACTTAGTATTGTGAGTTAGCTTTTGATTTATATTCACATATAGGTCTTTATATAATATATTTGTATTGTAAGGTATCGTCGTCCCCTGGCCTTATTTACTTACATCAGAAATTTTTCCCTTTCAAATCAAATCACCGTTTTTCACACCTTATCCATCTTTATCTATGCATTCTCCATTTTCTTTTCAAAAAAACAGTTTTTGTATATGCTTTTACGACTCGTCGCACCGTTATAGGATGCTTGGGACTATCGTGAGGATGCTAATAAAGAATTTCTTTTATAACAATTGTTATAATGTTAGAAATTAAATGTCCTTTTAAACATATACATTTTCATAAACTTTCAAGAAAGAGTTGGCGTTTTGCATTAAGTACTTATTAGATATCAAGCAACCACGTTTTCGTGTAGTGAACTGAATATTTAGAGTGTTTTCGTTTAACGTGTGAAGATTACAAACTTGTATTAGGCTAGCGTGGTGGACTACTGCCTAATCACACAAATTGTGAGAAGACCCGAGTCCAGCAGTGGGCTGATAATGACGACTATTCAAGCTAATAATAGCTTGTTAAAATGTACCTCCTCGTTGCTACAATATTCTGATAACAAACTGTGCGAGAACAATGTAGGTTAATGTCTTAAATAATCTAAAGTTGAAGTAAAATTTAAAAGAACATAACACGTTAGGTACTATGACGCTTAAATTCACAACGGGTTAATGAAGTACGAAATTTGTGATGATAGATAAAAAATAGATTTGATACTTTTCAAGCATTTTTTTATAGTGATAAGGGGGCAAACGAGCAGGCGGCTCACCTGATGGTAAGTGATGACCGCCGCCCATGGACATTTGCAACACCAGAGGCTTGCAAATGCGTTGCCAAACCCCTTAGAAACCGTTCAGGTTTCTTAAAATAGGGAGTTACTGAACTGACAGCAAACGGAATTCCCATGCTGTCAGTATAGTCACTCCCCCAATGAGCTCTGGTAACCTTACTCACTCGCAGAAAGACAACTGTTGTTGATTCACTGCGGTCTTCATTTTTAATGCTTTATTGTGTATGGTGTGTTTAAAAACAGAAATCTAAATATATATATAACTCAAAGGTGACTGACTGACTGACTGACTGACTGACATAGTGATCTATCAACGCACAACCCAAACCACTGCACACTGGACGGATCGGGCTTAAATTTGGCATGCAGGTAGAGGTTATGACTTAGGCATCCGCTAAGAAAGGATTTTTGAAAATTCACCCCCTAAGGGGGTAAAACGGGGGTGCAAAGTTAACATGAAACTCTAATTTTTTTTAGTAAAATTGCACGCGGACGAAGTCGCGGGAATCAGCTAGTTACCACATACACAAAGACATAGAGCCGGAACAAATATCCTTATATCGATAATTTATATTTATATTTTTTGCATGAGAATCGAACCTGCGACATGATACAGAAGCACTATCTTCATGACATAATTATGTAATAAAATTGCATATTTAAAATAAGAAAAGTGCTAAACACATAATGACAACATAAGGTTATCTTTCAAGCAGTTAACGTACACAGTATAATGACATCTGGTACATATATCTTTAAATAATTACAGTATACGAACAGTTTTGTTCGTTATCTCTTTTATCTGTGACGCATATGCTTTTTGTACTGCAGGGCCGGTGAACATCAAGATTTGACGAGGGTTATGTAAAAGTTTATTTACATTATGGCCGAGGCTGGGCCATAGACTCTTCACACAATTGCGTAATGTTGGCTGTACTTTACATCAAGAAAAAAGAAAATTTCATATTTTGTACTTAGCAAATTGTTGGTAGATTAAATTACATTGTAAAAATCATCAGCCCAATCATTGTCCCATTGCTGAGTATAGGTCTCCTCTGATTTGAGAGGGATTAAGGTTATAGTCCACCACGCTAGCCTACTGCGGGTTGGCAGACTTCACATGCCATCGAGAAAATCGCTCAAGCATGAAGGTTACCTCACGATGTTTTCCTTCACCGTTTGAAAATGTGACAACATTGTAAAAATAAATTATTGAACAACGTATATTTGCCTGCTTTACCACAATTTAAGAAGCGTGATAATAACGTGCTATGAAGATCATTATCTAGGAGATAATTACTGTGTACTATAATCAATTTGCTGTTGGTGTTTGGTAGTACGGCAGTCAGGCCTTCACCGTATTTTGTGGAATCACGCAAACTGTAGTATGTAATGTATATATGTATATACATAACAATATAAAAATATAGTCACGGAATAACTTAGCACACCCCATCATCATTCATAATTTAAGGTTAAGCTTTGTCTGCCAAAGTCAGTTAATAGATGGGTAACCGAAATTGGGTATGGGTATTCGAAACACGCCAACCCGCAGTAGGCTAGCGTGGTGGACTAGCCTAATCCCTTTCAAATGAGAGAAGACTCGTGCCCAGCAGTGGGACATTAATGGGTTGATGATGATGATTCGAAACACACGGAGAACCCTCAGTGTTTGGTAGAGTATGTTTTGGTCCTATTTGTTACTATTGACATACTAATACATGATAATCTAATGATTGTGATGACCTGACTAATGTCAGGTACTCGAAAAACTTGACAATCAGTTTACCTATCTGGGTGACTAAGGTCTGATGGTAATCGCTTTGCATGAAGTAATTGAGGAAAGGCATCATCACCCCTTATTGTCCCACAACTGGGCACGGATCTCCTCTCATTTGAGAGGGTTTAACCACGCTAGCCTACTGCGGCTTGGCAGACTTTACATGGAATCGAGAAAATCTGGTTTCCTCTCGATGTTTTCCTTCACCGTTTGAGTATGTGATAAATACGCACATAACTTCCGAAAAGTGCGTGCCTTGGGTTTGAGCTCAAGACATCTCAGTCCGCTGGTCTTACCACTAGGCTACTACAGCTTCTTCTTGAAAGAAAAATAGCACTTAATATTAATATATACAAGAGCGATTGTCACGTTATGATGCAGGCTCTTCCATTGATTAAGTATGCGAGTACGAGGCCATCAAGCACGCGGGCACCATCGTGACTGCAGACGTGCCGTCGGTATACAAATATACCGATACATGCTAATAAAAACGTTTCCCGTGCTTTTTGAGGCACGGAGTGGTTTTATTGCTTGGAATGGTCAATAAATTGGTCTTGATATTGTTGTGAATGAGCACCCCATCGTAACAGTCACCTCAGGATGTGAAGCTTAACTTTATGTAACAATTAATTTGTTATTATCTTAGCTATGAGCTCCAGAATTACAATGTCTATTAAAACTTCAAAAAGTGATAAGTAGGTAATATAATTATGACATAAATTACTAGTTGTACCTGAACGACATTCATCATAAAATTTCTATTTATTTATCGGTTCTTTAAAATTCCTGAAATAATTGCCGTAATAACATTGTATAATTTGTGACGTCATTATTCTACTAACTAGAGTTTTTTTATTGTGTACTCTGTAACGTCACTGGAAAAGTAATATGGCGGCAGTTGGCGCGCTTTTTTGAAATAAGAAGGATACATTTTCGGAGAATATGATAATAGTACTGGCACAGTTTAAACAATTCTCAGAAACCGTGTAAAAACGTAATTTACGTTGCCATGGAAACGCGTTAACAATCATGCAAAATTCGGAAATTGACACTATTAAAATGTATTAGATGAAGAAATATGATTATAAGCTAGGTTTTTAGGTCAAGGTTATTGAAAACTGCGCGTTACAAACTTATTAACCAATTACTTGCCAATTTACTACAGACTTTACTTAGTTAGTTAGAAGGTATTAAGTTGACTGTACCTAGATCACTCATTTTAACGGGCAGTATTTTACACTCACAGTTTTCCGATATATTATTATACCTCCCATGGGGCCTATTGCCATCACTTTTCTTGAAGGTATTACCAAGAAATTAAAACCCAGGAAGTTTCGCCCAACAGCTTCATAGGTCAACTAGTTTTCGAGATTTCGTATTAGGTCAGGTCAGTGAGTGAGTGAGTGAGTGAGGGAGCGAATGAGTGACTGACCCTTCACTTATATAAATATAGAGAAATATGATTATTAACTAGTAGTCGTCAAAGGAGCGTAGAACGACAACATTTTTTGTTTTCCTTTTTTTTATCGCCTGTACGTCAATGTAAAAAACTTTTGCAAAATGAAGTGAAAAAGGACATGAATATTGTCATTGATATGGATATTTATGAGTATACGGATGTTAACCAAAATATTTTCACTCCCACAATCATAAAACTTCGTGAATTGAAAGGTGAGCTAGTAGGCTTAAAACGAGAGACAAAATAGAAAGTTGTATGAAAGAATTAAAGAAAGCTATTCAATGACGTAGAGATTGTAATCGCTAGTCCGGCCATAAACATCCTAATGAATAGCTCGTTAAATATTAACAGAGGTTTTACCAGGATCTTAGTGAATTAACTTACGTTTCACAACAATTGAAACTCACTGAAACAGTGGTAAAAAACATTGAGAGGAAACTGTGTGACTGAGTTTTTTCAAGGAGATGTGTAATCTACTAACCCTCATTAGGCCGCCTGGTCAGCCATCTTAATCTCTCAAAACCTGTGAAAAGGCCCCGTGACTAGCTGTGGGACAATAAATGGCTTTATGATACTCAAAGCTAGGAAATCGTGTATGCTTGAGAGATTTTCTCGATGGCATGTGAAGTCTGCCAATCCGCTGCAGCCTCGCGTGGTGGACTAAAGCCTAATCCCAAATATGAGGAGACCCGTGCCCAGCTGTGGACCTAAAATGGCTTGATGATACCCAAAGCTAGAGCTATTTGATGAGCTAAAAATTACTAAAACATTAGTTCATTAAAATACTTTGACCGATGGTTTAACTCGATTAGTAAAAGGAGTTTAGTGTAAATCGAAGCGCTATATCCAATAAAGGTATCATGTTTAATACAACCTTATTATAAAGCAGCGCCAAGGCTGCGCAAACGCATGCTATATTGACGTCATTTAAACGATTCGGAATTTGAAATTGCTAGTGCATGCAATGTAATGCATTTTTGCTATTACTTTCTTAATTTATTTTGTAACAGCTTTTCGTAACAGTGTCTACCAACCACGTGTGGGTGATTGTGAGATTTGAAGTTTGATTCTCAGCTGCAGTTTTGATTTTAGGCTGATGGAAATAAGCTCGTTTCTAGGACAGGCAAACTATAGGTGTACAGGTGTACTCATATCAAGTCTAATCCTTTAAGGATATAGGCTTGATGGTGTTTGTTGATTGTAGATTTAAATGATGACCTGATGAATAGCATAGACAGGATCTAAGATAAGGCATATAATTAAAGTAAGAAGTAGAGAGAAATTGAACTATCTGACTATCTGTTTCAAAAATGGACGGATGATTCACCGGGAAGGTTTTATTAAGTGTATAATTAATTAACGTTTTGTGTGTGTTCTCAAGATATTAGAAGAATTGATGCGGACTGGGAGTTTAATTGGAGTGAGCCGCGTAAACCAATACAGTTATATGAAAACGATGTATTACGGAATTACGAATTTATTTATTAATTGTATTTATCATTAAGGTAGGGAAGCCATAAAAACCTGTGCAAAGTTAGACCGGATGACTAATCTATATATAAATAAACAAAGACAAAACAGTTGATCACTACTTCCTCCCACGTTTTACAACCGATTTTCCTTAATTTCTGTTTAGTAATTATTTGCACTAACGACGATAATTAATGTTATTAATAAATAATTACGGAAATAGGTTTTATGTCTGATTTTGCGAACCTCGGAAATATTTTTCCGAACTATTACTCTATCGAAATGTGTGGTTATTATTACGAGATTTTAGATATGGCCACTTTATGTGAATACTTCTTTGAAGTTTCAGTAGAGTATAGCCAACATATTAAGGACAATATGTATGTTTGTTTGTGTAAACACATAACAATATAAAACTTGTTTACAATTGATATTAGTGCAGCTGCTTTCCCTCCAAAATGCTCAGTGTTGCAATAAGGAAAATGTGTGACAACGTTGTCTACGTAATATCACGAAGGCTGTAGAAAGTGCTAATATTTGAAGTGGTTTTATTGTTTGTATAAACAGGTTTTCGGAAAAATATTAATACAAGGTAGATAAGTATTCAGGTATAATTAAGTATGACTGTAAAATTAATTAAAATATGATTTCTTGTGCTCGAAATATATCTCGATTTTAAGCATTATAGGTCATTTTATTCATATTATAACTGATATGAATAAAAATAATGGTAAGTACCTATTTGTTTGTTAGTAAGACATTTATGTGCTCCTAAAATATTCAACCAATTTCCGATTAAACATTGGGAGGATGTACTCGTAAATGTATAGACACAACTCGCAATATTTCCGACCGTAAACATTAAGATATAAAGTGAGGCATTAAATCCTTACTTATATTATAAATGTCAAAGTGTGTCTGTCTGTCTGTTAACTCTTCACGCTTAAACCGGTGAGCGGATCTAGATGAAATTTCATATGGAGATAGTTTAAATTTTGGGTAAGGACATAGGATAGTTTTGCCCCGGTAATCATCCCTTAAAAGGGTGAAAAAGGGTGGGCGGAATTTTGTACGTGGAATCGATAAATTTATTTAAAGAGGGGAGCAAGAAATAAATTATCAAATTAACGAAAAAACCGATTAAATAAAATTACATTCCATGCAAACGTAGTCGCAGGCAGTAGCTAGTTTTAAACAAATTATTTTTGTGTCATTAAGCGAGATCGGTGTCCTTTAACAAATCGATATTGATAGTCGATTTTTTATCGAATAAACGTTACGTAACATTTGTATGCCTATCTGTGTTGCTGGCGGTACTACGCGGGCCCTACGCGTTGCGCAAGCGCAGCTCGTACGCGTTGTGTTGTTGGCAGTACGCACTTCTGTGTTACGTCACAGTCTTAGTATAACAATGATAGATAGCTGTGAGATGGTTACTTTGTTAACTATTGTAGTTTATATCGGTACTAGGCGCAGTTACTGAGGTATAAGGTTCTGTATGATGCGAGTTCGATTTCCGTGGACAAAATTTGATCTACAGGTTGTTTCTGATAATAAATAGATTATAAATAGAAAAACGAATTGTAAAGTAACGGTACAAGAAAGAGGCGGAGTTAGTGCCCGGTAAATGGTAATAGGCACATTATTACATGGGGTTTTCAAACATATCGGTAAACTGTCGGTCGACATCAGTACACCTCTGCCTAACCGTTTAAGGGTTACAAGGCGTGATATTAAGGTATATTCAAATGATCCCTATGATAATAATTACTACTAAATGTATATTTTTTAATGCGTGTAACTAGTTAAGGTAAATTCGTGGCGAGCCCTGCGTTGCGCAACTCATGCGCAGGTTTTTTATTTGTCTTGTGTACATGAGAGTGTGTGTGTGTGTGTGTTTTAATGTGTACCAAGCCTTAGTCTTATCAGCTAGAAGGAATGTTTTTTATTTGGAAAATCCCTCATTTTGTTTTGTTCACTATTGTTTTTTGTTGCTTTTTTGTTAATTAATATCACGATTTTATTTATTATTGTGTACTGTTGGTTTGATATAAGTACATAAGTAAAGTTTTTGGTGATTTCGTTGTTTTTGGGTCAAATTTGGGGTGCCATGTTGATGGTGAACGAAGAATGTTAAAATAATATTAATTTGTAAAAAATTTCTCGACCTTGGATACAAACCTAGGATATCACGTTCTGCAACTTAACTTATTACCACTAGACCGCTAGATAATGATCATTTTATCTGCTTGAGCTTTAAATACATTTAACAAATATTGTCTTGCCTAAAATAAAACATTTATTTCAAATATATCATACAAAGTACCTATTATCCGAACTCAAATTAAAATTGAGCGAGAGTATAAAAAAAACGCCAAATTCGAAATTCAAATTTCGAAATTCGCGATAGGACGGTGCGTTGTCTCAATTAAAACTTTACGTTATATTACGCCATTAAAATACCAACTGTATTACATTCGTTATAAAGTATATTTTACATTGTAATGTCACACGGCTTGAAGCCAACTGAAAAGTATGTCACCGAGTTGAATAGCACTCGCAAGGCCGGGCTATCTATGAATGCTCGATCAAAACCGCGGATGTAGCTATATCAACGTTCAAAATCATCATTGTATTTACGCATTAATAGATAGGTGACGATTTTATACCGTAGACAGTGATACTTAGACAATAAAATGGATGGATGGGGCTTTGTGCGAAAAAAATCGTTCAAGGCCGATCTAGTGCGCGCTCAAAAAGACGAATGTGACCGCTATCCCAGCATTTAAGTATGTAAATTGTCAGGCAAAGGCATCTTTTTATTGACCCTATTATAGACCATAAAATAATAATGTTTAATTTTTTAATAAAATGGTGGGAAGCGTGGTTTTTGCGTTTTACTTCAGTCTTTAATATTTCTTAATTAATGAGAAATATTTAATTGACACTTGATAATCTTACCAATTAAAATATATACTAATTAAGGAAGATAGAAGAAATAGAGATTATTATAAATCAATTTTTTTTTTTTTTGATAACTAATTACTATCTATTATAAAGCTAACAAGCAATTAGTTAGATAAATTATGACATAATAATAAATGTCCAACAACGGCGCCTTCTCTGGGTTCTAATTAAATTATTTTATCTGTTTACATCACAATAAGGACTTAGGCTGACAAGCGCGTTACCTGTGCTTTTTATATAAAGAAAAAGTTACGTGACAGATCTGTCAGAATATAGTAGGGATGTATCATTCGTAAATCGAGCAATATTACATATTTTTTGCCCGGTTAATGGCAATAGTTTCGCCCCCTATTATTATTATCATCAACCCAGTTACTACAGGGAACGGACGTCCTCTCTTTTGAGAGGGATAAGGCTATTTCACCATGCTAGCCTAGTGCGGGCAAGACTTCATACACGCCATCGAAAAAGTCTCTCAGGCATGCAAGCAGATTAGATAGATAAATAGATAGAATATTCTTTATTGTACATAAACAAAAACACACATGGCAAAATGGAATACACAGATAATAAATTGGCATTCGCATATTATTATTTTTAAATTATATCTTTACTTTTTTGTGTTCATTAAAAATGAACACAAAAAAAACTGTATTTTATACCTACTAAATAGATCGGTTGTTAAAATTGGAGAATGCAGGTTTGAATCTAACAAATGCAGTTAAAATGTATAATGCGTTTAAACCCTGCATTGTTTTATCAAAGTCCATGTTTTGGCACTAAATTATCATTGTATTGCATTCGGCCTAGACAGACCGATAATTGTGCGCATTGTTCGTGCTTTTTATCTAGTATGTCGTCAGCAGAGCTTTTAGATTCCAAATTATTTAGTTACGTGTCATGATTGTGTTAATTTAGTTTCTATAAACACAAAACCACATTAAAATTTGTGAGCATGCCACCTCCTTTTGAAATTATTTTTGAGGGTTAAAATATCTGTAATAATTATTTAATAAATAAATAAATAGAATACTAATTTGACTTTGAAATCAGTAATTGGTACATTGTTTAGCAAATGGGAAAAGCGACAGATTACTATCGAGTGTGTATTTCAAGACCGATCTTCGCGAAGGCTTCCATAGTCATGGATTAGGTCTACCGCCTCCTGGCCCAAGACTTATTAAAAAAAACTTCACCAAGACTGGCTGTCTTGGTGAAGTTTTTTATCAATTTCTATGCAGGGCACCTGGTTTTATAGTTTTGACAGCATACAACAAGAAGTACGCTATAATATTGTCAAAAGAACAACAATTGAACGCAAAAATCAAAGAGAAAACAACCTTCCGTCGGTTGCAACACTTACAATCAGACCGCTTTTACATTTGGCAATATCCCATCAAGGTGATAATGGTTTTTTGTGTATTGATACCCGAAACGGGGTCAGTTGGCCGTCCTTGAGGTGTTCCGAAGAAAAACTAATGAAAATTTTGCCAAATTGAAGGCATGGCTGATATCCTTAAGTGGTTTTGTTTGGTTAAGCAAATCGCGGGTGTCCTCAGGAATCCAAAAAGTTTACACTATAATAAAGGCTTTGGCTGACCAGCGACAAACCGTTGCCTATATTCTTCTTCTTTAAAAAAATATAACTGTCAAAAAGACTGCAAAGAAAATAATAGAAATATCAAAAGCCACGTGCAGCTTTTGATTTTTAATTTTTTTTATGGATGGAATAGTCTTTTTACTCCAAAAGAAGATAAGAATGCTAGTGGAAACTGTGCTGAAACTGCTCATACCCGTGACCTATCAATAGATGCAGATGTCCTTTCGTAACTCTTTTAGACCTCTTTCATGATCCATAGACAAATTTTTACGATCAGATAGTTTTTATAGAAAAAAGAGGTTTTACGTAAAAAGACATAAATATGAGTATATAATATCTCGTTATTGCCCAAAAAGATCTACATTTATCATTTTATAAGTATTACTATCGCAATAGTATTAGAAGCTTGTAGGTATATTCAAATGGTTTAGTTAACTGCACAGGCCTAAAGGCATAGGATATGACCAGTTATATAATTACGGTACATAAACCAATTAAGCTTTGCCACTCACCTTCGAAAACGACATCAACTTCAATGGTTGTTTTTTTTTTTTCAAAACTAAATAATTCAATAGGCTATTAAACTTTTGTGCAATACCCCCTCCCCTCCTCCCCCACCCCCCTCGTGCGCGCACACCGGTGACGTCATCAGTACAAACTAAACGTGCGGACATGCGTGCACGCACACATGGACATGACCGTTTAAATAGTTGTTCGAGGAGTGTTTGAAAAGTGTTAGTACTTGACTGAAATACTGACACTTGCCTAGATGAATGAATGGCAGTTGAAATAATTTTTGTGTATGGGAAAATAAAATACGAAAAGTGAATTCCCAAGTATTTTTCTACTGTAATAACGATTGACTATCTTATCAACTGAAAAATCATTTACGAGATATGTTATTTTTGTATGAATAATGTGTTTTACAACCGCTACTCCTGTTTTTGTATACATTCTATGCCCTTGCACTACACGTATTCCATTATTCTTTCCTAATTAGAAATCTCATACAAATACCAAGTTAGTAAGTAGCAAAAGCCACTCAGGTGCGACTTACAGAAGGCAGTAAAATAAAACAGCACTAATACAATGTAAGATCAAATATTGAGATAGCGAAGTGTGAAATAACGCAACCGTTACGTGAACTGCGGTTTAGTGTTTAACTATTAAAATGGAGAATTATTATATTTGAAACGTAGGCCTATGTAATGATACTGCTTGCATTTGGAGCCAATCTATTATTGGCAATTTGGTAGTATAAAAACAGACACAATTGGCAAACGCTGAATATGACAGCAGACAGTGGAAGCAAGGGCTTGGGAAATTGATAATCCACAATCATAACTGCTTTAGAAAGCAGTTATGATTGACAAAGCTTTGTACTCATTATGGGAGTCCAGAAGTAGTCGAATTGTAAAAGAGAAAAGTAGGCAAATTGTGGATTATCATTTCAATTTCCCATTGACTACCTAATCTAAGCAAAAAACTTGAAAATACTTTTAAAAAAGCTTTAGCAAATAAAAGCAGGATTAAGCCAGCGTAATTGACAGAACTCTAAAATTAGTTGATTTTGCATGATAATAACAGAAATGGAGTAATGAATATATGTCTGTTTGTGTCTTAATGCCCAAGAACTTGAGGACAACAAGACCAAAGAGATTTATATTCCAGGATAGAGTCGAGATCCGTTTAGAGTTCCACTATTTTTAACCGACTTCAAAAAGGAGGCGGTTATATAGTGTTTATTCAATGTCCAGACTGCGCTAGGCTTCTATGCTGTGAATCCGTTCTAGAGATGGATGAAAACTCCAGGGAAATCTTAGAGTACTTTCCAAACCAATACTTGAACATTAATAGAAATATTACTTTTTACTTAAACGCGAGTTCTTAGAGTAGAATATTTATTAATCCCTAGACAGAGTCTGACTTTGTGAAAGAAAATTAATAGAAAAACTATATCGCCCGCTGAGCTTTTTCCCAACATTTTGAAGTCAGTTTCCAGTTTACACAGATATGGTTTAATATAATTATTGTTCGAGAAACGGCGGATATTAGACTACTGGATAATATTGATATTATATAGACAAACTGGTTGTCAGGCTTTTAGGGTTTATGGCGACCAGTAAAGATTGTCTTATCATAGATATTCTCCTCGACGGCTTAATACGCTGTCCGAAGCGAAGTTCTAAGGATTCCAAATATGTTAGGAATGCGCAGTATAACCTAACAGATCTATTGACCAGGGTCATATTAGATAACCACAAACAGTCACTTAGTAACAAATAGCTTTGATAGCTATATATCCAAATGATTGCTATATGAAAAAGACAATTAAGGTACAGATTTATGCCAATTATATTTGGAAATATGGATATAGATTTCTATACAGTATGTGTCGATACAGTACATACATTCATCGATGCGGACTTGATATTTTAACTTTTAATTAAAATTGCAACCTGCCTAAAAGTTAAAAAAACATAAGCTGATGCAGTATTAAATGAGACGTAAAGACGTACAAAGTCTTGATGGTATATGATGATGTTAAGTAGGTTAGCAAATTACATGGTTAAACTACTTCCAGCTAGCTAGGGTCTAGCTAGACTAAAGTATAGTAAACGCAGCACAGCGCAATCACACACACATGCAAGTTTATTATCAGTCGTCTGTAAGTTCCCCAGTAAAGCGAGGCTAGTTTTAACTAGCTAAGCATAAACTAAGTATACAGCTTTGTATTCACATGTTAGAAATTCCGTAGGCTAACATATTTAACCAAGTATCTATCTAAAAGCTTAATTAAATGTATTAATCTCCACTCACATTTTACCGATACGTTTTCACGTCCCATATAATAGGGAGAATAAAAATATACAATACCTATAATATAATAATATCCCATATAATACCTGCCTCGGTTTTCAGAAACGACTGCAGCATGGGCAGCATTCTTCAAAAAAGAAGAGAAAATGTTCTTACATTGTCGGCAACGCGCGAGCGTCACCTCTGGTGTTGCAAACGTCTATAAGTTACAGTAACCGCTTACCATCAGGCGGATCATAAGCTTGTTTGCCAACATAAAAAATAGGGTAAATAAGGTAACTAACCCATTCTTCGGGAGATTCTACTACTGAGACTATCCTAACAGGAAAACCCTGTGATTTCTACCTACACAAATGAAGCAGCTGTTTAAGTGGTTCTTAAGCACAGATAAAGGAAAACATCGTGAGGAAATTTACATAATATCATCGCGTTAGCATCGAATCGAAGTAATAAGTTCCACTACATAAGTTGCAAATTTTTTTGACATTACAATGATTATTTTGAAAATGGGTCCCTTAAGTTTAGTTGTTTTTTTACGGCAACAAACAAAAGGTAAAATATGTTCAGTAAACCCTAGTTTCTAGAGCTTAGGCTTCATGGTTTACTTGTGTTTAAAGTTATATTCGTACTTGATTAAATCAATTTCTCTCCGTCCAATAATTTTTTTGAACATTTATTTCAGTTTTGATTCAAGAACATATATCCAGCTTAATTATTTATTCAAAATAATATTAAATGCTTTTTTGCTTATAGCTTCTAGTCTAGTTCTAGTTTGTTAAATCTTATCATACATGTGCAGATATAAATACGAGTAAGGGCTACTGTGTAGGGGGGATCTAAACAGAGCACAGTGGACACACGACCGACTAATATCATTATATAAACCGCTAGCCTCACCTACTCACCCAGTCATTTGTAGCAAGCCAACTGCCAAGTTTGAACTAGTTACTGGCTAGACTAGACGATTTGAACGAAGCACAGTGTCATGCAGCTGCCTATGCCTACATGTACTAAGATATTGTTTGTATGACTAATAAAAAAGATTTTAAATAGCTTTATTTTACTCGCAATTCAATCACCTGAGTTATGTCTAAGCTTTAGTAAGAAACACAGCTCATTAAAAGTTCTTCAACTTTGGAATATATCAACCAAGCTATTAATGTAACCAAAAAAAATAATTGTCAAAACAGTTTAATACGAAATTGAAACAAAACTACTTTTTAAGGATTTTATCGCTTTATGTATGGATAAAGTAATAAAAATACCGTAATGAAATCCACAAAAAGTCTTTTTATATCAATATTACATTTTCGCGTGAGTGGAAAAAATCAATAAGCAAGTTATTTCTATTCCAGTTACCGACTTACCTAAGCAGTCTTCTAAGTACATAGTTACTGGCCAGCGGCTAGGCCAGGGCAGTCTAAACGCAGCACAGTGCAACACACAGACAACTAATATTATCATATCAGTGGCGGGTACCTGAGTGCACGCTCCACGCATGCGCATACGTAAATGTGTGGACTGCGCATGGTAGGAGTTGATACTTGAAGTCAAAATAATCTGTACGAAATTGTTATTGAATATTTCCTTAACGGTATGGGGTTTTGCTTCGTTTTCATTGTTATTTAATGATGAGGAATGTTTGATACTGCTTGATAATAAGCCAAGTTATCAATGTCATAATCACATTTTTATTTTTCTCTCTGAAGGACCAAAAGACAATTTTTATATGTCAAAAAATTATTTATAGTTCTCACAACACCCAATACTATTTTAATATTACGACAATTGAACTAATACGACGATTTGCTGGACTGCGGAAACTGAAACTTCTGAATAACATAAGATCCCGATAAAATCCGTAAAGTAATAGTTTCATTTCAATTACGGCTATTTCATGAAAGCTCATAAATCATTGTTTAATAGAAACTATGATTCTAGTTACATATTGATGAATGACTTGCGGCGATACTAACTGAAAGATGTTTAAATAAAAAATCTCTTCATTTATCATATTTGAGAAAGTTTATTAAGCAAATTATCATCTTTGAAAACAAGGAAAATATTGCTGTGTTTATTCGCGTTGTCTCTCATATTACCTAACTATGCACAACATATGCCTTAAGCGAATATCCCACGCACATTTATAGGATTTTGTTACTTAAAATGCAGCCACTGACGACTCTTTATTACTTTCTAGCATTGTTATCTTGTCAAAATTTCTAAACATATATTTTATATAATAAAAAGTAAAAGTTGTATCTGCTTTTCAACTTAAAATGACTCTGACAAGTACACAAAATGATAAAACACAATTTGAAGTGGCTTGCTACAAATTCTTGCTATTTTATTATTGTAAACACAATTTTTAATTCCTTTTTCCTCCTTCTAAACATTTTTTTTCTAGAAAATGCCTTAGGGAATGAACTTAATTATATTTAAAGAGCATAATTATACCAGTTAAACAAAAACTGACGTGTCTACAATCCTAAATTCATAAAACAATAATAGTAATTACATACATTTCTGACAGCCAGCAAATTCAACGTGTAGATAGATATATGTGTATATAATTATTATTTATCAGTAACAAAAAGCCCTATCGCATGAACATAATTGACATTCGCAGGTGAGTATCAAAACCGTTCGGTCAGAGTACATCGAACACGCTATATGGGTCTTGGCCAGGCAACTTTTTCTTGCGCACTTTAGTACTAAACTGACTCGCGACCTGTCACATGTTTCTGCTATCCTGGTAGCTTGGTACTTTTCATGTGTGTGTGTATGTATGTTTTATGTACTTATTATTTATTAGTAATTTGAATTTGATAGCCTAGCGGTGGATTGAGTAGTCGAATGGTCTTGTGTGGCCCATTGATTTAATAAAATGATTTATTAAAAAATCAATAGCACGCACCAGTGAGACTAAGTCAAAAGGTCTCGAGTTCAATCGCAAGGCATGCACATCTAACAAACGTTTTTTATATCATGAGGGCGGGCGGCTATAACATGCCTGAGAGATTTATCCATGGCTGAAGGCTACTCATGCTAGGCTAGCATGGCCTAAAGTCTAATCCCAATGAAATGAGAGAAGACTTTAAATGGGTTGACAATTATGTATTTGAATGATCAGTTGTTAGATTTAGATTCAACAATAAACCTAGCAAGTCTTAAATAATAAAAGTAGAGATATGAGTAATAAATGATACTTGCGCAACAATTTAAATGTTACTCAACAAAGAGCTTGATATTTAAATACATAGAATAAATTTAGTTTCAATTGATTTATCATTTAATGAATGCTTAGTGTAAGGTTCATTAATTAATAACGCTAAATTAGCAGTGATAGCCTAGGAGTGTTATCAGTGGTCTGAGTAGTAAAGGGTATTGAGTTTGATTCAAGAACCTGCCTGAATGTCTGAATGATTTTTCGATAGCGTGTCAATTTTGTCAACTTGTACTGAGCTAGGATGGTGGGCTATAGCCTAATCCATTCATTTATGAATTGTGTAACCGAGTTACAGTATTCATAAATATAAATGCACTGGCAACACTTCACTACAGTTTACTACGAGTTAAACAATCCATTTCCTTCAATTACGAATTGTACTGGCTGACTCTTATGTCATACTGGACATATTTTCATTCATTTTGTTCCCAACACTGGTGAAAAAAGAACTATTTCAGTTTTCTGTTTAAATTCGAATCAATAAGGTTAAGAACCTGAATTCTCTTAATTTACTTACAATAAACAAGTTTTTTTTATAATTCTTTTATAGGTAAAGTTGAAAATTTAAAAAAAAATTTATAAATGTCTCGTTCGTTTTATTCTTTAACCATGTTTTAGAGTTTGTTCTTACAAACATTTCAGTTATAAAAAAAAATGAAAAATAAATAAACGAACTGAGACTTGGAAATATCATAGTTATTATCAGCTCAAAAACTGTTGTTTTGTTATTTGAAAATCGAATGTAATTATTATTTTTATTCGAAAATGGAATTTGTTATTATTTAAAATGCAATATTGTTTCTGAGTAGTATAATGACTTAGCATTATTTCGAATAAATATTAGACAAAATAACGAAGTCAACTACGTATGCAGTTACTTAAAAATAATAGCTTACTTTATACAAAATAGTTTTGATACCAATAATTATTGCGTCCGGTAGAAATTCGAGCCGAGTGCAGACTCGGCAATAACTAGTATTGCTGGTTGGCAAATGTGCCCATTGTGCTGGTAAATCAAGTTATTTTTATTGTACTATTACCCCTTACGAGTTATACAAAGTTTGATTAAATCGCATAACAGAATATGAATTTTATAACGTACGTCTTTTTTTATTTTATTTTGCAAAGTGAAATAAAATAAAGCAAGCGCGAGCAATGTTAATTAATTATTGTATTGTCAAAATTGGTGTTATTTTTTTATATTATTTTTTAATAAATTAATTATATTCGACTCAAAGGTTTTTATACCAATAAGGTGGCATACAAGCTACGACCCGTCTGATAGTAAACGTTGCAACACCGGAGGTGTTGTGGTCGCTCGCGCGTTGCCAACTCTGTAAAAACATTTTCACTGCTCTTTTGAAGAATCCCAAAGGGAGTTACTGAATCTACATTACACCTCATTTTATTCGTTTAAACCGATGTACAAGGTGGATTATTAACGAATTTCCTTTTTGCAAAAGGACACAATACAAAAAAAAATAACATGTCAGTTTCTCTTTTTTATTTTCTAAATCCGAGGGGCGCGTTCATGTTCGAAGCTCGTACGCCAATCATAACTTATGCTAAATGGAACTGGTTAGCAATGCCTTGTTACGCAACCGCGTATAAAAAAAAAGAAACCAGAATGTTCGCTTTAGGGTTTTCACTTCATTTAAATTGTACGTTGAGATTTTTTTACTATGTAATTTCGAATGTGAATATAATTAACGATTAAAATACGCGTTGGGTAATTTATCATTTTTTTTTGTAAATGTTTTGTACGATGAAAGTGATAGGAATGGACTTGTAGGTGGATTAGCATTATACGGAGTTAGATTATAATGTTTCATACATATATACATATTAATGTAATTTTCTAAAGTCTTTTTTTATATGTGGCAACACTAATCCATCATTAGAACTCCTTATGTCCACAGATCTACATGGTCTACAGCAAATACATAAGTCTGGTCCTTACTAAACGCGTCTCAGAGAAATAATCATATAATAGATTCTTAAGTGTTTGATATTTCTACATAATTTTTACTTCTTATGACGAGATTAAGCTCATTCACCTTAAGATTAATTCGAGCGACAAAATCGTAAAGAGAATTTTAATAAATATATATTAATTATTTATTATATTTTAATTATGTATATCTGTATCTCTTTCTTTCTTTGTCAGTGCTGTTTTTTGTTAAATCTGAACAGGACAATGCTGATGTTTAGCACTGAAACAACTTTCACTTTAAATATAAAAAGCTGTCAAACGCGAGTTAAAGTCGTGAGTATTACATTAATGTAGTAACAAATTTAGAAATGAAAGAAAGAATTTTTACAGATTTCATCATCTAAAACATATCTATCTTTTTTATAATTTTTTCGTTGCATGCAAAACTAGCCATCTTTAAAAAGTAATTTAAAATTTAAAAAATATTCAACAGAACTAAGTTATGTCTGTAATCTGTATTGATATCAGCCCTACGAAGATATTTTGACAGTAGCGGCAAATAAAATTGACTACACGTCCTTTATATATTTTCTGTGCAATACAACGAACGCGCCACGCGTGAAAGTAAAGCCGAAATGTCAATTGTTTTTTTTTAAAGAACAACCTTTTATCGTTGACTGACTGAATACCACGTTGACCGATGCCGCGATGTATAATTTAAAAAACATTTCAGTGTCGATGACATGTTATTGACGTTTTGGTATTTAAATACACTACAAAATTAAAGCCATTAATATAGTAATGCAGTAAAAATAATGCAATGAAAACTGGCTGCGGATATGCTCAGATCCTTAAATCTGAAACGTCAGAATAAAATAATAATATTGATATTATTGTTTTCCGACGTTTCGACGTTTCTTTAAAAGCGCGATAAAACCCGTTAAAAGTAACTATATTTCAAATAATTATATATCATTATCTTATTATCTTTGTGACAGATACTACATACCTAGTAAAACAATTACCAGAGAGTTCAAACCAAAGACAATAAAACAATTATACGAACTTTCAATCTATGAATGAATCGCATGAATGTAAAAAGGCTACAAGGAAAACCACGAATGGCAATTAACTTTAAATCTCTGGCAGCGACCGCAGCGCCACCTATCCCACTCAACGTTGAGTTTGTGTTGCGTTACATCCACGTGTCACGTGACAACATTCCCTAGCACTTACTCAACTCAAATGGTTTTGACGTAGTGATGATTTTGTTGACCTAAATGAGTCTGTGAGTTCATTTGATGTACTTTGAAGTGGAGTACAGTGTTAAAATAATTGTTTAGAAATGTAAATTTCACGTTATACATAAATGCCAGATTATATTTGATAATAGTATCAGCCAATAAACTAAAAACTAAGAGTCCATTGAGGTATAGAGCTTTCCTATATACCCACTTCAGCTGCTGAAATCAGTTCTTCATTCTTCAATACCTCGTGGATTCTTTGAGGAATAGATTTCTTAGGCGTGTAGGCAGTGACTAGGTCTCTGCTATCACCATTAACAAAGCTACAATAAAGTTGATTATATAGTGATATAACTATATAGTGAAATATATTTTGTTAACAAGTTTTGATACTTGAGAATCTGATTTGTGCTTGTGTCATTGTATTTGTGTTTGAGAAATCATTATGTACGAATGTGAAATGTTTCTTTGATACTGAAACTTATCATTCCAAGTGCCAATCACCGTTATCACGTAATCCCCCCTAAATTTATTTCTATGAAGTGTCTATAGAAAGGCGCCAAGTTTCACTGAATAGAATTTGACGAACTATTTTGCAAGTGATGTTAAATAATACAATTTATTACATCGTTGTTTTGTAAACATAATGTTCACTTAAAGGCGATTTATTGAGCTATGGTTTTGCACTTTTTTACACTATTTCAATTAACTACCGTTTAATATGAGTATCGATAGAATCAGCACAATTATGCTAAAACCTTTACAAAAAAAAATTGGCGTTGTTAAGTTATTTTTTATAATTCTTTTTTTTTCTTTGGGCCACCGTTCTCGTCAGTACGTCATTGTAACTTGAATATTAAATAAATTGACGCGAAGTGACTTGGACTTACTTAAACTTACATTTTGCTGGTGAAATGGTGAGTTGATAATAATAATCTACATCCTCGCTTCATATGAGTTTCCTTTATACAAGTGTTTATGGCAAACGTATCAAACAAGCCTGACAGCCATACAGACGTATAACCACCGTCAATGTATTGTAAATTCTTATTAAATTACCATTTCTGTGAGGTAAAAGTTGCAATTAATTGCTATAAACTTTTGGAAGACAAGTTTTGTCGAATTATGCAAGCATTCAACGTTGCAAAAATATAATTTGCGTGGGAAGAGGTGCAGTTGTTACAATCGTATTGTATATCTGAAGATTAGTTTATTATGTGAGGTGATATTCAAAATTATAATGCTATTTAAATAAGACTAACAAGTGAATGCTAAAAGCTAACCACTATGATATAAGCAAGCTTAACCAGGCTTTTTAAAAGTGTACAAGAACTCAGCCCAACCATTAAACCATAAAATTCTGAAATGAAAAAAGATTTAGCTTTAAAAATATAGTGCATCTGGTGGCTGTCATCCCGTGCCAGTTAAAGAGACTGAGTTGAAACTGGGTCACTGTGGCGACTGTAGGCGCTGGGGGAACAACCTCTCAATACTTATCCCCCTATAGCTATAACTAGCAATGGTGGGTAGGACATTTGGTGGGTTAAAAAGCCTATTACTTCGAAGCGACAAAGATTCGGATGGTTAAATATATTTAGATTACCAAAATGTTGAATGCTATGAATCGTATGTGATTGGCACGCGAAATAGTTTTGGTCACAAAATAATCTACTTTCCGCTTCCCAAACTGCAAATGAATATATGCTTAAATTATTGTTTTTTTCATACAAAAGACTATAAAATAATTACGAAATATCACGACAGAGCGGCGACAACAACCGAATTTTAATTGGCCACTTTCTTATATCTTACGCAAGACTACTATATGAGAAACAATTATGTAGCTACAAATATACCGGAAAAAGAAGTTTTCGGACCTCACTTTCTCTATATTTTTTTATTATAGTTTTGTTTCACGCAATCTCTTTAATTCGCAACTCTTTCGTTAATTTTAAAAAGTGCAAAAAATGATGATATGCTATTTCTACGCTTAATTTTGTGGATGTTAATGGATACTATATTTTGGTAATTGGCAGGGATTTTGGATGTCTAATTGAGAGTTAACATGCTATGATAGCAATACAGTTTAGTTTGATTTATATAAAAGAGCATTTTTAGAAATGACATCGAATACATTCGCAGTTCAAATGACTTTCTGTTTAAATTAAAATGTGCAACCACATTCAGCCCGTTTTATGATTTTTTTTTCTAATCATATTAAAGTATTTTTGATATCTATTATTATTGATTGGTTAGTGTAGCGAACGTTAACCGGTCAGGTTTTTTTGCTAAATTGCTTGGGGCAAACTTTGTGAATAATATCATTTAAACACATTTTCTTTCAGATACCCAATCAATTTCAAAATATTGAATTCCAGGATTGGTATAGAAACAAATTTCTGTGGAATTACTAAAACCAATTTAAAACTTCCACAAAAATTCAATTTACACGGTATATATTTACGAACTCGAAAATTCCGATAACTACTTCCATACTTTTACCAATTACGTGAAACTTTTGGTGGAAAGTTTGCCCCAAACTCCGGCCCCGGTTTATTAAGAAGAAATTACCTTTAATGCTCCCACCTGAAGTGTGCGGTTGCTGGCTTTGCTGGACGTTAGTCTGCTCCAGCTTCGTGCTAACAGAGTTCCACATATCGAACATATTCAACATATTGGCCCAAGGCCCCACACTAGCACAATGGTACCATAACACTTAACTTGCACACACAAACACTCGATCATCCATTTTTGTACACTGAAAATAGCAAGTGTCAAAATTGTTCGACCGTCGTACAAAAGACTAAGGCTACGTCACTGATCCCTGGATTAAATTTTGTATTATATTGCGATTTGTTATACAATAAATATTTTAAATTTTTATTCTACGTAATATAAACTTTCTCAAATGCTCAACTAATGTAAATACTATATTTGTTTTTTTTTTATATTTTTTAAATCTACTTACGGAATTTTATATATCAGTCTAAAATTTCGATTTTAAGGTTGGGTTTTATTTGCTCGGGAGGTTATTATAGTGTATTACTAATTTGTGTTTAATTATTTATTGATTTTTATTAAAAACTAACTGTTTTGTGATTATATATTTGCGTATAAATTTTAATAAACTTGTGATTTAAATGCTTTCGGAATTGTTTTATATATTGTCGAAGTGTTTATACGAAGTGGTTTGTGTTTAATATGTGGCATTGAACGCGTTTATTTTGTGTACCGTGCATTCGTTTTTTCTTCTTCATAGTTCGTTAATAGCTGGTGTGTGTTCTTCCCCACTTGTGACCGGTCTATGGGCCGCGGACTCCACGCGCTGCGGATAACATTTCAACGATCGACGAAACGCCACATAATCCGAACACGCCTTATTTCAATTTAATTTATACAGTCTATTATTTCAAATAACTGGATTTTTTTTTCAAGTTTTTCTTTGGTCGCGTTCTCGCATGCACTGAAGTGCAGTTGCAGCGTGGGGGTGTTTCAGCTACAGTTTCAGGGGGGAAGGGGCGGAAGTGTTGGGTCGGTTTGCGCATGCCCGGAATCGATCCCGCGTGGCCGCTGAGGTATACCGACTAAAACACTACTTTTCTTACTTGCTATATGGCTTGCATGAATAGATATGTACAGGGTATTATATCATTCACTTTGATGTCTAGTTACTAGGCTGTATGGCTGTGGGTGTTTGCCTATTGTTGACCGTTTCTTTATTGAGTGTTACAACACTGCGGAGTGTGAATGTACGTACTTGCGAACTGGTTGCTATTTATTTGAACTTGTTCTAATGAGGTTTTTAAATGTATATATTATTTTAAATGTTCGTTGTTCAGAACATAATGTACGTATTTATGCAATAATATTATGGTGTAATTAGTTATTTATATATGAGTAGATATGGATAGCAGTGTACTTTTTTTAGTGTAGAGTTTAAAAGTGTAAGTCTAAAATTGTTGTGAATTGCAAATTATATTTCAAAATGACAGCTGTCGCCAACTGTCACTTTTATTTTTTTTTACTTTTGAGTGAATTAACAGCAAAGGTAATCTGGTATTCTGCCTATTTTTTTGAACTAGTACTGTCAACTCTCTATTAGAAGTGTTATTAAAATAGGCCACTGAAATCAATATTGTCTTTAAATCGAGCTAGTCGCCTCACACTGTTACTGTGTTACGCTTTCCCATTTAAAACAACTATACCCATGGTACTTTCCTAAGCCCACGGGGAACTTCTGTTGCGTAACGTTCCTAGCTCTAGGTACTATGAAAAGAAACACTTCTAGTCTATATTTATCCATCTCTTACATTAGCATTTCCAATTAAAGTGTTTACATTATGTAATATACTGCGCTGTACTTACTAAAGACTATTTGCTGTCTCACTGACAGTTTACCAGCCGCTTTAACCACGAAAATAAGTAGATTGGCTAAATTTTGCTAAAATTATTACCTCACTATCCTTTTACAAATAGGGACAGTAGAAATAAAGCTATAATCGTAGGCCCTAGTGGAATAATGTTCTTCTTTGTGCATGCAAAAATGTTGTACTAAAATTTCCCCACCTGGTTAAAACTTCACCTCTTTTGCAACTATGGTCGGAATTTCGGGACACTCGGCATTCTCCAAGACCTATAATAGCGAATATTAAGGCAGGAATGGAATGTATGACGTGTGAAAGGGACAGAGTATTATGAGTATTAAGGTGTGAGTGAGAGAACGTCCCGTCGCATGCTGAGAGAAGACCCTTGTCCCTTGTCCCAACTAGTGTTACAGAAAGGTTTCATAATGATGTGTATGTAGCTTTTTAATTATGGATGTGTCCTATCCTAAATCCGTTTCGGTCTCACGAGTGCGAAACGTGCTTTACAGTGGTACAGATGGGGCGAATATAATGATAGGTAGATTAGATTAAAAAACATGCTTGCGGGCAAAAGATGTACATCATTATAAATCTGCCGCATTCCTCGAGGTTATAAACATGATGGTATGTTTAATGAAAACAAATGCAAGACCAATATGTGGAGGAAAAAAAAACAAAGTAAAATTCGGCGAACACGTTGCTCATGGGCGGTGCGTGCGCGACACATTACGCAAGATTACGTTACGTGTGCGCCTGCGCATGTCTCGATGAAAGTCGCCGGTTTTGGAGGTCCGTGGGCAAGGCATAAGCGATAGCGGATGAATACTGAGTGAATGGTGAAATGTGGACTGTGTTTCGTAGACTTGTAATATGATTGCTGATTGTATATTTGTCGTAAATTTGGTTATGGATGTAAATTGTATGTTATGATTAAATCAATCTGTAGTTGTCAATATATTAAGTGAAAGTCCTAATCTTGCTGAAACTAACGTGTGAACCGTTAAAAAATAAATAATAAATTGTATGCAATAAAAATCTTAAAAAAATATATTTAACTATATGTTTTATTAGTGTAAATAATCACTATGTTAGCATTTATCTCAAAAGAATTTCAATACAATATCTACATTACGAAATAATGATTAAAAGCTACAGTTACAGTCAAATTATGTAGAAAAAGCTGTACTTTTGATGATTAAGATTCGCAACCATAATAGCGCTAGATAGCATGATTTTTATTACGAATAATTTTGGAAACGGTTAATTACTAGGTATAATGTAAGTGAATGCTTTTTGTTCTTGTAGATGAAACAGATAGCCGTGTTTTGCGAAGTATTAATTACTTAATTGTATAATTGTGTATTGTACTGTGAATGCAAAACGGATAGTTGAATGAAAGACTTGTAATTTTTTTGCGAAGTTTTAAATTTTGGTTAGTTTTTTATACAATGATTTCTGTTATTTCTCTTAAAGTGAATGGCAAATTGGATTGTTAGTGTTTCGTTTGAGATTTATGATTAGAATTGTATGAATAAGTTATTATGTAAAACGTTTATTTTTAATTTAAGAAAATTCAATAAATTATATTTGAAAATATTATAGGATAGCTTTATTATATGTTCTAACATATCTATTTATTAAAACTTTACGATTTATTACCACAACACTTATAAGTTATATTTGACATTAATTAAGGCTCTACATAATAAGTATAAAATTGAAGTTTGAAGTAATTAAAAAAAATACTTAACTTTTCACTTACTTACATAATAATATTGAACGAGGAATTTGTATGTTATATAAATATATTTTACTACAGACTTTTATATAATCTTATTTTGTGATTAAAATAAAACTACTTTTTACGAATTTCACCGCGGAATATTGGTATTATTTTGTGTAACATTTTTTAAAGTATATCGAGTTCAATACACTAAAAATAATGTATAATAAATAATAATTATAGCTCTTATAGATGGATAGGTGGAATATTTACGTGACATGTCCTTTTTGAAGTACCTTTTATTAAGGGATAATAGTAAACTACTGGGCTCATTATATTTAGTTCAAGAACGATAATATTCTTCAAATCTTCATAAAAGGCACATCACAATAATAAAGATGATACAAAAAAGAATCTTAACACTTGAAAATTTAAGACTATTTTCAATCGCTGCACGTTTTGGACTTGTACCACACGCAAAACAAGTGAAAGTAAGAACTGCCAAAATCTCGCGTGAAAGTCGAGAGTTGATCGATGCCATAATTATTATTACCATTATAAGAGATATGCTAAAAGCAAGCCGGATGTAGGAATTGAATGTCGATATAAAAAATCTAGATGCAACATATCGATATAAATCAAAAATTAAGAGAGAGGACTCTTTTGAATATGAAAGTTTGAGACTAATAAATAATATATGCCTAATATAATTATGTTATTATTTTTTTCAATTTTATGATTAAGTGTTCATGATAAAAAATCTTCATAAAACTATTGAGTTTTGCATATTATAATACTGCCTTAAAAACACGTGTTCCAAGTCCGTAAAAATAACGGAAACCTCTTTGTGTTCGATCTTCCAAAGAAGGAGATGAAATTCGTTAGTCAACATAAACAGAGTAAAATTTATTTAACCAAAACTAACTGACGTGATAAATGGCTAGAACATTTTTGTTTTAAACTTCACGGCATTAGAAAGTGCATGAGTAAAAAAGGCGAACCTTGTATGAAATACAACTACATTGAGAAACAGTTTTAACTATTTTTGCACAGAACTTAGCAACAGTAGCGGTACTCCTTTCTCATTATACGTTTCTTTGACAGCAAAGAGTTTGTATAGCTGCGTATAGCTGCTAAAGTATTTTGAGTCAATGAGACTCGTGGAAATATAATTTTGGCAAACTTTATTATTTATATCCCTTGCTATTGGTGATATGTATATTAATATTTGTAAAGTTACAAATATTAATATTTGCAACATTACAAATTACATTATTTTAAGGCACGGCTGCTTATAAAATAATGTATGTATGTACTAGCATCTGTTATGAAAATATGTGTAATTGAAATTTCTGAGGCGTATTTGTCTTATTTCTCTAAATACCCTTCACCGGAACACGATAATATTTGGTATGGCAGCAAAAGTAAGTTTCTCTGTCATACATCCGCTGGTTATTTCATCACTTAAGGCTTTAATGGGCAACTTATGTCCGAACTTTCCTTAATTTAAATTTTAGCCAAAACTGTTGAGTTTTTAAGTGAGAGTTCGATGTCTCAGTGACTCACAATAGGACGTAGCTTCTTAAACTAGGCTTCTACAACATTCTTTAAGTCTCAATTTGTCACATACACATAGTTATTCCTGAGACTCAAATACTATGCTACCGAAGTAAATTCATTCAAAATGTACAATCTAGAGTGTCTAATATTATTACCACTCAACAGTAACAGTTACGAAGATTCTTACAAAGTACTCCAAACTTGAATCACTCTATAAATAACTTTACCTTAAACAAAACTAGAGTCAAATCCGAAACTAAGTTCGGTAGCTTATCAATATTAATTGGTTGGCAACACTTTATATCTGGAATGGAATTTATAGATTCAAATTCTGTCACTTATCGAATTCTTACGCATATTACAAATATATCGTCACGACGCGTCGACATAAAACCTCCACGTTTAAAAACACTATGAAATTTTTGAAAGTGCGTATAGTCTGTAATCAGAATAAGGATAGGTAGTTACACTATGGTCCTCAGCTTATGTAATAGGATTCATATCTTATTGAAGAGCTATTAATGTAGTAATATTCTGAGTTATTACGACTTAAATTTAAGTTACAATACGGCTGAATACCTATATGGGTCTAACGTTATTGTGCTTGCATTCAAGGCTAGGTGTAGCAATAAGTCATTGGAAATACAGCTTGCATTAAAACCTATAACCGACGATTTCCAATTCCATAATGGTGTCTTAATATTAAATTTAGAAGACAGCTGCAAAACCAAGAGCTTTTACCATTACGCCTGTCGTCCTATTAAAATTTCGCAGTGGTGTACTATTGTACACCCATGTTTTACCGGAATGTTTTAGGTCCCATATAATAGGGAGAAAGCCTATTACCATCAACTGGGCATGAATATTGCGAGCTGATACTGAGAATTTCATAGAAAACCCTAATAACACTGCTCTATCTTTGAATAGAATCCAAAAGCTTTTGGTCAACAGTACCCACTCACGACCACAACTCAAACATTTAAATACGCGTTTGCAAGGCCGTTAAAAAACTTTGATATTTTGCAAATATTATACAAGTAAGTACTTCGTGGGATGAGAACAAAAACTATTAACCTATCAATATTAATGAACAATTATAGGTACGGAGATCTGTGTGGCCTCGGCACACGCTAGCCACAAAACCTTAGCTACCTGTGTAGACTCGAGCTGTTAGAAATAAATAAGTAGCAACGACCTAGCCCAAGGCTAGAATGTTTAATACTTATATTATATGCGAAAAACGACGAAAAAATTAAGCTTCTGTGTCATTTATTTTAGTTTTTGAAACCATATGTGACGGTATTTTTTAATTATTGTGACTTGAATTACGAAACGTGAGAATTTTCATGACAACTTAATCTGTATTTCCGACTTATAGATATCATAAATAGCAACGAGTATATAGTCTTTGATAAATAGTTACAATTTGTTTTAATTGCACGTTATAAAACAATAATTTCGTTTGTGTTTAATTTCTAGAACCTTCCACCTCAATCGACAAAGCTTTCTCGCTACCAAAAAACGTGCTTAAAGTTTTCCTTTTTATGATAGATGTATAATAACTGATATTGCTTTTGATGACATCTCTATAAGCTTACAAAGGCAGTCACACAGTCCTTTAAAAGGTACTATGAACATATGGTAGGTACTTTGATGCATAGGTAAGGTTACGTGTCTTGTTATGCGTAAGGACTAAATTTAATAAAATAAGTACTAGTGTTGCCAGCATTTAGCATAGAGATTTTATAGTTAAGTTAGCCATAAGTACTGGCTGACTGGTTGCTATTTTTAATATCCTTACTATATATTTGTACTTAAAAATATAATTTTAAATTAGTTCTCATTATGTATGGACGCGTCAAAAAAAATAGATTTAAGGTATGCCCAGACTGAAATATCTAATAAACCACCATTAAACAAATTTACGTAAGTAAAATAATTAAAATTAATACAAACAGTTTATCAACAAACTATTAACTCATGACCCATTAAGTCACAAAGATAAATAAATAAAACTAAAGCCATCTACTCAATAATTACTCAAACATCTCACGATCCTTTTAACACCGACCCAAATATAACTCAAACAATAATAAACTAAGATAACAAAATAATTTATCTTAAAAACAAATATTCATAAAAAGTGCCCTTCAGCCCCCGAAAGAGAAAAATGATATTTCCCAAGAGTTTCCTAACATCCTCCGTCTCTTTTCAACGCAAGGTCGAATTCTTTGTCTCTCACTCGCACAGTATGCAATACAAGATCTCATGCAACTAAAGACCTTGATAAATTGCAAGTTTCGTGATAGATAATTGTTATACGGGTGATTATTATACGGGCCTTTGCCGTGTAAAAAATATATTGAAAAAAAAATCTATCGGATTTTTAGTCTGTACCATGACCTATATTTTTGCGCGAATTTCAAAATATTTACAAACTTTTCATATTTTTTTTCTTGGTACATTTCTGTAATAAACAATTAATAATTTCCTAAATTAATATAAATATATTTATACATCCTTCAAATTAAGTATCAAATCGAATTTGGATATGGCAGAATAATTGGCAATAAAAAAAATATCACAGATAAATCTATTTCGTATCGACGGACGAACAATTTTATATATATAGATGATAATTATAAAAAGTACAAATTACTCACATCCAACGTAATGCATTTGTTAACAATCCAAAAAGTTCACAACACGAGTTCAAAATGCAATAAGCACAGGCTATTAAAAAGTTTGTTTGACAATGGAACACTAAAGTCGGTCCAAAAAAGCGCGGCAATTTTGACGTTTGGTTTTTTTTTCCAAAATGTAAGTACGCGACGCCAAAAAGTTTGGGCGTAGTGCGGCCGTGCGCGCGCGGTTTGCAAGTCAAACTGAATTTTGTAAGCGCACGCGAATGGTTGGCGCACGGCGTGCAGGACTGTGAAGGTGTCAGTCCAAGCATTTAATTTGAAGACTTTTTAACCATCAGCCTGTCTTGCCGGTATAAATAGAGGCTGTTAGTGTTAAGACCTGTGCCTGTTATGTATTTTATTGAAGTACGCCAAAGTTAAGTCGTGTTTTAGTACAAGTATTTTAAGCGACTTTTATTAGGGATTTTAAAATACTATGCCAATTTCCTGCAATTTATGACTGGCACATGCTATAAAGATTGTTCCACTTAGTATAAAATATCATAGTGAAGATATTTCGACAAACGACGAACAAAAAAAAGTTTACAAAACTATATAGTTAATTCCTAATTCCAAAGTCGAAAAGATACACTAAATTGCTATAGAAATACCATGGTTAGCTATTTCTGTCTGCTCTAAAAGAATTAAGAATCGTTAAGGACGACAGTAAACAAAACTGGAAAACAGTTAACTAATCTATTTTTTTCACGATGTCAACACACGACGTGTTCCCATCACAATAAAAAGAATAAAAAAAAGATGTTGAAATGGATAAAGAAAAAAAAGATTGACATAGTGTAATTTATTATCTTGAATGAGTTCCAAATTTAAGAATAGGCTTAGAGGCATGAAGATTTTACTAGTATATTTTAAGTTTTACATTAAAATATATATAATAAGTAAAAAATAAAATAGTAATGATAGTTATATATTATAAGTTTCTGATGAATTAATTAGAAATTGGGAAAAGTACTTTCACCATTCATTGTATGAGAAAATGTTATGTATTAAAATAGAATTATAAAATCCTCCTAAATAAAAACCAATTAAATATTTTTTAGAACACCGTTATTCTTAAGAGGTATTAAAATATAAAATTTACTTCTCCAAATCAATATTAAAAGTAGGTCATTCTAAAATCCAAAATGACAATCAACCCTTTACCACGAATTTTTACTGGCAATTTTAACCCTTTTGTTGTATGCCGGACCCTAAATGGAATGACAGGACACGTAAAGTCCATTGAACAGAAAAACCGGACAGGACAGGGGTAAACGCGGTTTTTAGGGTCCAACGTGCGAATAAAAAAAATGGCGAACACTTCGCTACAGTCCAAATTCAATTTAACTTGGTTATACGCTAATTGTAGATAAAGAATATACATTTTGAACCCCAAAAGTGTGTATAAAAAGTTACGTCAAAAACACATTCAAATTTAAATGTCAAGCAAAGTCTCAATAAAATCATGTAACAAAGTTAATTAATTAACGTTAATAGGTTTTCTTTAAAATAAATTTTCAAGGATTTGTTACATTAATTTTGCATATTTACGCTTGAACTGTTTTACTTAAAAACAAACAAAATAAGTAGTCGTTTCAAAGGATTCATGAAATTATAAATAAACTTGCCACGGGTGATTTACAGTTTCTCAAAGAAAAACACCTTACAAAATAAAACACCTTAAACAAATAAACAGTGCACAGATCCTTCAAAGTTTCCCATAAACAATAGAATAATAAAAGCTACAAGACTTTCGTAATAATATTATATTTAACTAGCTGACCCAGCAAACGTTGTTTTGCCACATTTTAGAAGTTGGTGGTACAAAAGTGAAAAATTAGGATTATAAGTATTTTTTAATGTCAATCATAAAAAAAAAACAGGAAAATGTTTCTCCTATCACCTAGGGGTGTAAAAAATAGCCTACAACCGATTCTCAGACCTACCAAATGTACATACAAAATTTCATAATGTGCGACAAACACTGTGACACGAGATTTTGAGTAATTCATCAACTCGTCCTACATACCTATGGCCCACTTGGGACGACATGCAGAAAATCAAAATAAATATTTTTTATATTCTGCAACTCGTCCCACGTTACTAAAAACAGTTAAAAGGTGGAATCAGCAGCAAAAGTGTTATAAAAATTGTTAAATAATATTTAATAATCACAAGTTCACAACATGTAAACAGAAAATATTAAATAATGACAAATTAGACACCAATTAACACACGAGGTATTCATGAACATTTAAACTTATACATTTATGAATGTAGGTTTAATAATAACAAACGTAAACTATAAAATATAATTTTTGGTTGTCTGGCTGGCAAACATTTTTCTCTTTTGACCTATTAGTACAAGATATTATTAAAATCGTTTGACAGATGTGTCAATCGTTGCATGAAAATGCAACGCCACACAGTTGATTTGTCTTTATTTTTAACCGACTTCAAAAAAAGAGGAGGTTCTTAATTCGTTTGCATATTTTTATGTTTGTTTCTTCAGAATTCAGACAGGGAGACCCCGATTTTGATGTTTTTTTTTATTTGAAAGCTGGTGTCTGGTCTAGTTCTAAAATTTGAAGTTTTTTTTATAGAATTATTTCTTAGAATGTCATGTCTATAACCATCACAATTTAGACGAGACGTAATTGTTTCAAAAACGTTTCTTACGTGTCCATAATTATATATTATATATTTTTTTAATATTACATATTAAAAAAGGATACTCATTAAAAGCTTTCAACGAATACAGTAAGTCTAAATTCAAGTCCAATATGCACAGCCAAAGTCACAAATTTCATAGGTTCATCAGAGTCCAAAATCAAATCCAAAAAGAAATGAAAATTTGGTTCCACATCCGCTAAATATATTTTTTTTTCTGTCGGTAAGTATAAATCATACTAACTCTATTTAACATTTACAAATTCTATGAAATACTTCCTCTCCGTATCCCGTGTGTGTGCTAATATAAGTAGTTTTATTGCTATATTAATATTTAAACAAAAGATTCATAGGTATCTCCTGTCATCATTTCCCTACTACAAAAGTAACCGCCATAACCATTGTTTACTTACTGATATAACCGGAGAAACATCACTGGTAAAAACTAAAGATTGTATCTTCATAAGAAATATTGTTATAACTTGTCCTACTAACTGTACCAAACGTTCATAAAGTTCAAAATTCCACACAAAAAGAAACGTGGGACGAGTTGCAGAATGAAAATATTAATTATTTTCATTTTCTGCAAGTCGTCCTAAATGGGCCGTAGGCATGCAGGACGAGTTGATGAATTACTCGAGATTTTTATACGTATGATAATCCATCCATAGCCCGACGAAATATTAATTTAAATATGATTATTAATTTGTAACGATTTTTTATTTTCGAACTGTCATTGATTAGATTATTTTTGACATCAAAATCACAATTCTTACTAGGCTATATTTATACGCAGATGTAAGAAGCTACTAGCACAAACTCATAAATACTGAATAAAGGTATTTATTTTATTATTTTATTTACCCATAAATTCTTTATTCTGGCGCCAAAACGAGTGCCGCCATTTTGAAGTGGAGTCAAAAAACGTTCATTAAATAGTCGTAGCAAAACGAACATTTAAAAAACTAGTGGAACATATGAATAAATCGTAGATTCATTTAGATTAGATAAATTTCAGAATTCGTTTTGTAAATTTACTAATAGAAACTAACATTTCTCAGTAACTTATTTCAGGAATTTATATAATTCAATAATTTTATAATAATAATATACGTGCATAAGACTACTTTTTACGGATTTTATTGCGATTACTAAACACACGATAAAATCCCTAAAAAGTAGTATTTCAATGTCTAATATTCGCGTAGGTATAAGAAATCATTATTTGTGCTTAAGCCTTTATATACATATGTATGTAGAGCTATCAATAGTGATGATGAACATGTAATGAAAGAAAAAACACAAATAAATGTTGATTTTGTGAGTTTTTTTGTCGAAAAACCCACCGTAAATAAATAATTTCGAGATAAAATACACAATCAAAACTTTATTTAAATAAACATACGGAACCCGTATGAATCCTTTCCTCGTGTAACTGTATTTTGAAAAACATGTTTTTCAAAACGTGCCCCCAAAAAAGGGGTTACTTAAAACGTGCTTCATGAAAAGAGTATGTACCGTACAGAATAATTATTACATATCATTATTGTTGGCACGGAAAGAGAGAGACATAATGCCTTCTCGTTTTTTTTTCATAAAAACGAATAAAATGCAATATTGACATTCATCAATCAATGCTACATCAACAGACGTGGCAGAAAAAAAGGTATTGAAGCGCTGCAAATATGTGACCGGGTGAGAAATACCAGGGGTATTAGAATCCCTACGCTATGTATCTACGCGGCGCCTACAGCACGTCTACGTAGTGCCTACGCGGCACCTACGCCACGTCTACGCAGTGCCTACGCGGCACCTACGCCACGTCTACGCAGCCCCTACGCAGCGCCTACGAGGTGCCTATACGGGACCTACGCTGCGCCTACGAGGCTCCTACGCGGCATTTACGATTTTAGACCCCTATCTCTTCATTTATTCTAGTTAAAAATATTGTTCATAAAATAATTCATACTCTTAATATAATTACAAAATATGCAATGATTTGATTGAAGAATCTATTAGTGCGACAATCGATATATGGTCGCTGACTTAATTCTCATACAGAGCAAATATTTGTATGATCTACAAAGTTAGTTGTAGTCTGAGCATGTTGTATCCACGAGAATCAATCTTAGAATAGGACTGAATTTTCAGAAAGACTACTTTACTAATAAATTTCTGTATCATTTTTTTAATACATCTATCGAGTAATTTGACGACCAAATTAGCGCAGCGGCATTAATGGCTGCCTTCTATAGAAAGGTCCCGGGTTAGAATCCTGGTAGGGGAAAATGTTTAAAAACATTTGTACCCGAGTTGTGGCTTTTATATGTAACTATTTATATTTAAAATACACCACGTAGTGCATCAACCATCTAATATCCGTAACACAAGCCTCGTTGCTTAGCTCGTAACTAGTCGGCGCTGTCTCATAACGTCTGGATATATTTATTATAGTATTACTCTCACGGAGTCGTAATCTTACAAGTTATAACTTCATTCGTCGCAATACAGACCGCGGCACAAGTCCAAAACTCACCAAAACGTTCGCATTACGTACCAGAAGATACACTAACCTAATTTTAGGCGATATCTCTGCGATAACGTATCGTTTTGTATCGCGGTCAATGTCCGATATCATATAGATACTAGCTGCTAAATGTTTTTGTTTTAGAAATAACTATAATTTGAAGTTGACATGAAACTACTATGTATGGATTTTATCGCGGTATGATCATCATCAATCCATTATTGTCCCACTGCTGGGGACGAGTTTTGAGAGGGCATAGGCTCCACCACGCTACCCTACTGCGGGTTGACAGACTTCACACGCTATGTAGAAAATCGTCAAGCATACTGGTTTCCTCACGATGTTTTCCTTCACAGTTTGGGCATGTGATAAACACGCATATAACTTCCGAAAAGTCAGTGGTGCGTGCCTTGGGCTCGAGAGCTTTGCCATCTCAGTCATCTGGTCACACCACTAGGCTACCACAGCTCTGTTATCGCAGTATATTGTAGGTATTGTAGATAGTTCGTATCTCTTACGGCGTGTATGGGCACGGACAGACTGTAATTCAATGTATTAAACATTCGTGTAATTGTAAAAAAACCCATGGAGTGATTGTTTGTCACGTGTCGGCAACGCGCGAGCGACATCTTGCAAACGTCTATAGGTTACGGTAACCGCTTACTATCAGATAGGGCCGTATGCTTGTTTGGCACCATTGCTTTCTTGGCAGAATATTGCAAGTTGCGGCCTTCTCAGATGAGTTTATCCGATGTAGTACCATTCTAAACCATTTTACCATTCTAAACATATTAGACCTTATCTGAAAAGGATCTAGTTGATATGTATGCTACCTCATTTGTTTTTAAAGCCTTATCAAAACATTCACTGATAAATGTTATCTTTAACAATCCCCGAATGAACGATAGAAAGTTTCAAAGTACTTCGCAATGAGGCACTTGCTCTCAATTTAAAGCATCCTTGAATAATATTAGAAGTTGTTTTCATCTTCTAGGATCGTTTTATGGGACCGTAGGACCAGCTCGGAAATTGGATTGTATTTTGGGCTGTTTATTTCTGTAACAATTTTTTAAAGTATTATTTCGATTTTAAATTTCCTTAACTTTAACCTAAACTTCCTGTAGTGTTCTGTATATCAGACAAAACATAATATTTGTAGATTTTTAATTTATTATACGTCAGTTTTGTTTTTATTTATGGAAATCTGTGTACTTGGATATTTAGATTAAGTTTTAGGTTTAAATAACAGTTTTTTGATCAATTAAATTATAATGCAAACCCCTTTCTAAATTATAAGATTTCATATCTTCAAAATAAACATTTGATAGTCCGTTTTCAATCTCACCCTGGAAATAAATGTGGACAAAATTTCTACAATTGTGTACTATTTTTTGCAATAATATTGATAAATAAATATTCTGCGACATTTTACACATCACCATCTAGTCCCAAACTAAGCAGAGCTTGTACTATGGGTACTAGACAATGGATATAAATACTTATATACTTTTTTTTTGTAAATACATACTTATAATATATAGGAAACACCCAGACGAACACAAACACTTATATTCATCACATAAATATTTGTGTCCCGTGGGAATCGAACCCACGACCTCGTGATCAGCAATCCGGTACTCGAACCACTAGACCATAGAGGTCGTCTAAAGATAGTTACGTGAAAATCAGATAAAATGAACACTGCTGACAAATACCGAAATTTCATCATAAATATACGTATAAGAATTAAAAAAAAAAGTGTCACATAATTTAACGACCCAGCATTTACCAAAAAAATCGTAAATAAATATGATCTGTCACCTAAGAATTACATATCGAATTTAGTTTTTTTACAATGTAATTGATATGTAACGTGATATATTGTTTTAAAGACACGTGTGATATCATATTATGCCGAGTTTTACATTCAAACTTAATGGATTTAATTGCGCGGATGGTATTTTATGTAACTACGACAAGTGTTGTTGCTAAGAGATTCAAGTTTACATTTTTAATACACATACCGTTACGCCTGTCATCCTTGAAGGGTTAGGCAGAGGTGTACTAAAGCAGACACATTTCGCTGGTATGTTTTGGGTCCTATCTAATAGAGTGCGACCCTATTGCTATCAACTGAGCCCGAAATCAAAACTCTGAGCTGCTACTGAGAACATAATAGAAAAACCAAACATTTCTCGAACGTGTAATCGAACATAGGAGCTCTTACTTAGCAGGTGCACTAACGACCACTACATCAACGAGGCAGTTAGTTTATAATCGTATTTAGAAATCAAATTATCCATTTAAAAAACATCCTTATCTTTGGGGTTGTGTTTAATGACGTTACGGCAGAAACAACGTCTTTATCCAGTTATTCCTTAATCCATGTACATTTCACCTCTAAAAAGGTCCTATTCAACCTCCACGGGCCTCCACCCACCCCCTAGGACATGGGACCTAGAACATACCAGCTGCAGATCATGATGATGAAGGGTGATAGAGCGCAGACTGCTCAAAACTTACTGGCGTCACTGACGTGGATTTTGGCGAAACGCAGCTGTCAACTGAAAAAGGGTTTACGGCTTACCTGCAAAGGAAAGAAAAGAATATATTAATATCGTATAGTATGTATGTATGTATTATTTGGTATCTTAATAATCTTATGGTTATAAACGGGGCTGCTGAAGATGTTTGGATAAAACAATTGCCAATTTGTGCAAAGTATTAAGGGGCTTTCATGTGACTTTCTCAGATGGTTGTCGTTTCAGTTATAAAAATATATTTCAAATTCTTTATTGCCCTTAATATTAGTTAATAATAACAGTAAAAGTTTAGACTTGTATGTTCCTATTTGTTTTATACCTGTAACGACTGTTGGTGAAACTTTATTAAATAAATAAAATAAAGGTTATACATATAAATAAAAGCTGTGATAGTCTAGTGGTGTGCCTAATGGGTTGAGAAGTCAAAGGTCTCCAGTTCAACCCCAAACCACGTAACACTGATATTTCGAAGTTGAGCGTATTTATCATTAGCGCTAATCATCATCAACCCATTATTGTCCCACTGCTGGGCACGGGTCTCCTCTCATTTGAGAGGGATCAGGCTATTATTAGCTACGCTAGCCTACTGCGGGTTGGTAGACTTCACATGCCATCGAGAAAATCTGTCAAGCATACAAATTTGCTAACGATGTTTTCCTTCACCGTTTGAGCATGTGATAAATTAGCTCAAATCGTAAAAAAAATCGTAAAGAAACCTGCATGCCTGAGATATTTTTTTAGACATACTTCACAAGTAAATGACTTAATTATTAGTTTGTAGTATTTCTAAACTGACGTCATAATGTCATGATATATTTATTATTATTTAACCAATTAACTGTGGCTCTACAACCACCTCTGCTGAAGTCCTCGGCTTTACAAGCGTGATAGACATGATGTATTATGTTTACCATTAGAAATTTTCGCGAATGCGTAAGTTTATTATGTACTTTATGTAGCGACATCAATATTTAGCACAGTGCCTGATAGCGGAGGTGTCTAGACGAAATGTGCGTGTTAATATTATACTTTTACTCAATATCAAAGAAAACAGAACTACAATAACAATATGATCCCTGGTCACAATCCTAACCTGGACGTATGAAGATTCTGAGGACATTTTAAAACACCTACTGTAATTCAATTTAAAATTAAATACTATTTATTTATACTATACTTATTTTTATAATACTTGCTTATATTTAAAATACTACGTATTGTTAATTTTACTTTATTTTAGTACTGTAATTGTACCAATAACAAATACCTAACAACTCTATATTGGATTCTCTAATTAAAACTTTCTGCAGGACAGGCACGGCCTAGTGCAGAAAGTCTTGAAAACACCAGTTCCTTTTTGTAAAGAACTTGTAATACTTTAAGTGAATAAAGAACATTATTATTATTATTATCAACGACACCGTACACTCTGTTCCTCAAACCTGCAGGGCTGTTATATTGTTTGTGGTCGATATTCGGGTGCGGGCTGTGTATGTGAAAATTTGTGTTTGTAAACGCACTTTATATGACAAAGGAGAAAATCCCAGTGAGGGGCAACGTTTTTTATAAAGAAAAAGGTACTAGCTACCTACCCTGGATATGATTGTAATAGTAGCGCCAACTACCGGGCCGAAAAGTGAAACTAAAACCAACCTGGGTCCCACTCAAAAATACACAAAAAAGCAAAATAAAATGAGTCAGAAATTTGAGGACATCAGTCATAGATACATATGTAAAAAGGATATTTAGATATTATTATATTTTTTACGTTATAATATGTTTATTTTGGCAGATTATACAATTCATAATTAAATTAATAATAAACTACTATTTAAAAAGTTAAAAATAAATAAATAAAATATATATTTTATGTTAAAAGGCGTCAAAAAACTCGTCCCCGACGCTGTCAGGGGGTAGAATGCTCAGAAGACTGGCGGCATTGCCACGTTGAATGGCAATGCTTAATTCTTTGGCTGAAAAATAGGCCAGCCTTTAATATTAAATTATGTAGAAGTAATTGCTTATTAGTAACATTAACTTCCTCTTTAGTGTAGTGGTCGTCAGTGCGACTGCTAAGCGAAAGGTCTTGAGGTCGAGCAGTGTTATTGGATTTTTCTATAAAAATTCTTGCAGTCGGAGTTTGGATTCGTGCCCAGTTGAAAGCAATAAGCTCGTACCCTATTACATATTATGGACCTAAAACATATCAGTACTTTAATACATCTCTGATTAACCCTACGGGGACGACAGGCGTGATAGTTTGTTGTGGTTACTTTTTATTATATTAAACCGTGGCTAAATATTAACCACAATTGATGATATGATGAAACGCCTACTGACCACCTGGGTATTCCCAAAGGAAAAAGGACAGGTGGTCTCATCTAATTGGGGCCGAGCCCATTGCCAATCACCGGGCACAAATACTAACTCCAAAGATTATTGTCCAAACAGTAATAAAACCTTTTGCAAAACAATTCAGACTCGAAGTAAATTCAAATTTAGAAACAAGACTGCTTCAACACGTTCCTTATTCAAAAACAATTAGCGCCAGTCAAAGACCTAACACAAAAGAGACGTGTACACTAAACAAACACGCTTAGGCACTCCGACTGGTTCTATAAAGAACCCAAAGCTAACGGATCGGTGCATCCCGGATTCTACGCACACATTAACATGTTTCCCACGTACGTCACACCCACACTAGCGCGGCATCAGCTGAGTCAAAACTGTGTCAGTAGCTAGCGGTCCCGTTGAACGGTACACGGCAAAAAAGTGATGTCGCTACTCGATAAGAGATGGCGCTGCAGTACCGTAACATTCGCAGAATTTTTAATTTTCAATGAATTCGAAATTGATGAGCAAATATGGGTGCATTCGTTTTAATGTGAGTTTGTGTGCGCTCTATTCCCTTCGATAACTCATAATGATATTTAGGTCATTCTGATAAAAACACTTCGCTCAATACGTAATTCGCTGTATCACTAATTTATATTTGTCGTCGCACTTACTTCATGCAGTTACCTACTATTAATTTTATTTGTCTTAGCAAATTGTATTTTACTAGAAAGAACAAAATTACATAAACAGTTACTTAGTTTTACCGCTAGATGTCATTAAGCGTCAATGTGCCAACAGCTGAGAGTCCAATTATCAAATGAATGCGCCTAATTGAAATAATTAAACAACTCCGGGTGTCCTATTACTGTTACTAAAGATTATTGCCTGAGAAAGGGTCACATAAAAGTACCGTTGTAGCTAGTTTTATATATGTCAAACTAGTACTGCTTCTACTCAATAGATGTCACTACTTTATACGTATAAATAATGTAACGCTTGCCATTCTAGGAATACGCTACCAATTATGACTTATTTATAGGAATTTTATGTAGTATTGCAGTGAATTCAATATGAATTCTAAGACAAAATAATTTAATAATCATGAGAATTTTATTACCGTTAGTTTTTATGCTTGGTTTTTGTCACTAATGTGGCATAAAAATGTACCTCCGGCTCCGGTTTGACATAATATATATATTTTATTATTATAATGTTGGTATTGTTATTGTGAAATGCAGTTGTTAGATAAATCATTTTAATAAGTCTATATAATGAGGAGAAGACTAGTACCACTATTAATAACCCTCCGCAAATAGGTCGGTCTCTTAAGTGCTTCGATCGAGTGGTCCAGAGTTCAATTCCGAGGCCAAGCAAAGTGTTATCGAAATATTTCTATATATGTAAAAGTAAGTCTATATAAGCATAAGTAGCGTCTCGGAGTTTGGAGGTATGCCCGGTAAATAGCGATAGAGGCTCGACCCCTAATTACATGGGACCTGACAGTATACCTACCGATGAACTGTGGCTGTACAGCATACACTTCTGCCTACCTCTTTGGAGATAAATGCGTGACAGTACTTTTAACCGACTTAAAAAAAACAGGAGGTTATCAATTAAATTGTATTGTTTTTTGTTTGTTGCCTCATAACTTTCGACTGGGTGATTCGATTCTGATGTTTTTTTTTATTGAAAGCTGGTGCTTCCTGTGTGGTCTCATTTCAATTTGGTCCTGTTCGGATATTTCCTCTCTTTAAAGGATTATTGTAAATTAAAATACCCAAGTTCCCTTTTTCATTCTTGGTCTATTATATTTTCTCAAATTATTATCGTTTCGAGTGCGTTCTAGAATGTATTTCAAAATTCAATTGCGACTATATGCAAAAATATTCAAATTTTGAAAAATGGCATATCTAAGAGCTTGGCGACCCCTGGTATATTATGTTCTAGCCTTTTCCCGTGACTTCGTCTGGGTAGAATTAGTAATTTTATCCAATCTACTATTTCATCAATCTGTTTATTTCTTACCCTCTATTAAGAAATATCAATAACGCATACTAACTTCCTACCCCTTTTCACCCTGCCTGGTTTTGGCCTGGTTTTCGAGACAAAAACTATCCTTTATCCTTCCCCGGGACTTAAACTATTTCAATACCAAATTTCATCTAAATCAGTACAGCGGTTATAGCGTGAAGAGGTGTCAGACAGACAGACACACGCATTTATAATATCAGTATGGATAAGTAGACGTATCGCGATAAAATACATAAAAAAATTTATTATGCTAAAGTATTATATTCGCGTATGTTTAAAAAATATCAAAAACACTGATTTCAACCTAAAACACAATAACCAAATCATTGTTAAACACAATTTAAAAGTTCAATCATTTCATCAAATCTATTGAAACACGCGAACGTTCAAATAGTTATAGCGTAACTTTGATTAAGTAATCTGCACCAGTAACCTTTGACATAACGTCTGAACTAAACAATACTTAGCATAGAACAGCAGAAGATAACTTAGTATCACGCCAAACCTCAAAAGGTTAGGCAGAGGAGTATAGTTGAAGTACGTCCAGATTTCTCTTGTATGAATTTAGGTCCTATAAATTAGGGTCGAGTAACTTAATTGCGATTAAGCTGTGATGGCCTAGTTGTACGACCAGTGAATTTTAGAGCCAGAGGTCTTAAGTTCAATTACCAGCCACGCACCTATTACGTTTCGAAGTTACTTGCGTATTTATCACATGCTCAAACAGTGAAGGAAAACCATCGTAAGAAAACCTGCATGCTTCAGAGATTTGACAAATGTTTGTGTGATGAGCATGAACATTTGTTTCCGAGTCATGGATGTATCTATGTATAATATGTATGTATTTATAAAATAAAAATTGTATAAATGTATATCAACAAGTATATCAACCAACTAGTATCCGTAACAGAAGCCTCGTTGCTTAGCTCGGAACTAGATGGCGCTGTGTAATAATGTCCAGGATTTTTTTTTTTTGATATCCTGTGAAGTCTACCAACCCGCAGTAGGCTAGTGTGGTAGACTATAGCATAATCCCTCTCAAATGAGTGGTGACCCGTGCCCAGCAGTGGGACAGCAATGGGTTATCAGTATCTCTGAACTTATGGATAGATATGTAATTAGCTTTACCTATGTAATTCTTACTATCTTGAGAGCCAACCACGTCGTCCTTTAGCAAACCAACACATGATGTGTGATATAACATCTACCTAACCCTTTATACACACAGGCGTGATGGTATGTTAATATCATCCTGTACAAATATCCTTAGGTAACAAACTATTACTTGAGTTATATATATATAGCTATATGTATGTAAATGTATATAAGTATGTATGAAGTTTCAAATCTTAGTGATGTTATACATAGTGTCGTGTGTGATGTCGATGTTTTAGAGATTTTTATACCACACGGGTAGCAAACCAACTTACTTATGGTAAGCGGTTACAAAAAAGGTTAGGTTAGGTTGTAAAAAAGGGATAACTCTATATGGGATCTCTTCCACACGATTTATGGTGTATTGTCTAAGAGACAACGTTATTGGTGGCTGAATAAACCGATGCGAGAGCGTTCATCTTACCACAGGTCTGACAAGGGAAGTGTGTGGTGACTGGTGTTGAGACACCTTCATGACATTTCTGTCTTTTGACATGGAAGGCTCCATGGGCGTATCTAGACTTTTCCTACAAAGGGGGCCTAGTCCCTCCTAGGGTGGGCACGGCTCCGTACGGCTAGATTCGCCCATGGAAGGCTCTGAACCAGGCTTCGTCGCAATACTTGCGATCCTCCATAAGACGCTTGCGCCTCAGTCATTAGTTCTTTTGTTAGCAAGCTTTTCCGAATAACTGTGATCAATTTTATAGGGATAGCACTATGCAACTTGTATAGCACTATACCTCTTTTATAACTTAAATAAGAGAGCTCAAACACTACATATGTATGTTGTAAACCCTATGTGGTATGGTCTCAGGCACCTTTCGACCCTGTGCTATCAGTAATTAAGTCTCATTTGCAATGGTTAACTGGTTATTGTTTACCCGAGTAGTATATGGGATGATCATGGACATCTGTACCTGAGCCTGTTTCTATGTATGATATTATAATAAAAAAGTATCTATGCAGTTTATCGACCATCTAATATTAGTAACACAAGGTTTGTTGCTTAGCTCGTAAACTAGATGGCGCTGTTTAACAATATCCTGATATATTTATTCATACCTAGTTCAAACCTAGACACCTATTCATACCTAGTTCCGTACCTTTTTTAAAAAGGTTTTAGATTAAGCTGTACCTAATTTAGTTCCTAAATGTTCCTATGTACCTTTTTGAGAGAAATAAACGAAATATTATATAATTATAATTGGCAAAAAAACTATATTCATAGAAATACGTTCAATAGTTTTCACAAACAGTAATGATTATATGAAATATATAAACAGGAATTATATGACCCATCCCACGCTGGCTACGGATGCGAGACATTTTATAATAACTAGGAACCTAGGTGACATTAGGATGGTTTAAATTGGAATTTATAACAATACTTTTGTATGCACTATATAATTAACTTTTTTCTTACACTAACTACGCAGATATTCATCATCTGGGCAGGTATTCGAGGCTGTTCCTAAGGGTGATGGCTTCAGTCTACAATGCCAAATGCCACACTCCTTTGTATACGTTTTCTCTTCACGCATTGACATATGTCTATATCTTACATATTATATAAAAATCTTGTGTCACAGTGTTTGTCGCTGAACTCCTCCGAAACAGCTTAACGGTGTTATGAAATTCTGTATATATACTCTTCTACCACCAACCCCTATAATGTGGCAAAACAAAGTTATTGAAGTGATTAAGAGCTAGCACATAGACGGGAAGGTTTCTACTGCCTAATTTTAAATAAGGGGGTACCACTGCCCTTTGTATTGCCAAATATTTTGCTGGTAACCCTGTACTAACACCATTGTTTTTTAATTTGTAGGATAACGTAGTCAGTGAAATTACTGACCAAATAAAATGGTACTGCTTGGTAAAGCGTTTGGTAATTACTCCAGGAAAATCATAACCTTTGCCACTTCAGTGGTATAGAAAAACGTTCTGTGTATTGAAACATCATGTACCATTATGAAACACATCCAAAGACCCCCAATTTCAGCCGAGGTCCCCGGAGACAGCGACCCCGCCAACCGCCATTTTATCGTACACAATTTCATTTCAAACAACACACAAAAAGCGTCATTACTTCCTATAACTACGCTACTATTACATATGTATGTATATATATTTATTTACGGTGAATTAAATATAGATATTGGTGATTTTTTATGTGAATAATAATATGACGCTGTTAATATGTATTTGTATAAATATTTGCATAATTTAAAGCTATTGTAGTGCTTAATTTTTATTTTGTTTACGAATGCAGATTTTTTCATGTATGTCTACATACATTATTATGCAACTCGAATACCAAATACTACAGAACATACATATAAAAGAGTAGTGTAATCTCTAATAATTTGAAAAACATCTAATTGGTACTGCATAAAACAAATATGGCGCCTGTACCTGACGCAGTGGTGGTCGCAACTGTGGTCACAGGTGTATTTGTGGTCGGGGTAGACTCTCCAGAAGTACTAGCATTCGTCATCTCCACAATTCTGTCCACAGCTATGCGGTTCCCCGGCAATATCCCCGAGCTCTCAGCCGGCTCCTGGACCACTTGAGAATCATCATCGACCACTTGCGGGCTCGGCGCCTGGCTCATATCATTCGCCACAATCACGTTGACTGTCGTCAAGGATTCCAGGTCACCAGAGTTCTCACCGGCGACCTGGGAGTTGTCGATGTAGACCGCAGCTGAGCGCGCTCCCAGTGTCTCCATAACACTCTCAGCCAGCGATCTGGTTGACAGCTCATCTATGTCGATGTCCTGTTTAATATCTATGATGATCTGGTGTCTCTTGGTCCCGCTGCCGGACGGGCTCTGTACCTGGTGCACGCTCACTTGCGCCTCCGTCCCCGGCTGCGAGGATATATGGTGCTGGATCACGTGAGTCAGCTGGCCCTCCAACGAGCCGTCCCGACCCGCCATAGTGTTGTTCTTTATTCAAATAACAGACTTAACTCTCGATACCATTCATCGATATATACACAACACTACACAAGGGAATTTGAAGAAAGTTCAGACTTATCAGTGTCAGTCGAGAAATGATTAAAAATTATTGCACGAAGCTAATCTAGAGAAGGATTACGATCTAATGAACACTGGTATCACTCCTAGGTATCGTCCTTGAACACTGTGATGACACTACTGGATTTGTTTAGGCTGTTACTGCGGTAGTGCAGCGCGCAGATGCATCGAAACTGGGTCAGGGGTGAACGTCCTACCGAAAAATGGATTTTGTTAAACGTAGATTAGTTGTGCGTTAGATATAGGTAACTTAATGGCAGTGTATGGTACTTGAGGCACACTGTGATGTTCACATATTTGTGTTTGTTGTGTGTTAGACACAGTGACACATTGTCCTAATTTCGCGAGCGACGTAGACGCGCGTTGGCCGTCGTAGCCACTGCGAGGCCTACGAAAGCGTAGCGCTACGCCGACGCCGCGTAGGCCCGCTGCACATCACACTTCCGTGTATTTGTCCGGAGATAATTCTTACGATTTATTTGTGCTTTGATTTTGTTTATACTCTAATATTGAAATAATCATGTTTATATCTATTGCAGCTTGCTTAGTATGTATAAAAAATATATTATTTTAATATTGTAGTACCTAAATTTTTTTAATAACTTTAATTTATTTGTACTTATTTCTTTAAAGGCCAGAAATTATTCATTCTTTTCAAATAAAAAATCACGCAATTATTTTCTTAGTACAACATATAAAATTAGCTTGTAATATTATACTAACTCTTAATCCGCATATTTTACCATGGCATTACAACCTAATTACAATTATTGCGTGGCCCACACCATTATATATTAATTTAAATACTATTTATTATAAAAAATACCCAAAATTAATATACTAAATTTTATTTAATAAGTTATGAAATAATTTTCAAACTATTGTCTTGCTTCTACAAGATATTCATCTGCAGACATATCCCTACAGCATCGCCCCGTGTGTTCCGACCCTCATTGGCGGCACGTGCCTACGCATGCGCGGTACACTGACATCTCCCGTCTCCCTCCACCATCATATATCCGTCTCGCTCTACACACTTCGATCGTTTCAGAATGGCGAAAAAGTATATATAATCGAATTTATGTTGATTGTAGAGACAGCAAAAGATATTACATCATTTCTTGTAACGGCCTTGAACTATGATCTAATTCTTTTTTCAAAAAATATTTGTCAAAATGAGTTTTGTGTTAAAGGAGGTTGTTCATGAGAAAAAAACTATGTAAGGAGGTTTCTACTCCACGCTGGCATAATATGGTTATCAAGCGCGAACCACTTTAAGAGTGAAGGACTCAGGCCAGCCGTCAATGACGTCACGTTCATTCATTCATTCACTCTTTCTGTAATAAGACTTAATCCCTTTTCGAAGCCAAGATTACCTGTTCTTAGTCCGCTTAATCGGAGTCTTATATTTGTTTTTTTATATCTATCTTTATTACGCCTGTTAGAATCAGAATGCGGTATGAGAGATACCAGGGAATGAGTTAAATCAGGTATGTAATATCTTTTTCTATAGAATCACTAACGTTGTCAACCTGAAATCTTATTTTTTTTAAGAAGAAAGAAATACCATAGTTACAAGAAAACTAAATGTTTTTCTCCTTCTATTATGGTGCAAGTATATAGAGATTTTTGATAGGAGATAGTAACTATAGCACGACGTGTTTAAGTTACGTGTCTTATTTAGGTGGTAAAAGAGAGATAGATTTTAATCCCCTAATTTAGTAATTTCATAAGCTACAGTACATATAAACCTTCTTCATCATCCACTTTCTGATCCCACTGCTGGCAAAACCCCAGCAGTTATCTCACAATGCGTTTTTGCTCTCTCTCCCAACATCCCTACACCCATCCCGATTTGGATTCCCTCAATGTGTGCCATTTGCTTCGGTCCTATGCCAATCACATCCAGGTTCGACCCGACATCTGAGCGATATCCTTAAAACCTTAAAACACTAATATTACCACTTTACTATTTAACTGCATAATATTTGACAATGCAGTTGTACCCCCGGTCTCATTAACTCCACAACAAAAAAAGAAACATTTCCTAATAAAAAACGGTCGTCCTTTTTCTTCGGACGCTACCGAAGCTTTATTACGTAATGCGGACTGATGACAGCCAAAACAAGGAAAGTCGAAGTAAACATAACGTAAGGAAGTATTTCTTTTTTGTTTAAAAAACAACTTGCAAATTAGGTAAGACGCTAACGTAACGTTACACAATCTATAAGTTATATAACTTAAGTGTAATACAACCATTACAGTTTATTTATTATAAATTAATAGGTTAAAGTTCAATAACATATTGAGAGGTTAGAAACAAATAATGTGTAATTAATGTACGATTTTAAATGAGAAAGAAAGAAGCGTTGCAATAAAACCTTCTAAGTATTCTGGCAAACAGAGATACTCGATAATATACATATATCTTAGAGCTATACATATAGCCTAGCTTTATGCTGACTAACTACCGAAATACATAATTCAATGTTCCATAATTCGAATGTTTTATTTCTTTAAATAAATCTTTTGAAAAAGCATAACAGTGATAGTAAGCTAGCGCTATCATCAATTATTAAATTTTAATTCCAGGTTTTTAAAACATACATAAATGATCCGAAGCCTTGGAAAATTATAGTAAGTAATACCTATACATAAAAAAGTAGTTCTGTTTCTAAGTGTAATATTCACGTAAGTGTAAGAAGAAGTCAGTTAAGTAATAAAACTTATTCAATAGGTAGTCTGATACTGGACATAACACTGACCGCAGTAAGGTCTGTTTTGTATGATCCAAAGTCACCAAAGAAAGTGGAAGTAGATTTTTGACTTTAAAAGCAAAATTAAGCTCAATTTTTACATCAAAAATATCTAGATCTAACCTAAAACAAAAACTTAAAAAGTGATTCATAAAACAAAAACAGTTTATATCAATATGAACTCTCATAAATTTAATTTTTTTATGTCAAACATACACTTATTATGTTCAAAAATTGACAATTCGTCTATTGTTAGAAAAAGACATGCGGCCCTCGTCTGAAAATGGCCTCTGTGTATCGTTTCCCCTCGTAATTGAATACGGTTACCCGGCCAACCGTGGTTGTTGGCCGCTAGTGACATCCTTATGATAAAGCGAAGGACGAACGAATCAATAATAATATGTCTTCACCCATATACCACAGACCAATTACGTTACGAACGACCGCAACTGACTTGAACTGATTGTGTGGCGTGAAACTAATCTAGTTGACTTGTGTATTTCATTTCGTAATATCACATCGATGTTTAGGACAAAAAAGAAAGTTTGTCTTTCTTTCTGTCTGTTAATCGTTTATGTCAGTCTGTCTGTTACCTCTTCACACATTAACCACTGCACTGATTTAGTTGATTTTTTGTATGGAGATAGTTTGGTTCCCGCAGAGTTACAAAGCTCTTTCTTCTAATTTTCAACAGTTAGAAAAAACCTGCTACTACAAAAATCATATAAAAGCCCAATAACATTTTGCTCGAACTGAAAATCGAACCCAGAACCTCATGCTAGGCCCTCGTGACTACAACACGACTAATGGGGAATTTTCTGCCCCTCCACGTAACTTTGAGTTTCATATTTTATGAAGTTTCCTGCCGGTTCTCCATAAGATCAACCTCTTAGAACCGTGCAACTAGAATCATAACGTTTAATTAATGCTTAAAAACTTTTTTTGAAATGACAACATTTGATTGATTTGATTTATGATTACTGAAAACTGCCTCGTTAGTGGTCTTCTGTTCGTTTCCCAGGACGAGCAAACGGGTATTAGGTTTGTCTATGAAATTCTCAGTAACTCCTCGGAGTTTGGATTCGTGCTGACGGCAATAGGGGGTCGCCCCCTATTACATGGGACCTAAAACATACCGACGAAACGTGGGTGTACATTAGTACACCTCTGCCTAACCGTTCAGGGATGACAGGCTTAAGGTTATATAGACTAGTAGAATAATGACTGTAGTTAATAAAGCTTGTGTTCTTAGAACTTAGGTAGGTATCCGCGCAGGCTAGCTGTATGACCTAGGTACGCTAAACCACCTGTGTGTGCGTACCTACACGTATTATATCTATCTGTGTGTGCGTGGGCCGCTATGCGGCGGCTGTTTCAAGGCCGAAAGCTCTACTGCGGGTAATGGACACAAAAAGTTTTCATAAATTTCGATCTACATTGCGCAGTTTGTAGCGAAAAGTGTTACGTGTAGTTATTAGGAACGAACAATGGATGATGAAGTTAAGTTTCAACTTTAATGTTTGTTTGTAATTTGCAATAATAATTTCGGTAGAGTTGTGCCTTTGTTCTTTTGATGTGCAATATTCATTTAATTTGAATTATTAATATTATTAATTTTAATTAATTCTAATGACCCGGTAAAGGTCATTGTAACCCGCTAGATGCGGGTGGCCCAAGACCGGTGGTTGTGGAAATCTTTTGGGGAGGCTTATGTCAGCTGGCATGATGATGATAATTAATTTAATTTTGTTCAATCAATAATATGGTTCGTAAAATCACAGTATTCACATATGGGGTAAGCAGGTATGTCTAATTTATTACATATGCACGTAAATTTACATAAATGTTTGTCATGCAATCGAAGCTAGAGTTTGCATTTGTGCCCACAATAAGTTAGGCTTATTCCTCTATTACCGATATGCGGCATAAACGTACCTAACCAATAATATATATATCATGTATATGTTATTTCCTGAAGAACACATTTGTTAAAATTTTCTTAGGTATATTAAATAAAATAGATATAATTTTAGTACCTAAGGAAATGTAATAGCAAATTGTTTAGCGAAAATAAATGATTATTATTATTATATTCTAGTTGTAATTTGCAACTAAAATTCCAACTTCTTACTAAAGAAATTACGTACATTTTAATTTTCTATGTTTGGATGTTTGTTACTCAATTAAGCCATAACAGATAGTTTATTAACTGGATTAACATGTAGGATATTTTTTTATAACATACCAAGCAAGAAATAGTTTACCCGCGGCCGAAGCTGTAAGCAGCAACTAGTTTTTTAATAAAACAATATGTGAAGTTATAGAATGAAGTGGAAAACTTATATTGTCTCCTATTTAATTTCGCTGCGGATTCCAAGAAAATTTAAATCATTCCCCTGGGACATGTTGGACTTCACTGTCTCGTCAATTTTCTGTATAGTGACTACTGTTGATGGTACCTTACAGGAGTTGTAGTAGCAGAGACATTGTGTGGCGGGCTTGTCTCATAAAATACCTATAATGAAATCGAGAATTTGTCGGTATGCAAATTATATAACACATATTGTTTAGTAAATAATTAATCTAAAATAACAGGCCTATGACGAGCGATTAGATGCGAGCTGCCCAAGACCGGGATGGTTGGCGCTATTTGGAAGAGATCTACGTGCTACAGTGGACGGCAATAGGCCGATATAGAATAAGCCTATTATTTATACGGGATTTATCTTTACCCTAGCTAGGTTCACAAACATTTCTGCCTTCTCTATCGAGGAATACAGGCGTAAAGGTTTCCATTAATATTATTTAACAATAATGTTGATTTGTGACAAATAGTGATCACGCGCCCGCGCACGTTCGCGCTCACACGTGATCTAGTTGTAATAGGACAGTTAGGCTGGCTACATACCACGCGATTATGTGTTGCCTAACTATCGCGTCACTTTTTGTAGCAATTCAGACGAGATTATTTTTGGTATATTGAGTTTTAATGCTATACGGTAATATAATAGTTCATGCCGTATTTTTTACATTAGGTAAATAGTCACCAGAATTATATTTTCTCTCCGTGATACTCATTTAGTACCTATACCAACTTCATTACAGTAATTATATTCTCATACATAAAATTTCTTAAATTTTGACTATTTATAACCGCAACTTTGTTTTCATAACGTAACAGTTATATAAATCTAAAATTTTCCTAATCATAACTCTTGTGCCGTGTCTTGTAGCCATAACTTTAATCTAAACTAATTCTTAGTAACTGCTAGGTACTAATACTTATAATATCCATCTCATTTGAGCACGCCTTCATTATTGAAGTCGGTTGAAAATGAAAACCACTCTACAATTAATTGCTTTCCATGGTTTTTTGGTGACACAGTTTTATCGCGTATATACAGGGATTCATATAACTTGCTTTTTATTCAGTAAAAGTTCGTCGCCTCGTGTGTAGCCAGCATGCTATCACATTTTCAGCGGCACGACACCAACGCACGGTGGGGCACGTTTATAACTTTATTATGTATGTTTACAGTTATTTATTATCATGTCATTTGACCTGATCGGATTTCGTATAAATGAAGAATATCTTATACAAGTGCAAAAATAGATTAGGCATTTTTTCAGTTTAATCCCGCAAATTATATCTGGCTATAGCTGGATATAGCTGTGGTAGCCTAGTGGTGTGACCAGTGGACTGAGATGTCAAAAGTTCAAACCCAAGACACAACTGACATTTGAGTGAGTAAACCTGCATGCTTAAGAGATTTTCTCGATGGCATGTGAAGTCGGCCAACCCGCAGTAGGCTAGCGTGGTGGACTATAGCCTAATCCCTCTGAAAATAAGAGGAAACCTGTTCCAAGCAGTGGGACAATAATGATTTGATGTATGTTAAGAGGCTTTAAAACAAAAATGCCTTTCAACAGTCTGCATAATGAGTGTTCGTGTTGCAACAGCCGCAACATTATGAATGCGTGCATCGTGATAATGTGCATATAATTATATCATGCACTCACAAGTATTACGAACGAACGGACTTGATACTTATCTTAGCATACAAGCCATATTTTTCCAAGGATCACATGATCAAGTCTCAAGTCTTACTGCTTAAATGATTAATTTTAATATCATAATAGCTTCCACCCGCAGCTTTGTCGCATGGTATATAGATAAACAGTAGCATATGTGTTAATCCAGGTAATAAATTATTTGTATGCCAAATTCCATAGATCTGTGATTGTGGTTTTTGTGTGAAAGGGTAACGAAAACCTACACATACATCTATACATATACATATATTATATATTTCGCGTTTATAAAATAAGTGGTATAATAAAATACTGATATATCCGGACCTTATGGCACAGCGCCATCTAGTTCCGAGCTAAGCAGAGACTTGTGTTACGGATACCAGATGGTTGATACACTATACTGTATATACACCTCTTTTTTGTAAATACCTACATAGAGACTTCCATGACCCAGTTCAAATGTCCATGTTCATCAAACAGATATTTTCACCTTCCAGGATTCGAAACCGGACCGTTAACACAGAAAGCAGCATTTTATAACATGGCATTACATATTATATATCAACGATGGGTTGGGCAGAATAGTAGGTATAAGTATACCCATAGCAATTTAGTTTTTAGATTTCATGTTGTTGGAGGCCAGCCGATTGCCAATTTCATAGTCGTATTTCAATGATGCTTCTTAAAAATTTTACCAATATTTAGACAGTAACTTCCGCCTTTATAATAAACTTATATCCCGTAACTACCTCACGCCATTCGCAGATTTACTGCGAATTTTCGGCTATAAATAAATTAATAGACTATTTAACAACACGATCGTAGAAAAACATTTTGAGCAACAGTAAAACGAGTTAGCGCACTCTGGTGCCCAATAGCGGTACTAAATTGCAAATTTAAAAGTAAAACCACGTTCTCGCGCGCTACCTAACGGGAAATAGCCGAACTCCGTTCATTGAACCCTCCTCAGGCATTCGTTGCGCAACTTTCGACTCACGAATTCAAAATTCGAATGTCACGTATTTGGCAAGTCGTGGCGCGAATTTTAAAATTCTACGTTCGGATATGGGTCGCGATTTGTATGTAACTTTTGTTTCCTCTTAACGGTTTTTTTTGTACCGTGTGATGTACCTACTCTCTGGTTGCGTTTAAATATTTTGAGGAGCAAGGTCGTTAATGTGTTGACGTAACTGTCGCTCACAATAAAATGTTGGGCGTATCGCATTCTTTACCCGTGTGGTGCATTTTTGGGTCATGTCGTCACCGTCACCTGCCTTCATAATAACATGTAATAAATTACTACATGTTACAACTTTTCAAAGCATTACATTATTTTCTTTTAACATTTTAAACTTAAACCGACTATTCTGTGCCTAAACTCTTATGCGTGAATCCGAATTGTTGACCTAACTGGGTGTCAAGCACCTATTTTTTAGTCAATAAATAATTTTACTGACCAAACCAGCTTTTACTATATCAATAGAATATTATGATGACTCGGCAAATATAACGGACTTCTAGTTAGGGCTTGCAATCCGATTATTCGAATGCTCTCGCGATTTAGGTAATCGAATAAAGTGAAAATATTCGAATCATTGTGATTTTGAGTGCTTTAGTTTACATGATTCAAGTATCTTAAATCTAATTAGGTACCTTATTTTCCATAAATTAATGTATTTAACAGCTGACAAAAGTACAATTTCGTATTTATTTCTTACAATTACGCGAATATTAGCCATTGGAACTTGTTACGGGTTTTATCACAATATAATCTATATAGAAGTAGTTTTATTTTAAAAGTATATCGGTTACGGAAAAGAAAGCCTACGTAAATTCTTATAGAAGTCTGTAAAAATGCTACTTTGCTAACAGCAGTGTTAGAGGTACGGCCACACCGCTGGTGCTTGCCAAGTCGTTTGTTTATTCTTTTTTACTGCTAAACATTGCGTTTAATGAAACGCTTTTCTTCAGCTCTCAATTACACCATTACGTTTCATACGATACTTTGAATCCCTTCAGGAGATTAAATTTCAGACAGGACTAATCATAGCATATATAATATACTATATTTTAGCGAAAGATTCATGCTTAACGTCACCGAAAGTCTGCACTAAGAAAATCTATCGAAAGTCAAAACTTTAAATGTATTCTTCTAATACGAATTAAATATAGGCATTAACCGCCTATGTGATATGACCAGGAACTGCAAAGCGATAGATTTTGAGATTGAATCCAAGAAACCGCATCGGACCTCTGACTTTTCGAATCAATTCCGCAATTATACCGCGTTGAAACAGTGAAGGAAAATATCGTGAGGAAACCTGTCTGAGGGATTTTCTTGGATGCCGTGTGAAGTTTGCCAAACCACACTATCTGGTGGACAAAAGCCTTACGTCTCTCAACCTGAGAAGATACCCGTGCCCAAAGGGAGAACAATAATCGCATCAATAATGATGATTAAATTAAATCAACAAAAACTTTTCGATTTTCTAAGAGCAGGGTAAGCGAATAAAAACCAATAAATCTATCACTACAGTATAAACTGAATTATTCGAAGTTTAAGAATCGAATAAATATTGCAAGCCCTACTCGTAGTAAATACTTTTTATTAAGCGTCGGTGGCCGAAGACCGGTTGGGGTCAACAGCCGCATTCGGCACCATTTCTATAACTGATCAGACATTAACAACTGATTGGGCTATACATACAGCCAATTTGATTATTTACCATTAAATAAAACATGGACTATGATAATAAAACATGTCAATAAGATTGATCAGAAAAAAAGTTACGATATTTTTGACAGTTCAATTTGAAATCTGTGCTTTTTTTTATCTGTAGAGAATGTAAAGGTCTTTGCGCTTGCTAAACTCGCAAAAAAAACAGTTATTGGAAACTAATCTGCAAATTATAAGTATTTTTTGTAGAAAATACTCATCAAACGGTGAAGGAAAACATCGTGAGGAAATCTGCATGCCTGGGAGATTGTCTCGATGGCGTGTGACGTCTGCCAACCCGCAGTAGGCTAGCGTGGTGGACTACAGCCTAATCCCTCTCAAATGGGAGGCAACCCTGATGATGATTGCTTTTAAGCATATTTTCAGTATCTTACACGGCGATGAATATTACCACCAATACATGTATACTAATATAATAAAAACGAAAACTTTGTTAAAAAACACTCTCTCATGTGAAGCAGACGAAGTCACGCCGGCCAGCTAGTATGTTTATAATACGCAATAGGTAATTCACTGCTAAAAACGAATGTATTAGGTAATATTAAATATACTATATTATAATAAAATTCTCAAATTAAAGCTAATTAGCTACAATAATTATAATTTCGGAAATATTACACCTGTTTCCGGATTCCGGGGTCAATAAACTATATTTGTTATTTTTTTTATTATGCTATCGTATAAATTAAGTCTGTATATTATCTGATAACGACTATCATAATGTTATGTTGATTATTTATTTCTTATCTATTTATTACAACCTGGTCGCGCGAATCTGCTGGATGCGTGCGGCGCAGGACCGGTCGACGTGGCGATCCTTGGACGAGACCTATGTCCAGCAGTGGACGTCTAACTGTTGTTATGATGGTGATGCTGATCAATGAACTAAGATTTATCTTGAAACTAAAACAAGTGGTTGCTAGCGCGGTCGTCGGATCTGTAGATACAGTTTCTTATTGGGGAGACATCTTTGTTTTTTGGGTTTATGTCATTGGCTTCAGGAAGTGACGTCATAATAATAAGTTAGCCTACTTTTTTAAGCTGAGGAAAATCCTCAGACATCCTCTGGCGTCTAGCGAGTCAATTTCTAACTCCTCCTATGTCATTTGATGATTAATTTCGATGCAGGTTCTAAGACAGTTTAAATCTTCTTCCTGGGACACGTCGGGATCATTGTTTCGATGATTTTTAGCTGATAGCTATTGTTGATCCTGGCTTACAGGAGTTGTAGTAGTAGAGACTTAGGGTAGAGAGCTTGTCCCAAAGAATTGCTTAGTAGCTGCTTGATATATTTTTTATATCAAATAAATACATCAATAGCGACCCGTGGCTGCACAACAGTATACCTTTGTCAACTGTTTTGAAATATTTTCATTCATGACTAAGCTAACGGAATATTATTCAACTCTGAAGAAAATTAGCACTGCTATTTAAATAACCGTTTGAATAAAGAACAGTGTAATTGACATTTGAATAGGTAGTCCTAAAAAAATTACAGTAACAATAGAGGATTACTTTCTGTTGCAGAATAGGTCTGTGCAATTTTTTGTTTTGTCTTTGGTCTTCACGGGCTGGCGAGTTTAAACATATCAAAATTAATTTAAATTAAATTGCCTCGTTGGGCTAGTGGTCGTAAATGCGACTGCTGAGTTATGAGTTCCATTCCCCGGTCGAGCAAAATGTTATTTCTTTTTTCTATGAAATACTCAGTAGCATCTCGGAGATTGGATTCGTACCGGCAATAGGCTCGCCCCCTATTACATACCGGGGAAATGTGTGTGTACATTAGTACACCTCTGCCTAACCCTTCGGGGACGACAGGCATGTTAGTATTTATTTAGTTCTAAACATAGACTTGCAAAACAAACCATTCCACTAAAATTATTATTACTGCTAAATGAACAGAAAGTCATAAATTAAAAGTAAAAGAATTGCTGTTGGTACTCATAATAAAAAAAAAATCAGGACCACAAACATTTAATTAATACTGTTTGCCTTACGTAAACTATTTGGACCTCGATACAAAGTCGTTATTTTGACATTTAACTGGGCGTTCTTAATGAAGTCTTTAAAAAAAGTTAACAAAACAATGCCCCAGTTGTTTATTTCCAGTCATAAAGTCCCGAAATTCGTCTAGAAGTCTAGACATTTATCTCTAAATCTAGCTCCATAGTTTATACTGACTGACCAATGCATATTCGTTAAAGGTCAATCAACTCTTGCTTAAGTTTTTTTTTTTTGTTCTTAAACTTTTTGTTTTTATATTGCAAGCTAGCAACACTGGTTTAAAGGAGGTGAGCGCCATTATGAATGAATAAAAGTAGAATTTTAATTAACATAACATCACCTACATGTAACGCGTATACCCGCGAAGATTTGGGTAATTTATAACTAAATACACCTCGTATTTAGTCATTATTTTATTCGAGGCACATCAACAACATTGATAAATAACAAGAGAAAGATGTATACATATATAGTGTTTACTTCAATTACAAACTTGCATGTCATTAGTTTAGTTTACAAATTAGTCATAGTCCACCAAATTTCGAGTTATTTCTAAAAACTTCATAGAAAAATACATAATACGTTGCTAAACCTGGGAATCAAAGCTACGACCTCAAGTTCTAACACTTACTAGAATCATGAGACCATTCATGAATTGTTATAATAAAAACAAACAAATGCAACCATGAAAATCTTATGCAACATTGGACTAAAAACGCGAAAGTTAAAGCATATCACTATTGCGCAATAATGCTGCTCAAAATGCATTCCAACTCATTTACTGGCCCACAGCAGGACACAAGTCTCCTCTCACATTGAGAGACAGCAGTCTCGCAGTTAATTTCTTCACGATTTCATCGAGTTATAATTCATCATCATCATCGTCAACCAATTACTGTTCCACTACTACTACAGCGGTCTCCTCTGTCATTAAAAAAAAATAATGAGAGGGATTAGATACTATAGTCCACCACGCTAGCCTACTGCGGGTTGGTAGACTTCACATGCCATCGAGAAAGTCTCTCAAGCATGCAGGTTTCCTCACGATGTTTTCCTTCACCGTTAGCGTACGTGATAAATACGCACATAACTTCCAAAAAGTCAGTGGTGCGTGCCTTGGGTTTGAGCTGGAGACCTTTAATATCTCAGACCATTAGGCTACCAGTACTGTCCCATTGCGAGGTATAAGTCGGTATGATTAGGAAATTTTGGATTCGATGTTGAGACCTTAGAAATATTTTTCTGCGTGACATAAAATACATGTGCGGAAAAAAATTACATGCTTTTCCTGAGCTATAAAAAGAATGGGTTATTTCTAACAATAAATTATTTTTTTTTATATGTACTGCAAAGTGCATAAATATCATAATTATATTATGCATACATTTATCGATTGATAAATAATCAGAACCAACGACTTGCTACGAAAAGAAAACAAACCATAAACTACTATTGACAGCGAAACAGGCGCAACACATAATTGTCATTTACGTTTATTTTTTTTTCAAGCAAAGGCGTTTAGTATACAGCCGGTCCCACGGCGGCGTCGCATGCACGGATCGCGTCCATATAACGGGTGCAAGCGCACAGTTACACAGTATGTGGGTGAGGCTAACTGCGATCACCGTTAGCCTACGTCACTGATAGTGGGGGGCGTTGTCGATGGTTTGTCTGTGCCTTGGATTCATGTTGAAGACAAGTACATATGTATGTCATACCCCGCCTCGTATAGAACTAACTCATCAGATTATTTGTTTTTGTTGAACGATTTTACGATTGTTGTCACTAAGCTTTAAATACGTATTAAAGCCTTTATGAGAGAAAACAAACTTCAGAAGTTAAATTTTAAAACGCTTAAATAAGTAATATCATGTCAAGGTATTTATAATTTCCAATTACATCTGATAAAGTTACATTGAACCCAAATAAAAGATGAAGTTAATTTGTGCATTATGTCCTACAACATCGACAAAACTCAACACAAACTATCGACCTCGAAAGCCGATACAAACAGAAAAGCACATCACTAGCCCAGAGTACCGTACGCTACGTCACAAAGAAAGGGATTGCGGCTTACGGTACACAGGGCCGAGCGCCGCCCTACTGTCGCTTTTCTGACGATAACTGCGCAGAATGCACGTCTACAGTGCGCGCAGAATATCTCAAAGCCGCTATTTTCCAAATCCGTATTTGGAACCCACACATTTGTAAATTTTATACTCAACGTTTTGAATAAAGAACCTTTATTTACACTTTTTTAGAATGGATATTTATTAAAAATATTAATGATTTCATTTTTAGATTTCGGACGAAAAAATCAACGTCTGAAATTTTTGTTGCACTATAATAAAATATTTTCTGATTGGTATTTTGTATAACTGTAATGGTGCAGATTTTCCGTAATAGTCAAAAAAAATAAATGTTCTTTTTTATATTTTTACGGTTAAATAAGTCTTATGGTTTTTTATATTTGTATACTTGACTATTTGCAGTTAAATTATAATTCTTAGTAATAAAAGTTGATGATGATAAGTTGCTAAAATTAAGACGTTGAACGCAGCGTTCAAAGTCATTGACCTGTACTATCGCTTTTCGGCACTGGTTGCGCAGAAGGCTTACTGTAAACTTGGTTACAACAACTTTTACATAACCGTTCATTAAGTAAACAAAATCATAACATGATTATTTTTGTAACAGGTAGGGAGTTTTTGAAAATAAGCTTTAACCTTTCAAGAATTCTGTTTATAACATTTTTTTCTATAAACGGCGCTAAAGCCTTTTCTAGAAAAAATGGTTATAAACAGAATTCTTTAATGTTTTCAGGAAAGTTATAACAAATATCAAAAGGTAAATGCCACTTGTAATATTTTTCACTTGTATTTTTTTTTTTTTGTCTAAAAGTCTACAGGTAAACCTCTATGGTCCAATTTAAGTTTTTTTTTTATAAATGAGTCTTGCAATAGTTACGGTATTGGCTGAATTGTTCCTAATTCAAAATTTAATAACTTTTACTTTTCCCAAAGAAGTTTTACTTTATATTTATTTATTTGCCTATATTATGTACTGACTCAAAAACCAATATCGGGCGATGCACATTGCGCCGCCATGCAGTCTAGGCCGAATAGACGTCCCGATTTGCATGTGACGTGACTATCCTATTAAACTATAGTACATAAGTCAGAAAGGCCACTAATGAAGATATAGTCCTGCTGGATTAGCCCTAGTCTAGGGGAAAGTGTAGGGTGCTGGGGCTTAAAAAAATGCTCAGTCAAGTCTTTTTTTATGGTGATAAAGGCATACGAGCAGGCGGCCTGATAGTAAGTGATCACCGCCGCCGCCGCATTTGCAATGCCAGAAGGCTTGCATATGCGTTGCCAACCCCTGCAGAAACCATTTAGGCTTCTTAAAATAGGGAATTACTAACGACAGCAAACGGAATGCCGATACTGGCAGAATAGTCACTCCCCCAACAAGCTCTGGTAACCGTACAACTGAAAACCACCGTGTTGATTCACGGCGGTCTTCAGTTGTGTTGTAATGTTTTGGTAATTTATGTGGGACCACCACCCAAGATTACTTAGAGCTTTTAGTTACCTTAATCCTATGGTGTCAAATTTGGCTAAAATATTGCCAATAAGGAATAATTGTCAAATAACTAGAAGAGGTTACACAAAAGAACATATGACGTCATTCGTGTGAGTGAGACGCCGAAATAAATATTTAAAACTACCCTATTTTACAACTCATCCAAACCCTTAACAATCTAGAAAGATATTTCTATATCTCATAGAAAGGTTTGTTTGTAAAGGTATTTACTGTTCCGTATAAAATATTGTACAAATTCAAATATAAATGATCATCGTGTATGAACAATATCCTGTGGGATTTACGTCAAGGTCATGAGGCTCATCTAGTCATCATCGACCTATTTACTGGCTTTTTTAGATTAGGCTGTAGTCCGTTACCCTAGTGCAGATTGACGGACTCCATACATAGTCCAGGAAATTTCTCAGACATACAAGTTACCTTACGATGTTTTCCTTCACCGTTTTGATCTTAATCATGTGATAAATGGTGGAGTTATGACTTGCGGAAGGCAGCTGGCAGTGACTGGAGGAGAAGAGCCGAAGATCGAACGCTGTGGCGTTCAGTACTACGTTACGTAGTATACGTTCAACGTATACGTTCAGTACTCCCCTACTGTGTACTGTGTACTGTGATATTCATCCACTGCTATACGTAGGTATAGCAGTGGATCAATATCGGCTGACGATGGTATGATGTGATAAAATACACGTACACATAATTTTCAAAAAGTCAGTGGTTTCAGCCTTAGGGGCGAATTCGAGACATTTGACTTTGCTACCACACCAAGAGACTATCACAGCATACTTTCCTAGAATCTATGGAATATCCTACTTAAAATAATACAGCCAGGTGATACCTAACATAAAATACCATGTCTGTATCCTGGTAGGGTTAGGCAGAGAGGTCACTGGTATGTTTTATGGGCCCCATGAAAGAAGCGGGCAAGGTGAAGGCGAATTGCAAGCCTATCGCCATTAATCGTGATGATACGTACGGTTGTGACCAGTAGGTCGAGAGATCGTTTTTAAACGCCGCGTGTCGCAGGTTCCATCCCCGCACGGAACAAATCTATGTATGACCTACTGGTAGTTGTTCCGGGTCTGGGTGTTTGTACATTGTGAATATTTGCGTTCTTATACGCACTCATGGTACCATAGAAATTCCTAGTGTAAGACAACGTTAAAAAACACAGGCACGAATTCAAACTCTGATCAGCTACCGAGAATTACCATAGAAAAAACCCAATAATACTTTGTCCGACCCGGTAATTGAACCCAAGATCTCACGCTCAACGGCCGTGCGTAAATAAATTACTGGAATTACAATCGTTTCGTTCATAAAATTTTAAACATAACAGTTATTGAGCCATAAGTTTGTTCAAAGAGCTGACGTGATTAAAATTCATAAGAGAGCTTATTTACTATTTCATTGGCGTAGGACGACCATAGACGAAAGTTCTAGACTCCCGCAATGGAGTCTAGGTCATGACATGTTACCTAGAATTTTAATGTATTCAGAATTGATGTTATCATTTTGATATTATTAATAATAATATTATTATGAATAACTTTTAACGAACGTCAAAATTTTGAAATTACTTTTTGTAATTGCAAAATTTTATTTGCCAAATTTGAATTTGGACATTTCTTAAATATAAATAAAATTACTTATTACCAAACGACGGATTTTTTCTTTTTAATATTTTTTTTGTATTCTCATTTGTATTGATACTCTTTACGATTAATAAATTAATATTATATTGCTTACTATGCAACGAGTTATTATCAAAATAAAAATAATATTATAGAGGATCTATTAAAATACATTCATATCATTATTTTGCAAGTGTCATGTAGCGATGTGGAACTTATACGTTTATTTTTAGGTATTGAAGTTGACGGAAAAAATATTATATGAACTGTTATCGTTGACATAAAAGTATGTGATCGATATTTTTTAAAATATTATGCGATTTAGTCATAAATTTTTAAATTCGCCCAAAAATCGATCCCTATAAAATAAATCAACAGCTTTTATTCCAACTAAAAATATGGATACGTAGAAGAAAGTGACAGATATCCAATTTGAATTTCTAAATTGAGCTTAACGTATGAAATTCAAATGTTACCTTTGTTACTCACGAATTCTGTGTTTCCGTCAACACAACGCAAAAGTGCATTCACCTTTGTAACCATAGCGAATACAATATAAAATGTTTCAAACAGCGTAAAAAGTTTAGTCTTCAATGAAAACGATTTTAACAATCCACTTTAATTAAAGTCGACTATCTGGCGAATTTAAATGGACTCTCATTTAATTTCACTGGATTATGAACGAGAAATATATAAAACTAGAACTGACAACAACAAAATAATACCAAGGAGTTTTAGAACTCTCTAATCATTTTGACGTTTTTTAATCTGTATTTTAGTTTTTTTTTTTTTCAAACTTACCTCTTATTGTACTCGGCATTTTGTCAAAAATCCTTTACACGGTTCCACTGTACAATAATTAATAAAACGTCACTGTTGCCACAACAAAAAAAGTATTATCCAAATTCAGACATTTTCACTTAAATAAACACAGTTAGCACGAGTTCACGGCACAAGGTGATGCACAATTTGGAAATGTCGGTTTGGCGCCAACGGAGCTGTCAATGTCAAAATTCCCGCGTTTTCGTTCGGATACCCGGTCCGTACGTCCTAGAGATGTGGTGTGGCGGCGGGTTGTGCTTTTTTCGATGCGGTGCGCGCTCGAGACTCGAGCTAACTGTATTTTTTTTCGTGATGCGAGCAGTAACGGTGTCGAGGCCGGTTCTTCCACTCACATCTTCTTCTGCCATCGAACGACGATGATTTCGGACGCGTGGCTAATTCGATTTACGGTCAATTTTGATTGCTGCCAATGATCCGAGTTTTCCGGTTATGCGATTTTTTTGCGAATGGGTTGTTGGCATCGTAAAATCTGTGATAGGCTGCAGTTATTTTGCATGGGGAGAAATAATAAAATATCTAATAGTTGTCAGCTCGAAGTCATTGATTGAAAAATTACCTTTCATTTCGAAATGTTGCTCTACACGGGTTTAATGGCCTCTCGCTCTTAAGACTGGTCAAGCGATTTGAATTTTGTAAAATTGAATATTTTTTTACTTATTTGAATATTTTCATTTTGGTAACTTGGTTATAGCCAGATGTGTTTTTTAATATGGATTTATTCATTCATTATTAGGATAGCATAATAAAATACTCCAATCGGTCTTTGAATTATCTGGGTATATCTTCATATGAAATGAAAAAAAAAATCTTCCGATGACATCTTTCGGCTGTGTCAACTGTCGTCCTGATAGGACAAGGGTTGGCAACTCCGGGTTTTTCGTCGGTACGAGTCAGGGTTGTCATCTATGCATGCATTGTATATATTGTACTGTATCAAAGGCCTTAAAATATGATACGAGTGATAAATATCAGGGATAGGTACCGTAAGTGTGTTTGCCACCCTAGAGGTCTGTGTAAGTCGGGGTTAAATTCGAGACCTTTGATATTTCAGGCCACTGGTCACGGTTCCACTTGGTTACTACATAAAAAAAATTGAAATAGACAAATTTCTTCTCAGCCATCTCCCAATCATCGTGATATCGGCTTCCACTCTGCCCAGATGGGGCTGAATAATACAATGGCTGCAGACACATTACTGGACAATTCCTGAGAATACCAATACCATGTGTTTTCGTATTACAACTGGACCCAATATAGCTCAATTCTCTAGCTTTTAGCCACTGGCACGCCCCCGGGTACCATGGAAACCAAAACGCGACGTCACGAAATTTGGTAAGGATATAGTTCTAGAGAAGTTATTGTATATAAGATAGTTGTTATTCCGGAAATTACTCTTTAAGAGAGGAAAAAGGGCGATGGACGTTTGTATGGGGAATCAATAAAATCTTACATAATTAAAATATAAGGAGAGGTAGGGCAGAGCGAGATTTCTCCATCAAATTGAGCTGCCACCACTGCTACTGTACCTCCCCCTTACAGATCCGTGAGGGACACCTCGAGTGTTTCAAACGTAAAAGCTTGTTTGCCATCTGGTATAAATATGCTTTTAAAATAAGTTATAATTTTGTTGGGAGGTAGGGCATAGCGAGATTCCTGCTCAAATTGAGCTGCCCGGGGTAGTACCTCCGCCTTACAGAATACCGCAGTGAATCAACAATAGTTGTCTTTATGCGAGTGAGTAAGGTTACCAGAGCTCGTTGGGGAGTGACTATTCTGACAGCATGGGCATTCCATTTGCTGTCAGTTTAGTAATTCCCTATTGTAAGAAACCAAAACGGTTTCTGCAGGGGTGTGCCACGCATTTGCAAGCCTTCAGGTGCTGCAAATGTCCATGGGCGGCGGTGATCACTTACCATCAGGTGAGCCGCCTCCTCGTTGGCCCCCTTATCGCAATAAAAAAAATAAAAGTATTTACTCTACGCAGACGAGATCACGGGCAGAAGCTAGTTAAAAAGAAACTTATAAAAAGATATAAAAACCCTTCATGTCATTTATGCATCTCATTTAACGCTCGTTTCATTACACAGAAGCACATTCCTTAACTTTTTTTCCCAAAGAGGTTTTATATAACACTATTTTACGGTATTTACTCAATAGTTCGGCTAAAATAACCATCGATAGACTCGGTAACGTTCAAAAGTCGATGTTCCCATAATAATAAAAGTTAGTTTAAATTTTCTAACGTTTGGATTTATAAGGTAACCTGTTATTTTGTAGTTATACACATATGAAAAGTCTATAGGCGATAAAAATTATGAATAGGGGATTTAGTTGATTGAATTCCGACAAAATCCGTACTTTAACAAAAACCGTAAAATTATTTATACAGTAGTACATGTGGGAATAACTGAAGAGTTTCAATTTAAATTATCATCATCATCAACACAATTATTGTCCCACTGTTGTGTTGGGCATATACATAAGTTATATGGTGTACAACTAGCTGATTCCCACGACTTCGTCCGCGTGCAATTTAACTAAAACAATAAAATTTCATATTAACTTTGTACCCCCGTTTTACCCCCTTAGGCGAATTTTCAAAAATTCTTATTTTTATTCTTAGCGGATGCCTACTTCATAACATCTACCTGCATGTCAAATTTTAGCCCGATCCGTCCAGTGGTTTGGGCTGTGCGTTGATAGATCACTATGTCAGTCAGTCAGTCAGTCACCTTTGAGTTATATATATTTAGATCAAGCATATCCTATCTATTTGGTTGTAGGGCCTAGGATAGCCAAGCACCGTAGATCTAAACTTACCAAATCGTAGATTTTAAACTTATTAAATACAAATATAACTGTAGATTACAGTAAAGTCTTCAACTGTGTCTTTCCACAATCGATTGATTTTACAGGTGTTTGTATTCTCACACATTATAAGTTTATAATACAGCTATATACGGCATGGCCTCTTTAACAAAGTGTCTATTATAAAAAAATTTGTAGCCAAGAAAATTTTAATTGCCAATAAAGTTTTTATATATTCTGGACGTTTCTGACGTGAAGATGGATGCCAATTTATAAACTCTGACTATTTGAAAAACGGTACAACACTCCGTTTGTTGCGGCCAACAGAGTTCTTGGCTTGATACTGACTGGACATGGTATACAATCGAATATACCAATAGATTTCTTCTTCTTTCTTCCTTATTAAAAAAACGTTGCCCCAAATTAGGATTTTCTTCTGTGTCGTAGTAGCGTTGATAAACACAAATTTTCACACACACAAAGGCCCAGACCCGGAACAATTATCTGTAGATTTTTTTTTTCAGCCTTTTTCATCCCACTGCAGGGCAAAGGCCTCCCTACCCTCCTTCCATCTCTCTCGGTCTAGGGCCTTCTCCAGCCAGTCATCCCAGTATTGGTCTAGCTCGTCTCGCCATCTCCTTTTAGGCCTGCCACGACGTCGTGTAACGTTGTGTGGGCTCCACTCAGTGATGCGTTTTGCCCACAATTCGTCCGACATGCGGCAGTTAATTGTCTAACCCCCTTACCCTGTAGATAATAGATCATATAAATATTTGCTGTAATAGGTTTAGGGGATCCAACCCGCAACCTATGACGCACAAATCAGTTTCAGCCACTGCTCCAATCGAGTAGTGGAACATTGAACGTACTAGGCCCGCTTTTATTTATTATTTATATAAATGATCTGCCTAAATTTACCACCCACCCAATGTCCCTATTTGCAGACGATAGTACTGTATCTGTACAATGTAGGACAAAAGAACTCTATCAAGACGATATAAACAATTGCTTGGATTCAATTATTGACTGGCTAGATAATAACAATCTGAAAATAAATTTATCTAAAACTCAAGTCATGCACTTCAGCCAGAGAGCTCAGCCTCATATTCTTAATGTAAATTACGACAATAACCCTATACAGGAGGTAGAATCAGCCCAATTCTTAGGATTAACCATTGATAGGCAACTGAATTGGAAGGCACATATCAAAATTATGCAAGAAAGTCAGCAGTTCTGCATACGCTCTGTACAGATTGGCTCCAATAGTAAACATCGATGCTTCACTTACGGCCTACCACGGCCTTGTTGCCTCTATCTTACGGTATGGTATAATCTTTTGGGGAAACTCAACAGATAATGCGATGGTTTTTAAGGCCCAAAAGCGTTGCATACGAGCTATGTTTCGCTTAGACTCCACTGACTCTTGTAAACCGTTCTTTATATCACATAAGATTTTAACACTTCCTTCACTATACATTTTTTTTTTTTTTTTTTTTTTTTTTTTCCTAATTCTTGTACCTCCAACATAATCGGAGTCTTTATTCTTCTCTTTTATATTTTTTTTTTTTTTTTTTTTTTTACACTTGTTCTATTTTGTATTTTACTTATTTAGATTATTTATTAAAAATAACTGATATATATTATAACTAATTTTTTAATAATGTATCTTTTCCTTTCTATACGCCTGTTATATTATATATATTATTATGATACATATATACATATATATATATATATATATTTTTTTTTTTTTTTTGTATTATGCAGTTTTATTTCTTTTTATGACCTTCGTACATATCTTCACGCAGTATTCTAGAAAGATGTCTCTATTTTTGCCCGCTATAATGTGATATACATTTTCGGCATCGATTTTTGTGTCGAGTAAGTTTTCTGCCTCTAATCTTTCCCTTCCAAAGACGGGACAGCTAAATAAGATGTGTGGGACCGTTTCTCATATTAGAGGTGGCACTGTTTGTCCATAAAAACCCTCATCTATTTGAACAATTTTCTGATGTGGTAAAAAGGAACAGGCGGCAAGGGCAAAAACAACTCTGGCCGGAAAAAGCGTATTATGTATGGCGCCAAAAATATATAATAAAATCCCTAATGATATTAAAAATTCTAATGTAAATGTATTTAAAAATAAATTGAAAATAATTCTGGCCAATAAATGTTATTATAGTATTCAAGAATTCCTCAATGAAAATAATTTTAATATTTAATTTAATTAAAACCTTTTTTGTTATTTTTTTTTTTAATGTATAATTATTATGTTTAGTTGTTTTTTTCTTTAAATTGATTTTAATGTCTAACAGTACTATCAAATATTTTTACTAATTTGATTATAATGTATAATTTTTAATTCATATTAATTTATCTAATTTAGTCTAATTTAATATTATTTTGCGCGCCGTGACGCGGCAAAACATGCTGTACACATTTTTTACTGAACATCTTGTTACCTACCACGTTTTATGCAAATAAATGATTTGATTTGATTTGAAATACTGGACGCAAGTTAAGTCCAAAGATCACGAAATTTTCAGGATGTTTCAACCATTTGGGGGCCATATGATTGTAAGTCTAGGTCTAGGGGTTAGTATAAAGAAAGCTAGAAAAAGATTACCAACATCTAGCAATAACTGTATAAATAAAGTAGCAATTTATTGGTTGATTTGTAAATTACACCTTTTTTTTTAAGTGCGGAAATATCCTTTACGGACCGTCCCGCCGCCAGGGGAGGCAATGGGGTGTGTCGGACTCCGCCCAATGTGAGCGTTTGCCGACTAAAAGACCGCACCCGTCAACGCCACCAAGCCACTAGCCCTATTGCCGCCATTGCCGGGGCCATGGGATTCGCGAAAGCATGCACCACAACCCCGGCGGGATTATTACACCTGGTTGTCACAGCAAAACTATTTAGTACCTACAATCCTACATATTGTATTTTTTTTATTCCCCGAAGGTAGCAAAAAAGCTAACGACCCTGCCTGATGGTCCACGGTTACCGCAACCTATGGACGTTCGCAACACCAGAGGTGTCGCTCGCCCGTTGCCGACCATGTAAAAACCTTTTCCCTCCTAATTTTCCACTGAATTTCATTTCATTTTATATTGTGTCCTTGGGTGTCGTTTGCGAATCAATTAAGTTTTCTTTCTTTCGTTCAGAGTTGACCAGCACCAATTGACAACTATTACATTGATGTAGATAAAACTTATAGCTTCGACTGTTAAGTCAAAGGTGTCGAGTTGAAACCCAAGGCCCGGAGATTTCGAAGTTACGTGCGTATTTATCATTCTCAAACGGTAAAGGAACAAATCGTGAGGAAATCCACATACCTGAGAGATGCTCGCAATGGCATGTGAAGTCTGCCAATCTGACTAGGCTAGCTTGTTGGACTATAGCCTAATCCCTCTTAAAATAAGAGGCTCGTGGGGCACTTAAAATATGTTGATAATTAATAAATTCTAATACATTTTTTTTATTTATCTGGTAGGTAGTGCTATTCCATAGAAGGTGTCATTAAATGGTCCCAATCTTCAATATGTCGACGGGTGTTGTCTGCTTAACACCCTCAATCTTTATACCTATTTAATTCTTCAATCATTAAATTACAATACTGAGAAGCAAGCAATGGACAAATTTTGAAACTCGCACAAATTTAATAAAACAACTAAACTAAATATTGCTGGTAATAAATGTACTACTTAGTACATTAACTAATTATTAGTGATAGCCTAGAAACACGACAGCGGATGAATCCAAGGCTCGTGCCTGTGACTCTTTGAAATCCATATCCATACTTTAGAACATTATAAATTCAAAAGTTTATCTGTCCGTTACATCTTTGCAGAACCAATTTAGATGAAATTTGCTATAGAGATAGTTTGAGTTCGAGGAAGTACATAGGATATTTATTGTCCGTTAATCAGCTCTTAAAAGGGGCGAAAAGCGTGTGGATATATATTTTTGTAAGAAATAAATGCCAATTTACAGAAATAATTAAAAACTGCTTTTACAAACCTAAAAACGATAAATCAAGCTAAATTAAATTAATAATAACTATAAATATATGTACATACATTACAGGGCATCAAAGAATTCTTCCGCGTCGATGTCCCTGACATCTAGTAGTAGTAGGTAGTAAGCTGTAAGTGCCCAGAAGACTGGCGGCATTATGCCACGTTGGATGGCAATGCTAATTCTCTGACCATAATATTGGCCAGCCTTTGGGTTACGTGTAGAGTCGACCAGGCGTTTGCAGATATCCTTGAAAATAAATAAACAGATTGATAAAACACCAGATTGGATTAAAATTACCAATTCCACGTAGATGAAGTCACCGGCAAAAGGTAGTAATGTCTATACTTGACTGTTTCCAGAATTAACTACTTTCTTAAGCTCTATGACTCGCTTAATACTGACTAAACATTCTCAAAATAAAACAGTTTTGACTTCAAACAATCGTACTTGCTCAAACAACATTTTGGCAGTAACTGTAATTGTTCTTAACCCGCTTAGTAACTAGATACACGGCAACATATTTAAGTTGTAACTTGTATCATCACCATCATCATCAACCCATTAATGTCCCACTGCTTAGCACGGGGTTCCTCTCCATTGAGAGGAATTGGGCTACAGTCCACCACACTAGCCTACTGCGGGTTGGCAGACTGCACATGCCATGGAGAAATTCTCTCAAGCATGCAGGTTTCCTCACAATGTTTTGCTTCACCGTTTGAGCATGTGATAAATACGCACATAACTTCCGAAAAGTCAGTGGTGCGTGCCTTGGGTTTGAACTCGAGACCTCTGACATCTCAGTCCACTGGTCACACCGCTACCGGTGCTACCACAGCTTCTAGTAACTTGTATGTCACGTCCCAATCAACTTTTATTGATACTACAGAATAGTTTTATAACTTATCGATGTGAAACAAGATATGTTAAAGCTTATAATAAAAAAGTTTACCATACTAACTACGAGGTTTGGATGACAAAATGCTGTTTGAAATTTCTAGAATTCTCCATTCATAAAGATTTTTTTTTCTCAAAGTTTTTCTGATGAAATGTTGTGATGAATGATAAATAGCATTAACACTAATTCACGATAAATTATATGTAAATCTGTAATGTAAATTTTTCGATATGAAACAAGAATTATCATTAAAAAAAACCGGACAAGTGCGAGTCGGATTCGCCCACCGAGGTTTCTGTACGTAGGATTATTGTAAATAGTTCTGAGCTTTTCCCGAAATTCAATATAAAAATATAATTATTATTCAAATAGTAAAATAAATAGTACCTTTATTTATCTACTCAAATTTATTTAATCCAGGTATTAGGTAATTTTTTTTTTTCTTTTCACACCTCTGTCTACCAACAACACTTGACTCTATATTGATCATTAAAACTATGCAAATCTACGCGCAGAAGACCTTCAACAATGGTCAAAAGTTTTCTGATAACTGTAGTGCCATACTTAATGGTAAGTTAAGGCATTTATAGACGTATGAAGTGGTATTTTACAACAAAATTGTTTTAACAAACAATAATAATATTTTGAGCAACTAAGTAAATTGGCTGGAAATATACTCTCCTGTTACACGAAACTTTAAGCTGTCGGACTCAATCTGATGCTAATCTATACTAAATATTAATAATTTGATAACTAGTCCTTGTGGACGTCTCTGGGAAGGCTATTGTTCAGCAATGGACGTCTTTCAGCTGATATAACGATGATAATGAACTTTTTGTTAGAAATTCGCGAATTAATTCAATAAAAGTACAGCAATTTTTGGAAACCAAGGACAGCTAACAAATCAACGACCCGTTACTTAAAGTTTTTTGAACTCCGAACGCTTAAAATAACGTTACAAAGTTAATTTTTATTTTACAAGCTTAATAACTACGTGTGAATTCAAAAAATCCCACCAAAATTGCTATCTTTTGGATATACGTTTCTGCTTCCCGCGTAAACAAAACGCGTGGCAGGTCGTTGAACCCAACGGTACCGTGCAACTTGTCCGGACCGGTTGGCCGACGTTGCTGTGACGTCATTTTTAGTTCACCTATTCGATAATAGATAGCGCTAGAGCGCCGATTGTTACTACAAAAAATACTATATACCAAACAATTTGCGTTTTATATGTCTTGGGATTAGTTTTAATTTTATGAATAAAGATAAAATTGTATTTAGGATATCATAATTTCGAAAATCTACTCATATCGAAATTAGAATTATACAAATGCGAATAAAAGCATGTCTGTATATAGTCACGATTTAAAACAATTTGAAATATTACACCTGGGCTATAATATATGTTTATTATACATCTATCGACGAGTAGTAGAACTAAAATTTTTAAGTGTCTTGAAATATACGACATCTAGTTATTTTAGCTGTTAACTAAGTGCTGACATCTAACAACTACGATAAACATGTAGTATTGTTTAGTTTATGTGCTTGTCCCCTAGATGTCGCTATTTTCAATTATCTACTTCAAAGCGGAAACCTAGCTTTTGTGTGATTTTAATGTTCTCATTCGTAACTCACCCGAGTACGTATAAATTTTACTTTACTACAATTTCTAGTTTGGCTTAAGTTGGTGTTACATAAAGATTGAATTCCGATAGGTGGCGCTACGTTACTTTCAAAGCTTGCATGACAATGCAACAAGAAGTTGCATCAAAGCGTTTATTGTCTAAAAAGAATATCCGTTTTAGTAATACGTCTACGAAAGTATTTAAATAAAATGAATATCATAACTTGCGTTAACTCCGCTACAAATTAGTCTATCCATTCGGGATGCGGGGGACACCTCTGTCAAAATGCACAAAACAAAATCACCTGAATTCCAGAATACGAAGAAGTGACCCTGAAAATGCTCCATGGAGGTGCAATTATGACTTGTGGCGAGAACAATTTGGTTATGACAACTGTACTGCATTGTTATTCCGTTAATATTTTATCATAAATACTGACTACAGCTATTTAAGCAATTGCTTGGGCATCCCGTCCAGGGAAGGACCATAGACTACCGAGAAAAAAATCAGTTAAAGCAATTGGAATGAGCTTTTTTTTTTGATCCACCGCTCTCGTTTTGGAAGATTGCTTATGGCATGCAATTACCTCTGGCACTGCTGATTCCATTATTTATTTATCAGGAATTTTTCGTGAGGTGCCTGTAAAATAGAATAGAACTTTTATTTAGGGTTGATAAATGGTGTAGAAAACGCACTCAAACTTAAGACTTATGACTTGGCAGTCCGTGGTCTAGTAGAGACCAGACGTGGCCAAACTCATTGATGGAGGTTGGCTTGGATTTAGGGGAGCATGGCGCTGGGGTTAAAAAAGGATCATCCCAATTTCCCTGTAGCTTTTTTCAATGTTTTGGTGAAAGGTAATGATAAGGAACTCGGGTACATTTAACAGGACCCACAAATAATTGTTCAAAGAGCCGCATGTGGCTCGCCAGCTGCAGGTTGGCCATCCCTGGACTTGACTATCACTGAATTGAAATACCTACTTAGTTATCGATTTTTAGATGATTTCCATACCGTCTCCACGGCAAATATCTAAAGGCTCATGAGCAAGGTTATCAGAGCTCGGGGAGGGAGTCACTATTCTGATATGATGGGCATTCCATTTGCTATCAGTTTAGTAACTTCCTATTATAGGAAACCTAAACGGTTTCTACTGTAATTGGCAACGCATTTGCAAGCCTTTGGTGTTGCAAATGTCCATGGGCGGCGGTGATCACTTACCATCAGGTGAGCCTCCTGCCCGTTTGCCCGTTTATTCTGTTTTATGACATTCTCAGTAGCAGTTCAGAGCTTGGATGCCCGTTTGATAACAATAGGCTCGCCCACTATTACATGGCACATAAAACAAATTGACGAAATGTGGGTGTACAATGTACAAGTACATAAATAAACCTCTGCCTAACCCTTCAAGGAGGACAGACGTGATGGTATTTTACGTGTGTTTTTATTAACGTAAACATTCAATCTTTATTGGTCTAGCAGTCATTAACGCAGGAGATCCTTGATCCGATTTCTACGTCAAGCGAGATAATGTTTCTTGTTATAGAAATTCTTAATTTCCTTTGTGGGTTAAATTAAGGGCAATAATCTCGCCCCGTGTTACACAGCACCTACAACTATAACGACGACACCGACGAACGTAGGGCGTACAGATGTAGTACAGTAGTGTAGTACAGAGAATGAATATGTCTGCCTAACCTTACCGGGATAACAGCGTGATTATATACTATTAGCAACATTACGTTTACACAAATGTCAATTTTAAATTTGTTCTATTACAGCCTGTCCCAGATAAAAAAACTAAAATTCAAAATAGTTTATTTATTGCGAATATAGGTTGATACAATTGGTATTTGCAAAACTGCAGGCCGAATTGGCACCTCGATAGTATTTTTTTTATAAATATTATTTTTACATTAGTTTTACCGGGCCCGATATTACACGATTAAAATATAAAAAACACACTCCAATTAAAATCGAACATAATTATTATAAAAACAAAAACAACTCAACAAATCGACTAGTTTTTGACAATTGCGGGTTCTTTCTTTTGAGAAGTTTTGGTTTGGTTATTTGGTTCAATATGAGCAGTAGAATCTTATTCAAAACAAAATATTATCTGTGTCTTCCGTGTACTATCCATATGTACTGCGTGCACTATTTTCATTTGTCTGTCAACTAAAAGTCAGGTAAGAGATAATACCACTATGCCCACCGAATCTACTATCACAGTAAAGTTTAAAACAAATAAATGAATAAAATTCTGTATACTAAACTCCGCATTGCGTATGAAACGAGTACCTACCTCCTCCAGTCCGCGGCAGAGGACATCAGACGGGACGTATCCTTTAGTCCGTTAGAGGTCAAATATAATCTTACTATCGACCATCTAGGTGTTTAGAAGCTAGAATCAAATTACGCGGCAAAACTTAGCTCGCGTAATTCCTTTGTTTTTTTTTTTGGTTCTTTGTCTGTTCAGTGTTGTAACCTTTTTGGAAAATCGAATCGAAGTATATAAGTATTTTAGTTTTAAATTTATTACATTTGATGTATTCTTATTAATGTATTCATATTCAGAATTTTAATTCCGGCGCGAAACAAAACTGTTCTCGCTGTGACGTTACTGTCACAGTTAGTATAGTACGAAATAAATGTCTTAAGTTTGTTTGTTTAGTTTAATAATGAAGTATTTTAATGATTTGTAGAACAGCAGATGTATGACAATAAAAATCCACATCACATCAATATCGTGGGGATCATGAATTCGGTCCTGCAGTTCGATTCCTTAGTCGGCCAATGTGTTATTGGGCTTTTATGTTAGGGCGAAGTAATAGCCCGGAGTTAGGATTTATGGCAATAGGTTCACCCCGTATTACAAGGGACTTAAAACATACTAGCCACCTGTGGGTGCACAGAAGTACCTACATTTCTAACTGACCTCTCGGAGGATATAGGCGTGATAGTAATTTTTAGAAATCGTAGATAGGTATATAAACAGTGAGTTCATGTGTTCTTTGTAAACTCAATTAAACTAGCCTTTTAGTATTAAAAAAAGTAAAAACAATTATATTCTACCATTTTATTACAACCTACTTACCTATAAGTTAAAACTATGACTTAAACCTCTTCAATCAAACAAAGGAGTTCAACCTGAATTCCCAAAACACATCTAGTGAAAAAGGTAAATTCGAGATCCAATTCAAAATCAATTTGCAAGCAGCGTAATTAATTCCCGCCAAAAATCCATAGGTACAGCAACAAAGGATTCACAATATAACTCGACTACCTATTTGAGTAAAAAGAATTACGTACAAGTACGTGGCGGTAGAGAAAGCGAGAAATGTATGGTTGACTCTCTCACTCTTACTGCAGGGGTGTTGTTGTCCTTTTCACACATCTCACTGGCCTCAGATGTGTGACATCCCGCGGGCTTTGACAGCGGTTCAGGGGTGTGCTTAACCTATTTAAAGTTTTCTATTAAATATTTAAAAAACTGTAAATTGGACAAGGATACATCAGTCAACACGTCAAAGCATTAGTAAAATTTAGTTTTAAGTATATTGTTATTAATTAATTGTTGTTAAAAGCCGTTAGTTCCTTCCACTTTTCTCTGGCTGTTAGCGACAAGTCAAGACACTACAGACTGAATAATAAGAATTTAATATTATTGTCCGTAATATTAAAACGGCTATCAGTTGTCGTTTTCCTCATAGATTCTAAGTTTTCGAACAAATTTACTCACTGTTTGCTGAACACCAATGGTACCTACTTTTGAGATAAGTATTGCATAAACATAACTAATAATGAAATAATTTGTAGTATTTCATCCTGAGGTATCGGATTCTTTCCAGTCAAGACTATAGTTTCTTTAGAGAAATATAAGCAAAGAATTTTTTTAATATGTTTGCAAGCGAGATAATATTTCTGAAATTGACAGGCAATAAGAATTAAGTAAACATCTCTTTAAGATAATGTTGCGGGCCCTGTTGTTTACAAACTAAACTAATTTAACCTCACTGTATCTCGCTCTAACAAAGGATATCAGAAAAGGATAGAGGAAATTTAGTTGAGCTAACTATTCCGGTGTAACGGTGCAGCACGTGCTTTAATCGCTATAAATACAGGGTAATTGAAAAATGCTTTTAAGAGTAACTTCTGTATATCATAAAAGATAACTTTTATAATAGTATTAGAAAACAACACTATCCAACACCAAATAAAAGACTAATCTGACAACTGGAATTGGAAATTTTAATTTGACTTTAACAACGAATGAATATTTTTAATAGTCGTAGAACAAAAGTTGAATACTATTTTTTACACTCTACCCACAGCAGCAGCAGCAATCAGACTGTCCATGAACATGGATGCTGTAAAGGATCCGAAACGTTAACAAAATCCACTATAAACATAATTTCATTTTCTTTTAAAGTAAGTACATAGACTTCATGATGTATAGACGGTGCCTACACATTTTTATTCAAAGATGTTTATGAGAGAAATACTGTGATCACAGTAAACGGTTACCAATAGAATCAACAGCTTAGTAATAAAATTTAAAATAAACAAACGCGACCGCCACCCCTGCAGGCCGCCGCCCTCTCGCATAAAATCAATATTTATGGAGGTCGGTTCACCTCTAGATGTACGGTGTCTCTCACTTTATCAGCATTACGGCTGCATATCGATTGATGCTAGTTTAGGAACCGATACAAGTATACAACGGCACTACCCGTCCGTGTCTCTGTGTAGTAGAGAAACAAATCGTTTTGCTTACAGATCCTAGCGAAAGCAAGCAACTATGGTCAGTAATAATATAGTAATAGTATATTGTTTTCCAGTAATAAGTAGTCTACGAATATAGAACAAGTTAATTTACAATAAAGCATTGGGAATTTCGTTTATATATAGATAGGTAAGCGTTTGACCACAATCTCACCTGATGGTGTAACGATGTGGTCTGAGTTGTAGTGCGCTTAAATATGTATGTATATGTATAAGATACCTTTTCACTCGTAACTTAAAAACCTCTAAACTATGTTTTTAAGTACGGTGTGCGTTTTATAAAGTGATATGCGTTGAATTGGTTTTAAGATCTTACGAAGACTTCACGACCCGTTTAGTGCTTGAGGTTGACTGGAACTGAAAGGCGGGCGTTTTTGGGGGCTTTCTTTATTGTCGGCGTTCAAAATGAGCCAATTAAATTTGGCCTACTTTGAATAAATTATATTTTGACTTTGACTTTGACTTCCGTAACAAGTTCCCTGGGCTCGAATCCCGGTTTGAGAATTATTTTTGTAAGTAGCATTGTACCTGAGTAATGGATGATTAATTTATAATGTATATACATATAAAGAAACTATGTAGAGTATCAATAATCTCGTATACGTAAAACAAGCCTCATATTTTAGCTCGAAAGTAGATAGTGTTGTATAATAACGATTTATATATTAATACGTGTATATTAATATGTGAAGAGAAAACTGAACGCTTTTAAAGCATATTGCGCGCACGGATGATATTAAGAGTTACTAAGTCTTAAAGTTTATATAGATTAAGAGCGAAGAAAGAAAAACAAATTAAATTTAAATTAATATTAGGTGCCAGTAGTACCTGTGTTTCCGACAAATATGTACTCATCAATTATCATTTTGCATTCTCTCGCCAAACGAAGCAGACATGCTGTTTCTAGTCCCTTGCGGCTTAATACTAAATTTAATTTGCCCTAAATTATAGCCCCTTTCACTTAAAAGGCGAGTGAAAGAGACAGAATTATATTTAAGGGCTACTTGAAATTAAGTAGTGTTTGAATATTTGGTCCTTGGTGTTTTCTCTGTGAATAACGTCGCAGCGAAAATCGGATGGCCGCGCCGCCCGCCCGCGCCGCTCCCGTTTTCATAACAGAACTCTAAACATTCAAACTAATAGATATAGGTATATTTGGGTCACATAAACATATATGTATCTAACAAAATAGAATCAAAAATATCTAGGGTCTTTTTATTCCCTACAACATGGTTGAGTAGACAGACGCCGATACACACGTCATGCTCGTGAACGGGTGCTATCAGTTGGGACTGGTCGGCTCATACATGTTATGGCAACCGAAATTGGTTTTAGTTATTTCTTTTACTTTCATAAATAATACGTTTCACATCGAACTGCACCAGTCTCATATTGATATTACATACATAAAGCATTGTAAAACAAAACCAACAATTTTGTATTTAATTTAAAAAGAGTATCTATGGAGTTTCTTGCCGGTTCTTCTCCATAAGACCTACCTTTTGGAACCGTGCAACTAAATTCAATTTAATTCGACAATTCAAAAGTACCTGTATTGGTCTAATTGAAATAAATGATTTGATTTGATTTGATTTGATTTGATTTGATCTACAGAGTGTCTTCTAAGTGTAACATCTACGAACTCTGCGGAGCGCTGACTTTTCCGAAGTTATATGTGTATTTACCACATGTTTACACGGTGAAACTCTAGCAACCTTATTTCACTCCTGGAAACACAACTCTTTTTTTAATTTCGTCGGACAACTCAATTTGAGTGAGAAACTCTCTTGATTTAAGCATTATCGATACGATAAAAAAACCTGCTTATAAATACGTACTTAGACTATCATTTAACCCTATTTAAAAAAAAGGTCTATTCTACATATCGATTGGTTCCAGTTAAGCAATGCATGAACTTATATTCATGGAATTGGTATTGATTGTAGCTTTCAGAAGTGTGAAGGTTATATGTATAATATATTCGACTAGTTTCTACGTAGAATAACAATAAAACTACGTTTTTTTCTAATTTCATAACACTTTTCACTTCTCACACAAGCCTGATAGATTACTAGTAGATTACTATTATTAGTAGAAAACCACTAGTAGAATAGAAAAAGCTGTCATAGCTTAGTGGGGAGCCCAGTAGACTATGGACTCGAAGGGCTGGAGTCCAGGATCCATGGTACGCAGCACTGACAAGTTAAAGTTTTTCAAGTTATCTCAAATTATACTTACGGGAATACGGCTTCATTGTGAGGAAACTGCATACCTAAGAGATTTAAACCTCTGTCCTGATTATTTAATTTTAGCCCTAGCCTATTCACATGACGGGAAATGTCCTGCCCATCCAGCTGTGAAATAATAAATGGGTTGGTGAATATTATAAAAAGATCAATTATACACACATTCCCCTCCCCTCTAGTGTAAACTAAAGGAATGTCCAAGAATCCACAAAATCTAAGGTATCTTTAAGAATGTAAAAGATTAAGTAACGTGTATTCAAAAGATTCCAGTTTTAAGGAATTAAAAAAAGTTTGAATGTTCAACTGTATTCAAAATTTTACGACATCGATTGTGTGTCAGAGTTTAGAGTGACTATGCGTTTTATATTACATGGGACAGTCCGGAAATCCATCCGGAATCCAGTTTTTATATTAGTTAATCATACTAATAATTTACTATCTTAAATTGTATATATTTGAACGTATTATTGCCTGTCTTAAGCAGACAATTTATTTGTGTCATAATTTATTCTTGATAGCTAGAAACAAAAATGGTGTCTTCAAAATGTATAGCAACTAGCAGTTATAGTTTGAACTTTCCTGGACCGTTATCAAAAAGAAAGTACATACCTATTAAGTTATTAAATGATGAATCTATAATTGTTTCCCTTATTAATATATTGTTTTGTTATAAGCTGACTGCCTCATTAACACAGTGGTTGCAAATGCAGATGCTAAATAAGGTCGAGCTAATTGTTTGTATTTTTCTTCGAGATCCTTAGTAGCTTGGAATTTAGATTTATGCTAGGTTAATGAAAAAGAATCATAGCAAATACATGGAACTTAACAAAAAACATACTTGCAAATTAAACGTGTCCATCACTTCTCTTCCTTGTTACTTGGTGCAGACGTGATGCTATGTAACTATTGCAGCACACATAAATCGTATTTTACTTTATAGTTTATAGCATCTATTTTTTCTTCCAATATAGTCAATATTAAACTACCTCGCAGCTTTAAAATTTACACCAATATTATAAAAAGTATTGTTTGAAGACGCAATACAAAATACAGAAGATAAAAAATGAATGGATTAGGACATAGTAAATGACTGAGTTAACTTACCCACCCACACACTTAACCCTTAACCCAGTAAGCGGGGTGTGTACAAAATTAAGAAATGTCCTGATTTACGTCACTTCCATGGTAACCCTACTCTGGTACAGTCGGCGACAGCTGCATCATAATATCCAATTACACGCAAAAAAACTTAGCTAACTAAGATATTATAACTAAATTTATTTAACACCCCAATATATAAAACATAACTCCCTTATTAGTACAGAAATCGCAAGCTTGAGTTCTGAGCGTAAGGTCCTGGGTTTCATCAAAAGAGTTATGTTTTTTTTCTATGGATTTCTCGGTAGCAGCTTGGAGTTTTGATTTGTACCCGGTTAATGACACTGTGCCACATTAATGCACCCCTGTCTACCCCTTCAGGTATACGCGCGTGATGATTTGTTATCATATGTAAATTAAGTTCCTTATTAATTAATTACCTATTGTAATTATTCGAACAGAGTTGGGTTTTGTAGTCTCTTACGTCATTCGTCATTCATTTAGAAGATACAATTTTATTATCCTTCAGAAATTTTGGGTATTTACCTAAAACAAAGTGCCTACCACTTTATTCCTAGCTTAATATCACTACAAATTAAATTAAAATGTTTTATTTGAATTAATCTTTTAAGAGCATTTATAAAACGTGATGATATGATTCTAGTTGCCCGGTTGCAAGAAGTTGATCTTATGGAAAATCCATAACCATACCCAACTGATAATATCTAGTTCTAAAAGCAGAACAAAGTCTGCAGTTTGGGGTATTCCATGAGATTTTCAAAATATTAGCCGCAGATATTAGCCGTAGTCTCTTTACCAAAGTCAAAGTCAAATCATTTATTTCAATTAGACCAATACGTGCCTTTGAATTGTCGAATTTAATTGAATTTAGTTGCACGGTTCCAAAAGGTAGGTCTTATGGAGAAGAACCAGCAAAAAACTCCAACCATAAAAAATAGAAAATGTTTAACCATATAAAAATGCCTGATAAATCGACTAAGCGACCTTTTTTCTAACGCACAACAATGATAAATACCAAAATTCATTAGTTGGTATTTAACACACAAACCTGATCGGCCCCCTAATGAGATTTAATTACAATATCCTAAGTATAACCCGCCTTCATAGAACTAAAAAAAACTATGAACCGGTTGAAATCTCTCTGATATGATACTAAACAAAAAAAACTTGATAATATACTCTACGCATCTTTGTCAACTTCCGTCAAAAATGGCCGCTATAACAAGATACGATGTAAAAAGAGTAATAAGAATCACGTGAGGTCTTATTAACTGGTCGCATCACCTCAACGGGAGCAACGACCTCGCATATGTGGTGACCGTTTGCAGTCAAGTCAGTGAATCAATCTGCCATCGATATTATCGATACTGGGCTTTTATTATCTGCGACCATATACTGAGTTTCTAGATTATCTGTAGAATTTAAGGCGCGGAGATTTCTGAAAGCTTATTTTCATATTCGGACTTGTTCGAAATTTAAAGAACTGTCAAAATTATGTATTGCTCAGAATTATTTGTTGAAACAGGCAAAGGAAACTGGTTGACATGTACGAAAATATATCTTACTCAGCCCCTGCAGACAATGAGTGGTATAGGCATAGTTCCTACGTTGGGTGCTCGTTATTTAAACAAGGCGGCCGAGTAAAACAAGTTAGGTAAATAGGAATGCACAGGTTATAAAGAATAAATTGGTTTGGTTTTTGTATTATATAATTACGGAAACTGAACGTTTAAGTCAAAACATAATGTACTGAAAGTAGGCCAAACTTAATTGACGCTTTTTGAACGTCGACAATAAAAACCGCTTCGAAAATGCCCGCCCTTTACCCGTACATATATACTTATCAAGACTTTTTGACATTCATGAAAAAAATTACAAAAAGTCTTCATATTAACTTGCTATAATATCGACCCAGGAGCCGAGTGCTGGGCATTTAATGGGTTTACCGCTTCCCAGCGTTTTTGCAAAGACAACTAAGAAAAAAAGACAACTATTTTATCAATTAATGGTAAAATCAATTATTAGAAAATTTCAATTAGGTACTTTAACCAAAATTACAACTGCAGTTGAATCGTTAACTATTTACTAGTTACCAAGTTCCAATTATTATTTGTTTAATCGTCAATAAATACTTCTTAGATATTTTTTATTCTTTAAATCCTCAGTGGATTTAAAAAATTAAAAAAAACAAGCTTATGGCTCGCCTGATGGCAAGCAGTTACCGCCTTTGAACGTTTGCAACACCAGAGGTGTCTCTCGCGCCGAGCCTGACCTACTCAACCTTTAAACAATAATATAATTAATGTTTACATTATTTGGCTTCATTTTACAATAAAGTGTTAGTAATATGTAATAATTAATGTTGATAGCGTTACCAACATTGAAAAAAATTAGGTTAATAGCCAAGATAAATTTGATAGACCAGAAATAACCTATCAGACAGCCCCAGCATACGAGCATGACGTGATACCTACCTAGCATTACGCTACCATTAGCAGGACAGGACAGAATCCTCAATTCACATGAATTGAGTATTCTGTCCTGGCCAGCCTTGGGTGATGGTGATGAACTAGAATGGAGACATCTCCATTCTAGTTCATCGCCATAATCCAAGGCTCTTTATTTACAAATACTTAGTGTTTTAAAAGAGATGACCATTTTATATCTGTTCACCCTGTTTTATTATTATTCAGAATCTTGTGATAAATATAGTATGTTAGTACATGTGTAGTATATTAGTAGTTAGTACAGCTACCGGCTATAAGGATAATGCAATATAGTAATAACCAGTATAAGTATTGGGCCAATAAGTACCTACTCTGATTAGTTATTACGATATGGAAATAAAAACTCATTTATCGAGTGAAATGAATGTAGTGTGTGACTAATAAATTAGGACTTAGGGAGGCTAAAAGTCAGTTTAATTAAACTAGGGTTGTACACCTATAAGGTACTCTTGGTCTTCGTTATCAGTACAGATTATATAGGATAAGGACATTCTATAGAGTCATCATCATTATCAACTCATTACTGTCCCACTGCTGGGCATCGGCCTCCTTTCATTTGAGAGAAATTAGGCTATAGTCCACCACGCTAGCCTGCTGCGGATTGGCAGACTTCACATGCCATAGAGAAAATCAGGCAGGTTTCCTCACCATGTTTTCCTTCACTGTTTCAGCATGTGACAAATACGCAAAGAAATCCGAAAAGTCAGTGATGCGTATTTGAGTTTTATTTTTATAGTAAATTATGAAAAAAATCTACCGACTTGATTGTCTAAAATTTTTTTTTTATTTTAATACATACCTAGTTATTTATGTTAATAGGCAAATAAATCTGAAAACATTTTTACGGATTAAATAATATCAATATACCGATTGATATTATTTTCGCGATGTTTCGGATTTGATGTAACATCATTGGTCATGGGCGGCTGAAGTGTAAGTAGTTAGGTACATTAATTTTTTGCTAATTATTAATAATCTAGGTAGTAGCTCAATATGTTTTCCATTTTTATAAAAAAGGTGAGGTTTATTCTACTTATATGGTTAATGGTTTTGCCCGGCTAACGTTCAATCACGAATCCAATTTCAATTGTAGTTTTGGATGCAAATATGTACACTAAATATATTTTTTGCTGTGTTTTTTCTTCAAAATGGCATCAGATAAACATTGTGTATTCTACATACAGTACTTGAGGAATGGTAAATTACTAGTTGAAGTATAGAGTTACTCTGTAATTCAACTTCTGTTACTTTATGTTTGAGGTCGTGATGAAAAAATAATAACTATAACTGTTTCGTGATAATAAAATGGCAACCGTTCCCAATTACCACCCCGTTTCGTTTAAGTTAAGTTATAAAGACAAACATAACGCTAGCTCCCCTGCTTGCTGGATAAACAGGAAGCCGTATGACAACAGAGGTTCTTACTCAGCCTTGTTTTGTCTATGGTTCCTATTATTTTCTTTGGTTGTTCCAAAATTAAATCAAATTGTTTTTTTTTTTTATGTTTTGATTAGTGCTAGGGTAATACATTTTTGGTTCATCCATTTTATATGAAGAAACTAATTCTCGGTCCAGAATCAGTATAATATAGGCTTTATAGACACAAACTGAGGAATGCTGAGTATGCAGCGGGAGTTTAATTACGAACTATCGATATTTTTGTGCATAGTGTGGATGTAATTTTTACGTAAGTAAACTATGAAAAATACCCGTTGTTTTAGACATAAAATCAATAAAGTTATATTGAATGCTACCCCGTGAATTCTACGAATACCTAGTCCCCACAGCAACATAACCTGACTACACAACTATACCAGCTTTGTTGTACCGGGAATTGAACCTAGAATTTCCGCATTACCCAGTAATGTTAGGTGCGTAACGTCAGCATACGATATAACTGGGCTTGTCGAACTAAATGCGCTCAATATGCATTAGTAACACAGACGAGTTTTGAATACTTAATCACTCTTATCTACAATTCATTGTTCTATTGCTTAGCACAAAAGAGGTTTATACGACTTTCTGTGCCCACTGCACAGGTAGACACAGCCGTGCCGGTGAAAAGAGACAAAACCATAGCTATTGCCGACCGCTACATTTTAACGCGAACATTTAGACAGACGTACTTTCTTTCACATCGCACGACCAATCAATACAATAACAATCAAACAACCTGTCATGCCAACATACGCAAATATATGTACGAACGATAAAATACGATGTCACCGTCGTATTGGACGCGAAAAAATAGCCTAAAAACATGTGCGATAAGTGTATAAAGCGTGTTTTAACTACAGGACGCTACATCGGTTAGGCTTTGAGCGCACGGGGACGCGACGCGTTGTAATCTGCGATCAAAATGGAAGCCGTCGGCCATCTTAGGTCTGCCGCGAGCGAGAGAGCGGTCCGCTTCGGGAATTTGGGAAATTGGTGTTTTTTTCTGTTGTAAAGAGAGCAGTATATAAGAGGTCGGTAGGCAGAGGACAGGGCGGGCGAGCGGGGGGAGTCTCGGCACGGGCAAAGCGGTGTGAAGGGAAAGAACTGCGGTCGGCCCGCGCGGCAACAAACGTCCCACGATACGTCTCGAGATATTTTGCTCGTAAATCAATGTCACTTGCATAATGTTATGTTTACAATTATCATAACACATAAATTTTATAGTTTATTATATAGTTACATATGCTTCTTAGTAAGTGCTTTTGGAGCATTATAAAATAGTGTGTTGCCTAATGTTTTTACCAGACACAAGCATCAACTGGTGATGTTAATAAGTGATTTTATAATAATAATATATTTTATGCGTACATCAATTATAATTTAGTGTTTAAGTAGATTAATACCTTTACAAAATTTATTTAAACGTGCAGATTTAATCCAAGTATAGTTTTAGATCTTTAACTCATTGTGAAAGCAGATCGTCAACAGTGACAATACTTTGTATTGAAGTACAGTACAGGTATAAAACCGTACGAGGCAAACTCGCGAGATATATCATGGGACGGGCGTCCGTTCTGCTCGCGCCTTGTGTATCGGTCACCTATCTTTCATTGCACGTACGCGCGACGCGCGGGGGGGCGGGCGCCGCGCGGCATACGCGGGGCCATCTTGCTAGCGATCGTCGAATTGCTCGCGTCTCCGACACACAAATCGGTTTTAATTCGCACTAATTAACAGTTAAACATAATAAAAACAATATAAATAAGTGTCGTAACACGTCTAATTAGTGTACAGAACGTCGTGATCTGAAACATTGTTGACATAAATTGTGTGTTGTTGTTTTATGTGTGTGTGCATTCCAACTGTCTAGGTGAGTAGTCAGTAGTCTTTGTGCGCGACAATTATCATTCTGATCGATTCGGCCGGCGCGGGGGTGTGCACCCGGCCCGTTTTATATCTTTTGTTGTTTTGTAAATCAATAATTTTAGTGGCGGCTAGCTGTGTCCCTCGCGTTCTTAACACAATATTCGTGTAACGGCGAGGTGTTGCCGCGAGTTTTGCAACAGTTATTTATTAATCGTGCTTCTTTATCGTGCATCGATTGAATACTAGCCGTGCGAAAGTTGTTCTATAATACTGTTGATTTAAGAGTATTCAAGTGTTAAAAGTGATCACCATACCCAGGTATACTATTCTGATAACATTGTTTTATTGTTCGCGATACAAATTTGGAATGTTTCCTCGTTCAGTCTGTTCCCCCATTTTCTATAAATATTGTTGCCAGGTGTGCAACATAAAGTAATGCAGTTGGTAAATCACAACCAAGCGTTGCAATATCTAATATTAGACCAGTTTTTGTGTCTGCAAACGGTTTAAGTAGGTATGCAATTAGTTGTAAAAAGTGTGTGAGTTCGTTTTGACAACGTTACGATATTTGAAGTGGCTCTTGACTTATGTACATGATATGTGATAATAAGGCAACTATTAGTTCATCACCTGTTTCTAAAGTAGTTTGATGATCTATATACCTATTTTAAGTGTATATAACAAATAAGTAATATGTCATCTAGAGGTGAATAAGTTTCGAAGAATGGTGAAACCGGCTTACTTTGTGTAAATGTAGAAAGAAGCAACAGTCTAAGTGTACTTTATGACTAGGTATCAACTTAGAAATAATTGTGTGATAGATCATTCCGCTTGACCGTTTACCGAATTTATAAAAAAAACAGTGATAGTTCGCCGATTACTAACTGTCAAATGTCATATTTTATGTTTTTATTGCATAATCAATCCACCTACAAACATAATATGTACTTACCTACTTCTAATATACACAGCTCTTATCAACGATAGCTGTTAATTACCATTCAATACTCGGACCGTAAGTAAATAACCTAAATAATGTAACTGTTTTCGAAAATAAATACTTTTTCCATTCATACATTTGACTTCCCCGCAAAATTTGTGATAACACACGAATTTATACATTCAAAGCATACTAATTTATTTATTTATAAAATACTTCATTCATTATTCCAGGTTCAAAAAAATATTCATATAATTGTGTAAAAATTATACTGGCAAAAGGTCAATAACATCACCGTTCATTCATAATAGCGTAGTTTTACGTAAGATTAAATTTATAAATAAACCTATCTTTATGTTACGTATAATGACATAGATAAACTCGTTGAATCATACAGATAACGAGAAAATGTTAATTAAAACAATAACAATCTAGTTTCGTAATAAGAGCTTGTCTGAACGCAATCCATTCCATGGCCAAATAGAAAAAAGTACGAGCATATTCAAAATTCGAACGCGTCCACCGTAATGGCGGATACAAGCACATCGAGCATGAAATAATTGCATTCGTTCACGACCGCGCCTTGTGAACGGCCTCTCGGCATATTAGCTAGACATACCCATGTACTTTAGAGTTACTGCCTATCGTTATTACCCGAATACGTGAAATTGTGTGAACGCGATCTCCGAGCGAGCGGTGTGTTGCGCTCATCTCATCTTTGTCGCGTTGCATTCCTCAGACAAGACAGGTCATCGTTGTTTTTTTACCGACATTGGCTCGAGGTGCTCTCAACCGCTTATTATGCGACCAACCGAAAGCGTCAGTATCCAACTTGTGTAAATGTAATTATCTATGTCGTCCATAAATTGTCAGGGTCACCATTTAAATGCTGATTCATCAGTCGTTATGGTTCGCAAGATTTTTATCGCTGCGGACCGGCTAATGTTTTTGGCCAATAAATGATCGTTTGTTTATTTGTTCGTATTGAAAAAACGTTTCACTGAGTTATTACGTTATTTGTCATACTAAAAATACCATTTGGGACTTGACTGACTGACTTGACGGACTTGATATAGATATCAAGTCTGTGCTTTGTTTATCAGTATAAGCACCTCAGGCTGTTGACTAGAGACTTATTTCGTAAATTATTTTAAACATCATTCAATATAGTTTAAATTAATATTCTGTTAAGGCATTCCATTAACATTGTTGAAATCTTGTAACATGATAATGAATATTCTAACATGGTTCAATTGTATTTTATTTAAACAAAATAACATAATTAAACTGGTAGCTAATTAATTTGTTTGTATTTCATCGCAAGTTAACGCGGAAATAATTGAAGCACACCCAAAATAACCACTACGATAAATTGTGCATATGATATGTGTATTATCTCATAAAATTTAGACAAACGGACAATAGTATTAAAATACAGTGTTGCCATCTGGAAAACGGGCAACGAAAGGCCTTGTCCTAGATTACGATACAAGAGCTATAAAGACATGTAAAGATGGATGCGATCTATGATTAATTCATACACATCTATTACTAATATTTAGGTATGTTATTTATTCTATTCTGAATATTTTCACTTCAATTATACGAATGAAATACAATTTTGTGATCAGCCGTTTTGGTTTAACTAGGTATAATAGGTACCTATTCGATCAAAAATTTTTTTTCAAGACTGGTAAGACACGCGGTATTTTTTTTTTCACTAACTTTTCGGTTAAGTTAAGGTCATACCAGAAAATTCTGGATCTTTATGATTCCTAATTCAAAACAATTTTTTTTTAATAACGACCTAAAAAAATGTCAAAGTCATAAATCGTAAGTTCATAACAGATTCACTTAATTTTGATTGCTATCCAACTTACCGTTCAAATAACTGATAGGAGAATCGGTATTAAATGCTGTTGTACTTGTAACAGGTACTTAAGACTTGTAGCAATAACATACAAGGTTGATATCCAACTTTTAAATAATAATGCGTAGGAATGTAAATAAATAAATAATTTAAAACTTGTTTTAATGAAATTTACATAATATTATGTCATATTTCCTGGCATCGAAAACCAAAGCTTGATTTTTTTTTTCAACCAATGTTGATTCCCTTCTAATCTTCCCTGAAGCCATAATACAAGCTTTAAAAAAAAATTATAACTCATTGATTTCGTACACTTACGCGAATATTAGACATTGAAATAAAACTACTTTTTACGAACACATAGACAAAGAACACATAGCAGATGTTAAACACCGCCGTGCCAAGAAGTCAGCAGTTTGTGAACATACCATAGACAAACCCCAGCATTACATCAGATTTGATAAACCACAAGTCCTCGCAAAAGAAAACCGATTCCTACCCAGGATGATTCGTGAGGCTATTGAAATTAAAAAACACCCAAATTTCAATAGAGAAGATGGCTGGGTATTACCACCTGCTTGGAACCCTATCATAGATTCTATTAAATCTAAATCCAAGAACAAAACTGCACGACCGAAGGATACGGTGAGCTCGTTCTGTGTAAATCGGATTGTCAATAATAATTAAAAATGTAGGGTAGCTGTTAGTAATTATGACTTCAAGACGACCAACACCTCAGTCTGCCCGTGACCATGGATGCTGTAAAGGATCCGAAACGTCGGGTTAAAATAATATCAAATATACCGCGATAAAATCCGTAAAAAGTAGTTTTATTTCAAAATTATAACTCATTTATAAATTCAGAATGCAAGCATGCACGCATGCATGTTAATGCATGATAGTGATAATACACTAGTCTCTGTGACCTTAAAACTTGGCAATACTCTACAGTGCACCCAGGTGTTAAACTAAAGCATAATTCTTTAATTTAAAGAGTAATTTTCAATTTAATATTATTTTTAGTTTAGATTTTAAACACAATTGAAACAAGCAATTGTTTATATAACCATATTTGTACAGTTGTATTAATTGTGCGTTGTAAGTAGTAAGACTTCAAAAAAATGTAATATGGTGTTATTTGATATATTTTTTGATAAATAGTTCTTTCGTGTGTAACGAAAGTACTATTTATCAGAAAAATATGTTTTGTCGTGCCTTGTTATTGCCTATACGAATACTTGTGACAAGCTTTATTGTAGGAGAGAGATTCAAAAACCCTATCAACTAGTTTTATCCATGGATATCGGTACTGCCCAATAATCTGGTGGCGGGCAACCGATGGCAGTTCTATTAATTAAAATATTTATATTCAGCCGCATCTCGGTAAACTGAAAGCCGACCCCAGCCAAGTTCGGAAGACGCTCGGAAGAAAATTTCAAGATTTGATGATGAAAAAAATTGTTAAAGTAGGTAGATACAATATGAATACTACAAGATCGTTGAACTTCCCTCAGTAATGTATAAGCATCACGGCGATAACCTGCAGTAGGTTTGCGAGGACTAAAGCCTATTCCTTCTCAAATAAGAGGAGACCAGCTCTGGGACAATAATTGAGCTGATGATGATCACGATGACTGTCATATACGTTTCGTATCAGTAGTGACAGAGCTAAAACTACTAAAGCTCCTTCCTAAAAAGAGCATTTCTGATGTTGCCCTGCATTGTCAGGATCACATAATGTACACCAAAATGTCTGGACTTTAAAAAGAGACACTGATTCTGTGAGTTTGTTTCGTCCTTTTATTTCGACGTCGTCATTAAGGAAATGCAGACGACATGTACCTAACTAGTTACAAAAACTACTTTTTAAAGTTCTGTCAACTCATAGATGATTGCATATTGCATGGATTTAATTTATCAGCACTCAGTTAAAACGTCTGAAAAATAAGACGATGCTATTTAACCAATTGTATTTACGTAATAGTTAATGTTCCATTACTTTAATATTTCATTGCCCGAGTAATATGAAAAGATCGGGACGATTTTGACGACAAACAATAATTTAATGCGGTTCTTTACTACATTATATAATATAGTAAAGGTTTGATATTAATTATATCAAATTTTTGAGAACATTATGTATCAAATACATCGATAAATATTAAGTAGATATAATTAAATCTTTATGTCCGTTCCAACCGCGCGGCCACCTCTATGTACACCTGAAATATCTCTAAATGATTATAAAAAAAAACAAAATTTATTGCTTATTATTGTTTTTTTTATTAAAATTATGTGAACTGTAAGCATATTTTTAGGTTCACTATACATGCACCTGTATTAGTCTAATGCGTGATGGTAGGTTAAAATAGTCCACCCACCATAACTTAGAAACTTGGAATTATTCCGATCTGTCACCCCGTTCTGTCCCCTCAGGGTGACAGATCGGAATAAAAAGTTCGATCTGTCCCCCCGTTAGCAACGAGGTGACAGATAAAACCATTGAGGAGTGAATAAAGTTCGAACTGTCGAACTTTTTATTTCCGATCTGTCCCCCTTTTTAGAATATTATTTATTCATTCTTAAATATAGTAATGCCACACATTAATAAGCAAATTGGTCAATATAAAACAGTGTTTTGGGTTTATAATCACCTGTAATTAAATAAATTATAAATATTTTTTCATCAATCAGTGACTGATTAACGTCCAATAAATTACAGTAGGTATTGTACATATTAGTTACAATCAGTCTTCTGATTTGACTTAATTTAACGTAAGTTACAGTGCTTACTAATAATATGAAAACTCTTACTTGAGAAAAATGTTTCTATCGAGAAAATATAACGTGTTTTAATAAATATTGCAGCTGCTATTAAGTTAATTTTGACGACCCATGTAGTCCATCGGTAGTTAACACTGCTCTCTGTGCTACGGGTCCCGGGTTCGAATCCCGGTAGGGACAAATGTTTGTGTGATGAGCATGAACATTTGTATCCGAGTCATGGATGTATCTATCTATAATATGTATGTATTTACAAAAAATAAAGTATATAGGTATATAGTATATCAACCAGCTAGTATCCGTAACACAAGCCTCGTTGCTTAGCACGGAACTAAATGGCGCTGTGTACCATATTGTCCAGAAATATTTATTTATTATTTATTTAATTAATATAATGTTAAAAAATTCAAGTTTTAGTATTTCATACCCGTAAGATATTTCCGTATCTCAAACTTGTAAAAGTGTACCTAGTATTTACAAAGAAGCCTTGTCTTCTATGAAATATGAAGGTTAAATTTAATTTAAAAAATACCTTCTTTTAAAAATATTAATAGTACCTTACATAAAACCCGGAATAAAGCAATACAAAAGAAAAAAGTTTTTAATGATCTTGAAGTAATACCTCCCTAAAATACATATATCTTTTGTATTAGCTGAGTACAGCCATGAAAGTATGTATTTGGACAAGGAGTGAATGTATTTTTGTGTCTAAACAATTTTTATTTTTTTATTTTTAGAATAATATTTTTTAGTGCCGTGGACAGGAGAACCCTTTTATGTACATACTTTAGAAGACTTTTATAATTGACGGATTATTTAAAAGCTACTTGAAACCAGTAAAAATATGGCTACCGATAACAATATCGGTAATATGGTACAAACCAGTAGTTTACACATTACTGAGCCACAAGGATCAGAAAAGTGATGAAATTCTTGAGCTAACTAATTCAAAACTTCTAAAAATAGACAAGTGGCATTGAGTGCCGTACATCGCATCTGGAATTCCAGATGACAATCAGAGCAAAATATTTTTTATATTAACGTCATCGCACAACCAAACTTTTTAGAAGGATGAATTAAATAATGCAGTAGGAAAAAATAAGCCCAACTTAAATATGCTGTTAGCTATTTTAGAAAAGGATGCATCTTTTTATAGAGTCGTATCACAACAAATTCAAAACCAATTACCGGAACCATTACCTCCGACGTGAAATTTTCGCAATATGTAAAATATAATGAAACACAAATACATAATAATTGTCAAATGCAGTTTGTAGCTGGTGAAATCAATATTAATCATTTGTTGCAGAAGTTGCGTTAGATTATTCATAAAGATTTAAAATAGTTAAACTATTTATTGTATGTTTTGAGATTATTTTAATTTTAAAGTCAAATCAGAAGACTGATTGTATTTACTGTAATTTATGAGACTGTGAGGAAAAGAAATTAATAAAAGAGAATTGTTAGTATTTTTTTTTTTTTTTCAACTAGTTTAATTAAGTAAATCAATATAATTATCAATGTAATTTATCATGTGGCTGATTAATGAAAAAAAAAAGATTTTTTAGATAATTTATCCACACTCGTTTTTCTATTTAAAGTAATGTTGCTTATAATGTTTGGCATTACATACATTTAAGAATTATATTCTAAAGGGGGACAGATCGGAAAAAAAAAGTTCGATCTGTCCCCCTATTATCAACGAGGGGACAGATGAAACCGTTGAGAAGTGAAAAAAGTTTCCGATCTGTCACCCTGAGGGGACAGAGCAGGGTGACAGATCGGAATAATTCGAAACTTGCTCCTTCTAACAAAAACGTTGGTCGAAAAATTTGCGTTCTCATATAAGGGTATAAATCAATTCAATTTAAAAATATCTAATTCTTAAGGGAAAAGAATGCGGCCATTTCACCGAACCAGGAATGTTCAACAAAAAGTATTGCAGTCTGTCTGTGTTGTTGGCGGTTCGGCCATCTTGCCTTGTTTGACTTGTAGCATAAAATAAATAGGCAGGTACAGACCGGCCACACTCCGTCCTTCCCTAAAGTCAGATACATCACTGCCTTTGCAGCTTTTGGTCTCATGAGCAACCTGACTTCATATACACACACACATGCTTAAGTAGTTAGTGTGCCCCTACAGTAATGAACATTCGGATCGTGGTTTTGACAATTCAAAAGTACTTACTTCATAAAAAAAGACGCGCGCATTCAGTCAAATTAAAGCCGAATGTTGTGCGTGCAATCGTGGGTACTATAGAGCGAAACTAAATTACTATGTAAAATGACTGAAAACTTATCATATCCGCCAACTAAACAAACCTCCAGAGGCTTCACAGAAGGCGTTCGGTACGGATGACATACATGACATTTTAACATTCACGAAAGTGTACGTGATCTAAAGAAACGTGTAAAACCAATTCCACAATAACGCCACTGCAATTAGTGCCACTGAGTATAATATAATAATAAAAGCACATACAGCAGAAAATGTAAAAAAATATTGTCACAGCATAAAAACTCTAGATTTCAAACTAGATGAGTTATACTCTTCAATATTACATAGATATATTTGCTTTCACTCGACGAATATTTAAAAAAAGAATCGCGGATAGCCTCAGCGTGATTGACAGCGTAGACTAGTTATTCTTATTGTTATCATATTTTTATCGTGTTTTGTAAGTAGTTTATAACATTAATTAATTAAGATTGTACATCTAAACTCTGAATTGTAATATGTGGAAACGTTGTGGATTGTACGATTACCAATGTTTAATTTGTAACTTTAGTTTTTGTAACACACATTGTACAATTGTTTGTTTCCCCAATAAAATAAAATAAAAATATTCCTGTGTCAGTAAAGAATGAGCGATTTTCTAGAAAAACTCTACTAATACTTATAATAAGAAAGACACGGTAGGTACGGTAGGGCTTACTGTTTTTAAAGAGATTTCTATAAAGCAGAAGACAATGGAAAAGAATCAGTGAGTTATTTGACGTTAAGAAGTAGCCGCACTGTACTGTAGTATTACTATTTGTTTAGTCTGTGGCAACCTAGCAAAAAAATATTAAGAAAAATAAAAGACACACGTATTATTTCCTTTCACATGGCCCAAACGCCAATAGTTCATTAAAATTCGTATCATTTCCTTTATTAACCAAACGCGATATTATTTTTATGGATGGCAATAATGAGCTGAATTAACTGTATAAAAGTAAACTACTTATTACAGATTTTATCCGCAGGACATTATTTTATTCCGACGTTATTTTCTTAGTCAATACATACTATGAAAACAAAATCAGTAGTGGTACCTAGTAGGAATCCCGAGAATGGGGGAAGGGGTCTTAAAGTCACGAGTGGTATCTTCTAGGTGATTGAGTCAATCGCTAACCTATAATTGATAAAAAATAACCTCGATTACCAAATTCGCTATCATCATTTCAGCCAAACGATATCCCATCCCACAGCTGAACAAAAGTCGCCCTATCTATCCTGTTATCGATATTGGCCAGAAATTCGGTTTGGAAGTCTGATGGTCATTGGTAAAAACCTCTATCTCTAGTACCTAATTATTAAAAGAAAAAAAAGTAACATAAAGCTGAAGATCTTGTATTAGCTATTTAAAGAATGTTATTGACAATGGTACTGGATTTTAAACTGATTCGTTTTGATGTTTTAAAAATCAGACAGTAATTTTGTTTACATTGAAATACCTAGGAATCTCGCATATTCGGTTAGAAAGAATAAGCTATGGTCTGGCATTAGTAATTAAGGTTTTTTATTATTATAACAATAAAATATTACATAATAAGTAATTCTCGGTTATCTCATGGTCACATAATATCATATCGCATGCCTAAGATTATAATTTAATTTATCTGTAATGCCATGTGAGTCTACTAACCAGCACTGGCGTGGGGGACCTTGCCGATTACAGGAGACCCGTACCTAGCAGCAGGACAATAAATGGTTCGATGATGATTCTCGGGCTCTGGGGTTGAAACATTTAAAATAAAAAAAATATTTTTTATTATTTTTTTATTCATTATTTTAGCTCCCCACGTTCTGCAGTCAAATTGGCAAGCAAGTTAAAAATATCATTACATGTTTTTATATTTATTTCAAATACGATATCTGATGATAATGGTTCTTTTGTTTTTTAATCAATTCCTGCTTTTATCGGCAGCAGTATTTATTTATTGCAGTTGTGAGCCAAGAAAAGGTTTGATTGATACATAAAGAGTACGTCAACAATGTATTTGCCGCATTAACAAACAGACAGCAGTTAGTATTAGAGTGGCACAACACAATGTAATGAGACGCAAGCCGCATTCAACTACGACCTACATTTGCATGCCAGTGCATGCCACGTTTCACTTTTTAGAAATCCTATTCCAATTATATATAGTATCAAGATTTTCTGTTCTGTCGATGCAATTGTTTGCTAGAATTCGCCTGATGGGGTCAATCTTTGGTAGACGAAACTTTCTTAGTGGAAATTAGATTCAAACAAATATTGCTTTATTTAAGAACTGACAAGATCAAGCTACTGTTCTCTATCTTCTTCCGTTTTTTCTCTTGATACGACTTGATCTCCATCCTTTTCTTCACTTGTTTCACAGAACTTCGTCTTAACTTGAAGACAGAGTACCAAATAATATTTAACGTTTGTTTGGTGATTTTGCCTTTTGAGTCTGATCTTAATCCAGTTATAAACCCTATTACATTGAATTGTATTGAGAGAATTAGTGTCTAAATATCTTAAACTACCAGATCGTAGACAATATTATTGTATACTGATGACTACACACCCTTAGCAAGGTGATGTTTATAAAAACGTCGTCGTGTGTGTGCTAAGCTTATTTCCGAGACAGCACGTAAGGAACTATGGGGTCTGGAGGACTTGAGATAGTTGGGCGGAGATTGGCTGTTCTGTATTAGTCTATTTATATTCTGTGGCAACACTTGGAACAGGTCAATGTTGCCATCAAGAAATACTTATTATTATCGTAAAAGAAACGCAAAACAAGGAAGGCAATGCGTAACCAAAAACTTAATAATTTCCAATATTTACCTTAAGTTAGAAACTATACACATTTACAGACATTATTTTGAAAAAACGCTCTTTTTTGTTTTAAATATTGATAGATCTTATTGAAGTAAAAAAATGCTACCTGAGCAAACACTGGGTGGTTCGCTAGAGCTAAAAATAAAATCATTCGGTCGCTGCTCATAATATATCAAGATGACACATTAATTCCTCTTCATGTATTTTAGGAGTTAAAAGGAAACAGACGGAATCATAATAATCAACTACTTTTATATGTCAGATGCAGGAAATCGCATCAAAGCTAAGTACCTCCTGAATATTTGTTAGTATTGCGAATGATATCGTTTTAACATGAACACATTACGCTTCTTTTGATATTTATCTAAATATTCTAAGAAAAAAATTGAATATAAACTTATCCTGGCAATTAGGAATCTGTCTAATGAGGTGAAACCTGAACGTAAGTGGCAACACTAGAAGCTAGCCTATGGATGGTAGCAACCCCGTGGTAATTTTGGCCCTTTGTGACTCAGAGCCATCAATATACCCTATAATAACAAAAGAATATTAGCATATTACGTTTGTTTAGCGGTGGATAACACGATAAGGCAATTGTTTCTCCGGACATCTGGCAGACCCAGCAGCTAACATTCAAAACGTTTAGGTACAGTTTTAGACAAAATGGACGCTGATCTAGTAGGCGCACGAGCGACTGCTAATGGTACGATTCTCAAGTTGAGCTAAATTCTCGATGGGAATTTTAGAAAATATTTCTAAAATGTATGTAACATATTGGTTCTGTTACAATGACACTTTGAGTACTAATTTTCTTTTTACGTCTTTCTAATTCAGGGAAATAAAATATTGAAGGCTGGTAAATTAGACTACCATATTTCAGAGGCAATAAAATTCAAATCATCAAATTTGACACGAGCAAATTTCCTCTATCATTTTCTTACGTTCTTCGTTAGACAGAGATAACTCAACTAACAGTTCATTTGGAAAACCAACAACAATCGCATATGGCGTGCCATTATACTAAATACCATTGACTATTTGCTTAAACCGGGGAAATCAAACTAAGAGCTTATGAAGCCTTAGTAATACCGAGTACCAAGCACAATGAAGCGATTACTAGAGAGGTTAGTCACTATTGCACTATTAACTTAGCAATAGAAAGTACTAATGTCATGCTGTATTGGCGGAGAAAAGATTGGAGTAGCAACGATTTTCTTAAGTACAATTTCAACCTTAAAGCAAAAGCTTAGGTTTTTGGTTGCCCAGTAATCTGATTGTCAGTTGAGAATATCTGATGACAGTATCTTCGCAAAGTACTGATATATTTAGTCGCATTTGGGTAGACTGTAAGCTGAAACCTATTTGGGAAAAGGCTCAAAGCTAAGGTTACTTATGAGCACATTAATATAGCAAGGATGTCAAGAGTGTAATTTGCATATGAAAAATATGTTGAAAACTCGACAAAAGACTGTTTACCGAAAAAAACTGTTGACTAACAGAAAAGAAAAAAGCCACTAAACTGTTTTGTCTTTCCCATTTGTATAAATATAGGTATAATATACATATATAACACGGAAACTGCGGTTACAATACGTTGCTTATTAGACAGTAACGCGGCCATGACACAAGAATAATGTCTGACTCACTGTTTGTAAGATCTTTTTGTTTTAATGAATCAGCATTATCAGTACATTACCTTCCAAATAAAAGATAAACAATGGCGTTTTTGATGTTTTCAATAAAATTATAATGCAAACATTTTCAATTGACATTTGGATTTAGGTCATTGAAGATAATTGTGTTTTCATATGAAATGTATTGTGTATTATTTCGTCTGTGTTTTCTTGCTTTGGAAAGATTTTAGCTTGTCTCATTTCAAAGTCAAAACGATTTAGGTATTGACGTAAGAAACGTTTAGGCTACGTATAGGACGGCCAATCACCGCCCCTCGGTAACGTCAGTTCGTTCTCGTTGCGACGTTTGTTGTCTTGTAAACATACTTGGTTAGGTAAAGACCTACAAGCTAGAGGGTAGCTTTCGACGACAAGTTACATCTGCCAACCAGCGTCTAACCTCTTACGCTGAGGAAATTGACAATGTTGACAGAAAAAAAGGAAAGAAACATCGTTTTTATCCACATACTCTCAGTAGAGAGACGAAATACCAACGCCAATCATTGAAAGGAAAGCTTTGCATAGGTAATTAACAATAATTACCAAAATAGAATAACCTTTAGTACGTCCTTTATGATGTTTTGTTTAGTTGTTTGACTTGCCAGGTGTTCAAGTCGATAGATCTATTAAATTACACTGCGTTGATAGATGTTTCACGAGTGAAGATTGGAAATACTTATCCCGTGCTCACTGTGACGCCATTTATCTGATGAATATCTCTTCCCGGCTGTCAGTCAGTCCCACATGGTGGCAGAACTTCACTATTGTAGTATTTTCTTAAATGGCACATCTATCCACCTTATAGAGAGAGAGAGAAATAACAAACCTGTTTACATATTTTAATATTTTCTAACAATACCGGTATGTTTTAGGTCCCATCTAACTAAAGGCGACTCTATTGCCACGAATACGAGTCAAAAATCCAAACTGCCACTTAGTATTTCATAGAAAAATCTAATGATATTTTACTTTATTATACGCTCAGCTAGCTATATCTTTTTTATCATTAATTGCAGTACTTAAAGATAATTTAGAATTATCAAAAACTCATTCACCTCTAACTAGTAATGCTAGTAACCTGAACGAGTTATTAATAAACATGTCATGCTTAAGTTAATAAAAGGAGTCGAACCATACCAACAGTTCGCGAGGTATCAAGGTCAGACTACCTGCCCGATAAAAATATACCACATAGATCTTTTACTGATGCCTAAGTTGATTCAGACATTTAGGGGCAGTTAACACTGCGATGCGAAGCGTTTTTACTTTTTAAATAGTAAAATTATAAGGTACTTGGTAGTAGGACTTGGTATCATACTTTTATATTTTACATCAAACTGCTTGCGCGATGCAGGAGTTTCATTGTGATTGGTTGATCGGTTGTTGGGTCTGGATTATGACGTCAGTATTGTTATTAAAGTCAGACGATAGATGTCGCTTCAACTCAAGCTTTAGATTTCAGTCTTAGGTTTTAATCAAAGAAGTTGAAACATTAATTATATCGCAATACGGATTAGTATTATTAATCAAGCAACTTACAAAAAAAATCCGTGACCTTTAACATAACTTCTGCACATCATCAATCTATTACATATCTCCTCATCGATAAAGATTAATAATAAATAAATACTCAAAAACATGTTTAAGTCAACATATGCCTCAATTAATTTTCTCATAATATGACCCTTACTATGAATCTATAGCGGTAATAACTTGGTCATGAACGTAATTTCCTTGTACGGTGTGCAATGAAAAAGGTCACGCAATGATAAATGATACCATAAATATATAACATACATGTTAAACTCCATACTATGTGATCACAAAGATAATAACAGAATTCTCACTCCTCATTAACTTTTATTTAACAAAACTATAATTTCAACCATCCCAATATTCAGCGACTCCATTGAACGTAATAGAAGAAGTAAGACTATTAAATTCGTAAGGTAGAACAACTGTATCGACAAAAATATTGAGTATTGAAAAAATATTCTGACTTTAAGCATCAGCATGCCAAAGTAATGCTTCTTCTTGAAGTAAAAATACTGGACAAATGTAACTTAATCACTGACGCCAAATGGTAACGCGCTAGTAACACCTCTGGTTTTATATTGATTTTTTAATACTTACGCAAATATTGATATTGCAATAAATCAAGGTTTACGGATGTTATGTATATTATATTACAATTTAATGCCGATGTTTCGGATTCTTTATAGCATCCATAATCATGGGGAGACTGAGTGTGCCATATCTAGTTTTGCTAGAATCCACAGACTACGACTGCCGCTAACCATTAGGCAGACAGAATGTGTGTCAAAAAAAGTAGTAGGGTAAAAAACGGTCCTTCTGTCCATTTCATTGCGCAAGGGCAATTAAGTCTTATAAAATAAATAACGCTGGACATTTTAATTGTTCATATTACGGTTAAGTGGGATACTTTTACCTATTTTTCATTACATCCCTTTGGGCGATGGGCGGAAAGCAAGGTGTACTTCAATTTGTATTTACACCGACTGTGTGGTCACGCAACTGTCTTGGCGACGTCATGGCTCGCCTAGCCAATGTGGGTGAGACACTTATCACGTACTGGATATTATGAGGCCGCAGTAGGATACTCTATTTCCTATTTGAAATAGAGTATCCTACTGCGGCCTCATAATAGTCCCCTGTTACACAGCAGGTGTTATGAATTAAGCAAAAATATGTAAATGTATCTTGCGATCATCTAAGTGTTCTTATGAAGGTGCATTGCCTGTCGTCCTAAAAGGTTCTTCTATGGCTGGACTTGAAGTGACTCTAATTCTCTGAGCTTGTGTAGTCATTAATGAATTCCAGAGATTGGCGGTTTGGGAGTAAAAACAACTTTGAACTTGCAAAAGTGTCTGCAGATTGATGACCGGATTGGAAAAGTGGCATTAGCGTCACAGTCGCAAATTCTTTCCGTTATTTGTGTGGTCTACTGGTATTTGTTCTAGGTGTAACAGAAATTGAGTCCTTAAAATAATCCTATTACGGGGCAATGATTATTTCAAAGATAAATTTGCAGTATTTATCTTATCATTACGATTCAAGTTATATTGCCAAAAAGTTTTCGCCGAACAAAGAGGCTTCGCATCTAGTCCTTAATATTACTTCAATATCGACACACATTTAACTCCAGCCTCCTTCAATACCAGTCGTATTGATCGTGATAGGTTAGTCTTGCCTTTCTCGGCTCTTTGTTCTTTTCTGTTTCATATTGCTTTACTACAATTTACACTTATGCAAAACGGTTTCAAGTTTCTTGAAGCAATATTCACAAAACGTTGTGAAAGTTTTCTTTTGATTCATCATCGTCATGGTATTTCTCGTAAATATCGAAGTGGATTTTCATCATGATTTATGTGTCTTTACTTTTTTGTCACATTACATTACCTTGTATTATCTCTATGGAGACTCAACGACTGATAATAATTTATCGTACAAAAGTCGTTTGACTTACTTAACTGGCCGATTATAATTTACTAGTAAGTAAAAGTATCATTTTTATTAATTATAAGCTGTTTGCCCGTGACTTCATCCGGTTAACCTATAGATTTTTGCAAGAAATTGTAGCCTTTAGTCCTTCTCTACTGTCCAATTTATCTCTATGTCAAAATTAATCTGAATTAATTCAGACGTATTTAGGCGTGAAAATTTAACAAAAAGACAATTTGCATTTATAAGATTACTTTTAAATTTTTACACAACCTAGGGTGCGCTGTAAATACTTACGAAGTAGAGCCGGGTAAAACTGGTTCTATATAAAATTAAATATCCGTTCGGAGCACTTGGGCAGCCTCACTATTGACCTAGTAACTGGGTAATCTACCACAGCCTAAAACACAACATATGAGCTGATACGATAGAAGATTTTATTCACAAGATTGACTACACCAAAATGATAAAAGATGTTTTGTCACTTAAACTCAATGTAACAGTATTTGCCAAAAGGCACTACTGCCAATATAGGGGCTGCTATTACGGGGTTGTCCAAACCTTTTTGTAGAAATCATGGACAACAAGTTGATAGTACATTTACACATGATTATGAAATTAAAAGTCCTGGTTGAAGCAGTCGAAGCAATGAATGTTAAGAATAGGAAATTCTTTCCTTGAATAAAATAATGTTGCTTATCCCGAAGCACAGAATAATTAATAGTAGAGAGCCGTCACCCCCCGCACCTCCCTTGCGTCACATAACTCATGTCCCCCGCAGTTGATAGTGTTATTTGTTGTCTCTTAAACTATGTTACGATCCTTCACGCACACGTTTGCGTGTGTAAGTCATTATGCTTATGTAGTTAGTGCAGGAATCGGAAAAATCGAATATAAGCTGTAGAGTGTTTTGAGTGTGCCCGAAGGTAGGAGGCTGCAGAACCTAACACACTGTCAAGTCTGTCGTCGTCGAAAGGTTAAGCAGAGGTGAACTTGTGTACACCCAGGTTCCGCTGATTTGATTGAAGCCCACGTAATAGGGGGTGACTCTATTGCTAAGACCCGAGCACGGAGTCAAACTCCGCGCTCCTACTGAGAATTTTATAGAAAAATCCAATAACTCTTGCTCGACCTGGGAATCGAACCCAAGACCTTTTGCTCAGCAGTCGCATTTACGACGACTAACGAGGCAGTTTAGTTTGCAACTAGAAGGTTCGTTAGTAATTAACAACTTCGTGGTTTTAGTTTACAAAAGTCTCGTCAGGTCCAACTAAGCTAAAATACCTCGTCGGATCGGCCACAATAATGCAGCGGACTGTATTTGAACCCACGACCTTTGCACGATCCAGTCTGTGGTCTAAATATAACGGACCAGTGTTCGCCCACGTTTTGTCCCTATTGATTTTACGTAAGTGCTTTAATATTCTGGTATCTGCTATTGATTTATGCAGGGACAGTTTTAATAGGACAACTACGGAGATGAATCATACATACAAACCTAATAATGGAATAAATTGTAAATTAGTCACATTTTGATAATATTCGGAATCCAAATCTAAGTTCATACGAAATATTTAATCAAGAGTGAATCGGTTTCTTCTAGGTAAGCGCGCTCCATCGTAGATCGCAGTGTCGCTTATCATCAGGAAAACTAGACATCAATTAACGTGAACCTATCGACAATATAAAAAAATATTGTTTCCAAAAAACAACCGCTAAATGTAAAACAGATTTAGTGTACAAATGCAATGTATGACGACTTTTACTTATTTCAAACCGCATTTACCTTCTCTTGGCCTACCGTCGGGGCCAGGTAACGACTTGCCTGATCCTGAGGTGTAAATGAGCAAAATATAGGAAAAAAATTGCCTGTGGTTTAGTGCCGACTATTTAACAGGGCCCCTTTGAAGTTATTCGCAATAGTAATGCTGTCTCTCTCACTCATTCCCTTGCGTTCTGTGTTTTACCTGCGTTGTCATTTGAAAAGCTTAAGAAAGGGCTCAGTTAAATCGGAACTGTATAAAGACGTTCATGAGAATAAAATGAAATGGGAAGGAAGTTTTTATAAGTGCTATTTCTAGGCCGGGTAGGTGCTGTTTGTCTAGAGAACTAAAACAACTTCATTGTAATAATCCAAGAGCTACCTCGTTTCCAAGTTTTCAAGAATAATTGATTTGCCAAATATGTACATGGAACTATATGTTGCAAACGGAGTTAAATATTGCTGTACCATTAACATAATATGTAGCGCTAGAGCAAAGTGCTTCAATAAATAAGCTTCGGGTCCAAAGAACAGCGCAGTATTGCTTTCACCCAACATAAACGGTGAGGGAAAACATCGTAAAGGAATCTGCATAGAGACGTATGATTCTGGCGTTAAGCTCGTCCACTCGTTGCCAAATATTCTGCCACTAAGTAGTTAGTCTAGTTTGAAGGGTAGCTGGTAAATTTATTGGGGAAATGAGACTTAGCAACTGATGTTGATGAAAAAAAAAAAGTGGTTTATGAAAGTCACACCTCAATCAATATGTCAGTCAGTCAGCACGTTGCATCACATATGGTATTGCTTAGCGTCCATAGACTATTAGGTTTAAATATTTATTCTCATTAAGAATTATAATACAATTCACTTAACATGAGAACATAATTATACTAATACACAAAGATATTAGTATACTTTAAGAGCATACATAGAAGCGGTAGTAGAATAATAATGTGCAACATATATTTTTATTTTTTATTTTTACCCTCAAGTCATAGCATCGACTGTAGACGGCTATCGGAATACAAAGATGTAAGATTTAAGTGCGCTCAACTAGAAGCGACAACGAATTTCGTAAACTTAACAATACTATTCAAAAATGTTTAATGTGGTTTTTCCTTTTATTTTATTTCATTTTGACCCTGTCTATAATAATATTTTAAGAGTATTTTTATCATATAACATTATTATGCAGACTATGCTACTGACTTTCTGATGGTAAACAGAAAAGTCTGATATAAAAAAAGACTTCTCAGAGTGCTTGTATGTTGGCAGCGTAAGGTTTCTTCACTTTGTCCCACAACTGGAACTAAGGTCTCTTACACGTTGCTTTTTCAAATTTACTAGTTATGCCATATTTAAATACATTATAGTAATTTTTGTCACTCGGTTCCTTAGTTTAAATTTCAAAATTCTGTTTTTGTTTACCCCTATTGGGAAAAGGCACAAGTATCTGAACATAATATATAGAATGTATGTGTTCTAGAATGTTACAACGGATTTACTAGAAAATGGGTCACTATATTATTTGTTGGTTATCGACAACCTGTCAATGTTTCCATTGCGACACTTGGATGCAGCATTTTGTAATATTGCGTTCCATTTATGTACTGCATACAGTACAATATGTATCTAAAACGGTTCCATTAAGTTGTCTTGAATTTATATTCATTACAACATCGACCTTAAAGTCGTAGTAAGAGAGTAAGTCAGTAAATATATTTTTTAAATTTGACAATCGAAACGTTCGGGAATATTCGGAGAACCTTCGGCCATCTTCGGGTCCAATTGATCCAATGAAGTCCCAATTCTCCGACCAATCGGAGCCAAGCATTTTTGTATGGCGAAAACAGAATCTGATTCCTAACTTAGCCTGGTGTAAATATTGTAATATTTACATTACAACATCGACCTTAAAGTCGTAGTAAGAGAGTAAGTCAGTAAATATATTTTTTAAATTTGACAATCGAAACGTTCGGGAATATTCGGAGAACCTTCGGCCATCTTCGGGTCCAATTGATCCAATGAAGTCCCAATTCTCCGACCAATCGGAGCCAAGCATTTTTGTATGGCGAAAACAGAATCTGATTCCTAACTTAGCCTGGTGTAAATATTGCAATTTACTCCAGGCAGAGATTAGGAATCAGATCCAACTACATGGACACCGTAAATGGTAAACAGGACAGAGCAATAATAATTACGAGTAGGTAAGTTTTTCTTTGCCTTGAATAAATTAAGCATTCTCTAGAGCAGTTATGAGAATCATTATAATTTCTATGCATACCAATTAAAGTGTTATAAAACACAACATACCATCAAGTTATAATTTACTTAGAATTAAGACAGGTTACGAGAATACTTTATAGAAATATGCTCTTTTAATAAACAGAGGATTTACCGTATACGTCATAACACTTATTTTCTGTGAGGGTTGGTTATGTTGTAAAAAAAACATTCACGCCTGAAAGAATTTCTCGATGGCGTGTGAAGTCTGCCAACCCGCACTAGGCTAGCCAGCCTAGTGCTGGTAGCGTAGTAAACTACAACTAACTAACTATAGACCCGTTTCCAGCAATGGGACAGTAAATGGCTCGATGATGATAATTGTCTTCATATTTACCATGCCGGTTTTCCTCATTATTTCTGAGACGATAAAGACTGACTTTTCTTTTATTCGTGAAACACGGAAAGTGCAGTTGAGTGCGAAATCTATTTTTGTTTTCAATCGTTTTGTCTTGCAGTCCATTTTGAATAGAATATGGAGTAGTAAATTTAAAAAAAGTAATTTATATCTGAAATATAGTGCATTTTATATCTTATAGTTAGCGCTTTTTACACTTACGCGAATACTAGAGATTGAAATAAAACTAATTTCACTGATTTTATCGCGGTATATTTATATTATTTAATCTCGACATTTCGGTTCCTTTACAGGATTTATATTTAATTTTATGGGCAGACCAAACCGTAAACATTAGTTTTATTTTTTTATTATTTTATTTATATATTATAATTACACCAATGCCCCACAAAACTGTGTTGTCAGTTTGATTGAGGGAAATTTCAGTTTGTACCCGGTCGTCTTTTGAGAAGACCCGTGATCTTCACTGGGACAGTAAATAGGTTAATGATAGACCACGAAAAAGAACATAAAATGCCTTATAAATAAAATGGTGTAAACAGAAATTGTCGCAGTGAAATGAAAGATTATATTAAATCAATTCTCTGGCGGATTGGCAACAGTCCAGCGACTTTGGGCGCAAACCTTGCCAGAAGTGGAGTTTTGTTGTACACCCGTATATGCTGACATCATGTGTCATAAGTAGGTGCTTGTACGATTTGAACGGAGCAGTTTAAGAATGTTACAGCATTCCGTTTTGGTTGGATAATACCGCAGTAGGTTCCAAAAACTATCGTAAATGATCAAAAGATATATTTACAGAAATATTACTATATAAAAAGGCTAACAGACAGGCGAATATTTTTGGGTGGTGAAAATTGCACCATTAATCGATGACTGAATTGGCACAGTGACCAAGCAATCAGCATCCGTGTCACTATTCATAGGGTCGGTGTTATATGTGAGAATTTGTATTTGTAAATGAGACGACAATACAGATGAAAATTGTTGTAGATGGCAATCTCAAACTCAAATGTTTTATTTCACGTAGACCAATATTACAGGTGCAATGGTCAAAACTAGTTCCACGGCACCAAAAAGTAAGTCTTAATGAGAAGAGTTGGCAAGAAACTCCATAGCAGGCACTGGCACGTTTTTTTTTCTAAGATATGGTCAATGTGTCTTACGAAAACTCAGATCCCATTATATATGCATATAGTTAGTATCAATTCTCATCATCGATCGGTTTCTGCGTAAGCGACTCATCGGAAATGGCCGAACAATGCGTTCATATAACAAGGAAGTCGACTGCGTGGAAAATATCTCCATTAAACGTCTTACACGTCATCGTTCACGTTTCCTTTATCATAACGATCGATGTCTTCGATATTTGAACGGCGTAAGTGGGACAGTCTTAATGTCTCTAACGTCCTTTTCGTCTGGAGTACTAGAATAATTTTGTAGCGTGACCGATTAATACAGATCCCACGTGAGACTTGTTTTCGCATGTGACTCTGTCTGCATGGTCGTAAATGCGTGATTAAATGACATTAATACTGATTTCTTACACTTACGAGAATATAAGACATTAAATAAAACAACTTACGTCAGGACACCACATCTTTTTTTGAATTCCCTGCCAAACAAAATAGACAAACCAAAATTCAATTTGGAAGTTATTTTTGATTTGAAAATTAATGTATACCAACTCACTCTGGTTAAAGTTCCTTGCAATACCAGTCTATAAGACAATGAAGTTAACCATTCCCGTAGGTAATTATTTTATGATCTTACATACATAGTTGTTACAAATCGTTAACTCGCCTAGTAGTCAAGTCATCAACATCCGTCAGCTAGATTAGCTAATATTAGCTATTTGTTATGTAATTATCTGGGATTTAAATTGTATAATATTAAACGTAGAATTGATTACACGCTATAATAGAAATGAATTGAAGTAGTGTGATGATGGACTGTGATGTCAACGGTCCCGAGATCCCAAGGCCACTAACTTCGAAGTCACGGACGCATTTATCACATGCTCGAACGGTGAAGGAAACTTGCATGCCTGAGAGATTCTCTCGATGGTATGTGAAGTCTGCTAACTCGCACTAGGCTAGCATGATTGACTGTATTATAATCTCTCTCAAATGAGTATATACCCATGGTTAGCAGTGAGACAGTACTTGGGTTGATGATGACGCTTCAATAGAATTACGTGTTTATAAATTCCTTACGTCTACAGTAGCAGTTCATCAACAAGCTGATCATTTGTTTTAATACAGATTACGACTTCTTAGAATGAGAGGGATAGACTGGATTGAGAAATAGAAAACCCTCTCAGGGACACAAGTCTCGCAATATACTCCTACTGGGACTGCATATTTGCATACGCGAAAAGGGTTCAAGACTTGATGTTAGCTTTCGCTGCGTTGCCAGAAATTAGGTACTTTATATATGTAAACAACTTGTATGTGCCAGATAGTTTCAATATAAAAGGATCATGTTTTAAACCACCATCAAATGCTTGTATTTCCTTCTGTTCACGCCGTTTGATTTACATTTAGCCCTGATTCTTTGTAACTGAACATTACTCAACGAACCTTGATCTAGAAACTTCTAACCTTCTGCATGGTATGAAGTACTTGTACTATAAAATGCCTACCCGCATTAGGCTAGAATGGTGGGCGATAGTGTAATTCCTCTTATTCTGAGCGGAGGATCATGCCCATCAGTGGGACAGTGGGCTTAATGGTGTAGGGAGATGTGGGACAAAACGAACAATTGACTTTTCTTTATTCCACAACGGTGGCAAACAAACAGGGCATGCCTGATGTTAGTTCCTGGACGTTTGCAACACCGGACGTGTCACCTGCGCGTTGCCGACCCTGTTGTGAAAATACTGCAATGATTGCAAATATACACAAGAATAGATGGAAATTAATATATTACCTAGAGTGTGGGAGTGTTATTATTTCTATACATGTGTTACTGTGCGTGATTTTATTCAAATTAAGCATAAAGAGCGGGTAGGAAGCGGCAATTATGTTCACGTTGAAGCAAGGCCGAATCAATCTGAGGTTGTAGAGAATAGTGTATGATTTATAATATCATATTATACCACGCTATAATAGACTTAATCTAACGAACAATGTTATTGTCTGCACTGAATAGATGACTGGTCATCTTTGAAATATAATCTTGTCATACTAAGCTTCCAATCAAGATTTTGCATCAAATAGTATCAACAGTTTTAAACTCGCGTTCATAGGGAGTGACAAATATAGCTTCTATGTAAGAATACGATGACTGAAGGATTTAATTGAAACCTTAAGTGCACCAAATCTAGGTTCAAATTAAGATACTAGTGTATATTTTAGCTCCGTTTACACAATAGCATTGAATATTGAATTGTTTCTCGTTCTTATTAATTATGCAAACAAGCAATGTTTGAAGCACTTATTCGTTTTATTTTCCTTGATTTTTCATTCGATAATTCTGATATAACTTTTCATAGGCATGGATGAGGAAGTGAAAATGTCAATTATGCTTGTGATTATGTATGTATGAAACACACACGAGGTGCAGAAGATAATTGATTAATTAACTTGGCTACACTTTCGCATTGTACCCATGTATTAGTTACTTAACCATTATTAAAGATAAATAAGATTTGAATTCCATTACACATATCATATAGTTCTTTCGAAGATTTCTACTATGAAAGAACAATGAACGTCGACCGATTATTATCATCAAATCACTAAGCGAAAATGTTAATTGAATCTCTCTATAGAAAGTAAACATCCCGTTCGTCATATCATCTGTCAGATTTTTCTCATAGCATAAGCACGGCCTCCGCATTGAGGATTTAACTAAATAAGGTAAACAGTTGACAGTGCACTGTCTAGTGACCGATTATAACCGATCTATTAGTACCGGCAACAGTCGGCCTTTCTCTCGGAAAACTTTCACGACATCGCGCGGGAGTATGAAAGGAGCGAACCTTAGAATATGTATATTATAAGCATGGAAGTAAAAAGGAACTTATAACGAACGAAACTAATAATGCAGTCCATTTGACGTCTCCGTAAAAAAATGCAAATACTATTCGAGGTCCCCACAGTGCGCAAGCGATCATTTTTTGTCACAATCCCTTCTTTTGTCCTGCTCTATCCTGCACGTCGGGACAGAGATAGCACACGAACGTAACTAAGGACATTGACTGTATGTTTTTCACTCAGATTACCTTGCAATTTGAAGGGCTTTAGCTTGATGATGTAAGGTTGATAATTGAATGGCGGGAAACTGGGATATGCAGATGAAGTTTTTATATTGAAGGGCCCATACGATTCCTTACACCTGGACGGCGCGGGTGCGCCCATTGTTATATTAGACGACATTCTGTCGTTTCGACACAATAAATTAATATTTTTTGCAGCTCAAACCCAATTGCAAATCGTGCCATACTGTAAAGTATTTTGCATTTTATACTCATTGGCGAAAAAGCCTTGAAAGGACAGATTGTTTTATTAAGCACTGCAGGCTATGTAATTCTTAAACATAATATTTGTAAGTAGCTAAAGCTGGATTGTAGTTTAGTGATTTGTGGCTGGTTTGTGTTTTGTCCTAATACATTCTGTGGCTTAATACAATAGTAGGTTTCTATTAACCTAGAATTAGGACTTCTTTCTCTACAAACACGCTGGCCTAGGTAGGTCTGACAGATTTGGTACACTGTCGAGAAAATCTCTTAAGAGAGCTGTTTTTTTTTTGGAAACTACTAGGTACTTGGCTCTTATCATGAGTTACTTTTTACATGGATATGATAAAGCTATGTATTTAACATTGCAAATACCCAAAAAATAAAGCCATGTAAGTACCTACATATGATTGATTGTACAATTTTTTTGGGCACAAACGGAGGTGCCAATGAAAGTCACTCAATGACATACTTTTGTGCCATGAATCAGCCGTGCAGAACTAAATTGACATATGAACGTGTTATTAGTCACTATACAAGAATAAGAACGGTCGTATATCTATTTTAGGATTAAAACTACCTAACTCAAAGAGACGCTATACTGCGAATCGATTTGAACTGACGTCTAAATGAAAAAATAATCTGTAAGATATTTTATTTAGAGTGGTTATGTTTTTATAGAAATTCCTAGCCCCGTTTTCGCTCTCTTAATGAATGAATCCTGGGATAAAAACTATCTCCATACCTACCAAATTTTGTCTAAATCGGTTCAGCGGTTTAATCGTGAAGAAGTTCCAGACAGACAGATAGACATAATGTTACACGAAGTTTTATATGACTAGTAGTTGTTACCATGATGAGAAACAAATACATTATTACCATCGTTCTAAGGCAGTAGAGTGAGAATAATTGCCTACATAATTAATCATTCTTATTTCTGTTTCTACAAGCCACAATATCGTATTTTGAACTTGACGTAAGATTACGTACCGTTGAGAATAAGGAAAAATGCTTTTAAGAAAACGAGAAAGAATTATCTGAAAAAGAATCAAGCAGAAAACATAATAAATAGTAATAAGGCAAGCACGACCAAAACGAATTTAACGCAGTTTGGGAATGTTAGGCAACCAAACTTTTACTAGTGAGAGAATACTTAGTAAGTTACAAACAAACTCACTTTTAACGTTTTTAAATAGCTTGAAATCGAAAGGTAATTTTTTCGTGACGAAAGCAGCCATACATACATCTTCTAGCTCCAACGCAACCGTTTGGCTATTTTTAGCTTTATCGGCTCGTAATTCACAGCTCTTTTTTATTTGTGAAGAGAAACTTCATTATTCTAGTACTTTCTAATGATGGATCAATCTTTGTCTATTAAGTTTAACCAATTATATTCTATCTATCATAGATCAATATGCATCATAGTTATCTATGATTGAAGCTTCTTTGTCTCTTTTCCTACATATTACCGTGTCTATTGCTTGAGTGAGATATAGACTTACATTACTTACATTGTAAAAAAAAATGTTTTAAAAACACCTAATATTACATATTTAACAAAAAAAAAAAAAAACTAGACGCGCAAACAAATTTTACCAGGGAATAAATTATGCAAATAGAATTTTAACATTTACTATTCAAAATAAAAAACTGCATGCCTGCTACCAATGTTGCTTTTCAAAATGGTCTGCGAGTCCTAGATACCCATGTTTGAGGACCATATCGACATAGGTTATGCCACGATTAGAAAGTAGCCGTTTTGATTCAATATTCGATTCTGTTTTCCCATGGTAACGTGTTGTCTTGTTACGTCAAAGATTAGGGCTGGCTAACCATGTTCTTTGTTTTAATTTTTCCGTTGTTTTTATTCCATTCTGCTCTCGAATATTATATATAACCAATTTCGGTTATTTTTCTGCGGGTTTATGATATTGATATTATGGTGGATGGTTGTTACCTATTTGATTCCAATATTTAGTGTATTCTTTTCTGGTAATAAGGGCTGATGGACCTAAACACAGACTACTATGTAGCCCAGTTAAGGCATCAGATGGCATTTAATGTTACACCAACTATTTCACTTCTACCAAACTCGTGTTATCTAACCTGTAACAGGCCATACCACATTTTTTATAAAATTAAAAAAATCTTTTTATTATCCTCCGCATATCTAGCTATATTTCTAGGCTATATTGATCCTCGTTGCTCCAGTGATGTCTAGTAGACCCATGTGTAGTCGTTTGGTTCCAATTTAAAAAGTTTTGTTTTTCATATATCTGTGTACCTATATATTAATAGTGCTATTGTACTATTAAATAGATTATCATATTTTTGTTTGTTAACCAAAAGGGTGTCGTGTTAGTGAACTGTTATTTATTTATTGTGAGAAAATGCAAATTGTGTCTAAATTGATTCGTGATTTAATTCACACTGCTCTTACACTGAATTGTGGTATGGTGTAATAGTGTGGTGCTATTTCTATTTTTAGTAGTAGCTGTTATTGTTAATAATTAATGATAATACCATCAGAATACTACAAAAACGGTGTGTTAACATTTACTCATCCATCATTCATTCATTTATATTTTTTATTTATTTTTGATCGTATACCTACTTACACGAATAATAGACATTGAAAATAAAACTACTATTTGTAAATTTTGTCGCGGTATATTAATATTATTTAATTCCAATGTTTCGAATCCGTACTGGATGTAAGTTTTTTTTGCAATCAGATTATAGGTAAAAGTTATACAGATATACAGTTTCTCTTTAGGAATAACATACCCACTACATGTTTAAGTGTTAAATATCACTTAGAATTTGTAGTAGCTAGATTATATTAATCAAAGTTAGTCGCAAATGCGACGTGAAAGTACGCCCAGTAGAAGCCAATTTCATGTATTTCTTTATAAAAGTAGAATCGAATCGAGATTCCTCAGTTCTTTGATGAGCATGTTAGCTGCCTAAAAATATACGTCGTACTTTTTTTTTGGTAAAAATACGGAATGCCTCACTAGGTTTTCTCCTGTATAGTCAGTCTTTTTCCACTCTCTCCGTCTCTCTCTTCTCCTTCACAAGTCGATAACACTGAAAACCAAAACCGAGTAAATTTTAATGCGTTAGTTATACTCAGGAACAATTTAATCCGCTAGATGGCGTTAAACGAAACACTGCAGTAATCCAACAACTTCTGAAACAATAATAGCTACATAAAACCGGTTCCCATGGAATCGCCCTTATATTAAGGGTCCATGTAATCAACGAAAGCTGCGTCAATCAATCTGCAGATCCACGCTTGATAATATAACGTCACAACTCGACATACCTGATTTGCAATATGCAACTTAAACATGGTCCGCCTAATAATCATTTTTTATTGTTATAAAATTTTGTATTGGGTCGGTTTATTGCAATCGCTTACTTCTCGTGCATGAAGTGATAAAAAAATGTACAAATGTTGCCGTACCGGACTTTATTGATTTTGAACGCGTTTTTGAGCAATTTTGTCTGTTTATGGAATAAGACTTAAGAGAAAGTTCGTATGTAGTTAAATAAATTTAATGTCATAATTGAATAAATCTTGGATTATTTCTTTGACTCCTTCCAATGCTTGGTCTATCATATTACACCCAACAACGCATAAATATGAATACGTAATTTAAGATTAATCTTATGAATAATCTTTTGATTATAATCATAATTAATCGATTATTGTCGTGGGACAATAATCGATCGAGATCGAGAGATCGAGAGACCCGTACCCAGCAGTGGTGCTGGGTACGGGTCTCTTACCATTATTGAGAAAGATCAGGCATAGTCCACCATTAGCCTAGGAAGAGGTAGCAGACTTCACATTCACATGCCACCAAGAGTCTCAGGTATGTAGGTTTCCTCACAATATTTTCCTTCACCGTTTGACTCTGTGATAAATGCGCACGTAACTTCCAAAAGTCAGTGGTCCATGTCCCAAGATCGAACTCAGGACTCTCAGTCCCCCGTTCAAACCACTAGGCTATCACAGCTTAAGCAAAATACGAGTCTAAAACATTATAGAAACGGTTTTAAAGTCCTCTCGTCTGTCCAGTCCTTACATCTGCTGTACACGCGCCTAAAACACAATCGAGGATTAATTCTACCCTTTATAGTACCCTAAAGCACCCCTAACTATACACGTAAATTAGGGGCGAAGTTGTCACCCCTGTATACAAATCTATCCATCAAAATAATATATACGATAGGTCATATAATACTGGTTATGTGTGGTTATGTGTTGGCTGGACCAGATTGTTGGAACCCAGACAATTCGATCCGCGATGTTGAAATGCGTTCGACATAAATACAATTGCAGTATGTATAAAGGTGATCTCGCCTCTCGGGTACCTTTATCCCCGAAATGTATCATATTTTGATAACTGTAGCGTTCAAATTCGAAAGTTTCGTGTTATTGCTGCATAAACTTGATAAAACAATTGCCATCAAAATCATTTAGCAATCGATTGTATACGATTTTAATTATTCTCGTTAATTCATGCTTTTATGAAGGTAAATAATCAACATGTGTGATTTTTGTTCAATTCTTTAAACAACAGATATAAACTGTTTATAATACATATCTTTTATGAGGATTCAATTAAACAATAAATACAGAAAACGAAAGCAGTCTCTTTTGTGAAAAATATTCGAAAAGGAATAACCTAATTCGAGTCAAATACCACCTATAATTGAATATCTCTGGTAACACTTAGGCAAATAGCAGGAAAACATACAAAACACTTAAAACGTTTCCTCCAGGGGTCAATAATATAAGAAGCATTATTATTCTACTTAAACGAACATCACTTTTCCGCGAACCGATCAAAACCCAGTCGGGGACACTAAAAGCTATACAGAATCATCCCAAGCAGGGCGTTACCCGCGTATTAATCTGCACACAAGTAAACATTACATCTCAAACCGAGTCGCCAAGAAGAAAGTATCTACACCTGTCCTTTTCGCACTTTCGTTGCTGACCGGTGTGCGAGCGGGACGGCAATCGAAGGGTCGGAATCAATACCATATGACAGGGGCCGGTGTTTTATTTTGTTGGAGACATCTTTGCGTGTGTAGCTATAAAGCTGTGCTTGTGTGAGTGGCTGGACCGCGCGCTGTATCTAGGTAGGTGCCTAATGCCGGCTTTTCACATGCTAATTCTACTTACTGGGATAGCACTATAGCGAAATGTGATAGATTCTGCGAGGGTTTATCTTACTCTGAAGTTTTACTTAATGGAATTGAATCTGTCGAAATTTACTGAAGCGAAGCAGGTGGAATAAACAATATTTAGACATTACTGAAAAGTGTATTTATACCCAAAGGGTTAGAATTACTGGTTTAAAAAAACGTATACTTTATAACTGGTTACCTTATCCGTCTGCATCGTGATGGACTTACGTTGTTTTTTTATTTCGTCAACGTGACTTGTTTTTTCTCTTTGAGCTAATCTTGTGTTATTGTCAGGTTTCGTATTCGGAATTTGGATTCGCTCTGTCAATATATGTTATACTCATCATTATAATCATAACAATGTCTTGAGAAATATGAGCACTAAGAACATTCATACGTAGTTCAGCTGCTTAAGTTCGGATAACAAAATATACCCCCGTCGCGTCTGTCTGCTTAAAAGCCAAAATCTCAAAAACCACCGAATGAGTACAGCTTATCATGAGGATATTGCACGGAAGACGAGACTGACGACAGATTCAGTAGACGGAGTGATTCGAAACGGAGGTTTAGGTGAAAGAAATCCGCCTGTGATGTATATGAAAACTTATTATTATATGTAGATACTTTTTGCTACTCGTATAAAACAATCCGACATCTTTAGTGTTCTGCTTCATAAATTATACAACAAAAAATTTACAATAGTATATTATGTATACGCGGACATGCAATTTATATTTACTTTTGAATTTAACCAATAATTAGAAATCAGAGCACATTTGGTATAATTTGGCACCATTTGGTAATTCCCAAGTAGACCTACTAATGTGTACTATTAATATAGGGGTAGCACCCCTCGTATGTAGCGATTTTACGGTAACGTTTATGAAGCGCGCTATTGTCCGGTGGTGCCAACATTATGCGCTGAATTAAAGCATTTTATCTGAATCAGTTCTAGTTACAATGTTCAACGCTTTATCAAGTTTATTTGCAGTATTGAGAAGGTAGAAATCTATAGTCTAGGTGACTCAATTTAGATTTTAATAAATAAAATATTATTAAAAATATCATCATCGGCTTTGTTTAACTGACTTCAAAAAGAAGAAGGTTCTCAATTCGGAATCTTTGTTTTTCATTTTGGGACATCAAAGAGGCAAACTTAAATTTAAGGTGTCTTTAAAATAATGTCATTGTAGGTATAACCTTCCTAAATAAATAGGAAGGTTATATCTAAAATGACATTTTTTTAAGTAAGTTTGTAAGCGTGATTAGCTATGTATTATTCCCAAGAATTTCCCTAAGGTGGGAATACTGCCGGAAGGAACACTGCATGTAAATGTTAGGTTCTTATTATGTGTGACACATAGCCGGGCGCAATACCAAAGGTTTGAGAATATATTCATGTTGCCGCATCGATCCGGACCGGATACAAATATAATAAGATTTAAGTAGCGCATTTGATACACTGAAGCGAGCAACTAAACAAGAACTGATCTGAATTCTAGTTCTGTCTCAAAGTAATTTCAGTGTTACTAGACGGAGCTTACTTATTACATATATTCGATAAAAATACTGACAATAACAGGCCTCCCACAGGGATCTATTCGTGGTCCTTTTCTATCCAATATACCAATGCCATCTTTTTCATATTTTTTTTATAAAACAAGTCTTTCTCGTTGATCGGAGAATACAGATAACATTAAACCTCATAGTTTCCTATTATCCCGAGCGAGTCATAAAACTCAACTGGGCAAAGGGTTACTTTGTAGGAGCGATGGTAGACATAAACCGTCACTACTTAAAGCCCATATTGCTATTTTAACGACTGAAGTAGTAGAAGCCACTACAATAGTTCAACAACGCGGGAGTTGGAACGCGCGATTTGTGGAACTTGTAGAACCGATCTGTAAGCTTTTATAGCTGTGATGACCTTACTGAGCTCAATTGTAAAGGTAGAATCTTCTACGCGGTTTTGCATTGTGTCAGTGTCGGTTTAAGCTAGTCCAATAACTTTTATTTGTGGATTTTCGTTTTTATTCCACTTCAACACATTTTTTTACACGCGAAAAATTCAGGGAAAAGATTTCAAAAATGAGGTGCGTTTAAGATTTGTTTCATATGTTACCTAAACTTCTTTATAACAACAAAGGATTTACATATGAACCGGTTATATGACTGCCCGCTAAAAAGCCATCGATTAAATATATTTCAGGTATTAATATACTGTAGTAAGATAAGATTCTAGAGGCATATATTGCAAATAAGATCTACAGAAACACCCTACAATACAAAGAGCTTAATTAAGCTAACATTTAGGAGTCATAGCTGCCATCACTAGGCAGATAAGGCAGTTATTATTCTTATTTATTTTATCATTATTGACGTAACTATTTGCTTCAAGTACTGCGGTATGTATGTAACTATATGGCACCATTTAAATCCCGGGCTAGCCAACAGTTTCTGGCCGTCGTCCGTTAATTACTCTTGAGGCGACGATCGATACTGCTACCTCGGAAGCGGTGACGGTCTAAAGTATACAAAGCTATTACATGTCGCTTTGCATGGCCCGGAGATTTTAAGATCTTTAGCATCAGGCCATATGCTTAAAAACCTGGCATGTATAAATTGTCATAGTAACTTCTTAGTATGTTATTAATAGTCTTAAAATTGAAAGTATTTTAGATATACCTTTAATATATTTTGGACATCAAGACTTACTATTTTTATGACGATGGCTGTAAGTTAAAGCGTGAAGTTATTATCAATGATGTGATTGATAAAACTTCATGATAAAAACAAATAATTACCGGCTAGAGTTACTATTTTATATTTAGATACGCTATTTGGGTAGGTACCTAGTTTTAGTACTGCTGGTACTGGAGTACTATAGACCAGTAGTACTTACTCTACTGTATATATCGTATTTTTATAAAACCCACTAAAACTCATATATCGTATTATCGCCATTATAAATCATACAGCTAATAAATGTATTTTGATTCGAATAACAGAATTGTAAAACATTTACACTCATTCTACCATTCAAACATTAAATTGACGTATACTTGCAAAGAAATCCTAGAGTCAGCTAAAAGAAGATAGAGATACAACACTGTTTAAGAGTGAGTGAGAGAGTAAACAAAGGGGAGGAAAACCCCAATAAGGGTGGTTGGTATTGTGGACGATAATTTCGCTGAATAGTAGGTACCGGAGGTAATTTTATTAGGGTGGTTTTGTATGTATTTAATTTTTGTGTACGCCAACCCGTGTTTTTGGTCATGAAATATTGTTTTAATTTGTGTTGGTATGATATTATACCTACTAAAGAATTGTTATTGATGGTACGAATTTCCTTTGCGTGTTAGGGTTGGTTAGTATTGCTAACGATTATGTAAGCCAAACCGAGCCAAACTAGGCTAGCGTGGTGGGCTCTAGCCTAATTCCTCTCAAATAAGAGGAGACCTATGCCTGACCCTGGGACAGTAAATGGCTTGAAGATGACATAAGCAAACCCTTTGAAGGCAATGCGAGCTCTTTCAAATTCTTGAAGTCCATCAGATTGATAGATAGATAAAATATGCTTTATTGTTCACCAGAATATAAGCTTAGGGTTGATCTTTTATTTCAAAATTTATATGGGACCAATTTCGAGGTTTTTACTAATTTATTATTCAATATTATTATTAATATTTTAAGAGCTCTGCTTTAGTAGTTGAAGCAATAACTTTATACTTATACTATATCTAGATAACCATTTTAATAAAATTGTCTTTTGTTCCAGGTTTTTGGATGCCCACAATGTGTTGAGTGACAAAGTGACCAAGTGGTAGTGCAGTGTTTGTGATACAGTGACATGTCTTAGTGCCAAACATGAGTGGTAGTGTCACGACGCACGCGGAGCCCCGGCTCTGAATGATAGCTGCCGCTGAAGGTGAGAATCATCAACCTATTATTGTCCCACTGCTGGGCAAAGGCCTCCTCTCATTTGAGAGGGAGTAAGCTATAGTCCACCAGGCTAGCCTACAGCGGGTTGGCAGACTTCACATGCCATTGAGAAAATCTCTCAAGCATACAAGTTTGATGTTTTCCTACACCGTTTGAGCATGTGATAAATACGCATATAACTTCCGAAAAGTCAGTAGTGTATGTCAGTCCACTGGTCACACCACTAGGCTACCACAGCGAAGGTGAGAATGAAGACTTTTACTTTTTTAATTTAGGTCGTTGACCTGCTTGAGGGTCATCTCAAAGAATGAGTCATTTATTTGAGTTATTGATCAGACAATGTGTTTCGTTGACACTAAAATCTTCAGCATAATATTATACATACCAAATCTATTGTTTTTTTCAAACAGTTCTTTTTAGGGTTCCGTACCTCAAGAGGAAAAAACGGAACCCTTATTTTATTATCACTAGGGTAGCAAAGAAGCTTACGGCCCGTCTGATGGTAGTCGGTTTACTAACTAAGTAATGACGAAATACAATTAAAATCACTAACTAAGTAGGTACATAAATTAGAAATCTATCTAGATACAAAAAACCAATACAAATTACCAATTAGTCAGTTCGGACAGGATAATTGAAGCTAATATGTAACCAGTTTAATAACGTATTTCTCAAAAACGTTTCCTACCGGTGCGAAGCAGCCAAATGACTCACATCCCTTATAACACTAACGACTTAAGCTAAGGATGTAGCTAACAGATTTTTTTTATTCCTAGAACATTAAGGATGTGACTCTATAGTCAAATTATTTGCCGATTTTTTTTCTTTGCTGCTTGTCTGTCAAGAAACATGTTTTTTAACATTATACATTTGTGTGTATGACAATTAGTTGTTTAATTATCTGTGATAGCCTATTGGTGTGACCAGTGGATGGTCAATAGTCTCGAGTTCAATTTCAAACACGGACTTTTTGAAGTTAAGTTCGTATAAGTCTCTTCTTGTTTTTAACACATGCTCAAACGGCGAATAAGAATATAAAGAACAAACCTGCCTGAGACATTTTTCGATAGCGTGTGAAGCCAACCAACAGTAGGCTAACGTGGTGGACTATATCGTAATCCCTCTCAAATGAGGGGATACCAGTGTCCAGCTGTGTGATGCATGTCCTGTATCTGAACGCTATTCCAGTTAAGGTATAGAGGTTCTGATGTACACTCACAAATAAGCTGTTTTTTATATACAAGGAGATAAAAATACCCAGATCCGAGAATCAACCTGTTAACATTCGTATTTGTAGGGTTTCCAAATACATAAATGCTTTCGTTTCCGAGGCCACAACGCTCAGCTACTTGTCGTCATCAAAATCACAGTCAGTGCAACAGTAAACCTCAGAAACAGATCTTCCTACAGAGATCGAACACAATGCCCGTGAGGTGAAGCTGATCGCTCAGCCAATGGGCTAATCGAAACATCTAAATCTGAATCCAATACCGCTATCGTAAAACCAAACTTCAGACCAACGTCTTCCGTGCGAGCTTGTGTAAACTTATAAATTAAACTTATCATAATATACATTTTTGGTAAAACGCGTGTGACGACCAAAATTCTAGCTAAGTATTACTATTATTCACTTGAGTCAGTGTCCTTTCTTATTCTGCGAAATTAGTGTCTGACGTACATACTACGTTAATGGAAGAAGTTGTTACAGGAAGTCCATACAATTAGAACTGGTTCTGCCCATGCTCTGATCTGGTTAATAAAACTTACCTTCATACGTAAAGTTATAAACGTAGGGACAGTTTGAAAACTATTAAAACTGTTCGTATAAGGTAGTTCGTATAGTAGTTTTTGCAATAAGCAACCGACAAAATAGGTTGGTTCACTATGTACAATATTTAAAAACGTAATTTTTTAAGTATACAAACAGTGAGGCTGCAATTCAAAATTAGAAATTTCACATTTTGGACACACCTACGACGTTCAATGAAATAAAAATTACTACCTATCGCCTAATATTTTTTAACCTCACGGTCCATTTATCCTTGAATCCGGCGAAGAATTCTAAGGCTCGAACATAACACAACTAAGTTAGTACATATTATGTTCATCGGTGCTTATACATAAAGTGTTGCAATGAACAGTCTAGTGAAGTGTAATATGTACACATTCGTAGATAGCTAATCTCCTTTGTAGGTGAGTTAAAGGAAACGGATTGCTCATATTATGTAGTTGCTTCATACCTACATCTGTCTGTCTAGATATTACGTCATCGTTTGTTTATTTATGTAGGTAATATTACACCTTCTTATTGAATGGTTTGGCTAATTTAAGGATTGAAAGGTGTCTATCCATTTACATACATGTAGAGAGGTGTGCTATCGTTGTACTCACCACGTCCCAGGTTTCAAGCAATGAATAGCGTGTTTTTTTTTGCATATACGGAGCACTAATCCTAATTAGGACTTAATTGGTTTAATAGTCCAGGCCGGTTTAAGGCCTGTCCTAAGGTTTTCGTTTCGCAAGTCTCTGTTTGGGAGAGACCCATAGGTCTTTCCCAAACAGAGTATATTGCGATAGGCTAAGTCGATTAAAGTCCCATGTAGGGTTTTCTATGAAATTGTCAGTATCGTAACTGTTTTTCTATTTTATTAGCTTCTTATAACATAAGACCTCAATGTAAAGAATAGTAACAAAATATTTATAATATGACGTAACATTTCGTCGTTATCCCATATAAGTCGCGTCCCCTTTTCACACGACCATCATCCAATATAACAATCCAACCAACCATCAAAGAAAACCTGGTGACTTTTCAATTCTTATATCAACATAGACATGTCATTAAAGGTTTTTCCATCATATATATTTTAATAGAGGCCCTTCAAAGGTTGTCATGGCTATTTTGACGTGATGTGTGTATAAAATAACTCCCACGTTTAATAGCTTGCCCAAAATTAGGAAGAAACGAATGATCTTAATAACATCCGCCGGTTAATTAGCATTGGAATACGTCACGCAGGTCTAGCAAGAAGGTTTCTTATTACAAGTTTCTTTATTCATTATTTTATTGACTCCTTAAATTTATATTTTTATGTCGGATTAATGGCAATCGGGTCGCCACCGTATATGGGATCTAAAACGTCACATTGCGATTGACAGAGACTAAAGATAATTTTAATAGAAAGAAGGAAAGAAAGAAAGAAAAAGATATATTCGGCCACACGCAGGAGACCAAAAGAAAAAACAGTTTGTGAAAACAGAAAAAAAAGACCTGCATGAGAACCGAACAGGCCAGGTATCTCAGTAGCATCCTTCTCTCTTGTAAGTTTATAAGTAAGCCTTGCAGGGTCCACATTGTACCTTTTGTGATATTGTAACATCTAACATATGGAGTGCAATAAATTGATATATTGGGTAAGTATAACTGCGAAGTGTGGGTCTACACATTAGTGCACCTTTACTTAATCTTTTAAAGACAGTATATTATGTCTATAATTTTTAAATATATCCATGTATATTGGTGGTGATAACCACCATCTTGCACTGCTGAAAATATTATAATCGGTTCGCAATTGGCGAAGATATCGCGGATCATCGCGATAATAAAGTAGCCGAATTCAGAATCTTTTACTTTTTGTGAAGTCGATTTAAAAAAAACGTAATTGATCAGAAGTGCCTCTATGATCTTAACGACACGACAATGACAGTCTAAATATCAGACGTAGGTCAATTAAAAGGAATCACGTCACGCTCTGTGGGCGAAGGTCGAGTTTCACTAAGTATTTGCATATAAAACCCATATTTCGTCTACTTGTCGGTGCAAGTACCTAACACAGAAGGATATTATGTCTTCTCGCTGTGATACATCTACAGTTCATACAAACATACGTATATTATATACTAACAAAGTTGCTTGGTGCATAGTTGAAACATTTTTTGTTGAATTGGATAAAAAGTTTGAAAGGATTTATTTCTTACACTTACGCGTCGTGAATTCGGCTTTCTTGGTTCGGATTTTATCGCGTTATTTTTATATATTATAAGAGCTTTGGAAAGCTAGTGGAACTGAGATGTTAAAGGTCTCGAGTTCAAACCCGAGGCACTCACCATTTTGTTTTTCGGAAGTTATGTTCGTATTATTTATCACAAGCTCAAACGATGAAAGAAAAACATCGTGATGAAATCTGCATGCTTGAGAGATTATCTCCATGGCGTGGGATATCTGCCAACCGGCACTAGGCTAGCGTGGTGGGCTATAGCTTAATCCCTCTCCAATGAGAGGAGACCCGTGACCCGATACAAAAAAAAAACTACATACCTTCGCTTTCAACATTAACTGAAGTCTAATAATACTTATTACCTTTTATTGGACTGTCCATTTAGAACAAGAAACTTTGCACCTTTCCCCATACAGGTAAGGTTTGTTTTCCCATTGCGGTGGTATAGTTTACAGTATGATTTCTTGTCGATTTCACAGTAAACGCTTGTTGTCGCCTCGCCTATGTAATATTCAATGGGGGCTATTGATTTTATACTGAAACAGTAGAACTGACCGTGTCTAAGAAATTAGTTTTATGTTTCTTACATTTATATTGCAGTACTTCTGTTCTTGTAGTAACAATCGCTGGGTTAGTCGAACGATTTGTAAGGTTAAGCTACACTTGTGGCGGTAAATATAAAGCTGGGTGACCATTATTTATGTGTATATCCAGACACTTGAATGTTTCGGGGAGCTTGTGCTATCACTTTTGATATTGTCTAAAATAGACCTGACGAGGACCTCCGTTTTTAAATCCCAGCAACACATGAGCGCATTATAAAATCACCCGTGCTCCGGCTTTCCGTCCGTTAGTTAGACGATCATATCAACATAAGATGTTATAACCCAGAATCTAGTGCTAGGTGACTGCCTGAATGATGATGAACGACTGTTCACTAGACCAACAGACAGTAGGTATAATTTCACAAACTTTACTACATACCTACACACATACAATGCCTATCGAATCGTGGCAACTAATGGTTTTCCCAAGTTCATTCACCAGTCTGCTTGTCACACCTGTTTGACAATTATAATTATTTTGTAAGTTTATAAATAAACTAGCCGTTGCCTGCGACTTTGCACTACCCTGGTAAAGTTGAAAGTTTCAAAAAACCCTTTGTACCCGTAAAATTGGAGGTTTATAGGCCTCATCCCCTCTCTCCTTAAATTTGAATCCGTTTTTAGTTCATGTCTCCCCTCTAAATGATCTCGTCCAAACGATATATACCTACCTATTAATTTTAGATACTAAGTTTTATATAAACAGATAGATATATTAGAAGAGCCGAAGATCGAGCTCTGTGGCGTTCACTAGGGGAGGCCTACGTCCAGCAGTTGGCGAATAGGGTCTGATGATGATGATGATGATAAACAGATACATACAATAGGTCTCCCTATCTTTTCCCAGCTGTGGGAAAAGGTTTCATACAGACAATATTTTTTAGCTTTCTGGACACCTCTAAGGAAACTTTAACTACGCAAAATCTCATTCTGCATGCATATCCGTAGTTCTTTTTCACGTATTAATTACAGGTAAGTATAACAATAGGTATATTACCACAGAATAATTAATAGTATTGATTAACCCAGCCCTTCATATATTTCTGATAACCTGGTAGAATATTTAGGACAATGCGTATGACCACACATTGCGTATTATTTTTATTGTATAAAAAACCTCTTACTTGCCAAGTATTACAATTAATATTACAACTCTGCCATCTCCATTAATATCCAGTAATATCATTGACTACATCACTCAGTAAACTGGAACGCAATCATTTTAGTCTACTACTGCTTAGCGGCATTATATTTGGCAATGCAGTGGTAGGTACTTTCCCAAAGTAACTTAGATAAGATGTAAGAAAATACTTGAGAACAGGGTTAAAATGTAAAAGTACACTGCTTATCTGATCTAAATATCCAAGTCTACATTACCATAACATTCCATCATGCCTTTCCCTTCAAACCCCTGTAGGCTCTTCCTACTTTAATGTACACCAACAGTTAATCTGTATGTTTAGAAGCAAGCATTATTACAATCAGACTGGCGGAAATTAAAATACCGAGCTGCTATTGAGAATTTCATAGAAAAATCATATTCATTTTTGCCTCTTAGGAATCGAGCGCGTTTTGACCCCTAGAAATTTGGACTATCGTATTTTAAAACAGTCGTATTAATCGTCTGTGGTCGACAAACCGCGACTGAATTTCCATATCAAATCGTGTTGTACAGTATGTATGTAACAACGGTAATATTATGCAATATTTACATGCTAATGTAACTCAGAATAACCTCCGTATTAAAGTCCAAACTACTCTGTACACAGGACGCACTTTGTCGTACCGTTTCTCACGGGCGTATTAAATCGTTTTCTAATTCTAACCAGTTGTTAAACACGAGTGATCCAAGGCGGGTAAAAGCTGAGACAATGAGGGGTCGCTGACCTGCCGACCGGCGTGACCACCGGTAACCATTAAGTGAGCTCAGACGGTCGAGTAGGCAGCAAGTGTTTGCAAACCTCTATGAAGACTAAGCCAATTATACATAGGTAATATAGTGTTGGTAAGTTCTTAATCTGTAAGAATGATTACGATAAACATCATTTGAAATTGTTGTTTAAACACTTGAGTATGTCTACTGGTATCTACTAATAGAAATACAGAAAAACAATACATTGATATATATACATACATACTCTATATACATATATAGAGATAGAAAAAACAATAATTAACTCGGATCTTTTTTTTATAATGTTGCCCTATATTGAAACTACTTTTTATGGTATTTATCGCGGTATATTGATATTATTTTAACCCGAGATTTTGGATCCTTTACAGCATCCATGGTCACGTGCAGACTGAGGTCTTGGTTGTCTTGATAGTTATAATTACTAACTGTTGCCTTATATTTTTAACGATTTTCTGATCAAGCCTAAGTCCAGAAGAACTACCGATCGTATAAATATTTGCTCCGTGCGGGGATTGAACCCGTGACTCATAAGTCAATTACAGCAACATTAATTTCTATCAACGCGAGAATCACCATTGAGTAATCAGGATACGGAGTTCTGACGGCTTTCGCTTCACTTATAATACTTATATCTAACCATATTTGGGTAAACTAGAAACAGATTTAGGGTCTGTTTTATAACTGAGAAAAATCTCGAAAAAAGATATATATTCTATCCTTTTCCAAATACGTTGATAAAAAAAAAGATGTAGTATGATTAATATTAGTTCAGTGCGTATATTTATGCTATCATTCTTTGATTCAAATTGCTTTTAATATAACACGTGTGTTTGTCGTTGGTATGTTTACTTTATATTTTGACGCAGCTAAAAATGTGTGAATTGTTTGTCAAAGTGATCATGAAATTACTTCCAAAAAAAAATTCTTAAACGACGGCAAATATGAAGACTGGTATAATAATGTACGTACTTAGTTCATTTAATACATACATATGTATATTGTAAAAACATAATAATGTAACCATTTGAAAAACTATTCTCTTACATTTCGAGTTCTTAGTTGCCATGTTTAAATCGCCTAATAATTTCACTAGCTGCATAAAACTTTGCAGCTTCAATTCCTGATGCTAAGCATGTCTTCAGCCTTCAGTAGCTGAGTCCTCTACGTCTCTAAAACCAATCACAACGACATTTAAGCTTCGATAATCCATTTATTAACAAGTGTACTTACTTTCTTCATTCACAGTCAAGGCATTAAAATTTCCCCGCTCCTACATACTAGTTATCTGGTCAAATTAACCATAGCCGTGACTAATAGATTATCTCCAATAGCAACTTGTTACTATTTATTCATGGACACTTAAACCCGCTGTTTCCTTTACGATTATAATATTTAAATACAAGTGGTAGGCTTAAAACCTGTTTCATTAATCTTTTACATAGAATGACTGTGGTATTCTAGCGGTTTCCTAACGTGACCCCTAGATGAGGGATCGGCATCCATTCCACCCAGATTTGGCTGAATATCTGTATTTACCTCGCAATATTGCCTTAGAATAGATGTAAACAAAACTATATAAAACCTCAATAATACAATCTTTGACCTAATAATCGAAATAATGACTTTACTAACCGCATCTATGAAAGAAGAGGCAGATATCCACACAATTGCAATATAATTATCTAAGTGTGAATTTCGTTTTACAATCACAACGTACACGTATTCGTCATATACAGCGGTAGCTCTGATTGGTTGCAGAGTTTGGAACGGACCAACCGCAGTACTGCACTTGACAAACGGATCGAACGCGTTCGAATATAAATTTAAATTGTGAAAATAAACTTACATACATTGAGCCCTTTGAGGGCTTTACTTTCTATTCCACTTTAATCAATGTGTCCCATCTATTCCATTACGGTGATCTTTGCCGTTTCACAGTACAAGACGGACGGTTGTTGTATTGTACCGACTAATGGCAACCAAATTCGGTTAGCATGAGGTATATGTAGAGAGAAATTCGAGCGAGTGGGCGACTCCGTTACAATATGGTATGGACGCCATATTATTCGTGTCATTTGATCTGTAAGCCGCTGAAGCAACGTCGTTCTGATTTTGTATTTTACATTCAATGAGAAGAAGGATTCTTCTGGCTGGAGGAATTACCGTATTGCGAAATATTCTGCTGCCAAACAGTAGTGTGCTTATAGGCAGTTGAATTACAGGCCAAATCTGGGGGCACGGCAGTGCCCCCGCCAAGTCGAGCAAAAAAAAAAGCGGCACGGCCGTACCATACTTTTCTCGAACCAATTCAGGCCATTTTCGACCCCCTATAACTTCGTTGTGGATTAAACTAGAAGCTTGAAATTTCCCTACTCAAGCACGCAGTGTATAAACACAGTATATTTAATATTTCATCCAATTTGAACCAGTAGTTTAAGAATTATAACTAGTCAAAGTTTCGTAATTTTGTCACTCACTCACTGACTGACCGATCATCAAAACTCTAAGGCACTTCTAGCAGACATAGAAGCTTCACATTTAGAATACAATGAGAGTTTAGTGTACAAATAAAGGGAAAACTAAAATATCTTGCAATTTCAGTCCAGTTTTTTAGTTTCACCAACTGCATACATAACTTTGTATTCCTATATACATATATAGGATTACAAAGTTACATTTGCGTTGCATTTAGAATGAATCGTAATTATAGAATAATAGGTAGGATAGGATAGATAGGTACCTAGATATAATTATGTTTAATAATCATCATCATCATCATAATTTCAGCTAAATTACGTCCACCACTGGACAAAAGCCTCCTTTGAGGAATTCCTCGACGGCCGGTCCTGGGCCACCCGTATCCAGCGGATTCCAGCGACCTTTACCAGGTTGTCGGTCCACCTTGCGGGAGACCTAGATTCGCTGTGAAACTTCGAGCCTCACCGGCCAGTTCTTCGGAGCAATGTGCCCTGCCCACTGCCACTTGAGTTTGGCGTTTCTTTTGGGCTAGGTTAGTGACCCGGGTACTTCTACGGATCTTCTCATTTCGGATACGATCGCGTAGTGAAAGTCCTAACATAGCCTTCTCCACCACTCTATGAGTGAATGTGACCTTTCTTATAAGGCCCATTGTTAGCGGCCACGTCTCGGTTCCGTAACTCATTACTGGTAACACACACTCGTCAAACACTGTCGTCTATAGACACTGTGCTATTTGGGAGAAAATGAATTGGCATATCTTCCCGAACGTTACTCAGCCGAGATAGATCCAACGATTGAACTCTTTCTAAGAAATTTGACGTACCTACCACGAAAATGTAATCTTCAACTTCGAGGACAGAGCTACCGATCTTCAGCGGAGTCCTAGTAAATACAACATGGATATTCAACATCACTTTCGTCTTGTTCATGTTCGTTTTAAGATCGACACATTCATAAGCTTTGCGGAGCCATGACAACTATATCGTCAGCTAATCGAAGATGTGTGAAGTACTCGCCGTATATGTTGATGCCAAGCCCTTCCCAGTCCAGAACTTTAAAGACATTCTCTAGTGCAGCGGTGAATATTTTCGAAGGGATAACGTCACCCTGTCTCACACCACGCTGCAAGAGGATAGGTTTTGATATATGATCCTGTAGTTGGACTGATATAGTGGCGTTTTCGTACAAATACTTCAACGTTTCGATGTACGTACTTATAATCAATTTGGCACCGGTGTAAAGACTGCACTATTGCCAAAGTTTCGATCGAATCGAAGGCCTTCTCATAGTCCAACACATAACGCTAAACATAAGGGTCGGTTATACTCTGTGGTCTTCTGTATAACCTTCCGCAGTGAATATAGTATGGTCTATGGTTCTGAAGCCTTTTCGTAAACCGGCTTGCTCGGGAGGCTGGGAGTCGTCGAACCTGCGAGCGGTTCTGTTTGTAATGTTTGAATTGAATTATATTCAAAATTAACTTTGATACATTGAAATGGGAATGTCTAATACAGTTGTACCAAAATCGTGAGAAGTATTAAATAAATAAATATAAATATTCCTGGACATTATGACACAGCGCCATCTAGTTCCGAGCTAACCAACGACGCTTGTGTTACGGATACTAGATGGTTGATATACTACATATATACTTTTTTTTTGTAAATGCATACATATTATACATAGATACATCCATGACTCGGATACAAATGTTTATGCTCATCACACAAACATTTGTCCCTACCGGGATTCGAACCCGGGACCCTTAGCACAGAAAGCAGTGTTAACTACCGCTGGACTAAATGGGTCGTCGAAATATCTAATCTATAATAATATCTATCTAATCTAAATCTAAAAGTAGGGACTGAATAAATTAACCGACTTGGTATTACATGGATCTCACAACTTTTTACGGTAGAAGAACTGAGTGGCGCGACTTGGGTTTTTTACAAGTATGTTTTTGATTGTATGAGACTTTACGACAAACATCTCAAGGTGGCAATTCGTTTGGCGTTTCGTTTTTTAGTCCTGGTGTTGCTAGCATCCATAATCTACATATGCTGTTTACCATCAAACGGATCGAACTTATACTTCTTTATCAGTTTAGCAACCAATAAAACAAATCTGTATACGGATTTTTTAAGATATTATATACTCGTAGTTTAGTACCTTTGCAAATAGACGCAGAGTTATGTAATGAACCAGTGAACGAAAAACTAATTTGTAACAAGAAGTAAAAAAAAGGTGGAGGATACAGAACAGTAACTATTGCTCTACCGTAATGAGCCAAACTCTTCAAGCTGAAGTTGTAGCGAGACAAAAAAAACGATGAATTTAAGAAAATACCACGATTAGATTGACCGTTTGAATTTATGCTGTAAATAAACCGCAATCAAATCTGTAAAGTTTTATTTCAACGTCGTCTAATATTTAGAAAAAAAAACTATTTTATTTATTCTGATTTCTATTAGACCAGTGCAAAAGCAGTAGCAGTAGAAATTATAGTAGGATGAAACATATTGGAAAAGGAACAAAATATATCACAAATTACAGGAAAAATAAATTACGGGCGATCTGAGGTTGGGAAGTGGATGGGTGTGCGTTTTTAAAGGTAAAAAAACAATGTATCTCGATTTCCGGCAAAACTGCAATTTACAGACCGAACTTAGTAATTTTTCTAGATCTCATCATACTACAGAACACATGTAGGTTACTATCATTACCAGAGTAGTCGACATACAGTCTCAGAATAAGGATGTATTATACGTCAACATCAACGCAATTGCCATTAGAAAAAAAAACAAAGAAAAAGTTTCGTATATTTGGCGCGTAAGTAAGTGACTATATTCTTGACAGACAGTTAACAAAAAGAAATAATAAAAAATGGCTAAAAGGTGTTGTCTCTACTTCTCCAGCTTATATTACACAAAGTTATTTCCTATCATGTCTTTTTGTCTGTTTGTCATAATACTATACATAATATTACGTGTTCATTAGTAAGCCATTTGAGATACCGTTGACACCTTTTTAAAGTACCGTTACAATTTATTATCACCTGCCAAGGGATAGTTTTTCCTCTTTATACGTACGATAGGGGTTTTAATCATGTGCATATTAATTATTTAATTGCTGTGTCTTAGGGTGTTTTAATTAAGCCCTTTTACACACTCGATAAGTCGTTATAAAACGCTATCTTGTGAGCAAATACACTTTTTAGTTATTTGTTTTATTTACGCATATTTTAATAGTTGAAACTACACCTGGGCGTTGACGTATGCGATGGCTTATTCAATAAACAGTAGTTATTTTAAATATACTTGGCGGATCAACAAAGTTCTAGTTAACTGTACTAATTATACGAATTAGTTTAAATATATCTCGGACACAATATGAGCCCCGAGGCCGCACCCACGTGTTTAACCAGTAATTTCTTTTGTATGAGAGGGATGGTGCTTGCAAACCTGTAAAGCGCTATCCCCTTTTAAACCTGTAGCGACATCTATCTCGCCACATAAGAACTACGGACTCAGCGCGATGACGCAAGTAATCCTACATCGCGCAAGTGACATTTGCACGCGAGATTGCATATATACAACCACCCAACATCAATCGTTGGGCAGTAGCCCGCCAGGCACAACACCCCGCCTGGTCGGAGGATCCTCCTTTTCCAATGGAGGGATTCACACCTCCTTCCCTCCATAAACCTAAATAAGACTGCTTATGCTTAATTAAGTTATGTGTGTAGACCCCTAGAATAAAAAGCATTGAGACCCATAATAATAGACCCATATTAAACTACCTAACAACACTGTCTAAAATTCTAAACTATTACCTACCTAATAAAACAAATAGAATAATTAAGAATAATAAATAATTTATCTTTGTACCGTAATAATACATGACGCAAAATTCCTGACCTAGGTCAACTTGACATACATACCTACTTATATATTTATGTTATACAGAGGTGTACCACCCCGGCGTGGTAGGTACCGAAATGCCCCCCCATCAGCTGAGCGAGGGGGTGTATGAATTGGAGGGGGGACTATGGGTGGGGGTTTCCTTATTGCATTATCCTTGTATGTAACCTTGGGGTGCAATGAATGAAAATTTGTTAAAAAAAATCAGCTGATTTTACTTAGTTCGTCACTGGTGTAGTTGTCACGGCTGCTGATTTTGCGGTTCAAGGTTTGACTCCCAGGTCCAGCAAAATTTTATAGGTGTAATCTCAGAAAGCTTTGTTTATTTTTAATTACATATTTGAATAAGAATAATAACTCGGGTCCTACCAACTTTAGAAAACCGATCGGGATTACTGAACTTTAGATATTGTTTTTTTATATGTATTTCTAAAGGTTACAGGATGGTTAAGAATAACTATCGGAACTAGTAGTTGGCGCTGCGGTCGATATTAAAACCGTAAAAAAATGGGGTCTCTACATTAAAGATATTTAATAAACAATCGTGCTTACAAAAATCCGCAAACCCAATGAATAAATAATAAGACAACAATTATCAGACTAGTTGTTTAATTAAGGATCAACTGGGTGGAAACCTTCAAAAGGCACCTTCTGGAAAAGAGACTGGGGAGCGTGGGATGTTTACCTTACCAACACCACCCTGATGGTCACTATCTGCACACGAATGGAGGTCCTGGGTCCTCTTAGATACCAGCTCTAGAATATGCAACTGTTCTAGTAATTTCTTAGACAAACCACAAACACGAATGCAACAATCCTTCCTATTTAACTCGAAGCCTACCCAATCCATTGTCTATGTTGTTTTACGGTCGATAAACTTTGTGATAAACATACACACCCACACATAAATAATACAGTACATTAACTATATGAAACAATGCAAATAAGATAGTGTCACTACAATTAGTCAGTAATTGAGACATTACATAAGGTGTCATGTTGAAGAGACGTGTTCAAGGGTATATAATTTCTATCTACATTATCTATTTATTCATATATACATATGTTTACCTATATGTATAAAAGTGAAAGTGAGTGAGTCACATTCTGACATAATTATGAAGCACGCGAGTAAAATGCCGGCAACGCATTTGCAAACCTTCTGGTGTTGCAGATGTCCATGGGCGGCGGTGATCACTCAACATCATTGTCGAAATAAACAATCGATTTTTTGGCATTTATCTCTCGATTTTCGTAGTGTGTATCTCTATTATTATGAGAGTGACGTCACTTCAAAAAATATTGAAGGGCGCCACTCGTTTTCGCTACGAAATTAAAAATGATAAAAAGTAATACCGAAGGATTAATTTCAAACACTTTCCAAAAAGCCTCACACTATATTGAAATTTTTTAATAAAAAAAAATGGACAGTGCCCTTTTTCCGCGTTTCTTGTTTCCATGTTACATTATCAATGTGCTATTAATTAATAAACCATGTATGGTACTAATTTCACCGATCCCCGTGAGATCAGACTATCTCGAACGATTTCATTAAAAAAACAGTTCCATTGAGTATGCGGGCGGGGTAGCCACCCCAATGACGTACCCCGCGTGTGCGAGCGTGGGTACAACGCACAAACGCGTCGGTATTGTAATATTACTGCCTATATATAGCTTTGATGATAACCTTTTAATGAAAACTTAATTTGTGGTGGAGGTTGTTTTAAAAAAGCCACTGTGAAAATCCTGCAATATTTATTTATTTATTTATTAAACATATTTATAATCTTAAAATATATGTATAATGGTCCACAAAACTGTTTTGAACAGTTTGTCTGCGGACAGTTGAGTCTCATTTTAGGTAGTTAATTTGATGAAGAAACATCCACTGGACAACATATTACATGCTGTCCACTAGATGCTTCCCCAAAAGTCTTTTAAATTTATTTTTATTCTGTTCACTTCTTATATCCGCAGGCAAACTATTCAAAACATAAGGTATTCTCTTTTTAAGCGTTCTAACTCCGTAATAGCTATGCATTCCCAGAATGCATAGCTATTACGGATCAAATTTACCCGAAGATATTGCTCTTGTACCATAATTATGTGACACGCGTGATAAATTATGCTCCTGCTTGCCATGGTTATTAATTAATAGTATTATTTGTCTCGGTCATTCTCGGTATGTTGACTTTTGTCTTCATGGTTAATTACTAATGCTATAAACAATGTTTGTCTGCCCGTGACCATGGAGGATGTAAAGTCTCCCTGTTCCAGCTTTGAGTCTTAAGGTGGAAGCTCCACGCTAGCCCGCGAAATTCAAATGTTCGTACGTTTTTTGCAATTTGCCGGTCATTGTCAGGCTGTACATTGAACAAAATATGACTCGCGCCTGTAATAGGTATTTAGTTACTGAATTATAATCATTTAAATCAATAAAACAGCCCTCAAAGTGCATATAACTGTATTGATTGTCTATTTTATGAAAAAGTAATTCAATCCAATTGTATGCAATGTGAGGGTTGTATTGATGATATTAATGATTATAATTCTGTCTCGGCGAAATGTGTATGTACTATTACTATTAGTACACCTCTGTCTAACCCTTCGGGGACGACAGGAGTGATGGTATGTAATGGGTTAGGTATTTTTTTATATTATCAAGGGGTTCAATGGAGTTCCTTTGGTGTTTCAGGCGTGTTATGGACAAGGAAGGGGCGGAGGGCGGCGACGCGGCGGGGAAGGCGCCCCCCGACGGCCTGCTCGATGCCGCTAACCTCTTTGGTGGTAAGTCATAATTATTATTATTATAATTGTTGTTGTTGTTGTAAGTATCAGTTGGAGTTCTACCAACTTTTCTGTCGTGTCATCATGAGCATTTTGTTGGACGCATATCTACAAAAGATATGCTGCTTGTTTTCGATCGCGTAACGCCAGAATAGAAAGATAGATCCCACCGAAAAATTGTTGTGTAAAATGATGGCAAGACGAGACCATATGACTCGCACTGTCAAAAAATTATCAAATCTCATGCAGTGGCTCTGCTTCTTCTCTAACAAAGCCTAACTTCACAATCTCCTACACCTTAGCCAAGAAAAAAATCAATTTGATACATCCACGCGTTCCTGAGAAAAAGAGTCTTGAAAGCCGGACGGACAGACAGACGGACAACAAACTGATCCTATAATGGTTTCGTTTTTGGTAGGGAACCTTAAACATTTAACTGATAGACATACTCGCACACAAACGCAATTTAACCATTGAGGCCTTTTTTAAATTTCCTCATAATAAAGATGTAAAGGCGAAGAATTACGGCGTATGTTCATTTCACACGCTCAGAATTGTACTGTTTAGCACATTGGACCTTACCACACTAATTCTGGCCTGACAGTTTGGCGGCCAGTTGGTTCTCATGCATACCCGCACAGAATGTATTATATCCTCAGTATTTCCCCACTCATTACCATATTGATCTGTTAATCCGAGAAATGGATATATTGATCAATAGACCGTTTCGAGCGTGTTGCATGCAAGAGTAATAATTTTTGTCTCATTCTACATGAGACAAAAATTTACTTTACTATATAATAGTTCGGCGTTCACTAGGGGAGGCCTACGTCCAGCAGTGGACGAATATAGGCTGATGATGATGATATAATAGTTAATAGTTTAAGAAAGATGAAAGAAATATATTTATTCTGGCCCCAAAGAGTAAACTCATAATGTTTTACGGATATTATCGCGGTGTAATGATAATACTGTTTTAATCCCAACCTCTTAATGTACCTGTGACCATGGATGCTGTAAAGTATGCGAAACGACGCGCGACGGGACTAAAAAAGGATAGTTCCGTTAAAATTAGTTTTATTTCAATATTTTCAATATCATAATCGAAAAGGTGTAAGAAATCTGAACAACCTGTATAAAACACTAGCTAGCTACAATTTTTTTCCCGTTTTCGCAATATTTTTCATTTGTGCAACAAGTAGTTCCTGAGATTAGCGCGTTCAAACAAACAAACTCTTCAGCTTTATAATATTGGTATAGTCTAGTATAGATATTAATTATCAGGACCTTACACAACTTTTTATATTTTTCTTGTTTTTATATTAATATACATAGTTATGCCACCCTAGTCTAAAAGACACAGACACGTAAACAATATACAACTTTACCTACAAACATAATTTACGTAGATATAGTATGTAAGTAAGTTTTAACTACAAAACGAGTTCCCAGTGAGTGGCATCCGATCATTGCCCAGTACTTTCCGGTCAATAATAACTTTGTCTTTTGTTCCTACTCTAACTACGTGTATTGTCGTTAAAACGTCGAGAAACATCACGCGGCGTAGGGCTGGGCCATTGTTGTCTTGGAATTAAATTGTGCCGCATACCGGCGGAATAATCGATTAATCCAGTAAGTTATTGGTATTGTATGTACGTATTACATAGAAATATAGAAGGGACAGTGTATGATAGTGCTAATCATACGATCCGCAAGGTTAAGCTGTGTCTGTGAAGCTCGAGTTTTGTATGATTCTTGACATACCTTTCGGTGTCTCGGAGAGCACGTTATGCTGCTGTTGGTCTTAGTTGCCGTATGAACACCCAAACAGAAATCCTGCATTCTATGTTAAAATAAATAAATGTTATTGTATTTGTATGTACTGCCCAATATTCGGGTAATTTCTCAGTGAAAGTATTATTATTGTAATATGCAAAAGCGTTTTTTATGAAGCCTTAATTACGATTCCTCTTTTTCATACTGTCAATGCTAGTCCAAAATCTAATCATTCATGTTATATTGTATCATTATGATCTATTCTATGTAAAAATATGTAGTATACCTAGTGCTAGGTAAAATGTATGTAAACAAGCATATTTTGACACAAACCTCCATGTTTGGGTCATCAAGTTCATCCCTACGTCGTGAATCGTAATAGGTACACTTATTTCTTTAAGAAGAATTATTCCAATTATATCATATGTTTACATATTAAACAAATCATAAATGAAAAAAAAAAAACACAAAGTTATAGCATTAGGCATAACAGTCTGTTTTGCGTTAAAGGTCTTTTATTCTTTTAGATCTCCTAATAAATCTTTTAAGAAATCTATTTTTATCGACATTATTAAGTCTTTTATCGTGTTCTGAGAAAGTATTTTATTTAAGTAAAAATCCTACGCTGGAATCGTGTACTAAGACTAGCAGAGAATAAACGTTCTCTAGATTCCCAAAGATAAAAAAACCGCATTCATTTGCAACTAGCTCGTACTTGCATTCCGTTTCCTTCTAAATCCTAACAGAAACGTGTGAACCAAGCTCTATATCTCTATCTAATCTATGGACTCAATCAACATCTTTGTGACAGCCCTACATTTGCGTGATATTAAACCATATAAGCAAACTCGTCGAGTTCATCGACCCCGCACCCAGCGCTTCTCAAACGACAAACGTAACATTACCACCCATAAAACTCTTAGCTTAACGTTAATAATGATCAAATTCGTTTGTATTTCTGATGGCTTCAGTTTGTAAGATGGTTTCCTTCTTATTAAGGATTGTGGCCACCGATTTTTAGTTGAATGTACAGGTTATGTTGTGTTATATGATTTTGTAAAGTACTTGATGTTATGGTGTCATTAACATGAGCTGTAAGTATTATTAGTAGTTAGTGGTATTCAAGTCCTTGGGAGCATCTTCGTGTGAACATTTCTCTTAATAAAAATATATATTCTCTTTTCTTCAATAGTGTTAAAGGCAATTATGGTGGTTTTTATTTTTATTTATATATTTTGTGATCGTTGACAGAGCAATTGGCTCAGTAGGTGAGCGATTAGCTTCTGCGCTACATACAGCTCGATACGATCTCATCGTAATTAGCCCTGAAATAGTAATGTCTCCTTCAATTTGAAGGCGACTGAAAGAGATGACCCTATTTGACGACTACTTAAAATTGAGTAGCGTTTGAGTATTTAGCTAAGGTAAGATAGAGAGAAGAAGACACTACACTTGGCTGCATGGGTACAAGTTAGTTTTCTATAGCAGTGCAGCCCTTTGTATAAAACAGAACAAAAAAATCTAGTTCCTTTTCAAGCGCCATTAAATCGAAGATAATAAAGAAAGGTATTTCACTAGCAAGTTAACGTTCTGAATGTAACAAGTACAAAGAAACAGTCTCTAGTTGTAAAAATGTATTGCAGAATCATTGAGGTATTAGTAACTAGTACTAGGTATATGTGCTGCATATGTTGTTAATGATTACATATTATATGTGGCAAAATGAACTTAAATGAATCAGACGGCCCGATTAGCGCAGCGGTTCGAATCCCGGTAAAGGTATGATTATGGACATTCTAGTATCCGTAACACAAGCCTCGTTGGTTAGCTTGGAATTAGATGGCGATGTCTCATAATGTCCAGATTTTTTATTTATTTATTTTAGATTTTCAACAGTTATTACAATGTTCTTAGAATAAATTTACATAGACAATTCGTTCAAGTCACGAGCTAATTGTATAACTACTTGCAGGCAATGCATGTACGATAAAGATGATTATACAACACAAAAAAAGAACAAAAAATAACTGTTATAATATGGATGTTATAATTTAATTACAACTATTGCATCGCAATAGTTGTAATTAGCTTTTGTTATTTTAGACTTTTTTTATATGGAGTTTATATTCTACGTTTGCACTGCTTTGAAATTAATGATGCGATTTCATAATCGATTAGTATTTTTTTTTATTGGTGTCACGGATTTCCTTAAATAGATTATGCTTCAATTAATTCTGTATTAAGTAAAGACATTGAAGTATTACTTTATTTTAAAATTGCTTGTAATATACTAACATTCGTAGTGTTAGTTACTGCTGATAAATTAGTTTTAAAATCTTACTTGTGGCGTTCACGCCACAACTCATGGAGCGAAAACTCACTTCGCGGTTTCGTATCTATGTGGTGGCTCAATGCGCGGGAACAAGTTTCTGTGCGACTCGGTACGTTAACTGTCACTTCGCATGCACCATTGCGATTTTAAACACCATCAGTGCAAAAACCGTGGTTAGATGACTCATAGTTAGTGGCTAAAGGATTTATTGGACTAGTCCGCATTTTATCGTAACCTTTTCGCGTTGTGACTACCTCATTCGATTAGTGCTCTCTGAGCGTGAGGTTCGGATCCCAACTATTTCTAATATTTTTTTTTTCAATTCTCTGAAGTAATTCAGAGTCTATATTAGTCCCCAATTAATGGCAATACGCCCCACATATTACACGGCATCTAAAGTATATCCAAGGTTGATATACTTTAGGTTACCGACAAAATGTGTAATTACATTAGCACTCTTCTGCCTGCTGCTTCGTAGATACAGGCGTGATAGTATGTTTGTATTTGTGTAGTCAGAGGCTTCATCGAAATATAATATGGTATATTTATTTGCCTACATTTCGAGGAAGTAAATCATTCAGACAAGTAAGATAATAAGACTTTCTTTTCCTTCTGTATAGGTCGCAGGTTTGTTACCCGTTCACATCAAATAGTTAGCATGTACTTCTTTCTTGCCTGGACGTGTTTTGTACGTGACAACTTATGTTAGCAATCGCACTTATGATAAGTTATACGTTTTTGTTTATGTACGTAGGTACATAATTTATGTGTGTTTAGTATGCACAAGAAGCTTCTAGAAGCTTGATTAAAGACAGACTCATTAACCATGTCTTGCTTGTCACAGTATCTTCGAACTGTTGTCTGACAGTTCAGTTCAGTTCAGTCAGACCACTATAAATAATTGTGTTAAGCAAACTTTATTGTAAGAAAAACTAGTCTATTCCCCCGCAATAGAGGTGTTATGCACATTGGCGTGGTAGTTCCTATGGTCTTAATTTATAGTGGTATTAGTGGTACGCTTGGCTAGGCTTGCAATGGCTTCTAAAAAGCCTGGCTTAGGTAATAATTACTGTACATAACATTATCATGAGTAATGATTTTCATATTATTTCTTTCAGTTTACTGAATAGAAAATGTTTAGAAAAATTCGTAAGTCCTTCTTTGTATTGTGCGAGATTATTGCCAGTCGGGCATATATCCAAACTATTTGCTACTAAGGGGCCGTTCATATATTACGTAAGCAATTATTAACCTCCCCCCTCTCTCTTGCTGTCAAATGGAGGGCCATTTGACAGCAAGAGTAAGCAAATTTCTTACTTACTTAGCTTACCCAATCTCAATAATAAGCAAAGCCAATAAATACCCCCCACCCCCCTTTAGTGTTAACGTAATTCTTGAATGGCTCCTAAGAATTTAGTATAATAATAGAGAAGAAGAGAATAATTTGAAAATACTGACGACTTGGGAAGCATACTTCCAAATTTATGAAACCTTAACGGTTTCTGCAGGGTTGGCAACGCGCTGGCGACACCTCCGGTGTTGCAAACGGTATTTAAGGGCTAATCATCTGGCGGGTCTTAAGGTTATTTGCCACCCTTGTGGTATAAGAACACATACACAAACATAAATGCAGTCTAATTAAACCTCCTTTTTGTGAAATTGGCCGAAAAATACAAATAGACTTGCTATAGGTTTCCTACAAGTCATCCCACTCGGATCATTACCAAAGGAATTTCGCAAATGTGGTTCGCCGTGAATCATACAACACAACACACACATACAAACATCAGTCGGCAATGATGCCCATCACTTGTGTATATGCAATGATTGATTTATCGTTTGAGTGAACAAATCTTGTCTTGCGGTCTCGTCACATGGCGAGGAAATGACCAGTAGGTCTAAATTAATTAAATAAATATGTACGTTATCCTTACCGGAACAAATCGAATAAAAGTTACTTCAATTAAATAATTATATCCAGAAATCACAACACAGCGCCATCTAGTTTCAAGCTAAGCAACGAGGCTTAGTAGGCAAAGTAATATCCACGACCCCAATTTATTTATATTGGGGTCGTGAATATTTTTGCAAAGCACATTTTTGTGTTATGAGCATTTGCTCATAACACAAAAATTTGCATCAATCAGGATTCGAACCCAGGACCTCACTTCTCTAGGATCTGCTCTCTTTAGGCCAGTGGTCACAATCGCGCCTGCAGAGCTTGACGTCCTGTGTTTGGTACACTCTGACTGTTTCAACATTATCCGTCCGTTACCTTTATATCTTTAAATCTATAATTTAGATCGTTAAATTACTGAGATGAACTTTACTTTCTATATATTAACTGCAATGTGGTTGTGATTGTGAAATAAAACTGATATTACTACTGTATCGGTGTTCTTAGTCATTTTTACAAGGCTCATATTGTCATGGGTTCGATTGTCAGGTCAACCAGGGTCATTGGGTTCGTCAATAATAGTCAATTCTCAGCAGCAGCATGTATTTTGAATTTTAGACCCGCCAATGCCAACAATGTGCATATGCTGTGGTAGCCTAGTGGTGAGACCAGACTGAGATGTCAAGAGTCTCGAGTTCAAACCCAAGTGGCACGCACCACTAACTTTTCGGAAGTAATGTGCGTATTTATCTCATGCTCAAACGGTAAAGGAAAACATTGTGAAGAAACCTTTATGCTTGAGAGATTTACTCGATGGCATGTGAAGTCTACCAACCTGCAATAGGCTAGCGTGGTAGACTATAGCCTTATCCCTCTCAAATTAGACCCATGCCCAGCAGTGGGACAATAATGGGTTAATGATGAAGACTTTTTGTTGCAATTACGACAACTACTGTCATTATTCAAATACGTTAGATGGTTGTTAGACAACCTTTTGTTTCTCAATGGTTTTAAACTTTGATGCAAGGTTATACTTACGTAATAATGAACAATTGCCCATCTCTTTTCGTGTCAATGTACTCCCTACTGACTAAGTAAAGCCTACCAAACCTTACAAATGGTGGCTTGCATTTTGTATATAATACTATTACTGTGACGATATTTTTAATAAATAATATCTAAAAAGAGGAGAGAAAGAAAGAAATAAGCAGATTGATGAATATTCATATTGGTTAAAATTACAAATTCTACGCAGACGTAATCGCGGACAAAAGCTTGTTTACTATAAAATATGTATAATAATCTAGTGTGTAAATAGATACTTATCTCCATTCTCTCTTTCTAGCATACTGGGGGCGCGATGGCGGGGGCAGCGGGGGTGCGGCCGCGGCACAGGCGCAGGCGCAGGCGCAAGCGGCTCTCTTCGGCTTCGGCTCCCGCTACCCTCCCCCCACCACACTCGGCGTGGCCGCCAACCAGGCAGCCTCGCTTGGATTACATCCCGCAGCCAGTAAGTTACTTTTGCTATAAGAATTTTAAGCCGTGTAAATTTTTATACAGGGTCGGTTATACGCAGTGGCACCTCTGGTGGTGCAAACGTCCATAGGTTACGGTAACCGCTTACCACCAGAGGTGCCGTAAGCCAGTTTCCTATCCTTCTCGTATAAAAAAAGTTTATCAGTAAATATGGCCGTTACTAGTAGCCCTTTTTAGTATCTGTTAGAGAATGAATACTGCCAAGATATATGAACATGACCAACACTAGGGATTCTCTGTTACCTGATAGCGAAGTTGAGGATTTTTAGTGCCTATTTGTTACGGTTATTCGTCTAGTTCTAAAAATCAATTGGGGGGCAAGTGAGGTTAGCCCTATCGGCTTTAGAACTTTGAAAGTCGAAGAAGCTATGTCAACGACAGTTAAGACCTCCTCTCATGCATCTCTCGACAGGCAACCAAACGAGCAAGAAATCCAGGTCTGCTAAATTTAAATAAGCTCCAGTAGAGGGCCGATTGTCTTTTTTTGAGACTTTTGACACAAACTAGATATTTGATAGGAAAACAAGCTCCCAGCAAGCTGGATAGCATAGGCATGACGTAACTCGCCGTCACGATTGTTTCCAAATAAGTCCTTTGAACTTTTTGGTCGCTGGTGCCTAATAGTTTAATAGCTTACTAACTTTCTACGTGTAATTTCTCTAGGCGCAGCGTGGTGGTCGATGGCATCCCATCTAGCGGCTCAAGACTACCTCGCCAGGCTGCAGGCGTCAGGGTTAAACTTCCCGCCCATGGCTGACCCGTACGCGGCGCTGTCAGCGCTCTCCGGCAGCGGGGGGTTGAAACAGCCACAGAAACCGGGGAAATTGTCTAGTCGAAATGAGAGGTAAGTGACACTTGACTTTGAAAAGAAGATAAGTTTAAGAAGCCATGAGCTGGCTTGCTTTAAGTTGTTGGCAACTCGGCTTACGCCTTCTTAAAGTTCTGGTAATCAATTTGGAATAAAAAAATATACAATGAATTTCTTATATCAAGTAGTTGTCCGTGTATACTGCTACAAACATCAACATAATATTGCAGTTAGAGTGCAGAATTAAAATCCTTAATTAACTCATTTTCATATTGACAAAGGAAGCAGTGTTATTCATTAAAACAACTCGTAGTTATTGTATAGTAGTATACAACGCTCTGCACACATCTCAAGAAAAATATTGAACCACAGCTTTCAAAATACAGGCAAGACTGAAAAAAGTACACATATGATTTTTTGATCTTCGTAAGACAAAAAGCAGAAAATTCCAGTTTCTTTAATTGCGAAATATAAAAAAAATCGACCATAATTTTGTTAAACATTATCTGACATGTTATCCGCGCATAATTTATACGTCTGTTTCTTATCGAAGATCGTCAGTTTACGTATCGAAGTTACAAAAGGCAATATCATCTAAATCCATATCATACTAAAATCAACTGCTGTTGACCAGATGCAAATGTAAACCGTAAAAATTAGGAGAGTGAGACAAAATTTGTGAAAACATATATTTTGAAATAAAATTACTTTTATTATGCTGTTAGTAATTATAACTTCAAGACGACCAACACCTCCGTGACCATGGATGCTGTAAAGGATCCGAAACGTTGGGTTAAAATAATATCAATATACCGCGATAAAATCCGTAAAAGGTACATAGTTTTATTTCAATGTCTAATATTCGCGTAAGTGTAAGAAATCAAAACATATATTTTGTTATGTTACGTGAAGTTAGTTACAAAATTATATAGCCAAATTGTTCTATATCTCACTGATCAAATTTCTTTGTCTTCCAGGTCAGGCAGAAGCAGTACATCATCCAGTGCATCCGCCAAGGAGAAGAGTCCATCCACCAGCAGCGCCAACTCTCAGAACATGAGTGAGTGGGGCACGTATCTGTATGGACTATCATATGTGTGTCGTGTGTTTTATTATTTGTTTCCTTATGTAAAAGTAATGTACTTTTATTTACTTTTAATGTTTATATATTAAGACTTCGCTGTCCGTCCGTCTGTCTGTCACCAGGCTGTATTTCAAGAACCGAGACAGTTGAAATTTTCACAAATTATTTATTTCTGTTGCCGATACAACAACAAATACTAAAAATAAAATAAATAGTTAAGGGCGGCCGGTAAATGGTACGGAACCCTTCGTGCGCTAGTCCGACTCGCAGTTGGCCGGATTTTAGACTGAAGTTGGTTTTGTGTAACAAACATCTGGGATTGTTTTTATCTATTTTTCGCGTCAATACAACCACAGTGTGCCACAGCAAAACGTGGCGAGGTTCAGCTTATGCATCTACCTTATCCAACATACCAAATATTCTATAATATTTTAAATGCGCAAGTGTTTCTGTCTGTCTGTTAATATTGCCATAAACATGTAGCGCATCGTACAATTTAAAATTCACTGTCTAAATGTTCCATATTATATACCTTCCACCATTTTGAACTTACCACTCTTTCAGGAGCATCCTATGGTCTCCCGAAGACGTCATCCCCCTCGGCGATGCACCACTCGCAGTCTCTGTCGAGTCTGGCGTCTCTGAACAGCCTGGTGGCGTCTCCTCACCAGAGCAAGCCCAGCAGTAAGCCGTCTGCTGTTCCACAACCTTCCAGTGAGTATTGAGGCTGTCATGGCTACTGCCTTCTAGGCCTAGTGGGCGGAAACCGTCGTAAATAAAAATAATAGTAACTGGTGCGTGCCTTAGGTTTGAACTCGAGCCTTTTGACATCTCAGTCCACTGGTCACACCACGAGGCTACCACAGCTACATAAACAGCTTATAAAGTGTTACTAATATTTATCTATTTCCTCTTCCAGAAAAGCCGTCTTCATCATCAACATCATCGAGCTCCAAAGGCAAGGAGCGTGAGCTGGCGCTGCTTCGCGGGGACCTGATGTTGGCACAGGCGGCGGCGCACGGTGCATACCATGCGGCCGTGGCTGCGGCTGCTAAGGGCAAGGTAAATATAACTAATTTGATAATGTTCCGTACGGGGTAACTCCGTCCATCAGCTTTTAACTACTGTCATATTTATAACATGCCTCTCATACCCGAAGCCTAAACCTTTCGGTGTTTAAAGGTCTACTTATGTACACTCTCATGTCGCCGGTATGTTTTAGGCCCCATGTTATAGGGGGCGAGCCTATAGCCATCAACCTAGCACAAATCCAAACTTCGAGCTGCTACTGATAATTTCATAGAAAAACCCAATAACACTGCTCGACCTGATAATTGAACCTAAACCGAAAATAAGTACTCTTGTTCAGCAGTCGCACATACTACCACTAGACCAAAGAGGTATTTTCATTAAATAAATAAATAAATATATCTTGACATTATGTGTGACACAGCACCATCTAGATCTAAGCTAAGCAACAAGGCTTTACGTGGTGTTACGGATACTACATAGTTGGTTCAGACACTACATAGATGTATGTATTGATTTTTTTGTAAATTCATACATACATATTACACATAGAATTCTTGATTTAGGAATAAATATCCATCCTCCTTACATAAATATTTAGTCGGGATATCAATAATAATTAATATGGATATAATTAATTAGTATTTATTTATTAATATTTATAATTTATATTCTCTTCTCACTTTACTTGTAGAACATGTCGCCGCTGTACCCGTTCGGCATGCCAGGCTCGGATAAGGACCGCCATGGGGGCATTGACTCGCTCACTGGCCTGCCCCACACAATACTTAGGTGAGAACATGTTATTAATTAGTTTCTTATGTCTGTTAATTTTTATTGAGTAAGAAAAATGATTGCCTAGTAGTACCAGTGGATACAGAAATCAAAGGTTCGATCTCATGGCACATACTTCTGACTTATTTATCACACATGTTCAAATGGGGAAGGAAAATATTAAAAGGAAACCTGCAATCAGCACTTAGGCGTGGTTCTAACTCACTGCCGTCCAATCTATATTATGTACATGAGAAAAGACTTGTGCCCAGCAGTGGGACAGTAAATGGATTGAAGAAGCTAATGCAAATAATTAAATTGCCGACAATATATTTTTCCACTTTGAAGACACTTAACAACTGACCTCTTAAGGAGCATCATACACAAAAATAAATGAAATACTCATCCAGTAATCCAGTATGTTACGTTATTAACATTTACAATTTCATTCAGTACGTCCATATTATTCATACATTGAAGAAAGAGTTAAGTTTAAGTTAATTATCCCATTTATATTTTATTTCCTATTCTGTTGAAACTAATGTTGAGTATTTCTGTTCTATCAGTGCTGCTTTAGAAGGAGGGTAAGATATCAAATTTATAATATTCTTACAGTCAGTTTACACCAAGATGCAACGCGACAATGCGCGCATACAATCTAGACCTTGTATACTACGGGATAAGGTTCACACAGCCTTGCAACACGTGTAGAAATTGCATGAAACGATCTCACAGAATGTTGTACCTTTCTATGTAATAAATAAGGTCCATATTGAATAGATATCTTTTAAAGTATCGTCGCCTACTATAGCGTCTTTGTGTGAACTGTATGAATAATATTTATTTTGTAAGCATATATAAATACTCATGATATTTTGTTACAGTGATCCTTCGTCAGTTCTGGGCGGGGTCCGACTGCCTCCAGATACAGAAATCATCAAGTATACCTCCTCGCTAGCCGGGCCCAAGGTAAAAGCACATGTATGTGAACATTTTGTACTAATACGTAGGTATAAAGACTTAAAAATTATTATCACAGTTCATGTCCAATATTAAATAAATTAAGTATCCTATTTAACTATCTGTTTCACTTAGTATCTGATGTCACGCATCAGAGTCCACCAGTTGATAACTTTTGAATTATATTATCCAAAAATAATGTACATTTTGTATATCAATATTACTCATCATTAAAACGCAATCAATAACAGTCTCTTGTTCCATTCTTTTCAAAATCATCTTTAATAAATTTACTGCCCCATTTTTGGAAAATCTATAATGGTTAGCCTCTAGTTCACCACATTGGGCTATTTCTGGTTCACCAACTTCAAATGTTGTTGAAAAAATCCCTAAACCATCTATTTCTCATGATGTTTCCCATCACCTCGTTACAGCGAGTGATAATAAACACACACGGGATTTCGAAAATTCAGAGTTCATGGTCACTGTTTATTTAAGTTGAACTTTACCATTATGCTTACCTACGTACTGACCTCATCATCATCATCATCAGCGTATATTCGTTCACTGCTGGACGTAGGCATCCTGTAGTTCACGCCACAGAGCTCGATATTCGGCTCTTCTTATCTAGTTGCTGCGAGCTGCCTTCCGCAAATTGTCATTCCACACTAAGTTTCCCGAGATCGGGTCTCCACTACTACGTAGTAACTTAACTGACTGTAATAATAAATAAATATTACTGGACATTATGACACAGCGCCATCTAGTTCCGAGCTAAGCTACGAGGCTTGTGTTACGGATACTAGTTGGTTGATATACTACATATTTACTTTTTTTTTTGTAAATACATGCATATCTGATACAAATGTTCATGCTCATCACACAAACATTAGTCCCTACCGGGATTGGAACCATGTAATGTATACTAACGGTACGTGTGTGTGTGTGCGGCAGGCGGGCGCGGCGCGCGGGCGCAAGAAGACGATCTCGCTGGACCCGCCGCACGTCAGCGTGCACCCCGCCGAGCGCCACGCGCCGCTGCCCAGCAAGCGGCCCAAACTCGTACGTCACCAGCATTACGTACAATCACTGTTATTATATTAGACATAAGATCCAAATTCCTCTGCGAGATTCAATCAGGAGGTTCGTAGAAGACTAACAGCATAGACTTTGTAGGGTAGCTGCTAGTGTGCCCGGGACTATGGATGCTGTAAGGAATCCAAAACCTCGGGATAAAATAGTAATCATAATTAATTTTGAACTAATAAATAATAGTTTTATTTATAAAAATGTTGTAGTATTCCAGTTCTTGTCTCTGTTCTTTAAAGATTAAATTAGCTCACCTAATTCCGATCATTAGTTACAACAAACAAATGTTCAAATTTCGAATGTTGTGTATTTTCTATCAGGACGAGTACGGCAACTCGCGGTCGTCCGTAGAGGTGATCCGACTACCCAACAAGCCGGACCGGCCCGGACACAACTCGATGTCCGGCACGCCGCCGCCTAATCTGTCCGACTATGCAGGTATTGTATTATTACTTATTAGAAAAAAACATTTATTTGACGCAAAAGAGATACACACACAGATACAAGATTACCAATAAATAGAAGAATTATACATAGTTAAGCGTGTGTGCCCAATCGCACCAAACAGGATCTAGTTAATGATAACCTGTGATCATTACATATTAGGTTTGATGTGATGTTCTTCCATACCATAACGGCTGTCGTCCCCGAAGGGTTAGGCAGAGGTGTACACCCACGTTTTGCTCATTGTCATTGTCTCATGTAATAGGGGCAAGCCTATTGCCACCAACCAGATTCCTCAACCACCAGACAACAAGACGAACCCTCTGTTCCACGCCTAAAAAGCATATGCTGTCCCAATAATAAATAAAGAAGGTGCGACTGTAAAGGAGTCCATCCCAAGCTGCTCTGTTCAGTAGTAAGGGTGGTCCCTTACTGCTGTGCTACTATGTTCAACTATCTTCTAAATGTTACATATTTTCTAATTTAGTATTAATATTATTTTTGTCTGGTACAGGTATATCCCGCGAGCTGCTGCAGACGATAGCTAGTCAGAGTGGCGTGAGCCTGGCAGCGTTGGAGCGCCAGCTGCAGGGCTCCACAGGTGATTATTGTATGTTACACAGCTCACTACTAACTTATAACTTAATTAATATCTATACTAATATTATAAATATGTGTCTGTCTGTTACCTCCACTCCTGGATTAGACTTTAATCTATTCAAGCGATTGCTGAGGGTATCCCGTCTAGGCGTCACCATAGACAACCGAGAAAATATCAAACCGCGCGATCTAGGGCGCTGGAGGTTTGATCTGAGATTTGTCACCCGTAAAATCTGCCTCCTACTCAGACTTTTGGGAAAAAACGCCACTGACGCGCATACAATACAGACGTATGTTGTAAAAACATAATTCAACTATCACACTGGTAGCTTCTAAGAGCTGTGGTAGCCTAGCGGTGGTGACCAGTGGACTGAGACGTCAAAGGTTTCGAGTTCGAACCCAAGGCACGCACCACTAACTTTTCAAAAGTTATGTGCGTATTTATCACAAGCAAATGGTGAAGGAAAACATCGTGAAGAAACCTGCATGCTTGAGAGATTTGTCTTGATGACATGTGCGTGGTGGACTATAGCCTAATCCCTCTCAAATGAGAGGAGACCCGTGCCCAGCAGTGGGACGTTAATGGGTTAATGATAATAATAAAAAACTGGTAGCTTCAATATGTCAAGTCCTTTGCTTACTTACGATGTAACAGCTCTTAATTTGCCAGTGGCTTACCAGATATTATGATTACAGATGCAGGTCTGAACTTGAGCACTAAGATGGGTGAGGATTCTCCTCTGGACCTGGGTGTGAAGTCATCTTCTATGGATGATGATGCGCCTCTTAACCTCTCACTCAAACCTACACCCAGTAAGTACAGACCACAAATCCTTACTAATTTAATTAAACATTATTATTTTCTAACTGCCTTGTTGGTCTAGTGGTCGTAAGTGCGACTGCTGATCAAGAGGTCTTGGGTTCGATTTCCAGGTCCAGCAAGGTGTTATTGGGTTTTTCTGTGAAATTCTCAGTACCATGATGGTAATAGGCTCGCCCCCTGTTATATGGGACCACACATACACATCTGCCTAACCCTTCAGGGACAGCAACCCTAAGCCTTAGATACAATTTACATTGTTATTTTCTCTTGCAGCGAGTACGCAAGCTTCTGACGCGTTATCACGACTGACGTCACTGAGCAGTTCGCTCAACGCGTCATCCAGTCATGACAGGATATGTGAGTACACTTCCATCATCAAAAATTACTGACAAACAGTTAATAACGACCAAAAACATCCCCTACTCTTCCCTATATTTAATTAATTACTATATCATAAAATGTTTCTTGCTTATAAAATGATAAACGAAAGCCAAAATAGGCAAGACCCTATTTAACAATGTCCGATATAACAGCTCGCCGCAAACCGGGCGCGAAGCCGCGTCGTGTGGCGCCGGAAATGAACCCTGTACCCGACGCGCCGCGACCCAAGTCCAGTGGCAGCGAGGACAGTGAATGTACGTTTTACTTGCACATGTTACTTTATTAAATATATGGGTGTTTTAGAATTATAAGTATTATACAGTACAAGAACATCACCTATACGTATACATATTATTACGGAACTCAGAGGCTTCGAGTTCGAACTTCTAATACAAGACCCTCCAGAATATAAGTTATAACATACCTTTAAAAAAGTATATGCCTATTACTCGATAAAACTGTAAAAAAAAACATAGTTAGGAAACTGTATGTCTCAAATATTTTTACTATTGTATTTTAAGAAACCTAGTCGGTTTCTACAGGGCCGGCAACAGTAGCGTAGCGTGGGACGGGGGGGGGGGGGGCAAATGGGGCCATGGCCCCGGGCGGCATATGAAAGGGGCGGCATCAAGTGCCACGTCGTTTTTATACTACTAGAAAAGGGGGCGGCAAATTTCCAGACGGCCCCGGGCGGCAAATACCCCACGCTACGCCACTGGTCGGTAACGCGCGAGCGACACCTCTGGTGTTGCAAACGTTTATTGACTACGGTAACCGCTGACCATCAGGCGGGCCGTAAGCTTATTTCCACCCTTATGGTATTCAAAAAAGTGATTTATTTACATATTTTCTTATGAAGTAATTTTTATTTGTGTCTTAATAATTGGGAGTCTTAAAATACAGGAATAATTACTTAATTATTCCTGTTATTCCACATTTTTACGACAGTGAATACTTATTCACTGTCGTAAAAATGTGTGGATATTATTGCATTGATACAAAAATTATATAAATATCTATCTCACTGTCCTCCTGTAGGCTTGTGTTAAATATCACATTTGTATTAACTTTGTTTAAAACATTAATAATTAATTGTAATGCTTGACACTAATAATGCTAGTTTATTTTGTATCGATGCAATATCCTAATTATTTGTAGTAAAATGTTACGCAGTTTAATAAATGGATGATGTGCTAATTAAATATGTTAATTATATTCATTTACTATTATATCCCTAATATGAACTAGATGGTGCTGTCAAAAGTGTGAAAAAGTGTGCAGATATATTAAAAATATCTATATAAAAGCAGTCAAGAGACAATTTTAAAATTGATTAGTTCGGTAAAAAATATCAGATTATTAAAATAATACTTTTTTTTAAAATAAAGCACTCATTTAAATGTAACAGTTATAAAGGTCCAATAATAATTACATTACAGCAATATTAGACTTTAATGGCAATTGCTATCAACTTCGACACCTAAGAGAACAGGTTCCTAACCCCAATTATTGTCCTAACGAAGCAGTAGGTAGTAGTTAACAGCATGATCCCGCCCACAGCAGTAGCGGGGTGGGCAGGGCGCGAGGGCCGGCCGCGCAACCTGGGCCGCGGCGTCAGCAAGCCCAAGAAGAACACCGTCGCCTCGCTGCTGGCACAGAGCCGAGCCCTCGGGCTCCGGCCCGCGCTGGCGCATCAGTTACTAGCTGAGACAGATCTGGTAACATTATTTTTTTTAACTTGAATGTTCCCACCTTTAGCCTTGATGATTGCGTTTCAAACTTTCGATGTTTCTTTTCCATAGATAGCTAAGGCAACACATTGCAGGAATTTTGTCTAATTCCTATGGATACTATGTGGATGTTATGTATGTGAAGTATGCCTATCGGCGGAACATAGGGCAAATTATTATATTCCTTCATGTAACATATAGGAATGGACGATGTGGAATTCTAATTTGTTACTGTTGTTTTTTTATTTGACCGTGTCCGTCACCTGCTTGACCTAACTTATGAAACGCCGAAGAAAAAGCCCGAAAAACCATAGTCGTTTCATACAAAAATTACAACATTCTTAGAACATATATTTTTTTTAATTTCAGGAAAAACTAAAAGCTCTACTTGGCGAGACGGCGAGCACAGACTCGGAGTGTCCCTCGGACAGCTGCCCGTCGGACTCCGACGCCAGCGACACCAGCCGGAGGCCTAACGACGCGCAACTCCGACTGCCCCTGGCGCTAGGTTAGTTATACTGATTCGATTCACTCCTCAACGAAACTGGCCTTCTTGTTGACCAGAGAATTAACTTTGCCATCCAAAGTGACAATCACGCCAGTCTTCTTGGTATTTCTACTCCCTGAAAGCGATGCAGAAGAGTTTTTGAAAATTATAGATATTTTTCTTGTCATCATCATCATCAACCCAATAATGTCCCACTGCTGGGCACGGGTCTCCTCTCATTAGAGAGGGATTAGGCTATAGTCAACCACGCTAGCCTACTGCGGGTTAGCAGACGCAGGTTTCCTCACGATATTTTCGTTTGAGCATGTGATAAATACGCACATAACTTCCGAAAAGTCAGTGGTGCGTGCCTTGGGTTCGAACTCGAGACTCAATCCACTGATCACACCGCTAGGCTACCACAGCTCGTTTTTCTCATTTTTCTTGTAGGACTAATTATGTAAATTTGATCTACTACATAATATAATTTAATGTAAATCTTTGATATACCACCAATATACCAATAATACTCCCTATAATATACCCTCCTATTCCTAAAGGATTTGGCAGGAAAATACTGATGTAGACCTACAATTCGGTAGTATGTTGTATCATGTATTTTTAGTGCTTTGAAATAGGGGGAATCTATAGTCTTGCTATTCATTATCATCCCATTTGCTGACCCACGATTGGGTCTTCTTACAGAATGAATAGCTGAAATAATAGTCGCATAAAACCTGCACGTTTGAGACATGTTTTCAATGACGTGTGATGTATGCCAGCATTGTGGAATATTACTTGGGCACAAAGAATAACACTGCTCAATCTATTCATCGTATACAAGATCTTTAACAGACCAACCCATGGAAAGATGTATTTATACAGCAAATGTGTATTGATTAACCAATTATCTTGTATTTATATAAGGTTGGAAGCGTGTGACTGTGATCAAGGGTCTGTCCCGCAACTGCAGCATCAAGGGCGACGTGACGTACTCCCCGCCGGAGCCGCACGCCGGCGTCACCATGCGATCTCTACACGACATACAGAATGTAAGCCAACATACGATACGTGGGACACAATATCATCGACTTCGATTTATAGATTACATCTTCAATACTAACTAAGACTTCATATGCTACGCCACTACCATTGGATACTTCACATGGGGGTCTTTGATAACCTTCGCTTACTTACTAGTTACTACATCTTCTTTCACTCCGTTACATTTTCTTATCATCCTGTCTCAATCTATCTTTCAAAGTGACTCCGCACATCTCTAAACTCTAATTATTTCTAAATTTTTCTCCCATGATTCTCCAGCCATATGCGACATATATAATTTAAAAAAACATTCCTAACCTAACCCTAAAATTACCTAAAAAAATCTATCTATAACTAATATTTTTACGCAGTTCCTGGACTCGAACCCGTGCCCGCCACTATCGACGGACAATTTCAGCTTCAGTGCGCGGACTGTCCTCGGTGAATACATACAACCGGCGAGCGACGTTGGAGAACCGCTCGTTTATAATGAAAACGAAATCAATAAGAGGTAAGAAACGCTGCCGAAAAATACCTAGATAGCGTTGTGTAATTCGATTAAAAAAAGAAATAAAGTATTTATTTTGATTACACAGCGCTATCTAATTCACAACGGATCTGAGGAGCAGAAACCTGATTTCTGCTCCTCAGATCCGTTGTAGAATCTGGGTCACTGACATAGCCCAAAGAATTATCAATTTTAAGTGGCAGTAAGCAGGAACTACTCTTAAAATACGGGAGGAACTACAACTAATTAACAACAAATGGAATTCTCATGCTGTCAAAATAGTCATTCCGTTAACGAGCTCTGGCACCCTTACTCGCAGAAACACAAGTACAGGCGGAGATATGTCAGTCGACCAGCTGAAATTGAGCGAGAAATCTCGCTATTTAAATAAAATAAATATTCTGCGACATTTTACACATCACCATCTAGTCTCAAGGCAGAGCTTGTACTATGGGTACTAGACAATGGATATAATTATTATATACGCATACTTTCACAGCATCATGTCATATGGCATCCTTCTGTGGGGTTCAGCTGCGGACGTGGATTCTATTTTTATCTTACAGAAAAGGGCCATCCGCGCAATCTACGACATGGGCCCCCGCGAATCCTTAAGAGAAGTCTTTAAAAATATTAATATACTCACACTTCCGTCACTCTATATACTTGAAAATATTATGTACGTCCGGAAAAACCATCTACAGTTTAACATCAATAGTGACTATCATAACATTAATACTAGGAATAAACATAAATTAGTAGTGCCTAAATATAGACTTACAAAAACTAATAAATCATTTCTAGGGAATTGTATACGCTTTTATAATAAACTACCTAAATGTGTCACCGATCTCACCGGCAAGAAATTTAAAAATCATGTGAAATCTGTTCTTGTCAAGAAAGCCTATTATAAAATCAAGGACTATGTTGACGATAGGAATGTGTGGATGTAGATACTGTTGTGCATGTGGCCTCCCTGGTACCGTGAGGTTGTTTCTATTACAAAAACGTTGTCTTTTTAAAGACATAGCTTGTAGCATTTTATTATGGCGTATTTCACGCCCCTATTCAATTGTTATAATTTTGTAAATGTGAGTTCAGTGTATTGTTCAGTCTAGAGAATTATACTTACTATATCACTTTTTTTTTATATCTTTGACCATTGACATCTCAAGACATGAATTTTTTACATTGACCTCGCATAATTATTACCAAAATAATGTAACAATACCTTCTTTTTAAAAGAGTGTCTATGGAGTTTCTTGCCGGTTCTTCTCCATGAGATCAACTTCTTGGAACCGTGCAACTAGAGTCATAACGTTTTATAAATGCTTGAAAAAGTTCATATGAAATAAAAACCTTTTGATTTTGATTTTGATTTTTGAATTACTTATATACTTTTTTTTGTAAATACATACTTATAATATATAGGAAACACCGAGACGAACACAAACACTTATATTCATGACATAAATATTTGTGTCCCGTGGGAATCGAACCCACGACCTCGTGATCAGCAGTCCGGTAGTCGAACCACTAGACCACAGAGGTCGTCATTTGTTTTATTTATTTCTTTCTTTATTATCAGTAGACTATGAAGTCTACTGATAATAAAGGTCATCTGGTCATCAGACCGTGGACTATTCATGTGCGCTCGTGTGGCACTTGCTCACGGAAACGACGGAAAACCACAACCAAGCGGACAAAAGTCCTCTTCCAAGACGAGGTGCAAACACGTCGGTATTCGCCCAATGAACGCCTTGAAGTTGGCGTTTCAACGGCTATGCCCTACCTCCCTTTCTTATGGCCCCGGCTGCCTGTGTCCCGTTGTTTAACATATGTGTCTCACATATTGGAAACAAATATGTTTGGATTTTGAATGACCATGATTCTCTGCGTTGGTTACGCCTTTGGATTTCTTCTCAGAGGTCGTCAGAAAATGCCAATCTAGATCCTAAAATAATTTTATACATGACTTGTAAGTGTCTTTATAAGATCTATTTGCAGAAATAAAAATCAATCATTCATTATTCATTCATTCATCATTCGTTCATCATTCATGCGTAATTCGTTCACCATTCAATTATCATTCGTTTATCATTCGGTCATCATTCTTTCATTCACAATTCATTCATTCATTCATTCATTTAATGATGTACGATGCGTGTGTCAGGTTGGAGGAGGCGCGTCTGCTGTCCGGTGCGGGCGGACGTCCGACGCCGCCGCCGCTGGACCGGCGCATGGAGCTGGCGCGGCTGCAGCAGGCCGCGCGCGACGCCCGCCGGGACGCCTCCGCACGCTCCCGGGACCAGGTAGGAGTATGTATTGCCACACAACTATACCTCTTACAAACACGTCCGACGCCGCCGCCACTGGACCGGCGCATGGAGCTGGCGCGGCTGCAGCAGACCTGGGAATCAAACCCAAAACCTCTTGCTCGGCTGTCGCACTTTACCAATGACCAGGTAGAGGAGTTCTAATTAGAAACACATTGAATATACCCCCACACCTCTCTCCCTTAAGGGTAAATCAGAAGAGTACTGATGTAGGACAGTGCAGACGCCAGTCTAGACTCGCCTATATAGGTACCATAAAAACATACCCAGCCTGACAGATGACACATCTAGATGTCAAAAGACAAAAATGTTAGGAAGTGTCTCAGCAGTCATGTCAGACTTGTGGCAGAGTGTGTCGCTCTCGGTTTATTTAGCCTCCAAAACAGTATCTATCAAACAATACACCATCAATCTTCTGGAATTGACGAAGAGGCTATAATGTAGGCGAACTTACACTCAAATCAAAACTTCTAATTGCTACTAAGAACCTCATAAAAACCCCTAACTCACACAGTTTATTCGCGCAAAAACCAATAAGTTATATAAGACTAGCAGAATGAAAAAAATAACTAATTAAACCAATAATTCTTAACAGGCCCGTCTGGAAAGATCAGAAAAAGCGGAGATGGCCAAACGCGAGAAGGAAGCGAGGAGTCAACAACTGCTGGAGGTAACATTCCACCCATAGTGTATCGATATGTCGACGAAAAAGGTCATAACTGACGTCACCACTGTTGTCACTTACGACCTTCTGTCCAGTATCGATATGGGATAATTAGTTCAGTGTTATAGATCTATGGGATACGTTTTTTTTTGTACCTTGTCTTTGTGTTGTCATAGTTCTCATATTATTTATTATTTCCTTTATTCATTTAGGTGCATAACAATTACATATAAAAAACTTCGATTGAAAGTTAAGAAAAAATACCTTCTTGGTTTTATTGGTGACTTAATAAATGTATGGGACATTTAATTTTTATATCGATAATTGTAACAACATTTGCTAATATTTTCTACATTGATTGTGACTTAAAACTTCTGTTAACAAAATAGTTTTAAACAAAGTAAAACAACACGGCATTGAACTAGCGGCGAAGTAATTCATGTTGGTTGAACAATATTATTGGTAGCTATATCTTGTTGGTTCTATTGATTTCCACAAGGATCAAATAATCAGTTTATCTCTGATCTCGCTGTCCAACGGGTCTTCACTTCAGAATATTTCTGTCCTAGCGGACATTAATGCAATGTGTGACCCCGCCTTTGGCTAATGTTAATTTAAGACGACGGAAAATTGGCAACAAGAACAGACATGTTACTAACCTATAGAGTCCAAAGTAAAAAACAAAAATACTAAACATGAATATTCTAATTCGACATTTTTATAAAATAATTTAATGTATAGTTGTAGTTATATCTTGTTTTTTAATCATTTAATATTAATAGAAATTACTGGTAAACTAAACTTAAACTATTTAGAAACTTTTTAATAATATGGGAACTATTACTTCTCTAGATGTATGTATGTTTTTAAAACCATGTGCTTGTGTTTGTTTTTATTTTTTTTATTATCAATTTGATGCTTGGCAACATTGTGCTCACCATTCGTATTTTGTAGATTTTGTTCTATATTCAAAAGCAAAAAGGGCCTTTTGGGGTTGCCAACGTTTACGATAAATTGGTTACTTTTTGCTTTTTAGTAGAAAGCGTTGGAATTCTTAGCTTTTAGTAAGTAGTTGAGCTGTGTGTCTAGTATTAGATCTGGTATATACATACTTATATACTTCTCTATAATATTTATGTAAAAATCTGTCTACCTGGGTAAAGAGTATAATGAATAACACTAAACCGAACCGCCAAAGGGACCTTGACAATGTTGTCATAATCCAAATTGATAATAAAGACAAGAAAATGCGAAAAAATAAAATAATAACGAGGCTAAACTTCGAAACAGCATATCAACAAGAATCGAACGCAGTTGACGATCGAGCCCCTCCCTACACTACCAAAAACTGGTGTCGACGAATGGAAAACACCCGACATAGTGATGGGACCAGCCACTAAGACGAGTAAGGAACGCATTATGCCTCCGATCAGTCTCTCCCTCATACCAGTGAGCGCCCCCAAAGACTCACAGGACTGCCCAATTAAAACTATTAAATTCGACCAATCAGGCTGGAAGGAAGAAATAGAAGAATATAACGCTTTAGACAAAATGAAAGATTTCGCTGAAAAAGCAGCTTTCGATCTCCCAAAACGCAAAGACAATAAAAAATACGACTTCACAATAATTAAATCAGCCGAAATGCGATCAAAACAACCCAACAAAGAGAACAATCTAGAGAAACTAATAGAATCATATTCTAGAATTACAGAATTCATTAACGGCTGCGATTGGTCGAAGTTGCAAGGGGACAAGAAGTCTGAAGATCCGAAGGCTATAGAGCAAAAATATTTAGATGCGAAAAATGAATTTATGTCGCAGAACTTAATGTTGATTCCGAAAGATTGTCCCAAATCTGTATTCAAAGAGGTTATTGATCTCAGTGAAGAGGACGATATTTTATCCGATATTATGTCCAAGAAAATTAATAAAGGGACGTTTAATGTGGGCAAGGATGGTGCGTTATCGATATCAGTCCATCCCCTTGGCAGTAAGGAAGCGATGACATCGGTACGTGAGATATTTAGACTAAATGTACTAACTTTCAAATACATTTCACTAACATTGCACGCCTAATCTATGAGGTTACAGTAAGGAGGTGGTATCGACACTGTAAATATATATATAACACGATTGCGTAAAACTACGGCTGCTACTGCACGCCATTTTGCTCTTTAATTCAATACTTATTGAGACGAATTCACCGAGAACTTAAAAACAAACGTTCACCGCTTAAGAGGAAATAAACGTATAAAGTTTAAGTGGAATTAATTATAAATTGAACATAATTATTTTCATAACACATACCATGTATTTAAGACCAATTAAATAATTAAATTACAGTTGTGTTGAATAGACCAATATTTTTGACATTGTTGGTTTTGGTCGTGTAAAACTGTTGATTTACAATTAATTCCATTATTTATTTAGACTTTTATGCACTGACTTAGTATCATATGGCAATTTCCATCAGTCAATCGTCCTGTACATGGGAATAGACAAAATGGGTGCAAAAAGTAAAAATAAACATCATTACGTTTTATATGAGTGCTTATTTTTTCGTTTCCCTACGTGTTCAGATGACGAAGGAAGAAATAGTTAAAGTATCATAAAGAAACATCGTGCACAAAATGATCTGTCCATATACCTACTTAGTACAGTCGATAATATGTAAAAACTTAACAGGAACGTTAGTGAAATGTTGTGCGGATATTGTATTTAGATTTTTCTGGCAATTATTGCTTGGTGGTTGGCTTTAGTGATCAAAAGATCAGAAGCACTAGAAATAGGCTACCTAACAGTTACTGAACTAACAGGTACTGTACAAGGAACACCTAATTTTACGTTCATATGTTGATATGTAAAATTTGGTGTTTCTACTGAGATCCAACCAAAGTTGATATTAGGCAAAATTAACCGTTTTGTCAAAAATAAACTGATTGTTTTTTTTCTAAATTTGTATGCAAATATGAATGCGTCGGATTACTCTCATACCTATTAATTAATTTATCTACTCTGGTCGACTAGAGCCTTAAAAACATTGAATAATATTGAAATCTACAATCAATGATCTATTTTTCTTAAAAGTTAAAAAATCTCTTTGTATGGTATTTATTGTAAGGTATTCATTATCTTCATACCGTGCTATCTATTTAACATGCTCATTAGATCTTTAAAGATTGGATAGTCGTCATGTTGGGCAAACATAAATAATTAAAAACGAAATTTAAAAATGACAATCGTAATGTGTGAGGAAAAATTTAAAAAAAAATCCGTATAAAACATTAATGTAAGCATCAAACTGGGGATCGTACAGTAGCCGTGCTTGCAAACACTATAACTATAGAGGCAGTGTGCTTAATTTATGAGAGTGCTATTGGAAAGTTGGCAACGTCGCAAATAACTGTCATATTATGTCAGTTTAATTGATTTTCTAATATTGCTAAATGAAAATATGCACTAAAATATTGACTTAAGTAATTATAACATTTTATTCAAGTGTTTGTCCGTCTGCCAATTATTTGACAGCTATTTGCGACGTTGCCAGCTTACCGCTTGCACTGTCTATACAGATAGAATTTAGTTACTTAGTCTCAGTGGCATATTGACTGCAAATTATCATTATAGCTTTTTCTCAACTATAATGGAATCGCTTAGAAAGTTAATTTCTAAATTTCAGTTCTTAATATTGAAGTAAATAGTAAATTGAACATATTTTTATTAAATTGAGTGTCTGTCAGTTAGTCTAGTGGTCGTAGATAACGATTACTGAGCCAGGTCTTGGGTTCGATTCCCAGGTCGAGCAGTGTTATTGGGATTTTCTATGAAATTCTCAGTAGTAGCTAAGAGTTTGGATTCGTGACTGGTAGATGGCAATAAACTCGTCCACCATTACAGGGGACCTAAAAACATACCGGCGAAATGTGACTGCACGTCAGTACATCTCTGCCTAGCCCTTCGGGGACGACAGGCGTGATGATATGTTAAATTGGCACTCAATTTAACATACTATACATTTTGTTCTAGATATTTTGGAAAAGCAGGTCGTGAATCTATAAATAATATCACAATATAACGAAAATATGTTTTATTTGCCATTTATTATGTATTATATGTTTGTATGGACGATTCAGTCCCCACCGGCTTATTATTGTGCGCTCGGAAGCACGACAAACTAATATTTAATACAATACTAAATAATTAATTTATATACCCCTGTATATTAATTAATATTGTATGAATAATGTACATTTTCTTTTAATTCTAAGCTATTAAGAATACTATTATTGCACGCTATTGACCATAATAATATTAAAATGCTTGTAATATTTATTTAGTTTTTTATTTTCATTCTTTTTTAAAACAAATACTTAATTGTTTCTCATTTGTTATTGGAACCTTGTTGATGTTGCCCTATCACTTAATTTAAAAAGGCAATTTATCGATTCTAGTAAAACCTACTTAGTTAGTTTTGTTTTTGTTTCATGTAACGCTGTTTACTTATTATTTGCTGTACCGCTTTCGATGTTGTTCGCACGTTCGTAATGAAGGCTAAGAGGAGAAAACACGAGGAGATTGAGAAGCAGAAGATAGAAGAACAAGCTAAGAGACAACAGGTTTGTGAGATAATTAGAGACTACAAATTATTTTAGATCAAGTCACATCAAATCTTCTAGGTGTATGTATGTCTGGTTCGAGATGTCTACAAAAACGTCATTTTATTGAGTATAATAGGTAAAATCAGAAATCTTTATGGTAGCCAAATTTTCACTCTTATTATTTTAGATATAAGACCCAAAAGTAAGTTGTCGTCAAGATCGTCAGGCGGAACATGCCAAAGCAAATTTTACCATTACTCCGTTCCGGTTAAATTACTACAAAAATAAGACCTATCCGTCGCTAGGCTAACTAACGCTAGGCTAGGGCTAGGCTAACGTCCATAGGCTACGGTAACTGTTTACCATCAGGCAGGCTGTAAGTTTGCCATCTCCGTGGTATAAAATAAACTTCCTTATTATAAAAAGATAAAAGATAGAAGAAATGGTGTCATGGGACACTTTCAAGTTCTATTCGAGGTATAAAGAAAATAATTATTTAGTTAATTATTATATACAAATATAAAAATCTCATGCTTTACGGACATTTTTGCTGGCTAGGGTACCTGTTCGCAACGCCCGATAAGGGACTTTGTTTCAGAAATCATTATAATTTAATTAATTTTAAATGCATGTTATGATATTAGCCAGATTCAGGTAATACTTATTTATGTTAGTTCGCACGAACTTATTTTTCTTAAATACTGTACTGAAATACAGGCTGTATAGTAAATAGAATATGGTTTCGTGCATTTATTTTTAATAAAGATAGAGAAATTAGATATTACCTTTTTTATTTATTTTAATTACTAAAAAATTGCACTGTTACAAAGCTTAATTGTTTAATTGACATGAGAGCAGTCTTATTCTAGGCTAGCGGTACTTTGTAACAGGAACATCTGCATCCGAACTAGGTATTTTACTATCTGTATCGAAATAGACCGCTCTTTGGCGCTTACGAAGGTTCTTACCGACGAGGTTCGATGTTGTCTACCATTCATCTAGCCATAGCGACATTCCCGCGTTAATCTTCAACGAGTAAGTACCTAATCGACCCCCGTTGTTACAGGAGCGAGAACTAAAGCGGCAACAGGCCATACTTCTTAAAGAACAGGTTAATATTGTTATACGTATTCATATTTGTGTGTGTTATTAACAAATAACAAGTGTATTTGAACTCGAATTTGGACGAGTCTTTTTTATCTCACAGTCACGCAGTCAGCCAGTCTTGGCAAAGCCTTATAATTTTTGACCTATAAATTTTTTGACGCTTATATCTCACACCGTAAAATAAATGTAATATCTGGTTTTAATTTAAAAAAAATATCAAAAACTCAATATAATTACATATTATAAATTTAGTTAAGCACACCTTATTTTAAAAAACAATACAGTAATGTAAAAAAATTAAATACGTAAATGATAATGATATAACCAATTGCACTCTATTTCTTTCATAACTTACTAAGGACTCTTACTAAGGAGGCAATATAACTCTTTCCAACTCGCGTTCAAATATAACCCTTTTATGTGTATTTGTGTCTGTGTGTAACTTGTGTTTATCTTTTACAACCTCCGTTGGGACACCGCGGGCGTACAGCAAAAGTATATTACCGAGGTAATAATATGCCTTCGTAGATTAACTCGCAGAAACGCTTGTAGACGTCTCTTACTATTTAACCACATTCAATGAAGCTTAAAACAAAATGTACCCATATTTTTTTAATTATTTTCTTAATTATTTCCTCCTTATACATGTTGGTAACACTGAAATCCGCCAATTTTTTATTCGTCTGTCAAACAGTATGTTACAGGCCAAAATAATTAAAGCACATTCCTGCGTATGTTCAATGTTTTACATAATAATATGTATGAACATAAGTACCTAGGTATGTGAATAGAAAGATTATAATATTCAGAAGTAAACATCATACTATTTGTACGCGTTTTGGGACCTATCTTTATTGTTAACGTTTAAAAAGGGGGCAATTAAATTTGGGTTACCAAGAATAAAAAAGTTTTGACGTTTACATAATGTATTTTGCTTCTTTGAATGCTGCAGTACCTACTATACCTCAGTAACTTATAAACTGGTGTTATATCTAGAACAAAACTCAACCATAGCAGACCTTTTTTGAAATTTAACTGTCAACCAATATTATATTGTTTGAATTTATCTTTCAAAGTTTGAATTTATCTTTCAAAGTTTGAATTACGTTCTGTAATATCTCAAATATCAAATATCTTAGCTTTTCTCACATAGATAGAGTACCACTTCCTTGTAGAATATTTTTCATAGTAAAAGCATTATTGTGCGATGTATTGAAATGTATTGTAAAATTAGGTTCGGTAGTACAATTTATTGATTATTTATGCGATGATAAAACCATTTCTCACAAGTTTCACGCTAACTTACGTTTGCCGAAAAAAATACTCGCAAAAAGGGGCTACATCATCGCATATACACACAATATTTCCGTATTCAAATATGTTAAAGTGATTGCAATTTTTTGAGTATAGTAAAGAATAAAGTAATTTAATATGATGATACAATTTTCAATTATTCGTATCTTTTAAACATATTGTAGTTGTATCTTATTTAAGCACACAATGCGCTTGCACATAACGAAGAATCTTTATCAATTATCTAATATATTTGATAAAGATTCTATAGAGTGACTGGGTGTGCTTTGGGTGCTACTTACAATTACAAGCTATATAATTAATCTATCAACTGCTTGACTACTTACATAACGGATAATAATCTTGCACAACACGCCAGACACAATTTCATAGTTTATAGTTCTAACAATACAACCTAATTAGCCAATAAACAGGCAAAATGAACCTAAAATATTACTAACGCGAGTTCGAAATCTATCGACAACATAGAACTAGGAATTATGGTTAGTTCGATACTGTAAGAATTTGTAGAACTAGTGTAAACAGGTACATACATACATTAATGAAAGACTATGTTATTGGAATCACAAAAAAATACATAGAAACTTTAAAGAGGTTTTGAGTTAAGACCTTACAATGTTAAATAACAAGTTAAGATTAAAACAAAATTGGAAAAACTAACTTGTGCTATCAACTACAGTACTAATGTACTTACATGAAAATTAAAACACACATAGCAACAAATATATTCACAAAAAAATATTAATAAAACGTCCTTGGTCAAAAATCACTATACTTCATAATAACGAACAAACTTTACCAATAAAACTAGGTCTTTCCACATTTGTCTGCAACTCCTTCTATCTCTTACCTCCAGGAAAGAGAACGGCGACGGCAGCACACCACGTTCATTCGCCAGCTGGACTCCCGCCGGCGGTGGGAGGAGAGAGAGCGGAGGAAGCACCAGAACCTGCTGGACAGGCTACTGGTGAAGGAGAAGAAGCTGCAGCAGAGGCGGAAGGAGATGGAACTGCTCTCTGAACTTAGGTAAGAGAGTACGAGTGTATTTTTACCTATAATAGACTCGAAACGAAATGAACGGCAAAATGTGGATTACATTTGTACACCTCTACCTAATCCTTCGGAGCGATGGCCTTGATAAAAAAGTAGGTTTTCTACTAATCGTAACATAATTTAATTGAATTTATCTCCTAAACAAATTGATTTTAAGTCTGTTATATGGTTTAGGCGAAAACATTAAAAACATAAGAAATAGACAGATAAAATGACTTACTTTTCTATTTGAAATTTATTTACGATTAAAAAAGAAAAGGCTTATAATAAAGCCAATATCCGTCCACTGCTGATCGTAGGTCTACCCGTGATCGCCACAGAGCTTGGATCTTCGGCTCTTCTCATCCAGTTTCTGGCAATTGTCGTCCACCTAATTCCTAATATTCATTAACTATTTATTTTATCTGTAGACGGCCACAAGAGGACTCGTCTCTCTCGGACCAGAAGCCGCTGCCCACGCTGAACCGGATCCCAGGACTCAAGCTCCCGGGCCAGGCGATGGCCGACATCCTACAAGTGTACGAGTTCATACACAACTTCGGTCAAACGCTCGGATTTGGTAAGGAACACACACATTCAATGAGCATATTGAATATCCTTTTTAGGATTGAGATTAATAATTGATCCATACAGTTTTTTAGCCTTACTTGCAATGATTGTTCATTTGTGTAATTATATGTATTGTATATGCTGTGGAGTTTTCACATTTATGTTATACTAGCTAACTCCCGCGATTTCGTCCGCGTGCAATTTAACAAAAAAAAAAAGTTTCATATTAACTTTGCACCCCCGTTTTACCCCCTTAGGGGGTGAATTTTCGAAAATCCTTCTTAGCGGATGCCTACGTCATAACATCTACCTGCATGCCAAATTTCAGCCCGATCCGTCCAGTGGTTTGGGCTGTGCGTTGATAGATCACTGTGTCAGTCAGTCACCTTTAAGTTATATATATTTAGATTTTTAGTCCTACTATTTACGCAGAACTAATGTGTAACTGTTTGTTTGTCTCAAATAAATAAATAAATAGAGACGCGCCGACTATGACTTTGGCTGTCTAGCCGAATTTCTCGATGGCGTGTAGTCTGCCAAGCACTAGGATAGCATGGTGGACAGCCGTATAGCCTATCCCTCTCGAATGAGAAGAAGCTCGTGCCAACTAGTGGGACAGTAAATGGATTGATGAAGAAGCTGGATAGGCCAAAAGTCGGCCTTATCGACTAGTCGGAACATCACTACTCTTTAGTTTAGCTCTATAGTCGATATAATTGCTAATAAATATGTATATGTTGTTACAGACATGGAAGCGATTCCAACACTGAACACGTTCCAAATGGCGCTGCTGCCGGACTGCAGCGTGGAGGCTGAGGAGGAACTGCTGCAAGTCCTCACACAACTGCTCATCACTGCAATAGGTATGTCAGCTAAACTGTATCTCAGACACAGATTAATGGAAAAGGAACGCCCTGTGTCTATTGCCGAATTATTGAGAATCTTTGCTACATTTTTGTTTTTACTTTTTTTGTAAGTATTGAAAGAAACTGTCCATTCAAAGGTAATAAATATTGTGTTCGAAAACGGCAAAAAAGAAAACATCAGTTTTAGACAACAACTTAGAACTCAAATTCAAAAAGTTGAAGTGATCAGTTGTCGTAAAGTAATTTAAAAGATTTAGGTGTAACTATTTGATTGACCAACATATTTTTATCGTTACTCTAATAATAAATTGATTTCGGAGTCAATTTTCCTAAAATGTAGTCTTGTTTTCTTCGCAGAGGACCCAGGCATTCCTCATCCGGGACGACACACGACTCTCCTGGGGCACGCCATCCGTATGGGAGACATCACACCGCAGAACCTGAGCGAAGTGCTACGAATATACCTGTATGCCAACGCTACCGGGGAAGTCAAAGCTCTCACTGGTAAGTGTGACGTATGAAATCAATAAAACGCGGGAGCTATTGTATATCACTACAATAAAAAAAGAATTATCAAAATCGGACTACTCTACAAAAACTTATATGTATGTAGTTATACATAATAATGTATATATACGCGTCGACTCGAGGAACTTTTTTTTCATCGGTTAAACACATAGCGCACTCGTTGTGCGATTAGTTACAGTTGGTAACACACAATATTACCAACTTAATAAAGGCTAATCGTTACAGTAAGTACTTGTGCTTCGACTGAACGAAGGATATCAGTTTCAAGGTCAAAGTCGAATGTTTTATTTCAAGATCAATAGTTCTTTGAATTGTCAGAACTTGTTGACTATTTAGAAAAAAAAATATATATATAATCCTCTTTTATTCTAATTGTTCTATTAATTTAAATTCCCCAGAGCTGTAACTGGGAATTTCACAGAAAGAACCTGTAACACTTTCTGATCTATGAATCGAATGGACCATACGCTCAACAGTCGCCCAGTCCGAAAATCCAGTTAGAATAGAAACCAAAATAATAGTACTATTCTCATTATATAGTCTTTAACCCTGGCGAAAAAGATGGGGTGAAGGGGGGGGGAAGAAGGGGTGTTATAAGTTTGACGGACTTTTGACATTGTAGATCCCGAACGGATGAATCGATTTGGATTTTGTTTTCTTTGTATGAAAGGTGAATTAGTCGGGAGGGTTCTTTGCTATGTTTAATGAAAATCCGTCCAAGATGGCCGCCGCCACAATTTTTTTATTATTTTGTGCCAGTGGTTTTTTAAACTTTTAATTTATATGTGAAATATCTGTACTTGTTGTGCAGGGCTGACGGCGGAGCGCGAGCGCGAGCGGCGCGTGGCGGACCACCACCAGACGGAGGCGGAGATGCACCACACCTGCGCCAACTCCAAGAACACCGCCTACTACGAGCACCTGCACAACAACGCCACCTACAAACTCTCCGGTATGCACCATCCATTAATATAGGTACCAGCACGAGTCGTGAACACAAACTTCACTTGCGCATTCCATAAATTTTCGATCTCTGGCGGAATGACGATGGCGAGGGGCGCCGAGGCTGGACACGATATTTTCTGACCGGTAAACTGATACTGAACAAATTTAGCCAAAAGCGTACATTCGTAAAATGGCTTTTACTACTAAAATCTGTGCTCACAACTCGTGCCGACAATTATACATATCTACCTACGGCTCTTACCACATATCTGGGCGGAGAATTATTAAATAATTAGTTTCCACCAATGGTATATAGATAGAAAGTTGTTTATATGTTTATCCAGGTAATAAACTATCTGTTTGCCAAATTCCATCAAAGTCCGTCACGCGGTTTTTACGTGAAAGAGTTATTATATTAATAACAGTTCTGTAATGTTGTCTTTGTTTAGTCGAGCTTAGTTATTTCGTTTTGGAATAATGGTGAAGTGTTTGAATTGAGAACAATATTTGGTTTACAGAGGCCCTTCGTGACAAGTCGTTCCTCGCCCTGAGCGCGACCACGAAGGCTCGCATCCTGGCCTTCATCTGCGACGAGCTGCTGCAGAACAAGGCGGTGCTGCGCCAGCTGGACGCCTCGCTCGAACACCTCAACCAGCTGAAGAAGGAACGCTACCTAATGGACATGAAAATTAGGAAGTTCGTACACTTTTCAATATATTTTTTTTATATTTAGCAGAAATGTAGGGTCAATATTTTTATGAAATTTTAATAACTGTGTTAATCTGTGTGTGTACATCGTTTACACACAAAATTAACCTAATTAAAGGCGTTTTTGGGAGCCGTTTTTATGGACGTTTAAGAAAAGGCAATTAAATAAGGCTTAGTTTGAATTAACGAAATGCTTAATACAGTTATTCGAAGCCCAGTAGATCATTAATAATTCACAAACGTATAAACGTTTTATATTGCTCTATAGAAATATAAATTTCTATAGAGCAATATATATTATTTCATTTTATGTTTATTTACTTATTTAGTACAGGAGGACTTAAAGCTAATATATACTAACGAAAATGGAAACTATAGTCACCAGATGGCCAATTACCAATCCTAACGTATATTTATGTTGTTTACTTAATTTTACTTTAACTCTACGAATCCCGAATCTTGGTAACCTTATTCATTCATGTTAGACGACCCGTTTAGCTTAGCAGTAGATAACGCTAGCTGCTGTGTTATGGGTCCCGGGTTCGAATCCCGGTAGTGACAAATATTTGTGTGATGAGCATTAACATTTGTTTCCGAGTCAAGGATGTATCTCTGTATAATATGTATGTATTTACAAAAAAAATTGTATGTATGTAGTATATCAACCATCTAGTATCCGAAACACAAGCCTCGTTGCTTACCACGGACCTAGATAGCGCTGTGTAATAATGTCCGAAAATATTTATTTATTTATATTTATATCAACCATCTAGTATTCGTAACACAAGCCTCGTAGCTTGATGGCGCTGTGTCATAATATCCAAAAATATTTATTTATTTATGTTACAGGGTGCGTGTGCTCCACCAACGCAAAGTTCGCTCGGAACAAACAGAGAAACAGCAAGCGTTAGCGCTGGAGCGCATGCAGAGACTTGTGGAAGAGAGTTCTGCCAACCTGAGAGCCTCCCCACACCTCAATGATGACGGTGAGTTGGTATACGGGTCATAATACTGACACATGCTCGAAAGGAATCGACAAAACATTATATAGGATGTTAAGGTTTGTGCCTGAGAGTTTTTGACGATGACGTTTGAAGTCTGTCAACCACACTAGTGTGGTGATCTCTAGCCTCTCTGACCTTCAACAGTAGGACAGAAAACTGATTGATAAATTGGATTATTAATGTTAATACCAACATTTCGTAAAAAATCTAAATTACATATTACGCTATATAGTAAAGTAGATTGAATCAGGTTTATTCTTATTTAGGTCATTTTTAATACAATTATTTATCAAATAAAACTATCTAATTATAAACAGCCTACTTAGAAATATATTTATTTATCTTACTTAAAGTAAGATATGGATGCACAGTAAGGCATGGATTTTATATTAATACAATATTCTACTTCCTGCAGAAAATCAACAAATGATAGAAAAACCAGAAACACCTAAAAAAGACAAAGAGTCTTCACCGCACCCAGAGAGCGAGACAGACAAACAGTCAGAACCATCGCCGTACAAAGAAACACAACCCACTGAGGAGAGCGACAAGGAACTATCGCCCCTAAAAGACTTGTCTAACAGTATGAAGAACAAGGAGATGTTGAATAATAATAAGGACGAGTGTTCCCCGGCAGATAACTCGAAGATCGACAAGGATAGTGTTATGGGTGATTGTGATGCTATTCTGAGTGATTTGGAGAGTGAAGGCACTCAGCCGGAGGAGGTAAGTGTAGAAAATAACTGTAATGAAATTAATTATCTGTGTTTAGCGATATGGCGGAGCCATGGACTACCAAATAATAGGTTTCTAGTTTAAATCAAAGACTTCTCTTCTTCCGAACCTTTCTTCAACTATATAGAGGGTAGTCTCCATTTAAATATCACATTATACGTATTTCAAATTCTTAAAAGCAGCTTTCTTCATCTCGAACAACAAATACATACAACAGGACAATTTTTTATTAAATCTGAGTACAAGTCTCCGAGAAGACATCCAATTAATTTTATGTTTTGCGAATACAGCGGAAATAAATACCAATTTGGATAGCTCTAATATGTATCAACCATAAGTGTGACGTAACCATGACTTAGGGAATAAAACGACAGTCAACCAGCTTTATTTTTAATACCTGCAGGAAGTTTCGTGTATGAACTGAACTCCTTCCCCTCTCATAGATTCTCAACCATCTTTATCATTCTTTTCCATTAACAGGACGAAGACAAGAACCTGTCATCAGAAGAATTAGCTCGGAAGCTGGAGAAGCTACTGAAGCAGTCAGAACAGCAGCTGTTACAGCTCACAGCTGGGTCACACGCTTTGAGGGCCACCTGTTATGGACAAGACAGGTCAGTACCATCTCATGAAACATGGTCTAGATGTGGCTGAATATCGGTATATATGTATATACGATACGACCATTCCAGGTCTTAAGTATGTTATTTTTTTTTACCATGAAGGTTGCAAACAAGCTTGTAGTTGTAACGCGCCTGATGGTAAGCGGTTACCCTATCTATGAACGTTACAACGCCAGAGGTGTCGGTCGCTTGCTAATCATATAAAAACCGTTTTAGGTTACTTCATATAGGTGAGTTTCTACACTGTCAGCAAACAGACTTTCAATGCTATCAGAATAGTCATTCCCCTAACGAGCTCTGGTAACCTAACTATTGCAGGAACACAACTATTGTTGTTTCACTGCGGTGTTCTGCAAGGCGGAGGTACTTCCCCAGTCGGGCAGGTCAATTTGAGCAAAAAAACTTTCTGAATAGTGTTTAAAAGTTACAATTATTTCTAGATTCTGGCGTCGCTACTGGTCGCTGGGTAAATGCGGCGGCATCTACGTGGAAGCGATGGAGTCCGCCCAGCCGGAGATAATGTCTTACCACCAACAGCTGGAGACCAGCGTGCTCAGCGGAAACCTTCCCGCTGATACCAGCAAGAAGAAGAAGAAAGGTAACGACAGTCCTTTTTATTAATTCAAATTTTAATTTTATAGTCACTTATCTTATTTTTTTTATTTTTTTTACCCAAGAACCATGACAATTAATGCTGAAAGGAGAAGGATCAATACATAGCGATAACATCCGTAATAAATCGTTTTATTTCACCATCTTATATTCCCGTGAGTGTCAGAAGTAAGTATATTTTTTTTCCAGCTGCCAAAGAGAAGAAAGACTCCGTACCTCCGGAGGCGGAGAAGCGCGATCCAGAAACCGAAGCACAGAAGAAAGAGGAGGCTCTCAAGAGCGAAATGGAACTAAAGAGTATCAAGTCAGAACTGAACCTGAGTGACCACACGCAGATCATCAAATACGAGCCCAATGTCAAACATGGCGCTTGTAAAGTTGAAGGTATGTATGTCGGTACCTATATAATAAAACGCTAAATATCAAAGGTCACCAAAAAGCTTCAGAGGGAGTGGAGTAGGCTTACGGCATTGCTAAGCTTGATGGCAATACCGAGAACTTGGGTTGAGCGCTTGCCAGTCTTGTTAAAAAGTAATAAAGTTAGATGCTACATAATTGGGATGACACTTGATGATTCAAAAGTTAACATTATTTTATATCACATAACCACCTAATAAACTAAACTAATACTGTGTAGATATTGGTGAAGATAATTATGCATTTTGTCTAATTCGACCTTTTTCTACCAGGATCCTCAATAAAAATGGAAGAAAAATACATCCAACAGAAGAACAACGAAGAACAAGACATGCTCGACATTGAAGACTCCATTCCTACGGCGTTCTTAGTCCAGAAACCGACACACAAGCCCATGTTCGCTTCCCAAGCCGAACCTATGGACAAGCCCCAAGAAATCGTCAAGGTGGAAAACGTCGTCAAAAATGAGACGGAGACCGAGGACCCAGAAGAAACTAAAGACACACTTGTAAACAATCTCGAAGAGTTACGAAAGATGGCCGAAGCAGTCTCCATACAACTCGACGCCGCGAAGAAAGAGCAAGAGATTAAAGAAGAGAAAGAGAAAATAAAACACGAACCCGTCGATTCAGCCGCCGCCCATCTGCAGTTATACTCCAAAATCTTAGAAGGCAAATGGTTTTCTATATTAAGACACGAAAGTTCGTTTTTGAATAACATCAACGAGATCGATAAGCAAGATTTGCCTGAGTTTTGCGATAACGAGCACACGTGCTCGGAGGTCGTTATGTGTCAAGGTCATAAATGGGACGTGTCTAATAACCTTCACTTGCTTAATGACCCCAGTCTGTTCACGTTGAACAGTATGGTCACCAGTGTTCAGGTGCCATTAAATAATGTATACGCGGACTCCAGTTTGACCATGTCAGGATTGGACCAAGATGTCATAGACAATAGTTTCAATAAAGACACGAGCGCGCAGGAAACTGAAGCTGAGGAGGAGAATAAAGAACAGGTAAGCAGATTATATAATTAGCACTTTTTATCTCGTGATTTCGTCTGCGTTTTGTAGATAGGGATCTCAAAAAACTTACACGGAATCGATTTTAAATACTTGTCAAATATAATGCTGGCGCGGTCACTCGCCTGCAGAATGAAAGAGACAGCGCAAAATTTTGTGATTTACTTAAAATTTAGTAGCGTTTGCGTATCTGCCTCCGGAGAAAATAAATAAATCTCATTATTATAATTCTTCTACAGGACAACGACCTAGAAAAAGAGTTGCAAGCAGACGCTTTAAAGCACGACATGATGACTCAGAAGGCCAAAGCCAACAGTCTGTCAAGCCTAGGGCTATTGAACTTCAATGCTCTGTCCACATACGTGACGTGCGACAGTCCCCCGCCCATACAGATGTCGCCTGAGGAGTTAGAACAGCTGGAGACCTGCAAAGTGCACGGTCTGCCGAAGAAGGTCGAAGGAAACTACGTGCCAACGGAACTGAGGTTAGTAAAGTAACCACATTATAGGGACTCAGCGAATCATGGACATATTTTATGGATTTTTTTTATACCATGAGGATAGCAGTCTATCTTATGGCCCGTCTGATGGTAAGCGGTTACCGTACCGGCCTATGGACGTTTGCAACACAAAACCTATTCACTACTTCTTTCCCATTCAATAGGGAGCATTTCTTGAAATAGAACGAAGGTGTAGCTCGCGCGTTGCCAACCTACCTATTCACTACTTCTTGGGAAACCCCATTCAATAGAGAGCAATTCTTGAAATAGGGGAGTTACTATACAGCAAACGGACTTCCCATGCTGTCAGAATAACCACTTTGGCAATTTTACTCACTCGCAAAAACACAACTATCGTTGTTTCACTGTGGTCTTCTGTAAGGCGGAGGTACTTCCTGAGTAGGGCAGCTCAATTTGAGTAAGAAATCTTGTTATGCCGTACCTCTCTAATTCTAGGTATTTTGGTATACATTATGCAAGTCTTATAATATGGAGCAGCTTCTATAATACATAGCATTTTGACGAAAAAGCTATAGCAGCTTTGAAGCCCTAATTAGGTAGCTCAAGGGCTCCACTTATCACTGTATATCCTGGTTCAAGTAAGTAATGGAAGCGGTTGTTGTGCAGACACGGCTGGTGGCGCATCACGGAGGCGGAGCAGCTGCGCGCGCTGCTGGAGGCGCTGCACCCGCGCGGCGCGCGCGAGAGGGAACTGCTCGCCTCGCTCAACAACCACCTGCCCACTGTCAACAACAAGGTAATATTTAGTCTTCTTCCGAACTTTTTTTCATCTCTTGTAGGGTTGATTTCCAGTTTACCCAAAAAAGCTGAAAAGTTTAGTAATTTAGACGAAGTGAATACTAAGACAAGCATGCATGGCAAGGTGTATGAATGTGGACGAGGCAAAAGTGGTATGCGGGAATCGTAGCGCATGGCATTCTGTAGTTTCCTCATAGAAAAAAGGCGTGAGTTTATGTGTGTATGTGAATACCATCAGACCTTGGTAAGCCAATTTCATGGCAATATAAAACTTGGATTGATGATGGGTTTCTGACTACTACTAACGGTGTAAATGATAACCGGCCTCCACGGCTTCATGTGCTTTTTAAAACATGAATAGATTTTGATTGAGAAATTTACTGGTCTGTTGTTGAGCTTAAACTTACATATCGATTGCTCTGCAAAGTTAAAAGGTTTTATATTGAAATCCATTATTTTTTTTATTATATTGTCCACAGTTATACATAGAAAAAGGCGACATCTTAGGCACAGAGCTGTGCGTGTCGCACTTGGACCGCGTGATCGCTCAGAACGGAGGCTTCCCGCCGCCTGACAACACGCACTCCGCGCTCACGCAGCGCCGACTCGACATGCAGCTGTTGAACATGGTAACTACTAACTAATACTAAGTGTGCTCGTGTGTCTTGTTGTTGACAATAATCTGGAAAAGAAGGAAAGGCTAAAGAAATGACGGAGATAATAGCTGTGGATTAAATATGAAACCGTATAGACTTAGCATTCTGCTACCTAAAAGAAGACTCCATGGCAATCATTAAATCTTATCGCGTATAGGAGTCTTGACACACTAGACATGGTAACAGGTACACCACATACTCCACTTAAAGAAACCCTAGTGGGCGATATATTATCTATGTTTTTGGGAACCTGAGTTCTTATCATGAAATTTTCTACACTGGCCAATGAAGGTTGCCACCATGCCGAAGTTCCTCGGTACATGCCACAAATAACGAAAGTGGTGAGATTTCTTCTCTTCTTTCGCTGACTATAAGGGACTTCCTTAAGAAGCTAGTACCATACTAAAGTATTATTACCAGATTAAGTCTCCGCCTGAATAGAAGTTACTACAATACCAATGATTGTAGGTAGAGCAACTGGAAGAGCGAGTGGCGGCGGCGTCCATGCAGGTGAAGGGCTGGCGGCCGGGGCGCGGGGCCTCGCCCCCGGCCTCGCCCGTCAGCCGCGCGCGCCACAAGCTGCAGGCCCTGGAGGCCCACATCGAGAGGAGGTACCTCAAGCCGCCGCTCGTACAAAGGTACGCTAGGTAATGTATACACACCTCTATTACTCACTGTGCCGCATGTACGTGGACTTTTTGGTTCTTGCCGTAGAGGTTTTAGAGGTAAGGGTGTGTTTTATTTAATAGATATCAATCATATCATTATTCATTATCATCTCTCACGTGTAACTAAAGTGGATACGGTCTAATGTTCCAGCTAAAACTAAAACGTTAACATACAATTTAGGTAAAAACTGACAAATGATCTACCTCTCTGCATTTAAAGAGTGACGAATAAAATATCTCATTTCAAACAGAAACTATCGAATAGTCAGATTACCTTCAGACAGAAACTGACATGTGATAAATAATATGCCTTTCTTAAAATAGATACCTGACAGTTTCTAGTTAAAGTCTAGAAGCTGACAGATGATGATCTACCGGTTTCTGTTCAAAACAATTACTCTTGACGACATACTTATGATTATGTGTCTGAATAAACTAATAAGAATTAACTATCTGGTCTTCTTACTACAGAAATCAGACGGTCACCTTTGGTAGAAGAAAGATCATTGAAGATTTAATTAAACTGCAATAAACTCAAAAATAATAGTTTCATTTAAAAATCATTCCGACATTGCATCTGCTCTGCCTACATCTAAAACATGATGAACATCTAGCTGGCAAAATGTAAAAAAAAACTATTAATAAATCTGAGTCACTCCATAGAATCTTTCCGATCACATAACCAGTAGTAACGGAACAATATACACGCTAATGTGTGTGTAAGGAAAGATACACTGCGATGTATTTATTAGATTCTGATATTATTTATTGAATTTGGATATTTAAACGAGTTTACACTGATAAAAATAAAACTATGGCATTAACTAACACAAAAGAAGTTTAATTACGACATAGTTACCAAAGAAATCCAAGTGGTGGAAGTATCTATAAATAGGTCAAACCGAAAGCAGGAGATGGAGAACAATGGCGATTGCTCCACCGACAAGAGCTGAGCTCTTAAATTAATAATAATAATAACACTAAAGAAATGCGGTGTCTTAAGATAACTAATATCGGTGGGAGGCAAAAAGTACCCATTCTGTATTTAATACTGTTAATTATTTTGTTCCACCATTGGATTTAAACAGGATTTATGTCAAGTTAACAATGATATTATCCAAAACAAGAATGCGTTAACTTCCTAGGTGGTGGCTTGAGCTATTGCACGCATGAATTGGACGTTTTGCTTTTCAAAATTTGTTATTGTTTTTGTGATTGGCTATTTTATTTTTTGTTTCAAAATTTGTAAATTCCCTAGGCCTTCACGGCCTTAATATTGGACATAAGTTGAATTTTTAAATTAGAATTCTACAAAGAATTTAACTTCAATACAATCTACATCTCCAAAAATTGCTATTTTGTTTTTTACCAAATACTGAACGGATTGTTTTAATAAAAAGTGGAAATATTAATTAAATATCTGGTTCCAACTACTTGAATTAAATGCGACTGTAAATGGGTTCGTAATACGAGATGTTACAACTCCATTAGACCAGTGTGTCTGTGAAGGAACCAATATTCAGCAGTTGAACAGTGAATAATTATAAAATATTGATGAGGAGAAAGTACAATATCTTCATATTGCTCTTTATAACTTGTTTAGCACATCGGAAGTTACCCTGGGTGCTGTGCTACAAGCTGAGCACGGCAACGCGTCAGCTCAGTCGCCGCAGAACAGTGACAACACTAGCGAAGGGAAAGGTATGTGATAAATAGTACCATATAGATATCTTTTCAAGAAACTTGATCTAAGTCAGTTAATATATAGGAAATATTTCCAACCATCGCAGCGCCTGAAAAAGGTGGTAAGCTGTAGGTTCATTATATTGTATTTAAGAACCTTAGTAAGCAAGTAGTTTTTATTACAATTTTATTATTATTATTAATTGGAGTTTATAATTAAACGAGTATCGGAAATACTCGTAAAATGGCAAAAATAATTGATGATTGTGTCCATTCGTTCTGGCAAGTTCAATACTGTCAGTTATTTCTGAACTGTGTTTCTGATAAACTGCTAGTTCTAGTTCTAAAGCTGCGAGTTCTGAGTTAAAATACTATAGTTAAATCAGACCCGCCACCCGTGACTCTCCGCTATTAGAGTCAGTCAACAAATCTTTTAATTTTAATCCATATTATTTCTCATAGCTGATGGTAAGGGCATAGCCCGTGGCTTGGCTACATGGCGTGAGGCGGTCGCCCGCTGTACCACGTCAGCACAGCTGGCGATGCTCCTGCAGGCGTTGGAAGCGGCCGTGGCCTGGGACAAGAGCATTATGAAGGCGGTACGTATGAGGCATGTACGTATACCCATCGCGAGTTTATAGGTGCACTTATTGTTGGAAAACCATTAGTCAAAAACTTGTCACACTCAATATTTTGTTTAATTCTTTGAACGCTGTAGTCGGGTATAGCGGACGTGTGAAAATGTGCGCACGATACCACACGTGTCCATCTTGATGTGGTGAATAATTGACGATGTTTAAGATCAAAATTTTATTTGTCGGCTATACCCGACAGCTATCATTGTGTCAATTTGAAATGGTAGAATTCTTGCTGAATATGTTTTGGGGAGTAAATACAGTAACAAAAAGGTGTAAACCTTATTTTTTTAAATAAAGTTCATACAATTTCCAGCTCATATTCTCTCTCAACTGGGTATAAACCTTTTTTTCTTCTATCCTCATACATTTCATTAAATATATTGATGATATAAATTCTTCTGTGTGTAGAACTGTCAGTTTTGCCTGAGCGGTGACAATGAGGACCAGTTGCTGCTGTGTGACGGATGCGATAAAGGATACCACACGTATTGCTTCAAGCCAAGGATGGATAAAATACCCGACGGAGATTGGTAAGCTTATTATAGAATTAAGTTATCATGATTAATGTTAATGAGGATAGATGCTGTTAAGCCTGAGAGATTCGATTCCCAGATTGAAAATTGCCAATTTATCCTTATTAAATTGGATCTAAAAGTATACCGGAAAATTGGCGGTGCATTCTCTTAACGCCCTCTGTGTTAGTCGGGCCAGAAGATATGAGTTCAAAGGGCTTGCCCTCATCTTTAAACACTATAAAAGAAGGGAAAGTAGTCAAAATAATAGGGTACATTTTATTATTATACATGAGAATTTGCGCTCAACACCAACGTTGGCATGGCACGACGAACAATAAAATTTGTGATTTTGTCGGCTATACCGGACAACTACTTTCAATGACTTAATAAGCGACTTTGCACTGGCAGGTACTGCTGGGAGTGCGTGAACAAGGCGCGAGGCGAGCGCGTGTGCATCGTGTGCGGCGGCGCGCACTCGGCCGCGCGCACCATCCCCTGCGCGCTGTGCGCCCGCGCGTACCACCAGGACTGCCACTACCCGCCGCTACTGAAGGTAACGTGACGTACCGTAACATCAGCATCTGCAGCAACCTATATTCGTCCACAGCTGGACGCAGGCCTCCCCTAGTGAACGCCACAGAGCTCAATTTTCTCCACCAATCACTGCCCATTTAACAACATTAAATTATTTTTGAAGCACAAAAGCAATTACATCGATAAAAAACTCAAAATTGAATTGAATTGCTGTGGTAAGGATTTGAATCCTGGTAGCGGAATATGTATGTGTGGTGAACATGGAATTGAACAATACTTCATTTACTTGATTAAAACTAACCACGACCTGCGAAAAGCAATCATTTCCCAGAAATATTGATTTCTCACTTTCTCACAAATCCGTAACAAGTAGTTTTATTTCAATTTCCCAATAATGACTGTATTTATTACTAATTATATTTTATTTTTGTACAGAACCCGCGCGGCAAATGGTACTGCTCGCAGTGCATCTCGCGCGCCCCGCCTAAGAAACCCCGAAACACTAAGAAGAGGGACGCTAAACATAGAGACCTCAATGCCAGTCTCGATATAGACCAAAATATGGTGCCCAGGTATGTATATCCATACTTACACGTCTGTCTGTTGGTCACCTCTTCACGCTGAACGATATACATAATTATGTAAATGAAATTTTGTATGAAGCTTTTGTACAGAAAATCATTCCTTAAAGGGGTGAAAAATCACTTATACATATTTATAAAAATAATGTTAAAGCTTGGTTAAAATGGAAGACGTACCATAATGTTTCAGACTATGAGCAATTCCATTTAATGCTCTAGATTCCATATCCAGATAACCAATCCTCTAGATAACCAATCAGTCAGTGGCCTTGTAGTCCATTCATTTCCATTGTCGTGCGTATCTTTCTTACAGCGACTTACTAAATAAGTATAAACTACAAAACAATCTAGGTGCATAATATTGTAATTAACAATTATTCCAGTACTTTTTTTCTTTACCATCATCCTTTTAATTTCAGTCCAGCGGCGTCCCACGCTTCTACGTCCACCACAGCCGAAGAGTGTTCAGGCAGCGCGCTGCACACGCCGGAGAAGCACGACGACAAGCTGGACGACACCCTCGCTGACAGCGAGAACGGCATCAACCATCATACCGGTGAGTGTCGACCAACATTAACCACTCACATAGCAACCCATAGAACAGCATTGGAGAGCATTCAAGTTTGTTGTTGACACTTGAGTGTTAATGTAACGAGTCTAGGCATCCAGTAAGTAAATAAATATTCTGTTTATCAGCAAGCGAGCTGAGCGCGGATGAGGGTCCGCCAGAGAAGCGCCGCGCCGTGCACTACGTGGGCGGCAACGGAGCCCTGCAGCACGAGGACGCCGATACACATATATACGGTACGACACCCATCCATCCTACTTATTTTATAAATACGAAAGTCAATCTGTCACTTGAATAAATGATATGTTGCCTTTGACTTGGCTACAAGTCCCTTTTACTTACATTATTATCTCACCGTCAACAGCGGAAGATCGAGACACGGAGAATGTACCGTTGATGTCTCGCGCCAAGAAAGAGAAAATCGCCGCCAAGAAACTGCTTAAAGATCTACAATTCTGCAAGTGAGTACTAGTTACGAGAGACAGGCAACGTTATAATGTAACATTAATAAATCCTTGCATGAGCCAAATTAATTTATTAATTAATTGACTTACGCAATCAATAATTTATCCTTAAATATGGTCTGGTATAGTATTAAAACAACCGACGAATACAACCTACATCTATACTATCAAAATATACTAACGATTGCAAAATGTTCATTTAAAACCACACATAGCAGATAAAAACAACATTTCTTACCTTATTACATAAAATAACGACAAATATTTGTTATAGTAATATAACACAACTATTATTAAAACCATAATACTATAATTTTAAGTTGTAAACAATAACAACCTTATGCTCAGGAACCTGCTATGTGAGATGGAGTGCCACGAGCACGCGTGGCCGTTCCTGCTGCCGGTCAACACCAAGCAGTTCCCGCAGTACAAGAAGGTCATCAAGTGCCCCATGGACCTGTCCACCATCAAGCGGAAACTGCAGGATAACATGTACGTACCATACTCACTTTTTGATTTATGTTTGCTGTTCAAGTTCACTGTCTCTTTAACTTTCTAAAGAGACAGTAAACTTTAGACTATAAATAGTATTTACATTTAGTAATTTAGCCTAAACTAACTCTTGAGCTATGTATTGTTAATATCGCCCAATTCGAGTCCTTTTAATTTAAATTGTCAGTAATGACTTTGTGTAAATGAGTTCGTTTTTGCCGCTAAATAGGGCCGATTTTAAAGATAAAGTTGAACGAAAGTTTATTGTATTTTAGATCAAACATATCATAATCAATCTTTGGAAATCTGCTCATTCAAGCGACACATATATTTTCTTAGTATTTTAATGTATGTCATGGCAGATATTTTTAAGTGAAAAGGAAGAATATAATTTAGGCTACATTACATAAATGTAATATTTCATGTATTCTTTGTATGAATTGAAAATATAAATATACTTAATAATTAAAGGCAACACTATTTTATATCATATCTAAACATTTTTAAATAACGTTTATAATGTTTTAAAATCGTGTAATCGTGTTCCACAGCTACAAATGTAAAGAAGAATTCGCGTCGGACGTCCGGCTAATCTTCAGCAACTGTGAGGTGTTCAACGAGGACGACAGTCCGGTCGGACGGGCCGGACACAACATGCGGCAGTTTTTCGACGACCGGTGGACGCAGATCTGATCCCACGCCCACCTGTGGGACGACGAGTCGAGCTAATCATCCGAGAAGTTTATACAGCGGCAGTTTAATAATTACTCAAGCAGTGATTACTACTGGTAGCTCGCTTTGAATTTAATTAGGAATTAAACGGAAAAGACTATAAATACATTTCTGTATTGAATGTGGAATATTAACAATCGGTTTCCTCCTTTTGAAAGTCACGGTCGGTAACAGCCGACGTTGGAAATAAGCATACATTAATTAACGCCGTCGGTATTAAACGACAAGCGACATGTGCACGTTTTTATTTGTCGGCTATACTCGACCGTGATTTTCAAATGCCAGAGTGTTTAGAAAATTGTAGATAATATCAATAAGCAATTGCGTAAAATGCTTGTGAACGGCGTTTCACAGAAAAGAGCTCTAATAGACCCCCAAATGTTGATAAAAACACAACTGTGCTATTGTTGACAAGCTAGGCTGTTGACAGTGAAGCCTCGGTTCGTTTTTCTGTGAGATTCTCGGTAGCAAGTCGATATTTGGATTTTTTCGGTTCATGACAATCTCTGTAACCTAAAACATACCGGCCTACCTTACCAGTACTCTGTCTAACCATTTTGGGAAATGGCGTTATGATGTGCTTATGTAATTGGAAAGAAAAGTGGATGTGAATAGACAGGCAGGGATTATCGTGGAATAGTTAGTTAAATAAAATCAATGTTGATTTCATAAACAAACTGCCGATCTGTATTTGTGCCATATTTCTAGAATAAACTATAAATGATGTGCAGTAAACTTGAATAACTAAAATTATACTGATTTCTTACACTCATGCGAATATTAGACATCGAAAAACAAAAGTACTTTGTATGAATGATAAAATAATACCCATATATCCGCTATAAAATCCTAAAAAATGGTCGCAATTCAATATATAATTCTACATTAATATAATAGCTAATTATTTGCGACATTTTTAAGTTTTTATCGGGATATATCGATATTATTTTGATCCCTATAAAATCGGTAAAAAGTAATTTTACTTAAATGTTTTAGAAATCGATACACTAGCGGTATAGTCAAAATGCTTCTTTAAATATGCTACGATTACAGATTGTTTGTTCAGTATATTGTTATTATTCAGAGCCATGTCACAACAGAACGTGCTGAAACAATGGCATCATAACAGACGATGGAAAGTAGGAGAGATACGACAGGACAGGAATAGTTAGTGTAATGAGTGGGTGTATACATATGTATATAACAACTGTGAAAGTTATAATATATTCATTTGTAATCCAACTGTCAAACATATTGGAAGAGGTACAACAAAAATCTTTAATAGGTATGGATCCTTTAAAAACTTTCATTTGCTTTTTTTAAACTGTTAATTCAGTGCAAAAATAGATAGTTTTTTTTACTCACCATCAAAAGGTTTGTTAGTTACAAGTTTGATTAAAAAAAGCTTCAGTCACTCCGATATCTAGGGAACCACTCGTCCAAAAACATAAATACCATCCAGTATTTATGTTTTTGTGAACTCTACCAATAACCTCCTTAAAAAAATTGATTATACCCTGTTACATTATACGACCCGCCTAATAGAGAACGCTTCGTGTGACATGGCTCAAACTGAATTAATAATAATTAATAAAATATGAATGATACATGATTTATATGGTTGTAATTAAACTTATTGTAAGTAAACAAAATGCTAATCTGTTTCAAGAAATTATCGAGAAAAGAACTAGTATGATATCTCTTTCTTTTATAAAGAAATTGTTTCGTAAATACGCGTGTAAGGATGGTTTTTTACTCCGAAAATTGTATTAATATATTATTTTGTAATTAATATATTTTGATTGGTTCGTTTTCAATTTCTTACTAAATTCAAATATTTTTATAAGTGAAATGTGAAATTATAATTGAAATGTTCTTTGGTCTTCTAGAAGAGAAAAGAGTGAGAAGTCTACTAATCCCTAGTAGGGGAGCGTGGTGGACTAAGTTTTGATAATTATGACAATCACGGGCAGTAAAATTAGGATTTAAATATTAGTTTAAATCCTAATTTTACTGTCTGTATTGTCGAAATATGTAAAACTAAAATATATTTCACTTTGTGAAATTATTAACTTGACAAATCTAAATAAATAGATATGCAATTATCGCAATATGTCGATTTTTATCGTGAAATCATGTGACAAAACTTTCATTCCAACAGAGAAAATTCTAAAAACTATTCTCTAAATGTGATTTTGTATAAAAATAAAATAAACACAACGGAAATAAAGACATTCCAACAACGACTCGACACCGGATGTGACGTAACAAATTTGGGAATCTCATGTAAATTCAATTTTGATGTAATATGTGATGATTATTGTAATAATAAATAAAAAAATATGAGATTTTTTTTCGAAGTTAGCAACGCACATGCAAACGTTGTTCGTGTAACTAGATGACTTGTACATAGTAGATTTTAAAAACAATAATTTAAAATAAAAGTATTAGATCGATATTTTTAAGTGTAGCTATTAGAATTTTTCGAATATTATTTTTGTAATATTTTGCGCTTGCAACGAAGCAGTATTTTTAAAGGATTTCCGCATTTCTTTCGTGTTAATAATAGCCCGAGTGTATATGTTTTTAGTTTTTAATATTTTTTCATAACAATTAATTATTATAGTATAACTCTTTTGTATTTTATTAGAATATAAAATTGATTACATTGGATTTTATATGTATATTACATGCCGCAATTTATCAATTTATAATGAATTTATTATTGTTTCATTATGTATTTATTTTATATAACAAAATCTATACTATGTATTGAAAACTAAATACAGTGCACGGCATATATAAATACTCGTTTAATTTCAATTCGGTGGCCAGTTAGTAGTGGATTCCAGTGTACAATGTCATTTGTGTGTAAAAATTCCTAGTTGTCTGTCTAAAACTGTGCGTTAGGCGGGAATTAGAATAGGCGATGTAGCTTAGGCGTAAGGGTAGCGACGAACGTAATTATGTGGCAGTTCGCGCTGTGACTGTGTTGTATACTTGAGGGGACTACACTTCAATTATATCGATGATACATACATACTTTAAAAACTACAATAAAAAATATTTATTGAACTCATTAGATCCATAAATATGGAAAAGTCACTTTATATTCCAATACTTACGCAACTGCTTAACTCCAAAAATACTAGATGAAAAACCACGTAGTCGTTTTTGGAGATACAAAAAAAAATGTGTTATTTATATACATATACAATCAGCTTTTATTTATTTTTAGATATTTTGTCACGTTTTAAACTTCATTTTTTATATAATATTTTTTAATATCGCTTGCGAAGTGAATAATTTTAAATGACCATATATTTCTACTATAAAAAGATACAAAGCACACGCCATTTTTAGATTTACCGGTCTCAAAAAAATATTTATAACTATAATTATTTCATTTGATATTTTTTGAGTGAGGTCCCCCCAACAATTAATTGTAAACAAAGTAATAATATAATATGAGGCGGTACATTCATTTGTAGCGATAACGCAGGGAGGTATTCTATGTGATCTGTCGTTTAACTGTGTATTTATAAAACGTGTTTCTTATAACATTTTTTATTAAATTTCTTTTAAATGACACTACCTTTTTGGTCACTCATTTTTTCTTCAATATTTCAAATACAGTCTGTATGATAGATACTTCTGGTATTTCGACAGCCTCCATAGATCGATTGAAGATTTTGTAAAGGTCAAAGGTCAAACTGAACGTCATTAGATGTGATAATTGAGTAAATGTGGACGTATTTAGGCTGATATTGTGATGCAGTCTACTCGAATATGGAAATGCTGTAAAGATTCTGAAGTGATGATTAAAAATAATATCAATTATAAGGTGGTTTTCACGCATGAATCAAAACAAGTAGACCACATTTTTATTTTTCAATATTAAAAATATCACATTTAATTATTAATCCAACTCAATTGAAACACGTTTTTTTTACTCTTGAATACAATTTAAAAAAATATTTTCGAAAATGATCACTGAAATTAAAGATATAGATTTTAATAAAAGTCAAATTATTTTAATTTGTAGTCAACAAATTTACTCCTTAATTTCAGTGATACAATGAAAAAAATATTTTCAATCTCGTTTTTAATTTGTAATTGTAAAAATTTCGAATTTGGAATACTACAGTCATGTTAGTGATTTAGTTTACTTTCTATATTTATTTGTTGTAGCATTATTTATTTCAATTGAAGTAGTCAAAACATTAATTATTCAATTGGCGATTGCAGGATAGTACTTATAGCTGGATATTGTGTCCATTTTCCTACAATTTCGACATAATGTTGTTTCACATTAGTATTTAGCGTATATTTTACTGGAAATAGGATAGACATATTTTTATACACCCAGTTTTGAGTTCAAAATTAGAACAGTGTTTAAAAATGTTGCATTTCTTTTTCTATTTCGTGCCTGTGACATCACATGCCCACAACATTATGTCGAAACCTTATTTTAATAACACTACAGAGTATTTTAGCGAAAGTATTAATTTAGACAATACTTAATTCAGCTTTTTATAACTATAATTTTTACTCGCGCGTCGTACACAAGCGATCGTCATAGACAGGATTTTAAAAATAAATTATTGTGTATCTAGTTTTAAAATTTATGTATACTTAATTCTTTGGCGAGAACACGTTTTAGTGATTTGGACCTACTGCCATGGAGATAAAGTCGCATTTCGGGTAAAACGTGTTCCCGTCGAGAGCGTCTTTCGTCCGGGTGGCGTGAATGTTCGAACATTATGTTGTGTGCATCGGTTGATTTTAATTATAAAATGGATATATAAATTATATATACGAATAAATAAATAATTTTTGAAGCACTCCCTTATTGTTTTTTTTTTATTGAATCCTATCTAACTTAGATACCTACCAACCGAGTAACTTGCGCAAGAAATTCAAAAAACGAATACGTAGGTAAATTGTAAAAACTACAGAATTTAAATAATTATGAATTAGGTAATTTTTGTTTTTTATAATAGTGGAATATACTTAAAATTATGAAATGTCAACTATTTTGTAATATACTCATAATATGGACTGTAATAAAAATAATTAAAATCATAGATAATTTATTCTGAACTAGATACAGAATCCTGAAATTAAATATACATAATATAACCTTAATAATGAATCCTTGCAAACGCAGTTATAATTCAAAATAATAATTACGTTGACAAACCAATATTGTCCAAAAAATGTGGAACGCTTCACGATTTTGCGTGTCATCCTTGCGCAGGGGCCATGCTAATCTTCTCTGTATCGTTCCAATTTTAGTATATGTACTGCCGAAGCAAGTACATCAGTAGTTCTCAAAAAGTTTAATATATACTTATAGACATTGAAAACTTTAATAGCGCGATTTAGATCTCCCTACATTGGTGACATACTGTATGCAGATTGAATTCAGCGCCATCTATATTTATATTTCTCAAACAATGTAGCATTTAAAGCTAATTGGATTGTCGTCTGGCTCGCCCCCTATTACATAAGACCTATAACACTGGCTTAGTGTACGCCTCTGCATAACCCTTCGGGACGACACGCGTGATGGTATGTTATGTTATACATCGTTACGTGAATTGGACCCGTTTGTTTTAGCGCCTGCTAAAATTAAAGAGCAACAACTGTTAGCTAGCTGTTCATATGCTCATAGTACCTATCAAGTTAAATTTAGTTATATTTGTATTAACATTAATTGTGAATCTACCGCATCTCAATCATCATCCGATCATCTACCTATTGTCAGTCCCACTACCGGCAAGGGCGCATCAAGCTATCAAGTCAGGGGGGGGGGGGAAGGGTCACGAGTCTGTTCATAACAGACTCCCAATTCGATAATTCTAACTAGTCCTTATCTGCAGGGCACGGGTGTTCTCTCAGCTTGAAAGTAATTAGGCTATAGTCCACCAACCGACACTGCCACGATTTTTAACAATCTTCAGGAGGCGGTTATAATTATGTTCTGATGATTTTTTTTTATGTATGTTCACCGATAACTCCGCCACCTGTAAACCGATTTTTTTTCCGTAGGGTATTATTGTACAAAGTTAAATTCATTATTTTTTTTTTCTTTCAGGTAGATTTTAATATTGGTATATCCATAATATTAAAATAAAAGATCAATATAACCGTTTAAAATGATTTAATAAATTCATATAATCAGAACTCAGTTATATCAACCGAGACATTATTATGGGTAATTAAATAAAATTAATAAATGCATTTCATATAAAAATGTATCGAAAAACTATTTACAAATAATTATCTAAAAATAAATTAAGGACGGAATCGTTACAACTATATTTATTTTATTAAACTAAAATTCTAAAAATACTTTTATTTTTTCATAATTTTAGTTCAAGAATTGGAACTTTTTTTTCCTATTATTAAAAGCCCTAGGCAGTGTATGTATAAATTCTAAGACATTTTTACAAAGTAAAATATTGTTTTTACATATAAATTCGTATAGGTAATTTTATTTAAATGAGACATACAATTATCTAAATGAGGATTGACCATATAATTCTTAAATAATTGTATTTTTTTATAGTACTTTTTGACATACTGTTTCACTAAGTAGGAATCAAACTTAGGATTTTGATGGCTGATTACTATAATATCTTCAAGACTGATATGGTTATCCTCATGAATACTTTAACCTATAAATTGAAAGCAACCTTGCTATCCAAAATAATTCGTTGACAATCATTCTCTGTCATAAAAGGCTCCCCATTTGTTCCTTTTATATAAATAACAATTTTTTAACAATTGATAAAAGTTTTTGGACCAATGAGCACCAATTAGATATTAATATATTAATTATATTGGTATAAAAACCTTTTATAATGCCTTGATCGTGTTCAATCGGCTATCTTTTTTGCAATAAAAAGTCACGTTTTGTAGACACTTCACAACATAAAATAATGTTCTTACAAACAGCGATTCTGCAAATCGACCATTCACTGACTCAACCACAAAAATCTAAATGATTGAGAATGCTTTCTTCACGTAATTAATTTTCCAATTCGGCTATCGACTTCAAATATGTTGCACTTTCATAAATCGGCTACAAAAATTGCAATGTAGTTACTTCGCGAAAAGGCTGCAATTAACACCCATTTTAAAAATCGGCTATCAATTTCGCAGTTGATAGCCGTTTTACAAAAAGGCTATCAATTTTAGAATGCAAAAGATCACATTATTAGAAGAGTAGTATCTGGTTGATCCAGTCCCGGAACTCGGAGATGCGCGTGTAGACTCCTGGCTGGTTGGGCTCGGCACACCCGATGCCCCAGGATATGATGCCGCCCAGCACGAAGCGGTCGTCGCGATCACGACGGATCACCATAGGACCTCCGCTGTCACCTGGAAAATATATTGACAGTCGGAATAAATAATAAGTCTTATTATTAATTAAATTGTTTTAATAAAATAAATATTACACATACTTTTTCTTTTCGGAAATCTGTTTAAATTGATTATAATTTAGTACAACTCCCTCGTTGGTCTAGTGGTCGTACAACGCGACTGCCGAGCAAGAGGTCTTGGGTTTCCCCGGTCGATTTCCCGGTCGAGCTAAGTGTTATAGGGTTATTCTATGAAATTCTCAGTAACAGCTCGGAGTTTGGATTCGGGCCCAGTTCGAGGCTCGCTCATAGGACTTAAAACATACCGGTGAAACGTGAGTGTACACCTCTGCCTAACCTTTCTGGGACGACAGGCGTGATGTTATGTGTGTGTTTACCTTCGCAGGAGTCTGCGCCCCCTTTGCTGCGTCCGGCGCAGATGAAGATGTTCGGAATGTGCTCGTTGTAGCCGGCGGCCTGGTACATCGCCTCGCACGCCGAGTTGTTGATCACCGGCACCTTCACCTCTTGCAGCACGCTCGGCAGCGGGCCCTCTGGTGATGGGGAACATTGGTGATTAGTTATGGGGCGGTGAATAGGAGTCACTTAGCACTGGGGCCAGGCCTGAAGGAAAAGTCTAGATACGCCATGGTGTGAGTCAACGTTTATTGTACGATACAGGATTTTATGCATTACAATATTTATATGGCAAATTCTGTAGTGCCTTAGTTCGCAGCAGGTATTGAGCTTTCGACTTAAAAACATATGACTCAGCTTTTATTGTGAAAAAATACATTACATACAACAAATACATTACATACAACAAATGATAATTTATAATAAATGTATGATATACATATACTAGCTTTTGCCTGCGACTTCGTTTGCGTAGAACAAGTAATTATATCCAATCTGTTTATTTATTACTACCCTCTTTTAAGATATTATTCCGCATAAAAACTTGAACCCTCCTTTACGTTCTTTAAAGTGTGGATTACCGGGACAAAAACTATTCTATGTCCTTCCCCGGGGCTCAAACTATTTATGTGTAGTATCTTACCGTCAAACAGTCTCCCCCAGCCGGTGACGAAGGCGGTCTTGCCGACGAAGTCCTCGTCAGTATCTGGCACGCACACCGGCAGGATGTTCGGCTGGAACGTCACTGGCTCGTAAAATCTGCAGACAATCATATTTCTTTTATAATCTGTGTAAGACTAGACGTAAGGGTGTTGTACTATCCGAGAGAGTATACAGAATTCATCATCCTCAATATAATTTTAGTATCACAAATAACGTCCACTGCTGGACATAAGCCTCCCGCAAGGATTAATTGATTACAGAATTACTTATAAGCTATGCCAATCATATCCTAAGGGTAACTTTTGTATATAGGTATACCTAGTAAAAACATCTTTTGCAACATGACTTGATAAAACAACAATTCGTTAGGGCTGCTAACCCTATCAGATCACTAGGTGTCGCCGCCGTGCGACGTTATTTCAAATACATTTTTATTTTATTATCATCATGAGCAAATAATTATACCTAAGTGTGTTTTTATTAGATTATGATTTTACGGAAAGATTAACTGTACCTTATTTATATATAGATTCATGAACCACAATTTCTCATAATTCCCAATAGAATGACGCCACAGATAACAAAATAAACCTAAACGAAATTTCAATAACACGAATATAGTTTAGAATAACATGGTAGTGAACCTGGTAAGGTCAAGTGCAGTGGTGAGTGACCGCTCCTGCGCAGCGCCGGTGACGGCCGAGCGGTAGCTAACACAATCATTCAACTATTGGGTTCCGTACAGTATATTTTTCATCTGAGATAGTTACCGTTTGTGTTTGGGATGATAAGGGATCGTAGCGCGTGGTATTCTGTTGTTTTTGCCTACCCCCATGGGAAAAAAGCGTGAAGGTTTGTATACATGAAGGTTTGTATATATGAAGGTATAGTACGGTTTGTTAGGTTTCATTCCTTCTTAAATGAGTTCTGTGTCCAGCAGTGGGACATTATTGTCCATTATTGTCCAGCAGTGGGACAATAATGGGTTGATGATGATATGATGTTTGACCACAATGTCACCTGATGGTAAATGACGATGTGGTCTAGGATGAAGCACGCTTACCTAGAAGATCCATATTCACTCGTGACTTGAAGACCCCAAATTAAACTCCCCGGGAAATACAGAATCAGGCAGCTGATTCCATTCCCTCGCTTAACAGATAAGAAACGACGAAGCGAAACGCTTATTAAAATAGGCGGGTCGTAACCTTATTTGACAGTGCAGTATTAAAAAAACAAGAGAAAATCTTCTCTCGAGAGGTAGTCCTCGCTCAAATCGAACTGCTCGACTGGGGAAGTACCTCCGCCTTACAGAAGACCACAGTGAAACAACGATAGTTGTGTTTCTGCAAGTGAGTAAGGTTACCAGAGCTCGCTGCGAGAGTGACGCAAAAACAAAAAAAAACCTAGGGAACCCTAATCGCCGAATAACGCGAGCGCTGATGTGCTAACTGTTTTTATAACGAATACAATCTGTTAAGAGATCGGCAGATTACTATACATTAGTAATTTTATGACCGTCCGTCTGCTAATTGTATCATTAATATATTATGCCAAGCGGTTATGCTCGGTATGCGGGCGTTACTGATAATTAATGACATGTCAACCTAATAGTGTTGTGTTTTTGTAATAAATTTATGCAATCTTATTTTTTTTTTCGAATAGTAATGTTGAGAAACATATAAACACACTCGTTTTTAGAATTCAATTGTGTTTAAAAGCGTTTAAAAGGAAATAAAATTTGTAAGAGGGCCTCCGAAAAATTCAATTCACCGAAATGTATCATTCACATGTTCTTCTAGTAGTTACCTACTTATTTTAAAATGTGTTTTTTGTGTGACCAGTAAAGTCGCAGATATTGAGTTCAACCTAAGGTTCGGTTCAACCACTGACTTTTCAAAATTATGCTAGACGTAGACGTCCATTGCTGGTCATGGGTTTCCCCTAAGGGTCGCGACGACCGACCGGTTTGGTTTTTTTTTCACGCTTTTTCTATTCTCGGTCTCGGTCTCGGTCTCGGTCTCGGCCGAGAACAAAAAACCCATCTCGGTCGAGCCTCTAATTATAGAATCTTCTGTCTGAGAGATTGTTCTTGATGGCGTGTGGTGTCAGTTATACCTAAATCAATATAAAAAAGGCACAGATATATGTATACATATAGGTACTTCATTTTATAATGACCTTACCTTAACAACGCGAGGTCATATTCGAAGGTGGCAGGGTCGAAGTGTGGATGGCTGGCGACGATCTGGACTCTCCTCTCCACGAAGCCGTAGGGCTCATCGCTCTGGGCCAGGTCGTGCTCGCCCAGTCTTACGAGGAGCTCGGATGGTGGCACGCTGGGGACATTAGAATTAAGAGGAGGTTTTTAAGGGACTGTTAACGTATTTGGCGACGTGGACGTACGGTTTTTTTATATGTATATGGCATAGGTAAGCGTATGCCCACAATCTCACCTAATGGTAAGTGAAGAAGTGGTCTAAGATATAGAACGCTTACCTAGAAGTTACCTATTCACTCGTAATTAGAAGACCATCATTATCAATTGATTTAATGTCGCATTTATTTGACAACTAGATAAAAATAATATAAAAATATGCATATAATTAATAAAGTTGAAGTAATATAATTATATTCTTTAGATAACTTTCTAATACAGCAAAGAGGCAGTAAGATGAGAGCATTTGACACAATGACAACTTTATGACGAATACTGAATAAGGAAATAAATCTACAAAATAATATTCGACATTGAAGTAACCTAATATCCAGTATCCAGTAGGTCATCTTAAGGAAAATTACCACACATGCAGTTATTAGGTTCGAATCCACGGCATATACCTACATCATACAAATATACATACATACATAATTACTGTATAAGCATTAATTATTGCCGAAGAGGAATGTGGTTTATATAAATGTACTTTTCTATACAAGACTTTTTCCTCAATGTTATAGACTGAGTGTTTCATTTACTTATTTCATCATTGGCCAAAAACCATATAAAATATGCATTATAAGTCAATTTTACGCAAAACATGGGTGGCATAATCACACAGAATAAGCGAACTATGTATCGCCCTATTGCCGTATACTGCTGAACGTAGGCCTCCCCCAAAGAGTGCCACCATACCGGTCTTAGGCAGCTAATAGGCGAACTAAGGTTTATATCAAGCAGTACGCTTGACAGTAGATTACTTTTCGTCCTTATCCTTGTAATAATAAGAGTAACAAATTTATCAACGATCGAAATTAGAAAAGGACAACATATCTGTCCCCAAAGGGAGGTGTAACCAACTTTTCACCGGTCCCATGCAATAGGGGGCGAGCCTATTGCCATCAACTGTTAGACCAGTTGTGTTAACCAGTGTTAACCAGGCTCGAATCCAAATTCTAAGCTACTATTGAGAATTTCACAGAAAAATCCAATATAACTTTACTCAACCTGGGAATCGAACCCAAGACCAGCAGCAGCTCAGCAGTCATATTTTCCGACCACTACACTAAAGGAGCAGTTGAAAAGGTTTAATAAATAAAACATTAAAATAGCTAAAATACTCACTGTTCAACACAATGCGCGGCTGTGATCGCCCAGTTTTCGTTCAACAGCGCCGCCCCACACTTATGTAGGTACGTCGAGGTCCTGTACTGCCGCAGGGAGATCTGCCAAGGCCACTGCCCGAAGCCAGACTTCGTGCCACCGACGATACGCGCCTGAGGAGCCTGCCACAGCCTTCGACCACACACTGCCAGCACCAACAACGTTGAATTTAGAATCATGCTGAATTTTAGGGTTGGGTTAGGTACCGTATAGATTTATTGGTGTTTTAGATGAATTTATTGGGGTTTTAGAGAAATTTATTGGGGTTTTAGTTGCGAATTTATTGGTTGATTTATTTATTTGTTGGTTTTTGGTGAGTTTATGGTTAGATTTATTCTGTGATTTATTGTACCGCGGGATGTAATCTCTTTACAATATTTTTAAATTCTTGTTTTAATAAGATTGATTACTGACGTATTTCTTTGCGTATCCAAAGTCTAATAAAATTAACTCACTCAGAATTAAATCACTCGAATCATTCACTGTCTTCTATGTAGGTACCTATATTGTATAATGAGTGTTATTTAAAAAACTAAAAGGTCGACGTACCTACTTGTTTATTAAGATTATATCTAATCGCGTGGTAAAAACCTCCTACTGAAATACTTTGTCGTTTGTTTTTAATTTGAAACTTCTAGCATTCAGTTTTTAATTCCCGAATAAAGATAAAAAATCTGAGCCAAAGTATATTTTAGATATCTACGATCTTTGTACAATCTTTGGTAATGACAAAAAGGTTCAAATAAGTACGTTTTTCCAAACTATTGGTTGGCCTTGTTTTTGTTCAATATAACAGCAATACTAATAAAGTTTTTGCTTCCAATTGCTATTAAAAGATCAATTTAAGAATATCGTTATGTTTGTGCTTTTAGTAAAATAAAATATAAAAAAATAAGTAAATATGCCATTTTATGTTCTTTATTCAAAAATTATATTGCATCTGTCACTATATTTTTTTAAATTAAGTTACCAAAAATAATGTCACTTAGTTCGAAAAATCACATTTAAATGTTTTAAGGCAATGAATACAAAATGCGAAAATTAATCCAGTTCACACATCATGCACTTTATCCTCGTATTCCCATGACATTTTTATTTCTTCATTTTTACTCTCTAAAAACCTCTTTGGCATCCAGCCAGTCCCACTTTTTAACATAACTTCAAATGCACATTGAATTTATTTTAAATTTCGATTTTCATTTTCCGAATACAAAATATCAAATTTACATTCGAACAAAATTGTATTATTCGAACGAGGCCGAGGAATTGCGTTGTAATGTCTGAAATGTCATTTATTTTTATCGTGTACACTTTTTTTTTCCTGTACTTGTCAGTTCAAAAAGACCACTTTTTTTAAATGTCAATGCAAAAGCCACAATAGTCTAGATTCGTCCTTGCGAACGCCTTGGCCGTGGCGTGCGGTCGCCTCGCGATCTCACTACTCTTTGTTTGAGCACCGAACAATCTTTATTTTTTTATTATTGTTTTATACACTGACTGTAGAACATTTTGTCGGGAATCCAAAGGTCTTTAACCCGGTTGTAGCTATTTTTGTTTGGGATTGTACAAATAAAAAATAATTTGGGGTCTAATATAGGTACCTAATAGTACTTTTTATGGCGCCATGTTATTAATTTAGGTAATGTAATAAAATTTATAATTATGCCCCTTAATTGCTAAGAATCATCTGCAATTAAGCAAGCTTTTTATTTACTGTTGTATTGTACCTATCTGAATGTCTGATTTCGCTTTATAATATATACTTATGTATATAAACTAATAAAAGGCTTTATATTTATGACATGCTGTTAAATTCTAAGCTAAACATTAAAAAGCAAGTTATTTTTTGATATGAATAAATTGAAATTAAATGTATTCTATAAATTGACACGTTTTATTCAAAGAAAAGATGGATGTATTATGTACCTATACACATATAAAATACTAGCTGCCTCCCGCGGCTTTGCCCGCATGGTATACAGATAAAAAGTAGCCTATGTATTAATCCACGTAATAAACTATATATATGCTAAATTTCATTCAAATCTATCCAGCGGTATTTGCGTGAAAGAGTAACAAACATCCATCGATACTCACAAACTTTCGCGTTTATAATATGAGTATGATAGTAGGATTGATAGGAAGTAGCGGCAACTAAGTACATCCTATTGCCTTGCCCAAATATTATAAATCCCTTAAATAAAAGTAACATGAACTGTGTGCAGGTAAAGATGGATGCTGTAAAATATGTTATATATAGAAAGCAAGTAAATATAATATGACAATATGATCCCACATTGGCCTTTGTTTAAAGTTATTAATATGGTATGCGTAATGCAGGTACAGACGGCAGCACGTCAACATAAACCTTATACATACATATCTACTAGACACTTCCAACAAACCATTCTTATTTAAAATCTACACCATAAAAAGAATCGATTGTCCATCTCTCGTTAACTCCAGTAATATCGTCTCTCTATTGATGAGAGACAGTTAGTCTCTGTTGTGAAGATAACATAATTATCTTGTTTAATAAAAAAAAATACGCTCATGTCTGTCACTTAAGAAAAGTTATGTTTTCTGTACTTTTACTGCTCTGTGTCAAGTTATCTTACTTAACTGCTTGCTTATCTGTGTGCTATCTAAAGACAGGAATGCGTATTATTTAAATTTGTATCTTTTGGTTTCAACAAATATTTATAAAGCAAGCTTTACTAGCGAAAGGGGCGATCATTCTCCTTTTTTTATTATATTCATTAACGAAATTGTTTAGAAATTCATCTTAGTATACGAATAAAACCCTTGATTTCTGGAGCTTTAGAACATAATTATAATATTCATTATTTGTTACATTATGAATAATATTTATAATACCTATTAGATGCTATGAATTCATAGTGTATTGACATTTATATACAATATGAAACAAAAATCATAAATCTAATAAATCATTATGTACAGCTTGTCACACAACGTGTACAATCAACATTTAATCGAAGATATAGGTTTACAGTCAGCAGTGTTACCACGACTATTTCCCAGCTGATCATTATGGACATTTATTTGAATTAATCTGTCATTAAAAACCCTAATCTAATCATCCGTGACCGCAGTGTACCTACATTTTCATGAATTACCGCGGTTGTAAGGTTGTAAGAACACTTACAAGTTATAACCATTGTTTATAGGTTAATCTTAGTTTAATAAATAACCGATTAAAGTGCGGTTTACATTTTTATTATTATATTGTACACAATAACACGAGTCTACACTTGTTGCACATACCTTTATAAATTAATTGTTGAATTGAGATTTGACAAATATGTATAAAAACAATCTTTGAAGCGGGTGATATTTTGTCAAATTTGCGTAGATTTTTGTGAGTTTTTGAGGCTCACACCAACAAACTTATATGTTTTATATAGATAGTATACAGATAGTAGCATATTTTAGATATATATTTGAAAGAAAGAAGAAAAGAAAACATGAGGATTAATAAGTAACATCAATAGTAGAGCTCATTTTAAACCGTGTTTTAAATAAACCGATCATATGCACGAAAAGGAGAAGATAATATGTCTAGGTACCTATATTTTAGTAAACACATTTCCTTTCGCCCCGTGAGCACACAGTCTAACAACTCTAGCCATCTGTTTACCCAACAATGGCGTCGTATAATTAAACTGTAGTTAATAATCTAACAATTAACGAACGTCATGCCGTGCCGTAGTAATACTTCCTTATTCTGTTGACGGCTGACGATGCCAACATACGTTTTTATTTTTAATTCTAATCATCTGCTCTGTTGGTCTAGTGATCGTAAACACGACTGCTGATCAAGAGGTCTTGGGTTCGATTCATACGTCGAGCAAAGAATTTTTGGGTTTTTCTATGAAATTCTTAGAAGCAGCTCGGAGTTTGGATTCGTGCACGGTTGATGCCAATAGGCTATTACATGGCACCTAAAACGTATCGGCAAAATGTGGTAATGTTAGTACACCTCTGCCTAACCCTTGATGATATGTTATGTTATCAGCCAGTTTCAATTACTTAACTTACATTGGTTTTTCATTGAAACCAAAACGTTCCAAAACGTCGAGATTAAATTATATCAATTTACCGTAATAAATCAGTATACTTTTTATGGATTATATCGCGGTACCTATGTATGTAGTTGAAATTTCAACGTTTCTTTATTTAAAAGTCTCATATTCACGCAAAATAATTACTTGTATCAATAATTCAGTCCGTCAGAACGCACGGGCGGATTTAATGACAAATAATTAATCCGGTAATTTAGCTAAAGATAAAGGAAAATACGCCAGGAGTAATGAGTACCGAGGCTGGTTTATTGATTAAGATAAATTGTTTAATTATACGTCTTTAATTTGTTCTGTGGACTGATTGCACCTAACAATGAAAGGAAAATGGATGTTGGTGACATTTATAAATGTAATTTTTTCATCTCTATTTGATTATAATTATGGTATTTACTGTCTAATAGCTCACTGCCCGCGGGTTTCCTCTTAACAGCAGGACAAGTTCATAGTATACTGTCATGCTAGTATCTGTGAAGGGTACAAGCAGAGAAGCACCTACTGATCGGAACAGGTCGGAATGTTTTTACACTGTATTTGGGGGCGAGCCTATTGCCTCAATCCGAAACTTTAAGCTTATACGTGATATTCGTAGAAAAACGTATCTTAACACTTTGTTCTGCCTGGGAAATCAACTTAGACTCTCACGCTGAACAGTCACGCTAGTGATCACTAGACCTATTACGCAGTTTTTATACAAGTAATTAAACTAGGGTTGACAGACTTCAAACATCTTTAAGTTCTTATGTACGTACACTGTGCGCACTGGATCTAGGAGTCGATAATATGATAAAATACATTCATATCGATAAGAATCGTTTAATATCGATTTAAATATCGACTACTCGAAACTACTTGTCATATGTGTGGAAGAGTTATATATACGGTGGCATATCGAGTATACGGAGATTCACAATTAATAGACATATTATCTCAGTTTTCTACTATGACTGAAAATCGAGTCATAGCGCAGTCACTGCGAAATGATAGGTATTTTGTTAAAATAAATATAAACTAACCGTTTTTATAATCGGACATGTTGTAAGCTTCGGTCGTGGTAGTCGGAGCCAAAGTTGTTGCAGACTCATCTGCAAAAATAAATCAGTTTATAATTGTATCTATGGATTGAAGAAATTTTCTCTATGTGTACAAACAATGGAGGTTATATTAATGTGCCTCTGTAAGGTCGATTTTCCAAGGAGCCGTCTAGAGACTGTCCCATATCAGTCATCATTTGACCTATTAACCAAATTAAAAACTTTCGACTGGGTGAACTGATTTTGATAGTTCTTTTAATTGAAAGCTTCAATTCAGTCCAATTCTGACATTTGAAATCAATCGGTTTTTTTTACAGAATTATCCACTAGTGTTGCAGATGTCCATTGGGCGGCGGTGATCACTTACCATCAGGTGAGCCTCCTGCCCGTTTGCCCCCTTATTAAAAAAACATAGTAACAACATTATACTATAACAGATATATAAATACTCACCACCAGGTTTCGTAGCTTCAGTGGTATTAGAAATCGTGCCATTAACATCCATTACACTCTCAGTAACGTTTTCAGATGAAACGGAACTGAAAGTTGTTAGACCAACACTGGACGTTGACGTAGGAACTGTTGGTGACAACGTTACGTTCACTGTAAACTCTATGATCGGCTTTTGTGTTGTTACAGATGTTGTTGACGACGGCAACTGTGTTGTAGTCGTTGTTGTTGTTGACGGTGATGTTGGTACAGTTTGTTGTTGCGTTGTTGCGATTTCTGGTGTTGTTGATGGTGCAGGTGCCTCTGTTGTGCTTGTGGTCGTAGTTGTCGTTGGAGCAGCTGTTGTTGTAGTTGTGGTCACAGTTGTTGTTGTTGATGGGGATTCGGTTTTCGGTGGAATCGTTGATATCAACACCCAGCCTTCAGTTGGCCAATTTTCTGTAAAGTAACATGTTTGTTATTGTATGATTGGGTTAATAGTTTAATAATTTTTTAGGACAATATTTTTTCACATGTAGATTTTGTTATTATAAATGAGCGTTCAATATATCTTGCAAGTATAAGACACAAGTCATACGGACCAACAATTTGGCGGTCAACTCTATGCACCCGAGTCGCTAGACTCAACATGGTGTTTAGTTTAAATGTGACTGCATTTATTCTTTATGACACTATTATTATAATCACCACTTTGACTCAATTGTTTAATGTAGGTAGTATATATTTTCTTAAAAAAAATATCTAATCATTTAAGCGGATTCCAGCGACCTTTATCCTTTGTGGAGGCTATGTCCAGCTGTGGACATCATATAGAAAAAGGCTTTGTTTTTATTGTGAGGGCAAATAACGCCCAGTCATCAGTATCACATATAGGGAGAAATCGGAATATATCAGTCCTAGAAACCCCTTTCCATGAATCAGTAGCTATTTGCTTTAAAAATGGGATATTTGACTGTTCTCACGAGTATCGTGCGCCGGCGCAGGTAAGTGGAACACGGTAGTCACGGCAGCTCGTGATCGATCGCTGATGGAGTACCGTTCCGAGCCGGTTGGACTCATGCCAGGAGATAGGAGAGGACTACTAGAGTTCTAGGTGTGTGAGGTGGCGCCAGAAATAATAAAAAATGCTTTCGAAAATATGTACGTAGGTATATACTAGCTTTTGCCCGCAACTTCATGTGTGTAAAATTAGTAATTTTATCAAATTTGCTTATTTATTTCTACCCTCCCTTAAGAAATTATCAATTCCGTATACTTTCACAACCCTTTTCACCCTTTTAATGCCTGATTTCCAGGATAAAACTATGCTATGTATACCCCGGAATTCAAAAACCGTATCTCTATACTAAATTTCATATTAATAGGTTTAAAGTTTAAAGCGTGAAGATGTAGCAGACAGACAGATAGATAGACAGACAAACTTTCGCGTTTATAAATTTTCTGCGACATTTCACACATCACCATCTATCTAGTCCCGAACTAAGCAGAGCTTGTACTATGGGTACTAGACAATGGATATAATACTTTTTTAATAATACTTTGTTTTTAAGAAACACCCATACGAACACAAACACCTATATGCATCACATAAATAGTTGTGTTCTGTGGGAATCGAACCCACGACCCCGTGATCAGTACTCGAACCACTAGACCACAGAGGTCGCAAATTTAATTTATAATATTATATTAGTGTTTAGGTAATAGATTAGGTACTAAAATACTATCTATTTACCACCACGTCAGCAAAAAATGTGTAAACACCCTATTCTCCTAATTCCCACAAAACTGATATAAAAAAGAAAGTGAGCCCTACAACGTGAGTGAGACAATACAATGAGTTTGACCCGACTGCGCTCGTGCACGGCCTAGATACGTGGCCAGATTCCTAAGTGCCGTGGTTGACTTGACTGTCGCTAAAGTACCTACGATACGTAGAGGGGGCGATGACCTTCTACAATATAACTGATTAGAATTATATTATCAACCTATTTACTTTCCCAGACAGAAATCGTCTCGCGTGCAGGTTTTGGGGCGAAAGAGACACACCGACAGGTGTGACATAGTTTGCCTGAAGACTGTCCCACTACTGGGCACTGGCATTCGTCATGTTTGAGGAATTAGGCTCTGAACACTAGACCAGCGTGGTGGACTATTCTCATGCTGGTTTAGTGCAGGTTTGTAGACTTCACATGCCGTCAAGATAATGCCTCAGGCTTGTAATTCGCGGGTTTTTGTCTTTACCATTTCAGGGGAGCATAAATATGATTGAATAAAGCCAGTGGTGCATGCCTTCCTGAACCCATGTATTCAATATTATAGGGGTAGGGCAGGGATAGGGCAACAACGCGCAAGCTACACCTCTGGTGTTGCAGACATCCATAGGCTAAGATAACCTCTCATTAACAGGCGAGGGCCGTATTTCCACTTTTGTGTTATAAAAATGGGTTTTAAAACGAACTTTAATAACCAAAATGCGGAAACATTGTAAAATACTTTCCACACAGTGGCGCCAGATATAAAATTGGTCGTTTAAAAATAATAATTTAATCTGCCTGTATTGAGAATGCCAACCCAATAGAAATAATATATGTATGTAGCTAAGTATAGGCGATCATTTATCAAGACACGCATTCAGAAAGCCATTTGAAATCATAGATTTATTTATAAATATTTGACCGCGTCTCCACACTTACCATTGTAACTTATTATTTAGATACATGAACAACATAACAGGTAAAGTATCCGTCACTTTTGTCCATGATCAATATTTGTTTATTACAAATAAATATAACTAAGGTGACTTTATGTGTTGTCGTGATAAATATCACTCGTACGATTGAGATGTATTGTATAAATAGAGGTGACACTAGATTGTAAGGCCTTCCCATCTCACCCCCGTCATGTATGGAGGGGCGGCTTTCCTTATTCATAATATAGGCTGAATAGGCCCAGACTTAAGGTGGCAATAGTAATCGATTTTTCTTTAGAGGGAGAATCGATATATTGAATATCTAAAAACTTTTGTAATGAATTGCGCCTACTGACTTTTAGCTTACAGAGTGGATTTTAATTGAGTAAAGATTTTCGGAGAGTAATTTCGATTTGTTATTTATGTTATTTAAGTATTTTAATTTTCCGTAATCCTATATGATATGCAAAAACTATTAGTTGGCTATGTAAAAGCACAAAATTATTAAACACGAAATAAATTATGAGACATATCCACTCACAATCCTGTCATCATAAAAAAGATGTAACGATATTGATTTGTGTATAAAAAACTATTCGTCAATGATTTGTAGAAAGGAATATTATCGAAATTTCTTTGCCGAAATCGGCGGCAGAGATACCTAGGTGTTTTAGAAGAAAATCAATCAACAAAATAATGTTTTTTTAAGCTTCCAAGAACTACCGTTCACGACAGAATCGCATGCATAGCCACGTATGAGTTCGCAAACAAACAAAATATCGGATCAGTTTAAACTGTGATGCCCATTGAGTCATTGAACTTACGATTCACAGAATTATCGCGTAGGTTGGCTTCAAAATGACAGGTGACAAAACAATAAATATATCCCGCTAATATTATAAACGCGAAAACCGAAGAATGTTTACTACTCTACACGCAAAAACCGCTTTACTGATTTGGATGGGATTTGGCTTACAGATAGTTTTTTACCTGGATCAATATATAGGCTACTTTTTATCCATATACCATGCGAGCTAAGCCGCGGGTGGAGCGGCTTAGCTCCACCCGCGCTAGGTATAATTGTATATATATTGTGCGACATTTTTATACGTCATACATGCATGAGTAATCTACTTATTACCAAATATGAGACAGGACTTGCAAAATTAGAATAATATAGAATAATTGGATAAACTGTCAAAAATAAGATCAACCAATTTGGATAAATTACGAGAACAAAGGAATAGATACAATACCTATCTATTCCTTTGTATAATTATGTTTTTGTATTTTGTTATAATATATGATTCGTTCTTTGTAAACCTATCCAAAAAATATAATGAATATTTATTACTTATATTTTTGAATTGCTCATACAACTTGAAACTGAACTTGAACGTTGATAAAGTATTGTCAATTGTTTTATTGCTACACATACGAGTATGTATGTATTACATGACTTAAAGCCACGTTAATAAGACCTAAATTGGGTATTGCAAAAAATATCTCACATATTGTTTGATAAAAGATTACCATAGCTTGACGTGATGATGATGACGATATAAATCACAAGTAATTATCCTACATTAGATATAATGACTATAAAGCCAGCCTTTGTGTCCCTAACCAACCTTTCTTCCCTACTTTCCCTAAATACCTACATTTTACCTACCCTACCTATTATTTTTTGTATACCAAGATCACCAGTTTAATTACAAACCGATTAATGGTTTAGAAACGCATAGAGGACAAACTTACAACCAATTATTTTTATTTTTATAGATTTGCCATTGAGCGAAGTAATATACTAAAAAATATTTAAAATAGTCTTGTGTTTTGCTCCAGGTAGAAATGTCGAAAGCTATTGGCCATGGAAGTAAGTAATCTTGAATCACATTGCCATTCATGACGCGTATTCTAATAAGATTTTGATCTACTTGACATCACATAAAGAAATAGAGTGTGTGTATCTTGATGTCAGATAGTATCAAAGAGGAAGTTAAGTTATGCTGAAGGTGTAACGAATATCTTATTCATTGGATTACGTATTTTTATGTTTAAAGCTAGTACCTATACAAGAAATTAAAATAGACACTTTTATCTTTGAAAATAAAGCTAAATTTTCTTTGGGATTTATATCTCTGGAGAGATCTGTTGATCTGGTATCTATTGGGGTTTCCAAATAAAATTATTTTGGGTTTTACTATGGTATTACTATTAGTAGCCAATTTGATACCTGGGATGCCACACGGACGATTACCGCGACTGTCAGAATTAAATTAAAGTAAAAACTAATAAATTGTGGGTATACGTGGAAGAATTTGCTCGGATCTGCTCTGTGCTCTTAGAAAATCTTTAGAAACCAGCTCTAACAACTCAGCGTTAACATATAACGAAAGTTTATAAAGGAGATTAAAAATCTCAGTAACTTTAGCTACCACCCTGTCCGGTCCCACTCGACCGTTAAAAAACAGCTTTCATACTAATCCTGATTATAAAAACGAAGTAGTTTGTAGATATTAAAAAAAATCCTCAACATAGTGAATTAGCCCTTAGATCGTATAGTCCTCCTACGCCAAATACACATATATTTCGAAATACCTCTATATAATATAATTCACTAGTAATTATTAGCTATAAAGGGATATTATAACTTACCATCTGACTCTGTGATTTTCTCTGGCTCTTTTGTGGCTACCTCTTCAGGAGTTGTCAACGTATCGACTTTATTTGACTCAGTTGAAACCGAAGCAACTATTGGAGAAGTCGGAGTTTCGGTTTCTGCAACCGGCTCGGCTTCTGTTGTTGAAACAATTTCAGTTGCTTCAGTGGTTTGTACAGTCGTTTCTTTGACAGCTTCTGTCACAGTTGTTTCAATAGTTGTTTCGGGAAGTGTTGTTTTTTCAACAGGTTTTTCCGTTTCCGTTGAGACGGCTTCGGTAGATTTATCCATTTCAGTTACGGGATTTGTTGCTTCAACAACTTTTTCTGTAACCACTGTTGTTACTGTTGTTGATGACGGTTGTTCAGTTGTAGTTGTTGTAGTAGTAGAAGTGGCTGCTGATTCTGTTGTTGATGATGAAACTGTATTGTTGATGTATGTGATAGATACTGATGATGGCCTAGTGAATATTGGTTTTGAGCTTGTTGATTGAGGTAGAATAGTTATATTAAGTCTAGGGGGGATAGGTAAAGGTTTTTTTGTTGCAGGAGGCCGCTTTGTCGGAGGCCTGTATGGTGGTTTTCTGGTAGTATTATATGCTGCTATAGGCTTTACAGGCCTTGGTTTATAAGTGGATAGGGTGTACTGAGGTTTGGTGTGGTTATAAGGCTTATGCGATGGCCTGAAAGTCGGCCTTGAAGGTTTACGAGTAGGTTTTGGCTTTGAAGTGGTTGGTCCTTTCGTAACATCCTCACTTTCAGGTTGAGGTTTTTCTGTAACTACATTATTTTCACCAGAAACCGTTTGGAACGTAGACAATTTCATAGGTTGTTCAGTGATTGGCGCTTCAGTTAATTTGATCTCAGCTCTGGTTGTAGTCTCCGCGACAGCAGATGTAGTGAACCTAACTTCATCGTTCTCTATTTTGTTATCAATAGTCGATTGTTCATCAGATTTCGTTTCTAGATCGATAGCCTCAGTTCTATCCTGGACCGATTCTGATTTTTCCGTGACAGTATTCTCGATTTTTTCCGTCGTCGTAGTTTTCTTTGAAGGAAATATATCTGGTATTTTACTTACTGTTGTGTGTACTTTGTCCTCAATCTGTGGATGTACGAAATTTGCGCTGTCTATTGAGTTATCTTCGATGTTATTGCCTATGATTTGTGGTAGAATAGTCTTGTCAGGTATTTGACAACAAGATCCGAAGTAGAATCTGTCTATGCAGGTCCCGAGGTGGGTGCCGTTGGCTTTCAGGCAATCTATGGCAAACATACACATTCCTTCTTGTCCCGTTCTTCTTGATATGCACGGCAAGTGTCTTATATTCCTAGCTAGTGGCACTGGACCTGGAACGAGACAAACAAATTGGTTATGATTTGTTCATTGAGTATAGTGATTTGATACACACAGGGTTCTAAAAGATTGTAGATATTTCTTACACGTAAATTATAATATTTTTTATGGAATTTATCGCGAGATGAAATCCGGAAAGCAACAATTTTATTCAATGTCTGTAGATATATTATTGATAATGTCTACGGATTATGATATTTATTGAATGTGATAATAAAGTCTTTTTGCTCGGAAAAAATTAGGTGATAATAAAACTATGTTCAGCGATGTTATTTATGCAAGGACCTAAGTATTTGTCACCACCCATGCCTATAAATAAAGTATCTACGTCTGTAATAAAATTTCTTGTGTCATCTTGTTCGACCTCCTATTTTGTTGTTGTTATGTTGCTATATTATAAATATCTGAAGTTTCTAACGAAATTTGAATTATACATAATTATTTAATACGAAGATCTAAGACTTGAGCGCCATCAGGGAAAGTTTCCCTACCCTGATGGCGGTCAAGTCCTCGTGTAGCTACTAGTGTAGCTTTAAATCCTTGTGGGAGGCTTATGTTCCACATTGAATGTACTCTGTACAACAGATTACCCGAAGCTATTAAAGAGTGTGACAGCATGAATATATTTAAAAATAAACTCAAGGAATATGTTTACACTTTATAACTTTTAACGCGCTAGAGGAGAATGTAATTTCGTTTAATTTTAAGTATTTATATTTTATTTATTTTATCACATTTTAAGTGGAGCATAGGTCCTTATGAGAAATAAAAATTCTTTAAACCTAACGTCATTTAATTAAAACGATGATGATAAAAAATAAAAATGTCAAGACACGTCAACGTTAGCTTTTATTGAATAGAAGTTATAAAAAAACTACTTAGTTGTTTTGAACAAAAACTGTAAAGATATACAGCAACACACAGTTTTCAAATTGTAATAATATTATACCTAAACAGTGATTGAAGACTGAATATTATTAAAAGCTAATAATCTAAGCGCCATTAACTTACAGTTGTTCTCTGTTATTTTGTATTACACCTTCAACATTGTTGTCAATGACATGGCAATAAAAACGCTGATAATGTGATATATTCTGTTTTATGCGAAATTTAGAGGCCATAGATGATGTGATTATTATGATAGCTACAATTAAGTTCTACATAGTTTCTGTATTGAAGGTTGATTTTGCATGAATTAAAATACTTGTGTGTAATTAATAATAATATAATAATAATAATATACCCGGACATTATGACACAGCGCCATCTAGTTCCGAGCTAAGCAACGAGGCTTGTGTTACGGATACTAGAAGGTTGATATACTACATATATACTTTTTTTTAAATTCATACATATTATAGGTACCTACATAGATACATCGACACCTCGGATACAAATGTTGAGCTCATCACACAAACATTTGTCCCTACCGGGATTCGAACCCAGGACCAGTAGCACAGAAGGCAGCGTTAACTACCGCTGGGCTATCCGGGTCGTCAATTCAAACTATTGTGGCTTAATATTGGGGTGAATTGCACAAGCAAGAAAAATACACGGCAAAGCTGAGAACGGTAGTGCAATGTGCTGATTTTTAATTTTATATATATTTTCTTAACAACGTAAGTGCTCCTCTACCTGGGCAAAAAATATCATTGATTTCTACCCTCTAATTAACCAAAAAAATAATTATAAAGTGTTATTTTATCATCACGGTGGCCTGTCCCGAACCCAGTTCCGCTCATAAAATACCTTCCCCTGCAAATACATTCGTAATATGGATTTAAGTAGGTTTTGTTATCATTAAATTATAATATATCCGATCAAATAAAACTATTTTTGTTTGTTTATCTTCTTTCTCATGGATTTGACAGGCAGTCAACTTTTGTCTGGAAAAAAGTTATCATTTCAGAGGACAGTAAGTTTTAGTAAAATAGCCACGTCAACATTGCGTTGTTACGCACCTCTCACCTTTCCTCACTTTGGATCAGCCCGGGTCAAGCTCTCGGCACGAATGCACCGGTCCTAACGTCTTGCGGTTACCCGCCAAAGAAGTAAGTTTATCATTTCAGTAATATGGGGACAAAAATATTTTCATTTCGGTGGCTGTTATAACTCGTGCTAGATTTCTTTAATTTGTTTCAAAATTATATATAATATCGCCGTAAGTAATCTTTTGTTTGAGTAGTGTTCATATTTTTTTTTATAATTTTATTTTGGTGTTAAATGTAGAACTAACCTCTATTTTATCATCTCAGTGTTATCATTTCAGTGGATTCGGTGGACAGTTATACCCGAAATGATAAAACCACAAAGTTTTAGAGATCCTTGTGTCAAATACAAAGTCTTGTAAGTTTTGTAATGTACTTTTACCTAGAGTGTAGATTAGATTATTCAGGTGTATTTGCTGTATAATATTTGTATTTACCAAACCAGCAGTAAAACTCATAAAACCTGATAAGAAAAAAATCGAATTCTCGGAAGGGCTGTTTTTTATTTTTTTATTTTTTTTGTGTCTGCAATAGGTTTGTAGTAATAGGTCTCGTTGGTCTAGTGGATGTTCAGTGCGACTGCCGAACAAGAGGTCCTGGGTTCGATTCCCAGGTCGAGCAAAGTGTTATTGGGTTTTTATGTGAAATGTAGCAGCTCGGAGTTTGGATTCGTGCCCGGTTAATGGAAATAGGCTCGCCCCCTATTACATGGGACCTAAAACATACCGGCAAAACGTGGATGTACATTAGTACACCTCTGCCTAACCTTTTGGGGATGACAAGCGTGATGGTATGTAATGGGTTGAACAATAAACGCGTCATCTACGTAGAAAATTTGAGGGTTTCTCTCAATTTCCCAAAGATCCACTCATCAGATCCTCACCATTTCCTTCCCATTTTATGGGACCACACGGGAAGCATCAGCTTTCATATAAAAAAAGAATCATCGAAATCAGTTGGCGTGATAATGAGTTATTCGTCCATTTGTCACTCACATATTATTATTTAATGCAAATTTAAGACTTATATGATTTTCTCATGGATGCCACTGTCCAAACTGAACAAAATTGAAATGGGACCACACGGGAAGCACCAGCTTTCAAATAAAAAAAGAATGATCAAGATCGGTTCACCCAGTCGACAGTGCTGAGGTAATAAACATAAAAAAAAATTACAGTCGAATTGACAACCTCCTCCTTTTGGAAGTCGGTTAAAAAATGGCACCATACATATCTAGACATGGATTAACGTTTATGTAAAAGGATTAAAAGTACTAAGCTATTACTACTAAGACATTTTTATAATATTTCTTATTCATTTATTGTGTTTTGAAAATATAAGAGTTGGTTTAATTTTAGAAGTTTTACTTATATACCTGTAGAACACTATTCTCGTCTCGTTACCAATTTAACCTACCTAGCATTTTTCTCTTAGTGCAATAGGTAGACATTATGTATTATTATTAATGTCATAAATGCAGCCATAATATTATTCAGAAACTTTAAGCTTTCTAATCGCGCTTCGTTCACTCTTTTGAAAATATATCAATCAGTTTGTATTTGAAAAACAAACGAAAATATTTATTCATGTTTACCAGCATTTACGATAAAGTTTTCCAACATTTTCACACAACACAACAAGAAAAATTACCAAAGGTTATATAAGTAAAGAAACAATTCATTCATATCACAATAAACAATACATTAAATTAATAAGTATTACGTTGGGGGAGGCCTACGTTCAGCAGTGGACGGCTATAGGCTGATGATGATGATGATGATACGTTGATATCGTAATACTAACAGTAATATCAGTATATAAATGATGATATTAAAATAACTGTGTACTGATATTAAAATAAGAGTATTAAAATACTGTCCTGTCTCAGTGTTTATCTAAAATTCATGGAAATCAAACCTAACAAAGTACGGAACCCTGGCTGCCAAGCGCGGTTGTTCTTAGCTGTATCATTTCGGTGGATTTATTTCATTCCGGTGCACAGATTATCATTTCAGTGGTAATTTTTATCATTTCGGTTTACTTTTCATTTCAGTGGACGTTTAAAAATTGATCCTTAAATATTTATGTAAGTTTTGATGATATTTGATGTCCACTCACACCCAATGGTATAAAATAGGCTAAGGTTTTATTAGTCACAAAAAATATGTAGATAGCTTTGAAATAAAAAAAACCCACCGAAATGACAAATAAAAAGCTCTTGTTGAAATTCACCCATTGATTAAATCTAATCCCCCACTGCTGGGCACAGGGCTCCCCTCATTTGAGAGGTTTTTTTTTTATATCACGAGGCTGGCAAGCCTATGGCCTGATGGGAAGTGTTTACTGTAGCCTATGGTATGGACGTTGGCAACACCAAAGGTGTCGCTCGCACGCTAGCCGGTAGCTAGCGAATCTCTCAGGCAAGCAGGTTTCCTCAAGATGTTTTCCTTCTCCATTTGAGCATGTGATAAGCATGGGTGAGTGGTGCGTTAACTAGGATTCCACTCGAGACCTTTAATTAGCAACTGGTCATTCCACTGGGCTATCAGTTTATATTTAGAGATACATATTATAACGCATGGACGTGGACGTCCTGTAACTGACATGATGATGATAACGCATTAAAGTCAATACTCAATATTATACTGTATAAATATAAGAAGAACATTTCACGTAATGTATTTATTTTAATACATTTATGAACTCTACAGGTATTGATTTGAAACCAGTAGCGACATCTATCTTAGTATATAGGTAACATTTAATGCTGCTTGTTTTGGTAGTTAGAAATTATTAAGATAGATGGCATTATTTATTTATTTAAATTAAAAAAAAATAAACGTAGGTACTGAAGGGAATAACAAGTATAAAATAGATGGAAAAAATACAATATCTTATTACTAAACTGCTTCGTTGGTCTAGCGGTCGTAACTGCGACTGCTAAAGAAGAGTTCTTGGGTTAAATTCCTTAAACATCCATTAAAATCCTTAAACTTACTGGCGAAATATGGGTGCATATTAGTACACATCTGCCTAACCCTTCGAGAACGACAGTTGGTATGTTATGTATATTATTTATTACAAAATAAATTAACGAATTAACAGCTTAGTTAACTAAATAGTATTATAGATTAGACCTAAACATTCAGGAATACCTGAAATCACTCCATCCTAACTTTTCCAACCCAACACCTACTACATCTACAATACGTGAAGGGGGGGCCTTTTTGGGGACTGCCTTTATTTTCAACGTTCAAAAAAAGAAATTTTATTTAAAAAAAAAGAAATTTTATTTAAAAAATAATATTGACTTTGACTTTGAAAGTAACCAGAAAATAGTCTTGTAATGTTTTTAATGTTTCACGATTTGTACACATAATTATTATAGACAACGGGTCTAAGTCGTGTGTTTGTACACATAATTATTATAGACAACGGGTCTAAGTCGTGTGTTTGTACACATAATTATTATAGACAACGGGTCTAAGTCGTGTGTTTGTACACATAATTATTATAGACAACGGGTCTAAGTCGTGTGTTTGTACACATAATTATTATAGACAACGGGTCTAAGTCGTGTGTTTGTACACATAATTATTATAGACAACGGGTCTAAGTCGTGTGTTTGTACACATAATTATTATAGACAACGGGTCTAAGTCGTGTGTTTGTACACATAATTATTATAGACAACGGGTCTAAGTCGTGTGTTTGAGGTATAAATACCTTTTTTAACCCGACGTCTCGGCTGACTTGCATCAAGCCGTGGTCACGGGAACAGTCTTTTAATTAGAAATATCGTGGTATGACTAGATAACTGACCAATTTGAGACCATGATAACCCTTGGGGGTAAAAAAAGCAAATCTCAAATTTTAAAACTTGAAACTTAAATTAATAATTAGGTAGGTCTCTCGAAAGCTCGATCCGCTACTGACTGGAGCAACGTTCCTAGAAGTAAGATAGTGTCGAATAAAAGATAAAATGTCGTGTACACAAACCATTAGTGTATGAGGTACCGGCTGACGATACTGACCATTCAGAGTTATAACGGGTTAACCACAGCCGTGGCCGACAGGTTAAACTCCAAAAACGAGTTTAATGTTACCGTCATACAGATGAGTAACCGAAATACAAGTCTGTTTTGTCCGTGAATAAATTATAAAAAGTGATGAAACTAACTGAAAAAACTGACAGACAAACGAAATTGAAAATAGACAATGATTTAATGTAATAAAGAACCCTTTACCATCAATTAATTTTGCAAATATTTCATTGAGTTTTCTGATTAAAATATGGTCATAAGAACTTACGCTTTCTTGTTATTTTCGACTTTCTATTTCTGTTTGCTATCAACGCGTGTTCGGGTGTTCCTTTCAAACAACGATTTATTCCTTTATTGTTTGTCTTAAAATGAAATCAAAGGTAATTAATCGATTAAATTCTATATGATATTTTTACATTTCAAAAAGTTGAGCTCTCTTTTTTCTATATTATATGTATTGTATTCGGTATTTAATACATGGTCCAATTTTCTTCTTTTTCCTTCTATTATTTAGAACTACACATTATTGTTTATGATTATTATATTATAATTATTCGATTTTTATTATAATAACACCCAAATATTTTGAATATGTTGTATTAATTTATATTTTGATAAATAATACGCAATTTTTCCTCGACTGACAAATTAAAGAGATAAATTTTTACTGAAACCTAAAGAGAATTACACTTTTTTGAGTCATCTGTAATTTACCGTTATTTTACATAAAAAATCGGCTCATCACAAATCCGCCGGTATGTTTTAGTACCCATGTAATTGCGCGAGAATATAGTTATAAGAAGATATTAATATAATAGTTAAATCGTGTTGTGGTATTACTTTTATTTACTTGCACAGTGGTGTATTTGTATTCAAGTTCACGTCACAGAGTACCGTTGTCAAAACCAGTCTGTATTGCACTCCTGACATAGTTATAATTATTAATCGCTCATCAGAGAACGGCGACAAACAAATAAAAATGAACTTTCCTTAACTTATAAGGAAATGTTATAGTTAAAAAAGAGCACACAGATTGACAGTTGCTCAGAAGGCTGAGAGCTATTGATAAATGTTATTTGACAGAAGCTCAAAAGGAGCTTTGCATAAATACACAGACAAAGAAAAGGTGCTCCAACGGTGAAAGAAAACTGAAGTAAAGCTATCAAAACCTGATCCCTCTCAAAAAACTAGACCAGTTCCCAGCAGTGGGACCATAATTGGTTGGATGATGATGATGATTGTATCTTGATTAAATAAATTTGAACGTTATTTATATTATATTAAAGTATAGCATTAATTAAATTTCCAATAAAGATATCCTGTTTAAAAAGGTTTGTTTTGATGTGTACCTACAATAGACTTCTAATCCAAGACTTCTTAGTTTTTCTTTTTTGCGTGGAACGGCGAAAGAAAACCTCGCGAGGATACCTCAGGGATTTCTTCGACAACAGGCCTTACAACCCTAGGCAGCACATAGCAACCATAGACAGTTACATAAAATATACCATATCACATGACCGTACGTCGCAAACCACAAAGTATGTAGAGAGACACACCACACACACTACAGTATTTTTGGCCAGAGATTGACCTGGTTTCAAAACATCAGTTTCAAAATCATCACGATTAAGATTTACTGTCTAGATTATTCGGCAATAAACAATTGACAGTGAAAACAAATTCGCATAATAAACTTATTAATTTCAATGCCAAAGATATATGTAATGAATATAATTATTCTTTATGATGAATTTATTATCTTAAACGTGGACGCAATGTCTTTACCGGCACAATTAGGGGAACATACATGAAATGCAACAATTATTGAGATTTTTGTTTTAAGACTTTAAAAATTGAATTAATTTAAGAATATTAACTCTAAAAGGTTAAAAATAAACAACATTTACGAAGTCTGTATAACTTATAATTAAATGTAATAAAAAAAAATATAAAAGTCAATAAATTACAAATAAACACACATGCACATAAATTACTCTAAAAAAATTATTACAGATGGAATAAAAAAAATAATATCGGGTATTACCACCCCGGGCTCTTAGGAGAGCCTGGATACGTCTACCCATGCTCCCAATTACTTCATCGATCATCTCTTGGGGCAAGCTTTCCCACTCTGCCGTCAAACTTAATTTTAATTCGTTCACATTCCTTGGAGCTGGATTTCTTTGCCGTACCCTTCTGCCAATGATGTCCCAAATGTGTTCTATCGGATTCATATCCGGCGATCGTGGTGGCCAATTCATTTGCGTTATGTTAACTTCATTCAAGTAATCCTGCACCACGCGCGCAACATGCGGCCGAGCATTATCGTGCATAAAAATGAAATTTTCGCCTATAAATGGGGCAAAAGGCATTACATGGGGTTCCAGAACCTCAGTAGTGTATCGGTGTGCATTAAGAGACCCACCATCAATGACGACTAGCTCCGTGCGTGCTCCCAAACATATGCCACCACACACCATAACTGACCCTCCGCCATAAGCTACTGTTTCCGAAAAGTTTGATTGATGATAACGTTCTCCTCGGTACCTCCACATCCTCTCCCTACCATCAATGAAATTAACACAGTAACGGCTTTCATCGGTAAACAAAACTCGGCTCCACTCGTCTGTCCAATCTCGGTGTTCGCGAGCAAACTCTAATCTTCCTACTCGATGACTCACCTCAAGTTTCGGCGCTTTGGCTGGCACGTAAGACTTCAATCCAGCTTCATTCAACCGCCTCCTCACTGTACGTTCACTAACACGCACATTGCGAACTTCTTCCAAAACATTCCGGGTCTGAACAGCGGTTTGACGTCGATTTCTCAATGTTTGTAGCCTCATGAATTGGTCGTCCGCGGCACTGGTTGAGCGATTTCTGCCTTGTCCCCGCCTTCTTACGTAGGATCCTGTCTGTCGGTATCGCTGAACAGCACGATGAATCACAGATACCGTTACACCCAAGGTGCGACTGACTGAACGGTAGGTGTGACCTTCCCCGATCATGGTTACAGCTCTGGCGACTTCAGTTGCAGGTAAATCACTCATTTTGAATGCAACACGATGTATACTCTCCAAACGCAAACAGTGAAATGGTATAAAGTTAAGTTAGACGACACAAAACAAATTTATTATCGATAACACTTAAAAGCACAATATGTCCAAAAATGCTTAACAAGGGTATAATTTCTGTCAAAACGTCGCAGAGTGCCAATATTTCTTATGATTTTATTTCTTAAGCATGTGTGAATACAAAAACTAACACCACTTGAAGATCAAACTGATAAATAAAAAAATAAACACATGTTTTTAAATGTTCCCCTAATTTTGCCGGTGTGTGTATCATGGGTTTCAATAAAATATAATGTGCTATTTTGCATAAAATTAAATTATACCAATATAATTTATTACACAGCATTTTTTTATAAATGAGGTCGTGAGAATATATAAGAATCAATATAAAAGTATGCATACATGTATCTTTTCGTTATTTTTAATAAACTTTGCCCTACTGTAATTTCTTGTGTCATAGAAGGTGCATTTACAAACACAAATATTCACAATGCACAAACATTGAGACCCGGAACTACCTGTAATTATACTGGTCGTATGTTCGTTTTTTTTTAATGGTGATAAGGGGGCAAACGAGCAGGCGGCTCACCTGATGGTAAGTGATGACCGCCGCGCATTGACATTTAGAACAGAGGCTTGCAAATGCGTTGCTAAATCACTTAGAAACCGTTCAGGTTTCTTAAATGGGGAGTTACTGAACTGACAGCAAACGGAATTCCCATGCTGTCAGAATAGTCACTCCCCCAATGAGCTCTGGTAACCTTACTCACTCGCAGAAAGACAACTATTGTTGATTCACTGCGGTCTTCTGTAAGACGGAGGTACTTTCCCAGTCGGGCAGCTCAATTTGAGTGAGAAATCTCGCTATGCCCTACCTCCTGCCTCCTCCTCGTTTGCCCTCTTTATTATATTAAAAAAATATAATGGTTCTGTGCGGCGATCGAACCCGCTAGACGCGGCGTAAAGGCTGGAATAAGTTATCGCTATTTATCACAGTATTCACAATAAATTATATTTTTCAGACACGTTTGGAACTTAAAAAATATATTTCATATGATGATAATAAGTATAATTTATTTCACCAAAATAATTTACAAGACAATTTACTTTCAATAATACAAATACTTTTTCAGCTATGAATAACTCTCTAAACTATTGTATGACTCAGAAAACATGTATTTAAAATTTAAATATTCGTTTCGTAATAAATTGCTTCTAAAGAGATGTATCGATTTTAGTGAAATGAACGCTGATGAATCATAACTTACATAACAGACTGGTTACATTCATACCTATAAGTTATATAAGGCAGCATTTATGAATTCATTAAGCCAAATTTTACCACCATTAGCTAATTTAGATAGTCTTAACAACATTCTACTTTCATTGTAGTCCTACATATCATCACACTTGTAGCCGGTAGAGGGTTAGGCAGAAGATATATGCTTCAACTAAGTACTAGACTAATTAGGCAGTCAGTCATGATTAAATACAAAAGGAAGCTAATTAAACAAGCAGGCACAGATTATAATTAATATAATATGTACTTATACATTCAACAGGTAGATTATGTATGTATAATAGGTATGTAATTCCTAGATCGTATACAAAGATAGTTTCTATTACGCATAGCAATATTTTTCAAATATCTTATTATTGTTTTAAAGCGTGACAACTAGCTGCTTAACCCAACAGGTACCTATTCTGCCTACCCTACTTATAAGAATGAATAATCCTGTTGTGAAAATATATGACAGATGTCAAACTGATAATCACTAGCTGTCCCGGTGAACTTTATCCCGCTTTTGTAATTTTTATCTTGAACATTTTGAAAATTTTTCTTCGACTTCATACCTTTAAAACTAAGTTATTTTTTGCTTTTTAGTTTTTGAAGTTGGTTTTTTCTTTTTTTTTAAGGTTAATTTTTTCAAAAAATAAACTGCCACACTAATCTAGTTTTGATAATTTCAAACACAACAAAAAGAAACTACCAAATACGTCAAAATGTTGAGTTGATCGGGTTCAGAGTGACAGATAGACGCGGTGGGGTGTTTCAAAGTCAAAATATCATTTATTCAAAGTAGGCCAAATTTTAATGGCTCTTTTTGAACGTCGACAATAAAGACAGCCCCCAAAAACGCCCGCCCTTCACCGCTTCCTAGTGTTTTAGCTGGGAAGAAGAAGCGGCGCAACAAACTCACCAGCACACATTTCTGTCTGCTTATTTAATAAGTGATTCTATACAATACTATAATCAGTATACAATATAGAGTGCAATCATTACCTATGGTTATGTGAGCTAGCATATACCAATCCATTTTACCAAGCCGAGATATAAAAACTACTGATATAGAAATACAGAACAACCGATGATAATATTAACACACTCTTGGCCTCCATTTCTCTGTATGTGCCCGCTCACACTTACACATCTCAACAATTACATTTTACTGGAACACCGAACACCATACTGGCTATGATAGCAGCTAGAGTTTATTGTCCCTATATCCGTCACTGCTGTAATAAGCATGTCACATATAGTGTTGGATAGAGGGACAATAACAATATTAATAATTAGAATTAAATTTTTTATTTTCTTTTCAATGTAAAAATATGGGTGAACATACCTGAATTAAATGCATTTTATTTTATTTTTTATTTTTTATTTTATTTACAAAGTAGACTGCTATCTTGGACTAATCCGGCGACCATCTACTGTTATCACTAAAATAGTCACTCAAATTATAATAAGCCTTCTTAATAAGGCAATTTTTTACTTTACTTTTGAATACGTCAGTCGGTAGATCCAAGATATCAGTAGGTATTCTGTTATAAATACGTATACCAACCCCCTCAAACGAATTATGTACCTTATGTAAACGGTGACTGGGGGCACACAATTTATGTTTATTCCGTGTATTAATACTATGAACGTCACTGTTTTTACAATAGGAATGTATATTTTGCCTTATATGTATTATGTTGGCATAAATATACTGCGATGCAACAGTCAAAATACCAATGTCTTTAAAACGTTCCCTAAGAGAAACTCGAGCCCCTAGCTGATATATGGAACGAATAGCTCGCTTTTGTAAAATAAAAATACTTTCTATATCAGCAGCTCTACCCCACAATAGAATTCCATAGGACATAATGCTATGAAAGTAACTAAAATAAACAAGTCGAGCAGTGTCTACGTCAGTGAATTGCCTAACCTTTCTGACCGCATAAGCAGCGGAGCTAAGTTTCCCCGCGAGGCATGACACATGTGGGCCCCATTGAAGCTTGGCATCTAGTGTAATACCTAAGAATACTGTAGAATTGACGGTCTCAAGTACTTCTTTATTGACAATTAAGTTGGGTCCTAGATTTTTCACGTTAGGCAAACTAAACTTTACACATTTTGTTTTTCTAGCATTTAGTACTAAATTATTAACTGTAAACCAATGCATTACCTGAACAAGTGCACTCTTTACGTCGTCAAAATGATCTCTATTTCTATCTACTTTAAAAATAAGCGAGGTATCATCTGCAAACAGTACTACATCACAAATGGATCTCAGATAATGTGGCAAATCATTTATATAAATTAAAAAAAGGAAAGGGACTAAAATTGAGCCTTGTGGTACACCCAACTGCACAGACAATCCAGTTGATTTTGTATTGTTGATATTTACGTACTGTATCCTACCACTTAAATAAGAAGTTAAGATATTAAGTGCCTTACTTCGAATCCCGTAATGTGCAAGTTTACAAATAAGTGTTTTATGGTGGACACAATCAAAAGCCTTCGAAAGATCACAGAATACACCAATAGCGTTCTGCGAATTTTCCCAAGCGTCAAAGATGTGTTTCAGTAATGCAACTCCTGCGTCTGTTGTTGAACGACCCTGTGTGAAACCATATTGTTCAGAGTGTAGGAGGCTATTTACATTAAAATACCTTAGTAATTGCTTCAATAAAAGTTTTTCAAAAATTTTACTAACAGTTGGTAAAATGGATATTGGTCTAAAATTACAGAGTTCGTTTTTACTTCCAGATTTAAATAGGGGGATTATTTTGCTATGCTTCATTAGGTCTGGAAAAGTACCTATGTCAATACATTTATTAAATATTACAGATAAATAAGGAGAGAGTATATCTATCACTGATTTTAAAACAGTGACAGACATATCCCATAAATCACCAGTTCTTTTTAATTTTAAAAATTTAAATGTATTTAAAATTTCGAAATTTTCGAAGAAGAAGAAAGTTTGTTTTAGATGTAATGATTATTATGCATTATTAATTCTTTTGTGTAATTAGTACCTATTATACCTATGCGGATATGCTCAACGAATTATTATTTTTATTTGACTTAATAATACTTGAATAAGTTTAGAATATTTATATTCTGTAAAACTATATTAAACTTTTTTTAACTTGCAATGTTTGTGTAGGTCTAATCTTGGAACCTGAATTACGACCACTTCCCATAGAGTTGAAATTAAATATATAGATTACCCTTTTATAATGATGCTTATGTTTGGGAGAGGCCTATGTCCAGCAACAGACTACGATAAGCTGACTTGATGATGAATGATGCTTAAAAGCTCGTCCCACTATTTGGCCTATTACCTTCTTGTTTTCGCTCTTGAGTATAATATCTAATAGTGACCGAAAGCGCTGCTTGACGTACAGTCCTATGTTTGATTGAACTAAATTGGGTATTATGTTATTGGGTTGGTAGGTATATAACGAAACACACAGGGACAGCCTGGAGTTCCGATTGGACTATTAAAACAAAAAATAATATAATATCTACTGACTTCTAACTCTTACGCGAATATTGAAATATGAACTACCATTTTAAGGATTAAAATCCTTAAAATGTCGTATATCAACGGTGAGAGTGTATGCTAAGTACCGATGACAAGATAGCAGGTATGACTTTAGTCACTAACCAGGTGACCTGGGTTTTTCCACTCAGCATCCGTATTTATTTAAATGGAAAAGAAAGTGGTGGTACAAGAATGTTGTGAGACCAGCTCAGTGCTCTTTAGTCGGCCATAATGTCATTAAAAACACATTCGTGATAAGGTACAGTCATAATGTCAGTGATGCTGTTCACTTTATCTATACATATAATAAAACAGTAAAAAAACTGTGTCTGTACATTGAATATATTTAAAAAAAAAATATTGAGGGGGCTTTAGGAACAGTAAGAGAGCACGAATCCAAAAAAAAAATTCTGTCTGTTTGTCTGTTTGTTTGTACACGCTAATCTTCGGAACTACTGGTCGGATTTGAATGATTTTTTTGTTGTTGTATAGGTATTAAATCTAGGCAACATATAGGCTATAATATATCTTGGAAACTTGAACACCTGATGCAGAACCGCAAGAGACCAGCTAAACTATAAGAGATACAAACATGGTATCATAGCAAAAAATGTTCCACATGATAAGCATTTTCTGCTGAGAGAATAAATTTGAAGATCTGGAATACCTGATGTGGAACTCCAAGAGCCGAGCTACACCGTAACACATATAGGAATGACATCTTAGCAAAAGTAGTTCGGTCTGATGGGCGTTTCATGCTGACTTATAAAAATCGAAGATCAGACATCCGATGTGGAAATCAAAGCTGTCACTAATTTTACTGTATATTATAAAATAGCATAAGCTGGGAGTACCTCCACGCGGTGAAGGCAGTCACAGTTTAGGACTGATTTTTGATGACGATGGTATATCATTGAAAAATAGATACTACTGGCCAAAACTACCATTTATTTTTTATTTTATTTAGTAAATATTCTTCTAAAATATTCTTCAGGCTGGTTTATGTTATTTGAGTGTTTAAATTCGTTTTCCATTTATCTTCGTGACAGAGTAGCCTACCCGGTAACGCAGGGAAGCAGTCACTTTAATTGATCAGCTATCTTCACAATAAAACTATAACCATGCCTAGAAAGAGGTCAAATCATTCCCAATGTTCCAAAGGAGCTAAACGATTGAGGATCATACAATCCCAAGAATCTACCGAGGAGCGTCAGGAGAGACTTGATGCTGTACGAGAACATCAGGCTGCAACTCGCTCCGTGGAAACCTCTTCAGATCGCGAAGCACGCCTGCATTCTCAGCGTATTTACGCATCTACATCCAGGTCTCTAGAGGCAAGTACGGAACATGATGCGTGACTGTCCGCTGATCGTGAGCGACATGCATTGTCTCGCGAATCGGAAACGTTTACCTATACAGAATCACGCTTGAGTTCTCAGCGTATTCGCACATCTGATCCGTTTCAGATCTTCGATTTCGACGATCCCGTTTTCGCTGGCATAAGCAACAGGATCCGCGTACGAAGTCGCGGGCAGAAGCTAGTAAATAATAAATAGCAACTGTTTTGGAGTACAAAACAGTTGCTATTTATTTTATTTTTTTTGCTGTACGTTGCTTAGTCGGTTAGACTGACTAATCTATCACCGCAGAACCTAAGTCGTTAGGGTGAAAAACTACCCAGCCGTAGCTGAGACTATAAAATTCGCAGTTAATGCATTTTCGATGTTGAAAACATCAACTTAGTGCGCTAAAGGGGTAAAATGAGGTAAACGGAAGTCTGTGTTTTCATTATTGTATTACATATTTTTATACATAGTGTATACATCATGTATATATTATCATGTATACAAAATGGCTAATCATAATTAAGACTCCGTGAACTTAGAAAGATAATAATTGCTCCCAAACCGCCCACCATTTACTGTCTTCTCACTAGATAACGCGGTATTTGATGGAAAAAAGAAACGGCGCAAAATCTTCTCAACAGTCACTACAGCTAACCCTCTCTTAACAATTAACAAAAACTTGTATTCGGCGAGATTTTCGTGGTTTGCCTGGCTTGTTCCCTACTCGTTATAACTGAAGCTACTTATAGAAAATAATTAGTTCCATGCAAAAGAAAACATCTTTATGTTCCGCGAGTAACGGCCGGTACCTACATCATAATTAGTCTTTCTGAAATCTAGTGCTAATCCGTGCTTTAACTAAAGTTCATAAACTATTTCCGATGCACTTAACGTCAATATCGCGACCGTCCACCGCCACAAGATAAGCAGCAGTTCTTCATTATTACTGCATAGTTTATCGCTTTCTAGAAAGCTTGATTTCCTGCTCGGTGGGAATAACAGTAAAGATGGAGGTGTATGATAATTGCATGCGGACTGGTAGGTGCAAGATCTGTTTATAAATAGCTACAGCTGAGGTCTCTACACATCTGTAAACGCGTAATCGGCTTGAGCCGGCCAGAAGATAACTAACTAGTAAATATCAATATTTTTAACTCCTAACACAAAAAGAAGGGTATTAAAAAATTTACGTTTCTCTTTTTTGTCTATCTGTGGCAATGTAGCTCCTTAACGAATGGACCAATTTTGATGAAGCTTGTTTGTGTTTTTTGTTAGCTGAAGTGATCCAGATGGTTCTCAGCTAGAATTAAGTTCGGAGTTACTTAAAATGTCTAATTGTTTTTTTAAATCTTCCATCTGTCTCCTATAACCCTATTACTTAACAAGACCAATATTATAAAGATAAATTGGTTGTCAGAGTATTCAAGTTTCTTGCTACACCTAAAGACTCATATTGGTATGACAACCGGGATAGACGTGCTCATCAACGTGCTCTCTGAGGCACAAACGGGTACCTATCTGCTTGCGCAGGCGCAGCTTAACCTCACAAATCGAAAGATCTGCAAGGTTATTTACCTACAAACTCTTTACCTCTCCTTCATGTCTTTAAATTATATTAAATTATAACTTTAAAGTTATCCGTGCCGATTCAATGCGTATATATAGATTTAACGACCTGATTGGCGAAGAGGCTGAGCGACCGGCTTGTGCGTCACGGGTTGTGCGTTCGATCCGCGCTCGGAGCAAATATTTGTACGTTGTACAGGTAGTTGTTCCGGGTCTGGGCGTTTGTGTATGTGAAAATTTGTGTTTGTAAACGCACCCACGATACAGGAGAAAATCCTAGAGTGGGGCAATGTTTTAAAAAAAAAAAAAAGTAAGATAGAAAAGTATAACTTTTACACTATTATACTGTGGGCTAACATCTGTTCCACGTCGATAAATGTACGAATACCCTTACAGTCTTACACGCGGACGTTGTAGGGTTACTTACACAGCCTGGGGTGTTGGGAAAAGTAGATTTTAGCCTTAGCTATCTGATAATACATATCATCATCATTCTCCTGTAAACTTTTCCCGTTCGATGGGTTTGAATATAACTAATACATTTGGTCGCGACGTCTTTCTTCGTAACTAAAGCATGTTATAATTACGTAATTAAAACTGCCACCTTGGTCTAGTGATCGTAAATGCGATTGTTGAGTAGGAGGTCTTTGGTTTGATCCCTAGGGCGAGCAAAGTGTTATTGGGTTTTTTCTATGAAATTCTCAGTTGTACACTTTGGATACTTTTTTTTGTGTCCGGTTGGTGGCAATAGCTTCGCCTCCTATTAAATGGGATCTGAAACATGCCAGCACAATGTGGGTGTGTACCTCTATCTAACCCTTCGAGAACTACAGGCGTGATGGTATGTACATAAATACACACAACTGTGAATAGGCAGTGGCAAGCCTTGGGAACGAACTCGAGACCTCTCACTTGACAGTCTACTAGGCTATCACCGCTGCCACCCACCTAAATTCCTATTTATATTTCGTCACTGCGTTCCATTGTAATTCATTAGAAACAACAAAACAAGCTGTAAATCGCTTACAAATATTTTTATTATGTTAATGTCAGGGCTTACTAGGTAATCTAAAAAGGCTAAGTATATACGCTTTCAGCTTCTAAGTACAAGACACCTATAATAAATATTCTAAGTCTTAATATTATGTCTTAAACTCGCGGTGTAAACTCGCCTTAACACCAAATAACACAAGCTAGGTGAAAAAAAAACTGAGTCACAGCTGTCTCAGGTCGTTGACCTACATTCGATGTGAGCATAATTACTTAGAACCATCCGACAATATTTACCACAACTATTTGAACAAGAAGTAAATTATATTATGAAATTAAGGGCACCTATTGAAATTGGTTATTTTTATTTATTCGCGGCTTCCTGTTGCTATGTGGTTTAAAAAGCATTTTTACACATTGTAACATACAAACAGTTTTTTATGCTCTACCTACGTAGTTGTAAATATAGCCACTATAATCCCTGTATTTGCGACGGGTTTGGTAGAGGAATGCATTCACAGCTAAACGGTGTATTTTTAGGTAGTGGCTGAATTTACATACACAAATTCTCTCATGCACACACAACCCACAAAGAACAATCCGTACACCATACTATAACTTATTATGTGCGAGTTACGCACCTGCGGCACATGATTGTTTGTTTATGCATCTGAGACTGATTTTTTAACTAATTATAGTATTAAATAACTTGTAGTTTAACTCTCGGTCTCGATTTTAAATAAATATAATAATTTACGATACTATATAATACGATAAATATAATAATTTACATCGAGAATATTAACTAATATTTAGGTGCGAGATCAGTGTTTATCATAAGTTCTAGTAGGTAGGTTATGGTCTAAATACATAAACAAACATACATACATACATATACATCCACTCACGCCTTTTCCCATGGGGAAAAACAACAATTCATGTTTCATTTCCACGCTCAGGGACTTAGAATAATTAAAATTAAATATATCTGGACATTATGACACAGCGCCATCTAGTTCCGTGGTAAACAACGATGCTTGTGTTACGGATACTGAAGGTTGATATACTACATTTTTTTTTGTAAATACATACTTATTATATATTATATTCTACCTAACTTATGTTCTATGAGTATTAAAAATTCAATATTTATTTGTCCACCTCGAACTATATATCTACAGATTTTTCTCTATAGTGCGAATTGCGATCAGTTCCTAACTCCTAACCTAACCTACGTAATTTAGTCTTCACAAGTTCCACACACCGATCGTATACACATCAACATTTATAATGTCGTTAATCGCCGCTCGGCGTTCCTAATCGATTCGAATTCCGATTATTCGGAAAGCGTGGCCCGAGCCTACGTGGATGACACACTGTGTTCGACCTAGTTGGTCCTCCTGGCCGCAAGGAAGTGAAAGTATGGTCGCTGCCTACGCCCGCTGGCCGAAATGAGAATGTCACACATTACGGTAAGAAAAAGGCTGGGTTTGTTGCGCCGGCGCCGGTTGTGCTTGATCTACTGATAAACAGGGTAAATGGTAAAATACCGTTAATTTAATTGTAAAATTTGTATCGGGGATGTTGATCGCGACTCATTAACATCATTTTTTGGTAATTTGAATGAAAAATATCTTCCTGTATTAAAATAATTAGTTGACTTTATATGTCATTCTATTATTAGTTGACCAAAAATGTTGTTGAAATCACGACAATAACTAACCATGCTGACCGTTGTATTAAAATCTTCGCTGCTTTATGAATGAACTCGCATTATGTCGTGGATTATGGATTGAAAACTCTGATATCTTTAAATGGATAAAGTATTTTAATGTCGTTCTGTGCTGATTATAAATGATTTCATTATTATAATGAATAGGCCAAGGCCGAAGTACTCACTATTATTGGCCCAAAAAAACAATCTAACAAACTCATTTTTTACACCATGTGAGATTAGACATTGAAATAAAAATATTTTTTACAGATTTTATCGCGATAAATTGTATTTTTTTTTCGTTTCATTTTTTTTATTGTGTAGATAAAACTACCAAAGTGTATTCCTAATTGAGGTCGAAAATAAGGAGATATATTTATTATAAACTGTATCGTTGGTCTAGGGTTGGGGCTGCTACCACTGGGTAGTTAGTGTAACTGCTGAGCAATAGATCTTGGGTTCAGTTCCCAGGTCGAGCAAAGTCGAATTTTTTTTTAAACTCTCAGTATTAGCTCTAGCTCGTACATACCTAATACATACTGGCAAAATATGGGTGTCTACCCTGCGGCGACGACAAGCGTGACGGTATTAAAGTACGTAATATCGAAACAGTCAATTATGACAGCGATTTGCGACGTTGCCAACTTTCAGCTTGCACCCCATACTTAAGGGCAATCTTATTTAAATTGTCTTATGTAAATCCAGGAGTGATGACGATAGCGGCATCCTTCTCTAACATCCCAGTGGATCGCCCCCTGGATTACCAGACAGTGTTGCCGCAAGCAAATTATCGTCGTGACGTGAAAAAAGTATGTATTTCACTTTTACAGAACGTGCGTGATTCGACACAGTATGTCTCATTAGTGAACACACAATTATCTCTACTCGCACTTTTATCTTGCAATCTTTGCTATTGTTGTTACACTGTGACATGTACCATTAGTTATGGATGATGTGAAAATATATTTAAATGATGTCTGTGGCAAAGGACTCAATTTTGACGAAGTAGACTTTATATCACATGCGATAAATACCATGGAAACTGTCAAAATAACAAGTTCTCTGAAAGTTTTCTAGACATAAGTACATATATTGATGAAAAACCTTACGATAGGTATGTATCTTATCATGAGGCGGAGTTTACCAATATTAAAAAGGTATTTAACCAGATCCACACCGGAATTCAGAACTATAACTTTTTACATATACCTATTTTTTGGGTCAAATTTCGGTGTAAAATGGAAATAAAAATAGTTACTCAAAGTTTATAGCTAATTTTAGTTATTTTTCCAATAAAATAAATAGATACCTACATATATTTTTTTAGTAATTAACTAATGAAAGTATTCAAAATAAAATCTCACCTTGTGAATAATCCATGTTGAGTATCACAGGCCCCGCTCGCACGGAGCTCAAACTTAACAACACTTGAAAGAATAACAACGCAAATGTAAAATTTAAACATATCACACGAAAATTGTCGATCGATTGAAGTAAAAAACACTTTTTATGTACATCGTCACTTGATTTCTCACATTTGTCACTTGTGCCGCTTTGCGGATGGCTGTACGGCCACGTGCTGAGTGGGGGGCCCATTTTGTTAGTTTATTTGTTGCTATGACTGTTGCATTGTTTTGTGATGAACTGGTGGAACCTGAAACAAAAAAAAACATGTTTTTTTAATATTAAAATAAAGATTCAACGTCATTTGATTTAGCTGCGTGAAGAGTAATGTGTTAATATAAATCAGCAAATATTTTGGTAGCTATTTTTGCTCTCTGGTTTATAAATCAAACACAGGTATAAGTGCTGACCACTGTCAATATTATTTTTTCCTATTTAATATGGGAAATAATTATTTATTTATGTAATGATTTGCTTGTCGATCTTTATAAAGGTATAAAAATACATGCCACCTTGGTTGTCCGCAATTTGTTTTCAATTATTATTTGTTTCAGTTTCATTAAGTAATTTTTTAATATCTTTGTACTGTGGTTTTGCATGCGTATTTCTTTTATATAATAATAAAAATAATTATAATATTTCGTTTATGTCTCTCAAAAAGGTACATTAGGTACATTTAGGAACTAAATTAGGTACAACTTAATCTAAAACCTTGACGATATATGTAAGTACTATTAATAATTTTGTGCATAATATAAACTCTTATAATTGAAAGAGTACACACACTAAATATTTATGTATCCTAGTTATAAGATTGTTCTGAGTATATTTTTTGTTAGTGATTCAAAAATCATAATTGGTTAAATGAACTTCGGAACTAATGAACCTATGATAGCAAAATACTAATGCATACTGTCTGCAATTTGGACCAATACAAGAGATAGGATAGTTGTTAATTACAGGCTCTACGCAGACGAAGCTGCTAGTACAGCCGCTAGTTATAATGTAAAGAAAACATATATAGACGGGTTGGCCCATAGATATAATACCCATATGACAAGCATGTGGTCCAGGAAGAGCTAAGAACAGTTATCGACGCCGGACGCGACTCCTGCGCAACTGGATTAGCCGGGTTCGTAATGCCGCTTGAACTACCAGTGCCACTAGTTAGCTTATTATTGGCAATATGTACACAGAGATAATAAATAATCGTGCATTTGACTTTTGACATTGACAGCTGTCAACTGTCAATGTCAACATTACTTTGTAAACAAGAGCTATATTATATTTGAATAGGTACTCTTTGTCATCAATCTATTTACTGTCTTGTACGCTGGGCATGGATCTCCTCTTATACAACCGATGAGTTCTGAGTCCTGAGTTCAGATTTTCTTGATGGCATGTGAAGTCTGGCAACCCGTACTAACAAGCATGCAGGTTTCCTCACGATGTTTTCCTTCACCGTTTGAGCATGTGATAAATACGCACATAGCTTCGATAAATCAGTGGTTCGTGCCTTGGGGTTGAACTCGAGACCTTTGACATGTCAATCCACTGGTCACACTACTAGGCCACTAGAGCTTCGTCAGTTTGTTTTAACTTATAAGTAAATAAAGAAATCCTGATACAAAAAAAATCTAAACCTAAAACTATACTATATATCAAATTGTCACAGTGGTGCAGCAACTGATCCCTGCGCGGTACGCGAGTACGAGTTCGATCCACGATGTAGCAAATACTTATATGGCCTGTAGATAGTAGTTCCGGGTCTAAACTTTAATTCGTGTAAGTATTTGTGTTTGTAAACGAACCCAACGAGGCCACGACACAGGAGACTATCCTAGTGTGTGTAAAATTACTAATTATTTACGATGTACTCATATACGACAGAAACTGGTCTATATATGTTACGGTAGACTTTGTAATGTTAAGTTAATTGAGGCAGACGCCACGACATGGCATGTAACGGTAGCACAGCCATTTTCCTAGCGGTCCTAGCCGGCCTAGCTCACCTAGCGTTATTATTGACGCGTTTCCTTCGTCGAGGGTTAATTGAGCTGGTTTTTATATAACGGGTTATGTACAATAAGCAATCATGTCGGTATGCCACTTTTCACCCTTATTTTTATATGCATAAGGTTCAAAAGTCTAGCGATTTGATGATTTTGCAATCGAGAGGTTTGAATCCGGGTTTATGTATGTGTTCCCTCAAATGTAATGCTGTCTCTTTCACTTTGTAGAAGAGTAAAAAGGCTGCAGTGAATTTTATGGCTAATATTAAGTAGTGATTGAATATTTGGCTGCTATCCTACCCACTGTTTGTAAAATTTTAATCAATTTATTTGTCTACTAGTACTCTTATTTATGATTATTATTAGTGTTGTAACTTATAAAGTGTACATTATGTTTCGAAACTAGTAATTGCGCAAATGACTATTCCATAATTACAACTTTGTTTTACTTAAAAGTCGTAAACAGAATTATTTCCAAACTCGTATTTTTATACCGCAATAAAATGTTTTTTTTATTATTAAAGAAGCTGCCCAAGACCGAGCCGTAACCGACCGTCCAGTTCAACAGTGGATGACACAGGCTGATATACATATATACATACATACATACATACAACAAGGCTGACAAATAAACTTATGCTTAATAAACTTAGCTCGCCTGATGGTAAGCTGTTACCGTAACCTATGGACGTTTGCAACTCCCCGGAGGTGTCGCTCACGCGTTGCCGACCCTGTAACATTTTTTTTCTTTTTTGAAGTCGGGGTTCTTCTGTTTTGATTGGGAAAACTTCAGCAGGTGGTTCTAAATATTTAATTAATTGAATGGAATGTCTAATATTTTCGTAAGTGTCAGAATTCTTTTGAACTGTTAAAAAGTAATTTAAATTACTAAGGAAACATAATGTATACGTATAACCAAGAATAAATAAGTTCAAGAATCTATCACGATGTAATATGTCATAATCAAGGTGATTACAAGTTACTTATAAAATAGTTTTCGCAACAAAATCGACTATGACTAACTGCGATATTAAACCAAAGTTATTACAAAGACATCTATCAAGTTTAACTCAATAATCTAATAACATATTACTGTTATGAAGTCCTAATAACATAATATAAATAAATATCAAGTAATTTATATATAATTGTAGCAATTATTTACAATTATTGATGTTAAAGTTGTCCGTGATTTTGTCAACAACATCATCATTAGCGGTCCATCACGAAATCGATTTAGACGACCCGATTGGCCCAGCGGTAGTTAACGCTGCCTTCTGTGCTACGCAACCGGGTTGGAATCCCGGTAGAGACAAATATTTGTGTGATGAGCATAAACATTTGTATCCGAGTCATGGATGTATCTATGTATAATATGTATGTATTTACAAAAAAAAGTATATATGTAGTATATCAACTTTCTAGTATCCGTAACACAAGCCTCGTTGCTTAGCTCGAAACTAGATGATGCTGTGTCACGATGTCCAGAGATATTTATTTATTTTATTTATTTATTTATCACGCCGGCTTATTCCATACCATTATCCACCTTTATTACTGTCCCACTGCTGGGCACGGGTCTCCTCTCATTTGAGAAATATTAGGCTACAGTTCACCACGATAGCGTAGTGCGGGTTGGCAGACTTCACACGCCATCGAGAAAATCCCACAGGCATGCAGGTTTCCTCACGATGTTTTCCTTTAACGTTTGAGCATGTGATAAATACGCACGTAACATAAAAATATCAGTGTTGTGTCCCTTGGGTACGAACTCAAGGCCTTTGATTTTACAGTACACAGGTCAGACCTCTGGGCTGTCACAGCTTCAATCTCGGCTTGGTGCAGGTTGGCACTTTTTATAGTTCAATCATATCTCCTTGTTGAAAATCTGTAAAGCATGTGGGTTTCCTCACAATATTGTCCTTAACATCACCTAGTGAAAATTAATTATCAATATAGACATTGATTATAAAAAGTCAATAAGACTACTAAGGCTGGATTCCAACTCAAAACTAATGACTTTACAGTACGATTATTTCGGTCACAGGTTATAAAATCATTGCATTCTGCACAACATACTTGTACGTACAAAAGACATCAACGCGGCGGCGAATTTTTTTGTAATAATATTTAATATATATGACGAGTGATTAAAATAAATGTAACAAAACTGACTTAAATTTTACTATAAATCAATTAACAATAAAATATATATAAAACGCAATCCATTAAAACAAAATAAAATATCAATTGATTAGAGTGAAAGTTAAGAGTTACCAGAGTGACCCCACAGTGGTCATGTGCTGTACCAGTGTAACCAGTAAGGCCTGATAGAACCCCTATAAATTTTTTCCGGGGTTTTGCCTTTTAGGCGTTACGCAGGGGGTACCGTAATCGGTCTCTGAGATCTCTGTAAGAGTCGCCTCAGAACGGTGTCGCACTATACCCGATCCGAGAAATAAAGCTACACAACAAGTCTTAAAAACAGCAAATCCTTCCGACCCTAAAAGCAGTTTCAAAATGCGAATTTCCGTATCCGATCCGAATCCGTGAAAATACGGTCCGGAATAATCGTAGAACTATTTGGTCGTTTACGCACTACATCCTATTTCCATACAAATAGTTTTATCACTCCTTCGAACCGTATTTTCACGGATTCGGATCGGATTCGGACGGCACGCAAAACCGCTCTTAGGGACGAAAATCTTTGCCGGTTTGACTTGTTGTGTATGTATTCTTTCTTTCCTTTCCTCTTGTATCATGTACAAAAGCAGGTCAAAGGAAGGTTTTAAAATACACTAAGTGTATTGTGAACTAATGTGGAGTGTAAATAATAAAGTGTTTTTCAATGTTTGTCTGTCTCAACTCGACAATGGTGAAAGTAGTTTAGTACCTAGTATCTGTTCCGTCTGATTTGAGTTTAAAACTTTTACGATTTAGCCCACACCTAGGTTATTTATGGTGATAAGGGGGCAAACGGGCAGGAGGTCCACCTGATGGTAAGTGACAACCACCGCCCATGGACATTTGCAAAACCAGAGGCTTGCAAATGCGAAAGCGAAAGAAAGACTCGGACGACGACGGCGACGTGGCGCAGTGGCTGAGCGATCGGCTTGGGCGTCACGGGTTGCGAGTTCGATCGCACGGAGCAAATATTTGTACGTTCTACAGGTAGTTGTTCCGGGTCTGGGCGTTTGTGTATGGAGGTGGAGGATGTGTACAGGAGAAAATACTAGTGTGGGGCAACGTTTTTAAAAAAATAAAAATAATTTAGAGTATAGGCCCAGCAGTGGGATAGTCTAGTGAAGAATCAATCCAATCTTTAAAATTGCAGAATAATTTAAATTGGCAACAATCATCATCTAAATAAGAAACGAACTTCAAAACCAAATACGTTCTGAATTACAATGACAACATTCCAAGTTCAAAAATATATTCTTCCTCACAAACGCGTCTGGAGAATTCGTTCGAAAATCAAAGAAACCAACGTGCCATATTTAAAAAAGTATTTTTTTTTTTGCAAGTAAACACCAGAGACTTAAGACAGTAACCCCGCCTTCCACAACTTTCACACACACATTCTAACCTTTACCGAACCGACTAACGGTTCAACGGGCGACTGACATACATAACACACACACGCCAATACCACCCTTGATGACATTAAAATAAGAGCTATAAGACTGTACATATAAATTGGTTTAGTATTCTTAGACCGCACTTGCGTGTTATATTATCACCTTTATTTAAATATATATAAGGGTTATTGGACATGGAATTCAAACTTGGAAATTACTTTGTCATCGTTAAAAACCTGTACACCTAATTTTACGAGGATTTAGTTGAATAAAGTAGGTATAAAGTCGGTTTAATAACCGATTCGACCTATAAACAGTATGATTTATTTAAGTTTTATAGATGTATATATGGTAGCCTAGTGGCATTGACCAATGGACTGAGACGTCAAAGGTCTCGAGTTCAAACCCAAGGCACGCACCACTGACTTACTGAAGATATGGCATAAATAGTGAAGGAAAACATAATGAAGAAACCGCATGCTTGAGAGATTTTCTCGATGGCATGTGAAGTCTGCCGACCCGCAGTAGGCTAGCGTGGTGGACTCTGGGTCAACGTCTTAACGTTTTCTTGGGACACCCCTCCGTGTCTTGTTTTTCCTCACATATGTATTATATTATTCATTCACCTCTCATCAAGCAATTTATAGGCGTACTGGCAGCATGGATCTTAACTTATCTAACAAAATCAAATTATTATAATTAATTAATATAAATCATTAATAAATCAAACCCAAACGATAATAAAATCCATACTTTTAACTTTTTAGTTCATTTTCTTTCTAATTTAATTATGTATAGTTATTATTATATTATTCAGATAAAATTTAAAAGTATTTCATTTATTTAAGCGATATTTACGACAATTTGACAACTTTGAATTTAAATAATTTGTACGCTTCAATGCAAAATACAGTTGGACTATCTAATATATTAATAATGACATCCCATGTACCTATGTTTACAAATAAACAATTTTGATTTGATTTACTTTACATCCATATTAATATTATAAATGCGAAAGTATGTCTGTCTATCTGTTACCTCTTCACGCTATAACCGCTGAACCGATATAGATGAAATTTGTATAGAGATATAGTTTGAGTCCCGGGGAAGGACATAGAAAAGTTTTCATCCTAGAAATGATCCTTTAAAAGCGGGAAAAGGGGGTAAAAATAAAATCACTACATTTTGCGCAGATGAAGTCGCGGGCAAAAGCTAGTTATTGTATAATTATTTATTTAACGAACACCTTAAGACCAATATTGATGACAGGATTCGTGCAGAGGCTATAAACACTGTTTACGGTGGTGGCTGGGAACAACATAGCACTGTATAACAATATTCCTTTGCCTCAATATTCCATTTTCGTACGTTTTTTGCAATTTGCCGGTCATTGTCAGGCTGTACATTGAACTAAATATGATTCGCGCCTGTAATAGGTATTTAGTTACAGAATTATAATCATTTAAATCAATAAAACAGCCCTCAAAGTGCATAAAAATGTCATTCAATCCAATTGTATGCAATGTGAGGGTTGTACCAATTGATGATATTATATGAGGACTTAATTAAGGCCCTTGCCTTAATTAAAGATTTTATCATGATTGTGTTCACTTTATTTTCCTTAAAACTTTCCATTCGAGAATTTACTGTATTTACATGTGACGTTTTCGAATACTTTCTCTCTGTGTCTCAATTTTGTTAAGCTCGGCGACTTGCCAAAAAAGGGGATGCGACCAAAATTCAAAGTCCACGTTACAAACCACTTTCTTCTGAGTATTTTTTTTTTGATAAATACGATAAATTTATACAATTCGTAAATATATACATATAGTTGAATATTTTTACGATTTACATAAATGTCATCAATGTAAAATCTATTGTTCAATATGGTTACTTTTGAGAGACAAATGATAAATATCAATAATTTATTCGTTCACTATTAAAAGTAAACGTCCTTGTTATGAAAAAATGTGATAGTTAGACTTATTAGATTATAGATTAGAACTTATAACTTTATATATTTTTTTAAATCAATCAATCAATAAACTCATCCTATCGCAGTCCACTGCTCGCCATAGGCTTTCCCTAAACTGAAGATACTATGTATTAAAATTTAAAAAAAACTGTAGGTATATGTAAGGCATAATTCTTATCATGGCACAAAGTCTGCTATCTAAGATCTGTACATCACCTCTGCTTATACCCACCCACATAAGTATAACATGAACGCTAATTATTGTAAATTTGTAGGCTCTGCCTTCAACATCAGTTTCCTAAGAAATACGGTACATTTTCCGATCTACCCGAATTTCCGCGGCCATTTCTATCATCATCATCAACCCATTAACGTCCCACTGCTGGGCACGGGTCTCCTCTCATTTCCCTACTGTGGTTTGGCAGACTTCAGATGCCATCGAGAATATCTCCCCAGCATGCAGGTTTCCTCACGATGTCTTCCTTCACCGTTTGAGCATGTGATAAATACGCACATAACTTCCGAAAGTCAGTGGTGCGTGGCTTTGAACACGAGACCTTTGACATCTCAGTCCACTGGTCACACCGCTAGGCTACCACAAGCCATTTCTATAGTAGGCAGGAACTTTGATTTACAATTAAGTTCGGAACCGATCGTTATACGATTCCCAGTGGGATTGTAATTGGCTTGAACATTTCCTGGACAGCTGGTGCAATTCTAACAGGACCAACTGTTATTTTAATTGTTGATTACGTAGCGTTACAACAATCTCTGATTGCAAACTAGTTTAGGGCTGGTAAATCTTAATGAAATATCTGCAGACGTTAGGAAGTCAGGTATACAATTTGAAACCGTTAGCAATTGCCATAAATATTGTACCTAATCTTTATTTAAGGTATCAGCTGCCTGATATTAGACGGCATTAGATGTATCTTGAATTTGATTCTTAAACTAGACTGAATAGAGTCTGTTTTAAGGAATTTCTATTATGTGGAAGCTTTCGTAAGAATCAAATTACTTGATCCTTTGATTTAGTCTTTATTATCTTAGCATTTAATACTTATATACCTAGACAAAAGTTTCGTAATACTTATATACCTAGACAAAAGTTTCGTAATAATATGTTCGATTATCAATTTTTTCCACCATATATGAGCAATTCAGATTCCCTCAGCCACCCAAAAACATTATAAAGTCATGCTCATAACGACTGGTGAACATGAGGTGCGAGGTTCGATTTTTAGGTCGATGAAAACTTAGTTAGGCTTTCTTATGAAATCCTTACCAACCATTACCAACTTGGAGTCTTGGTTTAGTCCGCTTAAAGTCAACTTGCCTGAAGAACACTGTGAACATTGCCTACCAGACCAGTATTAGTCACTCCTCTATCTCCACTTTCAGGAATATAGGCGTGATAGTGCACTATGTATGTTCCCCCATCTCCCTTACATTATAAAACCCGCTTTAAAAAATAACGTCTATGGCTGATTCAATACGTATCTAAGAACTCTGCCTACCTCTTCGATGAATGTAAGCATGTTCATAATCAATTTATTTGCCTTCAATGAACACAGATTTACTTTTTGATCGGAAGTAAGATTATAATTCTCTTTCAATTATTCGTTTCATCTCTATCATACAACATTAACTTTTATATCGAATGAGATTAGATAGAATTTGCTCTGGCGACATTTTTAGGTTAGTTCGACGACCTATAAGATGGTGATCATAATTAATGATTTGCTTTTTCGTCGCCGCGTTATGTTTCATTATTTATTTGGCTAAGTTTTTTAGTTGTCATTTGGACCGCCTTGTAAAGGATTTGGAACACTATGCAATATCATTAAATATCGTGATCCCATCTCCTAATTTACTAAAAAAATAACCTGGTATGTACATCATCTTTATCTTACGAGCTTATTTTATTATTATAAAGTCCATAGACTAATCTTAGGAATTATAACCCATAATAAATATCATGTTATTTAATTACTAATACGTGTTATATTTGAATCATATTCTCATAAACTTAAAGCTTTTAAATGCTAATTTTTTGCCACTACAAAATACAAAACATTTCTTTCATTATGCTTATAAGATACAGTTTCAGAATAAGTAGGTACTACATGTGCTAACCTCTTTGGAAACAGCCATCAAGTATAAACTAACGTGTGATGTTGTGAATGAAATATATTTATCCTACTAATATTATAAACGCGAAAGTTTGTAAGTATGGATGGATGTTTGTTACTCTTTCACGCAAAAACCGCTTAATAGATTTGAATAAAAATAAGCATACATATACTTTATTACCTGATTAACACATAGACTACTTTTTATCTATATACCATGCGGGCAAAGCCGCGGGAGGCAGCTAATTTAATTATATTTACGATACTTTATATCAAATTAAGATTAAGAAGAATTATTATTTGATATCGAATCATAGTTTTTTTGTGTAATAGTTATTAAGGAAATTACCGCTCACGACTTGCCAGAACTGTATGTTATTTTTAATCTTTCAATTCAGATACACCTCCATGACAACTCTACGTTATATATATGTAGTTACGGTACGACATACGCGACTAAGTAATTCTGTATCTTATATTATTATTATGTAATATTACGCTAGTATCTCCGAAGGGTCAGGCAGCTACTAACCTCAACCTGTAGTTTTTAGTTGTAGTTGCCATTTATCTTGCACAAAAAACCCTACTTCCAAAAATTCCATAGAAAAAGACACTTCAATGGGCTGGGAATCGAAGTAAGTACCGCACGCTTACCGCTTAGGACTATTAGACCCAACAAAACAACGCGACAACAGTAAAAACAAGAATATACGAATATAGAATCTAATTACAGTTAGCTTAAGTTGCGAGGCAACAAAATATGAGTTACTGCTAAAATCACTATTGTATGTAAATGAGTGTGTTTATATGAATACGTAATTATACGTATGTCCGGCCGATTGCTGGTCCGAAATTTTGATGATATCTACTGATTATAATGTAATTGTTTCACACGCAGAAGGAAAACGGAACAGTGGGTATCCCTTGTGAAAAATTAGAGCTTTGTCTGATAGACACTGTTAGGAAATTGGATTGAACATGTGATTCTCTTAGCTTGGTGGTGTGACCAGTGAAAACCTGCATGACTGAGAGGTTTTCTCCAAGAAGGCTCGTTAGATCTGCCAATGTGCGCTAAGCTGTGATTATAAGATAGAGATGTAACCAATGTATTGTGTAGTCAACGGTCTCTTTTTTCGGAATCAGTAACTTTTCGGAAGATATGTGCGTATTTATCACATGCTCAAACGGTGAAGGAAAATATCGTGATGAAATCTGCATACCGGAGAGATTTTCCTGGTAGCGTGTGAAGTCTGTCAACCCGCACTAAGCTAGTGGGGTGGACTATAGCCTAATACGTCTCAAATGAGGCCCGTGCCCAGCAGTGGGATAATAATAAGTTGACTATGAACTGCACAGGTCGGTGAGCTCAATTCCGCTACAATTAAGTTGTTCCAGATATTTTTGTATGTGATAATTTGTGTTCGTCAACACACCCACGATATAATAAATAATCTTACCGTCGGCAAACATGTAGTATTAAATAGATTATATCTATAATTAGTTCCAGTCTTGAATCTAAAGTGTTATCTTGAGTAAAGCTACACTTTTCATCCTTATGATCACATGACCATAGATAGTATACACTCTGTAAAGGATCCGAAACGTTGGGATTAAATTATATCAATATACCGAGATAAAATCTGTGAAATAGTACTTTTATTTCAATGTCTATATATTTGTGTAAGCGTTTCGGAATCTCTATAAAATTTTAAAGCTATAATAATCAAAGAAAACTGGCTATATTCTTTCTTTACCTGCCTAATTGGTTACTTTCTTTACTTTACGTCTCTGAAAGGTTATATACATATGGATCAGAAATTGTGTTCACTCTACAAGGCATTTCTTTGGGGAATTCAGCATGTTAGATATCTTATTTGGGACCGAATCTATAATATTCTTGCTATACCTACGGCAAGAATTAATTAAGATTCAAATTACTTCTATAAGTCATTAATAAAAAGTATTATTAATAATTAGGTAGTATTTAATTAAAAATCTTAACCTAACGCTCTTCACTTCAATGCTAACGTCTTTTAATCACAGTGACTGCTGGAAATAGGCCTCCATGACCGCTATTTCGGTATGGATACGCTCTAGATCTTCCGAAAAACAATTACACTACCGATACCGATCTAAACTTAACTGTATCGGAGAAAGAAAACGACCGAAATTACACTAATCAGCTAACTACGATCTACAAGGCAGAGCCTATTTTATGAACACCGACATAAGTAAAAAACCCACAATATACTCTTTGTATATACATAAATATAATGTACTATGGCGCCTGTATTTCCAAACGGTTAGTCAGTAGTGCACCTTTTGATCTATCCCCGGATAAATCAAAAGGTACTAAACCAAAGGTATATAAAGGGACGATTGTAACTCTTAACTGGAATTGATAACTTTATAGAAAACTAATATTGCTGGACCAAAAAAATATTTGCTTGACATAAGAATTGAACCCAAAAGCCCAACAGCATGCCGACTACTAGACCAAACGCAGGCGGACAATATTCATAGACTGTCCGTCTATGAACATTGTCAATTATTTTTATATTAGCCCCTATCTACATAGATATGCCACTGCATACAACTCCGATTTTTCAAATGCATCGGCATTTGTAAAATGGGCAACCTTTTGAAGAAACCTAAGAGTGGGAATAAAATGGGTTGATTATAACAGTGGCATGTGGTATATAATATAGATAACAATATAAAACACAACATGCAGGTGATTTCAGTTCAACATTTATTACGTTAAACATAGAAATTTCACTTTAACAATTTTGTAATATGCGGGTAGATTGAAAATAAATCTACCAGTATAAACGGCTTTTTCTGTATTGTATTAAAAAATATGTTGACTCTACTAAAACGACCGAGGTCACACCCTATAAAAATTAAGTAAAATATAATATCTATGAAAAACACAGTATTATTGATCAACGATTAACGAAACACCAAATTAGATTTTAAAATTGGCATACTACCTACATCTTATGTAGATAACAAATTATGATCGAAACGACATTTTGAAATAAACCTCCATTTCTAGAAGAATAAACAAACTATATTCCAAGTTCTTGTAAGTTTAAAATCCCTATATTCTACCAAGTTCGTACGTTGCAGTAAGGGAAGGCTTCTGCCGGAGTTAACGACCTTAAAACCTGCTATCTTCGCTTATCTCAAGAAAGTCAATTGAATTCTTGCAAATGGAATAAAACCTTCATGTATTTATTATCTGGCTGTGAACTTAAATATCGTGGTCTTTATTTTATAAATTCAGTTCTTATTCGTAACGCTTCGGAATTTAAAAAAAGGTTGTTTTTTTTTTGTTTGGCGCTAAGGAAGTGTTTTGTTTGTTTTTTTTTTATGAAGATAAAATTAATTTAATTTGTTATTGTAGTCTGTACGTACTTATTCCTTGTTCAAAGTTTATATTGGTCAATTTATTTTTAGTTTCATTATGATTCCATCATGAACGCAATTATTATTTCACTGCTATTCACCGCGTTATTGCGGGTTGGCTGACTTCACGTGCCACCTTCAGCTGTGGTAGCCTAGTGGTGAGACCAGTGGACTGAGATGTCAAAGGTCTCGAGTTCAAACCCAAGGCACGCACCACTGACTTTTCGGAAGTTATGTGCGCATTTATCATATGCTTAAACGGTGAAGGATAACATCTAGAGGAAACCTGCATGCAGTGATATTCTCAATGGCGTGTGAAGCCTGCCAACCGTTGTAGTCTAGCGTGGTGGACTATCGCCTTATCTCTCTCAACACGATTTAGCATCTCATGTATCCACCATATTCCAGCAAATAAATAATTTGATTTGATTTGAAATGAGAGGAGAACCGTGCCCAGCAGTGGAACATTAATGGGTTGATGATGATGATGACGAACCATCGCGACAATCTCTCGGGCATTTAGGTTTCCTCACGTTATTTTCCTTCACCATTTGAGGCCACTGACTTTTCACATAACTTTGAAAAGTCAGTGGCCTTGTGATCGAACTCAGAACCTTTGACTTGAGTCCACTGGTCACACCACTAGGCTATCACAGTTTTTTTTGTATAATTTATACCTATTGCTTTATATTGTACCTACCTACTTCTAGATACGTAAAAGGATAGACATAAAATTAGAATAATTCATAAAATAAACAGTTTTTTTTTTATTTACCTGTCATATATCATGAACTTGTCAGGATTAGGTGAAACCACCTCCAAGTGGAAATCGAATAAAAAGTAACATAATAATATAGCATATGAGTTACTATTCACATTCACATTCAAATTCAAAAACGGAATTCGAATACCAAAAAAAAGAACGCCGAAAAAGTTCCATTGATCGTTTAAAAAAAGAAAGTAGTCGATATTATTAAGTTAGTAATAAAAAGAATGTCATAGTTTCTCGATGTAGACAACGAAATCGGTGATCGACGGCCGACGCGGGACGGAATCCGTACGGGACCGCGTTTCGTTCATTTCACTGACCCACATTTACGACAACGGAACGCGTTTAGACGTCACCTCACCAAGATAAGACATTTCGAATTCTTGTGTCCTTGAAAAAGATAGTTGGCTACTCTATTAGGATTTTCTCTGCGTAAATTTAACCGTTTTTGTCAGCAAATTAATTGTACTCATAACAAAGAAAAGAAGCAAGAACTAGTTACTTATAAGATGTACTTAATATCTAACGTAAATAAAATAACAATATGCAATGGGCTTACATATTATTACGAAGAAAAATATCTATAATATTTAAAAAAATATATAGATTAGAAACAGAATATCTTCAAGGCAGATTATAATACGCCTTTGCCATACAAGTGTTGAGATAAAAAGTGATTTATAGTTTTAAAACGCGTTTCCTTGGCACAAGTAGCAGTTAGCTACGGTCAAGAGGCTTTCCTTCGATAAACGAGTTGATTTTATTTCTCAAGTACGGACCGCAGTAATAGGAAGAGCAACAACCTATGATTGCAGGGCCGTTATTCCCGATCGTCTCGACCGAGCACTGATAAATAAAAAAACGGCAACTCTTTCAACTGCTTTCATCCATAACTCCTTAATGAGTTTATTTTTAAAAACATACCTTTGAAATTCGAATTGCAATTCTAAGTGCGCGTTGTAAAAAAAACTAATTAATATTTTATGTCGATCGCTGTTGCTTTATAGTGCCAAAATTATGGGCGATTGCCACAAAACTATAAGGGTCATCAGAAGCAACGGTGCATCGGAACCAATTTTTATATTTACCTGTTTAACGGCCACCAAGATGAACTCTCACAATCACAGCGAACTCATTATCCACCGGCACTGAGGATTTAACAGTTATTCGTACTAAAAGCGATGATTAACAACCTAAGATATTAGCTTCAAGCTCTTCCTTTGTTTTCAAAAATAATTTGCATAAAATATAAAATATTGAAACTGCGTTTTTTTTAAATAAAACTTTTGACAGATTCGCGTGCGCGCGCTTTTTATTGTAACTTTTTGTTTGGGCGATGTAAGGCACAGGCGTTCGCCGCGTCAGCCTTGACCGCTACGCGACTGCGGTCTCACTGAACGAACTGTCTTGGTGCAGCCGCGCTTGTCCTCTCGCCCGACCAAGTAAACAGCGTTGCCATAGAGACACTTACCCAATTACATTGGAGATTTCTAATTTATAGCATTTCATGTGAGGAAAAATGTATCTATAGAATGATACACTCACAAAACTCACGTATATTCGGGTATTTGTACTCACGTAGAATAAAAGCGCATCCGGCTTACACAACAAATCTAGATAACCTCCTTTCAGAAAAATATTGAGATGGCATAAACAAAAATTAGTAACCGACCAGTTTATATTCTATATATTGCGGAGGTTTGTCAACTACATCTGGCAACACAGCATGTAAATTACTTTCCAACAGTTAGTTTTCGCTCGGTTGCACCGATTCCGGTCAGCTTTTGTGCTTTTTTTCTTACTCACCTTTGGACAAGAAAGAAAGCTTATCGACATAAAGTAAACATAATACGGACGAGCTTTTTTCAAGATACAATTGTGTACAGATAAACTCACATATTTGTTGCTATTCATCATTGCCAAGTACAGCAAAAATCCATTAGCTATTTATCGGGAGAGTCCCAAATTCAATCGATAATCAACTGCTTAATAATAGCAATACTAAGCAAATAGAAAATCATTGATTGTGCTTTTTCTCAATATATTTAATGGATGTCAATTCATCATAATTTATTTATTTTATTTATTTATTTGCAACAACTTAAACTATCATTACAGGTAACCCTAATGTATCTATCTTCACGCCTGTACATCAGAAGTTGAGGTATAAAGGTAAATCTCATGCGATAAGTGGCGAACCTATAGCCGTTATAATATAAAGAATTAAATAGAACATATAATAATAACTAAGCCGCCAATTCACCACGGATTACCTGTATTTTTTTACAAACTGTCTCATTAGTCCAGTGGTCGCAAGTACAACTGTCGGACATGAGGGATCGAGTTCAATTCCCAGCAGCAAACAGTTCAGAATTTCTAATTGAATGCGGTTAATGGCAATAGACTTGCCTCCTGCTACATAGGCCCTAAAAACATACCAGCGGGATGTGGGAATAAAAACAGTGTTCTTCTGCCTACCCCTTTCAGACATGGGCGTGATGGTATGGTGATTGAACAATTCATTTGCGATGCAGTAGCTTAGATACTTCACCTGGGATAGATTTTTTTAAAGAGAATTAAAGCTAGAAATTTGCAGCGGTCCTTGCTAGGATCACATAACATGTCTAAATTCTGAAGATAATACCTGATTGTCGCAGAGGCTGAGCGACCGGCTTGTGCGTCACAGGTTGCGGGTTCGATCCCCGCGCGGAGCAAATATTTGTACGTTGTACAGGTAGTTGTTCCGGGTCTGGGCGTTTGTGTATGTGAAAATTTGTGTTTGTAAACGCACCCACGATACAGGAGAAAATACTAGTATGGGGCAACGTTTAAAAAAAAAATATCCCGCCAAAAACATTTTCATGTAAAATGACGCTAAGACTAGCACTGTCAAAACGTTATGAGATCTCATGTAGAGCCAAGTTTCTAACTTGTAGAGTCAAAAACTTGGCTAAACTCCACAAGGCCTTAGGTACTTCACAAACTCTCCACCTTAGTCAAAATTGTGTCTTGGCCATTTCGCTACATTCACATGAGTATAAGGTAGGTATGTATTCATTGTTCATTACTTTTCTTTTATAGAATAGTTCTTGTTGTAACTCTAGCAACGAATCCGACCTGAACAGCGACTTCAACATTCAACTTCAACGACATGATCAGTTGATCACTCACACACTGAAGTACTCGGATCAACAGACGTTGTCTTAATCACCATCATCATCAACCCAATAATCGTCTCACTGCTGGGCTCGGTTCTCCTCTTGAGATGTAAGGCTGGTATTTATTTATTTATTATTACCATTTATACTTACATTATATTATTATATCTTTTAAAAACAACATTAGCAAGAGACGGGGTCCCTATTTCATGCAGGGAGAGGGGCCGGTTTTTCGAGAGGTATGCCCTACATAGCGACAATTTTCGCTGAAATTGAGCTGCCTGCAGTGAAACAACAATAGTTGTGTTTCTGCGAGTGAGTAACGTTGCTAGAGGTCGTTGGGGGAGTGACATGATTGGTAGTCACCAATGATATGTGAATTTTATTTAACAATAAAAAAAAAAATACGATAAATACGAATAATACCGTAGTTTACCAATGAAATACCTGATCATTTGGTTATTATACGGTATATTTACATCTCTAGTCTTCTATCATTTGAGGGATAAGACTGTAGTCCTCGCTAGTGCACGCCATCGAGAAGATCTCTCAAGCATGCAGGTTCCCTCACGACGTTTTCCTTCAGTGTTTGAGCACGTAATAAATACGCATGTAACTTCCGAAAAGTCAGTGGTACCACTGACTTTTCGGAAGTTACATACGTGCCATGGGTTTGGACGTGGAACCTTAGATGACGCAGTCCACTGGTCATACCACTTGGCCAGCAGCCCAGCACAGCTTTTACGGACGTAGTCCTGCTAAGTAGCAAATCCTTGATCTCCATCGTACTTCCACTCTCCGCCATACTCCGCGCAGTGATCGAACCCGCAACCCATGAAGCGCAAATTGATCACGCAGCGACTACGACAATCGAATCGTCGAAATTTGAAATCCCTAACCTAATACAAAGGTTTTTTAAGAGTCTATTATAATTTGTACCTACTGAAGATTGAGTATGATTTATTTAAAAAAATGATCGTTGTGTTATGTATGTGTGAAAAATAACCCTCCACAACAAAAGAGGGGTTATCAGTTTAACGTGTTCATTTGTGTTTCTGTTTGTGACATTGCAATCCCTAAACGGCATAATCAATTTTTATGTGTCGGTCTTCGAGATGATCAAGAATGTTCTTATAATGGTTTTTTGTAGTTTTTAATCCGCATTAGCGAATATGTGTGTCTGCCTGTATCATCGACGCCTCTCTCCTAAACACATGGACCGATATTTTTTGATTGTGACTTGGTGGAAATTAGTTCAAACTGGAAATTCAATCTAGAATCAGATTTAAAGACCATTCGCTCTGTTTGTGCGTTTTTATTTTTTATTCAATTGTAATATGCAACCGTGGGCGCCGATTACGTATTCTTTTTTTGCTAATTTTATGATTCTGTCAAACTGGATTAGGAATAAGGAAAAAGACTGCAAATTTGAAGTTAGGAATAGCCATTCTTATTTGAGCAGTGAGCACGTATTAAGTTCAAGGCCAGTAGAGGGAATGACCAGTGAATCCATACTTAATAGTAAAAATAAATAAATGTGAAAATTTGTCAGTCTGTATAATACCTCTTCACACTTTAACCGATGCACCGATATAGATGAAATTTAGTATAGAAACACTTTGGATTCCGGCGAAGAATGGGACAAAAATTGATTATTTAGTCTAAATACAAAACAATTTAATTATAATAGATTACTTACAAGTCTAGTAAAGCTTTTTACCAGCGGAAAATCCTCATGGAACGTCCCTCCGCCTGGGCAGATGACAGGGTGTGTCGAACTCCATCCAGAATGGGTGACCGACTAAAAGCCGCACCCACCTGGAGTCATGCTATTCGCAAATGCATAGGGGGAGATTATAAGTTTGACCTTGACCCCGATGGATATAAATATTACCTGAATCCAATTAAAAATATGTATGATTTCCTCTTTATTGTTCAGTCTCCGCCTCTCAGTATCAAGTTATTTATGATGCCGCGATGAATCACGAAATCTTTCGGTGTATTTTTATCAATAAACGTCACCATAATTTTCTACTTATCTTAAATATTTGTCTCGGCGTGACTCATTTGAATATATTACTAATTTATTGAATTGCTAATAGCGTAACAGTTTTTAGTCCTCTCCGAAATATTACGGGAAAATGTCGGTTTTACCTAACATGATTAGCCATAATAGACTTTAGCCGATTAGATAGAATGACCGTCCTTCATAGCTAGAATATTCAAACGCAACTCAATTTTAAGTAGCTGTTTTGTCACTCGCCTACGAAGTGAATGAGACTGGACTCTGTATTTTGGGGCTACTTAAATTGGAAAAGCGTTTGAAACAAGTATCTAGCTAACAGTCTGCCTGTTTGACGACACGTAGGAGCGGCGTGTAACTAAGTGATTCGCCATCTAGTTCCGAGCTAAGCAACGAGCTTGTGTTGCGGATTTTAATTGGTTGATATACTACATATATAATGTTTTTATAAATACATAGATACATCCATGACTTGGATAAAAATGTTTATATTCATCACACAAACATTTGGCCCTACCGGGATTCAAACCCGGAACCCTAACTACCGCTGGACTAATTGGGTCGTGAAAACTAATAGGTAAGTCGTTTTTATTTTTAGTAGCGGGAAAGAACCCGCAAAACCGCCCCCGTCGTGTTTGGGGAGGTTATGGGGTGTGTTGGAACCGCCCTGGTGTTTACTAACCAAACAATCGCACCCGTCAATGCCACCAACCCTATTGTTATGGCCATTGAAGTCGTGAGAGCATACACCACAAGTGGTAGTAGTGGACTTTGGTCCAGCTCTGATCGCTGGACCCCGGCTAGGAGCGAGGAATCGCTCGCCTCGCATCTTCCGCATCAATCCACATCTACGTTCACGAAGAGAAGAGAGAGAGAAAGAACGAGTTGCCCTCATCTTCTCTTAGGATTATCAACCGGATACAGGAATTTGGGATAAACAACGTGGCTATAGCACCATTTCGACAAGTTTCTTTGAAAACGGAAATAAGAGTCAGTAGAGAGAAACACAGATAGCAGTAGTAGTAGCATAGCAGTCGAAAAAGACTCGGAATGCCGTACGTCCCGAGAATTCCAAAACGGATCCTTAGAGACTCACGCGTACGTGGAATTAGAAGTTTCAACTCAGAACCTACCTATCCTAGGCCAAACTAAGCTAGGCATTGTTGCACGCTGTAGCAGCTTGCATGCGTGCATAAAGCATTCCGAGCAGAAGCCCCATTTATTTACAACAGCGTCATCGATGTTCGATATTGTCCTATTCCATCTCATTTATATACTGTGATATTTTTTAAATTGAACAACACAGAATTTCTAAACGACACAAATATCCGAATGAATACGATCCGGAACTATATGATCAGTGTCAATGTGCTGGTGCTGTCAAAAAAATGTGTCAAAATCGCTACTAAAGTGTCAAATAAACAAAACAAATTGCAACCACTTGGAAATTTACAAGTTTTTTGTGAAATTACGATGAAATAATATAAATTATTTGATACACAAACAGTTACAACGGCTGTTTACTTAAAAACCAGGTTAGTTTGTCAATTTATTTTTATATATGTAACTTCGACGCGAATGATTGCACGTGCGTGAAATCTTTAAAACATGCTGTATTTTGATATATTTATTCGTAACTAGAGATTATAAATCAGTTTAAATGCATTTTTTATATCATCTCTCTATTCCCTGACATAAAATAAGTACTATATATAGCTTTTTAACAAAATTATACTGGCCATGTGAGTTCATAGAGGTTATAAACCCGAAGTGAGTCCGTCTGGTAGCTTACAAATTGGAACGGGAGTGGAAACTGAATCCTATGTAACCGTAATAATGGCCCAAATGATAAATCAAATATATTTCCATTCATCATCATCACATCAGCCGTTAGACGTCCACTGCTGGACATAGGTAACGACCACCGGTCATGCGCCGCCCGCATCCAGCGGATTCCAGGGACCTTTACCAGACCTATACCAATACCTTTAGTTCCAGTACTTGATAAATCTCAATAAAGACATAGAAATCACACACATTCTCCAGGTTGAAAATTGTTTTTTTTTTTTTAAATTATCTTTGAAACTATTCTTATAATCTCCACTTATACATTAACACTGACAACCTGAACAATAAAACTTAAACAATATGAAAAAAAATATTAACTAAGTGATCATAACAATATTGTTAAATATGTACAGGCTTAATTATTCAAGAATATTATTAATGTTATTATAATTATTTACAGAATGGACTTACCTGTGAAACCAGCAACTGCCATTTCAGGGCAAAAACGTAAAAGGAAAAGCAAAACAAAATTGTCAACTTCAGATACAAATGTAAAGAATATCAAGTTAGACAAAATTGACCCTAAAATCGTAAACATGGTGAAGGCACCAAAACCTACTTTAATAAAACCTAATCCCAATGAGGAATTAAGTGAAGAATATTTAAATAAATATCCAATATTGAAGGACCAAGAACTGATTAACAGATACCTCAAGGTACCAATGAATAATAATCAGAAAGGTTGGTATTAAAATTGATATATTATCTGTGTTAATGATGTGCTGAGACTGTCCGGGACAGATATCATCAACCCAATCCCAAGTCCCACTGCTGGGCACCATTGTGAGAGATTAGGCTATAGTACTTATTGGGAGACTTCACATGCTAACGAGAAAATCTCTCAAGCATGCTTTTTTTTAATTTATTAATTTATTTATTTCATGCATGGAAAACTTACAGCTTATTAAATACAGAGTAACAATAACTTAAACGACAGACAGCCAATTACAAGTTTTCACTTATTTTAAGATTTTCTATCTTAAGAAACCTGTTTCCTAACAATATTTTCCATCACCCTTTGTAATAAATACGCTCAAGTTCTCTTATTTTATTTTTTATAATAAATTAAATAAAATAGTATACTGGTCTATAACAGCTTGGCATACAGCTACCCTTCTTACCTATTATACCTACATTTATGGGCTTAAGTTTGTGTTAAAGTCCCAATTTTATTTCGAGAATAATTTAAATGAAAATTTCAGAATTGTGCAGCTGATTCCAACTGATGCACAATCAGAACAGTGTATACCTGTATATATATATATTGACTTCAAAAATCCATTTTTAATGTGATAACGAATTCACGAAAAATTGTCATGTTCCTCCTGAACTGTCTCTTCCACTCCATAAGCTGAAAATTATCGTCTGTTAACCTATTTTACAGACAACCAATTTTTTTTACAATATTTCATTTCAGGCCGCATCCGCCAAGCAGTAAGAGACTCTCTCCAAGGCACATCAAAAATTTTAGTCCCAGAAATAATTCACAACAAAATACAATCAATCATCAAGGGTTCAGCTAATCTTACCGACTCAGAACTAAGACGTATCCGTATACTGTCCAATTTGCTTAAAACCGCCCTAAGAGGTGAAAATGTTGCTAGTCAAACAGTTAAAAATAAAACAGACAAAGAAAAAAATGATAAACCAAAAAAGAAGAGCAAAGAAGATAGCACACAGGATAAAGATAAAGAAAATGTGGATAAAGGTAGAGAAATAGACAAAGATGGTGTGAAGAAAGAGAAAAAGGAACAGTTGGTTAAGAAAGTTAAGGGTCCAAAAAGATATGTTGTGTTTTTAGGTAACCTTCCACCTGATGTTGATAAAGAAAAGGTGAGAACTTAGAATTTTTCATTAACATATTTAGGATTTGGAATAAAAAAATTATAATTTCGTAACCATTGTCACTTACCTGCCTTTATTTAGCGTTTCAGTTAGGGTATTAAATAAATAACTAGTTTGAGTACTTCGATTCAATGAAATGTTTATTGGCGAGGTCTTATATCCATGAAAATGTCCTTAAAAATAAAACTTTCTTCAATTTACTACTGTAATTATAAATAGAACTTTATTTTAGATAATGAACCACTTCTCGGAGATGAATGAGCATGTGAAGGATATTCGTATCCCCAAACCCACTGACAAGAAGAAGAGTGCTATTGCATATTTGGAGCTCAGCAATGAGCCAAGCTATGAGGCAAGTTACATGCAGAATTTGTTTGATTAACAATTTTTATTATGACTATTGTTGTTTCCGTCTTCTTTTTATCGTGTCGATGGCTTAATGAACAATGTTTGAGTAATAAGAGGCCACCTCAATGGGGTTACGCATTAGGGCAGACAGAGATCGTCCCTCGTGCTGGTTTTAGGGCACCAGAGACACCAAGAGGATTGACATAGTTTGCTCTGGATCGCTGCAGTACATTAAGCAAAATTTGGTTCTCTGAATCCCCATTTTCCCTAAATTTTGTATCTACTCTCTTATACTTTTTCATCATCATTATATCAACCGTTATAAGTCTACTGGACATAAGCCTCCCCCAAGTAGTGCCACAGCGACCGGTAGGTACTGCGTCCATTAAACAATTGAAAATATTATATATATATTTGCAATACTATATATTTTTGCTATTGATTGATTTTAACCGGCGCGCGTGCATGACGAGATGTATGAATGTGGACGAGGCAAAAGTGGTATGCAGTGGCCGTAGCGCGGGGCATTTTGTAGTTTCTGCCTACCCCCATGGGAAAAAGGCGTGAGTGTATGTATGTATGTATGATTGATTTTCTAATTTAAGTTTTCAATAATAAGTTCCATAGCAAATTTCAACCTTATTTTTATAGTTTTATGACATACCCAGTTGATATTATTCCGTTCTTTTTTTCTTGCAGTTCGCGCTGTCAAAACATCATTCGATGCTTGGAACTAAAAGGATTAATGTACTTTATACAGCGCCCAAGACAGGAAAAGTTACGAAAGCCAATGCTAAAGTAATTGTATAATATTATCATCCAAATATTTTTATACAGCGCCATCTAGTTTTTATTAACGTTAACAGTAATATAGCAACATCACAATAACACATGTTATTTCCAAAAAAAAATAGTGTATCAGCCATCTATTACGGACATAGATGGTTGATTTTTAAATAAAGGCCTCGTAACTTAGTTTGCAACTAGATGGCGCTGTGTTATAATTTCTAGATACCCAGATAACCTACTATATTTGCACAAGAGGAGTCTGAATAATTCGAATATCTTTTTCAGAGCAAATCGGCTAAATTGATAGCTCTTCAGAAATCTGGCAAGCTAGTGGGAAGTGTGCCTTTAAACAAGAAACGCAGTCAGCGACGTCTGAAGATGAAGCAGGCGCAAGCCAAGCTGGCCGCTCAGAACGCCTAACATGTTGTATTATAGTCCTTACATTACGTAATAAACAGAATATTTGTTATAGGTTTATAAGTACTTTTATTTAATTTATTTAGCTGTACCATTCCTGGTTATTGTGCCCTAACCTAACCCCTCCCCTCTCATAACATGATAACACTGCTCGAAGACCGCTTGCTCAGCAGACGTACTTAACATCTAGTAATCATTAAAGAGGTTTACTTGAATCGATCTCTTCAGGATTGGCTATATCGTTTAGACATCAACGTTTGATAGCATCAAAGGTCCTTCAAATCGAGCACAATAATGAAAGCATACTGCTACTTAGTGGCAAAATACTTGCCTACTAGGGTCTGACTGCCCGAGACAAACGATTTTAAAGTAATCGCGCTCCATTGTAGATAACAGTGTCGCTTAAACTTGTGGGCTAAGAAAAAAAGGTCATCCCACATAAATTATCAAAAAATTACAAGACAAATGGGCTGAGCTTTATTTTTAGCCCCAGCACCTTTCACACCTTGATCGTCCGTATTTATTCTCGATGGTGTGCCCCCTAGGCGGCATGCCCTAAACTTATTGAAAATGATAATTGCCAGTCCCAGTCACCGATATAATATATAAATTCGTTATACTTTAACCACCCTGTCATAAAGCTTCTATAAACGTAAGTGTAGATGGCGCTGTACTCAATCGTCTTAAAGAATGCTCCAGATATATAGAATTCTGAATCGCGCTATCAGAGTTTTCGTGTACTTTAAGATATATAACTTATTTTGTGCTCTATCGTTGTACTTGCTTCGGCAGTACATATACTAAAATTGGAACGATACAGAGAAGATTAGCATGGCCCCTGCGCAAGGATGACACGCAAAATCGTGAAGCGTTCCACATTTTTTGGCAATTCTGGTTTTATAGTAAAACTAACTGAACCAGCAAAGGTTGTTTTGTCACATTATAAGGGTTGGTGGTAGAAAGGTGAAAATTTTGGGATATGAGTATTTTTTGTTAGCAAATCATAAAAAAAATATATTGCCGAATAAAAAAATTCTGGTGAACACCCTTAACATCTAAGGGTGTTAAAAATAGCCTACGACCGATTCTCATACCTGTCTAATATACATACGGAATTTCATAATAATCCATCAAGCCGATTCGGAGTTCAGCGACAAACACCATAACACGAGATTTTTATATATTAGATGGAATAGCTATCCCGGAAAACCTTATTCTGCCACATTAATATTATTTGTAGTGTGAATATCAGTGGATATAAGTAAAAATACTAACTAATATGACTATTAAATAATAATAATAGAAAATCAAGGGTAAAAAAATCGATTTTAAGAATTTTATGTGCCAAATCTTATACCTACCTAATAAAATTAAAAAGAAAAATAACTAATACAGAAAAAAATAAATTAAAAGGGCCATCCTTATCACCTAGGGGTGTACCTATAAAATATAGGTAGGTACTAAAAAAAAACATTAATCGGTCAAGTCGTTTCGGAGAAGCGATACCTATATAAATAATCGTTGACAAACACTGTGTGTGGCACTGTGTTTTTATCTATTAGAAAATAAGATATACATTACTAGTACAGTAATATCTAAGTATGCTGAAGCTAACTGAAGCGCACTTGTTTCACGGACAAAGACCTCGGAAGCGACGCCCCATCGTGAATATTAAGCGATCGGCCGCCATCACGGAAACTGAAAAGAAAAGAAATAATCACTAACTAATAGATATCAAACCCTAGTATAAGTAGAAGATAGGTATAATTTATTAGAAAACAGCATGATGCAGGTGGTTGATGACGTCAAATGTAGTCAATATTTATTCCTGTATTTATTTAGTTTTTTTAAACTACTCATCATCAGCCTATATTAGTCCACTGCTAGACGTAGGCCTCCCCTAGTGAACGCCACAGAGACAGCTATCTTCGGCTCTTTTCCTCACTCGTCGCTGCCAGCTGCCTTCCATAACGCGTTTTCCACTCATGACTCAAGAACTAGTTTGTTCCAACGGTTGTGGTTCTCCGAGAGGTAACCGGCCCATTATCACTTCAGCAAGCTAATCCATTGAGCTATGTCGGTGACTTTAGTTCTCTGACGGATAGCTTCGTTCCGGATTGTATCCCTCAGAGAAGCTGCAGAAGCATAGCTCTTTCCATAGCTCGCTGAGCGACTTAAACTTGTGGACCAGTCTCACCGTGAGTATCCACGTTTCGACTACGTCGGTCAGTAACTGAGTAAGTCATATTACATACTCCTTGTTTGTAATTTAGAACTGGAGAACGAAATTGAGAATTAGATGGAGGTGGGTAGGTCATGAACCATGGGCGCATCCAATTATACCACTAAATAGCATAGTGGCCACTCTAATAAATTAGGCAACCGATTAGAAATTCTCATAAGTAGACAGTGCCCCTGCAGAAAAGGTATAGATATGGAAAAAACTGAGGTTTGAAGTTTTAGGTGTCCGGGAAGATACGCCCGTCATTCTGACCCACACACACGTGTGCGTTCGCGCAGCGGAAACTTGAATTTCTCCGAAGTTTATGCATGCACTAATTTTATTCATACATACACAATTACACACAAATACACACTAATATTTGGACGCATCTCTTTTAGTCCAAAGGCTATGGAGTAACAAAAGTTCCGCCAGGACAACGTTCGCCCAGCGGAATCAGTTTTTGGTGAATTTCTCCACAATGGCTGCATGCACAATTTTTTTTTACCATACACAATTATACGATGTCATACACTAAATATCTCATTTGTTCCCAACGAGTGCATAATTAAAATCTTTAAATTCAACAACATTCCGCTGCGCGAACGCACACCACACACAATGGCAGTCGTTTGTAGCTTCGCAAGGGTTTCGAGGTCTTCGAGGTCCAGGTGGAAGGGGTATAATTTTTATTATAATGTATATAGGGTATAATTTATATTATATCTGCATATTATTACCTACATCTAGTTCCAGGCTATAAAATAATGAGGTGTTACTACAGGAACAGGGATCCTAGATGGTCAATAACTAATTATAACAATATTGTTTTTTAAATACTTAAATACTTTATGTGCGTGTGGTGTGAGGGCCACTTCGTCAAATCTTTTTGAAATGTGCCTAGGATTTAGTGGTGTGTGGTTAAGTTGGAATCAGAATTTGTGAAAGTCTAATAAGAGAGTTATAGCCTGTAATGTTGGGCCCTCGATCCTCTATGTGAGGATTGAGGGCCCAACATTACAGGCTCTCACACCACACGCACATAAATACTTTACGCGTCTTATTAACATTTGTTCTTAAAAGTGTTCAAACCCAGGACTGTTACCACGGAAAACAGCCTAACCATACGTCTGCTTAGGACACGGATCCCTGTCATGGATGCCAAAAGAAAATGAAGGAACATCAGTTATGGTCAGTTAGGCAATTTTGATTTGATATCTCTGAGCTTGTCAGTTCGTTGAAATAAAACACACAGTTTAGCTTAACCATATATTAACTCAAGCGATAGAGCTAGCGTTAGACGCGATACGGGGCCAGAGGTCGGCGCACTCCTTGGCGACAGGTCCGGTGATAGCAGAGCCCTTCATCTCGCCTTTGTTGTTCACTATGACCCCCGCATTATCCTCGAAGTATATAAACACCCCGTCACGCCTCCTGAATGGTTTCCGCTGTCTGATCACTACTGCAGGCATTACCTGGAAATTAAATTGATAATAGGATTAATAAAAAAGATTAATTAGCACTTGTTGTGGCGAAAAGTGAACCTAAGATGTATAACTAGATTGTTGCTAAGCTTCATAAAAAAACATTCGCCTTATTATTATAGTTAACTACAAAATAGAATAAATGTTCCATCGAAAATACAATCAGTAAACTTGGTGATTAACCCATTTTCACCTCTATTATTTTAAATAAACAAACATAAAAGGCCCAAATTCGTCTACCACCCATTTACTAATTACATACATAATTAAAAATCTATTGTTACATTGGGTATTGGTAGTCAAATGCTCATGAAAGGCCTATCATAAAAGGCGCTAGACACTACAAAATTTTTAAATGTTTAAATTTGAGGTTGGTACTCAAATAACAAACAAACATTATCATGGTTTACTTTGCAGTTTTCAGTTTTGTTATTAGTCAGTTTTTATCCAAGCAATATTAATTCAAATGCTGTATTTAAAGCTTGACAGTTTTATTTTATTAAGTTTTAGATAGCAATGGAATCACTCAGTCAGCCAAGGTATATCAACACACTGTGTTCACAATTCAGAAAACAAATATTAGCGAAACCCTATGGCGTATCATCATGGTAATTCCAGTTATTATAACTATAATAATCTAGGACTTCTTTCATGCAGATTATTTTTACAACATAATAGATGCATCATGCTAAAACAATCACTGTTACTTGTGTTACTGAGGATGTTATAAATTGGACCTTGCCACAAAGCAAATCCTGGTAATATTTCAGTATCATTAACACTTAAATAAGTATGAACAGTATTCATAATACTAGATTGATGATGAATGAGGTAGGCACTCTGCCTATGCTGATGGCAGATTATTTGTTAAAAATTGCATATAGCGTGAACTATTTGACCCATTCAATGCCCTAGCTATAATAGAGATTTGACACAGGTAAACACTGACACACAACATGGATGTATGCTATTAAAAATAAATAAATATAGATATAAATTAAATTAAGCAGAGTGCCTACTTCATTCATCATCAGATATCTAGTATTAGAACTATTAAACTATTAATTTTAAATCTAGAATATAATTATTGTAGACTAGAATGATGTATAATGTTTGCATTAATTTGTATTGCAATCAAGATAATACATCTCCCTATGACATTAGGTGGCAAGGTCTAGACACATTTTACTATTAGTCAGATTAGATCATTCTAGACACAAAATCTGTTAAGATCATACCTTTTTCCTGAGTTCAGGTTTGCCCTTCTTGACGGTAGCGACAATCATGTCTCCAGATCCGGCAGCGGGAAGCCTGTTCAGGCGACCCTTGATACCTTGCACGGCAATCACATACAGGTTCTTTGCTCCTAAAATCATGGAGATAAAGAGAATTAATATTTTGTTAATGTTTTGAGATCACCTAATAATCTTATACACTAACAAAAATCTTTATACTTTCTTTTTCTCTTTGTAACATCTTAAGGTTTTCCACTGGCCCAAATAATGTTGGTGTGGAACTATTTAACATATACTGAGTAAATTACAAAAAAAAATTATATATGTTGATGATATTGTAAAACATTAGGTCATCAGCAGCTTGATTGGATGTAAGTAAAATATCTCTTTGAGAGAATGTGGTACAGATTGTTCTGGCAGTTAGTTATAACTTCTTTATAATAACTGTTGAAAGAGCTTATAAATAGATCTTCAGAACTTGAATTATAATTTGACTTCAATTGGTGAAGATGTAAGCTTCCACTTACAAGGTTATTGTAACCTTAAAACTCTCCTTACATTGAGTGCATGCACAATGCACTCTTTTGTTTGTACTAATATGAGTGTCTGATCTATTGATGAGTATATTATTTATTTCATGTTTTTATTATAATAGAAGTATTGGGAGTTACTGCAAGGACAGTTTATGTCGTGAATTTGAAGTCTCCACTCAATTAACTTGAACGTTCTTATTTAGAGGGCCGAAAGTACCTTAGTTCAGTCAGAGGATAAATTGTTAACTTAGGTTAGATCCTTCTCGTTTGATTTTCTTAGATTTGGCTAAACAACTTCAGACACAGCCAAGGAAGAAATCATTATATATCAACACACAAAGTGCGTCCGTAAAATATCATCATCAGTGTTCAGCCAAACCGTGTGCGAAAATAGGTTATGTTAGTATTGTGAAACAAACGTGTTTTCTACCTGTGTTGTCTGCGCAGTTGATGACGGCTCCCACCGGGAGACCCAGGGAGATGCGGAACTTCGCTCCCGCGGAACCACCACGTCCTTAAAACAGAAAAACCACACTTCATACATTTTTCATCACAACACTGCTACTCACAAAATAGACAAGTGAATAACGAAAATATACGTCGCTTTCGAACGTATATGATACTAATTTCGTTTCACACATGCTTTTTGATAGATTTTAACACGAAATTACATGATTAAAATGGATATTTTATTTATTCACGAACCTCTTTTAGACATTTTGTTGTGTCAATTTATTGAGAGGAAAACGAAAGAACGTGAATTCAGTAACACTTCATAGGTAATATTTCGTTCAGAAAATTCAGAAATGAAACGTCATCAATGGCATGAAGTTAGCCGTCATAAAATATTTGATAGATTTTTATAGAAATAAATGATGATTTTCAAAATAAAATACGTAAAATGTTTAAATCTGACGCAGTATTATTGTTTAATTTTGTATTTCTATAAATAATTAGTTATATGAAGATGGCTTTATTTATGTTTATTTCTGAACGATTAATTACGTTCCATCCTATGCATATCTTGTTACAAATCATTAAATCAACATTAATAAATTAGTTTATTTTGTAAAATATTAAAGAAGTACAAATATTATTTCCTGGTTTTTTATTGATGCATTTTTTATTTTAAAAGATTATATTATTTATTCAACGATAAATGCAAAAAAGCTGGGTTTACTTTACAAACCAAAACTGTTTGTCATTATCTATCAAATTCGTTGCGGCTTGTCATTGTGCATGAGATTTATATTTTGTACAAAAAATAATTTTGTTAGCAAGATAAATTGAAATATTGTTATTAAAATGGCATTTATGGGCGATATGATGCATCCAGCGCCCTTCTGGCAGAACGGCCCTGCACCCGGAGCCTTCTATAACTTCCCCGGAAACTCATCAGGATTTGGACCCAGCAATCACTCCGTTCAAGAATTCAGAGCTCAGTAAGTGAATTATTAACATTACAATAGTTAAATACTGTTAGTTATTTGCGTCGCATATAGGCTTTATGGGGTAGTGGTGAGCTGAAAACCTTTGTCCGAAACTTCGATACTGAAGATTGTACAGAAGTTACAGCCTGTTAAATTAGAAGAGTTTGAATTTATTAGGTGTTACACATATATGTGGTATCATTATTATCGTATTTAAAGTATGCCTTTCTTTTTCCAGTTCAGCAACTCCAATAACCACCACCACCACAGTCATAGGAGTCAAGTTTGACAAGGGCTGTGTGATTGCAGCAGATACCCTCGGATCTTATGGCACACTCGCCAGGTTCCGCGATTGTCCCCGTGTTATGAAAGTCAATGATCTGATCCTTCTTGGTAATGGAGGGGACTATGCTGACTATCAGTACTTGAAAGATATCATTGAACAGAAAATGTAAGTAATACATTTTTACACTGTTTGAGATAATTATGAATGTTGGTTTTAATAGAAATTAGGTATTGAAATAAAATACTCTCAAGTCTAATGGGTGTAAGTGTGACCGCTGAGCACAAGCTAGTCTCAGGTTTGATTTTAAGGTCAAAGTATTATTGGGTTTTTCTATAAAATTTTCAGTCGCAGCTTGGTGTTTGAATTTGTGCCCAGTAGATGGCAATAGGCATGCCCTCTATTACATGGGACCATTAGTACATACTAGTGAACATTAGTACTTTACACCTCTGCATTACCTGTAATGCAGAGGTGTAAAGTACTAATGTTCACTAGGTATTTTATACCATCATGCCTGCATGTTGGTATAAAATACTTTTTAAAGATGTTATTATAGTATGTTGATTTTATTTTATCTCAATAAATGTTTTTCGTTGATTCTATAATTAACATGTGCTACCTTGCTACCCTGAATTTCAGTGAATTTTATTTAATCAACCACATTAATGAGTGGGAAGATTTGTGTGTGAATTTAGCCATCTCCATCCTAGAACTTCTGTTTATAGCATTGACGAGCAATGTATAGGTGATGGTCTGCTGTTGAAGCCGCGCTCGCTGCACTGCTGGCTGACACGTGTGCTGTACAACAAGCGTAGCAAGATGGACCCCTTGTGGAGCAACTATGTTGTAGCCGGTATGCAGGTATGTGCTGAAGGTTTAAGTTTTGATCCAATTCAAAAATAGATGGAGGTCTAGTCTAACATTTATAATAATAGGATATCTATTTTCAGGTTAGACTTGCTTTCTTTTAAAGCTGGAATTATATTATACTGAAACTAGTTCCATAAAAGTACATACACATAAGATACAACTCATGTATTGTAAACGTCAAAATTGTACATAATTGAAGTTGTATCTTTATGTGTACTTTCATGAAACTAGTTTCATAATGTAATTACGGCTTCAATATAAAATGAACAATCTTTCATTAGACTTAATAAAATTGCAATATAAATTTTTTTCGTCATTTATCAATTTAATGAAAACTAAACTTCCAATGACTTTTTTCCATTTTCCCAAAGAGATCGTAATATTCTAATGTTCCCAGGACGGTGAGCCCTTCCTGGGCGCAGTGGACAAGCTGGGCACAGCATACGAAGACGCCGCCATTGCGACCGGCCTCGGTGCTTACATGGCGACTCCCCTCGTCCGCGAGGCTGTGGACAAAGGAAGTATGGACGAAGATACCGCGAAGTAAGTTATAGGGATAGCGGGATACGTTCTGTACGTAGGAATTAAATTAATTGTTAGAATTGAATTTGTATGGAAAAAGCCGGGAAATCTTTTATTAATCACAATCCCAAACATTGAATATTTTTTAAAATAATTTTGAGACACCTAGAATAAGATAGATATTGACTGCATCCCATAGGATAGTATTAGATTTTAACCAGTTTATATGTATCTGCTTTTCATTTTAAACATCTGTCTCCTGACATAGTACTACTATTATCTACTACATATACCAAGTTATAGTAACATACAATTGTTTAGACCCGGGTACTATTAGTTTCTTTCTCCACAGGGCTTTAGTGCGGAAATGTATGGAGGTTCTGTTCTACCGCGACGCACGCGCATTCCAGCGCTACCAACTGGGCGTAGTGACGAGCGCCGGCGTGAAGATAGAACAACTGGCTGAGCTGAAACACGACTGGTCGCTCGCGCACATGATACACATGAAGTGAACTCTGTTTCTTATGTATTAAAAGCTATTTTTTAATTAATATTTTATTTCATTGTTAGCAAAAGGACTGGTTTATTGGCTGTCCTTTACTAGATAGTCATTCAAATGTTTTATTTTCACAAGACCGGTATTACCGGTACTTTTTGTTAACAAAATCAGTTGCATGGTTTAAAAAAATAGGGAGATTTCTTATCGTCTAATATTCTGGGTACATATCACCCCTTTATCATACATATATGAGGGTAGACAGAAACAATAGCACGCCACGTATCACAATGATTGTATACAATTTTTCCGCTCATATCTTGTCATTACGCATGCCGGTTGCAAGTACGTACTGTAATTACAGATTACTGTTCTAACAGCTTCGTAAGAATTATGTGATTCGGTAAATATGTGAACAGATGTGATGATCAAAATATGTTTCGTGCAGAAATAGAACTTAATGTCCATCAAGAGCAGAAGGCCGATCCGCTGGATCTCTGATTCTAAGCGTTGGGTAGGTAAACATTTTAAAATAAAAAACACATTACAGAAAGAAGAAATCTTATAATTTAAAGACAAATTACATCTAGGTATTTTTATGTGTTATGTAAAGCACTTTGTTATTATTTAATATATTATTTTGTATAAAATTGATTATAGGTATAAGCAGTCAGACCCATGACCCTCAAGCGAAATTATACATATTATGAACAAAAAATAATTTAAAAAAGCTGTTTGTATTGTGACACTGAAGATTAGAGTGGTATCTATTGGCCCAGCTTGATCTGATTACTTTTAGTAAGTTAACGCGTTTCAGTAAATCAGACTCCGAAAACAAGTGTACATATGTACTGTAACCCATACAAATATTTGCGGTAGTCAAACCAATGATCACTAGAACAGAAGTCGTTGGTCGAACCACTGAGCCAATCAAGTAGTCAAAATGCGCAAAGTACAATACATAACGCAGTTGAGATGTTACATATAATTACAATCTAGCTTCTTATAAACATTGTTCCATTTATTTATGCTTCCATGGTGACTTCACGACATGGGAGCCTTCCGTCTTACAAGATAATAGATTCCTAGGGGCTAATTACACGCTATAGACTGTCTTATGTAAAAATGTACTTGTGGCTGGCGGCATAGGGGCTAGAATTGTCTGGCATCCCGATCTCAGCGTGCATATCCCTCAAATTTAAGCTTAAACAGTACAACAACGATCGACTGTAGTTTTCCAGGGTTGCATCATATATAAATGCTTATTGGAACATCATTCGCCTTCTCAGTCGCAAACTTTCAAATTTCTATCTCACTCTAACAATCCAGTCCAGTAGGAGTCATGGGGGGTCGCCCTGGGTCTGGACTTAGGTCCACACGCAAAATCATTTTTTTTATTAGAATTGTCGAATTGGAGTCTATTATGACTAGACACCTGACCATGTGACCCCCCCATCCCCTGACTTGGAAGCTACATCCACCCTCCCGTCATGAGTGGTCACAACAGGCTAAGACATTTGTAACTGTAAGCTAACCGAAGAAATAAAAAACAATGTTCGTAAGTGTACAGCTTATAATTAATTACATTCTATCGCCTCTTCTTGTGTCCTTTAGTTGGTCCTTTGACGAAGCACCAGTCCACTGATATTGGCTGGCCCAGGATGTCAGCGCCATCTAGAGCTTCGCGCGCACTCTGGTACAGGACAAATAATATTATTTCAGGTCAATAATAATAATATATTTATCACAACATCCATATCTTAGCATGAGTCCTGAACCATAGTATATGCAAGAGCATCCAACAGCGGATCCAGGACTGTCCGGGGTGGAAGTTTGTATACAAAATCGGTTATTTCTCAAAAGAAGGTTGAAATGAATAAGTATATTAGATAAAATTATTAATTCTATGCAGACGAAGTCGCAGCTAGACGAAGCTAGGTATGCGACGAGGCCATATAAGAAATGAAAATAACTTTAGCCTTTTATCATATTCTGAACTTCATACACACACAAATATTAACACTCTTATACAGCACTTTTCACAAATACTGTACTGATATACTACTAAACTGGTATCGGTAAGACGAATACTAAGCCTAGATTTTTTCGATAAATGGTAAAAACTTGTTGTTACTATTAATATTTCCACTATGTTATAAACTAGTCTAAGTAAGCACATTTAATTGTATACAAACGCTACACGTGAAGACCTTTTATTGGCTGTATGTCGCCTATAACTTTTGTATACCTAATTCACAATGTTATTTGCTGTTGGTTTTCCGAAATTAAATAAATAAATAAAAAATAAATAAAAATAACTATGAAGAACTCATTAATAACATTGCATGTTCTTTCGGATTTTTACTCTTCAGATAAATTGGAATATACATGTTACACGGCTAACATAGTTTAATGACAAATTAAGTTTCTTCGTTTTTAGTTCACACTTGTGAACTTTAAAATACAACCTGGAGACAGATAGACAAACAGATGGACACCGGAGGCTTAGTGATAGGGACCCATTGGCACCCATAATGAAGTGATGTTTAGTGGAGATTTCTGCCAAAAGAGGGCCATATATGTATATGTTTGGGACTAGATGGTGATGTGTAAAAATGTCGCAGAATATATATATGACTTGATGATGATAACTTTAAATACTGTTAATTAAACACATTTTACTTACTGCAGCTTGCTTATATGTCTCATACTCAACAAGAGCATATCCCTTGAGGAAACCAGTACGTCGGTCCAAGTTCAAGTGAATGTTTTTGATCTCACCAAATTCTGAGAATTGATTCTGTAATACAAACCAATTCATTTTATTACAATCATCACCAAGAAGATAATTATTGCATTGCCAATGCAATAATTATCTTCTATGTCACATAAGCAAGTGGGTTGAATTTACCCCATTTTAGCAACATTTTTCATTGATGCTCGGCTTGTTTAGGTTGTAGCATGATGTAGTATAACCTAAATGGGCTATCCAACACTGAAGAATTTGAACCATTAATTCCTGAGATTAATATGTTCAACCAAACAAACAAACTTTTTAGCTTTATAAAATTAGTATACATGTATACCAATTCAAATCATAAAGTAAATTACCTGAATGTCCTCTTCTTGTGCTTCTTCGTGTACATTACTGACAAACAAGATCCAGCCTTCCACTGACCTCTGTGGACCAGGTGTGTTGCCGTCACCCTCAGGAGCAAGGCTGTCATATCTACATAATAAACATTTATGAAATGGAGACTACAAATTCTCTTTATTCATGCATGTTATCCTATGCAATCCGCATTGGATGAATGTTTATTTGAAAAAAAGATAACGCACTGACTGACAAAGATTTTAGATATGATATATCTTGTACTTCAGTAATTAATCTTGTGTTTTATAGTTGTCAATGTGCTGTATTGGAGTACTGTGGGTTAGATTGACTGATGTTAAAAAATATATATTTATAATTTAAGTAATTTTATACAGAATGAATTAATTTGGGGGTCAAGAGTGAGTCAGTTTAATCAAGGTTTACATTTAACTTATTGCAATTTTTTTATTGTTTAGACCTGATGCAATACAAAAAATTAATATCGTAACAATGTATATTCCGTTACCTGCCCCTGTTGCCTCTCTCTGAAGCTCCTCCGCTACCGGCTTCACTGCCAAAACCTCTACCTTTGCGCTTTCGCGCCTTCTCCTTCAGACGGGCGATTCCCTCTAAAATTCACAATAAATACTATTAAGTTGCGCGTTATAGAGCGAGTATAAGTATATTCAGTTTCAATAAATGCTAAGGCTAACGGAATTTAGTAGTTTCGTGCCTACATAGAGTTCGTTCAACTAGAAAGTTAACCTAAAAAATGTTTTTATTTGGACAATAACTAGACCAAATATAACATAAAAATTAATGAAAGTAAAGATGTATTATATCATGTTTCAATTACAAGTGCAATCAAATGAGGATATAATCAGTAGTAATCACGAAATAATATTAGAACTTAATGCATCAAAACATTCCCAAAATACTTACGTTCGCCATCCTCGTCTACCTCAAATTCTTCGGAATTTTCAATATCAAGTACATCCGCCATATTAATGTACCTGTTTAACTTCTAAATATATTTTTTATATTTATTTTTGTACAAATAACACGTAAATACACCTAATTCAACAATATGACTTTTTGATTTTTAGTTATTACTTTTTAATATTCAGTGTTGCTATACTAAAAATATGTAATGTAAGAAGGTAGGAAACTAGTACGCGGTACCACATTGATTGATACGTCTTTATGTTACGAAATCGACTGTGGCCGGGCTGCAACGCAACACCCCAGTTTTCCTAATATTGGGTAAGCCACGGAACAGAAAAAAAGAGGGATAACTAAACAGAATAATCAGGCACAGAGTGAGTGTTAAGACGTGACGTTGGTGCTATTCTATTCAAACTGCTTTCTTATCAAACTAATGACTTACAGCAACAATGCTGCGAAGTTATCACAACCAGTGTACTGCATTTTATGAACGACTTTCTTTGAATAGACTACTGTATTACTTTGTATACTGTAATATTATAATATATATGTCAAATAATTAAATCAATTCGATATTAAATAAATTGAATCTATCAGTACCTCTTGTATTAGGAAACTTTGTAAAACTTTTTATTCATTCTTATCTACAGTCTTTCTAAAAAGTTATTAAGCAAAATTTAAAAAAAACATATAGTACAAAAACAAAAATGTCACGAATATTGTGACAGCAGAATAATTTTACTTTAATAATTTTTTGTTAAATTATTATTTTAGGCTAACTGAACGGAAATTAAAGATGAGTGCATGTAACGTGAGAGAACCAAGAAACACAGTTTCTGGCGACTGGACTGTGAAATCCACGAAATCTCCTTCAACAACTAGATCTTCATCACCACCCAGCAGAGGAGAATCAATTTTTAACAAATACATTGACCTCATACACTCAAAATCAAATATTTCTGTGGTTGATAAGCAAGCAGAACCTCCGGAACGACCATATGATTTTTTCGATGATGAAGAATTTGCTTTTGGAATTAATTTACTCAATAATAATGTAGCGTGCGTAGGCGACAATATTACTCAACTTATCCAAATGGGTAACTACCATCCAAATTATTAAAGATTATAGTTCCGACGACCTGGTCGCTGGAATCCGCTGGACGCGGGTGTGATCCTTGGGGACACCTGTATCCAGCTGTACACGTCCAACGGTTGATATGATGATAGTTCTATATATTTATTCCGTCATCTAAGACGACCCGATTATCCCAGCGGTAGTTAACGCTGCCTTCGGTGCGACAGGTCCCAATTTCGAGTCCCGGTAGGGACAAATATATTTTGTGTGATAGTGTACAAGATCCCAGGGCCGCCAGACGTCACGTATTTTCTGACGAAAGAAACGTGGACGAATGAGTATAGTATGTACTATAGTACATACTATACTCATTCGTCCACGTTTCTTTGTTACGTTAACGAGGCTCGTTCGTTGTTGCTAACTATAGTTAGCAACAACGAACGAGCCTCGTTGCCTACCCCGGGACTAGATGGCGCTGTGTCATAATACCTAGATTTATTATTATATTAGAATTATATTTGGGATGATATTTAGGTCCTCTTTCACCATTTTCAATAGCAGTCGGACTTGATTTGTTTTTTAGATTTCGTATTTTTATTTGTAACTATATGTGGGGCACATTCATACTGTCCATAGACTGGCATAGACTGACAGTTGACTTTCTGGTCATTGACAGCTGACAATTTTGTGTCAGTGTGCTGTCATCTAAATGTGAAATCGAATCCTAAGAAGGATTTTGCTATTGTCTTGGTAGATTAAGCACGCGTTTCTTAACCTCCGAGTTTGATTATTATCAAAATCTTTTTTTTTGGTGTTATATCTATTGTTTTGTGTTGTCTGGTGAAGGAATCTAGCTATAAGGTTAGTATTTTAAGCTTTTTTGACGCTCATTTCCTTGGAAATGAGTGCCGAAGAGCCCCCAGACGGGGGAGGAGGGATACCTCCTGATATAGAGATTTCGGAGTGCTCGCAACTATCCGATGTTGGTCGCGTAAGAGCTGAAAGCAGAAAACGTACCGGAGAACCTGATTTGTATTTAGATGCAAAAAGAAACAAGCCACCATCTGACTCAATCCAGTCTGTTTTTATTAAACCCGGATTTGAGAGCGACTCCAAAGTCCTATATACTGAGTCCGACAGAGCACCTTTCTCTGTCTTCATTTCTAAACTGGAATCAGACCCTAAGCAAGGTCTATCCTTGAATCCCTTGAGGTTTGCTCAATTTATATACAACAAAGGATTTAAAGGTGTTGTTCAAGGCAGTGTAAAATCAATGGGCCGTAACAGGATGTCTGTAGAATTTGTCTCTTTTAATGATGCCAACCAGTTTGTTAACAGTCCTGTATTAGGGGAAAACAATTATATTGCGACCATCCCACGCTTCCATGTTACACGCATGGGAGTAGTCAGAGATATTCCCACAGACTGGACTCTTGAGGATCTAGTTGCAGGTATTGAGACCCCTCGTAACTGTGGGGAAGTTATCAGGGCGAGGAGGCTCAATTTTAAAAATAGAAATGAGGATTCAGTTTCATGGTCTCCATCAAGAACTGTAGTGCTGACTTTCTCTGGTCAAATACTCCCAGAAAAAGTGTATTGTTATAATGCGTCTCTCCCTGTCTCTATCTATCATCTTCCCACTATTCAATGTCGTAATTGTCTTCGTTTTGGCCATATTAGCACCCAGTGCAGATCTAAGCCCCGCTGTTATCGCTGTGCTCAACCACACCCTGGTGATAGCTGCAATGTCCCTGATTCACAAGCTACATGTCTGCTGTGTGATGGCAGTAACCATAAGGCTACTGATGACAAGTGCCCTGAACATACAAGACAGAAGTCCATAAAAATGGTTATGTCTCAGGAAAATTTAAGTTACCGGGAGGCTTCTGTTAGGTTTCCCCGCCCCAAATTGTTGTACTCCAATGTGACGGCAGGTCCCTCCGCTTCTAAACCACATCAATATTTTCCTTCTGAACCCCATCTCTTCTCAGACCCTTTTCATAGCACTAACTCCTCTCCATATGCAACCCCTGTTAAATCCTCTTACGTCAAGACCGTATATCGTTCCCCAAAACCACGTCCAGACTTGGGAAAAACATATGATATCCCAGCTCATCGGTCAATGATTTATACTCCTAGTTCTTCTCAACCTAATGGCTGTACTTTAAACTCCCGTCATGTTGAAACCACTCCCCTTCCCACCCCTAATGACAACTTAATAGAGCTCCTAGCTTGCTCACTCATTAATATGTTGTCTAAATTTAGTGACGCAATACCGGACAATGTCATAACTCTAGTTCAACAGCTCCTAGAATCCTGGACTCGTCAAAATGGAAAAGATCCTTCAGTGGAACTGTAGATCAATTCGCAGGAAAAAACACGAACTAATTTACCTCATCAATCGTTTCACCCCCGCTGTCTTTGCCGTGTCGGAGACATGGGTTAAGCCTGGAACTTCTTTTAGGGTTCCTGATTTTTCATGTCTTCGGGACGATCGAGAGGACGGCTGGGCTGGCTGCGCTCTATTGGTTAGCAGATCTATCACTTTTTCCGAGATTCGTATTCCCAACCATGATCCTGGCCTACATGTTGTAGCCGTTAGAGCCTTAGGTATATCCTATGTATCTGCCTACATCCCTCACCCCAATGCCAATATTATATCTGAATTTAACTCTATCCTTTCTTCTATTCCAAGCCCTTTGATTGTGCTCGGTGATTTCAATTGCCGTCACACTCTCTGGGGCTCTCACTGTAATGACCCCTGCTCCAGCTTTCTGTTAGATCTCTTAGATGACCGCAATCTTTGCGTCCTTAATGATGGATCTGCTACCCGTAGGGTTTCGCCTACCCAAAACATTAGCGTTCCCGACCTTACTTTCTCTTCCCCTTCCTTAATGTCATCACTCTCCTGGTCGGTTCTCCCTAATTCCTACGGGAGTGATCATTTCCCCATAATGATTTCGTTTCCAAGCACTCACCCTCGTTCTACCCCTATTCAACCCTTACAAAAATATCTTCTTTCGCAAGCTGACTGGTCCCATTTTTCTTCCCAATTGGATTCGGAACTTAAAAACCTCTCCCCTATAAACTCCTCCAATTCCTTCATTATCTACAATGATTTTGTGGAATGTTTGTTAAGAGCGGCCGATTCCTCAATCCCCTTAAAAAACTCTGCCCGCCGCCTATTACCTTCCCCTCCTTGGTGGGATGCTGAGTGCACTGATGGGGTACGAAAACGTAAAGAAGCAGAAAATACTTTCGCCTCTACTCTAGACTTGCCTGATTATATAAATTTTAAAAAGACTTCTGCAAGTGTTTGCAGGTTATTAGCTAAAAAGAAAAGGTCTGGCTGGCTAAAGTTCTGTGAATCTCTGTCTCCTCGCTCTCCAGTTACCCTTGTTTGGAAAAAAATTAAGTCCTACCGCAGAGCTAGTGTCAATCAGTCTTATGAAGTCACAACCAATGACCCTGGTGCTTGGTTAGAGGACTTTATCACAAAATTAGCCCCCCCTTTTGTCCCTAGTTACGAATGTCTTCCCACTGTAGATCCCCCTTCTCCCCCTACCTCTGATAACTTTGATGACCTGTTTTCGTATTCAGAATTGACATGTGCCTTGGAACATTTTCGTGATTCTGCTCCGGGTGGCGATGGAATACCCTATTCCTTTATTTCCAAATCCTCTCCAAATTGCAAATTAATCTTCCTTGACCTAATTAATTCCTTTTTCGCTTCTGGTCAAGTCCCAGACTCCTGGAAATCCCAAATTATTATTCCCATTTTGAAACCTAATAAAGACCCAAAAGATTCTGCTTCCTATCGTCCTATCGCTCTATCCTCTGTCTTGGCTAAAATCATGGAAAACCTCATCAAGAACAGACTTGAATGGTTATTAGAAACCAAAGGCATCCTAGCCAGGTCCCAATTCGGTTTTCGAAGAGGTATGGGCACTCTAGATAGCCTCAGTATCTTTCTATCTGATGTCCGCATTGCTTTTTCTAATAATAAAAGTGTTCTTGGTGTGTTCCTAGATATAGCCTCAGCCTACGATAATGTCCAACTTCCATTACTCAGGCAAAAACTGCTTCAGCTGAGTATTCCTGTGAGGATGGTCAACATCATCTGTAATCTTCTTATGTCCCGCTCTATTTCTGTCCGCCATCAAAATACCCTCTCTCCATCCCGTCTTGTGTGGAAAGGTTTACCGCAGGGCTCGGTCTTAAGCCCTATCCTGTATAACGTATACACTTATGACTTGGAGTCTTCGGTCAGCTGTTTCTGCAAAATTTTACAATACGCCGATGACATTGCACTTTACTTCAGCTCAGCTTCTTTTTCAGAGGCCTCAACCCGCCTAAACTCTGCTCTTCAATATTTAAATCAGTGGCTTATCGATCATGGCCTAAACCTTTCTGTCCCCAAGTGCAATGCAATCGTCTTTTCCCGAAAACGTACTATACCCCCTATAAACCTATCCGTTGAAAATGAACCTATATTAATACGAGATAAGGTTAAATTTCTCGGCCTCATTCTTGACTCCAAGTTGTCTGGTCTACATCATTTGGATTATATTTCGAAGAAATGTGAAAAAGGTGTCAATGTACTTCGTGCTCTCTCTGGAGTTCGCTGGGGAGCCCATCCCACTTCCCAAAAAATACTTTACAATGCCATAGTTCGCAGCCACTTTGACTATGGGAGCTTTCTCCTAGAACCATGCAACAAAATAGCCCTTGCTAAATTAGAGGGGATTCAATCTAAATGCTTGCGCATCATCACGGGTGCTATGAAATGCTCCCCTATTAATGCCCTTCAGGTAGAGTGTTTGGAGCCCCCCCTTCATTTACGTAGACAATACCTTTGTGATAGATTTTTTTATAAAGTAGTTCAAAACAAATCACACCCCCTTCTTCCTCTTCTTCGTACTCTTTTTGAGTTAATCCCATCATCCCGCTATTGGTCCCATAAAAATCCTCCTCTCCTTATTAACAGCTTCACCAAATTTAATAATATAAACGTTGCTTTAGGCCAAACAAATCTGCACCCCTTATTTGAAGTTAATTTTAATTCTTTACACTTCCAACCTAAAATTATATTTAACTTTGGTATCTCGAAACATGACCCTGCTGCTAATGACAAATTTAACAAGATCTTAGCAAAAGATTGGCATGACTGGCTTACCATATTTACAGATGCCTCGAAGCTGTCAGACAATAGCAATGTCGGATCTGCGGTATGGATTCCAAAATTCAAAATCATTCTTCATTTTCGCAGTTCTGCATTTGGCTCCATTTATACTGGTGAAGCAATAGCTCTTTTGGAAGCGATCTCCTATGTTGAGTCTCATGGTCTCAACCAATCTATTATTTTCTCCGATTCTCTGAGCTGCCTTCAAGACCTGGTTAAATCACCTTTCCGTTCTCGACACAATTGTCCTCTCACCTTGCAGATCAAAGAACATCTCTATAGATGCTATTGTTTGGGCATAGATATCGCCTTGGCCTGGATCCCTAGCCACTCTGGTATCATAGGCAACGAGAATGCTGATTCGATTGCCAAATCGGCTACTCGGAATGGGATGGATTCTCATACGTGTTGTTATGCTCGAGATTTGCGCTGTCTTGCCAAACCAGAGATGATGAAAAGCTGGAATACTCTGTGGCAAAAAACTCGTTTACAGAAGGGCAAATTTTATGGCTCCATCCAACCACTTATTCCTCCAAAATGTTGGTTTAGCAAATTAAAACTCTCAAATAAACTGGCAACCTCTGTTGTAATCCGCCTCCGACTTGGATTTGTATGCACTCCAGTTTTTTTGGCAAAACTTCGAGTGAGAGACAGCTCTCTATGTGAATGCGGTCTAGAGGAGGGTACTCTGGAGCACTTGTTTTTTTCCTGTCCTCGTCTAACTATCCCCCTTTACGACTTACTACCTCCTGATTGTCCTCGCCCAATTAACATTCCTTTTCTTTTATCCTTAGCCCATACTCCCGCTGTTAAAATTCTTTATAAATTTATTAATATAAATAAAATCTATTTATAATTTATAAGTTAGATAATTATATATATGATATTAAATTATATTAATTATTATTTTTTGTAAGTATATAATTGTATTTGATGTCTAACTCTCATATTATGTGCCGTCTTATATGTTTTAACAAATGTTTTGTTTGGTTTTTTTTTTTAGCATGGCAAATAATGGATGGCAACACTGCAAAAACTGACCAATAGTCATTACAGTTTCCCATGCTATTGAGTATCGACTATTCCTATATTTTACCTTGACATTGGCAAAATCATCGAATGTTCGTCGATGGAGCCATAACACAAAAAAATTGAATTGAATTGAATTGAATCCTAAGAACATTTCGATTAAATAGAATAACAAAATTTTATTAACTTCAGTGTAATTCTGTATATATCATGCCGGAATTCCATCTTACGGATTCCATAATTACACAGCTTAACGGTGAGTTATTTTTCAAAATATTAGGCCCATTATGAACGCTTTGAAGTTACATAATTTTGTTAGGAAGTTGATATTGTTTTGTTTGACACAAATATTTAATTTTAGCACTGAGCCGCCCTTAATAAAGGTATATTATTGATGTTGCGTCATATCGGACATTCGGACACAGTCTAATACTCCTTATAGCTATGAAATTGCAATTCGACGGACCATTCGAATTTGGTATAATATTATGTATTATTGTGTGATTTTGCATATTTTTCTGTTAAAACGTGTTTAATATGTACATGTGATGCATTTTGTAACATAACAAATCATGTTTTCAAGGATTTGATTGCATTTCGAAAGTTTTCTTTTGTACATAACCTCATTTTTAATGTGTTCATCCCAGTTTTTAATAATGATGACTTATTAATATAAACGTGATGACAGATTGTTATCCATGTTTTTAATGTGGCGCTATTGTTGGAACAACATGAAAATAAACCACCTTGGACCTGAAAACAATGGGATTCCTATTGTTTCTGCAGCTCTTGTTACACTTTCCCTCTCTTATCATCATAACAGATAATAAATAATATTCAGATAATAAATGCTAAATCAGGTTTTTTTTTTAATGAATAAATGCTGAAATATCATGCATAGACCTTACCTAAAAGAAATATGTTTAGTGTAAAAAATATTTCAAACTCTTTTGAAACAGCTTAACTGATTTTAATGATTCTTTTCGTGTATATTTAGTAGATCTGGGAATAGTTCTTTCCTATGTTCTTGGGACTCAAAACTATTTCTATACCAAATTTCATCTAAATCGGCTCACTAGTTAAAATGTAAGAGGTAACAGACAAACATACTTTCGGATGTATAATATTAGTATAGATATGGATTAATTAATTTTAATAATTATATCTATAAATTGAAAAAGTTTTCCTAGTATAAATAAAATATGGAATACCCACCTATACCTACTGACAACTTTTGTCATGTCGTAGTGATGATGTAACATTATTATAATATGTTATGATATCACTGCTATTGTTATATCAATTGCGTAAGAACTTGGCGATTGTATCTAAAGAATTACACATAATTGGAATAAAATACATACATCAATGTAATCTTGGCATTGGTTTTATGATTACTTTTGTAGTTTCTTTATATAGCATTAAGTCTGGACATAGGATGTGTATATACACAAGAGCTGTTTATATACCTATACCTGTATATACGGGGGGAAATGAAGCTAAAACATTTATTAATTATCTTTTTCGATGTTCAGGTAAGGCCGAAAAATAAAAATATGTGGTTTCTCTATGTTGGCTGTACCCAACTGTCAACCCATATTCAAAGTATATTTATTCATTAAAACAATTGTTAATTATTTTTTTATTATTAAAAACTTAATTGGTGAAATTGCTAACTATAGTTCTTAGCTTAATTGCTAACTATAGTAATTATAGTTATGTATGTTTCTTATACAAATATAAATAAGTAAAAAAATAATGTATTTTTCAAAATTTTTGACTGTATCACATGATCTTAACGAAACAATATTTTAAGGAACAACTAAAGCCATTTTATAAAATAACTAACTTTTGCTCGCGACTTCGTGCGACGTGCGTAAAATCAGTAATTTTATCCGCATACAAACTTCCGTTCCCCTTTTCTCCATTTTGAGGGATGATATCCGGAATGAAAACTATTGGTTAGCTATAAATCGGTTCAGCGGTTATAGCGTGAAGAGGTAACCGACAGACACACTTTCGTATTTATAATATTGACGACTCGGTGGCGCAGTGGCTGAGCGATCGGCTTGTGCGTCACGGGTTGCGGGTCCGATCCCCGCACGGAGCAAATATTTGTACGTTCTCCAGGTAGTTGTTCCGGGTCTGGGCGTTTGTGTATGTGAAAAATTGTGTTTGTAAACGCACAGGAGAAAATCCTAGGGTGGGGCAACGTTTAAAAAAAAAAAAATATATATAGTATAATATCATATTATACTATAATATTATAAATACGAATATCCATAGTTCCATATCCATATTATTAATATGGATTTGGAAGTATGGATATTTATAATGTTTGACTTAATTTTACTGTGTTGCCTCTAGAGAGTATAACAATTAATTTTCTATTATGTCTTGGATTGAATGCCACCGTTAAATCCACATATAACTGGATATTTTTATTTTATCGTGTTTTTGATAACACTAATAAATAAATATTTAACTTTTTATATTAATATTTACATTAGAAAATATTGCAACCGCTAGCGATCATTTTAAATTGTAAGCGACATAAATATTATAATAGATCCTGGGCTCTAATTAAAATTTATTCTACCTATTGAACTAAGTATATAAACTTTTTTCACAAAGTAAACATCCAGTTTGACAAGTTTTTAAAATGTTTTTCAGCCCAAGAGCCATGGCCAGACAGCGTAAAACTGTTTCAGCCTTACGAGGTCGAACAGATCCTACTCCCCGACAATGCCAGCTGTCTCGCTGTACAGGCATTCTTGAAGGTAAGCAAAACATTAAACTGACGCCTGACTTCTTATGGACCAATGTGAAATTTTGATTCATTTTTTATCTTATCCATATGTATTGAGAACTTATCAAAATGCGTATTGAAGTATTTTGATACATTTCGGTACCTACTTTAGCAATTTTGTATTTTTTGTACTCTGGTGTTGAGTGTGGAAATATATATATACCCCAAGATACGTCAAGTGATCTAGAGCAATTCATCTGTGCTTATCGAGTCTGCAGTCAATTTTTCCTCTCCTTTCAGTTTCCTCTCTGGTTAAGCCACAACTTCGATGAAAGTCTTCCAATCTGCAGATTTCAAAGTTAAATTACATATCACAAATCTACATATTATTATAAGACAAATGGTGTTTATTAAGATTTAGTTTTTATGTATATTAAGTCTCGACACATAGATAGAATCTATTACTATTTAGATGATCCCCAAGTGTTTAACCTAATTAAATTTCTTTTAATTTTAGATGTGCAATCTGCCTTTCGAAGTAGAAATGCGTTGGAACGCGGAGTTTATGTCGCCGTCGGGCCGGGTCCCGTTCATCAAGTGTGGAGCCTTTGTGGTGTCAGAGTTGGAGCCTATAGTCCAGTTCGCTGCCAACAAGGGGGTCTCGCTCTGTGGCCGACTCACCACGGAGGAGAAAGCTGAAATGAGGGCGTATATGAGCCTTATTACCAACGTTCTGGTTAATGCTGAGGTGGGTACATCAGGTTTAGTTAAAGCCAATTTTTTTTGCTTTTGTCACTTTTGTGGAAAAAGATTAGCGTTCCGCACTTCTGCCTAATACATTGAGGATACAAGCGTGATTGTATGTATGTTTATTGTTAAGGTGGAAGCTCCACCTTAATCTGAAAATACAAAGAAATTCTAAAATTTTTTCGAGAAGCAGGATTACTACTGGACATGGTCAATGGATGTCATGGATGATATTAAATTATTAAGCATTTATATGTAAGAATGTTAAACAAATGAATTAAACATTTGCATGCTTGCAGGAGGTACAATATATTGTTATTCTGTTAGATCTTTATACGGTATTTTATAACAAATGCGTGTTTCAATTAATTGATTAATATCTTCCCACAATGGACAGGAACATAAAATGTTCTAGCACTCAATTCTATAAAATTATATAAACAATAAACAGAGAACCTGCGCATTTAATATAATTTTTTTTTTCAAAAGTCAAAATATAATTTATTCAAAGTACGCGAAATTGAATTGGGTCTTTTTGAACGTCGACAATAAAGACAGCCCCCAAAAACGCCCGCCTTTCACCGCTTCCTAGTGTTTTTGCTGGGAAGAAGAAGGGGCGCAACAAACTCCCCAGCAACACATTTCGGCCTGTCGAAATTCGAAATCGCTCTCAACACACGAGTATATCAACCTTATATACCACCTAGTGACAAATAAACATAAAAAACTCACCGTCCATCGTACAACACATGCCTCATTAACATCTTTATCGACCAGCTGTACATATCGTGGGTGGATAGCGACACGTTCAACGCCGTCACCAAGGTGCGCAACTCCTCAGTGTACCCCTGGCCGCTGGGCTGGTACCAGACGAGGGCCAAGCGGAACACCGTCATCAAGAGGCTGAAGGCTCTCCATTGGTACGATAAGACGTTGGATCAGGTTTTGGCTGATGTGAGTATAACATTTATATTAGAGATTGCAAACCGGGCCCGGCCGGGCCCGGTGGCCTTTTAGACATCCACCGGGCCCGGCCATTTATACCGGGCCCGGTGACCGGGCCCGGTGACCGGGCCCGGTAGGTACGAGAACTGCAGCACGGAAGCCCCAACTTGTAGAAAATTGGCATGGCAAGTTGCCGTTCTCCCGCGCACCTCTCACCCCTGCTCGCTGTATGCGTGTTTTCTTTTCTTAATTTAGTCACAGTATAATTTATACTGTGACTTAGTCGACGTTTGTCCTTGGTTGACGAAGTATGTGTGTTGCTCTGTAATTCCGTCGCCGCCGCAAGCACAGCAAGACTAGTTTATTATAGCTACTTTCATAGCATCATGTCTTACGGAATATCGCTGTGGGGCCGTGCTGCAGACATAGAATCAGTCTTCGTACTGTAGAAAAGAGCAATAAGAGCCATTTATAACCTAAGTACTCGTGATTCACTCAGGGAACTCTTTAAAGAAATAAATATTATGACAGTGCCCTGTCAGTATATCTTTCAAAATATAATGTACATAAGGAAAAATATATCACATCATACGAAAATATAATTATAGATATAAGTCAAAATTAATGCAGCCACAGCTTCGGCTCGCTGAAGTCCATACCTCTTTTGTGGGATATAGTTAAAGCTAAAGCTAACAAAGTTTATCGATGTTGATAAGACAAGTTTAGTACATTAGGCTGCGTTATTAGTTTCTTATTCTAATACTATGTTTTCAAATACATAGTTAGTACATTAGTATTAGTAATTAACTTTGAGCAAGCAGGTCTTTCTCTTTACTCTGTATGGTATTACGTAGTAACTAACTAATTCTTTCCCCCATTTACTTAAACCAAATTGTTCTAAAATACTTTAAAGGTTCCATCCTAGTACATTAACCCCGGGTTGGCGGCGAATGTTACCGGGCCCGGCCGGGTTGAAAAACATACCGGGTTGCAACCCTAATTTATATCAATGCACAATATTTTTGCAGCAGATCTGTAGTAGCCTAGCGGTGTGGACTGAGATGTCAAAGATATCGTAATCGTTCAAATACAAGGCACGCACCTCTGACTTTTCGGAAGTTATGTGCGTATATCACATGCTCAAGCGGTGAAGGAAAATATGGTGAGGAAACCTGCATGTGTCAGAGATTTTCTCGTTGGCATGTGAAGTCTGCCAACCCGCAGTAGGCTAGCGTGGTGGACTATAGCCTAATCCCTCGAGAGGAGACACGCGCTCCGCAGTGGGACAGTAATGGGTTGATGATGGCACAATATTTTTGCGGTTTTTTTTCCTCTAGACTTGAATTATCGACTTGAATGCAATTGATCCAAGTTTTAAATTAGTTGGGGGGTCCAAATGACTTTAGTTATTCATGAAGTGAAAATTGTATAGCAGCTCATACAGCAGTAGCTACAACCCTGCCCTTAAATAGAGTGCCTTCAAAAAATAGCTATCAAAATACAGGGTGTGGCCAATAATGACTATGTGCTCATAAGTGACTTAGAATAACTAAATATTTCCGGACATTATTACGCAGTGCCATTTAGTTCCGTGGTAAGCAACGAGGCTTGTGCTACGGATACTAGATGGTTGATATACTACATACATACTTTTTTTTTGTAAATATTTACATATTATACATAGATACATCCATGACGCGGATACAAATATTCATGCTTAGCACACGAACATTTGACCCTACCGGGATTCGAACCCGGGACCCATAGCACAGAAGGCAGTGTTAACTACAGCTATAGTGCCGCCTTCAAGAAAATAGATATCAAAATACAGGGTGTGGCCAATAATGACTATGTGCTCATAAGTGACTTTGAATGAGGTTGTGATGACTTAGTTTTGATAAAACAAAAACATTCCAGGTGGAACAGTGCTGTACCTCGCTGAGTCAACGGCTTGGCGATAAAGATTACTTCTACGGTAACACGTAAGTAACGTTTTACATTATTTACTTTTTAAAACAACGTATTCACGTAACGTTTTGAATATTCTGTTATGTGATATTCTTATTTAAATTGTCATTCTGCATAAACGCTTAAGCGACTTAGTTTCGTAAATTAATGCTGTTAGGAATATATTTAATTATTTAAACAAAATATGAGCACGGTGAAGTTATTTGTCGTGCCCTGCCGACACTTTTTAGTCTGTCGGCTATAACCGACAATTACATTAAAAGTGCTATTCAAAATCCGGACATCATCAGCTGTTTTAACGAAATACCCTCCAGCTTTCAACCAAACCCCTAGCAAGTTCCTAATTCCTGCCTCCCTCTGTCCTAGCCCCACTCCCCTAGACGCGCTGGTATTTGGGCACATGCGGGCGATCCTAATGTCGTCTGGCGCGAACACAGCGCTGCTGATCAAGTGCATCACCAGCTCATTACTGCGACATCTACTGAGATGTATCAATATTACACAAATGATTATGACGGTATGTGCACTAAACCAAGTTATCATATACATAACCCAGTAGAAATTTACTATAATGATATGACGCGTATTTTCGACCAAAGGTGGTACAAAAATTTGCCTCATTCAATTTTCATTTTTTCATAAAATTTAACGGACCAAACTATAATGGTCTCTTATTTGTATGAGTATATGTACATACAACAGAGAGTTCAAGTTCTATCTTGAAGTATATTCAGGTAAATGAAATTACAGGTAAACTCATGTATATTTAACTAGCTAATAAGTTCAAATCGATACACCCTTCAAAAGCTCCTCGTCAATGCCTTTTTATAGCGATTCTTTAAACGAGAGCCAAAAAAACCTAATTAAGCTTGTATCTGCCTTCCAGTTCCATTAGAAATCCATTTACTACCATCACGATGTCCTAACCTCTTCCTTCCCTCCTCCCACTCCTAGCCGCAAGAAGAGTACCTAGTGACCCAAGCGTTCCAACTGTCCCGCCGCCGCTTGACTCCCGAACGCACAGCGTCTGAACGAAGCACCAGGGTCAAAAAGTCTCGCATGAATATGAGAAATACTAGCAAAGATAGTGTCAATATTAATAGAGACATTTTTGGTAAGCACCGCAACATTACATGTAAGTAGTTCTACTCGTAGTAACGAATAGAAGTATATTTAATTTAGTATATTACTTTTTAATAATTCAAAGTTCCGATTATGTAATAATAGATGTAGTGTCTCCTGATGCAGGATTCAAACCGTTTGCATCGAAACAAATTATAATAATGACATCGAAAGAAGGTAACGTCACCTGCCAATATGACGAGCAAAAGAAATACGATCGAGTACAGTTTATCGATGAAGATCGATATAATTATATGTACGAAATTGTCGAGGAGATTGTCGGTAAAGCCGACGAACTTATAAACGAAGAATACAATGACAAAAATGAAAAGAGCGATCCATTCGAAGTGATAAATTATCCTAATTCTATTAACGAGTCGAAGTACGACTCAGTTGAAGCGAAAGTCAACGAATATTTAGACACTATCGAAGAGAACGATTTGACAGATACGTCAAATTCGCTAGAGACGTCTCCCGAAGATGTGATACAGATAATAAATGACGTAGACTATACCGAAATTAATGCGAATGACGATATCAAGGTTCCTCGTACTCATTTGCCATTGGTTTCCGATATCAGGTACCTAACATATTTGTTTGTGGCTTTATTATAAATAAACATAAATAAAAGTAGGTATGTAATTACAAAAATGTTGAGGTTCATAAATTTATGGCATTTTTATTGTAAATTATCTTGCCAGCAATGCTCAATCAATAAATCACAGAGTAGGTACATGTTGAATTAGCGCGTAGAATAAATTTATTCTTGGCAATATTTTTTTAGTTCCTTTTAATGGCAATATTTATCGCGATAGTGGTGACACCATGTTGGTTGTTGTATCATAAGTTAGCGTTAAATTATCGTAATATCATATTTCATATTTAGAAAATAAAAATATGAAAAATAATTCATTTACATACAGTACTGTATTTTTTATACATAAAAACATCGTTTTTCAAGTTTTTTTTCTCGTCCTAGCCGTGAACATATGTTGAAAGAGTGTGAACTCGATCTGAATAGCGACAGGGATTCCATCGGATCCGACAAATTGCCGTTTGCGCGGACTCCGACTTCTACAGGTTTTTTTTATATATTTTTTTCTAAGACTACCTGATAGACTATTTTTTTTGTGGATGGTCGCAATACGACCTCTAAATACGGTGAGACCCGTGCCAACATATTCTAGATCTACCATCTCTTTCTGTGTAAAAGACATTATGAGAATTGTAGTTATTTTATAAATCTATATAGTACGAACAGTAGCAGTGAAAAGTTTTCGGATTAGACTGGGCTCTATATTAAAAAAAGTACTAAAGCGAATCTTTGACAGTGTTATTTGGTTGACTCGATCGTATTCAATATAATGTACAAAGATTTGAATCATAATGCCGTCGATGTTGGAAACTCAACTTAGTAGGGTGTTTGTTTAAATATTCTATTTCATATAGACTAATTTTACTTGTAGTTTTGAATTGTTATAATTTTTAAGTTGTAAACGAATGTTTTGGTTCTCAAATTTACAACCCTTACAGATTCTAAGTCCACGCTGAAATTGCCAGTCAATCAAGACATTAGCATCGAGAGCCTACTCAGTTATCTACGCCAACGAAACGCTTCGTACAATTACACTATCGTAGCCGACATTGACTAGTCCGACTACGAAAATACGGAATACGACATTTCGTGTTCCGCGTGGTCGAAAAACGGATTGTCGTACTTTGTATTTTTGACGTTTAAGTTTATTGATTGATGTATGCTGACTTGTATTTTATTATTTAAAATTTGCTTTACATAAGTTAATTCAGTTCAATATGGAACTAAAAATGTGTTCGATAATATTGAATGACAGTTATATATTTTGGAAATTTTCATTAATAATTAATGTTTAAATATAATAATGAATGCCTAAATGTGAAGAAATTTCCATCGCAAATTCGCAAATATTGGGAATTAAATCTTCCAATATAAAATAGAAATTAGTTGTCTTAAAAAAATACAAGCCATCGATCTGATAGCTGAAATATTTTGTGCAATATTAGCTGACGTAAGCTGTAGTACTTATTATGACGTACCTATAAAGACTTATTTTTTTATGAAAAGGTCGTTACGTCGTACCTGTATCGAGTATGAGAGTTGTAATTATCAGCTATAACTAGATATATTATTTGTACAAAAACATTTTACATGTAAAGGATTTGGCAATTCGTTTCAGTTAGCTGCATTTTTTTTTGTATTGAAATAAATTATTTGTTCATGTCTCAAATTGTGTTCCAATTATTTTATGCAGAATGACAAGCGATATATGTAAGTTTTAACATGTTGGTTCTTACGTAATTTGTGTAGTTTTTTATTTATATTAATTTCTATTATATTTCATAGTATGCACTTATTAATTGAGTATCAGTATTTTACAAGAAGCGATTGAGACTGACCGTAATGCAGACAATACCGTTATCTTATGATAGTGGCGTATGACAGCCAGTGCCGACGATTTAACATATTCTCCAAAGCTCGGGTAGTTCTTGATTTATATAGTAATTCCAAATTCATTTTGGTGTTAGAATAAAATACTATAGAAGTAGTTCGTGGTTGTCCATTTATCTAGATATAGAGCCACATTTAGATAAAATAACGTATGAGATCTAAATAATATAAAAACATCACCTATTGAGTAGTTGTAATAAAAAATATTTATTAGTTTACGTTACCCACTACGAGTAACATTAAAAAGTATGTAACCATTTATATTCAGGGAAGCAAATAAGTTAATCGTCTAAAATATTCCCCGGTATTTTGATTTCCTGATTAATTTAGGACTATTTTAATTTGTTTGTATTTTGTCCTCAGGCCCACGGAGCTAGACGCCCTAGTATTCGGGCATGTCTTCACCATAATTACGACCCGTCTTCCGTGCCGCAAACTAGCGGATACCGTCCGCAAACACGAGTCCTTAGTCGCTCTCGCCAAGCGCGTGGACGAGCAGTACTTCAAGAGGCCATAGCGTCAAGTTTTCAAGGACATTTCGACTTCGTTCACCAGTCCTTGAAAACCCTTCCCCCTTGTAGAAAATCCTGTAAATTAAATGCCATTTTTATGCTGTTATTGTACGATTTGATGGAATTATCTGTAGTTGATCTTATGCTCAAATTTATCCATATAGCTGATTTCGATTTTACTTACAATACTGGTCATAAATGAAAAGTATTTTTTTTGTGTAAACTGCAATAAACCCTGCCCAGTGTGCTTTTTTTTCAATTACTTTTCATTAAATAATACATGTATACTTCCACAGATATTTTTATTAAATTGAGACATTGCTTCAAATGCTTCAACACTTAAATTCACTTCAAAAACGCGAACTTTCCGTGATCAGATTATTTTTTATTAATTTACTATCAAGTATTACACGAATCAGGTATTAGCAGAATGCCTGCGCGGTTATAGGACGTCGAATGATTAGCAATGAACGTGGTAAAGTACTTTTATAATTTCTAGAATATATTATGAATAGTTGCTTGATATATTTAAGTATACTTTTTCTTGCAGCATAGAAGGAGGCCTAGCTTAATTTCGATATAGAAATTTGTAAAAATACTTAGGGTTCTTTCAATTTCAGGTTCTATTAGAATTAAAAACTTGCATACATTATGTAAGTGGCTTCATAAAGGGAACGCGCTTTGTAAGGTTATTCTTGGACTTGAAACGTGAATGTAATATGTGTTATTAGCAAAAATATTTGAGTGCATGATTTTAAGTCATAGTCAACTGTCGAATAATTGTATTTTAGTATAAGTCAGTTATAGTTGATTTAACTGATAACAATGTCGATTATGTATGCCTAACTGTATCATTTTATTAAAAGGTACTAAATACTGTTTATAATTGATACTAATATGCAGTTCTTTTTGTTCGTTTGTATGATAGATCGGTAAAGGCGTGTAAACACGTACGTGTTTGAACAATGCGGTTCGCGTGCATCTTAGGAGTTATAGTACGGAGAACTAACTATTTTCAAGAGCGGATGGGAGTAGTTTTTTTTGCGAGTAATAATGTCTTACGGAACGAACAGTACCCTTCGTAGTTAACTTGAGATTCAATTGGGTTTTTATTCAACATACATATTTTATATTTGGTTTATTGGAATTTTAGTATGTATATATTTACATGTTTTGTTAGCAATCTGCTTTTGCGTTTGCGTGTAGAAAAGTAGCTAGCAGCAATTAGTAAGTCTTAATATTAATTTAATTACTGTAAGTCCAATAAATCTAGAACAACTTTTGTAAAAATTATATGTATTTTTGTTACAAGATAGTTTCAACGTTATGTTTTAGGTAAGTATTGGCTAAAATAGATTAAACAATTAGATATAAATCATAGAAAAAATATTTAGGTAATTATAACTAATATGTATGTATTATTAAGTGTAAATGTGCACAAAAATTCGCTAACTTCACCGACTTTCTGAACTATTTAAATTCCTTAGTATATTTTTCTGACTGTTACTTTATGTTCTATACGAATTAAAACATATTTTATGGCAAAATCAATGTAAAGCCTGTATATACTAATGTATAATAATCATAACCGTATTTTAATAAGATATACATTTGTATAATCACTGACATATCGCCTTAAAATAAAATACGATTCGTCGTTTTACTAAATCCGGAATGGCGTGTTCGTACTGTCGTAGTATCCGAAACCATACACATCACGGATACAAACAAAAAAAAAAGGTTTTCTAAAATGTTATGTTTTTTAATTTAAGCAGGTAATTAGTTGTTGCATTTTCTGGGTGTGCGTTATTTGCAAGAAAATGCAGCAACTAATGTAATGTATTAAGTATTTGAGTCAGTACTTATTAGTATTAGACTAAGGTTTGTAAATAACACGATTATACCTTGTAGGTAGGTACTGGTCTGAATGTATAAAACTAGTGGTTATTATGATAATTAGTAAACTGCTTCTAGTGATTGCAAGCGTAGCTGGTAAGTGCAAGACCTAGGATAAATTGCCCGCTTCGCTTCTGTTTACATGGGACCTTAAAACATGGATATCGCAGTAGCGTAGCGTGAGGGAGGGGGGGGGGCAAGCCCCGGGCGGTATATGAAAGGAGGCGGCATCAAGTGCCACGTCGTTTTTATACTACTAGAAAAGGGGGCAAATGTTCAGACGGCCCCGTGCGGCAACACTGGGATATCGATGGACGATGAATGCAACTGCAGCAGTACATGCATGAATTTGAACTTTATGTCCGTGTTTTTAGAATTCACAGAACGCGCTTGAGTAAATGGTTAAAACTCCAGTAGTTATTGTCTAATTTAAAACTGATTGTCCATTCAATACGGCGAATACGCGCCGTGCAAGACAACTATTGGATGATGTGGTTTTTGTAGTGAATAACCTAGTGAATGATAGTTTTTTTTTAATTAGAAGTGAATTTTATAATCGTTTTCGGTTCTACAAAGTTTATGTATAATATTTTAATTTGAGATTTATTTCTTAGAGATTCATAGTTTTTTTCCATAGTTTTACTACTTCTTCTTCTTCTTCTTCTTCGTGTCGTTGGAACATGAATGTCGTCAAATTTAATACCCACATTTAAGTAAATATGGCCATTAAATCTGACGAGCCCAGAATGATGCCACATTTACGGCATCTATGCCACAGTTTTACTACTATAACACCAACATCGAAATAGCGGGTCCGGTATTTAAATATATATTTTCTTAATTTATCAGTGTAATAAAAAAAAATTAAAAATATGTAGAGGATTCTAACTACCTTAGAATTAATTAAAGCCACATTTCAATAAAACCATAATACCCTATAACATGATTTTATCGTTTTGAAATAGTATCTACTCATAAAAAACTATTATAAAACATGTGTAATGAGCGTGTTGAATTATTACGAATGCAGTTTATGTTATGTATAGGTACCTACGGTGTGATTGAACTTACCAGTTTATGATGTAAATTTTAATTATTTTCTTTATTCTATTCGATGATGGCAATTTTGTATTCTTCTACAGAGCATTTAAAGTACACTTAGTGTTAAATAAGCATTTTTTGTTGTCTTGTGTTGTTATGCATAATTTTATTTGTAAGTTTGAATATAATTATGTTGTTAATTAAATATTTGGTTTCATTTTAAATTTCCTGGCAAAACGTCATTAGTGTACCGTCTACCGGAATGTATAGTGTAGAAAACCTGTAGATTCTCCCAAGATCGCCGATTGTCGTTTGTTTGAGTTGTTAGGGAAGGGTTGCGAGTCAGGGGAGGGGGAAGAATTGAGCTATTTGCACCCCGTACTGACGAAAATTTGGTCCACACCATAATCTCCACGGGGTCCTATAGTATTCATATTTTATAGACTAGATGGCTGTAGAATATAAATTTTTATCCATTACTATAGAATATTCATCATGAACTGCCAAAGCAAACAACAAAACTGGGAATCATGATCTGAAATGATTCACTGCGGTCTTCTGTAAGGTGGAAGTACCTCCCCAGTCGGCAAACTCAATTTGAGAAAGGAATCTCGCTATGCCCAATACCTTTATTTAGGTAAACTAGAAATAACTATTTTTTATTTCACTAAGTTTGTTTAGAATCTATTTGAAAGCCTAATTAGCGTAGCAGTATTAATTAAATGCTGTGATAATAGTCCCGGGTTCGGTTTTCCAGTTTCCACAAATGTTTGTGTGATGAGTATGGACATTAGAACCCGAGTCATGGATGTTCCTATGTATAGTACCTTTTTTTTATGGAAATAACGGGCAAACGAGCGGGGGGCTCACCTGATGGTAAGTGATCACCGCCGCCCATGGACATCTGCAACACCAGAGGACGTGCAAATGCGTTGCCGGCCTTTCAGAAAAGAATATGCTCTCCTCTTTAAGGTTCCCACGTCGTAACGGTTTGGAAAGATCGCCGGCGACAGCTGGTTCCACCAAGTAGTAGTACGAGGCAGAAAATGCCTCAAAAACCGTACTGTTGAAGAACTCTGGACATCGAGGTGATACGGATGGAACTTAGAGTTCTGGCGCGATGTCCGATGGTGAAATTCAGCTGCCGGGATCAAACCAAACAATTCCTCAGAACACTCCCCATGATAAATGCGGTAGAAGATGCAGAGTGATCCAACATCTCTACGCAAAGCCAAAGGATCGTGCCGATCAGAAAGAGCCTGATCGTCGACAACACGAGCCGCCCTTCGTTGGATTCGGTCAAATAGAAGTAGCTGCTACTGGGGGGCTCCCGCCCAGAGATGAGAACAGTACTCCACGTGGGGACCTTCCTGTGTATTTATAAAAAAAATGTTGTGTAGGTATCGACCATCTAGTAGGATCTGTAAGACAAGCCTCGTTAAGCAACGAGGCTTCGCGTCATCTAGTCCCGAGCTAAGCAGCTCGGGACTAGATGACGCTGTGTCATAATTTGATTGAGTCACAAATTATGCATAGAATCCGATTTCATCGTTAGGAAATAACGGATGCCTCAAAAATAATTTGATAATAAAGACAATAAAAGATAAATAAGCAAAGATAAAATAAGTAGTGAAATAAACATACAACACAAAAGTTTGGTACATAAAACTGGATAACTTTACCACCGTAAAGTGGTAAAGTAATCCAGTTTTTTACTAGATTACTTTACCACCGTCTGGTTTCAAACCACAACTTAACGTTGTAATTTATAAGCCGGGAAACGCCGGGAGGGGGGCGCCCTAGAAGGACATACACCGACCTAATTGGTGAACTCCTTCAAAAAGGTCAGGTACGCAGTACTCATAACCGGCGCGCGTGCATGACGAGATGTATGAATGTGGACGAGGCAAAAGTGGTATGCAGGGACCGTAGCGCGTGGCATTCTGTAGTTTCTGCCTACCCCCATGGGAAAAAGGCGTGAGTGTATGTATGTATTGTTTTGTCATTGGGTGCAGAATAAATTTATATTCAGTTCTATGAGGGCGTTGGTCATCTCGTAGCTGAAGCATTTTAATTTTATCCGTTTCATAAGATTTTTCGAATAACATGTCAAACTACTTATACTACGAAAAAGGTTTATTTTGAGGTATTTCTGCAAGAAATTATATTTTTAGCTTTTATATGGATGCATCATAAGGATTTTCTTTCTAATAAAATTTGTGTAATAATAATTTCTTTCTTTCTAATGCATATAAAGTAGGTATAAAGATATATAATTTTCTGAGAGTATATCAGCTGACTTTAAGTAGGGGATTTTAAATGAAATAAACTGATTTATAAAATGTTCTTTATTCTTTTTCTTGATATATTCTTAGGCTACGCTTTCACGCCCAAACGAACAGCCGCAACGATTTCTTGTCTAGATTCGGATGCCTTTTATACTTGCTAATAAATATACATTTATCACTAATCTTGATAACTAACAATCTTGATAAGTGATATCGAGATTTTCTAGAAAGTTTCTTCTAAAAATTTAGGTAAAAATAAAAATGCCACCATTATTTTTATATTTTTTTTTATTTTGGTTTTCATCACGTGAACATTCGCGAATACCGTTTCTCACATTCATACTAAATATCACTTATAATCCGTCCGAAATTAACTTACTTCCTATGTCTAAATGTACTACACATCCTTTCAGAGAAAAAATTAATTAAAAAAAAGAATAAGTTACAATTTTTTTCTCTCACACATCCATCCATATGCAATTTTTTTTTGGCCTTAACCCAAACTGGAAATCCGAACGCATTTTGCTCACATTTGATATTAAATTGTGTCTTTAAAAATGCGTTAGGCATAGACAAGAATTAGTGTTTTGAATCCTGTCTGTTGGGTCGTGGCATTAAGACTAAATTGTTTCTGTGGCTGATTTGCGGTCTAGAATCGTCTGGTTTGGTGCAGGATCATTTGGCGGACGCTAAAAGTAGATAAGCCGATGCCAAGGGCGGCGAGAACAAGCGCTGACCTGGACATCATTTTCTCACGGCTCGCAGGCTGTGAACAAGAGAAAGAATTGGTTAATTCATTTTAAAATTGAATATAACAATCAGGACTCATTTGGGAGAAAAAATTGCAGAACTCGCCAAATATATTTTTTATTCATTTTTCGGTCAATCAAGATCATAAATACAAATTTCAAATAAAATTTTAAAATAATCACTAAACATTCGAAATACATAAGTTGGGAATCACCTAGTACCTATATTTTTTTTAATAATAGGCGCGTATCATTTTTTTGTATAATTTGCCCATTTTTTGGTGGCGATTTTATGTTCTGAAAAAATTCTGACAAAGAAATAACTATTCTAAATCTTTGTTAAGACAATGTTCCCAGGGACCCACTCCTAAGGTCGTGTCCTCTGTCAGACGTTCTTCATAAAACTTCAGTATCTAAGTCTATACACCGCGCATGTGCGAACGTTTAAAGATTTTTGCAACATTGCAGATGCATTATCGTAGTTTTTGAAAGTCCAATTTCATACTTGATTCGTTGTTAGCGTGTTGATGCCAAATACGGATACAAACAAAGTGCTCAGCTCAAGATTTAGCACCGCTTCATAAAGAATCACGAATTGGAAAATGGACAATATTTCATCAAATCTGTGATCAGTTTTCGTTGAAGTACAAACACATTTTTCGAAAATATAGGTACAGTAGTAATATATTATAACATTATGGGAAATAGTAAGACTTTTTAAACGGTCTTATTTAGTTTTTTATAGCTCCCTAACTTAGAAGAGACCTTCAACTATGACTTAAAAGCCCCCAAATTGGACTCATCAGGAAATACAGTTAAACAATTTTGGACTAACTTTCTCAGCGTATACAAATATCGTTATTAGCCACTGCGATCACCGGTCAGATATCCAAGTTAAGCATTTTCTCATAAATAGTTGGCCGTACGTAGGTCATATGACAGTCAAGCTATTAATATTCCCGTGTCTTGTGTGCATGCCAAATGGCGCTAGAGTTTAGATCTTTGTTCCACACGTGATGATTGTGTGAATGGGCTACCAATTTTGGGATATTTCGGCGTCCTATCAAGCTATTTCCAAGCTTTTTTATATGATCATGGAATGTATGCTCAAAACTGCATGCTTACGCGAATATTGGCCATCGAATCCAAGCTCTATATTTAAATATATGTATGTAATACTTTTGTAAAGGATCCGCATCGTATCGATCTAGAGATCGAAATAATATACCGCGATAAAATCAGTAAAAAGTACTTTTATTTTAGTGTATGTGTGTACGATACAAAATCAATGTATATCTTGATTATAAAATACCTTCAGTACACGTCAAAATCATAGTAATCAATATCAAAGAGCTTATGCACATATGGCGTTATAAAACTGTATTCAATCTTCATCTATCTTCATTCGTTCATCCTGGTTGGCCAGGCTTCAGACAGTATTAAATGAATCCACTTTGATGCAGTTTTAAATGGAGATAATCTGCATAAGGATATCAATATATGAAATATTTACATAATTGTATACAAAAGGTAATATTTGCACCATAATTAAGTTATACATTTTCAGACTTGTCCCAAATTGGTTGTGTTAAGGTACGACTGTAATTCTTCGGTCCCTACTTCCAATCGCAAGACAAAGCAAGTACCTCTGTGTTTTTGAAATCATATTATGCATACCTAGTTTATTATTAACGTTGATAATTACGAGCTGAGGTGTGAATGGAACCGTTATTTTAAGTTGCTACATAGCAATACATCGATGAAAACTGCATTCAATTCCATGCAGTAATTTTTGCGTGACACATGTACAAATAGTCATTAAATTAAGAATATGTAGTTTTGGGTCTTCAGAGTAGTTTTTTCTCCAATATCCTAACTAATATTATAAACGCGAAAGTTTGTAATATTGGATGGATGGATGGATGTTTGTTACTTTCACGTAAAAACTACAGCAAGGCAGCAGCAATGTTAGTACATACAATAATCTGCCCGCCACACCTACATTTGTAAACGTAATACATAAGACTATTATGTTACGTAAGTCTTGGCAGTACAACCGATAATTAGTAAATATGTTTCCTACGAACTCATCAGGTATCTATACGGATGTAGGTCATGGATTATTTCACAGCATTCCTATGGTAAGATGGGAAGTGTATAATCCTGAAGACAATGCAGAAGTAGATGACAGTTGGGATAAATTTGGAAGTTAAAACCACTTAGAAGGTAAAGTGTCGGAATGGGAAAAAGGCGTGTGTGTATACATAAAAAGGGTTTAGTGGTAAGTTGGAGTCTCAGTAAGCGAAACATAAGAAGTCTTATAACTGATGACAGCTAAGACAGAAACGTTCTTGAGTGAAGATCCGTGGGGACTGAAAAACGGACAGACTGCCTAGTAGCTAGAAGCCGATTAATATAACAAAGGTTTCGTTCAGCAGTGGCAGCTAGTATGATTAAGAGGGATCATTAATTTACCCTTCAGGTATCATCATCATCATTTACAGCCTCTCTGACCCACTGCTGGGTATAAGTCTCTCTAAATATGCCATTCGCTTCGGCCCTGTGCCAATCAGGTAAACAGGTATACAGACGCAGTATTGACAGTATATCATGCCACTTTGAATTTATCTTTTATTTTTCCGCTATAAAAATGTGAGATAAATGAAATAACATCGGCATTGACACTATAATTTCTCGCGTAACGGGGGTATCACAAGTTAATTACTTAGGTTTACACGTTAATTATAAAAAAAAAATGTGAATTATAGCAGGATACGATCGATAACATTTATTTATCACCCGCCAACGTTGGAATTCATTGTTATAACGTTGGGTACGTATTTTATTTAGCACTTTCCAGACTCTTTGCCGTAGTACGTTTAAATTCTCACGACAGACGAGAAACCGTTTTCATTTTAATAAAAATGTTGGTGTATAGATATTTTCTACCATGTTCCTTTCTTGTAATAGATCAGTTCAGTTATTACTGTAGAAATGAAATGTAGGTACTTTTTACGGATTTAATCAGTATTTATAGCAGTTTCTATGTCTAATATTCGTGTAAATGTAATAAATTAGGAGGTTGGAAAATAGATTACCCGAGAGAGTACCTACCGTAATTCGCCACTTTAGCGATCAGGGTAGGTACTGACTATGGGTGGCTATATATAAAAAGCACATTGTAAACTGAAGCTGACTGTACCCAGCAGATTGATTAAATAGATTAACGTCAAAAGTGTTTACCAAAATCTCATAAATTCTGACTCACTGCGCAAAATGACATCTCTAGCAGACATATTTTCGCAATACGAAATCAAAGTTCAAGTTATTTTTGTATTGTAGTAGTTACTCTACTTATATCAGACATAGCTTATCAGTATAGCAGACAAATAAGTGCGAAATTTTTGAGTTAAAACAAATTATGCAGTAGAAAAATATTTATGTAATAATAACACAAACACGGCGGTGAAGTTTTCTTTGGCAGCAACAGGTTTGTCTGTATCAAGTGCGTAGTACTGTGACAGCATAGTTGTGTAACCAGTTCAAGTACAGTCTTTTCAGAGTTATGTGGCAGATTTATCACATGCTCAAACGGTGAAGGAAAACATCGTGAGGAAATCTGACTGACAAATATGTATAACATGAGAGTGCCAGGCACTTAAAAATTTGGTCTTGTATAGAAATGAAATGATTGTTTATTTCTGCAAATAGATCTTTTTAAAGACACTTTTACAAGTCATGTAATTTTTTTTTTAATATCTAGTTGGCATAGAGAGCTCCATTCTATCTAGAATGGAGCAGTTTCTATCTAGAAACTGCTTTTGATCAGGTTAAAATAAAATAGAACCCAAATCGCAAATACTTTTTATCAATCTTTATGGAACTTAGCAACAAGTCAAATCTAGAAGTAGCTAGCGAGAGTTCAAAACGATTAGATAAACTACGTATTTATAACTTGACACTTAATGGCATCGTTAAGTCTTGGGTACAATTGTAACATTAAACTACCGGTGAATATGATAGGTCGTGGTAAAGTGAAGTTCTGATAAAAAAATCACTCACAAATAAAGGTACAAAAGTCTTTTAAAAAGAGTACATTAAGTAATCTCCAGACTAACGTCATGAGTTTATCGAAGTGGAACAGTTAGATATGAAATCTTTTAAGTGCGCATATAAGATTTATTTTGCTTTTAATTTTTAATTGATATTCTATTTATTCTGGTAAATATTCTTATTTTTTAACCGACGAATAAAACCTCCTCTGATATTTTTTGCCTAAAAAAATTACCAGATAAATACACAAGTAGACGAGCAACACCTCAGTCTGTTCGTGATGATGAATGCTGTAAAGAATCCGAGATGTTGTTAAATTCGTCAAACGGAAATGAACATTGTTTCTACGAATTTAGTAATACATATAGGTAACTACAAAATGTACTACATAACTATACAAATTAAATAAAGATCGCCGAAAAACAGCTCCGGTTAGTTTCCAATTGCGTATGTAATTAGTGCCTTGATGGATTAATAAACATTCAGATCAAAACAAATCATTATGTAAAGTTGCTATAACCAAAATGAGTGACATGAACTGAAACGAGTAGAAAATTCCTTGGATGATATCCAAATACCTACAACAGTTTCCGAATTTCATTTGTTTGACACCAATTTCTTTCTTAAATAGATTTTCGACGTACGTAAAACTAAATTAATTTGCAGAAAATTGGCGTAGTAACAGATGCAATTTAGTCTCTGGAGATATCAACGAAAACGAGAGACATGTACACGGGAGATAAATGCGGTGACGTGGAACAGAAAAGTATAATTATGCATACCGCGAGTTCGCTATATATTTTTTCCAATACCGATACTTGCAACAACTACACAAGTAAGATAACGTTTGTAGCTATGCTAACTTTTGAGCAAATTAGTACCTATAAATCCACTTACGTGTACAGTAAAAAGGAAAAAAAAAACAGGATATTGTTTATGATCTTAGTAATAATGTGGATTTTCAAATCATCAAATCTCTAAGGCGAGGGAATGATTAATATGGAATAATTCGTAAAAATTAACAGTATGTTAAGCTTCTTTGAGAAACGCGTCGAAGAGGCTTATCAGATGCAGCCCACCGTGACCCATTTGGTGACCCACCAACTGAAAGTGTACCGTTTTGGGGAGTGACTTGTGGTAGCGGGAGCGGTTCCCCATTTTTCCATGAGCGACGACAAGCAAGTGAGTGAACTTCTATATCAACTCCTCGGATTACTAAAAACTAAGGAGGTAAGAGATTGTAATAAAGCAGATATTATCATAAGGATTTATATTTTTCAAAACATGGTGTCAATTGAACAAAGAGTGTTTACAAATGTGGTATGAAATAAGAGATTCACAATTATTATGATATCCTATCGCTGCAACCGGTTTAATAAAACCTGGCGACGTATCACTGTTCTGTGTCAAAGTTGACTTATACTTTTTGGTTTGCAATTTGCAGCACCATTATTCGGGTGCAAGTATTCTCTGCACAACACCAGTATTTTTATAGGTTTCAAAGGTTCAAATGTATGTGGGAAAAATAGCAAGGTGGGTTGAACACGAGCCTATATTAGGCAGATAGCCGGCAGATCATAAAATTCTCCCACCAAGTATGCTAGGACTTGTTAACAGGCGTTTCTATAGGAACTGACGAACTCTTAATACTTTATAATCATTGTCTACAGTCCTCAATCTTCCACTGATTAAATGGCATTCCTTTAATCGATTTCTATGCTGATTACACTCGTAAGGCAAATTGGATGATGACAATGAAACTATTCGCAGCCCGATGTGCTAGTCAGATAAACAATGCGTAGTGATAGATAGGCTCTAAGTACTTTGTGTCCATCGAACTTTCCTGATAAGAATTGGACCGATAAATGCTTACTGATAGCAATAGTTACGAGTATTAGATACAATTTTGATCACATTCCACTGTTCAAAATGATATTTTTCTTACTCTGCCAATTACATTTTATGATTGATTTCGTAGCGGGTTTTAAGACGGTTTAAATTATCCTACGGCTTCATTATCTCACCGATTTTTTAGGCATACAGTAAAACGGCAAATAGTTGCGGTTTTGTAAAAAATAACAATTGTGTTTAGAATTAGACTACGTTTTTAAAAGCAAGTGAGTAAGTAGCAAACATTTCATTTTTAGCAATAATTGCAGCCATTGTTTGTATAATAGGAGTCAAATCACTTCTACATACTACGGTGCTTTATCGTACCTACCACGAAGCTAAGCTAATTCTAATAAGAAGGGATGAACGCTATATGTTAATACGAGGTTCGAAGAAAAATTTGAAAAAGATGAATCAAACCATAACTACTACACAAAGAACATACAAATTGTTGGCAGGAAAAACAAATCTTAAAATATCTCGGTTGACTACAAGGCGCCAAATGTTATCAAATGAGTGATTGGAGTCGTGATAAGGGCTTGCTTGCGTAACTCGACGATGTCAAATATCCATTTCTTTCATTCTGTCTATAGATAAGAAGCAGAGGAATTTTGCAATTCGGCCTTTAATAGTTCAAGGCTTGGATTGTTCTAGAAATAGCAGCTGATGTTTTTATCGCGGCTCAAATTGAATTAGTGACGTTTTCGGTTAACGTCATCATCGCTAGTATTCGGTAACATGTTATTTACTATTGACGTGTAACAAAAGCGTTTTTTTTTAAGAAATTCTCAGCTGAATTTTAAGTATTTTTATCGTCATTATTATTGAACCAGGTGGCAATTCCAAGAACATCATACTATAAATCGAGTAATGAAGAGGTCTTTTCATTTAATTATTCTTTTAATTTCGAGATTACACAAACAAATAGTTTATCAATAAGATGTGCATGCGCATGTGTTATCGTTGGCGCAGTTTGGGAGAGGCCTATGTCCAGCGGACTACGATAGGCTGCGTTGATTGAAGATGTGCATAGCGCTATTAAAATATTTTAATAATAATGTAAATAACTAGTAATATAATAAAAAATAATACAGTGTATATTAAAATGTGTGCATTAAAGAGATCGTGATCCCTGATTTTATTTGGGCGCTTCTCAAGAGACCATTGGCCGGTCAGCCTAGCATTTACTATTAGGCGTTAAACTCTATTTCTACAAAAGTAAACATATCATCATTATTTATATGATTGAAACATTCGTAAACATTTGCCAAACAGTTGCCATGGCAACGTATACATACCAAGCTTTAAATCGTCTTCTCCCGCGACGAATATATTTTAAGACTACCCTCAATTGATATAAAAAAGCAGTTATAAATAATCTACGTCATCTTCATTATTTCGTTTACGTATTTACAGTCGTTATTTTTACATTTTCGCGTTTAAACTTAGACATACGTTTTGGCGGACATCCATTGAGGAATGACCTTCAGAATGTGCAAAACAAACTACAATTCTTTCAGCTTATAACCTGAATATAATGAATTTTCCTTAGTGACAACCGTACGGGGAACTAGATTAGTCACATTATTAGGTAATGTTAAATATTCAATACAAAATGTATTGAAATTATCGTCTGCTTTGAATTTAGCTCCTTTACATTACAAAAAAACAGCTTTTGATGAGGTTTTCATCAACTTTCGGTCTTCCAGAGTAAACTCTCTGGAAGACCGAAAGATGATGACCCGTTACTATCGTATCGTTACTTTTGATACATACGGCATCGCATCTATTCGTATTGCATATAAAGAATCAATCAAACTAACATCAATACGAAAGTAACGAATGCGAGTAACGAAATGTATTCGTGAGTAACGTTTCGGTACTCGGTACTAGATGGCGTACCCGTTACTCAGTAACGAATACATACGGTTTCTTACAGGTCTAGAAATTTGTTTATCCGTTTAGGAACTACAATTCATTGTACAATACTTATAACATTTTCCGTAAAATAACACGTTTACAAGTAAATAAGGAAATAATTGACAAAAACGTGTGTTTAATGTTCTATTTTGGGCATCTGTTAAAAACAATACACATGGTTGACTGATTAAAACAATCAATAAAGAATATTATTTTCCGATTCAATGAATCTATACTAATATTATAAGGAGGCAAGATTTGATTATTTGTTTGTTTGCATTGAATAGGCTCCGAAACTACTGGTCCGATTTGAATAACTCTTTCACCATTAGAATGCTACGCTATCTGTGTTGAACAAAGGCTATATTTTATTTTAATAAAAATAATATGGAATCCACATGAAATATTCAATTGAAGTTTTTTTAAATATTTACTAGGTACATATACGCGTGCGGAGCTGGGGCGGGCCGCTAGTTTCCAATAATTTTAAATTGCTTCATTTAATACCTCATTACTGTAATATTTCAAAGTCCTAAGTTTAGGTACTTCAGACAGTGAAGAGTCACTATAGATCAATCTATTTTATTAACTCGTGCGCTTGCGCAGGTCGCAATGCGGTTTCATTGACTCCTGCTATCTTTAGTTTTGTTTGACGCAGAAAACAAACGTGTGTTTTCTTAGCTGATTGTTCAGCGCGTGTCACTACTACGCATGATTTTGTAGCATTTAAGACTGTAGGATATCGTCTAAAGAATAAGTACTTGTCAGTCTAGCATTCATTTTACTAACAACTAAAAGTACATTGGTAGAAGCAGTGATAGCCAAATGGTGGGGCCAGTGAACTGTGAAAGTTCACAGTTCAGTCTCGAGTCGAGAGAGTCTAGTTCGAACCCAAGACACGCACTGAAAAATCGGTTCGGAGGAGTACGATATCAAATACTAGCACGAGATTTTTATACATGGGAAGATATTAAATAAGAGATTAGCTTCCTCCATATTTTCCTACACCGAGATGACGAGGTGATGAATAAAGTTTATCTTGATAATGAACGACAGTAGTGGTGTGCTAATATTTAGCCACAATACTCCAATTATATAGTCACGTTGATACACACGCCGCCCGTTTGGTAACTATTGTTAACTATACTGATGTCTTACACTTACGTGAATATAAGACATTTGAATAAGGAGAAATAATTATAAGGGATTGGCAAAAGGAGTTTATAAACGGAAACGCGGAGAGGGAGCACCCTAGAAGAAGAAGAGGCATACACCAACCTAATAGGTGAACTCTTTCAAAAAGGTCAGGTGCGCAGTACTCGTAACCGGCGCGCGTGCATGACGAGATGTATGAATGTGGACGAAGCACAAGTGGGTATCCAGGGATTGTAGCGCGTGAAATTCGGTAGTTTTTGCCTACCCCCATAGGAAAAAGGCGTGAGTGTATGTATGTATGAATAAAGCTGTTAACGGATTTTATCGCGGTATCAATGATATTTATTCGTACTGCTGTAAAGGATCCGGGACTAAACAATACTAGTGTATCGTAATAAAAGGCAGTTTTATTTCAATAATACTATTAAATACGTTTACCTACATTATGTACTTGTACCAAAATGTCTAGGCCGAAATCTGTTTTTAAAAAATATCGAAAATATGACCCCGTAATGATAATAATTATGTAATTTTAACCATTTCATAAATATTTTGAAAAAGAAAAATTACCGTTAACGTCTCTTTTCTATTTTATAAGTTTTTCAAACATAAGTCTCAAAAAAATACTTAAATACTTTAAATAATGGGTAGGATTAAATATAAAGTTATAAGGTCGTCATATGTCAAAATGTCAACAAGATGTCAGTTGAAAACACCCAAACATTTTTGCGTCTCGTAACAATAATGCGACGCACGTCATAATGATGCACTCTTTGTTGCCTTGTCTCTGATAAAAATGGCGGGAAGCCAGATTTATTTTTAGGTTATGTGAACGGTCAAACTGTCGCTGTAAAGCGTTTTGATTGGACAATACAAAGTTTTGAGGCTGTATACAGCTTCAAAATTTAACTCACTCTAAAAACTTTTATAATTACTTTTTTTAGCTTCCGATACGAATGGTATTGATTGTAGTGTTAATAAATTGGGACAGAGTTGGAGCACACAATTACCAATTCTTATATCTCTCTTATACGCATGATAAAACACAGTAAACTGAAATAGAATATATTTTCGACATTGTTTTAATCAGACATTAGGCAGGCCATACGGAGATACGACGATAAAGTCCGCTTAAACGAGTTTAATTTCAATGTTTAATATTCGTTTAAGTGTAAGTATAAATAGAATAAAAAAATTGTCTGTATAATACATCGACAAGGCTAGGTATAAAATAATTACAATTAGGAAAATGGTATAGGACCACCTTTGATATATAAATATCGATACTTAAATTACAATCGAACTGTTCCGCAAAAGTCATGAGTGGACATGGACATAAAAAAAACACAGAGAAAGACCAACACTCAGACGTCTCAAGGCAACATCATTATCCATAGTCGGAATGGGTCCTGTAAAACTATGTGTTTTAAATATCGAAATGTGGTATATAGACTGTCTAAATGTCACAATTATTGAATTTTAGACATTATAGTTAATTGAATAAAATGAAACAGCTACATATAATCGGTTTGATAATCTATTTAGTGTTATCAACATAATTATTGTTACTAAGATATTGCGTGAAACGGGGCCAACAGACAGACTTTATGAACAAATGTATCGCAATTGAAAAGAAAATAAATAGAAATATTTTATAATAATGGAAGTATGTCTGGTTATTCTATAAAACTTGGTAGCTAAGACCTTTTTAAGATTAATTTATTGTGCTGGCAAACTTATTTAAATACCAATACTTATAAAGGATGAAAAGGGAACACAGGCGAATTTTGACTAGGCTGCGGCGGACAGCCTAGTCCGAATGAAGTGAAATAATTGCGTATGGAGAAGGAACGTAGAAAGCAAAAAAAATAATATTTAAAAATGTTATGCATAACGGTCGTATTTTTACCGCAGGTTGACCAACGGTATAAATAAATGTCTGTTTTTCAATGACGTCTACGTTGTATTAGTTTGAAAACAGCAACAAGTGACGCGCGCATAGAACACTTCTTTTATAAAGTACATCAATTATTTTCAATTGTATCGTATTTGTCATGAAATCATTATTTATATTAATATAAAATGTGTTGTTTTAGATCGAAATAAAGTGGTTGTTTGATTATTTATCATATACAAATATAAAAATGTTAACATGGTTTGTGGAAGCTTCAAAAACTAAAATGACCAAGACATTCGACAACGTGTTTGACAAAATACACAACGGGATGTTTTGGAAAGATCACATTCCGAAACAAAAAAACGTGGCAGGGTACTGGTAGTTTTATTAGATTTGTTATATATTTTATATTTAATACGATATCATCATCAACCTATTAATTTCCCACTGCTGGGCACGGGTCTCCACTCAATTGAGAGGGATTAGGCTATAGTCCACCACGCTAGCCTATTGCGGATTGGCAGACTTCATATGCAATCGAGAATTATCTCAAGCACGCAGGTTTCCTCACGATGTTTTTCCTTCACCGTTTGAGCATGTGATAAATATTAATTTAATACAATAGAACCTACCAATTTACATGTTATATCAAAGCTACGTACATCTAAAATCGTCATTTCAACAATCTCACTAAAATTGAGAAAGTATTTTGTATTTCTGATCAAGAATCAGGAAATGGCCATGGCGATATACTATGGTGGGCGTTGGTTTTTTTTATAAAGGATATATATCCTTTATAAAAAAAACCAACGCCCAGAAAAAAACCAAAATGTTTAATACTACTCTTATCTTCGTTTTAAAGTCATGGTTTTGATTTTTTTTTTAAACATATTTATGACTGACCCATTAAAAAAATATGTTTTGGTGATAGACAAATTATGATAAAACTATTACGCTACTTGCCAAGCACTTCCACCATAGTATATCGCCATGGCCATTTCCTGATTCTTGATCAGAAATAATGAAACAAAACTTCCTGCTTCCGAGATATGACTTCGCTCTTTTTATAGTTTTGAGGAAAGCGTATTAAAAATCCTCTCTAATATTATAATTTTATTAAAAATACGATGTCTGACCGTGATTGCCTAGTCAAAGTTTCAACCCCGAGTTCAAAACCAATGCACGCACCACTTTTCGGAAGTTACATGTGCATTTATCGTGTGCTCAAACGGTGACGGATAACAGCGTGAGGAAACCTGCTTGTTTGAGAGATTTTCTCGATGGCGTGTGAACTCTACCAACCCGCAGGAAGCCAGCGTGGTGGACTATAGCCTAATCCCTCTCAAATGAGAGTAGACCCCCATGCCCAGTTGATGATGATGATGATGAAAAATACGATGCAGAACATTTTATTTGAGACATTTGATAAAACCAAAGTGGGGTATATGAACGTTTCTGAAGCCAAAAAATTTGGAACTCTTGTCTGTTTATTCGGGATTGACGCCAAAACGAATAGACTACATTTTAATGTACAAGTAGATATTTATAATTTCTATTTCCAGTTTCAATTTGCAATTGAAAACAGTGAATTTGGCACGCGAATTTTTTAATTCACAACATTATCGGGAATAATGATAACCTAATTTAACTTAATTAGTATTTTGCTTGACCACGCTTAATTGGAAAATTTCATGATTGTAAGTCAATATAAAAGTATAAGTACAGGTTATGGCATAGAAGCTTGTTTACAGCTCGAAGGTACTGCTGGGAAAGGGAGAGAGAAATCACAACCTCTCTCCCGATCCGCAGTAGACGCACCGGGCGCCGGAGGGTGCAAACAGACCTCCGGCCTCCATAAGCTGTGGCCAGCAGGTGGGCGCGACTAGGGGAGTCCAGCGCCCGAACTGAAAATGGCCCTAAGTAAGTGGTGCGTGTTCGTCACACGTGTGCATGCGCGGAGGGTGCAAGGCGAGCGATGCCTCGCTCCTAGCCGGGGTCCAACGATAAGAGCTGGACCGAAGCCCGCCGGGGTTGTGGTGCATGCTTTTGCGAATCCCATGGCCCCGGCAATAGGGTTGGTGGCGTTGACGGGTGCGGTTTTTTAGCCGGTAGACGCTCAAGCGGAGTCGGACCCACTTAAAACAAAAATTTTACTGTAAGCGTATGTATTAGATACTACTTTCAACTTCAACACCATTTACGCATTCCAGAGTAAGATGGTATTGAATATCGGAACGGACGGACAACGAAGTGATTCCTATAACGGTTCTAATTTCCTTTTAAAGTACGGTCCTCACGAATAAAGTAAGGAAAAAACCGCGCGGTAGATTTAATTACATAACAGATCCTTTGCCCGCATTCACAAGTTCGTAACTTAGCAACAAGTTTTAGAATGCCAACAGACAACCTTGGAGATCAATTTAAGAGTGGTTACCTACACTGTGAAATAAATGCCTAGGACACTATGATGTAGTGCTAACCAAAGCAATTATTGTTATTTTGATGTGAGAGATGGCGCTATAAGAGTTGAATAGAGCCATCTCATTTTAACTACAATAAGTAATATACCATCTATTTTATTAAACATGTCTGTTGATTTTAAACTATGTAAGTCCTTTGCTGGTTTGGCGATTGAGTTGATTTTAGTAACAAATAGATGGCGCTGGCGTTAATTAGCCGATAACGCCTGGGAAGACTCTAAGAAAAAGCTGACGGAGATGAAATCATGATCTATTTATCAAAAAAAATATTAGCCAACGGAATTTTCAATGTAATTATCACGTAAATTGGGCGGCATGATTAGTGAAGTGAGTGAGTTATCGGTTTCAATTCGATCCACACAAGAATTATATTTCCGGGTCTTAATGTTGGTTTGTGTATGTGAGAATTTGTGTATGTAAATGCACCAATAATACAGGAGAATATACTAATGTAATAATTTACTAAGGCATAATACGTAGTATTAGTATAGCTGGTACGAGAATATAAAAATATTATAAAAAAATGTCATCGGAATGGACAGAAAGGTTGAATAATACGACAATTTACCATCAAAATATACATAAATGGCGCTCCCTATTGATGATTAAAAGAACCGGAACTTCACGTGCAAATATTTCTGGCGCACATCCAACAATGTATTAGTTTCCTTACATCTCTTTAAAACCGTACCGGAATTTTAGTAATAATACAGTACTTATGTAATGAACTAACTCATTAGGATAATGAATCATCTGTGGTAATGAAGAGTTTTGTTTTTGTGAAAGTACCTAGTGAAATTACTTTACTCTTCCGAAATACATTGATATTGGATTCTAGTTTCATCATACCATCACGCCTGTCGTCCCCGAAGGGTTAGGTAGAGGTGTACTTAAAGATAAGTACATTTCGCCAGTATGTGTTAAGTTGGGTTATTGCATTCAAGCGGGTACAAATCCTAACTCCGAGCTACTGCTGAGGATTTCATAGAAAAACCCAATAACACTGCTCGAAGAGTTGGTCTTTTCCGGGGATCGAACCCAAGAAAAGACGAACTCTTGCTCAGTGATCGTATTTACGACCAAAAGACCAACGAGCTTCATCGTATTCAAAACTAAAAAGTTAAAAATAACTTAATAAATTTTTATTTTAAACTTTTTAGTTTTGAAGTCGGTTTTTTTAACGCAGTTTTTTTTTTTATTTTTTACTTTTTAGTGTCAATGTCTCGTTGGTCTAGTGGTCATACAGTGCGACTGCCGAGCAAAAGGTCCTGGGTTCGATTCCCAGGTCGAGCAAACTGTTATTGGGTTTTTCTGTGAAACTCTCAGTAGCGGCTCGGAGTTTGGATTCGTGCCCGGTTAAAGGCAATAGGCTCGCCACCTATTACATGGGACCTAAAACATACCGGCGAAACGAGGGTGTACATTAGTACACCTCTGCCTAACCTTTCAACAACAGGCGTGATAGTATGTAAGAGGTTGAACAATAAACGCGTCATCTACGTAGAAAATTTGAGGGTTTCTCTCGATTTCCCAAGGATCCAAGGATCATCAGATCCTAAAAATTTTTTATGGGACCACACGGGAAGCTTCATCTTTCATATGAAAAAAGAATTTTCAAAATCGGTTCACCCAATCCACAGTTATAAGGTAACAAACATAAAAAAAAAAAAAAAATATACAGTCGAATTGATAACCTCCTCCTTTTGGAAGTCGGTTAAAAAAGCGACCGATTATTGCCTAAGTGTTAAATAGCTAGTTTAGACAGAGGGAACGTAACCATACTTCTTCTGCCTACCCTATTCTCAACTATGTCGTGTTCGTCTTCCAGTTTGCCCAGATCCGACTGAATATTTCACACGAAGGTGCTGGCATGAATCCTGTACAACCCGATTACTGGCCAAGACTGATACTCCAATGGCTCCGACTACTATTAACGGTTGTATGTTTTTCGCATAAGAACCGGCACAGACGGCTTATCGCTTCCCGGGTCGATGAAACTACATTGGAATTTGTTAGTAGGAAATTCTGTGCCAGTCTGGCTTAGTACCTATTATGTTACCGATTTCGCGAATACAAGCGCGATAATATGTCCAACCAAATAAGCTACTGAAAAAATGGCCGTGTAAACAAATTATATTATTATTATATTTACGAGAAATAGCGACATCTATTTTTAACCTAGACAGCGGCGTAATAATCAGGCTTATCATTCATGTATTTTAACGGTTAGATGAAATTACGTAAGGTATGGCAAGTTAGTAACTACCATACAGTTTAGTATTGACGCGTAGGTATTTCATGCGTGAACATCATGATAATTATCTACTACTAAGATGATGCTGTCACTTATCGCGGGTCAAAGTCGCGACAAGCTAATCCTAATACCTAGTGGTAACTAGACATTATTTGGTTTATAATGGTTCCATAGTATATCTCAGTAATTAATGTTATAGGGACGGCCGGCACGGTGGAGCGACGACTTGCGGAAGGCAGCTGGCAGCAACTGGATGAGAAGAGCCGAAGATCGAGCTCTGTAGCGTTCCCTAGGAGAGGCCTACAGCCTCTCTACTAACAGAGTCCAGCAGTGGACGAATATGGGATGATGATGTTGATGATGATGAATGGTATAGGGAATTCGATCATGCCCGGGATGGTTCAGGCGTGAACGAGAACCATTCGGTAGCTATTGTTTTGATAGATAACCCCGGCGAAGACAGAGAACTTTGAATAATGTCACACAGTATGCGACTGTGTTATATGCAGCAAGTCCTTAGTAAATACATATATTAGGCAATATTATAAACTACTGATTGGAACTGGAACCGTTTCGTTAATTACCTACTTTCTTGAATTGTGATGAGATTTAGGATTTTACAAATCGTATTTTTAGGAACTAAATTGCGTCGACATTTTTTAACCGACGATCTCTGAGAAAAATTCCGATATTTTTGTTATTATGGTGAAATGACTTTTTAGAAGAAAGCGCCAGAGCAGCTTCAGTTTACTTTCAATTCCAGTACTAATAGTAAAGATTCCTTTTATATTGGATATTCCTTACTGCATTTCTCCACCACGGTCTTAAGTGCTAATTAAGATCACGTTTTCTACGCCGATAGGCTGCAGATAGGATTGTGCTAATGCAATTGTAGTAAGCGTGACAAATCACGCTCGTCGCCACGTGGGCACTGCATGTGCATCCTCGCGCTTACATCTATTTATAGATCATTTTCATGCGAGTTCCGGGTTCCAATTATAAATGCAGTTAAACTTGGAACATGAAGTGTTTTTTTTGTTTATTGTGGCTCATGTTTCTTTTTGCACGTTTTGCCTCTGGCTGCTTTATTTCATGTCCAATATTTGCATAAGTGTAAGAATGTTAGCTATATCTTATCAACACGGACTGGGTGCTAGCACAATACCATGCCGTGCATGCTGTAAAGGATCCGAAACTTCGGAAACTCCCTAAAAGGAAATAGTTCCATTGAAATACCTAGCAATAGCGTAAGTGTAAGATGCCAGTCTGGCATATTTGTTTGTTTCGTGATTTTTTTTAAATATTAAACGTAAATTTTGGCTTTATTCAAAATAGGCCAAATTTTATTGGCTATTTTTGAACATCGGCAATAAATACAGCGCCTAAAAACGCCCTAACCAGATAACGGCTTACCATTAGGCAGGTTATAAGGCATTCGCAAATGTATGTGCCCCGGAGACGCATTTATCATCTTAAAAGTCATACTTTACCGCAGGTAGGCTAGCAACACCAGCGCACCACTAACCAACCTGACAACCCTAAAAAAGATCAAAATCTTTTTTTACAGAATCTCATGCTAAAGTCACATAAAAACCTTGTCGTTTACGAGAGAAGCTAACGATATTTACACATAATTCTCAAGTAACAATAGTGCGTAAAACATATATTATGTGACTGTTTATAAACATTGTCGTGTCTTCAACAATACTGTTTACAATATGTATAAATTATGAATGAACTGAACATTAATAGATTCATTAAAACAAAAATAGATCTGACATAGTGACCTTTTTGATAGACAGAAATTAAATAGTACCTACTAACAACCATTGTGTAATCCATACCAATATTGTAAATGCGAAAGTGTGTCTGTCTTTCTCTCTGTCTGTCTGTTACCTCTTCACACTTAACCGCTGAACCGATTTAGAAGATAGTTTTAGTCCTGTCGAAGGACGTAGGGTGTGCCGGTTAGTGTGTGTGTGTGTGAATCGATTATTTTTTTAAAGAGGTTAGAAATAAATAAGCAGATTGGAAAAGAATACTAATTCTATGCTGCCAAAGTCGAGGGCAAAAGCTAGTCTATACTAATATTATAAAGAGGAAAGATTTGATTGTTTGTTTGCATTGAATAAGCTTTTTTTTTTTTGGTGATAAGGCGGCAAACGAGCAGGCGGCTCACCTGATGGTAAGTGATGACCGCCGCCCATGGACATTTGCAACACCAGAGGCTTGCAAATGCGTTGCCAAACCCTTTAGAAACCGTTCAGGTTTCTTAAAATTGGGAGTTACTGAACTGACAGCAAACGGAATTCCCATGCTGTCAGAATAGTCACTCCCCCAATGAGCTCTGGTAACCTTACTCACTCGCAGAAAAACAACTTGTTGATTCACTGCGGTCTTCAGCTCTGAAACTATTGGACCAATTTGAATAATTCTTTCAAAATTAATATCTACATTATCGGTGTTGAACATAAGCTATACCTATTTTATTTTTAAAATAATTAGGGATACATATAACAAAATCAATTGAAGTTTATAACTGTGCCAAGTTGGGGCGGCCCGCTCGTAATAAATACATAAGTAATTTATGAAAATTTTGTATGCATGACTGAGGACAGGATGTATGAATGTTGAGAAACCAAATGCTATGAAATACACAGGAAACAAATCACTTGGTTTCTATAGTTTCTGTTTTCTCGTACCCCCCATGGAAAAAACGTGTGATAAAATCCATAAAAGATTATTTTATTTCAATTAAGTTAAATTAAAATTTAGTGCTAATTTAAGTTTCTAATAGAAATCTTTTGTGTAGTGAAATTTTATGAACACTTTTAAAAAGGTCTGTTCAGAAGTCAGATCTGAACTGAAGTGTAGAGAGAAATAAAAAAAAAATTGAATTATTCCACATGATTTTCTAAGCTTTTTGACAATAACACAATATTCCATTCTGGAATCAATTTTGGTATCTTAACACTGCTACTGTAAATTAAGCAGAATGTAAAAGCACTAATTGCAATTAAACCCTGGGCTTTTGAGGAGAGTTGAACTAATTCAGCTGATTTTGCACATAGGTAAATTGTATCTTCAAAATTTCCATTAAATTCTACAGCAGCAATTGGTATACATACAATAATAGACCTATATTATAGAAAACAAGACTAATTATGGAATACTCAGTAAATTGTAAGTTTTAAGCGTTTGAAATGTTTGGTATGTTTGAAACTTATAAATATTTCATTATAACTTTGCTAGCCCAAGTGGACAACAAATTAAACTGATTGGTGATACTTTCATTTTTTTTAAATAAATTTCATAGTTTGATACACAAAATATATTTTTTTTAATATTCCTGGACATCATGACACAGCTCCATCTATTTCAGAGCTAAGCAACGAGGATTGTATTTTTAACTGACTTCATTACATATCTGCTAGTTATTCTCGCAAACTTGTTAAGTAGTATTGTGTTCTAGGAAGAATTAACAGAAACTGTCACTAAACAAAATTAAGCTCTTAAAATGTAGATAATTGTAGTCTTATAAATTTAAGTGGGAGTATTAAATATATAAATTTAATAAGATACTTTTTGTAAATGCACAAGGTTTTACTTATAAAAAGAAAAAGAAGAAAATAGAAAGCACTAGAACGTATGTCTGCATATTGTTTCACTTCAATAAACAAATCCTTAAGAAGAAGTCTTACTCATTTAAATAGAAACATATCCTAATCCCAATAAAGCTTAATTTTGTTTAGTGACAGTTTCTGTTAATTCTTCCTAGAACACAATACTACTTAACAAGTTTGCAAGAATAATTTAAAATTACAAATTTGTCATTTGTAATTTTCAATTATATGAATTGTACTAAATGTTGTAGATACTAATTACTTAATTAGTTGTATCATTATTTTAAATTATTCATTGACAGTGTATGTTTTTTGAATGTCAAGTAGCATTAATTGGGTAAGATAGAATTTGGTTTAGACATTAAAATTATTGTTTGATATAGAAAACTCTCAAAGATTATAGAAGGGCCAAAAAAGCTTACTATTTAACATGTGTCTTGAATAAATGTATGTACCTATATTAAGAAAAATAGATCGATATCGTGGTATTTTGCAAACTTGGTTCTCTCTTGTGTAATTACTGAATAAATAATCAGAAAATATTGCGTTGCTAATACTTTGAAAACCAAAGTTATCAGTACCAGGCAAATAGTTACAAGATTTTTATAATTCACTGGAGTATATATCTTCCCGGGAGTTTTATGGATTATACTCGAATATTTTTTTAAAGTAAAATAAATGCGACTTACCTGCGAATATGTGAGTCTAAGTGCGTACTGGGCAATTTGTGTCGTTCTCATTATGTCCAAACCAGTGTGTGTGCTGCAAAACAAATAACTAATTCATAATCACGGCAAAATCACCAACTTTTACCATTACGATATTTTTACATAACCTATAAACGTAAATTTAAATATAAACTAGCACTCGCGGATTTATTTGACAGTAACAGTTCAAAAATGTTAAACAACAACTAAAATTATTAATTCGTTTGTTCTGGAATGACTTTAAGTAAAATATAAATTTAAAATTTAAGTACGTACACCCGCTAGCTACCGCGAATGAAGAAGAGTCTAGATGACATTTGCTAGAATGTTAAATTGGATTTACGGTTTCGTGGTTAATATTTTTGACATTGACACTGACAGTGTGCCCATAATGTTGCCAATATGTTAATGGATTCTAGTATGTTAGTAGTAGTATTAATAATATGTTTAGCTAATTTATACTTTTCGGTGGTTTTTGCTTAATTAATCCGTTATTCTTTAATAAATATCCTGTAGCAAATTTTTTGCACACAGTTCCTACTGCATAACTAATCGCCCTAAAAATGCTATAAAATGGAGTGTACGAGTTGAGCCGAGCAAGAGATAAAAAGTACAAATATAAAAGTAATTATAGGACTAAAACAATACCGATGTTATTGCTTATTAGTAAGAGAAAACAGATTTACAATTTAACTTAACATACATACATATATACATACGAACATACACTCACGCCTTGTGCTCTCGGTAGGTATGTAAATGTTGCTTTATAAAAACTAGATACCTACTGATAAACACATTTTGGAGCTTGGCAACATTTAACATTGACGAAAGTATTTGTATCAATTTAAATTGTCAAGAAAAATATAATTACATATTAATCAGTTTCAAAAACTATATAAAATACTCATTTATAACAACAACACAGATAATAAAATGGGTATCTTATACCTAATCATTTCAAATGTGGTGTAAGAGATAAATAATTTTGATTATATACTTCCTATAATTATATTATTTGGCTATAGATAAAACAATTACATTAACAATTCATTTATGTGCGTACTACTCATTATACTGTACTGAAAATATTGTAGTTTAGAGAATACTAAAATAATAGTTTATGATATCTGAGATAGATGGCAGCACTATGAAAATAGTATGGACTGTCGTGCGGAAGCAAACGTTTTTTAGTTTATAAAATGAGAGATGCACTAAGGCGTAAAATTTAAAAAAATATATATAAACTTACTCAAGCTTTTTGAAGTGAAACTTCTTTATCGGGGTTGGAAAAAAATTTAGTGTAACATTTTTGCGTTACGCGCCATCTTTATTTGAATAGGTAACCATAGCAACATGATGTTTGTTGGACAACTGAAAACTTTACCTTTTTAAACAATACACCAAGACCAATTGTTTTTCTATTGAGAACTTGCTATTGGTTGTGACATCGACGTTTTGTTAAATAGAAGATTATGATTGGTTCCCACTATTATTTGGAACTGACAGAGCTACAAATTGAAGACTATTAATTCAAACGCTCTTTTTAAATTCAATGTTATTCGAGTAGATACCATAATTATATCAATAATCATAAAATACAGTTGGAAAACAATTAGTTTAACCAATGCATGTCTATGATAATAAAAGCCTTTTGCATAAACTTTATCTAATTTAGCTTTATTCAACCAATTTCTGTGAAGTTGTAAATAGTAAATCATTTTTCGAAAAATTATGTCATAAAGCAGTTTCACTTCTTACGTGTGCACTAATACACACAATTTTTTTCATTTTTTACCTATAGGAGTAGGCAGAAACTAAAGACATTCAGTGGAGTTCACCAATGAGGTCGGTGTTTGTATGTCCTTCGAGGGCGCGTCCTCCCAAAGTTTCCACTGACATCCGCCTTATAAAATTAAATTAATTCCGTTTATTTGGAGATATTGAAGTACAAGAACAGATCTTCAAATTCCCTTCTTAGGAATTATGTCACTGAACGGAATTTCGTGTTATCCCGCTGTGTTGTTGTAGGCAGTAGACAATAGACTACGACTGCCACTACTGTCGAGAAAATCCCAGGCATAGACACGGGACATTTATTCTGGATGGCGCTGACTACTACGCTTCTTGGGTTGATAAAAGTATGTACTCCATCTTGTATCTATCCAATAAAACAAAAAACAGGGTAGATGGGCAATCATCAGAAGAGGAGAAGAATCATCAGATCAGAAGCATATATGGTCACTGCTAAAATAAATGTGACTCACCTCCGTCAGTCCGAATGTAGGTATACAATAGGTACGTAATTGTTAGGTCAATCTATTAAAATATAGCCTGAAAGAGTACAACTATCCGTCCATATCTACTTATAATTCTGAAAGAATTTTCCTTCAATTCTTAACCGTTGAAGAGTTGTACCTTCCATCATCAGATACGAACATACAGAACGTAATAAGTGCCTATAATAGAAATAATTTTCTTCAACTCCTAACTGTTGAGGAGTTGTACCCAGGAGTTGTTCCATCATCAGCTCATCAACATCAAATCTTGATTATCAGACGCTGAAAATACTAGAACATTAAAAAAATATAAAAACGTGATAAGTGCCTGAATAATTTGAGGCCTTCTTTCGATTTCCCTGGGATACCACCATCAGATCTTGATGTGGTTACAAAGGGACTATATGTGAAGTCTACTGTCTACCCTTTTAAACAAAAATAGAATTTTGCAAATCGGTCCAGGTGTTTTTAAGTAATTCGTGAACATACATAAAAAAAAAAGATTCCGACGAATTGAGAACCTCCTCCTTTTTGAAGTTGGTTAAACATTTGTTTTCATTTCTATGTCTAATAATCGCGTAAGTAGGTAGGTATACGAAAACAATAGGTTATAAATCCTGTAAATTATAGAAACATACTCATATTAGAATCACTTTCAACGCACATTTTATTAATTATCTTTTTACCGCATTATACTTTACACATTATTAACCCTTTCTACAAACATTCAACCATACTATCCTCACAATAACGTTCAAAATTAAATAATTTAAGCCTTACAATATACTTTCACACGATTTGAAACTCTGAAATTAACAAGATACGGTTTAAAATGAAATGAAAGCTGGTATCAAAATAAAGTTTGATACTAGATGCTGTGCAAACACGTAAGTTTACTTAGGCAGAGAATCTCAAGAGATATCAGATATAACGTGATAATGAATGGGGACAATGATAGGGAAGATGAAGCTAAATATGAGAAGGAAATATATTTTTTCATCTAAGTACATATTACGTACCAATAAATAAATAAATATTTTTTCCGGACGTTTTTTACACAGCGCCATCTAGCTCCGTGGTAAGCAACGAGGCTTGTGTTACGGATACTAAGTGGTTAATATACTACATATATACTTATTTTTTTGTAAATACATACATAAATTAAACATAGATACATCCATGACTCGGAAACAAATGTTAATGCTCATCACACAAACATTTGTTCCTACCGGGATTCGAACCCAGGACCCATAGCACACCAGGCAGCGTTAACTACCGCTGAGTTAAACGGGTCGTCATGTCTTGTCAATGAATGTCCAACAGTTGAACATGCGTAATTGCGTACGCCTCTTTTTCGCTTGAGTATAGTTAGGTTATAATAATAATAATAAATTAATAGCCGTCTAGTTCCGAGCTAAGAAACAAGGCTTACGTTACAGATACTTGATGGTTGATACATCTTATTTATAAAAATCTCGTGGTTGTCGCTGAACTCCTCCGAAACGGCTAGACAGATTATTATAAAATTTTGTATGTATATTTGGTGGGTCTGAAAATCGGTCGTAGGCTATTTTTTACACCCCTAGGTACTGAGTGATAAGGATGTCCCTCACCCACAGATAACCCTCTCCAGACATTTTTCTAATATACTTTGACAAAACATTTTTTTTTAGGATTTGGCATTGAAAAATACTTATAAAACCCTAAATTTTCACTCTTCTACCACCAAGCCCTATAATGTGGCAAAACAACGTTGGCTGGATCAGTTAGTATTTTTATAGAAATACCTATAGATACCTAATAGTATTGGAAAAATCCATGCCCTAACATATTTTTCAGCGAGATTCAAACTTCAAGATTGTGCGAGTGATAATTACGCACATGACTTCGAAATTTCAGATGCCTCGTGTTCGAACTCGAGACCTGTGTCTTTTCAGTTTATTTTCATTTAACAAGGCTATTGCTGCTGTAATAGTTGAGTATCGTAAGAATTCATTGTCTCCACAGATATGTGTATTTTACTCCTGAAGAACACATTTGTTAATTCGATCTCAAGGTCTCCACGAGACAGGCTTGTCCTAGTGTGGAGACCACTAGTCAAAATTTTCTTAGGTATATTAAATAAATTAGATGTAATTTAATTTAATTTTAGTACCTAACTAAGGAAATGTATTAAGCAAATTGTTTTACGGAAATAAATGATTATTATTATTATTAAGCATTTCACAGGTAGTTCCAGAGTTGTCTCTTAAGAGGAACACGCCACACCTCCCTTTAACAAGGAAGAAGATTCTAGATTCGCCATCTAGAATCTTCTTCAGGGTTCTGCAAAGGTAACCACAGGGGTGGTTTTAATGACGTAAGAATTCCGCTCGAGTAATTCGCCTCAGACGTCGCGTGTCTTTTGAAAGTTTCCTCCCCAAAAAAGGTAAGTTTAATTAGTTCTAAAGAGGAACATATGAGTCGGCTGTCGAGTCAAAGGTCTCGAGTTCAATCCACAACACGCATCACGGACTTTTCGAACTTATATGTATGTTTATCTCATGCTCAAACGGTGAAGGAGAACATCCTGAGGAAACCTGCATGTCAGAGAGATTTTCTCGATGGCGTGTGAAGATGCTGATGAACTACTTTTCCGACGGTCAGCCAAGGGATCGGTGAACGTTCTTTAATCCGTCAAGTTATTGATTACAGTTATACAATAGTAAATCCATTGTTATCGGACTAAGCAGGTCTTAAACATTATGAGTTCATGACCTCTGTGCCTTCGAGAGCATAATAGTAAGATTAATTCAATCAATAAAGCACAGGTAAAAAGAAATGAAAAAGTTATATTTTTAAAGGGATGTCATCGTCCGCGCCAGATCCACGAAATTAAATATTAATTTCAATTTCATGAATCTGTCTGAATTTCTTACCTACTAATTTGTAGTAAGTAATAAATTGAAATCAAACTGCTTTTTACGGACTGTGTGATAGTCTGGCCGTGATCATAGATGTCGGGAATGATCCGCGAAAAACGGGATAAAACAATATCAATATACCATTAATGACCACGACAAAACCTGTAAAAAGTAGTTAGAAATTAATAAACTGGCCTTTAATTTTCTTTTAGTATGCGTCGGCGGAAACACATCTCTACAATATTGAGGGGACATGCATGCATGACGTTTGCGTAGCTGCGCGTGAGTGCCGGAAGTCGTAGGAACAGTCAACTATGGACAGTAGATACCAAACATGTGGTTCATGACAAAAATAATTTGTTTAAACAAGAGCACTCAAAAGTACCGCTTGCTTCTGCTGCCTCCACGCCGGTAGCAGCATTACTATTTGTAATCAAACTTATAAATAAATGGAGATATTTGACGTATCGATTATTGTGTTTGTGTATTTATTACGGATACTTATCTTAAAAAAATTGAGGGGATTTTTCGCTCAAATTGAGCTGGGGAAGTACCTCCGCCTTACAGAAGACCGCAGATCAATAATAATACATAGGTTTCCGCGAGTGATTAATTAAGGTTGCCGTAGCTCGTTATAGAAGTGACCCTAACGAGCTCTGGTAACCTTCTATACTCACACATTATCGTGACAGTATGAGAATTCAGTTTGCTATTAGTTTAGTAACTTCCAATTTTAAGAAACTTAAAATGATCCTTTTTTTAGGGTTCTTCATAATAGAGTAAAGGTTTTTATTTTACTTATTACAAGATCGGCAACGCGCGAGCGAAACCTCTCATAAAAATATTATATATATTAGATATATGATAAAAAAAAATTATAAATTAAAAGATAAATAGAAATGTAGGGTGGCTGTTAGTAATTATAACTTCAAGAGAACCAATACCTCAGTCTGATCGTGGCCATAGATGCTGTAAAAGATCCAAAATGTCAGGTTAAAATAATGTTAATATACTGCAATAAGATCCGTAGAAAGTAAGTAGTTTAATTTCAATGATGAAGTGAAATATATTATATGTAAGTACTTATTATACTTATTATACTTATTCTTCAGGAAAATAACCTATCTCACGGTTGAAATTACCACTTTTTCAACCGTTTTCATGACACGGAGATTGTATTTTAAGTAAGTATAATAAAGTAATAAAGCACAATTCTTACTATTTTCACTTTGAAGACATCTCAACAATACGTAGGTGACGAATTACATAAGTATGCAAATACGTGTGTGTTTGTGCGGTCGTGTTAGATACAAGTAGGTAAGTCTTAAGCTTTTGCACCGAACACAATGAAAGAAAATTGAAAGTCTCTAAAACTATGTAGGTATGTTTCCTATAGCCTGTACCCATTTTCCCTGGTGGCGATAAGAAAATATTATAAAGGCGTGTTTAGACGGAGCGACAGCCATTCAATTTGTTGCGTACTTTCGCAAATACGTATTAGACATTGAAATAAAATTACTATTTACGGGTTTTATCACGGTACATTCATATTCTTTTATTCCTATGTTTCAGATTAATTACAGCATATATGCTTTAATAATACCTATAATTACAACTACTGCTCTGGATTTTATTTTTTATTCTGGATAAAAGTATTTTAAAATCACATCTCAAATATATTTTTTATTTATACCTATGTAGGTAGTAGGTACTTATGACTGTTAGTGATTGTTTTTATTTTTTTATTTATTTATTTATTTAAGGGATAGTAAACAGCTACAAAATATTATATAGAACATCAGAACTAAGAATAAGGTACAGAACAATGTTGCAGCCCACTGCATTATCCACAGATGAACATAACAATAGCGTGTTCTTTTTATACTAAATACAATTACTGGATCAAAATTACTGGAGTGATTGTATTACCATTATCCTAATTTACATTTAATAGAGAAATTTTTTATTTAAATAAGATACAATTAAAAACACATTATACAGATCTTAAATTAATTATAAAGTGTGGAACACCTAAAAAAAAACACTGAAAGACTGCCTCATTTACAAATAAGTATAAAATATATATTTGTATAGTATAACATATGTACTTATCTAAATTCTTTATAGAGGTGTTTCACTTATTATTTATATTATTAAGCTATAGTCTACCTACTACGGGTTGGCAGACTTCACTCATAGGGTAACCTGGTCTAGGAGTACGCACTTAAAATTCAATAATTTCTAAAAAAATTTAAAATAAGTATATGGAATCAACCAATTTATTACGTCTACAATTTAAAAATCTTTCATAAAGTAACAAAAAAATAACGAAAATATGTTATACCTCTCAAAAAAACCAAAATAGTGAGAAATGGGAAATGCATACTCTTACAAATACTGTTGGATAAGAGTACGCGTCTACGTCGATAAGAGTACGCGGATCGAAAATTCCTTTTTTTATTTGCAGAGACTGCAAATAAAATCGCCCTGAGCCTCATAAGTGGTACAAGCTTCATGCTACCACTCGGAGCATTTTAAAAATCCTATCCAGTCTTCCACAGGGGGGTCCACGTAAATTTACAAGCTGGACATCTCCATACCTTTTTTTTTGGCGTTTTCTTTGGCACTTTAATAGGTTTTTTGGACTTTTTAGGAAGAGTTTTTGGAACTTTCTTTAGTACATTATTCTTTGAGGCCAAAGACTCCTCGAGAGCCTGCTTGTACGGAGACCCACTCAAAATATCTGACCTTGCTCTTTTGCGATTAGATCTACAAAATATATAATTAAATCACTTTGCATTATAAATAACATTAAATTAAATAAAAATATTTTATTTTGTTTAATTATTTGTATAGAATAAAATAAGAAATACGGCAGCGAAACCAATTTATAATATTTTCGTGTAAGAGTACGCGCGTACTCCTACAAGGTACGTAACTGCGTACTCATACACACACCAGCCAAATCGCAAATGAGCGAAAGACAACGCAATCTCTTAGCATTAATTGGAATTGCCTCGCTCCGCGCGTTAGGTATCGTATTTGAAAACTCAACACTTTACTTCGTTTTTATAAAATAATTGCAGGCTGGTCTTAAAAATACTTTCAAAATGATAAAAACATTTAAGGTTTTAAGCAAAAATGTTTAAACTTACGTAATTTCTGTGTTTTCATCCAGTTTTTATTTATTTTTCGTGCAGCACTCCTTACACAGTTGACATCAAAATACGACTGAAGTTAGCCGAGTATCGTAAACAACTTCACGGCTTTTGATGTTGCGTACTCTTATCGAATGCGTACTCTTAGACCAGGTTACCCTACACATCGTCAAAAATATGTTTTATTATTTATTATATTTGATTCAATTATGTTATTTTTTTTGCAAAAATGATGTATACCTGTGAGTAAATATGATGAGGTATTTATTAAAATATCGACAATATTATGATTAGGTATACAACAATATACTGATTTCCTTGCAAAGGTTACAAGAGTTGTTTTAACCTCGCCTTAACAAATAATGATGTAAGTCTCTGCTTCGTACTTCAAAAAGAATCGCAAGAAAAATCAGGTGATTAAAAATCGTCCGTCTGAACACGCCTTATCATCGTGTCCTAGCCACAGGTGTGACGCAACAGGTACCACTTGTATAAAACACTCGACAAGTAAGCACCGGCGCCATTTTATTCTTGCCGCCATCAGAGCTAGTTTTCAAAATCAGTTCACGCACCTTTTAACTATAATTATCACTAAAATTAGTTCGTTTAACAGTTAAAATCACTAAGTTTACCAATTAGAATAATCACGTTATTTTATTTTAAAATTTAGCTTATATTTTGTAACGTGTTCTTATTTTGTTATTCATTTGAGTGGATAGATAGTGTAATTCAATCTTTTTTTAAGCGGGAAATATGGATATTTTAAGATTGTTACAAAAGTTAATGTTAACGCGATATGATTGGATTGTTTTATCGTAGACAGATAACAATTAAAGTTTTCCTGGTCTGTGATTGGTCACATGGCGGTCGACAGGGCGTCGTAACGATGGACCAACTAATGAGATAAACATGTGATTCAAGATGGCGGATCATTTCAGGGGGAATTTCACGGTGGAAGTTTTTAACTAGGGTAAGACGATTTTTTTTATATTACCATTTGAATTAAATATTACTATCAATTTATAACGTAAGATTTTAACAACTAATAAAGTCATTTTAAAAAAATCTTTTGAAATATCTGTGACACGAAAATATGAAGGTTTTCATACATGGAAATCAAATAATGGATTTTTTCTCTAACTGGAGAATTTAATATTTATACTAGATATAGGAAATATTAATACTCGTTACTGAAAAATCTGGTGACGGTTTTCGAAAAGTCTATACATATCTCCTCATGGAGAGTTGCGTAATATTAACCAAGTTATAACTTATAAATTAACCAATAACGGTTCGTTATAAATATTAAATTAACTCGTTTTAAAATATCACCAAAACCAAAAGCGAAAAACGAATTATTTTTTGTCGTTATGCTTCAACCATAAATTCTAGAACGTCCGTTTAAAATTAGAACTAAATTTAAACGTTTTATCTTTCTAATTAACTTTTTAAACCAATATTTGCTGTGGAACACTCCATAATGCCACTTCGGGGTCACATTGCCAGAGCAAATAAAAAGCCCTATCTTAGATTAAGAGAGCAGTAAACTCTAGAAGATAAGGCATGTTATCATACGTTGAAACAGCACTATTTAGTTAGTTTTAAGTGGTTAAATTTATGACGACATGGTTATTTCCTTTTCTAGATTGCTGTGGTTACGTAATAATACTAATTTTAAGATTTTGGAAAGGTTAGAAACTCCTTTTAACTACCAGATTTCTGTCCCACTTCTACACTCGAGTTTAGCTGAAAGAGAAAGATTATTGCTGTAGTTCACACTCCGTTGCTGAGAAAATCTCTCAAGGAAACCGATTTCCTCTCGATGTTTCCCGTCATCTTTATCAACGTATGTAGATCAAATAACAGAGCATTAGTATGGCAGAGTATTAGGTAAGGCACGAGGCTTATTTATTACAAGGAGCACTATAATTCTGCTATTAATAAGTACTATGTCTTCAAGTGGTTACGTTTTCAAATGAACATACGTTATACGGGTTGGTTTCTAGCTTCTAGCTTCAAATAGAGTTCTCCTAAGATTTTTAGTGTTCATTTACCATAAGAACTGGTACATTATCGCTCATCAATACCCAGTTGATATCCTAGGGAATCAAATGTCAGAGGTAGGTAGTCTGGCTGATGTTGGGTACAGTTTGATTTGAGAGAAAATTGTAGCGAGGTATATGAGACCGTTTTGGTTGCACCCTTAGGTTAAATTAGTTCCAGAGCTTACATTGTGCACATTCGTATTGCATGAAGAGTGTTTTTAAAATCTTAGTAAATGGAGGTTCGTTCAAATTTGAACATGTCATCCCCCGGTCGGTCCCCGTAAGGAAACATAAATGTGCCAATTGCGATTTAATTATTCATCCCTGCATGCAGTGTTAATTAAATAATAAAAGAGCGCCTATTATAATACAGAGTTGTTTCACAAATACTTAGGTAAACATTTTTTGCTAATTCTAACACTTGAATTGCTAATTTCGTTCATAAACTCTACCTTATCGTTTAAGAGGCGTAATCAAGATGTTTATCGAGTGATAACTTCAACGTGTAGGAGATAACGCTGAACGTGGTGGCTAGTTTACTGCTAACACCCGGTTTAAGTACTTATGGCCTAGTTTTTAACGCTTAGAATATCTTGCCAAAATTATATTTCACTTCTGGTTTTTGCAGCTACGTCTTTATATAATTTTCCATTGATTGTACATCTGATGATGCGATAAAAAAATACTTTGTTTTTCAAAGTTATCAATCAAAGTCTGGGAACCAAAAATTAAGGACGTATTTTTGGTAACTAAGACGAGATTTGGAGAACAGCGGGATGAGAGATAAGCAAATTGATAAAATGTAATGCTCTACTTACTACCACCATTTTAGAATGCAACATACTGTAATTTGAACACAGATCTGCACTATACACATACATAAGTACCTAGCTATTAACTGTGAAGTTATGAGAGATATTTTGTTAGTAAGTAATATCGAGATGATTTCTTATATTGAAGTTTTTCGCCAACTTGGACTTTACTATCGCGATTTAACTATGTAAATGCTATTGCACAATTTAACATTTCAATAAGCACTCGCGGTAGCTCAATTGCCGCATGGGCGGCGCCTCCGTTTGAAGTCTTCGGTTACCGCATCCGCTTCAAAGCAAATTTATGTACATCTGTTACGTATGTACAAATACTTACATCAAATCTAGATTTTAGTATCGTTTGTCTATTTTGTTTTATGAAATATCTTTAGGATTATAGCCATATTATTGCTGTGATGTCTAATTAGATTTGAGAGTAGGTTAAAAACAATAAAAAGTTTTCACCGGTGACGCTGGGGACAGTCGTTGAGCTACACGGAAACTTTTCCATGCGTGTCGTTAGTTTGGACAGGTCCACAAAAAGCTGCATAAGTTATTTCTTCAAAATTATATTTTGACAGCCTTCTGGACTTTAAAAACAGACCATAACCACTATGGTTTCGTTAATACTTAAAACTTGTCAAAAGAAATCATGACAAGTATGATATGACCATTTTCAATAATAATGGTGCACTATTACAAACTACGAACAATTTCAAAATGTTAGACAAACCATTGCAGATAAGTTGACGAAATATTTATATAATATATATGAAACGGTGTCAGAGGCTCTAAATATATTAGATATTTTGTAATGTAATACACGCATGTACCTACAAAGTGCGCTTTACATATACCTAGTAATTGGTATGGTAAATAATTTTATGAAGCATTGAACTATTGACGACACGTGAGGCTTCTGTTAAGGCTAGTTTTTCTGTTTTGTTGAAAAAATCAATAGTTTCCTATTTTAGAAGAACGAAAAGAAGAATAATGATTGAGCGAGCTACAGATTTTTTACAGGAACTAAGTATGTGGAATTAGCGTACTGAGTTGGATTCTAGTTTAGACAAAGTGTTATTTAGTTTTGAATAGAAAAATCGTTTTTATTTCTAGCTTTTTGCACTTGCGATTGTCCACTGTCCTGGTTTAGGATCCCTCCTTAGCTCCGTTCTATTTGGTTGAGCCTTTATTGACTTAGACGGAGACCACAGAAAAGGTAATAATAATAATGGTTGAGCAAGTTTTATAACGCACTGACTTGTCCAAAGGTTATCGTTTATCATCCAAAGGTAGTCGAAAGGTTATCTGGCAATTATCGCTATTTAGAGATAACACCGTTTTTATATAGTTAATTAAATGATGTACAGGGAAATATAATGTACACCTTCCAACTTTTTGGTAGGTTTGGTAGGTGTTGGGCCTAAAGATCCTCTTGGAAACTCTTTTATTGCCCCTATAGTTAACAAACGAACGCACTAAAAATCCATCTGAATCACTTGCTCGTACATTCCTTAATATAACACCAATTATTTAGACAGCAGTACCTATGAATCATGTCTGTAACTCTTCAAACAACACCGGAATATAGAAATATCCACCTTACAGCCTTGGAGTTGGGTTTATTTTATCATGTATATGCAGATCAGCTGTTCAAATATACACTCAAAATGGTAACAGACGCAACACAAACTTTTAATTGTTCTTTTTTGACGAATTTTGTATTAAACACAGGATATGGACATATTATGTGGGTGTCAATAATTTTAGAGACTTCCTGCAAGTCCTTTTGATATTTAGTTTACATTTTTGCTTAAAAGTCGGGCAATCCTGACAAAAGCATTAAATAATGATCTTGTGTCTGCAAGTGCGGCTTCTAAGCCTCGCCCCCCTATTATGGGATCTAAAACATACCAGCGAAATGTGGAAGAGTATCAGTTCAGTGATGATGATGATAACGATTATCCATACATATCTACTGTTTGCATAAATTATGAATACAAAATAGCTGTCATAAACACAGATAGTCTATTATATAGGTACTGTGCAAAGCGTGACTTACTCGAGTTATAATATCGGCCCACATTTTACGATCTACACTTTGTCTGGTGAGCCAGAAATGGAAGGTTAGTGTGTGATAAATAATACTACCTGTAAGACCTCGATTTAAAAGTAAATTTACGTGTTGTTTAGGCATTTTTGCACGGGCTACAAAATATGTGCATTAGTTCATTGCTTTGTATTGTATAGATTAATTAGCGCTGGCAGGGAGGCACATGATTTCTATCACGTCCCTTATTTGGTTAAGTTAATTAGTTACACAAAAGTTTTATCGGACATTACACTGACTGAAAATTACTTATGGGATCAGAACTTGAGGGTGGTTGAATGGATGAGGGTGATAGCTGGGTCAAAGTGGGGAAATTGAAGACTGATCTCTATAGTATAATCACTCGATGAAGTACACAGACTTATACATCGATAGTAGAATATGGACATCGTCTTTTTTTCACATGCAGTTTTCGTATCAATTTTCATCTAGGTCTTTCTAGTTTACAGAAAGACATAAGTAACATAAAGAAGGCAAAATTCAACACATCAGGCGGATACCTCGGTGGCTCAGTTGGCAGAGCGTCTGGAGTACCGATCCAGAAGACGCGGGTTCGAGTCCCACGTGAGGTTGAATTTTTCATTCTTAATAAAAATTTAAAATCTTAGCTTGAAATAGGCTAAAAAATACAAAAAGATAGTTTACAGAAATCAGAAAAAAAAGATTAACATTAAAATTAGTAGTTATTTAGCACGATTTGGCATCATTCTTTCCTACAGTTTAAATCAGGTCTAGGTAGTTAAAAAACCGAGACACGATTTTTAAAATACATTAGAGTACAAACTTCTCAAAAGAGGTTTGAAAACCAAAAGCAAAGTACCTAACTGTCAAACTAATTAAATTTGTAACACTCCGAGAAACGCAGTAGAAACTAAAATATCCTTTTAAATGGGTCACATATAGTTGCATAAGGCATGAATTCCTTTCTTTGCCTGACAAACGCTAACCGTCATGTTGAACAATGAATCCGAACAAAACTTATGCAAATGGCGGGAACAAGATGGCGGCACGATTTCTAAGTAATTTGCGTGACAATGAACGAAATATGCTTTTTACTTTAAGACTACCGTTTAAAACTGGATTAGTGGTGTTTGTTTGTTGTTTTAGAACTAGCGTCGTTTAGTTCGTATAAGTTTTGATCTACGTAAACACCTTTAAATGGTGGGTACTTTTCAAATATTACTCGATCAATGGCTGACTATTTAACCTACAATTTATATTAGTCTCCCGTCTAATAATTTTGACAAGCACGAACTCTTAGCGTCGTTTTCATAAGTCTCCTAGATGCAGAGCTTTTTTATTGCTGACAAAGTTGATCATATTTATGAATGACAGAGTAGTAGCACTGAATATACTTATATCTACAAGTTCATAAGCGTAGGATGCTTCTTCTTGCCCCGTATGAGCCATTAAAAATGAAACAGAGGACGTGGGCTATAGTTATCCACAATCTATCCCAAAATTCCCAAATTATACTATCTCTCTCAAGTAGGTTTCCCCGCGATATTTTCCTTCACGTTTTGATCATGTGATAAATACGCACACCAGTACACCAATAAACTACCACAGCTCTTTACTTTTCATAAGTGTACCTACCTTCCTGAGAACAATATAAGCTTGTACATTATTGTACAAAGCAAATTGCAAATATGTATTATAAATGGAAGTACAAACGTTATTATAAACAGTCTGGAAGTCTATGTTCTAAATTGTCTATTAAATCTATTGTTTGTCTCGCAATTAGTGAATGACGCGCCGGCCGCCGCGCCGGTACCCAGATAAACCCTATAAGGTTTTCGTGGTGCGGCTTTATGTCTGTGTAATGTAGATGAAGTGATTTGGAAATAAACATATTGATAAAAATGGGAGAGGAAATACGCGTTTTGCAGATTGTCATGCATCCGGATCCCCGCATGCTAGACGGTGAGGCTCTTAAAGAAGATTGCCAAACAAATCGATTAAAACCACCTTCACCACCAACACTTCCGCGTGCTGGCGGGATCGCGGATCGCTATCGCATGATCCATATACCTGTCCCTATAAACAAATTGCACATTAGTCGTATTTTAGAAATTCATACAGGTATTATTGTCGCATACTATAGTAATCCTTCTATCTAATTTCATGATTAATTTCGCTGAGGTAAAATCATTCCCCTGGGACACGTCGGGCTTAATTGTCTCGACGATTTTCTGGTTGGTTACTATTGTTGGTCCTGGCTTACAGGAGTTGCAGTAGTAGGGACTTAGGGTGGCAAACAAAAAAAAAACAAACAAAACAAGCCAAACAAAAAAATACTGTAAAGAATATAAATAATACTTTATTTTCCCAATATCTGAAACTAAGTATCCTAAACGTAACGGTCTATCTTGGGCAACTGTCGACAATCAAATTAGCTCGCCGTGACGCTCCACTTGGCACATCGCGCCGTGCCACGATAATTGACAGCTTACAGTGTGTGTGTGTGTGCACTTAAACTGTGACTGTTATGGGCAAATTTTATATAAACACGCGTTTTTACCATATTTATCAGATGCTCAAACGGTGGAGGCTCATCGTGAGGAATCCTGCATGCCTGAGCGATTTTCTTGATGACGCGTGAAGTCTGCCTCCCCGCAACAGGCCAGTATGGTGGACTATAGTCTAATCCTCTCAAATGAGAGGTGAGTCATTCTCAGCAGTGGGACCATCATTGGGATAATGATGATGAGGGTTCTTACGCGATTAGTTTATATGATACATATATTATAGTTAGATAGTTTTTGACGACTGGATCAGAAGTTCGTCCTTTTTGCTCGATTATTTTTATGATTTCTATTTTTATTGTGAATAGAATGTGCTTGAATTTGTTTTTTTTTAATAGAGAACTCTACCTTCGAATCTCCAAGTTTTGGACTACTGCTAGTATTTCGTCTAAGTATACTAACCGTTTCTATGGTTAGGCGTTAACACGGTTAATTTGGTTAATGCTTTTTACCACCAATTACTAAGGTTTTCTCAAGTCGACTGTCAGACGTAACCTTGGGATTTAGTATAGAGACACCTGTTTCCTTATTCTTAAGATAAATTATTACCACCGGTATCTTTTTCTTATAAGGAAGCCAGACTATTATAATTAACAAGTAGAAACCCAAACCCTGAACCGCTATTGACAATTACAAGGAAAACTCAAAAACACTTCAACACAGGAACACAGGAAGTCACGCGCATGCTCAGTCCTATAGACCGTTGAGGCATTTATGAACTTAGGTAGTACTTTTTCCAAAAAAAATATAACGTAACTATGGGATTTTTTTAAAACAAAAATTGTTACATACAGCTACTTACTTCCTTTACATACAAACATACACTCAAAGGCTGAAACTACAGAACAACACGAGCTACGTCTTACGCCTTCCTTTACACCTTACAAATATTTCTTCACTTGATTATTATATCTCAAGATTAGCCAACTATGTCCAAGTAAGTAAGTACTGTATGACATTAAAACAGGTGATATATTATGATCTCTACGGCTAGCCGTCATGGTATACTCGTTTAACAAGGCATCGTCTGTCCGTCGTGAAGTAATTTATATTCAATTGTTTTACAATCTTTTGTATTGCATTGACGCGACCGGCACCTAGGCTGCTTAGTTTTGAGAACAGAGACTAAATTACTTTTAATAATATTATGGAATACATCTTCGTCTAGGTATATAAATAAAAGCCCAATTAGGTATGTGTTTGTTGTCTATGCGTTATGAAATTTTGATGGGTGCCTAAAAATGATATGAAGAATAGGTGAGTTTTTTTTATGATGATAAGTGATTACCCCGGAAGGCTTGCATATGCGTTGCCAACCCCTGCAGAAACTGTTTAGGTTTCTTAAAAGAGGGAATTACTGACAGTAAAAGGAATGCCTATACTGTCAGAATAGTCACTATCACACGATTACACTATTGAACTGATCGTTGTCTTAATGATTTCTTACACTTATGCGAATGGCATTGAAATAAAATTAAAAGTAATTTTGGTACCTAGTAATTTTTAAAATAATAGAGTTTGTCGCGCTTTATTGATATTATTTAATCCTGTATGTGAAACTATATTATGTATACCAACCAACTGTAATGTACCATACTTCAAGCAAAGCGTGTAAACTAGTGTCATGCCTACCACCAAATATCACAAAATACAAGTGTTTTTATATTCGTACCAAGAGCTTTTATAATCTAAGACGGGCTCGAGATAAGGTCTATTATAGCTTTGGATAGGTGCCTTCAAACATTTCTCTTAATGTATAAATAAAGTGACATTTGAAAGATGAAGAAACAGTAATGACAAGTCAATACGTCCAAAACCATATTGCCTTGTGGGAATATTAAATGTTTTGACAAATAATAATCAAGTGAACTGAGAAAGGGCAGTGTGTAACGGAGGCTGTATTAGGGCTGTCACCCTGCAATAAGATCTATATTTATCTGACTTAGGGGGCAGACAATGATACTTCAGATTATTGTGCACGTAAGACAAAGAAAAAAAAATTAAACCCCCGATTAAATTGTAGCTAAGAACTATCTAGACCACGTTAGCTTAAAAAAAACGAAAATCGGTCCATTGGTATCATAGTCTGGGTTCGAATCCCGGTAGGGGGAAATGTTTTTGAGACGAGCTCGGACTTTTGTACGAGACACATGGATATTGTATGTATTATTAACAAAAAACATATGGTATAACCATCTAGCATTTCGAAACTACATGGCGCTGTGTCATGTCAACACTAATTATAACGTCTCGAATATATTTAGTAAAAAAATATCAACAAACATTTTATTTCGTCACTGGCAACCCTGTGGTACCGTTAAACCAGTACAAAGGTAACAATGAAAGTCAAACAGTAGCAGACAGACTCGTCGGCGTGGTGCACCACTTAGCACCTATGTGCCAAGCCTCAATTGTCGCTAGCGCAATGTCCATGCGAATATTAGGAACAGTCTGACAAATCACGACTAGGTTACTGTTAAACCAAAATATATATATTTGCGATTCCACAATGTAAACTGTTTTTCTTTTATTTTATTTTTATTTCACAAGGGTGGCGGTAAGCGGTTACCGTAGCCTATAGACGTTTGCAACACCAGAGGTGTCGCTCGCGCGTTACCTACCCTGTAGAAACCATCTAGGTTTCTTAAAAGAAGAGAGTAACTGAACTAAACTGCAGCAAACGGAATTCCCATGCTGTCAGAATAGTCACTCCCCCAACGAGCTCTGGTACCATTACTCACTCGCAGAAACACAACTATTGTTATTTCACTGCGATCTTCTGTAAGGTGGAGGTACTTCCCTAGACGAGCAGCTCAATTTGAGCGAGGAATCTCGTTATAAAGCTTTCCAATTTTGGAATCTCGCAATGCCGTAGGGCTCCAAATTTTTTAGGTATTGTTATGGGCCTAATATATCTTAGACGATCGGATTAACGCTGCGGTATTGAAGCTGTCTTTATTGGTAAGGGTTCGAATCCCAAATCCCAGTAGGAGCAAATATTTATGTAAAGGCTTTAGATTATATTTTCCTACTTTTGTATTTACAGAAAACAAATATCATGAAGTGCATCAACCCACGTAGTATCTGTAACACAAGTATAGCTGCTTAGCTCGGAACTAAATGGCGCTGCGTCATAATGTCCGCATAAAGATTTTTTAATGTACAAATAAATTTTCAAAGTTCGACTAAATGAGAGATTCACAAATTGGCAGCAATATGTTTTTCGATTTTAACGACTGCGTTATTTTGGTCAAGTCAATACATAGTAACAAACAACTTTAATAAAAATCATTATTTAATTTTAATATATATACATTTTGTATTACCTCTGCCACTACATAAAACGTGTTATTCAATTTAACACCTCAAAACCGAACGAAGCTTCACTGCCAATTGTCCCACAGAGGTCGTCGCAAAACTGTGTTACATAGTACATACTTATATTCCACAAAATTGCCTAATCGCTGTACAAATATGTGGTCATTTTGTGGTGATTTATTTAGCATTCTGTAGTAACCAAAATCATATGACCTACGATTGAATGGCGACACTTAAACTTAATATTACATATTTATTTTGATTGACATCAAATAGACTGGCCGAAGCCAACTACACTATGTAATCTTATTAATTAACTAGTTAAGGTGGAAGCTTCACGGTAGCCCGCGAAATTCAAATTTTCGTACGTTTTTTGCAATTTGCCGGTCATTGTCAGACTGAACATTAAACAAAATATGATTTGCGCCTGTAATAGGTATTTAGTTACAGAATGAGCAGTTATATGCACTTTGAGGGCTGTTTTATTGGTTTAAATGATTATAATTCTGTATAACTAAATTCTGTAAAAAAAACGTACGAAAATTTGAATTTCGCGGGCTACCGTGAAGCTTCCACCTTAACTACTTCTCTTTAAAAAAATAACGTTACATTAGTATTTTCACCTGTATCGTGGGTTTGTTTACAAACACAAACATATCCACCTACATCCACAAACGCCCAGACCTCTAGATCGGTACAAGAGCTTATAGTTACCGAACCATGCAATTTTTACTAGATTGTAAGTTTTATTTGACTGGGTTTTAAATGATTTTAATACTGTTTTGTTACAGGTACTACAGAAACTATTTCTATAAGTATGTACAATTTGGAGGGGTTACTGAGTCAGCAATTATTTTTTTAAACAACTTTTATCGTTGCTAAATTGGTAAAAATTTACCAACGATAAAAGCCACCCAGCAAACGTTGTTTTGCCACATTATAGGGGTTGGTGGACTACCCCTAACTTTTAGGGGGATGAAAAATAGATGTTGGCCGATTCTCATAGATACCGGATAAGCACAAATTTCAAAAAAATCGGTCAAGCCGTTTCGGAGGAGTATGGCAACGAAAACTGTGACACGAGAATTTTATATATTAGATATACAGATTCATACACAGAAAATATAAATTTATTTTCAGTCATTGTTTGTCAGCTATGACTGATAGCTAGTATCACAGGCTAGTATTTTATTAAATAATAATCTACTTAGCATTAAATATGTATTGTTATGGAAGATTGAACATGAAGAGGAATTGTTGAAGAGGAAGAAAGAAGAAAGAAGATGCCTATAATCTGTTAATGAAGAGAGCTATCCGTCGACAGTATTGCCAGTAAACACTGTCATGGAGTTGCTCTCTTTATGAACGGTCGCTGGCTCGACAAGAAGAGAAGAGAAGAGAATAGAAGACGTCATCAAAATTATGAAGATAAACCGTTTTATAAAAAGTCTGAATATTGGGTATTATATTTTTATGGAAGAAGTATGATTTTTTTATGTATTTTCCTATGCTACATTTAATTTAATTGAACACGGCAAAGAGTAATCGTAGTATTTAGTGTTGCTTGTGTCTATAGGCTACATCCGCTACATCGTCTTCAGGTAAGCCATAAGCTTGTTTGTTAATGAAAATCCTCAAAAGGAGGTCCATCATGGACCTATTTACTATCCCATTTGAGAAGGACCAAGCTATATTCCACAACGTTGAGCCTAGAAAATGTTGGCAAACTTCACATGCTATCGAGAAAAACTATCAGGCATGCTGGCATCTCGGGCATTCCTCACGATATTTCCTTCACCGACTTTATAGCATGTGATAGATACGCACATAAAATCGAAAAGTCAGTGTTGTATCTTGGATCGAACTAGAGACCATTGACTTTGCAGTTCACTAATACTATTAGGCCATTATAGCCTCAATACATCTAGAAATTCAATCCGTCAAGTATTCAAATATGTACCAACATACTCATATCTCGTTCGTTAAGATTGTACGGAACATACTTAAGTTAATATAATTAACCTAATACTAAATAATTATTTGTATGTTGATATTGTCAGTGCTGTCGCTCAACTATCTTTATGATGCGATACTGTAGTGCAAATACTGAAATATGTTATGATTGCTATCTTATTGTGCATTTATGCGAGCAATCTGGTTTGTTATGATAATTATTATATTTGTGTGAGCACAATTTCATATTAATTTGATGAGTATTTTTATATATCACTTTGATAAGTAGCTCCGGCAGATATAAATCTATATATTTTTTATTTCATATCCTTTTACATAACCAACTTGTATGTGTAGTGTAAATTGTTAGTATAAGTTGGTTAATAGATAATGGAATATTAAATGTTATTGATTTTAGACCTGACCATCAATCATCAATAGGTATACAATTTATTCGTAATTTGAATTCAGCGCCATCTATCGGATGTCAGTATATCTATGAACTATAGTCTTGACAGATATATTCTGTGCAAACCTTGTCCTGCAATTTTTTAAAAAATTGGATCTCTTAAGGGGCGCGTGGCATATTTATATTTGCTTATATCGGAAATCTGGTGATGAAATTAACATTCACTAGAACTATAATATCATGGACAGTAGAGTTCCCTTAGGAGTTAAAAAATACTTAAAGTTTAGTTTCATTACTGCTACCAATGTGCTGGAGAAGTGAACCATTGTGATGAATACACGAGGATTTTGAATAGGTAAGGTTCTTCAAGGTAATGTCCACGGGCGTAACTTTTCCTTCAGGGGGAGGCTTGGCCCCACGAAGAAAAGCTCACCCCTTTATCCTCAGTCCCCTCAATCTCCTTTCTACTGCAATAAAATGATCCAAGATCCTGGGGTGGGCACAATCCACCATATGAAATAAATACTGAAAACCCAAGGTAATATCTAACGGTATTACCTTTGGGTATTTAGTTTGTTACATAGTGCAGATAAGGACTTACTTAAACAAATCATGATCATTCATCATCAACCCATTATTGTCCCACTGCTGGGCATAGGTCTCCTCTCATTTTGCTATAGTCCACCACGCTAGCCTACTGCGGGTTGGCAGACTTTACATGCCATCGAGAAATTTTTTCATGCATGCAGGTTTCCTCACGATGCTTTCCTTCACCGCAAATCAACGGGTGTAAAATAATCACCAATAGTTTATAGTTGCTCCATAGTGATTTACATTATGTCTTCTGTGAGAATGCTGCTGTTCATGGATGTATCTGATTTGATAAATTATTCTAAATATGACCCTATATTTGTAAGTCTCAAATTGATGTTTAAAAGACCGTTGATTCATTAGTCGCCTTACCAACAGCGCCTACGTAATATCCTGTAAACATGTACCAAAAATACCTAACCTAAATACATAAATCGTTTAAACATAAAAATGATCCAAGTCAAACAATTTCACATCTTGTGAAGTGTTCCACGGTGTGTACTAACCACATTCTTGCGGTTATCAAAAGATAAGCGTTCTGATAGTGATACGGCGATTAAACATAGTCACCTGTTCGTCTGTGTCGGTAAGTATGTATATGGCTTTGTAACGAGGTCGACTAGGCTAAAAAACAGACATGATTTAAATTTAAACCTTAAAAAAACCTCGACACATTTTGTGGTGGCCATCTTAGATAGATTTTCATCAAACATAGCTAGGGACACTCCCGACTAACTCATATTTCAAACAAAATCAAAATTGGTTCATTCGTAGGGGAGCAACGATGCCACAGACATATTCACTTACACAGACACGTCAAACTTCAAACACCACGTCGTTTTTGCGTCAAGGGTTAAGTTGCATGCAAGAACGGATTTTAGGACGACCATAAAATATATTTTTAATTAGAATTATCGAAATGGAGAAGTATTGTCTAGACACCTGACCATAAGACCCCCTTGACTTGAAAGCTAGATCCGCCCTTGGTTGCATGACTAAAAAGCAAGGATTTTAATAGGGAGAGTAGTTATTATATTTACTTCAACGTTCAAGGAAGTAAGTAACATAGAGCTGATAAATCATCACTCTTTATTAAAATCTTACCAACCTGTCCCCGATTACATTGGGGTTGGCTTAAGCGTCTGCCATCAGATCAGTCAGATTATTTAGCTATTGTTAGACTTTGATTCATATCGGTGATGGACGGATCCACCTACTCAAAAATTATGTTCAGTTACCTTTCCAAAAATCTATGGAACACCAACAAGCGTTCACCTCACACGAAAACTTTTCTCACAAGATTTATTAATTTTGTATGGAAAATCTTTAATTTAACATTTAATACTTTTAGCACGGAACTCCAAAGTAAAATAAATATTGCAACGCAATATTGCCTCATTTACAATTAATTTAATTTCTTAAATCCACAACACAATTCAATGGTGAAGTTTCTGATTCCGGAATTTTGAAGGAGGTTTTAGCAACTCTATATTACTTACTTCCTTGAACTTTAGGATAATAAATACTCTACGAATTCCGATCTCTGCTATGGCGTGTCCCACCAACTAATGAGTGACATTTACTTTATCTGTCAAATAAATATAACTACAGAATATTATTTATCACTATTGGATTTCTAAATTGTCTAGTATTTATTTGGTAATTCAGAAACAGAAACTAAGGTTCGGTGGTATAAGGTTTACAAAGTAAATAAACAAAGCAGATTAAAGAAGGGAGAAGAAGACTGAAGAAGTTAAGAACAAATACACTATTTTCAACTCATTTTCAACTTAACAAAAATGATGCAGTTCCCGATTTCCCGACCACGGCCGCAAATACTTAATATGTATTGTTATTAAGGAATATGCAAGTAATTCAAAGCTTTATTATTTTAAAATATACATTTTATTGTACCATAGAATCACTGTAGTGCACTTGTTTGATTTTTTAGTTCCTAACATATTTTACTATTCATTATTTCATGTACTTTTTGATGAAACTAAAAGTTGTCTGAAAACTTATGATTCACAACAATGCCAGGGTAGTGACGTCAACATTCATGTGTCAATAAAGACCTAGACATTTTCATAAAAAAATGTTATAATATTGAAATTGCAATTTCTGCTTGACTAAAGCACAGCGTAATAATAAAATATAGTAACTAATAGTAAAATTATTCAATTAACGACAAAAAGGGGTAAGTGACGTAGCAGTTCACATAAACAGTCATTAATCATTAGTGTTTGAATTCTAAGAGTTTAGTCAAATTCCCTATTATTTCTATGTAAACTGAGGGCTAGTTTATGTCCTAGCAGTAGCGTAGCGTGGGGGGGGGGGGCAAAGGGGGGCTATGGCCCCGGGCGGCAAAGGGGGCGGCATCAAGTGCCACGTCCTTTTTATACTACTAGAAAAGGGGGCGGCAAATTTCCAGACGGAAAATACCCACGCTACGCCACTGTGTCCTAGATTTATTTGCCAATTCGGTTGGCTAGTATTTACTAAGTTTTATGTTATAGCACCCCTTAGTAGGAATTCTTTACTAACGTATTTCTTATTACATAATACTACTGGGAACATTAGGCGCACTTCTCTGCCAACGAGTATGGTTTTATAGTCTTTGTTCTCTGCCTAACCTTTTGAAAACACAGGCGTGGCATTGTATATGTACATATAAAATATGCTAGGTAGGACAACAGGACATTATCGTGACGCTCATATTTTTATCGATACCGTCGTAAGTTCCTGTGATCAATGATTATCTCTCTGATAATAACAATTATCATTATATTATTATATTTATATCAGTTTGCTATTATTCACAAATCAGTGCTATGTTTGCTAACATACAAAATGGCTGAACGGACATTATTACTTTGTTTATTGTTTTATTTCTTAAGTTCTGTGCGGAGCAGCGAATTATTGTGTCAAGAAGGGTTTTGTAGAGTAAGTATTTGTGATACTAATATAGCCTATTCATCGTATCGTAGTATAGTATTTATCACATGCTCAAACGGTGACGGAAAACATCGCGAAAAAACCTGTATGATTGAGAAATTTTCGCGATGGCGTGTGAAGTCTGCCAATCCGCGCTAAACTAGCGTGATGGCTGCAGCTATAGCCTAATCCCTCTCAAACGAGGAGACCCGTGCCTAGTAGCATGATAATACTTAATAAGGTTAACGCAGATCGTCATCATCATCAGCCCGTATCAACCCACGGCTGAGCATAGGCCTCACCCTTCTACCAAATAACTCTGTTATTGACGAATTAACATGTCGTTAAGTAATTTGTTATTAGTTCACTTCTAAAACTTGTGCAACACATTGAAAGAGTCCCTAAAAGTAAAAAAGAAAATTGTGGCCAGCTTGTAGTGATTTAGCGAGATGAGCTAGACTCTTTCCAGAAAGATTTTCCTTAGAGCTTTTAAAAAACAGGTATGGAGGGAAGGAGAGAATGCAGGCCTTTGTCTTGCAATGTTTTGTCTTGTTTCATTTATGTCCCACGAAAGTAACAAAACAAAGTTTTGTTGTTTTAAAGTTTGTTTTTTTTTTTAATATAATGTTTTTACATACATACATACACTCACGCCTTTTTCCCATGGGGGTAGGTAGAAACTACAGAATGCCACGCGCTACTGTCCCTGCATACCACTCTTGCCTCGTCCACATTCATACATCTCGTCATGCACGGGCGCCGGTTACGAGTACTGCGCACCTGACCTTTTTGAAGAAGTTCACCAATTAGGTCGGTTCATGTCCTTCTAGGCCTTATATTTCGTCAAAAAATGTTCCCTGCGCCACGCTACAGTAAAATAGTTATATTTTTGTCGACATTTGCCGACGAAAGCGTCGTGAGCATGTTCTGATTTGTCGAGTATAGCCGACCGTGGTGGTCAAAGGGTTAAGCAAAGAATTATTGGATTTTTTTATGAAATTCTCAGTATCAGGTCGGAGCCAGCCGGGGACCTCGATCCCCTAGATCGTGGTCCCTATGTGTCTCTATGTGTATTCCATTTGTGTGTGTGTATTCTTAAAACCAAGCTTTCTTACAGACATACAGGTTTGAGCCCGGTTGTGCGGAGACGCCGATTCACTGCACCGCCAACAACGCCACGCACCAGGGACTGACGCTTCCCTCGCCGACACTTTGCAACTGCTGCGAATACTGCATGCCATTCTATGGTAATACATCACAACTTCACAAGTTCTTTCGTTAATGATTGGGCTGTTATTAAAGAGAAGTGAGACTGTCTCCTCTCTCATTCATTTAAGCTGACAGAAGCGAGAAATCTGGTCCTAAAATGCTGCATAAAAATGGCTACACCGCTAATGACAGAGAGATGGTAGCATTTAAATTGTTTTGGAACGATTGTTTCAAAAAGACTTTTAAATCATCGCGAAGACTAGGCAGACCTTTACATTGTAGTAGCACAAAGAAACGCCAAATCAAACTCGGAGAATCTTGATCTCTTTTTAACTGAACGTCATCACAACAATGTTATAAGGTACCTAGAAAGACCTTTTAAGAACAGAGCTATTTCATCTTACTTGCCCAACTTGAATAAGGAGCTTGTATTCTGAATCTCGATAGATTCATCCACTGGATGGGGGTAGCGCGTGACCGGTCGTAGTAGCGATACTTGGGGAAGCCCTATATCCAGCAGTGGACGTATAACTGTTGATATAATGAGAATTATAGTTTATGAGTCAATCATGAGCTTTACATCCTCCAGGAGAAGGCGAACACTGTAGTATGGGAGGGCCCGGTGCGGGCACCACTATCGGTAGATGTGGTGATGGATTGACTTGCACCAGAGATGAAGATGGATGGAGTTCTTGTACGAGAAGTGAGTACCTACATATGCATCATTTGATATTTTCGACTATAACGGTCTTATGTTTGATATCCCTTCTTTATCAAAAGATTTATATTTATTTAGCTCTACAAACACCGTGATTTTTGATGAATCATATTATTATAATAAACGTTAATCGATTTTTTTTATTTATTTTTTTGTGTTTTCTTCTAGCATTTGATAGTAGAATAGAAACTATGATTTATCACATTTAGCGTTGAGCGGTTGGCTTCTACGCCACGAGACCTAAGATCGATTACATTTAGAATAGGTGTAATAGTCAATAGCCAATTTACACTATTATCTTCTACTTCTAGTGAAATCTGACTGTCACGATGCCCAGGACCGGTACGATGCAAGAGAGCAGCTGGGAACTGTAGGTGCCCTGGAGCACAGACCCCACTGTGATGGCAAGGGGAAGTACGCTGCGTATGAATGTATCCCCGCCCATACGTACGTACCTAAATCGAACAATAAACGCTAAGTTAAAACTGCAAACATGTCCTGGAAATCCAGATTGACGTGACATTTTTTTTTATATTTAAAGATCATGAGGCCATCTTTTTTTCTCCTTGTTGTATGATTGTTTGAGTAGATTTTTTATTTTGATTTATTTTTAATATAAAGTTAAGTCTTTCCCTGGTCCCTGCCTACAAATTAGATGCGTTAGTTGATAATTAGTGATGTTATCTCGCCAGCTGCTCTGTAAACTACTGTCTGCTGAATCCTATCTCAAAATCCACGCATTTTCGGCGTATGCCTGTTGAAAATCTTATAGTTCACGAGTTTAATTTGTGTTTTATTTTTATTGATTCACTGGTAACCATAAAGGTTTGTAATGACTGTTTCTTTTTCGTATTTTAGGTGCTTCTGTCAATCAGAAGAAGGCGAGAGGATATTCGGTGAAGCCCCGTATCTTGGAACTTCTACCACACAGAACATGCGATGTCGTTAGTACCTATTATATTATATGAGGATTTAATATTGACATCCCTGTTAATATTTACGTCATCCTGGTAAAGGCTGTGTGGAATTCGTAGGTACAATGCAGGCAGCATATTTGATCGTTCTTATGCAATCTATAGGTACCCCAGAGGTGACCATTCATGTAAAAGCTATGCAGAGACAGTTGTTTTCTTTAAGACGGTTTGTCATCATCAATTCCCGTTTACCGTCCCACAGCTGGGCACTGCTCTGATTTTATTTGAGAGGAACTACTCACTACTACGGTCTACGCCCTGGTGGGCTATAGAATAGTCATTTGCCTAATGCAGGTCAGAGTCCACACGCCATTGGGGATATCTATCTGGCATGCAGGTATCCTTATGATGTTTTCCTTCACTGTTTGAGTATGTGACAATTACGACCGTAAATTTGAAGAGTCAGTGGTGTGTGGTGCCTTGTGATCAAACTTAAAACCCCGCCACTAGACTATCACAGGTCAAGCAAGTTACGGTATTATTTTAATACCATGTTACAAAAATTAAGAATAATTCAATTTCATCTCTACTTTTTCAATTATAGGTTGTTCCCGCTTCCATGAACGCATGATGAAGTCATTATCCCCTGGAGTGCCTCTCCCTGTGATTGGACCCAGGTGCACAGCCGACGGGAACTTCAACCCGATCCAGTGCATCGGCAGGACCTGCTACTGCGTGGATAGTCTGACTGGAGTGATTAGAGACAGCATTGAGAGCATAGACCTTGATGAGGAACCTATTTCTGAGCTGCCTTGCTGTAAATCCACTTTTGTACTTTTTATCCAAAATAGGTTGCAATAATCTAAATATAGGTATATAACTCAAAGGTGACTGACTGACTGACTGACATAGTGATCTATCAACGCACAGCCCAAACCACTGGACGCATCGGGCTGAAATTTGGCATGCAGGTAGATGTTATGCCATAGGTCCGCTAAGAAAGATTTTTTTTAAATTCACCCCCTAAGGGGGTAAAACGAAGGTGAAAAGTATTAACTTTGAATGAAATGAATGAATGAAACTTTTATTTTTTTAGTTAAATTGCACGCGGACGAAGTCGCGGGAATAAGCTAGTTTTATCATATTTTTAGTACATCAGCATTGTAATATATTGGTTCACCCTATTTTCCTTAAACGGGTACCCAATCCTGAATTAAAGCTGGCATCACAAAGAAAATTAGTTACCTATTCCTTGCTTTGGTTCATGATTTTTGGGACAGCCACTGTACCTTATCTGCCTTATCACCAAAAGTCCTGCAACCGCATCCTACTACTGCTATTCACCAGAAAACAAACACTTCTCATCAATAAATCTTTGTAAAATTTCAGATGATGCAGACTTAGACCTTTTTCCTCAATATTGGCGAGGAGAACCTCCTTTCAACTACACCACTCCTTGTTTGCAAGACATAATGGAGAAGACAAACCTGATCCTGGAAAGCGAAGAGCAAGGCTACAATGTGGATTATTTCAACAGCTTTCCGGAGTGCTTGCCTGATGGTAGTTTTGGCAGGATTGCCTTCACTAGGAGTGGGTCGTAAGTGTCATAATTATTTCATAATTATTAATTAGTTTGTTTTTTTTTATGAGCCTGTAGTATCCCACTGCAGGGCAAAGGCCTCCCCACTCTTCTTCCACTTCTCTCTGTCTGTTGCCGTAGAGGACCAATCTTTTTTATATAAGTCCAGCTCATCCCGCCATCCCCGCAATCTGTTTTACAGGAAGATTTGCATAGATGAACGTGGTCGACAAATTGAAGATTACGAAGCCCTATCTACATCCGAAGATTTCAATACAATGGATTGCAGTGAGTTGGCATTCACCTACTTCTGTAATATGAGTAGAAATAAAAATAACTACTGTTTTTTTTTTATTTTACCAAGGAATCCTGTAGTCGTTAGCGTATTTACCTATTTACATATATTATTTAATATGGTAAAGGAGAAAGATATGTTTTTTTGTTTGGTTGTATTGAAGAGGCTCCAACTCCAACATTACATTACCGATCTGAATAATTATTTCACGCAAGCTATATTTTTTTTTAAATTATAAAATATGTTATATCTACGTGTATAATGTACTTAAAATGCTGCTGTAATATTAGGTATGCAAGTATGTAGTTTATTTTTATTTTTCAGGGAATCCCGTAACATGCATCGAGTATAGACAAGTAGGATTGCCATATTGTGCTCGTCATTCTGATAATAATTAAATTTTGAGGAGAAAGAAAATATTTTTATCAAATAAATAAATATCTGACGTAATCTTAAAAATAAGCGAAGCAATATCAACTCACCACCTTTTGGCGCTTACAAAATACTTAAAGGGATATTAGACGGAGTATAAATTAATATTGGTAATTTTTTACCTCAATTACAGATTGTGCCCAAACATCGTATATAATGGGTGCTTCACTGGAAAAACCTGTTTGCTGTAGGAATGGCAATTTCAGGCCAATACAGTGTCGTCGTGGTATGTGCCGGTGTGTCGACTCTGATGGAAGACAAACTGCTCAGGAGTTGGCTGATGTTACTGCCTTGCCGTGCTATACAACGGATTGGACAACATGTTAGGATTTAACTTAAATTAATTAATTATTGTATATCTATGTATTTGTAATAATGTGTACTTACTCGTAAAATAACTAATATTAAAAATTGTATTAATAATCGTATCATTTTTAACGCCCTTTTTATTACCTAGTTTATTTTTGTAACGTAATTTTTAAAACAAAAATATTTTTAATAGCCTGTAACGTCCCACTGCTGGGCAAAGGCCTCCCCACTCTTCTTCCACACCTCTCTGTCTTTAATAGTAATTTTTATCTAATTGAAAAGGTCATAGCAAACTTTAAAAACGGAAAATCCCAATATATTTAGATCACTAAATCAAGGATCAATTACTATATTTGTCTTGGGATTATATTGGGGTGCTTTATATGTAGGTACTATTATAATTTATTAACATAATTTCTACTTCTACTTTCTGTGGTTTCTGCCTAACCTCCATGGGAAAAAGGCATAAGTGTATGTATGAATATGTATTCTACATTTAATTTGAATAGTGCGTTTTCTACGTGCTTTTGAGGTCTTTTTTAGTTATTATTTACGAAATGTTTAACGATATACGGGTCAGCATATAACGCAGACTGATAATTCTGTGTATGAATATAATATAGTAGAACAATGTACATATATAAACAGGATTTGGTAGGTATGTACGGTACGTACCTGCATTAAGTCATAGCAATATAACGCACATCGTCAATTTGTAAAAGATTTATGTTGATTGAAAATAGAGGATTTAAAGGTGTATTTCTATTATTTTTTTATAGGTGTGAATGCCGTTTTCTGGATGAATACTCGGTTATTCACTTTCAATTATGACCCGTTTAGCTCAGCGGTAGTTAACGCTGCCTGCTGTGTTATGGGTCCCGGGTTCGAATCCCGGTAGGGACAAATGTTTGTATGATGAGCATAAACATTTGTATCAGAGTCATGGATGTATCTATGTATAATATGTATGTATTTACAAAAAAAAAAAAATGTAGTATATCAACCATCTAGTATCCCTAACACAAGCCTCGTTGCTTAGCTCGGAACTAGATGGCGCTGTGTCATAATGTCTGGAAATATTTATTAATTATTATTTATTTATAGATACCGAAATAGGCTTATTTTAACAAATTAATGTGATTGGATAAATTAGCGAGATGATGCCTCCAGATCCATATCCAAGACATAATAATATTTCAACTTAAAAACCAAGCAAAGAGCGCCCTCAGCTTAAGGCGTCGCTGGAGAGAGGATTGGATCTGACTTCTGACTTTTTTAGCTGTAACTTACAGACTCGGCACTGGTCAGCTAAATCAAGAGATTTGATTTGATTGCTACGACTTTCGAGCCGATAGCCACAAGTATTGCGAGCTAGACTTAATTATTTTTTTTGGGTATTGAATGGCAACTGATTTAATTTTATTCTTAATTAGAGTTGCTCTGTTACACGAACTGAATTTTATCATGTTTCTAGACTACCAACATTAAGGTAGAATACCAATTTACCAATATATCAACATTTACGTTTCATTTAAATAGCATTATGTTATGTTCTAGTCCTCTTTAAGCACTTTTTGGTGCCGGTATTATTTTTGGTTTTATTTAATGAGCAATACATTATTATTCATGTCTATTGTGAAATTCAAGCTCGTCAGCCACTATAGTTTGAACCAACCATGTAACTTTGCTCTGTGTGGAATCCAAATTGTGGTAACTTCGGCTCGGCATTTGTTTGGCCTGAAAGAATGAAAGACACGTATGAGACACACTTCCCCGTGGCCTTCGCCCAACTTTAGAGCAGACCACGCTGGCATACAGTAATAAAAAATACAAAAGGTTACAACGATAAGACGAAATATCAATCAAAATTACAAATGTTCGTCCAAAAAAATATCTATAATCTCGATACATATGTGATCATACGTGGTTCCTATGCTTGAGCTCTAAATTATTATATCAGACAAACCTACTTTTGTGTTTTGATTTCTCATGTCATTTTGTAATGACATTAAACGTCAAATGTGAAACTGAAACAAAATGTCATTAAATGACATTCATTTTATCTGTGGATGATTGTTGAAAGTAAATGTTTTTTACTTGAATTTTATTTGTTCAGAAGTTCTTGTGGTGGATTTTCCGAATTATATTGAATCGAAAACAACAAGTGAATATGTTATTTGAAGTTAAAACCCATTACTGAATAAATAGCTTTCATATTTTTGTAATGTTCCTGTATCGGCGTTATAGGTTATAATAGGTACATTCGTCATCAACTAACGCCTGGTTATGCCAAACTTATTTTTAGCTTCTAAAAACGCTAAAACGAGGCTGTGTTAAAAGTTTAAAGTGTTCTATATTAAATTTACTTGATATTTGAAGTTATAAATTCAAGAAAATGGGCCTGATCATATCAAGAATTCGCGTAAGTATATTTCAGTTTGATTGATTTTTACGTATGTTTTGTAAAAGAGCCAAAACTATTTCGAAACAGTTTCGAATATTTATTTGGCGGCAATTCAAATGTATGTCCCTGACCTGAGGGTTTTATAAATGGGTGTAAATGCCATCTAATCATACCTGGGCATGATTTCTCTATTTCATTTAATACAATACCCATTCAAATACCCTTTCTCTTTCGCTTTTGTCAGTGTTTTGCAAACTTAGTGATTAAGCTGTTTTTAAATATTAGCATACTGAACATGGGCCTCCTCATAGAATCCTCAAATGAACATCACTCAATGGTAATATACAACAGTAAAAACACTAAAACTTAATAAATAAATGACCAAAACTAAATAAAGTTGTAATTTTACCTATATATTGATAATAGTTTAGTTTTCTAAATTTAATGATTTTTAGTAAACAAAAAATGAAAGTATTGCCAAACTTTTTTCATTAAAAAATAAGCATGAATATTTCTAATTTTAATACATTCCTCTGCTCTTCTAAATTTAAATTCTGACAGATAGTAATATTCAGATAACTATTATTTCTCGTAAGTTTGTTAATTAGGCAGTTAATTAATATAGTCTGGCCAACATTATGCTGGTAACCATTTTCTATTCTGCCTGCAATTACTTCTTTATCGGAATGAAATGTGTTTCTTGTAAATCTGATTGAGCAATTGCTTGTCTTTGAATGTTATTTAAATGACTTTCACAATTAATTATTATTGCAGCACTCAATACTCAGATAGTGATAAGTCTTTTATTATTTAAAACAAAAGATTAATATCATGTATTAATTTTATCTAGAAAAAATGTCTATTAAGAAATAATCTACAAGCTTATACCATTAGATTCTAGTCATTAACATGTTTGATAGAAAACTATTTTTTTTTTAAACTTTCATTGGGTAGTAAACTGGGTATTGAAGTACTTAATATGAATCAAATGAGCAAAACATTCTCTCCTAAATATGCATGTTATGAAGTTTTATTTAGAAAATAACCTTTATAATACCAATAAGGGGCACAGTCAGTGGCGTACCATGGGAGATGCTGGGGGGACCATTGCCTTGGGCGGCAGATTTTTGGGGGTAGCAAATTGGGAAAAAGTTTTATTCTTCAGTAATAAACTAAAATAGGGGGCACCAAATTTCTGGTCCACCCCAGCCGGTAAAAACCCATGCTACGCTACTGGGCACATTATGTTTGTGGGGTATAAGGGAACTTTTATTGTAGCATGTAACAATGTACAAAAGTATCTCCTATTGTGTCATTGTGTCTATAATTAGATTTTAATCATGTTGATGGCAATACACTCACTCCCTATTATGTACGCATTACAAATCATAAGTGCATCAATATAAACTGTCTGGTGACCACAGCAAATTTCCATTGGTATCTTTCAGGATACCATACCACCATGGCGGTAGCCATATGGTACGTAAATATCCGACTGATTGCCACTGGGCTTGTCATATTATAAATGAGATAACATTCAATACAGCATGCACTCGAGATAATAAAGATTAATATATTAATTTTAGATATACCTATAGATGTTTCAATTGAAGTCCTTAAAATTAAACAATATTTGACTAGGTAATTAAAATAAATTATCCTCTATTTAATTACAATAGTACATTTTATGATACTTGGTAAATGATGCCAGTTTATTTTTGGGCACTAACTGATGCCCACTCACTCACTGACTGACTGTTAAAGATATGGAGAATAAATAATAAATTACAAAGTCTTTTTGGAATTACAAATAAAATATTTCTGTTCATTTTAAAAAGTTCAATACTGACTGCGCAAACATACAATTGCGGCACGTTATGGGAGGGTGTGAATCATCGGTGATTTAGCTGAGTGTCCAATTAATTAATTTTCGACTTTAAAATTCTACTGTATAAGGTTAAAAGTTATGAGCCACCAAGGTTGTCAAAGGTGTTATGATTAAATTGATACTTAGTATTGATTTCGTACACTTACGCGAATATTAGACATTGAAATAAAACTACTTTTTACGGATTTTATCGCGATTGATACTTCATCATATCAGCTGGAGGACGTCCACTGCTGGACATAAGCCTCCCCCAAAGATTTCCACAACGACCGGTCTTGGGCCACCTGCATCCAGCTGGTTCCAGCGACCTTTACCAGGTCGTCGGTCCACCTTGCCGGAGGCCTACCCACGCTGCGTCTTCCAGTTCGCGGTCGCCACTCGAGAACCTTCAAGCCCCAACGGCCATCCGTTCTTCGAGCAATGTGCCCTGCCCACTGCCACTTGAGTTTGGCGATTCTTCGGGCTATGTCAGTGACCCGGGTTCTTCTACGGATCTCCTCGTTTCTGATTCGATCACGTAGTGAAACTCCTAACATAGCCCTCTCCATCGCTCTCTGAGTGACTGTGAGCTTACTTATAAGGCCCACTGTAAGCGGCCACGTCTCGGTGCCGTAAATCATTACTGGCAACACACACTGGTCAAAGACTTTCGTCTTTAGACACGATTGATACTTAGTGATGATATAAATGTCTCTTCTTTAATTAAATATAATATAAAATAAAGACATATTTCATTACCTACACACAAGTGGGTATATTTTAAAGTATACAGCCAATGTTTATCAATATTCAGCAATAAATAAATATGAGCTCAGAACAATGTTGTATTGTTAGCTTCGCACATTTATTATGCATTGTTTTCGTTAACATTGCTAACATATACTTGGCTATGTAAGTAAATTAAACGAATGTAGTTCTAGAAGTCGTAAAATTATGATAAAATTGTTTTGTAAACGTAATATCACATATGCCTGTGTTCTTCGAGATGTTAGGCGGAGTTCATTGACGTGTACAAAAAATCCTAAAATCCTCTAAAACACCTGCAACCTGCCTTTTGTTTCGCTGCTTCTTAGTAAGTTTTTAATAGAGAGATGTTTAGAAACAAACACAAAAACACATCTGTCTGTCCCATAACTTTTGAACACCTGCACAGTGGTGTAAGTAGATAGGTACATTTGCCGTGGCCCGTGCCCGACAAGGCCCACACGCGTTTTAACATCTATTCAACTTGTGGAGTGCAATAAATGTATTGTGTATTGAGTAGGTATAGGTGATCAAGGCCAAAAGAAAAAAAGTGTGCTCCTAAACTATTAAGTTTTATTTAATACACTGCAAGTAGTGTAGAACCCATCCACTTTCATACTTGTCAGGAGTTTCCCTGTAATTTTTTTAATCAGTTGCCGTGATTAAATTCGTTTTGCTACCTATATTTATATTTAGAATTTCAATAACAAGACAAGTTTGCTAATCAGGTTTTGGGGCCCCCCCAAATTTTCTTGAGAGTCAGTATGTAGATTACCAATATATTTTTAGATATATTTATACCTGGCCATAATATAGCCTTCCCCTGCGTAAATACCCTTTTTTTACGCACTTCCCGTCGTCTGGGGTGACGACGGGTGTATGTCAGATTCTACCCATAGTGGGTGACCACCGACTAAACCCACACGGGGTCTTTCCGCCTCACTCTGAGTGCCGGGGTTTTTCCGGGTCACAGGTACGTGCAGACATTCTTCCGCGATCCCGGCAACGAAAATGCTCTGCTGATCTGTTCTTCATTACACTATTGGGGGATTCGACACGGATAGGTTAGTCTCCGATTTAAGACCTACGTTAGGTGATATTATTCATTATTTGGTTGAGATTTATCAACATTATAAACCCATTTTATGGCCCACTGCTGAGCACAGGTTCCTGTAGTTGTGGTTAAGATATAGTCCACTATAATAGCGTAGTCGCTATGCTACACGAACTACACCGTAGTGCGATTTGGCCTTTATTCTCTGTTCTCGTTCAGCGAATGATTTCGGAAAGCCAGAGATTATTTCTTGCCTTGAATTGGATATCGAGACCTACAACCTGGTAGTCACAGTTTGTTTCCTAATCCTATAGTTCTTATTATGACTCACGTGGTAAGAGGCGTTCTCATAAAAGTCTCAATTACCCAGTTTCTTACCGCGGCAAGATGTTATCAAGTTACGAAAAGATCGTTTCAATGCCACAGATAAAGGAAATACTCTTGTTTCAAATCTTTAAAAAAATCTTACAATATTATAGACGTTTTATCTATTTCCGTACAATGTATTTGACGATTCGATTAGCAGAAGGCTGCCTTCTGTGTTAAGGGTCCTGGGTGTGAGTCTTGGTAGGGGCAATATATGTGTGTGTGATAATTTGACCTGAGCCATGGTTGTTTCTATGTAGGTATATTATGGATGAATTTACAATAAAATAGGTATATAATACCGATGTAGTGTATTAACTGTCTATCTATCTAACGGGTAGAGGTAGATAGTACCCGTAACACGAATACCGCCAGACAGTTCAGAATAGAGTAATACGAAATATACTCATGTGTATGCGTAAATATTATGGAAAGGGTAGAAGTGCGGTTGTTTGCACGAGGTCTTCATACCCCACTCCAAAGCAAAGCAAGCATCGATACATAATAATAATAATTATCAGTACTAAAACAAGGGAGATTACTGGAGGCATTTATAGGTTCTTCATTTCAATAAATGTAGAAGTAAAGATAGTAAATTAAATATGTATATCACACAAACATTTGCCCCTATCGGGGATTCGAACCCACAACAACTTTACCACAGAAGGCAGCGTAAAACGTGTCAAAAATTGAGAAATTTACTGAGATGGTTTGGACATGTTGAGGGGATGAATGATAGGCGATTGACGAAAAGAATTTATAAGGCGAATGTCAGTGGAAACGCCAGGAGGGGGAGCCCTAGAAGGACATAATTATATCGATCTAATTGGTGAAATCCTTCAAAAAGGTGCGCAGTACTCGTAACCGGTGCGTGGCATTCTGTATCTCTGCCTACCCCCATGGGAAAAAGGCGTGAGTGTATGTATGTATTCAAAGTTACTGAAAAGGTGCGAACCTTCTTATATCATTCATGAATAAGATAACTTCACTTTCTTCTGAATTTTTGACTGTCAGTCAGTTCGTTACCTATTCAGTCATGTTTAATCTTTCATGAAACCTCATATTTTATAATATTCAACTGTATTTTTACTATGCATAGAATATATAATTGTAAACTTTAAACTTATGCATGACTATTCGGCTGTTTCGCCGACTTTCACTGTTATTGTGTGTGTAGTAAGGTTTATATTTGTAAATAATGCTTTAGACATGCTCCAATTATTACGATTTGAAACTTTCAAAGAAAGTGAACGTGGGTTTCGTGGTCGTCGGCGAAATTGGAAAAACGACACTTTCTTGACTTGCAATAAAGTTCAAAAATGTGTGACGTGACCCTGATTTGTATTTTGTATAGCGTGGGCTGATATTCGCGATTATTGAATGGAGTCTCCAATTCTGCATATTTCCAAACTATAATATATTTTTATTTATTTATTTAAACATATACAGCTATTATCACAGGGTAACCTAATACAATAGCGGAGTTCTAGTAAGTACTTATATCTAATTATATCTAATATATTATATAAAGTCTTTATTCTCTTATATCTCTATTATATAAACTAATACTTACTTATTATACATCCAGTGCTATTATTTATTTATTAGCTTGAGATAATATACAATAAGTTATTCGTGTAAATTCACTCAGTGGGCAGCTAAATAAATCAACCTGTTGTGATATCGCATTGAGCGCCCGCAAAGCTCGCGTGAGGGGCGCCTGCTGCAGCAAGTTGGTGCGGGCCACTGGCAGACACAGCAGCGGCGGCCGACGCCGACGCGACACGTACTCATCCGGGGCACACAACCCAACTATCCCTAGGACGGCTGGATTGTGTATCTTACCACGCATAACTTTAAAAACATAAGTGGCGAGAGCTACCTCCCTTCTCACCTCAAGTTTAAAATAACCAGTGATACCTAACAGAAACAAGGTAGGATACAGGAGTGGATATCCAGGGTATACACCATACTGTTTAAAATAAATAAATCTTAGAAATTTGTTTTGTATACGTTCTAACATTAATTTGTACTTACATTCGCTAGGTGACCAGATTATTGCATTGCATTCTAAATGGCTTTTCACAAGAGCTTCGTATAATGCCCTCAGAGCACAGATGTTGGTGAACTGGTTTGAGAGACGTAACATCATTCCTAAGTTTCGGTAGGCTTTCTTACAAACTTTGGTGGCATGTTTTCTAAAATGTAAGTCAGCAGTGAAGTGCACGCCTAAGTCCCTAACTTCAGTGACACGTTGCAGCGGTGTTCCGTCCATATAATAAAGATAGTGACTCGGTTTGCGCACGCGCGTGAAGGATAACACTGAACATTTGCCCACGTTGAAATACAATTTATTTCTAAAGCTCCATTCAACAACCTCTGTGGTCTAGTGGTTCGAGTACCGGACTGCTGATCACGAGGTCGTGGGTTCGATTCCCACGGGACACAAATATTTATGTGATGAATATAAGTGTTTGTGTTCGTCTGGGTGTTTCCTATGTATTATAAGTATGTATTTACAAAAAAAAAGTATATAAGTATTAATATCCATTGTCTAGTACCCATAGTACAAGCTCTGCTTAGTTTGGGACTAGATGGTGATGTGTAAAATGTCGCAGAATATTTATTTTATTTTATTTATAAAACCTTATTTATATCTTCCTGCAGCACCTCATGATCCGTATTCCGCCCTATTTCAAGAACTAGTTAGTTAAATCGTCGGCAAATAACAAAAGTATAGAATTATTGACTGCACACGGCAAGTCGTTGATCATTAAAATGAAAAGAAAAGGCCCTAAATTACTACCTTGACTTACGCCGGATCTTGTAAAGTAAGGTTCAGAGTACTGTCCACTACAGTCAACATACTGACAACGGTCTCCTAAATAACTGGCGAAAAAGGTCAATGTGTGTGGTGTGCAGCCGACACTGGCCAATTTAGCCAGGAGGATGTCATTGTCCACAGTGTCGAAAGCCTTCCTAAAATCAAAATAGGCAACATCCACTTGATGACCAGCTTCCACCGATGGTACAATGTGTGTCATTAGATCTAGTAAATTCCCTGATGTCCCCCGACCAGGACGAAAGCCGTGCTGAGCGTCGGACAACAGAGAACTTATTTGCGGATACAGGGTGTTGTGGATTGCCGACTCAAAAACTTTAGCTGGCGTACATAAAACCGCCACCGGTCTATAATCACTGGGTGCAAAACCACCTTTCCCTTTCGGTACTGGTACAACCCTAGTGAGTTTCCAGCGGTCAGGAAACTTTCCGGAATCTATACAAATATTGAATAAGTGTAGAAACGGCTCCGTTAACACTGCACGACAGTCTCTGAAAATAAACACTGGGATACCGTCAGGCCCTGCAGAGCGTTTTGGTGGTAACCGAGCAAGTGCGCGCCGCACGTCAACAGGCTGCAGGCGCCGTCGCCCGCTCCCGCGCATGCCGCCTGCACGCTCAACATAGGCGGTTCCGGATTGTACACAGACTTAAAGAATTGGGCAAACTCGCGGGCACATTCATAATCAGACAAAACACGTCCGTCTACAATTAGCCTTCTACAACACGAGTCGCCCTTCCTGGATCTTATGTATCCCCAAAACGCTCGCGGATCCTTAGCCAAATGTGCCTGCACGCGGTTGCGGTACTGGTCATGTGCCAATGCAGTTTCGGCTTTAACTATCGCCCTGTACGACTCAAATTCCAAATAATCAGTTTGCGATTTACTTGACTTATATTTTTTATGCAAATTGTACTTTATTCTAATATTCTTAATAATTTCGGGAGTGTACCATACTGGGTAGATATGTCTCTTATTAGTTGAATTATTATTATTAATTTTTTTCAATGGAACACACTTGTCAAAAATTTCGTAAATCTTACTATAAAATAAATTAAGAACTCCTTCCGGATCATGTATCTGGTACATCTCACTCCATTCTATTTCAGCTAATAAAGTATACATTTGATAGATGTCAGCTTTGTTAAAATTCCATAGCTTACAAGTTGAATGTAGAAACCTGCGCATATTATGCGGTGGCTCGTTAGGAGCAGAAAGCTCTGGAGCTGGGGACGCATGCGGCGGCGCGCGCCGCTCCACGCACACGGCTAGAGCGGGATGGTAGGCATCCACGGGCAGCATGCCCTCGTCTGCCGCTCCCACCGACACGCCACCGCGCGCGCTCAACACGAGATCCAACTGCCTATTGCTACAGTTTGGTACTGCATTACACTGAGTGAATTCACAGAATGCCATGAAATATTCGTAATAACTAGAAATATTATTATTGCACGAGTACATATTAAAATCCCCTAAAACTACTAAATTTGCTTTATATTTAACACACATCTTTTCTATAATGCTAAACAATAACATATATTCATTCTCATCTGCCTGTGGTGGGATATAAACAATACAAATAGCAAATAAAAACCGATTATGAGTATAAACGGCAGCACCAACTAACTCAAAGTTATGACAATCTATATCAATATCACCTGACACAGACACCTGTCGCAGCTCGAACCGCGGTGTGGCCACTAAAAGTACGCCGCCTTGCTTACGGCCATCCGCCCTGTCGCACCTCAAGATTTGGTATCCAGGGAGTACGAATTCAGCATCAGAAATAGCTTCATTTAGGCCACTTTCAGTGAAGGCAAATAAATCCGACCCAGAAGATTCTAGTAGCGTCAAAAGTTGCGTAGTCTTAGTACGAAGACCTCTGACGTTCTGATATACTACTACTCGTTTTGCAATTTGTCTGGTTTTGTTGGGCGACGAAACCAGATCCACTCACTGAATTCTACATACATTGGCCATATATCTGGATCACAAAGCTTCTCAAAATTACTCACTGAAACACCAACTTTGAATGAGGCATAGTCTCTTTCAGTTTTAGGTTCTAATTTTTCAACAAAAACATCCGAATCATTACCCAACTGTAACGTCTGTTTGATATGCTCCTTTAAATTCCCTTCCGTTGTGGATTTTTCCAGCCTCCATACATGTAAAAATTTACTACGCTCAACCGCTTTTAAGGAACCAATTGAATTATTACCACCTCTTAATACGGGATTTCTCTGTCTTTTATTATTAACTTCAATCCAATCATTTTTATTGATATTGAAAACGCCTACCTCTCTACCCGCCGATTTCCTGGCCACCGCCGCGTAACTATTCTGCGCCGATCCCGGCAACGCGCGCACCTGTACGCTGTCGCAAATGGTGTGAGTTGCCGCGACTGGGATGGAGGCACACTTTGCTGCCACTGGCAGTGGTTCAGTCAATTGCCTCTGATCATTAGAAGCGATCTCATCATGGCTCTTTTTATTCTGAATACTTTCAAGTCTTTCCTTTTCCATACGACTGATTTGCTGCTCAAATGAACTACATCCTAAATTGGCTTCCATCAATTCCTGCCTCAGTTTGCTATTTTCAAGCGCTAGAATAGCAACAGTCGCTTTAATTTCTATTAAAGTGATGATGTGATACAATGGCTGAGCAATCGGCTTCTGCGTCTTGTATCGTGGGTTCGGTACCCGCTCGGAGCAAATATTTGTACGTACATATAATAAACTCGAACCGTAACCTTTAAACGTTTGCAACACTATATGACTTTCTTTACTTATGAGTCTTTTAGAATAGAGGTTGCAATTATTAGAGTAGGAACTTGCAATTTGCATTTATAGTACATATAATGGAATACCAAAGAAGAGGACTGTGGGTAGGTATACATTACATACAGTACTTTATCTGTCCTTCAGTGATATAAACGTAGGTACCTAATGATGTTTACTGTAATCGCTAAAACTGGGGATATTTTTGCAATAAACATTTATCACATTGCAACCGCAGAAATATCATTTAATAGGATATATAAAACGGTTGCACTAACAATTAGTTTTAATTAACATATTAGCAGGAGTTAAATTCTGTTGGTGAACGAACGAGGATTTAATGATGTAGGTGTGTAGCCACACAATGAAGTTGATCGACCAGTTGACACAAAACATGATTATAATATAATATAATAATAATAAATAATATATCCAGATACTAGATGGTTGATACTACATTTTTTTATGGTGATTAAAGATTAAAGGCGGCAAACAGGCAGGCGGCTCACCTGATGGTAAATGATGACCGCCGCCCATAGACATTTGCAACACCAGAGGCTTGCAAATGCGTTGCCAAACCCCTTAGAAATCGTTCAGGTTTCTTATAATAGGGAGTTACTGAACTGACAGCAAACGGAATCCCCATGCTGTCAGAATAGTCACTTCCCCGATGAGCATAGTTTGTTTTTGTTAATACATATATACATACACTCAGGTACAAATATCAATGCTCATCACTCAAACATTTGCCCCTACCAGGTTCGAACCCACTAGCTTTTGCCCGCGGCTTCGCTCGCGTTAAAAAGTATTATTATTAATTAGGTATAGTTTTCATACAAACTTTCATCCCCTATTTTATCCCCTTGGGGGGAAGAATTAATCAATATCCTTTCTAAACGGATGCCTACGTCATAACATCTACCTGCATGCTGCATGTCAAATTTCAGCCCGATCCGTCCCATAGTTTGGGCTGTGCGTTGATATGTCAGTCAGTCAGTCACCTTTGAGTTATATTTAGGTTTACTAACTCTCTTCTGAGAAAGGATCTGCTCTGCTCTCATTTCGGCAGGGATTCGGCTATAAACTAGTGGTTTATAGCCGCTATCCGACGCTATCCGACTGCGGAATGGCAAACTTTACAACATGCCATCAAGAAAATGTCTCAGGCCGGTGTTCGAAAAATTACCATTCACAACACTGAACTATCACCAGCTTCTACGCTTTGCATCATAACACCAACCGTTACACGTCCACTGCATACATAGGTCATAGGTCTCCAATCAACCTGATCAACCGTTAGAATTAATTGCAATAAATTGCCAATTTGCATACTAAACAAAATTTTCAATTTGTCTAAACCATTTATTTAGCCTACGAAATGTATACATATACGAATGTTTTTCATTATTAAATGCTATCATGCGTGACTTGTGTTACTTTTATAGCCGTATTTTGATCAAGAGTTATGTTATTGATTTAGAGCCCTATAATAGCTAGTTATAACATCGTAATTGAGTACTATTATATTACTTTTCGTTTATTTGTTTTTTAAACTTTCTTTGTGCTCGACGTTCGGTTCAAATTTTTAAGTAGTGTTCATTAAAACGATTGATAATGGTACGGATTCGAGTATTACAGATGTCACGAATTAGAGTAAAGGCATGTACCGGTTTCTTTTATGTCCATAACATTAAGATGTTATGGCCTAAGAGTAAGCTCTTAGGCCTTTTTCAATCAAATTTTGGGATCGGCTTTCGGTCTACCTAAGGTACTGGCAGCTACATCTGCGCAATCTAATTACAGAGTGGTGTTGCCGTTTGATAGTTGATTTTATCGATAATAATTTTTGTCAAATCAATAAACGATAGTATCCATACTATCGATATGATATTGTGTTTTGACCATAACGAAAGTTCTACTTTAATTACGGGTTTTTGGGGGATGTTTTTAGTATCGACGTTCAGAAAGGGCCAAATTAATTTGGCCTACTTTGAATAAATGATAGACTTAACTTTTTTTACAGCGCAAGAAAACCACAGTAGAAATCCTGGATCGACTCGAAACTGACATTAAAGGAATAGAAAGGGATGGGCAATATAAGGAGCAGACCCACAAGCGTGTCATAGGGTACATTATGGCGTACTCTGTGGGTCTGTACGTGTTGTTTGCGATACTATACTACTACATGTACGTGGGGAGGAGCCAGTACTGGTTGTATTCGCTGCTATACGCGTCACCGCTGCTGGTTCTGCCCATATTGTAAGTATATATCATTGTTTGACAATTTCTCGGGAAATGGAAAAAGTGAAGTTTTTCCTACGATTAATTTCTTTGCGAGGTTTAAGACGGTTTAAACCATACCTCAGGGACAAGTCGGGCTTCACTGTCTCGACGATTTTCTGGATGGCAGCTATTGTTAATCTCGGCTTACATGAGGCAGTATTAGGCTAAGTCCCTAATACTGCCTCATGCTTGCTTGTGGCGTGCTTGTCCCAAAACAAAACAAACAATAACTTGCCGTAGAAAAAACATTGTTATCGCATAAAAATCGTTGCCAGTCTTGCATTTAAACTACTTAAAATCTTATTATAATATGTGTGACGTTAAAAATTGATCAACCGAGTTAATTATGTAGTTATACTAACGTAACGCTACTCGCACTTGGCCTGTTTTTTTGTCTGGACTTTATTATACTTGTGCATAAAGTTAGTCATAAATACATTGTTCCAGAGTGATATTCCTAAGGTCAGCTATATCTTGGTACTACAATTGGTCCCTCAACAAGAACAGGATCAAACTCAGCAAGATGAGAGAGGAGAAAAAGAAGATTTTAGAGGAAGTTATGAATACCGAAACATACAAGGTAAGATTATTTAATCAAACAGTTAAGAATACACACATTGCTCTTTTCACACTGAAAAAGTTATTAAAAGTCAACAAAACTTAACAAGCTTTGTAAGGAAAATACTTTTTTCTCTCTTGTTCCCCTTCTTAGTCTATATTTTTCTCTTTTTCTCTTCCTCTGCCCCTTATTCTTAACCACCCACCCCTATAATAAGGTAATTGCTGGTTTTAGGACAGTTGGTGAGACTGAGGTTTTGGTGGGATTCGCCGGTCAAACAATATTATTGGGTTTTTCTATGAAATTCTCTAATCGATGTTTCGATTTCTGCTAGCTAATGGCAGTTGAGCAGTTGTCTTTCCGATAATGGCATGGGAATTGTTGCCCCCTATTACATGGGATCATAATATCGGCAAAATGTAATAATACGTCACTATCATGATACAGTTAATTTTAAAACTCATTACAATTTTAGGTTGCAAAAGAGATTCTGGACAAATATGGTAGTCCAGAGGAGCAGTCGAAAGCTCTGAAGCCGTTCGTCCCGTCGGCCAACGTCCCTGGTAATCCCCCTAGCACGCCAACCCCAGGTAGACTCCTTTGTAAATAATTTACCTTTAGAATTGATCCTTATTAAGGGTACGTAAGGTCCACTACAACAGGCTGAATAGAAGAACCTTTCCTACATCTTTGCAATGATAGATAAGCATTTCCTGACAGCCCAATTTGATTTGATACTTATTAAGGGTTAATAAGGTTCCTTGTTTTGTTTGAATAGTTCAAATATATAAGTATATGATCTCTAATATCATGTTCTGTAAGGTTTATTATGCACTGAATAGTAAGCTAAGTTATCCTTAACAGCCACAAACAAAAACCTTTCACAATTATCCAATTAGTTATGATCCTTATTAACGGCATGTAAGGTTCATTGTGCACTGGACTATAAATAGAAACCTTTTACAATTGTCTAATTCCACTTGATCCTTATTTAAGTTTTATAAAAATCTGTATTGTAGTTTTTGTGTGAAAGAGTAACAAATATCTTCACATCGTCACATGCGAACAAACTTTCATTTGCGTCATAGTATTCAGACTTAATTATAATGAGATTCCCGCATTTATTTGAATACTTTAACCCGAATGGACGGTAAATATAAGGGGGAATACGCAGAAATGTGCATACATGTGCAGTAATGTACTTGTGAGAAGTGAAATGTATAACCATGGGCGTACCCTGGGGGAGGGGGGGCGTATCCACCCCAAGATGTTGGGCTACCGATTAGACATTCTCATACGCTGGACTGTGCCCACCCCGGGAGGGACCCATGTGTATAACAATTGAAATAAATACCTTCAGCTACTCCTGGCCAGCTGCGTCAAAGACAGCTGGCGCTGCAGACGTCCACCCCCATCTCCAACAACAGGATGCTGGTGCCTGTCGTCAATTCTTCAACCCCTGGCTTCCGGGGGGCTCGGCTCAGGGTAAGTTATGACTTAAAATTCTAACTAAAGTCTTTGGTCAGGTTTGCGGTACTTATACGCTTGATGTCTTGCTCTCAGTTGTAATCATTAATTTTTGTATAATAAGAAACATACTAGAATAGTTTATCGCAAAAATGTTCTATTGATATAGTTTAAGTCCACCCGAAAGCAAACAAATTGATAACCTCCTCCTTTTTGAAGTCGGTTAAAAATAGGGTAAATTTATTTTTCATCTACAATATTTTGTCATGCTATCAGATTCTACCATTTTTAAAGTTAAGTTGGCGGTAATCAATCGTATTAAGTACAACAAAATGCATAGATATCCCCTATGCCCCGTTGAGTATAATATATTAGATGCGCACGCGTCACTCAATTGCAGATAACCATAGTTATGCAATCTGTAACCGCAGATTTAATTTTACGTATCACACTTCATTTCGAGGTAAATAAAACTTATTTTTAATTCCCGACGCAAAATCGATGGGGTTATACGTGTCTGTGTGTATGTATGTATCTGTGGCATCATAGCTCCCGGAGTAGCTAACGGAAAAACGATTTCGATTTTGTTTTCTTTTTTTTAAGATGAATAATATTCGGGAGTGTTCTTAGTTATGTATATGAAAATTGGTCCAAGATAACCGCCGCCACAATTTTTTTTAATCGGATGTGCTCTAATTATTTCTGTATATTTCTTCTACAGTCGGATCAGCTGCCTCGTCCCCTGCCAGATAAGAACCGCTCCGCGTTAGATAAAGTAGTGGACTTCTTGCTAAAGGACGGGCCGAACCATCGCATGGCCCTCATTTGTTCGGAATGTTCTTCTCATAACGGTAAGTTTGGAGTAATAAGCTATTTTACCGAGTAGTAGAACGTTGTTAAAAGTTAATTATTATATGACTCGTGGAGGATGAGGTATTTGGTTCCATTCTCAGGTCCAACAAAGTGTTATTGAGTTTTTCTATAAATGCTTGGGGCTCGGATTCGTGCCCGGTTGATGGCAATAGGGTTGCCCCCTACTACGTGCCACCGGCGAAATGTCGATAAACATTAGTATCATCATCATCAATCCATTAATGTCCTACTGCTGGGCACCGGTCTCCTCTCAATTGAGAGGGTTAGACTATAAGTCCACCACGCTAGCCTACTGCGGGTTGGCAAACTTCTCATGCCATCGAGAATTCTCTCAAGCATGCAGGTTTCCTCACGATGTTTTCCTTCACCGTTTGAGCATGTGATAAATACGCACATAACTTCCGAAAAGTCAGTGGTGCGTGCTTTGTATTTGAACTCGAGATCTTTGACATCTCAGTTCACTGGTCACACCGCTCGGCTACCCCAGCTTTTATAATTATCACATATACGGGCTAAAAAGAAAAAGTCCTGCGCCTGATGATTTTTTTTCTACCTTGTCTAGGCATGGCGATGGCCGAGGAGTTCGACTTCGTATCGTACGTGTGCGCTTACTGCGGCCGGTTCAACCCGGCGCGCAAACAGCGACCGGCCGCGCCCCTCCTGGCGGCCAAACCTCTGCCGGCGCTGCTCAACTCCTCAATGCCTGGTGAGTGAACTGGAAATCGGATAGGAGGACCAGAAATGTGATTAAGTGGAGAAAACTTCTGATGGTAGATCTTAAAAGCGACTATGGGCACAAGATCGTGATAGTTGGAGAAAGAGAAGAGACGCTTTTGCCTGACTGGACACAATAGGTTTCGGAATCATCATCATATCAACTGTTAGACGATTGCCATGATGTCCGGTCCTGCCGGTCCTGCGTAATCCGCATCCAGTGGATTCAAGTTGATGAATAAAACAAAATATGAAATATCGCTCTAAGACCTGTCACTATAATACGTGCAACCCATATTCCTAAGAAGTAAAGTTTTTATTTTTTTATTATTATTATTCTCCATTTGGGCAGCTCGATTTGAGCGAGAAATCTCGCTATGCCCAACTATCTCTCGAAAATTTTATTGTAAGCCCTACAAAGCGGGATCGGGTGCTAGTATTACATATAAGTGTGTTTATATTACAGGTAGTGGCGACGATTCTTCCCTAGCCAGCTCTGCTAGCGACAGCGAGGAAGACAAACATGCGGGAAATGCCTCCAGAAAACGCAGTGAGTCTATAGCTATTTAAACAAACAAGCTTATTATTATGGACCCTGAGTGTGCTACATCTGTGGGTTTGATTCCCGCATGTAAGCAATACTTTTACAAATAACAATATTTTTGATGACCCGTTTAGCCTAGCGATAGTTAACGCTGCCTGCTGTGCTATGGGTCTCGGGTTCGAATCCCGATAGGGACAAATATTTGTGTGATGAGCATAATATTTGTTTCCGATTCATGGATGTATAATATGTATGTATTTATAAAAAAAAAGTATATAATTATGTAATATATCAACCAACTTTTTTTTGCTTTGTTTCCGTAATACAAGCCTCTTTGCTTACCACGAAACTAGATGGCGCTGTGTAATATCCGGAAATATTAATTATTATTATATATTGTTACATACATACATACATACACTCACGCCTTTTTCCCACGGGGGTAGGCAGAAACTACAGAATATATATTGTATATTGTTTTACGTATCAAAACAAAATAGTGGTAGTGGTGTGACCACTGGACTGATATATGAATGAAAAGCCACCTTTGACATCTCAGTTTTAGACGACTGCCGTTAAAAGTGTAAACGCCTGGACATAATATATATCGATGTACATATATACATATAGCTCATGGGAAGCGTACAGACGACGCGAGTTCCATGATTTTTGTTCCCCACAAAAGTGGTCAAAGAAGTTTTCACTTCAATAAACTGTTGTCCTCAGGTTCTGAAGGCGAGTCGGATCGGCCCCCTTCAGCCGAAGGGTCCCCGAAATCCCGCGAGAACAAGAAACAAGACTGAGCAACAATGTCAATTTGAAACGTTATTAAAGGCGAATATGACTCTGAATGCGCGAGGTGAAACGTATCGTGTGGTGTATTTGACAAGGGAATTTAAACCTTACGCTATAGTCGTCAATTTTGATTATTGATTGTCAAGTTGTTGTAAATAAGACACACTTTCGTGTATTTACAGTAGTAGTAGTCCCTTGTTTTATGCGAAAACTTATATTATGGCAGAAGGTAGCTTTTCAAATGCAGTTTTTAGGGTAACCTTCACGAAATGATAACATACTCGATGAACTGTAGTTAATTCAAATTTGAACCTTATTGTACTGTTTTAAGACCATATCATCTCGAAATGAAATTACGGTATTAGTAATATTTCCCCTTATTACACAAGATGGTTTAAGCTCATTTAAACCTAGTCTAAAGATATATCTGTCACTGTTTAATGTCATTACTTAAAAAGAGACGGGACTATTTAGTAGTTTAGTTCTATTAAGATATTTTATTTATTAATTCTAAAATATTGGACAGATGTTAATAACAACAAAAAATATTTATATTAATTTAATGTAGTCGTAAGTCAGCATAAGGAAATTCGTCAAATATGAACTTTACTTGTATAACTTAAGGATTATTTTGTCTCGTCAAATACACCACGTAAGTGTGGCAGATTCGGTATATACAGATAATTAATTCATTTTCTTTTGTTCATTATGTTTCTGTCAAAGTCTCAATATAGCTAACGAGGTAAGGTTCTATATCTTATATAAATTACTATTAACGTCATCAATTCCGACCGACCTACCGAAAACGAATCTGGAATTCATTGTATGTCGCTAAGGCACTTTGGAAAAACTATCAAACGTTCGAAAATAAATAAGGTTTTTCGAATAATCGACACAGTGTGAACGGGACTTAAACAAAAATCAAGTAGGCAGATCTTGATGTTGACAACTTTCTACCTTATATACTCAATAATAAGGTCGAACATTGACCACAAAGATTGTCGAATAAACACCTCGTATACTACATTGAGACATTTATTTTTGTTTGATCTCGATGACGAGATCTTTAGTTGAAATATTGACAATAATTTATTATCATTTTCATTTTGGTGTCGTGGAAATATCTACTATAAATCATCGGGGCGGATGACCTAGAATTTCTTACTTCTTACTTTACAATTTTGGATTCGAGCGATTCGACATAATGACTTATTAACTTATGCCCGTTTATTTTAAATATAATATATGTACAAAACAAATAGAAAATACATATACTTAAGGGTTCCTGGCCATCCGTCCAGATATTATCAACGAAAAACGATAAATAATCTTTTTACATACAAAAACATACAATAAGTTAGATACAATTTACTTATGTGCCTTGATATTATGTAATAAATTAATCATTTAATTTTCAATCATTTGATAATAGATTTAATTAGAAAAAACGTGGGTAGTTTGGGACTGTTTTTGTACTGCGGGGCTGTAGTGGCTGAGTTTAAGGTCCTAAGTTGTATACCCAGATCCAGTAAAATGTTATCAGGATTGTGCTTGGTTAGTGACAATAGGCTCGCGGATTACAAGTATACCGTTGAACTGTTAACATCAGTTACAACATGTTAGACGGCTATCAAAGGCTAACAGGTCAAACCATCTTACGACTGTATGCTTGAAGTGTTAGACTTGTCAAATTTTTCGGGTACATAGGCGAGAGAGAATTTGGTGTGTTAGCCTTTGTTAGCCATTTTAAGCTATAGTCTACAAAAAGGTGTGTGCGAGGCATAGAATCGATCTGGAGAGGAATATTCATTAAAAAGTCTGTGAATATATCACAGTTATCTAGTAGCGTAGCGTGGGGGGGCAAAGGGTGTCATGGCCCCGGGCGGCATATGAAAGGGGGCGGTATCAAGTGCCACGTCGTTTTTATACTACTAGAAAAGGGGGCGGCAAATTTCCAGACGGCCCCGGGTGGCATATACCCACGCTACGCCACTGTAGTTATCACACCTTACTCGTATATTGAACTAGCTGCGCCCGGTCGTTAGTAGCGTAATGATAGTAGCTTATACACTTACTGAAGAATAAGGCTATCAAACTGAAAAATATTTTTGTACAAATCCTATCTGGTAGTTCCACACAAACATACTCTTCAGCTTTATTGCGATAGATAATTAATAATTGAGACAGACTATCTTCTGTCTCTTTCATCCCCTTTGTCCTAAAACAGCCCCTCTCTACTGTTACATACAAACAAACAGCCCCATAAATAGTTACACAATAGAATGATTAGATGTCATATGTAGTTTCATTAGATTCGCATCATTATTGGTTTAGGAGTTACGTAGATTGCGTAGGGACTCATTATTTATTGTATATTGTAAAACAAATATGACACTATTTTAAATATGGTGTGTAATGAAATAATTATGTTTGTGGAAGGAACAATCAATTTATTTTACTTTCTTATGGATTTTTCGCGATATATTAATATTATTTTAATACGGATACAGACAGATTGACAGTTCTAAAATAATACTGTCAGTATTATATATCATCTAATTAATCATTATTTGATTATTTCAATATGCCTTACGACAACGTTTTTGTAATAAAAGCGCACTAAGCTTAATAAGGCCTACGTCCATCAGTGAACAAATATGGGCTGATGATGATGATGATGATAAAGATGAAGCTTAATTCCAATTGACATTCAATTTATATCTCAACAAATTAATTATGATAAACTGACATTTACAAATAATAAATTCAATTGTTTCATCATCAATATCAGTATGTTAATCTTCCGAATCAGGGCCGGATTTAGGGAGGACAACCGAGGCAGCAACCTCGGGCCTCCACAAAAAAGCCTCCCAAATACAGACTTCGAAAATAAAATTGGGTCCACAGGACCTCCACTCCTTTATTGCCCCGAGGCCTCCAGACCTTCTTAATCCAGCATTGTTCCGAACAATAGAAGTATTTGAGAAATTAAATAAGAGAACCTCCGCTAGACAAGCGTGTTGGACTATGGCCTGATCTCTCAAATGAGAGGAGACTCATCTTTTAATTTTCTTATCATCTATATCACAGCTAATTTCGTCGAACTAAATTCGACCTACGCAATACAACAACCTGTTTGTCCAGACTAAATAACGTTGAATAGAGAGAAATGGCGATATTCAACCAGTAAAGCGCCGTCCCTCTCTTAAAACTACCATGAATTGATTGTTTCTTTCTACACGCAAACAGCAATAATAACTAATTTATGAGTAATGTCTTATATGCACGTAAATCGTTACAACATGATATAACAGATAAAACCTTCAAGCATTATATCAACATAACCATCGCCTAGAAGACTTATAATTAAAAAAGAACGTATATTATATTTCTTATGGAGAACGGAACATTTACTCAATGTTTTTCTTAAGAGCATTTACGCTGCACGCTTCATTGAAAAGTCCAAAAACTTAAAACGAATGCTTCTATTTTTAGTTTATTTCGTAGAATATTTACGAAATGGCCAATTAAAGCTTATAAACCAAATAATGGGGCTTGAGACTGTTTAGGGCTTCGCTATGGCAACGACTATGCCTTATCCAAGTAAATTGACATAGGTACTTCGATCTTCGATAGCCATGTATGTAGTTTGCTGATTACTGATTGGTCTATATTTATTTTTATGAAACGTATGTGCGTTGAAGCTGTAAGTAATCCTAGTGGTGTGACCAGTGGACTATGAAGTCGAAGGTCTTGAATTGAGACCTAAGGGCTCCCGACTTCAAGTTACGTGCGTATTTATCACATGCTCAAACGGTGAAAGAAAACATCGTGAGAAAACCTGCATGCCTGACAGACGTTCTCAACGTCCTGACAGACGTTGGCGTGTGAAGTCTTCCAACCCGCAGCAGACTAGCGTGGTGGTCTAATCCCTCTCAAATGAGAGGAGATTTGTGCCCAGCGGTGGGACAGTAGTGTATTGATAACGATATGTGCTGTGCACAGTAAAAGCTCTTAAAATAAATATTTCGCCTCGGAAATCGAGAATATCAGTTGATTTCGTATTTATAATTATAATAATAATTTATAATATTTATAATGCATATACTCGAATCTTCTTAGTGCGCCAGACACATATTTATTACGTTAAGTTGGCTGGTACTTAATCTAAGTAGGCGTAGTTTAAATTATTTTACTAACCAACCACTCAGGGACGTAATTAGGTCGGTTATTGGTGCAAACTTATATTTACAAATTACCTTCCATCTATCTATCCATTTTATTAGTCCCTCAATGCTGAGGATCTTGCCCATAAGTTTCTTTATAGGCCCCAAAATAAACGTTTATTTAAGCAAAGCAAAAACAAACAAGCGTTCATTAAAAAACAGACGTTTTACTTATATATTTATGTTCTCAATTTATGACTCTTCTATGTAATATATAGAAGAAACAGTGCCAAATTAATTATTTCTTATCCATTTTCTTCATATAGATATAATACATACCTATATATATCTATGTAATTTTTATGTTGGCTGTATAAATTTATGTATTTTGATCCTAAATATAATTAATTTAACCCCCAGAACCACACCTAATTACGTCTCTGGTACAATGCCTTCCAACTTTCACACATATTTTAGAAAACAAAGCTATCAATAAGTGTTAAAATAATTTGAGTCAAATATGAAGGAGATGTAGCTTAAATATGATGTATATTTTTAAATGGCCTTATTTACCACCAGTCCATGGCCAAAACAACTTCCTGTTTAAAAAAAATACTGATCTTCGTACCAATTTTTTTAAACCGAAAATTGTCTACAGAGGTCTTATTATCTCAGTATTTTTTTTAATAACAATAAGCAGTGTTGTAGCGCATTAAACATTTTACACATTTCTTTTCTTTTTAAAAACTATTGTACAGTTTTTAAGAGATATAGTTATTTTTGTCTTCTGTACTTGGTAAGGGCTTTTGTTTAAATTTAAATTTCTTTTCGTTATTAATTAATGTGTTCATGAACAGCAATTCCATTTATTTATTAACAATACTAACAATTTTTTCTTTAGTCGTTACTTTGGATGTAGCGTTTTTATAAATTAAATTAAATTAACTTTTCTTGAATATGGACGTCAATGGATCTAGATTTGTCTAACCAGAAGGACGACCTTAAAACCTAGTTATAACTACATCTGAAGTACCGATTACTTTCTACCGAAGCGTATACTCAAAATGCTTTTTTTTTCTAGTCAAAATACTAATTTGCGTTTCAAAATCAAAGATAATGGTTGCATTTAATCCCAAAAGTTGTTCAAACGTCAATTGTTAATGTAATAGTTATGACGTCACATGAGATGTGTTACGTCACAACTTGATGACGTTGAAATATTAATTTTGGTTCTATATAATGTTCAAAACTCTCTTGGATTTTAGAATATTATACCCTTTGAATAAGTAAAAGCAATTTTTATAGAATATTAATAATGCCAATCCAAGGAGGATACAATTTAGACTTCAAATGCAAATATATTTAAAGAAAAAACCATGACATTCAAGATTTTCTAAAATGACTTGAGTCGCAAGCTTGATCAAGGCGGATTGCAAAATTGCATTTTCCTCTGTAGCAATGATGTTTCTTGCGCGAATATTTAAAGTAGAATTAATGTTTGTTTAAACCCTAGACATTCCCAAATTAACATTTTTGGCATTGTTAGCGTGATTCGTAGCGTATGATAGTTATCCATGGAGTATTTATATTTTGTAAATTAGTTATTTATTACAAAAATAACAAAGCTACCTATAAAGTGAACGATTCTTATAAATTGATAATACAAATTTTTGCACGCATTAGAAATAGGTGCATTTGAAAAAAGGCTACTTATAACGAATACTAAAATTTCTGTACATGGCAACATTTATCACATTTGTAGTATGGAAATATTGAATATTGCTGATCCGGTGACCTTCATTCAATAATCAGTATTTTTTAAAATACATAGTAACCAATTTTCAAATGCAAAAGTTGTTAATAAAAATTTTGAATTTCTATTCTAACCACAAGTTTGACAATATAATGAGTATCAGGCCATCTAATTTTCCGAACACGGCGGGAAATGTAAATCAAAAAGTCAAGAACGTTAGGTATGTGAAGAATTCTCATAATATTGTAAATAATGTGAGTCAAGTGAATAGTGTTGTTGAATTTGTTATTTATTGCTTGTATCGTTAATTAGCTATTTTATAATGGAACTAATATACAAGTACCCAGTTATTAGTTGTTTTATTTCAGTTTTCCTTATACATGATACAATATACAAGGGTATTTAAAATTTGTTTGCCGACTCCATATAGAAAAGTTTCCCTAAAAACGTTCAAGACGTTGTCAGATTTTAAATGTACTTGTAGAGATTTCTTCTCGTTTTGCATTGTACACTACACACAATGTAAAACGAGAATAGTTTAATGTTATATTTTAATAGGTATTCTAGATATCGTAATATACCGCTCATATAGAGTATACATATTTGAGGGTCTATCAACTTCTACGAACTAGATTTATGTGGACTTGAAACCAAGAAATAGACAACAACATCAATGTAAATGAGATGGATTATATAATGTTGCCATCAAAAAATATTATTTCGTATTCACCTAATCAATGAGATATACCTTTTGTTATTATTATGATGACAGAAAAATATAAATTGTTAAGAAATATGACATATTTGATAGATTAATAAATTGAATAACAAAAATTAAATAAGGGCTTTCGTAAGTGGTAGCAAAAATGCTGCTTGCACGTCATAATCAAATGACGTTGACAATGACGTCACAATAACACGAAAAATGTTTGCCGGAACCATTGTAACTAGCGGGACTTTTTGGTGGGAAAGTGAAGCGTCATGTTCAGCAGCTTTGTTTTATTTTCTAAAATTTGTGTTTGATAAACTTTAATGTATAATAATGGTGGATTATTAACCGTTAAGTGTTTGAAAACGTGTATGAGTGTTGGCAAATGAAACAAAACAGTGTAACGTGACTTTCAAATTCTCCCAAGAAGTCCGCCTTAGGTTTCAGTAAAGAACCACATATTTACTGAAACTAGGAAAAAAACAATCATCTATCACCCTTCATAAACCATTAATTCACCCTATCATCAACCATTATCATGAATCATCCAGTCATCCATCTTATTTATAATAAAATAATACTGAAGACTAGGCTGTATGGACTAGATTCCTTTGCCTCATCCCCAAAGGAAATAAACGTTTAAAAAAAATGTAACTAGCGGTGGGTAGGTGGGTGGAAAGGGAATAGCTGATTCACTTATTCCGGATCCGAATCCGGTAACGATTTTTATTCCTTTGGGACCGTTTGGCACCGCCGATCCACTCGCTCATTTTAGCTCTTCAGAACCTTTTATTCCTTTGGTTCACTCTCTCATCTTAGCTCCTCAGAACCTTTTATTCCTTTGATTCACTCGCTCAATAAAGATAAAGATAATTTATTTGTAAAACATGAGTACACATTACAATTAGGAGTTGGAATGTAAGATGTTAGGTTGGTTTGTAATTGACCTTACATGTTTTTCCACGTTGTGGCGTACAAAATTATAAAAACGAGACACTGAAAAACTTTACACAAACTTTAGTATATTGCTTACAACTACACCTTACTACGAATTTAAGTATAACAGTCAAACATACTATCTATACATTAATTAATATGACCAGTTAAATAGAAGAAAAATTGTAAAGAAGTAACTAAATTAATTATATTAAGTTAATAGACATGCCAGATAATAAATAGGTACGTATATCCTATACAGAAAACAAAAATAAAATGGCATAATTTTGGTACGATTTGCATAATTATTAGGTATTCATAAATAAGAATCATTAAGAAACTCAGTTAAGCTGTAATAACATTTCTCAATTAGGTATTTCTTTAAGTGCTGTTTAAAGCATTTCACATTTAATTGCTTAATTGATTTAGGTATTTTATTAAAGATAACCGGTGCTAAACATAAAATACTATTGTACATTAATGTTGTGTTTGATGTAACTATGCATAATCTGTCGTTATCTCTGCGGTTCCGTACAACTATATCCGATAATCGATTAAATAATGTTGGATTTGTCTTCACAAATACAGCTGCTTCGTAAATAAATAAGGAGGGCAAAGTCAAAATCTTGTATTTAAGGAAATATGGTTTACAACTATCAATTTTTGCGAGTTCAAACATTGCTCTAAGGCATCTTTTTTGAGAATTGAATATCACTTCTTTATTTGTTGAGTTTCCCCAGAATATTATTCCAAATCTCAAGAGAGAGCTAGCAATACCATGGTAAGCTGTAAGAAGAGCTTCGCGGTTCAGAACTTTACTGAGTTTGGAAAGGGCATAAGCGGCAGAATTATTTTTTTTGTTAAGTTCTGCAGTATGACTCCTCGGGCCCGATTATTCAGTCGTATCACTGTATAGTGGATGGTACAATGAATATTATAGGGGATCATAATGATTGCTTTTGGATAAGTAATGTAGGTACCTATCTGTTTAATAATAATGATTATTAACTTTTCTTCGCAATTCTATAAGTTTCTAATATTGATAACAGTGGTAATTTTGTAAAAAAAAAACATTAAAGAAATCAAATAGCGGTAAATATTAACAGCGAAAAATATTACTTGCAACACTAAAAAAGCATAGTCTTTTTCAGCGGCATTAACAATGCATTAACAACGCATCGGTCCGTCTCACTCACTCACTACGGAATAAATGGCACATGGCACCGGCGGCGGCGGTGCCGATAAGGATTGCTCGGATACATTAAGCTTATCGTGTCCGCGTTCGGTTATTCGGTACCCGGCACCTTTGGATCAGTACCTCCGGATTTACCCTAGGGATGGACATTTAAAATATACATCGATGTTTTTTCCGATGTAATGCATCGATCGGTTGCATCGATGTTAAATGTATTGAGAAATACATCGATGTTTCCAAAACATCGATTGTTTTAGCAATGACATGTTTAGGCCTTATAGAAAATTACGTAAGTACAAGGAAAAATGTATAATATACTAAATAATATATAAGAACGCAATAGACATTTACACAGGAGAAACTTGGTAGGCCATATTATTGTTTTGGTTTTAATTTTGTTCTGCGCCAAAGGAAACCTAACCAATTCATCCAAACCAATAAGGCGATCCAAACACTGCTCCGCTCTACGCTGCATGATGCGGAGCAGTGTGTGGATCGCCTAAATTATAAATGTGTTATATTGGCAGCACTGATTATTACGTTTTGTTTCACGAAACGTCGTGAAGTCACTGCAGTCGTCAGTCAGTGTTGACTGTTTGAGTGTTCGATGCATCGAATGCAAAAACATCGATATATATTCGATTCTGAAGTATTAACGATACATCGGTTCAATACGATGCATCGTTACTATACATCGAGTGTTTTAAATACATCGATGTATATCGTCCATCCCTAATTTACCCACCGCCAATAACCGCCAATTATTGTAACTCGTAGCCACTATACTATATTATCTTTCAGTTCCATTTAATTCTATCACAAACATTGTTAACATCGATACAAGTTCTCTCCTCCGTGGCTGTGCTTTGGTGAAATTAAGTGTGTTTTTGAGATATAGACTTGGTATTGAGACAGTAACTCTTGTTTGATTTAATGTTTAGTTGTGGCTATGAATTCGCAGAAAGAGAACACTAGAATCTGTGTCATGTGTGGATCTTCATCTTCTAAAGATCCTAGCATCACTTTGCATCGGTTTCCAAAGCCAGGCCATAAAAATATTCTGCGGTATGTACCTACTTATGTACTTCCCATGTTATTTGTTTTAGACGACATAACTACAGTTTGTAGTAATTAGAAGAAGCTGCTTCGCTGATACCCCTTTCATGTCCCAATTTTTATTTATTTATTTTATTTTAGGTAGGTAGATAAAACCATTCATGCTTACACCATTCCCGTATTTAATTTTACATCTCTTGCCGTCATAGGCTATTCAATAAGTTTGGATTGTTTTTAGTTAAAGCTTATATTATGAATGTGATCTTAATTTTTATATTTTTTAATTTCCAGCTGTGAATTATGGGCAAATTATTGCTTTCCAAATGAAGCCTGGTCTTCACCAAAATTCCAGGATGAACTCCATTCTAAACATAAGATGCTTTGCAGCAAACATTTTGAAAGCAAATGCTTTTATGGGAAGAAATTGTGGAGAACAGCTGTACCTAGTATTCAATGCTCTAAGGTTAGTACAATTTTAAAGCTACATTGCAGTGAAATACAGACTTAATGTTATGTCGAATACATAATATTATATTGCAGTGGAATTATGATGTTGTTAACATGAAATTTAAGGAAATGTACACAGTTAGACTGGATGAGGAAGGCGGAGGACAGAGTGTTAGGGCGCAGTTTGGGAGAGGCCTATGTCCAGCAGTGGACTGCGATAGGCTGAGTTGAAGCAGTTACACACCATATCAATACTTGGGCCATTACAAACATGCAAAATGAGTCAAATATAATAAGGATTATAGGTATGTGAAACTCATCTATACTTTACTTAATATTATAAAGAGGTACGGTGTGTGAGGTTGTATGGGGTAATCTCTGGAACCTTCTTTTATCAACAGAAAACAAAAAATTTTTTTAAGTACAAATAATAACTAAAATAATAAAAAAAAATTTTTTAAGTACAAATAATAACTTACTACTTACGTCACTATGTCATAGGCCTTAATAAGCAAAACATTATATTGTGTTCCTCTATTGATATATTCTTACCCGCAGTGGAGATGTATGCCGTACTTTATCTATAACTACCCTACTACTAATTAATGAACTGGATGTAACTAATGTGTTTTTTTTTTGTTTTTTTTCATATTGTGATTCGTAATGATTACTAACCCCACTACGCCAATCGGCTCAATGTATGTACTTTAATTATTAATATTGTATTTTCTCTATAAGTGATTATGTAAATCTTTTGAGGAAATAAATTTCTTAAACCGTAAACCGTAACAGAAAACCACATTGTTTGTGAGTGTCATATGCTATAAAGTTATCAATAAATGGATACCGCTTGCACAATAAAATATTCTGTATTCCTTGACCTCTCCTGTTCTTATTATATATAGGTATATATATCAGCCTATTACCATCCACTACTGAACGTAGACCTCCCCCAAAGAGCGCCAACCATCCCGGTCTTGGGCAGCATCCATTTACTACCAGCCACCTTCTTCAAATCGTCGGGCCATCGTGTCGCAGGTTGTCCTACACTATGTTTGCCCAATCGTGGTTTCCACTCTAACACTTGTCTGCTCCATTGGCCGTCCGTCCGTCTTCAGACATGGCCGGCCCACTTCCACTTCACTCCTGTTCTTATTATTACCTGTCAAATATATCAACAAATCCTTTTTAACCATAACACAATACTAGGGTAGTTCTTTAAAGCCTGTAATTGTAAGCAAGAGGACCGATAAAATTTATGTATGACTCAGCTTCATGTTTGTGATGGCCCAAATAAAATTTATACATATTTATATATTTTTTGTTACATATTTGGTCACCTGAACAATAAGTTGAACCATTTTTTTTTAATGTAAAATTGTTTTTTGCTTGCTGTGTTTGCCGCCTAATATTGTACACTTAGTTTTAACCATAGTCTGTATAAATCGTATGTATTAGTGTAACAATTGTAGGTAAACCAATAAATAAATAAATAAAAATAAAAAAAGTTATTTTAATTTATGTAGTTGAATAAAATATGTTAACTTATCTTTTTCAGGATACAATAGACATTTCTAAGACACCAGATCAGCCTGCCATATTGGAACGTGTTGGCAGTCCATCTAGAATTTATCCTTTAAGAGAACATTAAGATGGTGTTTTTCTTCAGATGTCAATTTATAATTAATAAATAAAAAAATCTAATAATAATGGTTGTTTTATTAGACTGCCCCAATAATACTATAATACTGATTTCAGCATTTTATGCACAAGTACACTGTGTTTCTTAATAGTGTTTTTCTTCAGATGTCAATTATTGCTGAGCGACAATGACCTTCTTGAAGGAAATTACCGAGAAACGCACTGTACTTGTGCATAAAATGCAGTACAAAGTATTTAATAGATGCTCGGTACTTTGAAATTCCCGCGATACCCTTTAATTTTGGTGGGCAGAATATAGATGGCGCTGGTCGCTAAGGATTTTCCTCTTAAAATTTGTACAGTCGTTAATCTTCCCCTATTATGGATTCTGTGGTTTCACCATTCAAAGACTCAGTCTCTGAATGTGTTGCCATAGTAGAAAAACATCGAAGCACTTGAAAGATTAACAAATTAAGTACATGTACATATTTTATACGTTAAGGTGGAAGCTCCACGCTAGCCCGCGAAATTCAAATTTTCGTACGTTTTTTGCAATTTGCCGGTCATTGTCAGGCTGTACATTAAACAAAATATGATTCGCGCCTGTAATAGGTATTTAGTTACAGAATTATAATCATTTAAATCAACAGCCCTCAAAGTGCATCTAACTGTATTGATTGTCTATTTCATGAAAAAGTCATTCAATCCAATTGTATGCAATGTGAGGGTTGTATTGATGATATAATTATTATAATTAATAATTGTTTAATGTACAGTCCGTCAATGACCGGCAAATTGCAAAAAATATACGAAAATTTGAATTTTGCGGGCTAGCGTGGAGCTTCTACCATAAGTTGCAGTTTTAATGCAAAGCAGTCTCTGTAACGGACGGTTATATTGCTCCGATGCAGAAATATCTGAGAATAATCTGAATTTCCTAAAATCATAGTACAACGCCAACCTCACTCCGATCCAGCTGTAGTTGATCTAAATAAATATAACTCAAATGTGACTGACGACTGACATATTGATCTATTAACGCACAGCCCAAACCACTGGACGGATCGGGCTGAAATTTGGCATGCAAGTAGATGTTATGACGTAGGCATCCGCTAAGAAAGGATTTTGATTAATTCTACTCCCAAGGGGATAAAATAGGGGATGTAAGTTTGTATGAAAACTATACCTAATTAATAATAATACTTCTTAACGCGAGGGAAGCCGTAGGCAAAAGCTAGTAAAATATATAAACGTTACATTGCTTACCAAAAGAAATGGTGTCGTTGAACAAGTGTTTCATTCGTTTTTGAACGAAATAAATATGACAGTGCTGACAGCTATCAGAAAATCCAATGTCAACTGATTTGACATTCGTTCTCATGTCTTGATTTGCAAAGAATCGCCGAGCAATGAAATTTCTATTTATAAAACGATAGCTTATCAGTGTTCGTATACAGAAGAGCAAGAAGTGGCTTTTTAATCTAATCGGCACGCCTCTCTTGATTGAATTAATAACAGGAATACACTAATACGTCACTCAGTACAGCTTTGAACGCGATAGCGGAATAACGTTTACTTTGAATGTGATTTATGTGTGTGATTAAATTTTAAATTCGAATCTAGTTGACTCACTTTTGCCTGACAATAAACTGTTTGAAAAAGGAAATAATAGCTTATAAGTGTAATATTTTTATATTTGTTTATTTGAAACAAAAAGTGAACTTTTTAAAATGTCTGTCTTGAACAACTTTACTGTGTCTGTTGCGAAAGGATTGCGGCGTAAGTATTGTTTATTTGTTTACTAAAAACTACCCTTTTGAAACCAATGAACATATTTTATATACTTAATGCACTTACATTTGACTTTACCTAATTGATATTTTTAATTTAAAGTTTTCTCCAAAGTAAAGTCGGTCGAATGTTTTATAAGTGGTTTTTAACTATAAATAAGATAAATTAATCTAGGAAACTAATTATCATATTTCATCACCTGTGGCGGGTTTGGTAATCAGGTCAGGTATGCGGGTACCAGCAATCAGCAGTCATTATTTCATTCCGCCCCTAATGTGACACTGACTGCCATTTTGTTCCACTAATTGCCTCCCTAATGAGAGATCTGACTTCTTCATATCACATTTATCTGGGCACACTATGGTGTTGCTTATATCTCATTTGGTTATTCCAACATAATTCTTTTGCATGTTCAATTCAAGAGCTTAATTAGTCATATCAAAGTGATTATTATAAGAAATGTAGTTTACAAAAAATAATAAAAAATAATTGGATAATAATATTATTATTATCTTATCTTTTTACAATAAGTCTTGGGTGGTTTTATTTGAGTAATGCAACTTGTTTTTTGAGTAGTCTCTGAGGACTCATGGCAAGAACATTGCAAAGTGTTCATGCAATTGTCAAAGTAATTTTATTTAAAGAATTATAAGATTCTATTAAACAATGACTACATGGAATTCGAAGCAGTCAAATGGTCTTTCACATGCTAACATATTATTTGTTTGAAGAAACTCACCTTGTTGTCTTGCATGATTTCACTTAAACAATTGTTAACATAGTATGTTATGATAACGGATGCCATGCCATTGATAAGGACATGTCACCTTAAAAACTGTTGTAATGCATTTCAAAAAATGCCTTTCCACAACATGGCTTGTCAGAGGTTGTAAGTTCGGAAATACAGGTGCCAACTAGTAATAAAGACATTGACTTAAAGTGTTCATATAGATACATTTACAGAAATAAAATAAAATTTCAGTTCAGTTCATCAAAAGAGGTATAATAACAGATTGTAATTGTTTACTTACGCTAAGATAATATGGGATTGAGCAACCAGTTTATTGATAGTAACACACTAGCATACACCTTTAGTAGGTATAAAAGATAAAGAAATAAATAAATTAGGTATACCACAGTATAAAATGGAAGTGGCAATATGGATCTAGAACCTTCTAGAATCTCATAAAATGTTGGTGATGAGATAAAGTAATTTGTTTTGGGTTGTCTGTATTTTTGGAGATGTTAGTTAAGTTAGTGTAGTTATTATTTATATTCAAATAGTTAACTGCCCTGTTGTTCTAGTGGTCTTTAGTGTGACTGCTATACAAGAGGTCTAGGGTTGAATTCCCCATTCGAGGTCTACCACACTGTGTTAGTGCATGTGAGGCACCCTATGATTGTATGCCGTCATGCATAGTTTCCTCTTCATAAACTTTTCAAGCATGTAATAATTGCACAACATGCACATGATTTCGGAAAGGACAAAGAGACCTATATGTATACATGTGAGATCATGGTCATATCAATAGGCTATCACTACTCTCAATTAAAGTATAAATTTTTATAACTCTAATCTTCATACAGTTTTTGAAGACTAGCACTTGTGTCTATATCACCGTTCACTACTGAAAAAATAGAAATAGGTATAGTAGGTAGGGTAACTTACTAGGATGGGTTAGGTACCTAGATAACTGGGTAAATCTAGTAAAGAAATAAATGAAAATGAATGTTTGTATGCTTATCCTCTACATTATTATGTTCTTAATCCAAACTATTGATCGGATTGTGATGAAACTTGGGTGAGTTGTTCTATATATGCCTGCGATGGGAAAAATAGGTAGCGTAAGTGAGTTAGGTAGGGTAAGTATACCGTAGTTATCCATGCTGATTTAAAAATAATCGAAGTATTTTAATGTAAATGTATAACACGCCAAATTTAATTATTCTCAATTCATCGTCTTTTATATCAGTTTACCACCCGCAAAGTGAGATATTATCATAACTTTTTATCACTTCACCATTTAACAGCATTTTACTACAAATATGTTTATCAGGTTCATTAAAACTTATTTTATTCATAGATAACAATATATTATTTAGTTATGTATACCTATGTATGCTAGAAACACGTGCATTCTTTGGAATACCGTATCACAGAAAAGAAATACCGGCACCCTTATAATATTATGGCCTATTTGTTGTTCGTCCATTTGCCGGTCCGTCATTTTAGTCAAGAAGAACTTTTTACCAAGGATCTGTTAAAAATTAAAGTTTCTGTGTGCATATCATCAAAAAAAGGCCATTATAAACTTATAGCAGACAAGCAAACAAATATTGTATACGTAATATATGAACTGATGAAATCAAAATCTATAAGTACCTATATACACATTTTCTATTTAGGTGACCCTCGGTTTGGGAGTATGACTTGTACTTAACTGGGTTTAACGAACGGTTATTTCCATGACACATTGTCTCCAACGAGAATATAGGGTAAAACACCCATTTATTGGCACTTTAAGGAGTAGCGTGTATAAAAGATCAAAATTAGGCATGTCTTTTTAATTTTAACAAGGTAATGAGTATCCATATTGGTTAAATACACATAGAAGATTGATTATATGTACTTTTTATTTCAATTTAAAGTAGATTATTCCATAGTTTTTATGTTATAAAGAAATGTCTCAAAAAACCAAATGTTGGCATAGGTAACCCTTTTACTGGCAGTTAAAATTACCTATTATTGGCCCCTCATTCATTTTGTAGGTATACACTTAAATGAGTAGAAGACAATATTACAGCTATTCTAAATTCTAGGGATTTAATTAATTTAATATATAGATATAGGTATATTTGAGTAAGAACATTAATTCGTTCAAAAATATTAGAAACAAAGACAGAGGTAGGCATTTATTGGAAAGAGTTATTCTTCTTAAATAATTAGTAATAAAAAATCAGTCATAAATCATGTAACTAGGTAATTTTAAGTCATTCATCTTCGATTAGTCTTTCATTTCAGATAAAAGTTTTTCAACACAAGTATATCATTAAGGATTTACGCTTAAAGCATATTTTCCTCTGTATACACCTTACGCCTCACCTTTACTGATTTTACTTTTACATAATTTCTCGTCCTTGGTTTCATGTTAGTTGACTGAAACGAATATCAATGTTACCAATCATAAACACAACAGAATTACCCATTATTGATACATACCAATAAATAGATCTAACATCATTGGCAGGGGCCAATAAAAGGTTAATGGCATATTTTTGATACCAAATGTTAGCACGGTTAAAAAATATGAAAATCGCCATTAATACAATAATTTATTTACGGCTAAAATAAGATTAAGCACTCTTAAATCACATGAAATAACATTTGTAGTCAAAATTCAAAAGATCAACTAATATACACAAGAATAAAATTAGTCTTACCTTAGCAAAAAATCAAAATTTTATTTATTTTTTCCACAAACGTTCAGACACGTCACTTAATTTCTTATTGAGGCACCATATTGAAAATACATCTGTTTCTATGCTGGCAGGGCAATAGAGTATAAAACTACCGATGTTTTCCTATTTGAAAAAATATGTTTTGCGTTCTGATAATCTTAATATAGTTAAAATTGTGTAAGGTGCCAATAAATTGGTAGGGTGCCAACATTAGGGTAGTTTACCCTATCAAGAATCACGGCAATCATTGAAGAGAGACGTTTAGTTCCCCGTTCGTACCATAATCTTCAATACTTCAGTTTGGAAATAAGTTCCAAGAAGATAAACAATTAAAAATATACGACTAAGGTTGTTGACACCACGGAAAACTAAAGCCAAAACATGTTGAGGTAGATCGTTGCTACATTGACAACTTGCCAATTTATTTTACATGAATTAGCAGCAAAACCCGCGAAATGCTTTACTAGTTTCCATTCATTATTTTCCTTCATACTATCATAAAAATTAAAAGGCGTCACTTATACATTATGGTCCTTACTTAACAAGAACAGTTAATTCATCACAGGTCCCCATTCTGTCCCACCTCTCTCGTCTCTTCCCATGGTCTCCCGGATGCTCAGGGGATTCTGTGGATCACTCTGCATCTTCTACCGCATTTATCACGGGGTCTGTTCTGAGAAATTAGTTGGTTTGATTCCGGCCGCTGAATTTCACTAGCGGACATCGCGCCAGAACTCAGTGTTCCATCCGTATCACCTCGATGCCCAGCGCGATACACGCGTTCCATAACAGTGCGACTTTATGCCTCGCACAACCACTCACAACCAGCTGTCACCGGCGGCGGTCTTTCCGAACCGTTACGACATGGGAACCTTCAAGAAGAGGGCATATTCTTTCCTGAAGGCCGGCAACGCATTTGCCGCATCAGGTGGCCTCCTGTCTGTTTGCGCAAATTGTGACAAAGAAGGGACATAGTGCACAATAGTCACGTGCTACTGTGCACAGTGAGGGTTTGGGGAGACCCCAGAGATGTGCCTTTTAGGCATCCTTTCATATGCCGATACTCCCTTTCGTGACAACTAAGATATGATGAGAAGAAAAGAGATTCGTTTCTGTCCTGTCCATCTCATCCTTTTGAGATTGTAGGTATATGGGATGTTATTCGTAACAGATCTTTGGTTTTTCCAATGTAAAATACTTCTTCCTATCTTGTTGGGTAAATACTATTATCATTACATCATATTTAAAGTAGGTAATGAATATTTTATGCTTGGTATATTTTTTAAGCTAAGAATTTTAAGAAAAGGAAACATCTATTTTAAAATATATTTGGCAATGCGGAAAATTAACTTGGATCCTCCTCGGCTCGGGGAGGCAACAAGTGCACTTGTCTTTACTGGCCTTATGTCCAGGATTTGCTACGGTATTCTGACGAAATCTTAGATTCATTAAGGTGTGATGATTTTGAATGTCTAGTGCAAAAGTTTGGTTTTTTAGTATAGATTATTACTTATCAGTCAATTCAAAAAATGTTTTAATAAAGTTTATTAAAAGTACATATAATTCATAATTATATCAATAACCTTCTTGAAGACCTTGTTTCTGTGTATTTAGCGACCTTCAGTCATGCGCAAATTGTGTTTTTATCTCTGTTATCACAAAAGTTTATTGTGCTTTAGTTCAAGAATGATGAACGTGAATAGCTCTGAAGTTGATATGTTACTTTAAATGGTCTTGTATCACGTGACCTCCGTTATCTTCATTAATAATAATTATAAAAGAAAAAAACTTACTGACTGACATTTTAAATAATATGTAGGTACATAGGCACAGCAAAGTCTGTTAGGTTTTTTAAACTTAAAACTAAATATAACTGATGCTTAGTACATGATGCGAAGTTAAGAAAATTGCCTGCGATTATAGGACGAGATAAATATCAATGAATGTTATCAATTGCGGAGTTTTCCCAACTTTGTTGGGGAGTTGAAATAAAACTACTATTTACGGATTTTGATATTATTAAATCCTGATGTTTCGGTTCCTTCACAACATAGTGTGTCGTCGGGATTAAGTCCTGTATTTGCGTAAATGAAAGAAATCAGTACCTGTATTTGGGTAACCCCATGATTGATCGAATGATCAGCGTGATTTAAAAACAACAGCGCACATTGCGTGTCTCCTTTAATTTAGAGGTTCTCATTCGATATAATACATCGGGGCCCTAGCAATTTCATGAAATTTCAGTTTCATTCAACAACATCCATCGAATCATTAACCAGTATGCTATGAGCCTCTCGTAAGAATACACTGCGTAAAAAATTCGATAGAAAATGCATTAAATGTTACGTTCAAATGCGAATATTCTCGTAAATGTCAACTTTTACTTATGAATATTCAATACAAATATATGGATACACAGCTGCCGGTGCCGGTGACTCAACAAGCATTAATAGACTTCTATTTAATCATATCGTGCGAACTGTTATTGTCAATTATTTTGTTATTGTGACTCTTATTAGCGAAGTCCATCGCATTTAGCTATATAAAAACTACCTATTATACTATTTAATGATGTAATAAAACTGAATTTCTAGAAGTATTAGTCCTGTTAGAATTATTGTTTTGCATTTTAAGCCTTAGTTCTTGAAGTTTAAGGAAAATGTGGTTTTTTAAATCACGCAGCGATCGTTGCGAGCATGGTGGGTGAAATCGCGTGGCAAAATTATAAATTCTTTACAAAAATATGTCGAACTAGCTGCCTCGCGCGGTTTTGCCCGCGTTGTATATAGATAAAAAGTAGCCTATGTGTTAATCCAGGTCATGAACTATATGTATGCTAAATTTCATTCAAATCTGTTAAGCGGTTTTTGCGTGAAAAAGTAACAAACACGTTTCACGTTTATAATATTAGTAGGATAATAGTGATTGAAATGTCTACACATGTACAACTGAAGAGTATGGTAGTTGCGACAAATTACTACAAACTGTTTTAAAATGTGTAAGCAAAGGTCCAATGCTTCATAGCGTCGCCACAAACCTTGATAGAACCTTATCAAATAACATTCGAAATTACCGACAATTCAATTTACCTTTGATACTAAAAGTGTGATGGTAATTGATAACGCGCAATACTGTGGCCGATCAGAGTCTTGGGCTGGGATGGGACTCTTCCGGGCACCCATTGTATGGGGTTCTCAAACGGAGGATTGGAGCTCCTTCTAGCCGCTGTCCAGCTGGACCGAGTCCGTCGGAGAGGTGGTGAATGGTTTTTCGAATCTTATGGCCCCGGCGATAAGGATGCCTTCTGACACACCCCTTCATCTCAGCGTGCGACAGGACGGTCCATGAGAATTTTTCGTACGTAAAATAAATGGTAATTGGCAACAGAAGCAAAAGGTTAGTATAAAATAGCTGAATACGAAATGGCAAATAAAGAAACTCATAAATAACTAATAAACGTCAAATATATTTCTGGTCCTTCAATACGCGCAAAATTAAAAAAATACGTACGTAGAAATCAAACTACACGGAAATACTGTTGGTTATTACTATTGTACAAAAGACATTAAATACATATAAAAAAACTATTCATACTAAAATGAATCCTCCTGGTCTTCCAATATGCACAAGGCGCAACGATCTCGGAAGCGATGTAATATTTATGTAAGTAAGACTTATTTAATACCACAATTACTGATAACATTTAAAACGTACATACGTATTGGTATTATTTTAACGTTATTATATTTACATGAATGTCAGCGATCATAATATTATTATATCATAAACATGTTTATGATGTTATCTTGTGGTTATATAAAAGGGGTCTTATGTAATGTACAACTTGCGTTTTACCTGTTTTTGTTTTTATTAAAACAAGTTTCCACACGTTACATCTATTAATAGTCTCTGCTAATACTTTGCTGTGATAGCGTGATGGTATGTCCATTGCACGTTGATGAACTGATTAGTGCAGCGACAGGCTATCTTCTGTTGTTAGGGTCCTGCGTTCGAATCCCGTTAGGGGCAAATGTTTGTGTGTCATGGATGGAAAACGTATTATGTATATACAAATGTAATGTATCAACGACGGAGCTGTCTCATGTGTTAATATCCTGTGCTATGACATTGTGGATGGTATAGACACCTTATTAACATTGTGTCCAGGAAAAATTATGTTATGTGCATTTCCTTACTCAGACTGCTTGACAGAAAACAGTAATAACAATATATTCAAGTTAAATAATACTATGCACATGCTGACATGTCGTCACAGTGATAAATTGTTATATTTTGACACAAACAAGTTTGTTAGTGGATTTAAATTAACACAGGAAGCTATGTTTCTTCCGAAGAAATATAAATGTTTGATTGCTACTTTGATAGCACACAATATTAATCTAGTAACAAATAAAAATCCAGTGATATCTAGTCATAGCTTAGTTACTGACGTGAACTATTGTTCACATGTGGGGAGGTGTACGCGAAGTATATCCTTGCCAATCAGTTCTGACGTTGGGGCACTAGATTTAGCTCCAGATTCTTATTATAATTTAAACTAGTCAGTAAGACAACAGAAGATAATAATAGTAATATGAGATGTATATTATCTTCTGGCATATTGTTAACTTCACCTCCAAAGGGAAAATGTTTAAACACTCTGAAATTATACCATCAGAATGTACAAGGACTCTCTTCCAAAGTATTAGAATTTGAACTTTTTCTAGAAGCATTTAAGTACGATATTGTTTGTATTACAGAACACTGGTTAAAAGAATACCAAATGTTATTAAGCTTTGAAAATTATCATGTGGCTAGTTGTTACAACCGAAAGTTAATGATACATGGTGGCTCTCTTATATTAATAAAAAAACATTAAAGTTTAAAGAGAGGAAGGATATTGTCTCAATGTCCGTTGAACATAGTATCGAAATGTCTTGTGTTGAGCTGGATAAGCATATTGTAGTGTGCGTGTATAGGCCCCCAAATAGCCAAAGCTATACAGCATTTGAGTCTGTCATGGAGGACGTACTAAAACTACTTTTCAATTCTAATAAATCTATAATTATTTGTGGCGATTTTAACGTCAATATATTAGATGATAACTTGATCACTAGTAAATTTTTGTGTCTTTTTAAGTCATTTAATCTAACAAATTTGTTCATAGAACCAACTCGGGTAACAAGTACGTCTGCAACGTGCATTGACAATGTCTTCTGCAGCTGTGATTTCTCAGATAAAGCGATTGTAAATTGTATGTCTTCTGATCACAGCGGACAAACTGTCTCATTTAATACCAGTACAAGTTTAAGTAAAATACAAATAAATACAAGGCAGATTACAAAGAATAAAATTGTTAATTACAATAAATGTCTAAATACTAAGTTAGCCGGTCAAAACATAAATATAAATAATTGTGATAAACAATATTCACGTTTTTTCGAGATTGTAAGAAATGAATTTAATAAATATTTCAAACTAAGAACCAAGAACGTAAACATTAGATTTAAATTTAGTGACTGGGCAACTATAGGCATTCGTAAAAGTCGGGAACACTTATTTGAATTATATGAATTAAAGTCATTTAATAAAAGCGAAGAGTTTACTCAATATGTTAGTAAATATTCAAAAACTTTTAAAATAGTATGTCAATTAGCAAAAAAAAAAAAAATATACATACGTAACAAAATCAAGAATGCTGAAAATAAGATAAAAACGACTTGGACAATAATAAATAATGAAAATAATAGATCTAAAGGAGGCCATAACAATAACGCACTACAAACGGCACGTGGTCTTATAACCACAAATTCTGAAGTAGCTCAAGAATTTGAGACATATTTTGCGAACATACCCCTCACAATAACTAAGAGTTTAAATTCTTCTTCCGCACTTTCCGTTGCTGTACTTAAACAGAATGTTACTGTCTGTCCAGCTACTTTTAAATTTAGGTATGTTAGTCCAGAGTCAGTCGTTAAAGTTTTTAAAGATATAAAAATAAAAACAACTGAAGACTTATGGGGTTTATCATCTAAAGTTTGTAGTGGAATAATTGATACTATAGCACCCCATCTAGCAAATATATTTAATGAATGCGTTGACCAGGGGACCTTCCCGGATCTTATGAAACACAGTAAAATAGTACCCTTATTTAAATCTGGAGATTCTAAAGATCCAGGAAATTTCAGACCAGTTTCCATTCTGCCCGTATTTAGTAAAATTTAAAAAAAAATTATGCTTAACCAAATGTTGTCACATTTCAATACACATAAACTTTTTCATGACCAGCAATATGGTTTCACCAAAGGGCGTAATACAACTGACGCCGGAGTGACGCTTATAAAGCACATCTTTGATGCTTGGGAAGAGTCACAGGATGCCGTTGGCATATTTTGTGATCTTTCAAAAGCATTTGATTGCGTGGATCATGATACTCTACTACTAAAATTGGAACATTATGGATTGAAGCTAAACTCGTTAAAATTTATAAAATCATATTTGCAAGGTAGAGTACAGAAAGTCCAAATAAACGGAGTTAAATCATCCGGTTCCAAAATTAAAATGGGTGTTCCGCAAGGCTCTATCCTGGGTCCGTTCTTGTTTTTGGTATATATTAATGACTTACCTTATATGTGCCAGAATGGATGTGGGATGGTGTTATTTGCTGATGATACCTCGTTAATTTTTAGATTAGATAGACGTTCACCAAATGTTGACGATGTAAATAGCGCCCTTCTAAAGGTCCATGAGTGGTTCACTGTTAATAATCTGGTATTGAATGGGCAGAAGACTAAATGCATAAAGTTTTCCTTACCAAATGTTAGAAGTGATGATTGTAATATAATGTTAAATAATGAAAAGCTCGAATTCGTCGATCAGACTGTATTTTTAGGTATCAAACTAGATTCCAAACTTCAATGGGGACCGCACATTAAGGCTTTGACGGGACGCCTGAGTTCAGCTGCTTATGCAGTTAGAAAAATCAGACTACTTACGGATGTAGAAACCGCAAGACTCGTTTATTATAGCTACTTTCATAGCATCATGTCTTACGGAATATTGCTGTGGGGCCGTGCTGCAGACATAGAATCAGTGTTCGTACTGCAGAAAAGAGCAATGAGAGCCATTTATAACCTAAGTAGTCGTGATTCACTCAGGGAACTCGTTAAAGAAATAAATATTATGACAGTGCCTTGTCAGTATATCTTTGAAAATATTATGTACGTTAGGAAAAATATATCACATCATACTAAAAGATGTGAACTGCATAATTATAATACTAGAAATAAGTCAAAATTAATGCAGCCACAGCTTCGTCTCGCTAAAGTCCATACCTCTTTTGTGGGATATAGTGTTAGGTTTTATAATAAAATTCCGGATATAATTTTGAACCTCCCGGAAAATAAATTTAAATCTATCGTTAAGTCTACTCTATGCAAGAAAGCATATTACAAATTAGAAGATTATCTTGTAGATAAAAAAGTTTGGCAGAATGCTAGTTCAGCTCCACAGGTTTACTAGCCTCATGATTATTATTATTATTTGTATTTATTGGTCTGACTTCTTTTGTTTTACATAAAGATATATTTATACATTTTTACAATTTGACATGCTCAGTTATACACTTATACAATTTGACATGTTTAGTTATACACTTTTACAAATTGACATGCTAATTATTTATTAATTTAATTTATTATTTATTAACGCAATAGTTACTGAGTTAGCAAAATAGCTTGTAAAATATGAGACTGATGTTGGCTTTGACGTTGTTTTCTTTTTTTATAAAATTGGAAATGGTTGCCGGGCAGTCTGGGCTTGTCATGCTCACTCAAATGTCCTGCTGGTGGTGGCGTTGTGTGTCGGATCTTTTTATTCCCTACAACATGGTTGAGTAGACAGACGCCGATACACACGTCATGCTCGTGAACGGGTGCTATCAGTTGGGACTGGTCGGCTCATACATGTTATGGCAACCTAAATTGGTTTTAGTTATTTCCTGTCTGCATAAATCATACGTTTCACATCGAACTGCACCAGTCTCATATTGATATTACATTACACACATAAATCTTTGTAAAACAAAACCAACAATTTTGTATTTAATTTAAAAGAGTATCTATGGAGTTTCTTGCCGGTTCTTCTCCATAAGACCTACCTTTTGGAACCGTGCAACTAAATTCAATTAAATATGACAATTCAAAAGCACCTGTATTGGTCTAATTGAAATAAATGATTTGATTTGATTGATTTGATTTGATTTGACACAAACGAAGCCGCGGTAAAAGTTAGTATTCCATAATGTTGTTGAGGAACTGATTGAATACTGTTTAGATCACCATGTTTACATTCATATAGGTAAATCAATTTTAATTACAGTATCGGGATCACTACACGATCACAAGATCTCCACATAAACTAGATAGCTATGATTAATAAAGTCATTAATCTAAGCTATTTATTTCGAAAATTAATGCCTAATTAGTGGCACCTACAACCTCTCATTATGACAGATAAACATTTAATAATCGTTCGAGGAAGTTATCAACTAAAACATAAGTTAAATATGATAAGATCTATTTCATGTGCAGTTACACAAACCCACACACACACACACTAAGCTAAATAAAAGTTAAACTTCATTTTCTGCCTTAATCTTCAACTACAATGACCGCTATCATATGTAATCCTTACCAATACCAACCAATATTACAGGTAGTTTTGAATTGTCAAAACAAGTTCCACGGTTACAAAAAGTAGGTCATTGGTAGGCCGCCAAAATGATCCTGTGTGTGTTGAGAATAATGCAGTTAGTCTTCTAAAGGCAATTCCAAAATATAAATAAAACCCAATTTAGAATGCCATAACATTAACGAGCCTACCATTCCTAACTGACCCACTCACGAGCATGCCTTGTATACCATGTATGTTTTATCATTATGAGTCCAACTATTCGCATTTCCGACTTTGGCTTGGATTGACTTATATAATTCTGTCAATCCCTAGGTGCAAGTTCCACCTACATACCCATAATCCAGCCTATTAATAACCTACAGTGGAGCACACGTCTTATACAATAGCAATCTGGTCAAAGTTCTCGCGTTGTCTTAATACAGTGTCAAATGTTGGATGTCCGTACGTTGATTTAACACGCGCTGGGTTTGATTTGCACAGCCTCCATGCGCATGAGCCGTGGTGGGGTCGTGATCTGTGATTTTTACATGATTATTATTATAATTAAATTGATAGTCTGTGATTTGCGCTCAAGTTTCATAATGATTTGCAGTTTGTCAGTTGTATTCAAACAATAAGACATGTTTGATTGATGTGCTTTATTTAGATACAGAGTAATAAGATTTTTGAATAAAAAATACACCAAAAAAAAACATCACGTAATTAATATGAAATCGGTGAAGCTATCATGAAATAAATGTAAAACTATTATTAAAAATCGGTTGGCAACAAACGAAGTCATCGCGTGACATAGGCACTCATAAAAGAAGTACAGTTTAATCGGTTGAAAACGTATGGCTAGTTATCTACGAGGACTAGTTTTATTAACGGTGTGATTTTGTATTAACGGTGGGACTGATTTCAGTTTTTCCCGAACTAAATAACTGTTGACGTTATGGTTTTAATAGACCCTCCAGAGTCTAAAGTCCAGAGGAATGAGCTACTTATTGACTAGCTAACCTACAAAATAAGAATAAAAACACACGCTGGGGGAAAATGGAAATGAAAGAGAAATATTATAAACTGTACTGTACTTTAAACTTTTAAATTGGCTATTTAAGGGCAAACGCAAGTCACACAAGTTCTTATTAACCTACACAACGAAAATCTTATCAACTGAGGTATAATTTAGGCAGCGTTACGTCAAAGCGTTATCAATACTATGTGATAATTTACAAAGTTTATTCTTCGTTAGATTGATACAGCATTGATAGTATTATTACTCATATACAAGCACCTATTAACAAACTATCTCACTGAAAGTTCAAATTTCAAATGTACTAGGAAATACTTGATATCTCATGATTCCACTTTTTCGGCGTAGATATGTAATTCCTCTTAAAATCTATCAATACCATATTTAATAAAGCGTAAGTTTATCTGTTTAATACGGTTTCGAAAGTTGTAATTAATAGAAAACAACCTTCCCAGCAATGCAAGACAGGATCTGGAAATAGTTGCATTACTGACTCAAAGGACCAGTTTGGTTAAATAACTGGTCCTTTTTCAATGAAATTACTTAAAGTAAGGTTCATTAACCTGTATTTATTCATCGTTTTTTTTTTCGGTGTAGTCACTTAATACTGACAACAGCTGATACAACCTTTTTTAATAAATACTAGCATACCTATAGGCTTTTTATGTTCGCTCTTATCTAGGATGATCATGTATCGTGTGCTGATTAGAAACAAAATCTGCATAATTACCATACCTACTGATTGAATTAAGCTGTTTTAATTAGTCATTGTGTAGTTAGTAGGTAATTTGATTGAGATTCGCAACTTCTTTGTGACCTAATGGCGAGAGCATTCATGTGCAAAGGTGACACGCTATAATGTGGTTTTATTAAGTTTGTTTTTAAATAAAAGTTGTTTATTTTCTTCATGTAGTATATGACGCAGTATATTCTAAGACAAGACCTTTTTGCGCAGCGTAATAATGTCATAATTAAGATTTTATAAATCAAATGTAGGTCATATAAAAACTTGATAAGTTAAGTATTGTTTTAATTTTTTTGTGTTAGTATGATAATTTTTATTCAAACTCGGTAAGTATACACAATAGAAATTCTTTTGTTATCAAGTGCTTGAAGTCTTTCTCATAATTGTTTAGCCTTTTTTGTGGTTGCGCTCGGCGTCATTTCTTGGCTATAATTTACATTTAATCGGAAGGTATTATCTAGTTATAAAAGTAATATCACAACACTACAAGAACTCTTGTCAACTATTTTGAAAGTCAACTTTTTTGGGGCAAATAAATCGTTTAACTTAGTATACGTTTTTAAAGTTCATTATATCTGTCACAAATCCTTTTGAGATGCAAATGTATAACCAAGGTAATTTGTGTCCAGTTTTGGAGTCTATCTTTAGCCATATATTTAAATCATTATACTTATTCGAATTAAATAAATGACATTCATATAAAAAGCTGAGTTAATAAATACATGTCTCTACACATCAATAATATTTTTTACTTATAATGGAAAATTATTTCAGACGATTGAGCAATAATTACCAGAAACTTTAGGAACATTCCATCCGCGTACTTAGGGAGTTGTTGTTGTGATGAATAAACAAACATGTACACACACTTGATAATTAAAATTTTGGTAACAATTAATGACACAGATGTTTAGTTATTAATGTTATTATAATATAATTACTTACCACTACAAAATTACTCCCACATCTTACGGTATTTTGTAATATTGTCGCTGCAAATGAGAAAGTTAATATCTTCAGTTTAAATAATAATACCTAAGTAGATTATACATATAATGTATGTATATATAATTATTTATGTTCATCTAGTATTTATACTTCGATAGTTAGGTTTTATATTAATCATACATTAAGACACACATATTCAATACAACTTTTAATTATTTATTAGCTTCTAAGATAAATGTTGCTGTGCTATAACAAGGTTTGAATTTAAATAATTTCCTTGTAAGTACATGAATGCAATCTATTTATGATTTAAACCTCATTCAGTGCCTCGAGTACTGTCCGAGTTTCTTGTGCCATATCATATAAACAATTTAAGGCTGTTTATAGTAGGACCAGGTCTCCGCAGCAAAGCCTAAAAACAGACTGAATACTTTTTCGGAAAAAAAAACATTAAATTTGAAGTAGTTTTTTTCATCACGTCAGCAAAGTTATTAAACGTTTAAAGCAATATATTGCACAGCGAATTCTGTCCAAAACCAGTGAGAAATACATTAAATCTGTTATCATACTGCCTTGCGAGAGAAATTTAGGCCAACTACGGACCTCGGAGGAAAATTTAACGCCCTTGGTGATAAAACAGTAATAATTTATTCACTTTATCATTCAAAACATTCCATTGATGCAGTATTGTTTGTTACATCTAGTATCGTACTTCGCAAAAGGGTCAGCGGGGCCATTTCTGTTAGTTATAAACCTGTTAAGGACTACATCAAAAGTTTAGTGGTTAGGATTAGGTATTTTTTATTGAATTAACAATTACTGAAGAGTTCTTATATTAGTCTATTGGATAAATTGGTCCTTTTGATCCTAAAAAAAAAAAACGTAATCATAACGGTGTGTAACTTCTAGTCCTTCAAACCTTGATAGCCTTTTTCTATCGATAATGTCCGTTGATACTATTCCTACATAATATTTAACAATTCTTTTTGACTAACATGAAATTACTTCCAGGTCTTCGACAAAAGCATGAACTTCGCGAGCTCCCCAGTGTTTCAAGAAAGCGAGGCAGCACAGCGTGCAAGGAAGAGGTAAAGCTCAACATGGACAAGTGCCTCATCGTCTCCAAGGTTACCAGATACGAGTATGAGAAGTGAGTTGCTTTATCTTGGTCTTTTCACCTTAATAAGAAGGAAATGGTCCGGGCATTGAACGACAGTTTGGTTATTTTTGATTTATCGATTTTTGCAATCTACGAAACCAAATAGATGGAACTTGAGTATGTCTCTATTGTTAATAATAACTATTGTCAAGTATAAGATAAATAAACAAATCAAAAACTCCTGGTCTGGTATTAATTTAATTTTTTAGACAGCCTACAAAATCACTGGGTAAATAAAATTGAACAACTGAAATTTCTAATAATAATTTCTTGACTAATTCCTATAATTGTTTTTAACATAATCTTTAAAAAAAACATACTGAATCTAAATTCCTCAGTTGTTTAACGTGGGTAGCCGATGTGAAAAAACCCGCAATACATAATCAAAAATAAAACAACCAGAAGTAAATTAATGAGTTATGCAATAATGAGGCCATGACAGTGTACTTATTACACGATTCCTGAATAAACCAGCTTCTGATAAGGAATCGCAAATGTCAGCTTGAATACCAGTTTACTCCGCTGCAATATAAAAATAATTGTAACGTATCATTCATTGTACATTGACACAGTTTAATTTATTGCGTTGTTGTTAGAGGAATGTTCATAATAGTATTGAACAATGTGCATCATTATTATTTATGACCATATTGTCTACACTATACAGCTTCTGATGAGAGCGGTACGTGAATGTTTAAATGAGTAATTTAAAGTCTATCGATTATCTGCTCTTTAGTTATCCTCAACGTCACTAGCTTGCTTCAGTAACATAATTATATCAGTCATCGGACAGTCATGGGCCGGTTAATACATAATCGCGTTCAATAACCTTTGCCGTCCCATACCATCTCGTTAAACATCGGTGCGTGGGCAAGGAACTTTCTGCTTTTCTCTTTATAATACTGTTATACAGCTGCATGTGTCATGGATAAATTCAAACATGAGTATGACCGTCGTCACCTCCTTCACGGTCTCAAGAAATAGCTGCCAGGACATGACTTACAGTAGCCAGTGTCGAAGTTGTTAAATCAACTGCAGACCCAAACTGGAAGGTGCAAAACCAACATGTGCAAATAAGGATTCAGAGATCCTAACTTTGACCCATGTGAGTGTGGCGATCTAGAGCAAACTATGTTACACCTGTTGGTGCGTCCCTTGTGCTTGAAAACACGAACGAGGGACGATTTATGTCTGGAGACGCCTAACGCTGTTGACCTCTTATTACTCAAACATTGTATAAGCATTGACTTGATAAGAAGAAGCAGCTTGTGGATATACTGGAAGCCACTTTCTACTGGGTTGGGAATAGGCTAAAAAAATAATAAAAATTAATAGTAGCGTTTTCAACCTTGTTAGCTCGTCATTAACCAATGGAAAAAATACCGCATCCCTTGACATGTATAAGTATAGAAATAAAATGCTTATCACAGTAATGCGAAATTCGCAGATGACCTACATAGTTTATTTGTTTTTTCTTTCTCGACCTGGGCTTTGATAAGGCGTAGATAATTACCATTCACGCCGCGTTTTGTGCAGTACCTATGTTCGTTGTGAGTCCTCACGCGTTTTTATGCTTCGCCAATTATGATTTATCAATGAAACTGTAAACTAAACCGCACACACACCTCGCATATCCATGTGTCAGTACCTGTCGCAGACTCATAGCTACGATGCCCGTTATAGGCACAATAAATTGTTTCTTTATAAAATATTACGTTTCACAACTTTAAGAATTTCTCCTGATTCTTAAATTGTAAGAAATCTCTTTAAAAATACCTACGCTAAAGTTTATTAGTAATAAATGATCTTACCCTTCTTAAGGGCATTAGGTGCATGCATTCTTGCTCATAAATGTTTAGTTATCGAAACAAATATTAGGAGTCCAATATTTATATTACCTATCTTATTTATACTGTCTCGTTAATTGAAAAAATCGGTATGATTCCAGTGTAGAGGTGTTACGTATTTATCCAATGATTAATAAAGTCTATACGTGATAAATAAAGTGTATATTATTAATTAAAAACAATTGATATGAGTATAGCCTGTCAATTGCAACGTATTTATTTATTTATTTCGTGCCCAGCAGTGGGCAGCAAAAGGGTGGAAAGAAGACCGATATTAAACTCTGACATACGTTTGAATGACAAATAATAAAACAATTTATTTACGACGGTAATTACGACGTTTATCAAACACTTATCTGTACTGTTATTTCAAATAAATCCGTCTGAACAGATCAAACATCGTTGCGGCGTTGTTTACTAAAATAACATTATAACAGGAAAAACAAACGTTAGCTTTATACAAGATACAGTCACTTACGCACTTGCAGAATTAATTATAGATCACCGTGTTATTCAACTTGTTAAAAGTAAGAAAAACTTATTGACGTGAACAACCTGATGACTATTCGTTTATGCTCAGTAAGCTAGCCTGATATGTAGTAGATTTTCAGAACATACTTACGTAGGTATAACGGATTATTACACTTACTGGCATATTTTGTCGCTAATCATGAAAAAAAAACATAACAACAAGGGTGAAAGTTATTGACGTTCGTCTGGATAAAATTCTGTCGTTTCAGCTAAATCTTTTACTTGTTTACAGCTACAACAGTCGTGGTAGATTAATAAACATGATCGGATTGAAGGACCAAAAACTTTAATTGATGGCCACGGCTCTTTTGGGCCTAACCTTAACTATCTTAACAGGCTTAGTTAGTACTATCAATTTGCAAAAAACCCCACCTAACCCATTCAATGCAGTATCGAAATGAACGTAGTGCCTAATTTACTTCTTAGATCATGACTTAGCCGCTTATCATCATAAACCACATCAAACGTTTCATTCCTTTAGCTACAATAATCAGACCATCCGTCTATCTGTTAAAAGACCGCCCCACGGCTCGTTTTCCTTAGGCAATAGCTGATGATGAGAATCTTCATTCAAGACACTTGATGTGTCTTGTATGAGTCTCACTATAGCCTCGTCATTATTTACTTTTAATGAGAACGCAGTTCACTTAAAAATTTAATCCCCATAGAGTAACTGCGCTGAACTACTATAAATAAAACTTCATATACATTTAAATACGGACGATAAGGGAGATAAAAAGATGTCCTACTAATTTACACGTGTGGTTCAGTGAAAGATAATTCATATGCACATAATAATACATCCTATTTTAGTACGTTAATGACGTCAGGGCATGGTTGTTTTGTATAAATCATTATTTTGTGTTTTCCTTGAAGTGAAGTGTAGGTTTGCTAATGTATATATAATCATCTTTTTGATGGTTTTGAGTACCTATTGAATGTAGTAAGCCTATGGAAATATCTTGGATGAGCAGTAGCGTCATTAGAAACTTGAATCTAGCACGCAATGGATAGTTCGCTTTCATTACCTCTTTTTTAGCCTACTCGTTTTGTATTTGGTTTTACTGGTCCTTCGAGATTGTGACAATAGTTAAATGAAATGTTATTTATTTCGTACAATTAATATATTTAAATATATTTCAAAACACTCCTTTCCAAGTCAATAGTCGCAGGTTGGTATTTCCTTAACTGGAAATCAGCGATATGTTACGTTTTGAGAGAGGTCTCGATGAGATGAGAATGGTAGCCATCTATAGACATACCTTGGTAGGTGAGACCTAACATCGATCGATTGTTCAGCTAGTTTATTATTGGATCGCAAATTCCTGGCAGTGAACTTATATTATCCTTTTTTATTTCCAGAAACAGTCACGACAACATATCAGACAGTGAGCTCGAGAGAGTGCTAAGGCAGCGAGGGTCTGATTACGACTCCATGGTGACCGTACATAAGAGACAGAAGGCGTTTGAAGAAAACGTCGCTAAAAGCCTGAGAGATATGGGTCTACAAGTTGAGATGGCGAGTAGGTAAGAATCCTTGATCATCTAGTTGTAATTATGCGAAGCAAAAATTGCATATTGGAACTTTGGTCCTCTAATTTAGAACCTCATAATCAAAATATTTTAAAGGAAATATCATAAGTACTGCTTGTCTCAGGCATTTTGTCGCCAGCCTGTAATGTCTAATTTAAATCAGAGAAGATGATACGAGCCCAGTATTGGGATAGTGTTCATGAAGCTTTTGCTATTTAAGTTATTTAGTTCTCTGTTCGTGACGTAAATAAAATTAGTCTTTCACATTAAAATGGTATCAGTATCATATCTTTTCGTTATAGCCGCCATGGCAACCCAACTGACATGACTTTTCATTAACTCACTATCGTATAATGAGGCCTTTTTGTAGTTTTTAACAAATTGTATGTGTTACGCTCCTGGTAATATTATTTATATTGCAGGTTAACATATAACGAAGACATGATAAATTGGTGTGACGTGGTGGTACCCTGTGGAGGAGACGGCACTTTCCTTCTAGCAGCTTCTAGAGTTAGAGATGCAAAGTAAGTATTGGTAGATTATTTATCAGTAAGAACTTTGGACTGACGACCTGGTAAAGATCGCTGGAATCCGCTGAATTACGGCGGTGCAGGACCGGTCGTCGTGGCGATCCAGGTGGAAGGCTTATGCCCAGAAGTGGTTTCGGTTGATATGATGATGATGATGAAAGACTTTGAATGAACAAGCGTTACCAAGCTTCCCATACTGTTTATTAGTCGGCAGGGTATTTTCGGCTGGTCCTTTGAGCCGGATCTACTGAAACATATAACAACCTATAGATTTCTATTACGTTATGGGGTTTTTTACTGCACTCCACGACCATACTTATCTCAAAAAAATATCAGGATTAAGTAGTCGTCTCTAGAACTTTGTTCTCAAAGCAACATCTCCGTTACTTGGCCCTAAAGACTTCAATAGTTGTTTTTATACAAGGAAAAAGATTATTCTATGGACCTTTTAAAAAATCATAAATAACTTTTTTTTTCAGTAAACCTGTGATAGGCTTCAACAGTTCGCCACAGAAGTCGGTAGGACGCCTCTGCCTACCCACCTGGTGTTCTAATGATGTTAAGGGTGCGTTCCAAGCACTAAAAGACGTAAGTTTGTTTTATAATGTAGCATTAAATCTAAGATCTATTATCTAAAAGATAAAGTGCTAATATGACTTGTATAAAATTTCGCTCCGTCACTGCCAAAAAAAATATGATGTAGTTGAATAAACATACAAAATATTGAGGCATTTTAAATTATTGCAAGTTTTATTTCGCCATTAAATTATTTAATATTCTAGGCGCTCTGTACTTCTGCTATAGTCACGTCACTTGTCATTTATTTAGTTTCAAATTACGTTCCGTTTCACTGAAGTCCTTGTTGGAAATCAGTTTATTACAGTTCAGTTTGTAGGTCTTGTATGTCTATGGCCAATCTTTATATTCAGTCCAGTCGACATAATTAATCTGTGGTATACATTGCAGGGTAGGTTCAGATGGATGCGTCGCTCCAGGATACGCACCACGGTCACCTGTGAGCCCAATCTGTTGGAAACTATCACGCCAGTTGATTTACACACACTGCACTATTGCAGGTCAGTAATACCAGTTTTTTAACAAAAATGTAGGGTACCTAATAACTAATAGCTCGGGACCATCGAAGCCAATAGGTACTGCGATACATTTCCTAAAATGTATAGTAGTTTATTTTAACGTGTTGTCGTTATCACACCCTAATTGCTGCTGCCTATTGCGCAATATGGCTTCTGATATATTACATAAATCACGCTTAGATGAAAAAAAAGATGAGTTTACGAGGCAATGTAGTGCTGGAACCGTAATGTATTTAATGCTTTCTTACTTGAGAGCCCTACTAGTGGTCTCCGCATTTTGTTTTTCTTTACGCTCAGTCGCGTGTGTGCATCATTTATCTGATTATGTACTTCAATTAGAAATGATTATTTTCGTTTTATGGTACCTGCATTTTTAAGATATATATTTTTTACTAGTTTTTCCCGCGACTTCGTCTGCGTAAAATAAGTAATTTTATTTCAACCCCCCTTTTCCCCCTTTTAAGGGATGATTTCCGGGATGAAAACTATCCTATGTCCTTCCCCGGGACTCAAACTATCTCTATAGCAAATTTCATCTAAATCGGTTCAGCGGTTATGGCGTGAAGAGGTAACAGACAGAGATACACATTTATAATATTAGTATGGATGCCATTGCCATGACACTCAGGCATACAGCTCGCCTGATAGTAAGCAGTTGCCGTGCCTGTGAACACAACATTAGGGGTATTATATTATGTCTAGCTATTTAGCCAAAAATGTTAGCACACTTCTGATTAGTAGCAGAATATTAGGCGGAAGTGCGCTCTCAAACCGGCCGAGTCATTTTATATCTGTGGTCTTTAAAAAACTTAAAATGTGTTTGACAGATATCCACCAGTTCAAAACAGCCCGGACATAACAGAATCGGACAATTTAAACGCCAGAAACATATCACCGTGTGCCGACGAGAAAGAAATAAGTCACACACTCGCTACTAAAGTGCTTCCAGTTTTGGCATTAAACGAGGTAAGCAAAGAGTTGAAAGATTCATCGTAATATTATATAGATACATTTAATAAACAAACAGACAGAGATATGTTGCTGGGGAGTTTGTTGCGCCGCTTCTTCTTCCCAGCAAAAACATTAGGGAGTGGTGAAGTGCGGGTGATTTTGGGGGCTGTCTTTATTGTCGACATTCAAAAAGAGCCAATAAAATTTAGGCCTACTTTGAATAAATGATATTTTGACTTTGAATTAGATTCCTAGATCGCCCGTGAAGCAGTGATACGGTTTGTTGGTTAGTCTCGAGTTTAAATCTAAGTCACTTCACTTCTGACTTTTTGATGTTTTCTTTCATCGTTGGTGTACTAGTTGTAAAGTGCGATTGCTGTGCATGAGGACTTTGGTTTTTCTATAAAATACTCTCTTCAAGTTTCAAAGGCTTCTTAAAAGTTATAAAACTGACACCAACTGCTGTACATTCCACCATTTTAAATTTTAAATGGAGGGAGGACAGACCCTCGATGTTCTACCATACTGGTGACTCCATATAAACATTTTTCGGGTTTTCTTGTCAGGTGTTTATAGGCGAGAGTGTGACTTCGCGTGTGTCTCTGCTGCGGCTGCAGATAGACAACGGCGCGTGGACGCACACCAAGAGCTCCGGGCTCTGCGTCACTACCGGCACCGGCAGCACTTCCTGGCACTTCAGGTACCATTACCATTACTTCTTTACCCCTTTTATTCCTTCTTCTGATTTACCTATCGTTTCCTTTTCCTCCTACTAACTTACATTTCTCTAATCCTCCTTTACCCATTTCTTCCCCTTTTCTTCCGATTCAGCTATCGCCTTCCTCTTTCTTCTACTCACCATTCCTCCTTTCTTTTCGTCTTCCTATTCAGTTTTCACCCCCTATTCCCCCATTCCTCCTACTCACCTTACTCTTTATTATTATTATTTATCGTCCACCTAGTCACCCATCTTATCCTCTTTCTTCACGCTTCAACCGCTGAACGGATTTATTTGAACTTTTGAAATGGAAATAGTTTGAATCCCGGAAATCGTCTTCCTGACAAGGTCGCGGACAAATGGTAGTTTCCTATAATGAATATTCTGTTTCAGTATAAACTGTCTGCGCACTCAGTCAGTACAAGAGCTGATGAAGATATTGACGGAGGACTGTGGCGTGAAGCTCGACTCCTCGCTCGAGAAGGCGAGGGAAATCACCGAGAAATACAACGAGAAACTTATGTTCGCTGCTGGTATGTATAACCTTTATAATTTGTATGGGCAAAGTGCATTATTGTACTTACTAAAATAATACTTAAATATATTTCGTGTTACACCTTTTTTGCAATAAACAACCGAGAAATATAACGCATATATTTTTATTGGTATATCTTCGACATCAACCCATTTACTGCTGCCCGTGCCCACTGCTGGGCACATTTTTTCTCTAATTTGAGAGAGATTGCCTTAACTCTAGGTTAAAGTTTTAAACCTGCCAACAGCGAGTTGGCTTCACATACAATCGAGAAAACTCTCAGGTATGCAAGTTCCTCCAGGTTTCTTCACCGTTTGAGCTTGTGATAAATACGCATATCTTCGAAATGTAAGTGGTGCGTGCGTCCGGATCAAACTCCCAAGACCCTTGACTTCACAGTTCATAAATCACTCCACAAAGCTATCACAAAATGTAAAAAACATTAAAATTTACTCTGATTATTTTTCTAATATAACGAATTCCATCGCGTTGGAGACCGTCTCACTCTGAACTGGGAAACATGCAGTAACTGGGCTTTGGGGAAACTTTCTAGAAAATTTCACGCCTCACTAGACAAAATACCTCAAGACCAGTACTTTCTACTTCTTGCTGTATATACAACTTATTTTCTTCTTTTGTCTTCAGATTCCGACCAGCTAGCGTACTCCGTCCGCGAGTACATAACGTTCGAGGAGTGGCCGACACCTCGCGGTCTGAGAGTCAGAGATAAGGCCAGCTCCGTCAAAGTGAAGTCGCACTGCACTGACGCAGGTATGTCATAAGATAGAATAACCCACTTCTCTATAACAGTGATAGAAGCAGAAGTGACGAGTGGTCACGCCTCATTGTCTTAGCGTCAAAAGTAAGGCTTGTTCGAATTCCATCAAAGTTAAGATGCACTACACTGACTTTATAAGCGTTTATCTTTGTTGTGCACACTTCATGATTAGAAAGTTAAAGTCAAAGATATATCTGTCCAAGTAAATCGCTATCCACTGCCTATACCACCGAGGAGTGGCCACAACTTACGAGTAGTGAGCCGTATTGAGCTCATACTACGGTATGAGCGTTAAAAACACAACTGGTGTAAATATATATCAAGCTCTTATAACGGGTCGTGGCCACTTAGTGAAGCGTCAAAAAAAGTCAAATTCCGTCAAATTCAAGTCACACTACGCTGAGTCTGTCTGAGTCTCTACACATTTATTTACCACCCTATTGTAATAATCTAATTAGCACGATTATACTATAAAATCATAAAAAGCCAAATCTACGATAAAAGAGCTTTTGATCGCAACATTTACCCATAAAGTTGTATTTATTTTATTAATTAATTTATTACGTCTTTATCTATTTCAGGCCTTGTAATTGACGGCAGCGTATCATTTCCCTTCAATGATGGCACAGAAGCTATTTTAGAGATCCATCCTGAGGACTCACTGATGACGGTGCACATGGACGAGGCGCTACGTCGCTGACGACGTCATAGTACACGCCTTTAGATTTTGATTACGGCGACATCTGTGCCGCCGAGTAATAACTACGCAGTAGACTGCGTTCTAAAACTAGAGATGACGTCAGAATACGACTTTGTGAAAGAATTGTATGTAATTGCTTAAAGCAATTTGAACGGAAATTATATTTTAAAGCAAAACCTAAACTATTGGATGTAGAAATCTGAAATGTGGTAGATAAGTATACATATCGATTATTATCAACGATTTAGACAAAGAAGGTATTTTCTCTGCGTTTAAAGTCGGTCATCGTGCACTTGATCAGTGTGGTGGACTCTAGGCGAACATATCTCACTCTATGAACAGACCCGTTCCTATTAGTGGGACAATAAATGAGTTGATAATTAGAGAATAATAGATAACACAAACGGCCGACCTTAAAATCCTCAAAGACATTCGCTTCCAGGAAATTGGCCTTAAACTAATTTAGATAATAATATTGTTATTTTATTGTAACTAGTGTTCCTATGTTCTTTGTAACAAGAATACGCCACAGTTGCTCTCGAATTTGGAATCAAATGATCACTTTCTATTTGGTATCAAAATGGTATCATTATCACTATGATTGAGTAAGTAGTATATGTATAGTGTGACAAAGGCTGGGACTTGAGAAGAAACCCTCAAATCAGTTGACTTTAGCGCAAGAGAGAGAGTCAGATGGGAAAATGTCGACAAATTTAGATAAATGGTTTCATTCTTTTGCCTATTTTGACAGCCTAGTAATACGTTTGACGGTCTCGGGTCTGAAGTTCGAATCCAAAGCTAACAACACCATCTCATGTATGTAGTAATTACTTCTGAGTATATATAAATGGCCCTATCGTGTACTAGGTCATCATAACTGTATTCGGACCTCACACTTTTTGTCTTTAGACGAGACCCAGCCCAGATTCGATACCGATGTCTATCAATAAATTTATATCTATATATTGATACTAATAATAAAGCGAAAAAATTCCAGTCCGATTTGAAATATGCTTTCACCATTAGAATACTCCTGGAAAAAAATAGGGAACCGAACTAAAACCTGAATAATGTAACCAAAGGTGTAGAAAAGATTGCCTGCGCGAAGCCGGAACGGGCGGCTAGTATAATTAAATAATATCAATAAAAAAATATTAAAATTATTAAAAAAATATTGAAAAGTAGGTGTACATTTCAAACAGCGCAAAACTTTCGTCCATGCACGATACTAAGTGAAAAGCATTGTGAATATGAAATTTTGAGCTTTTATGGCAGCGATATAAGTATAAATATATAAATTGCATTAATTAGTCTAAGTTAAGTGTTGAAAAATGAAAGTATTTGAACTGAAACGAAAATGCCTGAAAATTCTGTGATTCTCTTAAATGGCACTTATTATTTTTTGTTATGTTAAAAATATATTTTGTAATGTTGTAAGCATAATATTATTGTTAAGACTGACGGTATGTGTAGATTAAGTTGCAATTTTATTTTATTTTCTGGTAGAAAAAAAAATATAAATCCTGCTAGAGGGCGCCACTTATATCTTCCATTCAAAGACCAATTCTGAATTCAGTATCCGATATAACTTGACCTCCCTGTCGTTTGCAAACCAATAAATATAAGCCATTTATGTCATTCCTTTGGGGGGGGGGGGGGCTAATTCTCGAAAGTAGTAAGTGCATTAGTTTTCTGCTTGCCCCCACGAAAAAAGCCCTGCATATATGAGATTATTGGTTTCTATTATTCTAGCGAAAAAATCTGGGAAAGATATTTTATTTTTCCAGCCACTGGATTGACAGTGAAACACGTTGCTAGTTGACCAGTTTTCGACCTTATGCCGTTCATATAAGGTGCAAAACGGTCAACTGCCTAGAATCCTAGATTATTGTTTGTACTTTTGCACCTTAAGCGTATAATTTATTTATCGTGTTATGTATTGGTACGTGTTTATTTATGTGCTAAATTTTATATATTATTGTATACACGGAGAGATTGTTAGTATGACGAATATATACATACAGTTATAGAAATCTGGTCTTTTATTCAAAACCCCTAAAATAGTAACGGTATTCATAAAAAAGATGTACAAAAAATATGTAATTTCTTGTATAAATTCGATTTCAATCGCCTTCATTACTTAGGACCAAAAAATCATACTGGGTAAGTATAAATGATACTTAACGTTGTTGTTAGAACGTAACAACGTTATTATTAATTATAATACTGGTTGCTGATCTATAAGCATATTACTTATTCTTTATATACATAATTGAGCCAGGTTACAACAACGCAGGTAAAGTAATAGTAAATACTATTACTAAAAAATAAAATAAATCTCCAAGTAAATACTTAACTTTAACATTTATTAATGGCGTGGCGTACAAGAGGTTGTAATACCAATAAAATCGCCTAAAAATATCACATTATACACATTAGCAATCGTTCACAATAAATTACCTGATTACTATAATCATTTCTATGGCACATGGCAAGACTGGCTTCTCCTAGAGGCCAAATCTTTACTTAGTATTGTCAATGTGAAAATAGCGCTAAAATTGGTGATTGTCATATTTTACTACGTTATAGATTTTATACCGGATTGTAAGAATGGATTACTGGGGATTCCGACCCCTCTCGATCTCCTCCCGGATTTTAATAGTTTTTATTACAATTATGTCGAATTGGAAATTAGACTCTGTCACTATGTGAGCCTTAACATGAAAGCTGGGGTTGCCCTCGTAGAGGGTAGCACTTGAGCCGCGTCAAGCTAATATAAAATAAAAACCATTTTTCAACTCATGTTCAGTTTATTTAAAAAATAATTTACACCATAAGATAAACTTAAAATAATAATTTATCAACTAAATTAACATGATATAGGAACAAATAATTATGTACATGAATACGTGATGAAACACATTCGGTTTAAAATTTTACGGTGACGTTTGATATTGCTCGCATTTATTATCATCATCATCAACTTCACATCGACTAGGTCTATAGTCCACCACGCTAGCCTACTGCGGGTTGGCAGACTACATGCCATCGAGAAAATCTCTCAAGCATGCAGGTTTCCTCACGATGTTTTCCTTCACCGTTTGAGCATGTGATAAATACGCACGTAACTTCTGAAAAGTCAGTAGTTAGGTCAGCCTTCGGATCGAAGTCAGGACCATTGACTACAGTCCACTGGTCACGCCACTAAGCTATCACAGTTATCTTTTTACTATAACCTAATTCTTACAGTCATACAATTTTGCATGCGTTGCAGATTTTACGGGGCCGCAATCTTCCGTAGACAAACGTCATCGTAAATTGAACAGTAATTTAAAATAAATACAATTATTCTGGAATATGGGTGTTTAACTTCATTTTTAAGTAATAATATGGCTTCAAGTTATAGCAAAAAATAACTAAATGTACATACAGAGCGTTCAGATTGTCAAAATTATTTCAATAATTTCTTGTCTCGAACCGTTACCCTTGATTGAAAAATTCATCTTCAACCCACGTACTGTTTACCGTAGGGCAGAGATCTGATAGTCAGAGGGGTCAATTTCATTACGCTGCCCTAGTAAGGTATGCAGGTGTCTTCACCATGTAATTTAACAGAAGTAGGGCATAGCAAGATTCTTCGCTCAAATTGAGTTGCCTGACTGGGGAAGTACCCCCGCCTTACAGTAGACTGCAGTGAAACAACAATAGTTGTGTTTCTGGGATTGTGTAAGGTTACCAGAGTTTGTGGGGGGAGTGACTATTCTGACAGCATGGGAATTCAGTTTGCTTTCAGTTTAGAATTCTCTTAGATTTCTCCTTAGATCAGTTTAGAACTCCTTTATTTTAAGAAATCTAAACAGTCTCTACAGGGTAGGCAACGCGCGAGCTACACCTCTGGTGTTGTAAACGTCTATAGGTCTATACTCTATAGGCTACGCTAACCGCTACCTGTCAGGCGGGCGCTATATGATTATTATTAACAGCGACAACGATTTCGAAACGTCTAGAGATATACCTTCAGCCTTGGACTCGGCGCTAGCCTATCACTGCACTTATTAAACGAAAAAACAATAAAACATTGGCCGAATTTAAACTTAATACAACATATTTAAGTTAGACGCTAATATCACCAATTAATTTAAACTCTACACACATCCGCCGATATCTGAAACAAATAATTTATCGATTAGTATTACATTTGGTCTTTAGGCTAAATTTCAAAGAGTATGTAGCTCTTCTGCATAGGATCAGTAACCAAGGGGTGCAAACGGAACCCCATTACTAAGCCTCTGCTGCCCGTCAGTCTGCAGTCTTCAGCTGGACATAGGCCTTTCATCATTCATATATCATAGACAAACATTTTCCTTCACAGGGATTCAAACCCAAGACCAATGCGGAAGGCAGCATTAATACCTCTGGGTTTAAATGTGTTTGTACAAATACAATGACGTCACAAGTTGTTTTTCTAAATTCTTCTCCTATGTATGATATACACTACATACACTCACGTTTGTAGTGTGTGGTGTTGGCTGGTCTGCGGTCTGCCCCAATGAGCCTTGGGGGTCTCAAGCCCACGTTCAACACGTGGTGGCGCCGTGTTCTTCCTCTATGTGCTTCTTGAACACCAATCTGGAGCTGGACTCGAACCCGCACGCGCCGCAAACTAACACGTCCGCCGCCTCCACTTCCTCTGTATTTAAATGCACTGTATCTGAAATTGAAATATCAACATTAGGGTCATAGATATTTACAAGCCGAATGAGTGAATTTCAAAATATTTTACTGAAATAGTAAAAAAATCCAGTAAAATAATTATGTGATTACTCTACACTAACTATTATTTATAGTTTTATGATATGGGAAGTATGAAATACAAACACTTTTCCTCTAACATTTAAAACTATAAGAAAAACAAGAAGATGGGGTTTGGACCCACTGCTGGAAAAAAATATACTATATTTAAGAGATGATTTCCGGGATGAAAAGTCCGTTCAAATGGAATCCTTTGTTCCCGGGACTCGAACTATCTCTATACTAAATTTCATCTAGATCAGTTCAGCGGTTATAGCGTTAACCTAACTAATAATATTAATAAAGTAAAGTATGGATAAAAAATGCGTAAAATGTACTTATATTAAAATAGAGGGCTTTTTATAAATTGTCAAATATTGTAATACCTACATATAGGCATTACAATATTTCGTTACAGCATATTCTACCAGATATACATTTATTTGAATCCTTCTTCAAATAAATGTATATCTGCAGTCGAAAAATATGATAATTATTTAGAAAAAATATGTCAGGCTTACTTTTTGATACCTTTGTAAACCATCTCCGTTCATGCATATTGCCTATTATAATGGTTATTGTTAGTATTTAATAGTCAGAGATATGAACAGCTTTAGTATATTAACCTAAACTTCAATGAACTACATACACAATGCCGATTTAATCACCTGTTTTTTTTTTTCAGGGGATGAGTAACACAATACAATTTCCAAATGAATAAAAAAACCTGATTTTTTCAGCAAACTATCGATTTTGTTTCCTATCCCTCAATCAATGCAGAGATGGTGCAATTAATGTCAATTTCCGAATTCCAATTCGAATTTTCATGGAATAATGTAAGTGCTAAATTTGTCAAATATTTATATGTCTTGACCGGTATTGTAAATTTAGTAATATAAATAATATTGAAAGTTAACTAAATTTAATACCTATATGTTATATTTGCTGACCGGCGCAGCTTTGACTGTTTAATATAGGAGAGAGTGGGTAAAATATTCCCCGTATAGATATTGCAATCTTTCATTGATGCTCTGCTCATATAGGTTGTATCGTGATTTTAAAATAACTAAGTTTCATAAATGATGGGTTTCTTATAAAGAAAGAATTTTGCAATTCGTACTGGTAGTTCTTGACATTAGCGCGTTCATACAAAACACTTTTCCCTTTTTCGCTTTATTATATTGGTATAGATTGTATCAGTGTATTTCTCGAATAAAATAAAATGAAATAAAGAATATGAAATTTCGCTGTGCTACTTGAAGTTTAGGTAATATACGACAGCTCATTCTGATCTCTAGTAATGATAACATGATACATACAGCTTGACGACTTACTGCTAGGTTCCCCTTCCATATGTTTCTGTTGTACGTGTTTCATCAACTGGAAATACAAATTTAATATTCGTTAGTTTTGACACTCCACACGCCCATAAAGTTTCATAAAAATGTACGACTATATCTGAAGGAACATTTGCTATCATCATCATAATCAACAAATTATTGTCTCACTGCTGGGCACAAGCCTTATAGTAGACCGCAGTGAAACAACAATAGTTGTGTTTCTGCGATTGTGTAAGACAGACTTCACATGCCATCAAGAAAATCTCTCAAGCATGCAGGTTTCCTCACGATGTTTTCTTTCGCCGTTTGAACATGTGATTATGTAAAATGATGCCAAGACGAGACCATATGACTTGCAGTGTCAAAAAGTTATCAAATCACACGTAGAGCCATGTTTCTGACTATACACGTCCTAACTCTACAAGGCCTAATTCCACAAACTCTACACGTTAGTCAAAATATGTGGCTATAGTGTAGTTTGTGCCTACCCCCATGAGAATACATGAGCGTTTGTATGAATATGTAGGTGTATAGTATACCTGTAGATGCGTGGCCCCGCGGAATGGGCAGCGAGCACACTGCAGCGTGACGGCAGCTCGTGCGCCGCCCGCTCTACCGCGCCCCGCCGCGCCGCCCGCGCCGTGCTCCGCCGCCTGCACGGACAGGATTTTAGATTAGAAATTACTAAAAGTATTCAAAACTTTATTTAAAGTAAAAAGATCTTATCATTGCCGTCCCTACTACAAATAAAAGTCAATAAAATGAAGATAAGTAAAACCGTTTAATAGCTACGCATATCTACGATAATCTTACTACTTTTTTTGGGTCAAGGATTATATAAAACTTACAACTAAAGCATAGATTTTTTTTTGTAAAACGCGAAGGTTCCAATACTTAGTTGGTCTCAAAAATATGTGTGTATTATATTTGTAACGACATCTATCTAGCTACATTCGAACTACTAATCCTACATCGCGCAAGTGATATTTCCACGCGAGATGTCGGGTGGTTGTATATAGGATATATCATCACCCAGCATCAACCGTTGGGCAGTAGCCCGCCAGGCACCACGCCTGGTCGGAGGATCCTCCTTTTCAAATGGAGGGATTACCACCTACTTCCCTCCATATATTTATTTATAAATCATAGAATCGCTTGTATGAAATACATACACATAATGAAAAGCGTTTTTACCATCAATTAAATCTGAAAACTAAGGTAAAAGAGCTTCAATGGGAAGTGTGCAATGTCCATTTCCAAACTCGAGACCTTTGATATATCAGTTCACTGTTCACACCACTAGGCTATCACAGCTCACAAATAATTAACACAAGAATTGAGTTGTATTCTGACGTATGAATCCAAAACACTATCAAACGATATATTTTGAGAAAAGGGCTTTTAAAACTTTTTTGTCTTGAAAAACCATAAATATAACTAAAATATATCTCCTTCTACATACTATAAAATAAAAATAGGGATATGTAACTGCCTCGAAATAATCAAATAAGCGCTATTAAGGCAATACACAGCAACTCGAGTTGTGTGTATGTATTGTATTGGGTTTGCACATGAGTATTGTACTGTATTGTCTGACCCGGTGCGCGGACATGTCCTTGACGGCGTTGCACTTGAAGCTGCACAGCTTGCAGGAGTACAGGTACAGCTTGAAGTTGGGCGAGGCCAGCAGCTCGTGCGGCGGCGGCAGGTCGCTCTTGCGCTTGCGGCCGCGCCCGCGCCCGCGGACAGACGACAGCAGCGCCCTGCAGCATTATCGAACAGCTCAATTATTTATCTACATATACCAAAGGAGAAGCTGACTGACTCACTCACATATAGTAGTGTAGGTTAGGCAGGGCCTAAAAAGTTTAAAAACTTGAAATTTTACACAGGGGTTCCTTATATAACGTAGGGGAGCGCTAATAAAGGATTATTGAAAATTCACCCCCTAAGGGGGAAGTAAAACAAGGGGGCAAGGTTAGTATGAAACTTTTCCGTTTATCTCTGCACGCGGACAAAGTCCCGAGAATCAACTAGTTTATTCATTAAATATAAGCTTACAATGTGCACCAAATCCCTTATGTTAAATGATTTTTGGTGTATAATAAATCGCCCGCACGTAAAATTGCCACGTTCCGCCTGAGTTGCGTGCAAGCGAGAGCGCGGAACAAGCGATAGAGAGGCACAATCAGCCTAACCGTTATATTTATGATAATTATACTATAACAAATGTCATACTATTTCAATGTTAACAAAACTATGATAACAAAAAGTAAATAAAATAAAAATTGTAAACAAAAAACACCTTAATTAAACAGGAACTAAAAAAAATATTTAACATTTAGATAAATATAAATATGTTTTAAAATTACGTTTTCTACTGTCCAACCGTCAACGTAAGTTTGCATTTAAAAATAATAGCGATATGAAAAATACAAATTAACAATTATCGGATTGTACGTGAATATTTGACATCAAAGTAAAAAAGCGTAATATTTACGGATTTGATTAGGTTAAACTGAATGATAAAAGGAAATCAATACACAATATTGTGTATTTCAATATGACTCTACATCATTTTACATTTTATAGAACTTACTTGGCTTTCTGTAAAGCTTTCGCCTTCTCCAGTATTTCCATTGGCGATGGATTTTTCTGAAACGATATTATAAAAATGAATATCAATAATTTTATTTAAAGACTTTAAAAATGGGGAATATGTCAATACGTCTATCACGCGTGCACCCACGGAGTACTAGGCAGAGGAGTAGGGAGGATGTATATTATATTATAATTTTTTTTTTTTTAGTGCTAGTGGATAACTCATGCGTTTCACATCAAACTGCATTATTCTCATATTAATATTAAATACGAACATTGTAAATATAACCAATTATTTAAAAGAGTATCTATGGAGTTTCTTGCCGGTTCTTCTCCATAAGACCTACTTTTTGGAACCGTGCAACTAGTGTTGACATTTCGAAAGAACCTGTAATATTGGTCTACTTGAAATAAAAATATTTGAATTTGAATTTGTATTCACCAAACGCTTACTCATTAAAATGGATAAAATTACTCAGTTCTACACAATGTCTTGGCCAAAATTAAGCTATAATTTATCAACACCTCTTGGGCGAAAGCTATGCATAGGTAATAGATACATACATTGACTTCTACGATCCTTTGTGTGCTAGTTTGTTGGGGAGCGGGTTTGAGTATTACCAGCGAGCCGCCGCCGTTTTCATTCTCAACCACCATATACGATTCCTGGTTGTCCGTGTCTGGAATTACATAAAACATTCATTGAAACTTTTTTGAAAAATTCTGCCTTGAAGCACCTGGTCCAAAAATAGGAATTCATCTTATCAAAAGATGGACGTCCACTGCTGGACGTAGGCCCCAAATGTTGCCACGACGGCCTATTCTGCTAGCTGAATCCAGCGGATTCCAGCCACCTTTATCAGGCCTGCCTTGTGGCCGAGTCACGCTGCGTCTTCCAGTACGCCCGCCGTTGTTTCTTCGGTGTAATCGTGAAGGAAATATACCATAATCGCCACGCTTGGCAGACTGGTTGGCGATAATAGTATGGTGGGCGTAGTGCTCGGACAATGCTACCCACCCTACGTTGTATCTCTTAGTAGCTTCTTACAACATCTACGGGAAGATATGGGGTGATGCTATTCTAAGCAAGGACTTTTCTAATTAAGGGCCCCGCACAAAAAAAAAAAAAAACTTAATTAGTATAATATAATAACTTTACTCGGCCTGGCTTAGCACTAAATATGTAAGACTTTTTTTAACGTGCGAAAATGCGTTACGGACTGACCCACCGCCTGGGGAGGCGACGCCGACGGGGTGTGTCGGACTCCGCCCACCATGGGCGTAAACAAACTAAAAAACTAAAAAACTTTTGAAGGTGCCGAATATCCCCATAGATCGTCCTGCAGAGTCCTGCTGCCCTGGTAGGAAATGTGGTCTGTCGGACTCCACCCAGCTGACCTATTCAGCTTTCTTATCTACAATCTACAATAACAAGATAGTTTGATTCCTACTTAGCTATAAGCAGTCGACGATTTTCTGTATGCTAGCTATTGTTGGACTATACTATTGGTGGATTTGGGTGGCGGGCTTGACCCAAAAAAAAAAATGGTGACAAAACAGAAACATACCTTCAGTATCACTAGATTGAAGTACACAGGTGACTGTTGCATCTGAGGACATGTCTCCATCGGAGGTGCCGGCGTTGGCCACCAGTTGGTACGACTCCTCGCCATCTGGACCCCTGCATTGTAATACAAGAAATATAGGCAAGAAAGATATTCTCAATAAAATCTGTACTTACATTTGGTATTTTATCAGTTTTGTAACAACCTTTATTATAAAAATTTTAGTGATTCTCATAATATTCTCAAGTGTCGTGTATAGCCGACGAATTTAAACGAGATAGGAGTATATTTTTAAACTCGAGCACAAAAGTTAAAAGTTGCTAAAATAGGTATCTGCAGATTAGTCTTAAACGGATCAACAATAACCTATTTTTTTTTAATTACTTTAAAATTGACAATGCAATGTCTGCTTGACTGAAGCATTACATTTTACACATTATTAAAATTATTCAAATAACGACATAAAATAAGATGTAAAAATTCGTATTTGAGTAAGTGCATCGCTGTTCACTTTGACAGTCACAAGTGTTTGAATTATAGGTTTAATATTATTTTTGAGCTACATGCAGTACTTGAATTTATTTTTCAATAATATTCTTGAGTTTATAGTACTGTTATTGCCTTAAGTGAAAAAAATATTCATGCATATTCTCTATTGCTCAAGAAACATCCTCCTAGAAGTAATACACACCTGAACAGTGTCAAGTTAAGTAGATCGAGTTGCACCAATCCTTTGCTTGTGTCCAGCACTTGCATGTACTTCTCCTCATGATCACCGTCATCTGTCAGGACTGGGAGACTGTGACTGTGGGATTCCTGAAGAAATAACAATAAAAATACATATTTATTAGCAAATTTCTATTTTATTTGCATTTGGTTTAAATTATTAGGCACTCTAAATAGTATAATTAGTATTTTAATATTTTTTCTAAATAAATGTATTCTTTTTGGGACTTTAGTAGGTACCATAGAATACTATTATAACCTTCGGATGAAGCCGAGGTAAAAGAAAATCTGCGTATTTGTGACCTTCATTGTTTGTCTTTCCCTGCCGACAGAGGCGTTGTTAGCGCATTTTCGTTTGTCGTCTATATCCGACCATAGCTTTGAACCCTATAAATAATCTAATTTATTGTATGATATGACGACCCGATAAGAGGCTGACTTTCGTTATTAAGGTTCCGGGTTCTAGTACATACCCGAAAAAGTAATAATTTTGCTTAACTCAAAACTAAATGATGCTGAGGTGTTATAATGTCTGGATATAATTAGTTTAATTCAGCTAGAATCTGACTCCAACATAAAATTGTAAATTCAATAATAATTGAATTATTCTAACAACAATCCGATTAACGCAGCCATATTAGAAGCTGCCTGCTGTGATAAGGGTCTCGGATTCAAATCCTGGTATGTATTTACAAATAAAAACTAAGTAGTGTATCAACCAATTAGTATCTGTAACATGGTACTGTAGATGGTGCTTGTTCATAATGTGTAACATGTGGATGTGGATATTCTTACCCTATCTTTATCAAACGGAGTCACTTCTACTATTTGCAGTTGACCTGGAATGTAAGATATAGGATTAATTTCTTTTTTCCTAGTTTTAATCCGACTTAGTTTTATCTAATGGTCGCAATGTTGCAGAGCATGAGATTTGGGGTTCCATTCTCAGGTTATGATGAATGGTGTTATGTTTGTAAATTAAATAGTTTTTAAGACATTAAAATAAATTATCCATGGGTGCTATAATGAACCCAAAATGGAAAATTCAAATAATATCAATATATCTTTGCAAAATCCAAAAGTATGTAGTTTTATTTGTTTGTCTTACATTTGCATAAGAAATAATTATGTAATAATTAAAGACTTTCTGGTTTTTTATACTTATTCATTTCCTGTCTAAGTATTGTACAATGATATGTAATCCTATCAAATAGTCAATTGAACTTTACTAACCATCTTTATACTCGGCTGCCAGGATTTGTCCATCGGATGTCTCTACAGTAACTTCTTCATCAGACATTTTGAATAAGATCTGAAAAACAATTAACAATAGTGTTATGTTATGTTTTTACTACTATTAATTTAATAGCAGTATAAACATACAAACATGCCATCTTCATTTTTAAGGCTGAACCTCAGTGAATGGTCTTTTACTCACTAGATATACAAAGATAAGAGACTTATTATAAATAAATATAGATTCAATATAAAGACTATAGAATTTATTTTTTATCCAATAATAATACAGAATGTAGAGTAATATAGGCTCAGGATGCATTGATGGTTTTGTAATTTTTATTTAATCTAGAAGAGCATCTATGGAGTTTCTTGCAGGCTCTCCATAAGACCTACCTCTTGGAACTGTGCAACTAGTTTTGACAATTAAATAACAGTAGACTTTGATAACTTTGACGACCCAGTTAGTCCAGCGGTAGTTAACACTGCCTTCTGTGCTATGGGTCCCGGGTTCGAATCCCGGTAGGGACAAATGTTTGTGTGATGAGCATAAACATTTGTATCCGAGTTATGGATGTTTCTATGTATAATATGTATGTATTTACAAAAAAAAAAGTATATATGTAGTATATCAACCAACTAGTATCCGTAACACAAGCCTCGTTGCTTAGCACGGAACTAGAGGGCGCTATGTCATAATGTCCAGGAATATTTATTTATTTATAATGATGATAATATTGTAAAAGACAGAGGTTTTGGTCAGTGTGCTATCCAAGAATTTATTATGTATTGAAAGGCCCCTTCTGAGCATATTTACAGCTTACCTTAACTTAATATTTAAAATGACACCCAGACCAAATAGAGAATATTGGTTGTATAGGTAAAACCTGAGTGATCTACAGTGCATTCGGAATACCCTTGGGGCTCCTAGAGCTCCACAAATATGTAAGTACGGTCAATAAAATAGTGTATAATGCAACGTATGTTGTAGGTTGTAGGTATAATTATTATCTTTACGTAGATTTCTGTAAATAACAAATAGTACGTGAGAAGGATACATAGAGTTGGTTACGCCACGGGTAACCTACTTGATCATACATTTTATTATTGATCAACACCATTTCTATTTGCGAATTCGAAATAAATTAATAAAATCAACAAAATATACGTCAATCAAAATATCTGACAAAAATATTTCTTGCAACACCAAATTGAAGCGGTGTTTCTATGCTATGGTGATGACTTTTTTAATTTTATTATTGCAACAATCAATACTTACATTTAATGGCAACAATGCAGATTTAAAACACTGATTTAGTTGAATTACACGATCACGATCACTGCACGAGTGACAACACAAAATAAGTTGTAATAGCTCGTTAATATGGCGCCGCCATTTATTAAAATATCATTTTCTTTACAAAATACGACTCCAGCAAGACATCTCGGCATTCCATAAGTGTTGCCACATGAAATTTTTGTTTACCCGTATTATTACCGGAAGGAATTTTATTTTATTTTAAGTTTCCTTTTAATATGTCAATAATGTTCATAAAGAAAATAATGTAAAAAATATTTTTCACTTTGAATTGATATTTATATAAATTATTGTTATAATTTTCACATATAGTAACTTATAGAGAATCACTGTAACTAAAGAAATGTTTAATAAAAATAATTATTGATTTAAGTAAAAAAAAAAATTAGTCTGTAAATTTTTTCTTTTGTTAATTTTTACATCATTGTTATTAGTATATTTTCGTATAAACTTAATAATGTTCAATCTTAAAATGACGTCATATTGATATAGGTAGGTATCATTCATCTCTCTTTAACGTTCTATAATATGTTGTTATCTCTGTCTCAGTAGTTGAGTCACGCAATCTAAATGTAGAGTCAAGAATGTCAATATAGAGCTTGTTCCACCAATTGGCAACAGGTAAACCAGCGCTAACAGAAATATTCTATCTTTGTCTTTCTTATAGGATTCCGATAAGAATACTTACGAAACTTTAAACTCTAAATATAATGTAAAATGGTAATTATAACACATATAAAAAAATATTAGACAAATTAGCTCATAATTATATTGTGCTTAAGAATGTCAATTTAGACAGATATATATCAGATTACGAGAAAAAAAATACTGAAATTACAATCCTGAATCGCGCAATCAAAGTTTTCGTATCAGAATTTATGATGCAGAGTATTGTTACTGTAGATATCGGGAGGTCCGTAGCTACTACGTAAGCCGGTGCTGACAGGGAACCGGTCTAACTCCCTGTCATCAGATATGTTGAAGCGTATAAGCAATCATATAATGGTAAAATATAATGTCAAATATGTCAAGAAAAATGATAAAGAGAGACTAGGTCTCATCCACACGATAGTAGCTGATTTGACTTCCTTTTATGTCATTTATTTATTTCATTTGAAATTAAAACCTCTTTTTGAATTTTTGTGTACTTTTTTGAGGAATTTCTCGGAATTATTTGGTCACATTGTAAAAGTTTTAATAAAAATAAAACCTTATTATGAAGATAGAGTCATAGTGTAACATAAAACTCTTCAATACAACTTAAAAAAGTTATTGTCCTTTTTTATTTATTAATTATTATAGCCGCAACAAGATTCCAATTGGACAGGAAAGTCAACGGAAAAGATTTATAAAATGTTTCCCTGGCTAGAGATGTTCTCCCAAAAACCAATAAGATTTATAATAAAAAGATTGTTAAAAGATTTATAATAAAAAGATAAAAAGATTTTTAAATCTTGTTTTATTAGGCAGAAAACCATCATTATATTAGACTGCATGACGCGTACATTAACCTCTTTAATTCGACAACCAAGTTTTGAAACAACAATAGAGTAACAAAACATAACGTTACCTAAAGTAACTAAATTACCTACATAAGCATACAAACGAGTTTAATCTAGGTGCTTACACCCAACTATCTATTTTGAAACATTGATAATCATGTTTTCAAACATGATAATGCAGTGAGACTACTTAGCGCTGTTGCGGTAATTGATGCGGAGGAATGACCGGTCAGCGACCGATTGTCACCTTGACATTGTGTATCAATAAAACATTTCGTTATAACTATAAAACAATATTTCTTTTTCTGCTGTGACTATGTAAGCTATACAATAAATGATGTACCTTGTCCATCTTTCTAATAGGTCAGCCAGTCTACAGCATTCAAAAGCTACCCGGTATGCATCTTAGTGCACCCCTTATATTTCGATAGAGACAAAGACAAAAGCTATTGTTGAATAAACAATGTCATAATATCATCGACTTTACCATTGAAAATATTTTAAATTATCATTGCACAATGGTTAATTACCATAATAATTTAATTTGCATGGTTATAAACTTGACAAGAGTCTAATTATTAAGTATGTATAATCACACAATACTTTTTCTAAGTCAATAAGAACGATTTCGACGAAACTTGTAAGAAATCAGTATAATCAGTATTTTATATTTCATCATCATCATCATTTCAACCGTTAGACGTCCACTGCTGGACATAGGTCTCCCCCAAGGATCGCCACGACGACCGGTCATATGCCGCCCGCATCCTGTGGATTCCAGCGACCTTCACCAGGTCGTCAGTCCACCTTGCCGGGGGCCTGCCTTTATTGATAAAGACAAATAATAAACAAAATAGCATGACTATTTAAAAAATACCAAAATGGCAAAAGGAAGTCAAAGACGCTACTTCAGTGTATGTGAGAAGGACTCTCGTTTTTCATTGAACAGAATGATTGAACATTACTCTTTAAACGTTTTATATTAAACCCATACATGACGACTGTAAGACGACATATTCAGATGGCGGAGGCTTAGACCGGCCCTCCGCCACAACCGGTTTCCTGTGTAGCAATGGACTCCCCGACAACTTACTCAACCTTTTTGTATATATCCTAACGAAGGGTGAAAACTTTGATAGCGCGATTTAGGCCCTGACCCCTCATTGGTCCATTGGTGTGACGTCAATCGCGTCGAGGATCGTGGCATTGAGTATGTTGATGTCTGTAAATGAAAGTTGCATAACTCATCCTTTTTTTATTATGGTACAGTTATAGCTTTTATTCTTCATACTGGTTGCAATCACTTATTTGTCTGTAGATGTGTAAATATTATTATAATATCGTAAAAAATGCATTGTCAACACTCTTTCCTCGCGTAAAAGTCAGTGAACTCTTATTTATGGTAATGCAGTTTAATGCAAGATTATTATAACTCATTTTAAGAACTTTATATTTAAACAAAATCTTGTTCCCTTTAAGAGGTTAACATAATTTATTTTACTATATTTCTCTATAATCAAACAGGTATATCTTCATATAAATATAGGTAAGCAATGAAAAACCGCTAAAAATTGTAAGTATAAAAAATACGGTTCAAAGTCCTCGTAATTTCACAATAGCTCTCGGCACTCACCTTTATCATGGTAATGAATTTTAGTTTTATAAAAATACCTGTAGATATTTTTTTCATAAATCATTTACTGCGTACAATAGAGCTTAGATACTTTAGCGTTTATGTTTATTATTATCAAAATATTTAAACGCATGTAAAGTCTTATAACACTTGTTATTAATAAATAAGTAATAATATGATCAAAGAAGTATCCCTTGTGTTACTGTTGGTTTTTAATGTGCTAGATTTAGTGAGTATAATAATCCCGTCTAAGTTACAACTATTTGTTCTCAATTCAAGTCTTTATTTCTTGACGCACTTGAATAGAGACCTCTTCCCTTATAAAACCTGGTCCTACCACTTTATGCATAATTAAAAAAAGAAATCAGTTTTTTATTATTCGAAAAATATATTCCTGACTTATGGTAGTTTCATTGCAAGCGTATGACGCAGAGTCACCGGCTGGAATTGATCGCATTCACGTCACAGCTCTACGTAGGTAGAGTCGCTATAAACTACGTCCTTATATAGAGCGTATAGCAATGCAAATTACGCAGTGGGAGCTTAAAACGTTTTGTGTGATTTTCTATTGCAGGAAGATACCTACATTACCTTTTTATAAAGAGCTAGTAGTTGTATATTTGAATGCAATTGTGCAATAGGTTAATATGTTGTAGCTTCTAGTTTAGTAACAGTGAATTTACTCTACTTCTACTGGAGATTATTTTATATTAGGTAATAAATATCGACGAGCGAATTATATACATATTGCAATTGATATTAGCGGATACGGATACGAAAGATATTCATGAAATTGGAAGCTCAATTTTTAATGAAAACATGGTGGCCAGGATAAAAATAAAATATAGATTAACACATTCCATTACACAATAATCATTGCTCGCTACATAAAGCAATGAATTGTATTTATAAAACGTTAACTTACATATTATGTATATTACACACGTATGGTATGTAGTTAAGAGTAGGTTCATTAGAGTACATTATATGTATCTAGATGCTTATAAATGATTAATTATTATTACTATTCTCAAATAGTGCGAACATAGCGAAAAAAGAATGCAGCTTATACATATACTTAAACATAAATATGGGTGTATGAAACATATTTTATGTATTTTCCGACATTAGTTGAGTCACGGTTGTCCGCTTTCACGATACGCTCTATTTAGCTATTAAAGGCAAGACATGTTTTAGTTTTGTATTAATGTTTTTCTATGAACAAAAAGTTTTGATCAAATAATCATTACTGTAAGGAAATACAGACTATCAGCGTTGTTGTTATTTACAATAATTCTAATCATAAAGACTCAGAGTTATCTACGAGCTAACATGTAGAAAAAGGTATTTCTGTGTCAATAACTATACCTCCCATAACTATAATGATGAATACTTAATCTCTATATTTTATTTTAACAGCTATTGGACATAAAGATCTATTAATCAATAGTCGTCACAGTAAACTTGCGTCACCCACAGCCAGGGAGACTATTAAAGCCTTTTTTAATTAAAATATTCTCACACAGCCATGTGCATTTAAAATCAAGTCCTAAGAACTAAACTTTTGGACTTATTTTTTTTTATAAATAGCGAGTTCAGTAGAGTTCAAAGTCACTCAGACACCACAAACGTATCGCTAACTCTTTTCCACACATCATAACGCGCGACTCTACATTTATTGTTATATATAACTGTACCAAACCATTATAAAACTTGACCTTAACGGTGTTCATTCATGAAACCTGATTTCCACCCCTCTACTACGGGATGCTATAGAGTAGTCTACGACAGAGACTTTAGCAAAGAAAGTTATCTCTATTTGACGACGAAAGCTTTCTTTATATTATATATATAATTACACTGCGTTAAATGTAACGTAGTGTAATTAAACGCAGTGTAATTATATATATATAAAAATAAAAGACAAGTACACAATGGTGGACTTCTCTTTTATTTTTATTTTATATGCCACAGAGAGTAGGTCGCTTAAGCGCTACGCTTCCATAGAATGGTCGGTAAAAATATTTTTTTCTTTCGTTCGTCTCGAAAAAAATAAAGTAATTCCTTGTTAAATAGGAGAACTATACTTGCATGCACCACAGACGAAGTTCTACATCAAAAAAACAAGAAACTAAATCATCAACGTCTGTTTTCCTCTCATTCTCATCAGTTTTCATAATCAGCCCATATGTGGTGTAATATCCTTCTTCGTATTCCTATTCCTCATTCTGTTCTGCCTCCCTTCCCAATTACTACGTTGGACCACAGGGATAAAATCAACCTTCCTAATTGTTTCCTTCTATTTCACTCTACCTGGGTAGAGTATCAGATGTGTTATTCAATTTGTTAAATTCCATACAACATAATTAAGTTTGCCGGTACGGTAACTTGCACCTGAATACAAAAGACTTAAAAAACCCCTATAATATGAATTTTCTCTGAATCCCCTAGCTAACCTACAATGCTGAATCGCGCAATCGAAGTTTTCGCAGCACTTCGAATGCTAGCAGTAAATTCGCGTCACTCTGCAGGGAGTCCGTTATCACACGGTAAAGTGGTCCTGTGCAGCCACTTCATACAATTGCATGGCACTATAAATCCAGACCGATCACGATCTCAGTCGCTAAAACAAACTTCAACATTTGCCATTCTGTCGACTAGAAGAAATTGCTAGACTGTATTTGAATACCCCCGATTGTGTAGAATGACGAATGCTTGAACTTACATTGAATGCCTACAGCACCTGTGTGGTTGATTTGACTCCTCTTTTGTAAAATTTACGGAAAATGTCAAAAAATACACTAAATCCATATTTTAATTCATTTTTTTATCAAATCATTTTGGATATTTTTCTATGATCTTTCCATGACTACGATAGAAAAACTATCTGGCAAAGTTCAAAAAAGTAAACAAAGCAGGAATAAATATTTAGATAGGGTATAACTATAAATAACAGAATTTTAAGCGTAAAAAAAATCACTTTTTATATGTTTGATACATTTCTGCAAATCGAATATAATATAAAATAAAATCTGTCTGTCAGGTTCGAAAGTTATTTTGGAGTATAAATATTTGTTATAAAACATATAGATAACACCTATTTACCATTGAAAGTATACTTTTATATACAACTACAAGAACCTTTTGTGACGACATCTGTTGAGATACATGAGAGTTTAGTTCTCTACATTTGCTCGTCATTAACAAGTCAAGTTATAGCACACTCTTCAAGCGAATACACAGAGGGGAACACTCCCACATTATTATTATACTCTTTGGAGGAACACTTTCATCGAGCTTCTCTTTTTAGAACCTGGATGGCGTTTTCAGTAAAAGTGTGTAAACTGGCTTTTATGTAAAGTTCTATAAATATTACTGCAGTTACTTACTATGCATAAAGAGAAGCATATAATAAAAACAAATACATTTTATATTACAATTAAATATAAGTATGTAAGATTTCCCGAAAATCTGTTTTCCCCTACATAGGACAACCCCAAAGCTTCACTGCGCAAGTCAAATTATGTCAAATCCGTTTTGTCTATTTTACCAATGCGACAACAAATCTATGAAAATGATTAAATATTAATTTTAAGACAAGATTTTAATAATATTTGGGAAGCAGGAAGTATTCTATATATTAATTTGGAAGTGATCGAAATATGTGAGTGAGCATTTCATTTTATAATCTTTTATTTTCTTATTTCGAATGCAGTGTTTAGTGGTAATCAATTATTATAATATATAGATAGTTATTAAAAAAATCAAAATCCTTTTCGTATCATTCAAAAAAAAATATGAATCGTTTTCTAATAATGGATAATAGTAGCATATTTTAAAATATCATACAAGAAAAATAACTTATAAAGCGCGCAAATTTTAGGCATGTTATTATGTTTGTCGGGACTTAATATTTTATAAATAATGAATTCATCTAAATAATATTTAATTCAATATTAAATAGCGTCACGAAACACAAATAACATGTTGTAGTTTAATTGATAGTAATACATGAGGTCTTTTACCTTAAAAAATATTTTTGAAGGGCATTTACTTGACATGATTTTTGTCTTATTTTTAACTTAAATCTTTAAATTTTTTATTATTTCAGAACAAAATGGCTACAGGAGGTTCTGGTGCAGTATTCTTTCTAGGCACGCGAGCCCATTATCAGGTAAAATGCAGTAAATAAATTACCTATATTTAAGGACGCTGTTACATTTTCGACGAACTCAAATTTAGGTATTTAGAGTCGCACACAGCAACATTACGGGCACGCACACATTGAAACCACTGAGCGCTCGATTTTATACATCGCTTAAATAATCTTGATCCTTGTTATTATTTATTATTTTTATTTGAATTGATAGAGTTTAGTGATCGTACTATTTTCGTGATAATTAAGTTATTTGCTACCTGGTGACCTATTGTACATTCGATACGAATTACTTTACGTTTGGTCTGCAGATATCCCTAAGTAAAATATCTTAAAGATTAATTTATTTCGTTATATGTGAATTCAATGCGCTGTAATGCATTCACAATAGACCGAGTCATTCATGACTCGGTCTATTTTGCTATATCTCATTAATTATGATTAATATGCATTTATGTTTTTAAAAGTAAAAAAAAACATAATGGAAAAATATTCGTTTACCTTTATTAATGAAAACTAGAACTACAATAAGAAAACTAAATTTAGTTAAAAAGCCACGAAAAATTTAGTCCGCCATAATATTGGATTTAGAGTGATGTTACAATATTTTTAGAGTTATTCACAGCAAGCCTATAATTTGATATCCATATTGTAGGAAAGCATAAAAATGTAGAAATTGTATTTAGAGAGACGTCATTTTATTTTTTGAGTTATTTTTAGTAAGTTTTTGATCCCCATGTTGTAAAGTGCATCACAAATAACTAGTCCGCCATGGGTGTTCCGGAATGACGTCACACAACTAAACATCCAAACATGTCTATACAAAATTTCAGCTCAATCGGTTGAAGATTCAAAATTGACTTGCAAGAATCCACCTGAACAAACATAATTAAGTAGTTAAATATATACATTACAAATTAATAAAAAGATTGTCAAAAGTTTACGGTCAGAGATAGGCTTGTATAGTTCACGTACTAAGTACTAATAAGAATTAATCCCGACACTGACAAGAACAAACTATTACTTTTCCTTATTATTACATAATTCTTTTAGTACTACGTCGTTCGTTCGAGATGTCAGTATTCTTAGTTTCTGGTTCTGATCGAGTAGTCGCACGCTACAAGATAGTAAATTTAAAATTTTTAAATTTTAAATAACAGTCTGCGGTATAAACTACACATACTTATACCAAAAAATACTTAACAATAAAATTTACAATAACATGATACCTATATTTCATTTTAAATTTAACTCAGAATATATTTTCAAATAAAAATAATAACATTCTACAAGGCTTAATAAAATTGAAAATATGTAGATCATTACAATTTATAGTTACAAAAAATTAAAAACGTGCAATAAATAAAATAAAATAAAAATACATAAACATATCTAAAACAAATATAGAAATACTTATTATAAAATAATTATATTATACGATACTATAATCATACATATTTTAATGATACAATTTAATTTAATATACCTATATAGTTTTTATCTTATTTGACAAAGAGCGCCTTCATCCTCTCTCCTATTAAAAATATCTTTTGCTGTGCCCGACAGGATCCATAATTGATCCAATGTTTAACATGCCTACCAACTAATGTACACATTATGAAATGCAATAAAGAATTGAGTAATTGAGTAACTGTAGGACTGTAGATACTTGAAATACTCGAAACGCGACTAAACGAGCGGGAGCGATATAAAATCAGTGTATGAATAAGTGGGATGCATGATAATATTTCATACAAAGAATAATCGGGTATTGTAAGAATTATAGGCAAAACCTGCAAAGTATGAAGGAATATAAAATGTAATTCACTATATACTGTACTATGGTACTGGTGTAGGTGGTACTAATAGTACCAGAAGACAGAACTAGTGCATCTGAAAGTTTTACCTACTAGTACAGTCATTCAGTGGCCGAGTTAGAACAAGCCTAGTCAGGGAACACCCGTCAGGAACGGAGTTGACATCTTAACCCCACCCATCAAGTCTCGACCTCACTAACAAATGCTTAACCCTACCCATCCTTTTCTTGGACTCACCTACACTCTCTTAATCCCAATTATTCTCGCCTTTTTTTAGTAAAATTTGATCTCACCCATCCAATTCTTCACCTGCCCAACAGCTGCTTAACCTCACCCATCTATTTGTTAACTTGCCCAACAGCAGCTTAACCCTACCCATCTACTTTCAGGCCTAATCTAAATCACAGTATTAATATGACTTAACCCCACCCATCCATTTCTTCACCTGCCCAACAGCTGCTTAACCTCACCCATCTATTTTTTAACTTGCCCAACAGCAGCTTAACCCTATCCATCTACTTTCAGGCCTAATCTAAATCACAGGTTTAATATGACTTAACTCCACCCATCCATTTCTCAACCTTGTCAACGACTGCTTAGCCGTTAGTATCCAAATCCCGATCTTATTCATCAATCCCTAAATAACATTCTGATAATAAAATTAATAATATTATTAAAGTCGTATTTACTTTTATTTAGGTTTGAAAAAGTATCAACATTTTCCGGTCACGATAAACGACTATATGAGTGTATGACACAGACTTTTTCGTAATTTATTTTTTGCGACAGAGCGATACGCACATGCTTCCACAAGCGCGTCTGAGCGCGGAATGAAAGTCCGCGAGTGAAAAATGTATGAAGAAATTTGCAAGCGTTCATATTTTTGCTGTTTATTGAAAAATGTAATGATTTAGGTACAAAATAATTAGTCGGACGTATAGAGGACTATATATGCCGTAATTTTATATAATTTTGATGATAAAATATGCTCTAAGTTTACTTTAAAATGGTACGTAATCTGACCCTATTTTTACACATTTTCTGTGATTATTGTGATGGTGAAAACGGATTTATGGGAAAAAATTGTATGATGTGATACAATTTTTGTGATGCCAATCTGAAGATGAATAGATTACCTTTAAATTGAGACCATAATATCTTCACATATATGATTGCTTATACATTAAAATTGTACCTGAAAAACACCGTTATTTGTAGAAAATTGTAATAGCGTCCTTAACAATTTAAAACGTATTCTCACGCTATAGGCCCTGTTAGGGTAGAACAAGGGCCTGAGGTGTACCCTGCTTGGTATTGCCATGTGTCATAAAAAAACACATGAAAATGATTAATGAAATATCGAATATTATTATGTTATTGCATAAAATTTGTTAACAAATCTTGAATTAATTTTATTCTTTATTCAATGTTCTTCTTTTCAAATAAATGCGATTTATAATAGTACTTAAATATTAGAGAGAGAAAAAGAGCGATGGCATAAAATCTTGCTATTGTGCTGTCAGACCTTGATCAACTACCAAATGAATACTGGTTACGTGCGGGGCTCGAACCCGCGCCCCGTGGTTGATTGCTCATCCACTGCGCCAATCTTTTCGTAAGTAATTTCAATTATAAGAAAATACTTATAACCACGACTTTTTTGGCGCGATATTTGTACGATCTACAGGTCGTTTTTTCAGGCGCTTGTTTATCTGAAAATTTGTGTCGATTCAGAAGAAAATCTTAGTCTGCGGCATATATTTAATTTTGTTGCGGTCGTGTAGCCGCCGTATCGCCGTCGCGTCGCTATGGCACATCTTCGTTCTTTCATCGTGTCATCCCTGACCTTAATAATCAATTCTTGTCAAGAGAGGCTCTTGTACTGTACTTAGATTTTAGTGCGAGATTTTGTGTGATGATACAGTTTGGGTCCCAAGGAAGAACATAATATATGATAGTATTTATCCCAGAAATAGCCAACCCTTATCACACTCCAAGGGATGATCCTTAGAGTGTGATAATTGGTTGGCTATTTCTTTCTTATATACTTTTTAGGTTAATCATTACGTTGCGGTCGAATCTACTGGACATGGCTCGTCCTCGTGTTGCGGTCGTATCGTGTCATAGTCGTGACGTTGTCGTCCCGCCACTGTAACGTCACCATTTTATCGTTTTAGCACAACGATCTCAATAGCCTTGGCAACGTGCCCTCTGCTTAGGTACTAACAGACTACATATCTTTACAAATCCAGGTTTTAAACCAGCCTGAGTCGAGGTTTGACGCGGAGAACGGCAACGCGTCTACGGAAACCATTTACCAGAACCCTTCAGTCCAGGAGTTGTGGCCTGCTGACCAGCAATGTAACGACAACGCACGCTGGGGATCCAGTCCTAGAGGTAAGCCTAGATAGATTAGGTTCATGCGTAGAGAAGAAGAGATAAAGCTAAACAAGAGATACAGCAGGGATGTGTAGGCAATGGATAATTAAGAAATAGGTTCATCATTAGGCGCACAAGTTATTTAAACCGATTTATTTCTGAAATAAAAATGGTTGAGTGAATTTAAATGCAAGATTTCTTATATTTTTAGACCGAAAATACATACAAACTTACGCGTTTATAATTTTATTAGGGTAACTATTGTTATACATAGTTAAAAAAGAAAAACAATTAACTTTAAGTTACCTACAGCCCAGCAATTCGATTATATTTCTTCCCTCGCCAGTGTCGAACGAGAGAGAGAGATCCGACAGCGTGCTGCGATCTCGCCGGCGGACAAGCACGACCGCTCTCTGTGAGGAGGACATGAAGCCAGCGTTACTCAACTCTGTCGGGAACAGGTAGGTACCTATATTTCTCCTCTAGTTCGCTTTATGCCGCAATATCATATCGATACACGCCGTATATTTAGAAATGTTAAAACACTGATGGATGCCTGGTACTAATACGTAACAATTAACAATGAAGTTCAATCGCGAAAACATGAACCCAACATGCAACATGCTGATAGAGAGGGAACTGGAATTCAATATCTGGGTTTCCTGCTCCTCGTTTAATTTCACTGCGGGTTTCAACTCCTGAACCTACGTAAGCCAGGGTCAACAATAGCTAGCAGCTTCATTTAGGCGAGAAATCTCGCTTTGCCCTACCCCTTGTTGTCAACGGCGGAGTCATGGGGAGGGCTATGGAGGTCATGGCCCCCACGTGCCCAGAAGTGGGACAACAATGAGTTGATGATGATGATTGTAATCGAATAGAACCTGCCATAACTTCATCATACGAGTACAACTAGGTATGTGCTCCACCTTGACTTGAAATCTGGATCTGCCCTGGCTTGTCTTCTGAATCTGAATGTACATAGCATAAAATAAAAACTTTTTTAACATAAAAATAACCGACTTCAAAAATATTTAAAAGCACTAAAAGCAAAAAATAATACTAAATCTAATAAACCAAATCTTCACTAATTAACCCATAAAAATATCCTACTTTTAACCTACTTACACAATAAAATTGAACTATTTTTGGAGTCGGTGCCACGCCTATCTTCTATATTATCTTTATCTATATATATAAAAGGAGAAGCTGACTGACTCACTGACTGACATATCAACTAGAGATGAGTCATACTAGGTAAATTTGATACTAGGTGCATCTAGTCCGATTCCGTACAAATACTCGATCTAAATACCTATTCCACCTAGTCCATGAAGTACGCGTACTTTATAGTATGTTTCGGTTAAAGTCTGCTAGTGATACCTGAATACTGGATCTAATTACCTATTCCACCTAGTCCAAGAAGTACGCGTACTTTATAGTATGTTTCGGTTAAAGTCTGCTAGTGATACCTGAATACTCGATCTAATTACCTATTCCACCTAGTCCATGAAGTACGCGTACTTTATAGTATGTTTCGGTTAAAGTCTGCTAGTGATACCTGAATACTCGATCTAATTACCTATTCCACCTAGTCCATGAAGTACGCGTACTTTATAGTATGTTTCGGTTAAAGTCTGCTAGTGATACCTGAATACTCGATCTAATTACCTACTCCACGTAGTCCATGAAGTACGCGTACTTTATAGTATGTTTCGGTTAAAGTCTGCTAGTGATACCTGAATACTCGATCTAATTACCTATTCCACCTAGTCCATGAAGTACGCGTACTTTATAGTATGTTTCTTTTTAGTTATGTTGATACCTGAAAGTACGGTTACGGTACTTTACACAGGTTTAGGACTGTCAACGTGAAATATCTATCTTTATTGTAGATTGTTGGCGTATTTAAAAGATTTCAATTCATTTTTTATACTAATCAGTTTTATTTTTAATTTTTGTTTACTTTTTTTAACTTTTTAGTTTTTTTTTTAAGTTTATTTATAATAAATATAATATAAGCTCGCAATCTAACAAGATTCGCGCGGGCTTCGGGTGCCATGTCACGACGCACGCCGCCGCGCCGTGTGCAGAACAGTCAGACTAGGTGGATCGAGTATTTTGTAACTTGGGAATAGGTGCTACCTAGTCTCGATAAATACCTAGTCCCTGGATCTGTTCTAGTATATACGCTTCATCTCTAATATCAACGCAGGGCCTAAACTATAAGGGTTAGAAACTTGAAATTTTGCACAGGGATTCCTTTTATAACGTAGGGGAGCACTAAGAAAGGAATTTTGAAAATTCACCCCCTATGGGGGTAAAACAGGGGTGTAAGGTTAGTATATAACTTTGCTGTTTATGAAGTTATTCAATTGAAATTCAGTTTGAAGGATTTTCGTTGAAAGTTATGAAACACGTGTAAAATATTTTTTCAAAAATCATCCTTTAAAAGGGGAAAATGGGGGTGCAAAGTCAATATGAAATTTCTTTGATTTTCAATGAAACTTGGCGAGTGTAGTCTTTGTATGACGTAGGCATCCAATAAGCTAGGATTTTCCGAAATTTTGCCCATAATGGGGGGGGGGGGATAGGGGGAACAAGTTTGTACGAGACAACGTGATTCCTTGGTCCAATCTACTTTAAATTTTGCATAAACATTCTTTAACAGAATTGATGGAAAACGTATTTCGTATTTTATTGAAATTCAATCCCTGACTGGATTAAAAAGAGATAGAGAATTCTGTTGGAGGTGGTAATACTCCTTAGTGCTTTTGATTTAAATTACTTTTTATTTTGCCACATGCTTGAAAACTCAATCCGATTTTATTCAAAAGAGGTTGAACTCACATAAAAGCTTGATGCAATGCAAATATTTTATACTCCTTAAAATTGGAATTTCTGTTTGTAATTTCATATATAAAAGTATCTATACGGTAATTACACAAAAAAATAATTTCTAAAATGTTTGTCTGTCTCTCTCTTCGTTCCTTCTAATTGCTGCAACAGCTGGACCGATTTTGTAGGGACTTTCACCATCGTTATAAGGAGTAACTTAGGCTACTTTAATTTAAGAACAAGAAACGAATTAGAGCTCCGTATGACTTAAAAACGCGGGAGCTGACCAATGCATGAATATGAACATTAAATTTTTCGTTAAATTTCACGCGGACGAAGTCGCGAGTAACAGCTAGTATACCTATATAAATATAATGGTTATTTATGCAACTGTTGTATAATAAGGGGTAATAAAACACTCATCTGATAATAATATCACATGAGTGTTTTAATACCTAAATACAACAGTTGCATACAAGACTTTATCTACACCCATGATATGAATCCTCTATATTTGTAAACAACAAAATACCTATATTTTTTTTTTCAATACTATTATTGAACAAAAAATAGCGGGATACGACGTCAATTAAAAAAAGGAATAAGTTTTTTTTTTAATTACGGCGTTCAAATTTTTTTTAAATTACGGCATGACAATGTTCTTTTTTTGAAATTCTTAAAGATGCCATGAGAATTTGGCTGTTCGATGAGTAAAAAAGGAGCTGCATTATGAAATTTAACATTAATGCACCCGTTTGGATGATATTATGGCTATCATGACACTGGCTGTTTAATGTTGGCAATAAGCTAACTGTTTCAAGAACTTTTATAAAGGATTTATAGCATGGGTGTAGATAAAAATATATTATACCTGCAGTATTTGTTCTTTTTTTTGTTAATTATTTAGTTAGTTACATATTATAAGTCAATAAAATATAGTAATTTATCGTTTATCGGCCTCCTCCTTTTTGAACTCGGTTTAAAAATACGTATCATCGTTATCAGCACCGCAACAAAGTGCGGCAAAGGTCGCGGGACACTGCTGGCGCTGCTGTGGTCGCTGGCTCGGCGCAAGCGGCGCGGCCTGGCCAACGACGAGCTGTACCTGCGACACATCGACAACGCGCTCACCAGCTGTACCTACAGAGAAAGCTGCCGGTGCCTGGAGTGTCAGGTTTGTAGACCTGCTATTTTATATTTTAAGGCCCATTTTCCAATAAAGCGGAGACGAGAAGTGTAGCAGAGATGTGAGCTGTGAGGGATCGACCAGTCAGCGTGCGCCGCCCGACTAGACACTTCTCCGCTCTGCCTCTGCTGCGCAGCTTGCTCGCTCGCTGCACACAATTCTATAGAAAGATTAGACATCTTCAACTAGACTCCGCTTGATCCATCGCAAAGACCATTACTCATTGATCAATCTCCACCAAAGCTAAGCGGAGATGAGATGAAGAAATAACTAAATCTGATGGGTTTATTCGAACACATCTCCTTTCCTCTCCACTTTGGTGGAAACCGAGCTTGAAGTTCCTGTTAGCTCAATGTGTATGTATTTTTTGCAGCGGTGATTGTGGCTCCTGGTATCAATAATATAGAGCCGCTAGGGCCACAAAACCAACGTGCATAGCACCCAAGTATTTTGTCTCGTTGGTCTAGTGGTCGTTATTGCGACTCCTGAGGAAGAAATCTTGTGTGATTCCCAAGTCGTGCAATGTTTTGTTGGGTTATTCTATGAAACTACATTAGCACCTAGTAGTTTGGCTTCGTGGCCAATAGATGGCAATAAGCTCGCCCGCTATTATTATGGGACCTAAACAATACCGACAAAATGTAGGTGTACATTAGTACACCTCTGCCTAACCTTTCGGGGACGACTGGCGGAAACGAAGATAGAGCGATCTACGCAACGAAATGTAGTACCTAGCATAATTTTGAACATATTCACGACGTCTGATAAAATTTTGCACATAAGGATTGATGGAAGTACAATCGAAGTATCGAAAACATTAATATTATTTTTTTGAAATTATTCTCAGAATGTGACCTAAAAATATGAAAATGAAAATAATACATGAACGTAAAACTGTAATCCAACATGAAGAGTTATGTATATCCACTTTTTTATCACAATCATATAACTGGTAGGTACCTATTTTATACCCGTTAGGTGCATAACCATTTACTTGCACGAAAGAAAGCCGTATAATTTTGCTTATATCGTTTTTAAACGCATTTTCCGCCACATACATAATTATGTATGAATTTGAAATAATAATAATATTTTTTCTCATGACAATAGGTACAGAATTACAGATTTTATTTGTTATTACTGCCAAATTTAGTTTTCACTTATGTAAGAGACTGGTGCCTGATGTAGGTTTTTAAAAAACCTGTGTTACAGGTCGCCAGTGCCCCACTTTCAACTAGAATTAAGTAGGTACAGTATTATTTTATTATCAGACAAACATAGAGAGCTAACAAAAAAGAATAAGTGAATGGAAAAATTAAATGGAACAATGTATTTGAAATGCAAAATTACTTAGATGTATGTAATTAAATAAATATTAAAAAAAAATATATTAATTGAAGCAGAATCAACTGTGAGTATGTTATGTTTATTGAGTATGAGAAATGCGTTTACACCACGAATTTAATTATACAATACCTTTTTGTCATACATAATAATATACGTATACATACATAAATACCAATAACACCATACATAGACAACCATATCATCCATCACGCATGTCGTCTCCAAAGTGATAAGTAGCGGTGGGTAATTCCGGAGGTACTGATCCAAAGGTGCCGGTACCGAACGCGGTTACGATAAGCTTAATGTATCCGAGCAATCCTTACCGGCACCGCCGGAGCCATTTATTCCGGAGTGAGTGAGTGAGACGGACCGATGCGGTATAGGTAGCGAATGTGATTCCTTTGGCTCAGTTGTCGGCTCGGCTGACAGACAATATGCCGCCTTATATTGATAGAGTTAGAGTTCAAAATTGTCTCGTTTGCACCAAGAGAGCGGGCGAGCGGCCGGTGGCCGGAGCCAGTAATACTATATACTATAGTAATAGTAATAACAGTGTAGTAAATTCTTATTTTGATGACGCTAGGGTTTAATTTGGATTAACTAGTGTGCATAAAACTTTGAACTTTTGTCGTATCATGTCATTGTTAATGCCGCTGAAAAAGATTTTATTGTTGTTACTAATATTTTTCGCTATTAATATTTACCGCTATTTGATTTTTTTAAATGTTTTGTTTATATACATAAATTAAGTGATAACAGTGGCAAAGTAAATATACCTATTTACTTTGCCACTTTTATCAATATTAGAAACTTATAGAATTGCGAAGAAAAGTTAATATTCATTATTATTAAACAGATATGATATGAATATGGTCCCCTATAATATTCATTGGACCATCCACTATCCAGTGATACGACTGAATAATCGGGCCCGGGGAGTCATTATGAGCGAATGAATCAAAGGAATAAAAGGTTCTGAGGAGCTAAAATGAGCGAGTGAACCAAAGGAATAAAAGGTTCTGAAGAGCTAAAAGATCGGCGGTGCCAAACGGTGCCAAAGGAATAAACGTTACCGGATTCGGATCAGGAATAAGTGAATCAATTCCCTTTCCGGAATAAAGATTACTCACCGCTAGTGATAAGTGGAGGTGTAATAATGTATTTTACCGGTATGGTATTATACCTACATACCTATATGGGACAATATTACTTACGTGTTATTTACGTACGTGTAGGCGAATGATTTAAAATGTTGCTATCTACCTATTAATGTGGGTATGTAGAGTTGGCCTTATTTTTATAATTACCATAAATCTAAGGTTACATAAATAAATACACTGAATTAATAAGGCAATTTTATTGATTCCATAACATATTTATCTTAAAACAAATCCAATTGCATTTTTATCATCTTACGCAAAATCGAGGTCAGTAAAATCCTAAATAAAATTTGCATACGCGCGACTATTTGGCGCAAACTCGCAAGGCATATACAACGCGTCGCATATGTAGGCACTAAATCGTCAAATTATAATATACATTGTTAGTCAAATCACAACATTATAATTTCTAAGACAGCTTACACATTTGTGACAGTGAAAGAAATCGTTTTGTGACATTGAGTCATCCTATAAAAGAAAAAACATATTTTAATAATTTTATTATCATATAACATTATGTACTCTCTGCACAAACCCATAAAAATAATCGTACTATGAATATAAATAACAATAATATAATCACCTGATTTGTGTAATATGTCACAAAAAAAATATGTCAACAATATGTAAGCAGTCTTGATCTTAAAACTAAAATAAACACCGATTCTATATAGTCAGGTACAAAACAATCAATTCACGAATTTGTCAATGTCATATTCTAATGTGTCTGTTGTATCCGTCTGTACTTCGTCAACATTCTTCTTGCGTTCCTCTAAACGCACACACTTCAAGCATTTCTGACCTTTCCTTAACCAACAACCTCTGTGATACATAGAGTTGCATTTATCGCACATTATTGCACCGCTATCAAAAGGATATAGCACCTCATTATTCTTACAAACTTCACATAGGTATCCTTTGCCAGAGCAAAGATCGCAACTCGTAATGTGTGAACGGCATATCTCTGTTAGCTCCGTAAGTTGTGTTTCTAATGACCCATCATTTATTGCTTGTAGGTGGCTCATACTGTATTTTTTGTTTACATCGCCTAATTGTACAAACAAAGGTGACAATAAGCTGGTTTCCTCAGGGCAAGCACATAGGTATCTCCTCATCCATTCTAAGTCTTTCCGCATTTTGTGAACCCATTCTAACTCAGCAATAAAGTTGAATAATCTAGGGTTTATACACTCTATATCAATGTAAGGTCTTGTCCAGGACAAATTAAGCATTTGGAAAGCTACCCGGGATACATATCTCTTCTCCCAATCCCAGTTGTGGACAACTCTAGCTGGAATTGCAGATAAATCATTCCAGTGGCATGTAGCACAGAAGTACAAGCCTGTATAGTCACATAACCGTGGTTCGTTCCATGTGTCTTTAAATGTCAAAGTGGTTTGGCACTCGGCACATTTATAGTCCTGTGCTGCTAATCCTTTTTCAGGGCAAATGCTCATTTCAAAGCTCCCTTTTTCTGTCATGACCACATGGGCACATACCCTGCATATGTGGTCGACGCATTTGTAATGGCATAAGTAACCACAGTCATGGCAAATGTATGATCCTTGAACTATACTCCAAATAACTCCACTACAATGGTCACAGTACTGTTTGCGATTAGTAGGGTTTGTTTGCTGTTCGAAATGATGTCCTTTTATGGAGACACGGACCCTGGCTTCTCCATTATTGTCTTTTAAATCTTCAAGTCTAAGCCGTAGTTCTACTAAATATCGTACAAGCCATTTGCGTTCGTCGGAGCACTGCACGCTGTTTAAAACGAGTTCTTTACATTGGTTGATAGCCTTTTCTATTTCCTCCTTCGTCGCTGAGCTGTGTATCTTCAATTTTCTATTGGCAATGGATTTTGGGATGTAATTGGAATCGTAACTTTCGTCAGCCGAAACACAGCCTGATGTCGACGAAGTAGATGTTCTAGAAGTTATTTCTACACTAGGACTACAGCAAATTAAACTGTTCCTATATTTTGGCGAGTCGTTAATAACAGTAGCAGCCATGGTCACACAATTTAAACACAACAAAGGATATTTAATCAACACGGATGTATCATCGCATAAATTTTCATAAAGTATTTCAATATCACTGTGTGTTTTGTAGGTTCGTATATCGACACTGTTATCTGGGATTACGTCTCATTTCCACGATGATTCAATAATGTTTTGATAGTGATTTGTGGAATTTTCACAATAAATGTATTGTCGTCATTTTTGAGTCTGACAGATGAATCAAATTATCGTTTCGGTATGTTGGTCAATAATCACTGTCAATGGTGTGAAACGTTTCGTTCTACATTATCACTTCGAATAATCCGATGTTACTTACAATGAAGCTTAATATTTATACATTCAATTGTAAGGATTGGTTTGAAAACGTAAATACCTATTATATTTAAATACTAGTTTATTTTTATTAGATTTTTATGTAAAAAAGTAACACATATTCATTTAAATACAAAACACTACGTAGTTAGCATTACAATATCAAACGGAACGTGGTTTGTCCGCGCAGGCGTACCAACCTGACATCGACCGCTGTCAAAAGTAATCGCAAATAATTGTCTTGCTGTCACTTTATATAAACATACATTGGCTGCCAAGTACTATGATATTTTTACGAATAGAAGCAAAAGCGTCGATGTAGTCATTGGGAATTAACCTCGCGATACTCTTTTTAATTAATTGACACATAGACATATGAGATCAGCCTCTTTATACGTCCCAATTACCTAGATTATTAGTAGTTAGCGGTGACCTATGGCCATACACGTGCCGAGGACGGGGACATCCTCGGAATATAGATTACTATTACGCATTCATATTAATTAATAATAGACGAGACGTACTTAGTTATTTAAATAGAAGCTTTTGCCCGCGACTTCATCATATTTAGAAATTATCAATTTCAAGTACAAACTTCTCACTTTTCGCCCTTTGATTTCTTTCTTTGAATATCCGATGTCCTTCCTCGGGACTCGACTATCTACATACCGAATTCCGAGTCACCATAAACAGGAAATAGACATACAGGCATACGTTCGCATTTATAATATATATGACATGAGTAGGTAGGTACATGAAAGTATGGACTAGTAGGTAGTTTAATTTATTATATTAGGTACCTATACTAAGTATATACCTGCTATTTATGTATGAAACTCTAGTGCTTAGGTACTATGAATACGACAGTATTGGCTCTTTGTGGTTTTCCTTTAATAAGTCGTAAATCGTAATAAAAAGCCTATGGTAGGACAAAGCCATTGTCTAAAAGTCCGTTTAATGTTGGTACTAATGATGTATTAAGTATATTATTATTACAATGCACGCGCACGCGTATATATAATATAGTGTAGGCTGTGTAGGAAGAGGAAATTAGTTATTAATTACCGAGTCATAAAAACCAAACATATCGATTTGTTACTAATACAGATTACTTAGTTAATTATATAAAGCTATTATAGTTTTATGCCTGTTATTAAAAAACATCATAAGTAGGCAGGGAAGTTCAAGTGCAATAATAGGAAATATTTTCCTACCAGAAACGTGAATGAATCCGGAGTAAAATACCTTCACGCCTGTTTATCCCCGTAGGGCAACGCAGTGGTGAAAAATATGTGGTGTGACACTGTGTAAAGCCACTGTTCTAGTAAATATTTTTTCTAAGGTCTCAACTGTTTGCCCATTAGCAGGACACAAATTTTGACTCAAAAATGAGAAGGTGGGTTTTGTTAATGAGAATTTCATTAAAAAACGAACCCGGGACTTGACGCTCGGCAGTCGCGCTTACAATCACTTGACTAAATATGTATGACAATATATTTGTCAGGATTGGCAAAAAGAAATGATACAATAATTTATTGTAAGACCTAATTGGTGAACTCCTTCAAAAAGAAGTTACTTCAGAAGTGGTATAAATAAATAAATAATCTTTATTAGCACTTACACATTGTTCTATTACTATGTATCTCTAAGAAGAGTCGATTTAAAAATTAAACTTAACACATGAATGAGAGCTGCAAGTTGAACCTTGGCATCCAAGCTAAGATCTAGCTTGTATTATGGATGCTAGAGTTCTCACATGATTTATTAAACCATACTTAGTTGGAAGGATGTGTTCAGAGTTACATAGTATTAGATAGATTCGCCTACCGAGCTTAACATTAATTATTATGGTACTTTATGATCATGATACAATAAAAATAAAGTTGCGGTCTTTCTCGGAGTGTTTTGTATTGTATGCAGAGAACGTAGCGCAAGGCGTTCTTTAGTTTCTGCCTGCCCTACGAAAAGGCGTGTATGCATTGTAGCTATGTACATATATTATGTATAATTATTGACAGAGTCGCTACTTCGAATGTGATGAAGACAGCGAAGACTATAGTTCTGATGAGGACAGCTACGTGCCCCGCTATGTGGTCGAGGCTATGGAGGCACAGCACCAGCTTGAACCGGAGCCGGAAGACGATGATGATGACGAGGTAAGTATAAGTAAACGGTGTAAGGGACTGTAAAGAACTTGGAAACTGGGGATTCAGTTCATAGTACCAAGTCTTTTAAATAGTATTTTTTTAATAAATCTCACGATGCTTTTGATGTGAAAATTGAATACGTCGGGTCAGACCGACCGGCGTCTCTTATTGCGCTGAACTTATACTTATAGTGTATGCAGTGTTTTTTTTTAACTTTTTTTAATAACTATGGTTTTTGCCCGATTCCTGGCCAGGAATATTGTTTTTTTTTTGTAAACCATTGATACAATTTCAGTTTTTATTATAATCCGGCACAGGATTCCTTTAATATTTTTCCGGTTTTCGAATTCAGCCATCCTCCACTCGTACCTACTTAAAAAAATACCTGTGGCTATAATTTGATAGCTGAATATATTGTTAGCAGGCTCAAAAAACCACTACCTACTTCAAGAGGCCTATATTTAACACCTGTTTTTGACATTCCAGGTGTTCGTAGACACAGTACCCGGGGATAACACCTCGACAGACATGTTACTAGACCAGAAGATGTCAGTGTCCACCGACGAGGCAGCTGAACCTGATCCGGAAGACAAGCTTCAGTTGGAAGTAGCCGCCGGCACACCTGTCCTACTCAACTATTTGCTCACACATCCCATCACTTGTGCTATACAGTAGAAGAGAACTGACTGTTAGTTGTTGTAGACTAGTTTACAACTGACTATTGTCAACTAACTTACAACCGACTATATCGTGTTAACTTGGGTTTACGTTTTTGACAACATTAAATTTATAACTAAATAAAGTTGCTAACTAACTAAAACTGACTATAGTTAGTCCTAAATTGGCTATCTGCAGATGTTTAGTAACAGTAAATAGCTTGTTGTACTATACTCAACTACAGTTGATTTTAGTTAACTACAACTGACTATAGTCATCTACAATTGACTATAAGTAGCTAGTTAAAAGTGTTTGCAATGCTCCGAATGGATGTGACCCATGGAAATGTTTTCTATGACGAAGGTAATAACTAAAATGCCTACAAAATCAGTAGGTATTTGCTGAAAAAACACGCTAATTAATACGCTATTCAATCTTTACTTGCGTTCATTACCCTGATGTAACGAATCAGTGATCTCATTAGATGTACTAGTTATTTATAATTAGTAGATAATATCTCGTTTGTAGGTTATATGAAATTACTGTGCATTTAATTTAAGTACTGCCGCCGTCTGGTTTACTACAGTGATACTCAACATTCACACTTGAATGGTAAATAAGTACATGGGCGTATCTAGTCCAAGATTATGGGTTGGGCACCTAGGGTGGGCACAATCGATTTCTAATCGATGGCCCAACGTCCTGGGGTGGGCACTGGACATTCTGGGGTGGGCCCGGCCCAAATTGGTTACGATTGGATTTTTTTATACCGCAGTCTCACCCATACATGTGTTTATTTTATACGATTAGTTAATAAAATTAATAGCGGTGTTATTTTACTTCGCACTCACTCGCCCGCCAACACTCGACAACGAAATGTTGTACAACGAAGTGCGCGGTGAAACATTTTAAGATTGGCCGTTCTGTAAGTTTTAATATTTGTATTATTTTTTATTTATAAACGAGTATGTTGAGAATCAAGCAGGATATAGAGAACAGTCGCGATTGCTCCATCAACAAGAGCTGAGCTCTTAAATTAATAATAATAATGTTGAGAATCACTGAATTAAACTTAATTCAGAAAGTATTATTAGTAGTAAGATAATTAATTAATTACGGTGTTTTTGTAAGTTCCTACGCTTTATAGAAATGTGCATTTTAAGATTTATATTATAGGCAAAGCTTAGTAGATACATGTAGGATTAACTTAAAACATATGCACACCATATAGCTGGATAGTAAAAGAAAAAACCTCACGAAACAAAAAACTCTTTTCATGAAACCTTTTAAAATGGATACGTTAACTTTGATTCGCGTGCATTTATCGCCATAAATCTTTTTATTTAACTCCGTATAATGCTGTAGAGGATAGATATCTGTATAGGTATTAATGTATTAAATCAAATATATTGAATGTAATACATATTTTATTAAAATTAATGAGATTGAACGTCATTCTCATTACATTTTTTTTATCTCGGATACAAAAAAAACTTATTAACTTCTCAGGACATAGGGGTTGACCTTTGTCATTGAATTGTTGAGTTACATTATATAATCGATCTTCTAATTTTACGAATTGAAAAATGTCACCACACACCACAATAGAAATTTCTTGCATGGTACGTATAATATCCTATTACATTCTAATAAGGGATAATTATACTAATTAATATTGAATTTGGCGGGCTCAGCTAAGCAAATCATAATCATAGGGTCACGCAGTCTCCATCGTCTAGGCAGATTTGGTCTTTGCTGTACATAGATAAAAAGTAAAAAGCATTACGATTTTTTAATTGAAGTAGATATGTTTCCTATTTCAATTTCCGGAATTTAAAAATAATTGTAATTTATTACATAACTACACTTCGAATATTAGACATAAAATAAAACTACTTTTCTCATGTAATAAAGTAGATTTATTATTTATTGAAATAAATCTACTTTACCTATCGTAGATATCCAATACAATTCAACACCAGTGATAATTATTTCGTGTCTTTTGGCTTCAATAAATTATAGATAATTAATTAATTATTAAAAATTTAATCATATTAAACAATATGTAAGTACTTAATTATGTGAAAAATAATTTATAAATGTTTTTCATCATAAAAATAAATTGAATATAAGCGCCGATCCATTTTGCTAAAATAATTTATATAAGTTTATATTATGACTATGATTACCAATGACTATGAATGCCAATATTCCGCCACTTTTGCTACAAAGTTTATTAGATTTATTTCTAATGTAATTAAAATAAATAAATGCTTGTAATATAATGTGTAAAAATGTGTATTCTTTTATTAAATTACTGGGGTGGTCGCTGGTCTGTTGATCGCGACCGGTCTGACTATATTTATATTTAATATACCGCCGTGAAAATCAATTTAGTCGATCTGAGTCGGTTGAGTTGACCATCGTATTCATAGACGAGCGCGACATCTACGTAAGCGGTTCAACCCTTCTCATCTAATTGACTAACATGTGTCGTTTGCTTAGTCGATTATTGCCTGCCCAATCTCAACCAACGATATCTGCCACCTCGATTAACACCTGCGCAGTCGGTACAGTCTAAATAATGGTGGTTAGTATAATGTTGGGTACACCGACTAGAAAATACTTGACAAAAATAAGGGTTCCCAAAAAATAAAACAGCATCACGTTTCTTCTCAGTCAATAAAAAATCCATTTAATTATAATACGCATACACAATCATTCACGCCGATGATAATTATCCGAGCCTTTTTGGGAGGAAAATCGTAAGCGTTACAAACTAACGACATACAAACTCGGATCACTTACGATACGCTAGTTCTTGGAAAATATTTTTACATTTAGTATAAACATCAAACATACTATCACGTCTTTCTCCACAAAGGCTTACAGGCAGAGGAGCACAGCTACAGTTCACCAGAATATTTGTCAGTGCCAAGCCTACTGTCATTGGTGTATAAACCCGTATTCCGAGTTATTTACTGAGAATTTTATATAAAAAACCCACATTGTTCAGAAAGCTACTCTCAGATCCAAAAGGTGCTCTCGCTCAGGTCGCCGTTGGTATCACTGTTTATCAATAACAGCTTGGATTTCGCTTTTGTCTCTGGTAAATGGCAGTAGGCTTGCCCCCTATCACATAGGGCCTGAAAATATAATAGAGAACTGTGGCTGGACTGTAGACAACAGTACTCTTCTGCATGCCCCTTTAATGATTGAAGCGTGATAGTATACATTTATGATAAGTTTCAATAATAATAAGTCAATGAAAAAAAAATACAGAAAATATTACTTAGATAAAAAATGTTCTTACAATTTTCTTCCGCTAAAGGCTCTATTTTATAAAATAGTTATTTTATTATTACACCTTAACGCTAGGGAGGATAGCAGTTGTATATCTTATTATATTATAAACCTGTAAAGTATTTACAGATACAAAAAAAAACGTTGGTAAAAGTGATGGGAAGTCTAAAAATACAGAACAAATTCTTTTAATGCATAGTTCTAACGTAGAATCAATTCAAGTTAATTTTAACGAAATATGTGTGTGTGCCTTAACCTCTTTATATAATGTCTTATTTTAATAATGGTTAATATTTCTGCACAAATATATACATAAATGTATGAGTTGTGACTGGTAGTCTAGTGGAGTGAGCAGAGGCCTGTGGAGTGAATGGTCTCGAGTTCGACCCCTGACACTTATAATTCACTAATTCTTCTAAGTTATATAAAATATGTAAAACAATTCAGTCACAGTGTTTGTTATGAAACTCCTCCGAAACGGGTTGACTGATTATCAAGATTTATTATACATTTGATAGGTCTGAATAGGTCATAAAGTATTTTTACTACGTACCCCCACCTGTCATTATTTTATCGCGATTTTAGTATTTTATGTGGCAGAACAGCGAATGCCAGGTCAGCTAGTACTATATAATAAATATTTAGACACAGCGCTATCTAGTACAGAGCTAATCAGAGAGGATACCTATATCGACGAACTAATCCGTATAAGTAGGTATTACGGATTAACCGATATAGGTTTGTATGTAGGTCCCATGTAATAGAAAGCGAGCCTATTGCCATTAATAAGTTACTAAAATGCAAACCCCGGGCCCCCACGATAATTTCATAGACAAACCCAATTACTTTGCACGACCGGGGCTTCGAACGTGGGTCATGGGCCTACTAGACCATCTTCATAAGTTACATAAAATATTATCATTATTAAACTAAGACATTACACTGTTAACATAACAATACAACTAGGTAAACCAGAGTTTATGTAATAAGGATATTATGTATAAATTAGGGGCACTTTCTTTCCAACTGTCCTTTTCCACCTTCGTCATACTCCTGCGAGGATATCCACATCTGCTGGAACGAGCCGATCGACGCCAAAATGGAACCGCCTGGAAATATAAACGTCATTATTACAATAAAATCATTATTATTATTTTATTGTAGAATAAAGAGGCTAATAAAGCGGAAATATCGATTTTTAAAAGGATAAAGGATAAACTATACATAAATATTTCTGGACATCATGACACAGCGCCATCTAGTTCCGAGATAAGCAACGAAGCTTTTGTTACGGATACTAGTTGGTTGATATACTACATTGTATACTTTACAAATTATACCGGGACACATAGCACAGAAGGCAGTGTTAACTACCGCTGGACTAATCGTGTTGTATAATGACAATATACTTTACAAAGCTTCAATGGGGCCCACATGTGTCATGCCTCGCGGGGAAACTTAGCTCCGCTGCTTATGCGGTCAGAAAGGTTAGGCAATTCACTGACGTAGAAGTGTCTACGTCGAGCAGTGGCTCGACTTGTTTATTTTAGTTACTTTCATAGCATTATGTCCCATGGAATTCTATTGTGTGGTAGAGCTGCTGATATAGAAAGTATTTTTATTTTACAAAAGCGAGCTATTCGTTCCATATATCAGCTAGGGGCTCGAGTTTCTCTTAGGGAACGTTTTAAAGACATTGGTATTTTGACTGTTGCATCGCAGTATATTTATGCCAACATAATACATATAAGGCAAAATATACATTCCTATTGTAAAAACAGTGACGTTCATAGTATTAATACACGGAATAAACATAAATTGTGTGCCCCCAGTCACCGTTTACATAAGGTACATAATTCGTTTGAGGGGGTTGGTATACGTATTTATAACAGAATACCTACTGATATCTTGGATCTACCAACTGACGTATTCAAAAGTAAAGTAAAAAATTGCCTTATTAAGAAGGCTTATTATAATTTGAGTGACTATTTTAGTGATAACAGTAGATGGTCGCCGGATTAGTCCAAGATAGCAGTCTACTTTGTAAAATGTAATTGTTGAGATGTGTAAGTGTGAGCGGGCACATACAGAGAAATGGAGGCCAAGAGTGTGTTAATATTATCATCGGTTGTTCTGTATTTCTATATCAGTAGTTTTTATATCTCGGCTTGGTAAAATGGATTGGTATATGCTAGCTCACATAACCATAGGTAATGATTGCACTCTATATTGTATACTGATTATAGTATTGTATAGAATCACTTATTAAATAAACAGACAGAAATGTGTGCTGGGGAGTTTGTTGCGCCGCTTCTTCTTCCCAGCAAAAACACTAGGAAGCGGTGAAGGGCGGGCGTTTTTGGGGGCTGTCTTTATTGTCGACGTTCAAAAAGAGCCATTTAAATTTGGCCTACTTTGAATAAATGATATTTTGACTTTGACTAATAACATAGGTGTGACCGACCTATCCACGCGGCGAATCTCCTCTCGGTGGTGTTGGGCGCGGCGTGGCTCTTGAGGCGGTGCGAGGAGGGCGCGCGCGCGGCCAGCTCCTTGGCGAGGCGCTCCAGCCAGCCCGGCGTGCTGGCCGCGCCGCCGCACGCCACCACCGAGCCCCACAGCGCCGGCCGCGCGTCCGCGTCGCATGCTGCCGCTGCCGCGCACACTGGGAGGGAAAAAAGATATTAACAATAATAATGTAGCTATTTTGAATCATAACTAAATATTTTAGAAGATTTGCTACTTATCTATCTATTAGCAACAGTTAATGACTCGAAATTAAAAGTGAAACATCATTATAAAATTACTTTTTTCGTATTAAAAAGTAATTTCCACGATTAAAATTTACGCAAATTAGTATATGGCAACAATTCATATTTACTTCAATAACACACTTTTGCATACCCGAACTTGTTGGTAGAGTTGATTTTTTTTCCAACAGCTCTCTAATACCGCAAACACTAGTCAATAGTGTGGCAAGGATACTACGGTTATTGCCAACACCCTCTTCCACCCAAATAGAAGAGTATGGCAACAATACCACATTTACCACAAATCACTAACATACTATTCCATCACCAATAGACACTAACAACCCCAAAACAGGTCAACTTGACGAGTGTGGCGACCATGCCACACTTGTCACAATTACCACATACCTAAGTGTGGTGCTCCGAGGGTCTGCTCGAACAGGCACTCGGTGAGCTTGAACCTCTCGGGGCCGAAGTCCTGGTGGTAGCCGCCCGGGAACTCGTAGTGGGAGAACGGGACAGAAGATACTTGACGCTCTTCGTACTGGCTTTCTGATATCTGTATGTTAGTGACAATGATTGATGAGTTATGCTATAATTATATGTTATGTTTGATTATGAATAAATATAGTAATTAAAACATTAAAAAAATATGACTATGGTATGGTGTCCTTTAACAATACGCTCCACGTCCAGAAGTACTGCTTTCTAAATCAAGCCCTTAATTCGGCAACCAAATGAGAGCCTGCTTAGATAATAATATATATAATGAATGTTAATAATAATTATTATTACTAGCCCAGAATGTTCCCTTAACTTAGACCTAAAAATACATCTTTATAATTTTTCATACACTGCTGGCGGAGGTGGTAAAGGATCATCTGATTGTTTGGTTGTAGGTTTTAGACTTTTTCATCTTATCATATTCGTGTTTTTGCATGTCTGCCCCTAGAACCTGTCTGGATCTTCTACTCTTCCTTATATTCATTAAAATTTAGAAAATTAGTGAACAACCATATTACCTGGGCGACACAGTGGCAGAAGTCTTCGTATTGTCTCTTCAGCATGTACTGTTGCCATGAGTGGGTGAGGCCTGCCGGCAGCGTCTTTAGTGTGTAGCGGCCTCTCTCACGTTCCCTTATTACTTCTTTACTCTGAAATGAAAAATATTCCATTATGCTTGTATCGTTCGAAGGGTTGGCAAAAGTGTATGTGAGAATATTATTATTTTAGAATACTATTATATTCATATCTTAAACTTACGCGAATATTAAACATTGAAATAAAACATTTTTTTATAGATTTTTATTTTTTGAAATTATGGTATATAGTTGAATTTTTATTTTTTGAAATTTTACAGCATAAGTATCCAGTCTGCTGTAAAAGATTAGGTTAAGATTTAAATAATATACCGCGATAAAATCCGGAAAAACTAGTTTTATTCCAATAGCACTTTGTTAAACTTGAAAATCTAAACTAAGACCACACTGCATGTTGCTTTGTCCAGTGCTGAAATTTAGATATTGAACACCACAAAGGAATGATTTGCAAGATAACTTACCTGTATACTGTAAATAGGCAGCATTTGTATGTGCATGTTGGTGAGCATATGCTTAGCTTGGGCGGCGAGATGGTCTCCGCCCACTGGCGACCTTACTGCGGCGTTCACGAGGGCGTAGCTGAAATTACATTAATGTAAAATAATAGTATGTAATTTTTTTCGTGCCCATTGTATTCGTATTCGTAATTTTATTCGTACATTCGTGCACAATGGTCTAAGTGCCCAGCCTAGGATGTTGGCCTATTAAAACTTTTATAGGTGAACCGTACCCACGCCAGGATCCTGAATTAGTAAAAATTATCCTAAAAATTATCCTAAGTTCTCAGGATCGCCGCAGTTACATTGAGCAAAATTAGGTTCTCCGAAACCCTGTTGGTTGCTTGTGGTAATTTGAGTTGAGCTTATTTTTTAGCACTTAGCGCTAGGCCCAAGCTTTCCCTGAAAAAAAAGCCTCGATATTAGCATATCTAGGCCAGAGGAGCTAAGCAACGAGGCTTGCGTTACAGATACTAGATGTTTGATACACTATATGAATCATGTGACGTGATAGAAACTTACGTCTCAACATGACATGACACGATGATTCGATCGGCGATCTGGGCGTGCGATATGCTTGTGTATCACGGGTATAATGGGCACAAATATTCGTTGTATCATCGTATGTGAAAGTTTTTGTTTGTAAAATCTAGGAGAAAATCCTAGTGTGTCTTCTTTAAATAATACACAAGTCAGGTACTAATGCATACTAACATTCATGAACTTATAGAAGATATAACAGAAGATAAATCGGTCTTCATTACAACTGCATTAATTAGTCTTCAAAGCTATAAGGACTCACCCATCAATAACTGGTACAGCAGATGTCTGACTGGCACCAGCATCCACAACTAGCGCGGTAGACTTGCCATTAGCAAACGCTGCCAAAACAGCACTCTTCACTAAGAAGAATGCAGGAGCTTGGTACTTCTCAAAGAGCAGTTCTGCCAGCTTCTCTCTGGCTGGGCGAGTGGTCCAGACTGCTTCTGTGAAGAGAGCCGGGTGGTGCTCTGATGGTGAGCGGATAACCTGGAAGTAATTATTATTATCAGCATATATTCATAGACTGCTGGAAATAAGCGCAATTTTGCTTGTAAATCATCACCCCACAAGGCAGATTCTTGATGCGATTTTAAGTGCTTAGTGATATTTTGTTTTGGAGGGCTCTACAGAACTTATCACCTTAAAACAGAAATAATATTTCTGTTTCAATCAACATAATATATTATAATGGCTGTAAGTTGCAACTGCTTAGCAAAAGGTTGATTAGTAGGTTGACCAAAGGGTTTTTTGTCAGCTCGGAGTTTGAATTTGTAGTTGATGGCAATAGGCTCGCCCCCTATTACATACCAGTGAAATGTGGGTACGTGTATATTAGTACACATCTGCTTAACTCTTTGTAGATGACAGGCATGATGGTATGTTAATAAGTTATAATAATAATAATTTATTTCAAATTTGAAATTCACATTTAACACAGTTACATTGTAACTTAAAAAATAATTAGAAAATAAAACATAATAATTATGCAAACAAACCTTAGCGTAACAGTAATCCAGCATTTTCTCGAACAGGTCCCAGTTGTCCACCTGTCCATCCTTCATATACGTCTGTACTTCCATGCCAGCTCGAGGCACATGGAGTTCTGTCACGTCTATGTAGTGACGAAGCTCGCCACCCGCTTTTGTGCCTGAGGGAATAATGATAATGAATTATCTGTAGCCACATCTTTATCTTTAAAAAATATGTCATATTGCTTATGACAGCCTGATATTAGCCCAGGAGTAGTTAAAACTGCTGTTGTGCTCTAATGCTCAGGGTCTTATCCAGTTAGGGTCAAATGTTTGTGTGATGAGCAACAACTACATGTAACGAGAGAACCAAGAATTACGTTGCCAATTTTATCGCCGAAGAACTAAAATCACCAAAGAAACAATAATAGTGTCACATTAATCTTCACCAATATTTTATTATGATATAAAATATTGGTGAAGGTCAGGAGTCCAGAAATAGAACATTCATCAATACTTATTTCAGTAACTGATCTTAGTTAAGATGGTAAACTATGAAATTAAGGGTATGGGCTATTTTTTCTTACTTATAATGGTTATTTAAGAATACAAGACAGCAGTTTAATGCGTTAAAGAGCCTAGTTTGAACAATATCTGGACAAAGTATGATGCTATGTGAGAGTAACAATGGTTAGCAGAAAAACCTACCGGTTTGCGTGACATTCCCATCTGGAACCTTCTCCTCAGGTTCAGGAATATGTGTGGCTGGTCCTACACCCACCACTGCTGGAATATCAGCCTTTGGAGTGTCTTCTTGGGCATAACCAACGCGCAAAGAATGATGACCAGGGTCGAATACTAGCGCACCAATTTCATCACCACCATACAACATCCCGTTTGGACCACTCATTTTAGTGTTTTAAACTTATTTCTTGTATTTTTTAGCTTTAATTCACAATTTTGGCGAGATGTATTTTGTTGATCGCAAACCAAAACTAATTGTATCAGTATGTAATATTTTATCTGTGACTGTGCCATAAATAGTTGTTTAGAAATAAGCATAGTATCTTAAGCATGCTATAGATATAGAAAGAGACGGCTAAATATATTTTGATTAAGTGGAAGCAGGTTAGTTGAATAAATTGTAAAGTAACTGGAACGCTAAACTAAAAATGCGTAAAAAGGAGTGAATAGGACACCTTTTAATTTACATCTTGGTAAATAAAAAATTGTATTTGAACAGTGTCAATTCATCAACGATAATTAATATAATTAATAATAATATAATAGAACTCATAATGAATTAAGTACATACTTCTTATTTCTAATTTCATCGCATAAGAACGTGTAAAGGAATGTTATATTTGAAACGAGATTTAAATATAATTTAATTTTGATCTAACTTCTGGACAATTTGGAGATAAATCAATATTTTTAAAATTAGAAATGGTTGTTGATTAAATTGAATTGCCCAGTAATACCTTCTTTACAGAAGATATTTTTTACGCGTTATAGAACACCCATAGATATTCTTACGAAGTTTGATTTATCCTAGGAAGAGGAACCCCGGTTCCATCATAATATCGCCTTGATTTACATAATTTAAATTGGTATAACGGGAAGGGCGTTATTGGCTAAGGTACTACAATGAAAAAAATATATTCTGACAGCACAATAATTTATTACAACACAATATAAGTAAATGCGAACAAATATAACATTGTTAACCTACATTGACAGACGATTAACTATTTCGTTCCTGCTAAGATATTATATTTAATTACAGGGATAAGTAATTTTATAACTTACATTTTATTGTTGCTGAATTCACACAGAATACCTACTTTGCACACTGTATTCGAATAATTCGTATAAAATTAAAGACGACACAATTAATAAAGAATAATATTATATTACCTCCTTCAATATAAATGCATAATCTTAGAAGTATCTATTAACAAAATAGTCTGAACAGTTACTGACATTACTTGACAATGAAATTAACTCTGCAGAATCACTTACAATTGTAGGTGATTCTGCAGAGTTTGATGAAACAAAATATATATTTTTTAATTTGTTTGAGAAACATTTGTTATTTACGCAAACTATACAAAATATAATTATATCTGATAAAGAATAAACGTATTTCATTTAGTATCCCTTCTTCTGTAATAGACTTCCACAAAGATTGCCTGTTTTGAAACTCAGCGGGCGACCTTTACCAGGGGTCAGAACATTTGCCTTTTTCGATAAGAGGCCGACCTAAATTACATTTTACTGTGAATAGTCTCCACTTTTAAGCTTTTTAAGCATCATACGCCACTCAGTGTCGCAACTTCTATTACAGGCATCTTCTCCCGTAATAACTCAACTTCATTCATAAGAGTAGAATTATTATATTGCTAGTTAGCTCAGTGAACTTGATCTGTTTTCCATGCAGAAAGACGTGGTTACGTGTTTATCGTCGTTTCCGTATGGTATAGAAACGTGAAATGTGGAATAGGTGCTCCAAAAACAGTTGTAAATTTAGTCAATAAATAATAAGCAGTAGTTCAACAACTGAAGCAATTTTAAAGAAGCTAACGTTCTATTTACTTTTGCTAACATAGATCTATACAATGATGGAAAATCTCACATATTGATAGCAAGAAAGTGTATAGGAACCATACTAAAGGCTTGTTATATCATAAGTACACACTTATTACAAAAAAATGATAAGGCTCGATAGGCTAGCTTAATTAATTACTTGTTTTTATAATGTTAGAAAGATGACAACGCCGCAAATAGATTCTGTCAATTATTCAATTGTTCTAATTATGTTTTCGATATTGCTGAGTAAATTTATGAATAGCAATAACACTGAAAAATATTCAAATTAATAATTACTCGTTCAGTTTTATTATTGCTATTTTTAATCAATATTTTAGTGTATGTACATATATAGAGCGATATTACATTGTATTAATTTAGTAATATTGAAAATAATCAGGACAACGAAGGAAATGACAGCTATTAGTGTCGTTGCCAACTTTATGATTGCACCATCATAAGAACCACTCAGTTTCAGTTGAAAAAAATATTTTCTCTTACGTCCTGTCCTTGAATTCGGAAATTTGTCCACACTTTTGTTGTCATCAAGCATAATAGGTATGTAGTTACCTCATCTTAAAATCGCCATTATAGCCCAACACGAGCAATTTCGTACAGTCGAACAAGCTAATTGGTATACATGCAACTATAGACCGATCTATGTGTGGATTTAAACCAATTGGCTTGTTCGACTGTACCTCTCCCCCGAACCCTTTTGCAATAATACGCGGTGGTGTGGCGGTATGATGAGGTCACTACTTAGGTATGCTTTTGGTTTTTTATAACAAATAGTTTTCAATAAAAAATATGTAGGTATTCTAATTTACAATATTATGTTAGGTGATATTTAGTAAATGTTAATAAAGTGCATTTTTCATAATATTCTTTAAGATTATATCAAATATTAACTATCGAGCCAAATAGTTACAAAACACAGTAAGAAAGTACTATACCTAATAAGGTATATATTTTGTTATTAGTACTAATACATATATCTACCCATGCAAGTATATTATAATACATTTACCGAGTAATTATAAAATTATACGTATATGTGTAGGTATATAATCGAAAGGATGCTTTAGTGTAAATTCTGTAGGTGGAGATAGGCACATGCCTATCTCCACCTTATAGAAGATCGCAATGTTACAATATAAATAGTACAAATAATAATTTTGTCAACAAAAAATACAATGCATTTTGTAAAAAAATTGATTTAAGATTCTTACAAGAAAATATTCAGGGAAATAATGATTCCAGTCACTGTTAAATTGTTATTGATTTACAAAAGATAAATTTTATGCCTGATAATATGCGATAGTGGATATGGAATAATGATAGCTGCTATTTGTTTAATATAATATCAATAAATATTATTCTACAACTTCAGAAATACAAAGCCATAATAATCTCACTGTACAAATTTGACAAGTTAAAAGTTTATGTTATTGTAAAATACTACTAATATTGTGTAGATAAGTATAATATAGTCACAAAAAGCTACAGTATTAATACTAAACACACATATTCTACTCACACTATAGAAACCTAGCCTGTAGGTTAATTGGTTCATATATAAGTGTATTAAACAAAGAAACACAACATGTGTAACAATTCCCGCCAGCAGGAATCAATACTATTTTATCTTATAACTTGTTCTAAGTCAAAATAATCAACATATCATTTCCTGAAGAGTTCAAATAGACTTTGATGACATCATTTGAATACTCTATAAAGAACATGTTAAATGGCCTACGAAATATTTAGCTGGGAGGTCAACACTCAACACTGTATATGATATTTATGCCAGGTAAGTTTCAATTTTCGTCGGAAATTTAGGAAAGTATTACTAGTAGTACTTAGATAACTACTAATACTGTTATTGTAACAAAGGCTATTGTAGTCCAGTTATGTAGTTAACTTCCTGACGATGATATGAATGTGAATTTTATTGGGATTTCTGACATTGTTTTAAAGGCCCTCAATCTTGTGCAACCATGATAAAATGCAGGTGAATGAGCCGTAATTACATCTAAACCAGAATATTCTTCAGGAAATTATGTTCGATTCATAACTTTACAGAAAACAATGCTTTTGTGAATAAGCCTATCAAGTTACAAACGCATTTTCCTCTCTCATTCCTCCCATATTTCTAGTTAAATATACTATAGTGATTACAATTCAGTCTTACACGGAAATACGCAGAGGCCTTTAGTCAAATCGCTTCAAGTTTGAGAATTCACGTGATTATATATGTATACATATATATTTATATTACCTACTGTAACTATAATATCATACTTGGGAAAATTCTGCTTAGTGGAAAATTTACTCCGAAACAATAACCAAGTACTTACGTAGAAGTTTAGTAAGTTTGTTTTGTAATAAAAAATCCTATCAATTTTAGTACAAAAATTGTAAAATTTGATTTGAACTATGTCGATATTATCATAAAAATATGGCAGTTAGAAATACCAGAGAAATCTATTGACCCACTATTACTATAAAATGTATTATGTATGCTTAAGTATAAAATTATAACTACATATCATTTACATAAAGAGAAACATATAATTATGATCTATATGCTATGACCTAACATTTCTAACATAAAGATTCTTCAGTAATGTACATTATCTGGTGGAATTATTAAAAATATAACTTGCCGTAAAACTGATCTTTAGTTTTATAACTATAGTCTCCGAATCTCCGATGCTATAGTTAAATTACAAAATTGATCAGAAATCTGGGATTTTTCCACGCAAATATCCATTCCGGTCAACATCTGAAACTTAGGTAATTATACTTAATTATATCTGGTCTGATCTCTGAACACCAATACATACTGAATTATTGATATTCCACTGAATTTTTCCGAACATGATATCATATTCATCCAAAATACTATACCTAACATTTAATTACACAACTAAATTGACTAGACACTGATTTATCACAAGCTACAGAGAAGGCGACTTACCTTCAATAAATATTTTCGAATAAAAATGACAGTAATACTTGGTTAATAATAATAATAGTATAATCACATTTATAATAAGTAATTGTTATTAAATACTGGTAGTTAAAAAAATCTTGTTCAATGTTTCTAGCCTCGTCAACTATGTATAGTGTATTATTGACTAAATAATTAAATGTAAGTGAATATGCTGAGTTAAAAATTAAGGCTAATTTCATTAATACACACATGTAAAGTGATTTAATTTCTCTCACAGTCCATGAGACTATTCAGATTAGTATTGCATATAAAACTCTGCAGTCCTGATTTACTTTGTACAGCTACAGATAGATATACATCGTGTATATGAATCAAAATATAACTTTACTAAAGATAATTCTGATCTCACCATCAATCATAAAATTACATGGGTTTATAATGGGTATTATAAAAACAAAGACTTTTGTAGATAATTTTCGACATACATTACCTAATTTCACTAATAAGTGGAATTGCAGAGTTTTACATAGACAACATAAAAACACTGCAGAGTTGCTAATACAAAAACCTACAATTTTATCAGTGCTACCAACCTTAAAAATCACTGCTTTCTTTATACTAGCCTCACCACCTCATCTTTCAGTCCGCATATTTTTTTATTGAACTATGCAGCCCACACTGATTGCGTTGAACAGGGGCGCAGCTCCCAGACCTCCGTCGCCGTCCGTGACCCCTGCAAGGTACTTCGCCCTCACGCAATCGTCGCAGGTACAGCTGTCTTTGAGTGTGCAAAGACCTCGAGCTGTGGCAATGGCCTCCCATTTTATCTGTTCGTCCAATGTGCCGCTTCTGCTTAGAAGATTCTGGAAAATGATATTTAATAATATTAGAGGATACGAAAATATTTCCACCACAGAGTAATTAATAGTAGATACAGAATAGCAAGACCGCCATCTCTCTACATTGTCAGTCCCTAAGCTCCTCAGTTTGTTATAGTCCAAGATCCCAGGGCCGCCAGACGTCACGTATTTTCTGACGAACCAAATGTGGATTATTCAGTAGTGCTAGTATGTACTAAGAACGCATGCCTACCAGCTATCTTGCCTAGTGAGCCAATTTTCAGGTATCAGGTAATCGAGGTACCTACATACAAATATTACTTACCTCACGTAAATTCTGCAAGCTGATTTTACGTATATTTTAGGCAATAGTAGGCATGCGTTCTTAGTACATACTAGCACTACTCAATAATCCACATTTGGTTCGTCAGAAAATACGTGACGTCTGGCGGCCCTGGGATCTTACTCTATTAGAAGTTTGACTTTCCGATGTCAGTAGCTCCCCTCCTCTCCCCTCAGTTTGTTAGTAATTTGAGATGTAACAATAGTGTAAAGTTGTAGACAAACTAAAATAGTTGTCTCATAACTAAGCAACGCAATTAGGACTCTTTTCGTATCAATAAACTCGAAAACCATTGGAAGTTTTCCTTTTATGCATAAGATTAAATTTAAAAACCAAAATATATATAAATTCAATTAATATTATCAGAATGCATCTCTCTCTTTCTTTACACATTGGCGCGTGCGTGTACAAACACGAGCATATTGGCGCGTATAAACGTCATCTCGTAGACGTAGTTGTAGCACGTATTGGAATTGGAAACAGTTTATGGATTGATCAGGTTCCGACTGCGATTTGCTATAACTAGTGATAGCAGAAGGAGATTTTATTGCTTAGCCCACCAGGTTTTGGCGCTGGTAAGACTCATATTCAGAGCGTCTGCTAAACCAGTAGACCGGTAACCAATTAACAAGGTAGAAATGTCTTTGTCTTCATACTGACCTGCATAACCTCAACATTACTCGCTTGCCACATGTCAAAATCCCTCAACTGCTTCTCCTCTTTGCTCCTAATCTTTTTGGTCTTCTTTAACGTGCCGCAGTAGACCGACAGATCCTCACTGGCAGCTATGGAGGTCTCATCGAACTGTAGGGAGAGGACATCGCAGGAAGTTGACGCACCGTCTCCATCGTCTACTAATGTGTCTTCGTGGTCTTCTGGGTCTGAGTTGAGGGTTGACATGGAGGTAGCGTCCATCGACGTGTGGTTTTTTAGCGGCTGATAGTTAATCTGAAAATAAGAACTTAAGAAGGTTTTCGGAATTGGCAAAAAGGAAATTGACGAATTTACGCAAGGTAAAGACGGTTGAAGTTTGATTATGACGATGATGATCATATTACAATAACGATCAAGGATAAGTTCGTAATCTGGTGCTTTCAGTTGAGATTGGTCGGTTCATGCATGTCATGACAATCCAAGTATGAATATGGTCCTCGTGGAAAGCTGCAGGGAATATTTTTGTTTAGCAGTGGACGTTCTTGGCGATTATATGACGACGGTGATGTGAATTTAACCATTATTCTTTACCTGTAAGTCTTCTAGTCTGCTACATTCGCTAACTCGTCGAGTTGTTATATTCCTTTGTGATATATCCTGCAAGAAGAAAAAATAGCTTGGAATTTGGATTTCTTGAGATTTTCTTCGGCTTAGGCCGCTCTCGATCAAATCACATTTCATGAAATAAGCTTTGAAATTAGCAGGACAGATAAAAACACTTACTGTATCATCTTCGCTGTCGATGTTTAAGTCTGCCAGGTCGGCTGACGCTGCGTCGTCGCGGCTTTCTGTTAGACCCTTGCTGGTCGAAGGTATTGGAGAGGATGGAGTGGCCACTGTAAGTAAAGATTCAACTTTAGGTTTAATTATTTATACTATATGCTGCCTATGGCTTTGCCCCCCCCCCCCTTAAACCGTAATTCCAAAAACTCTATAGGCCTTCCGGACTTGAAAAATCCGTTCTTAGCTGTTAAACTACCTATCTGCCTCTCTTTGAGTGGTTTTCGAGATTTAGTGTGTAGTCAATGAGTGAGTGTTGATCAAATACTATTTAAACGCTATGCAATGTTAAGTAACCCTCAAATATAGTCAAAGTTATAATGATCAGTGGATCGTCAAGGTTAAAGGGTTCGATTCCATACCAGGTCAGTCAGACATCACTGACTTTTCGAAACTCAAGTAGCGTATTTCTTTAAGAAACCATACCCCACACCTATTGTTAATTTATACATATATTGCTATATTTTCATGGCAAGTGATGTTTTTGACAATTATTCAATTTTTATTTAATTTGTCCTATATTATTAAAAAAAAAATACTCGCTGGCAAATTTTAATTAAAATAGATTTTGACTACATACGCTGTGAACGTAGTGATTTTGCAACCGTATCTTAGAATATTACGATGATTTGTGAAGTCTACCAACCTGCATTAGGAACAGGCTACAATAGTGGAATATTATAGCCCTCTCAAATGAACAGCAGTTGAGATGATAAGATGTAAAACTTTCACTCGTTATATTTAATATACACACCTTCTTTGCCAAAAGAAATGTCTGACCTGCCATAAAAAAGGTTCTGTTGTGCCTTGCGAAAATGGTTTGATCCTGGAAAGTTTCTATAGCTTTAAAGATTTTTTTGAATAAAAGCACATAATGATTTGGTGCCCACTAAGATACTGGGTCTTCCACTTATTTATCATGACTAAGCCTTCAAATAATTGTAATTTAAATATCCTTTATACATAATTTAGTGCCATTCATATTAATTGTAGTTGTCTAATTGCTCGAATAATTGTAATTTTATTATAATTAGTACATTAACTAAAATTTTGCATACCCACAATGAGGGTGAAATATGTCCTGCGCTGTAACTCGATTTAACATCTCATGTATCCACCATATTTCAGCAAATAAATGATTTGATTTGAATAATTATGATACGCGGTGGCGATGGCGTCCGAGTGGCGCCTCTGAACAACTAATGGACTTAAAAGCTGAATGGCAACGCCGCAATGTTCAAGGCTCACTTGCCTATTTAAGGTCAACCGAGATAGCCTTGATCTAGCTTTCTTAAGCAGGCCCACTTACGAGCTTGTAACCTTCTATTTTCCGAGGCTTTGCAACTTGACGACCCGATAAGCGATACAAAGTAGGTAGTGAGGTAGTTCCGTGGTAAGATTCTTCATTTCGAATCCCGGTAGGATCAGATGTTTGTGGGGTGAATATGGACATTTATACGTCGGTCATAGATGTTTCTATGTATTGACAAAAATCCATACCTCCCTAATCCATATAGGTATTTATTTGCTCAACTTTTGGCACTGAGCTCTGAAACCATTTAAAACGTCTCCTTAAATCTAGTCTGTCAAACAACAAATCCATGCTCTTTATTCCATCTTGTAAAGGAAAACATCGTGAGGAAACCTGCATGGCTCAGAGATTTTTTGATGATTGTGAAGTCTGCCAACGGCACTAGCAATCAATAGGTTGATGAGTTATTGCTAACTGGGAGCTTGGTCATCAGTCTTTTGGACAATTAGCGCTTCTTTGTTTCGAAAAGGAAGCTTAAAACTTGATTCCAAGGTCATAACAAAAACTTACATTGGTCACTGCTGTGACTGGTGTGCAGTAGGTTCTCAGTTGAAGGTTGGTCCTGGTAGTCCCTGCTCCGAGCTTTGAATAGTCCAAATTTTACCGGCGCCATTATTTCTGCAAGGAAATAATTATTAACCATCAGGCGATATTATTATTTACTGCTTGAGTGTACATTTGAGCGTGCACGTATGCATGTGTGCGTGCGTATGGGTCGCATGTGTGCGTGCGTATGCGTCGCATGTGTACGTGTGCGTGTGTGTGTCTGTGTTGATGTAATGTAGTGAATGGTAGATGTATCCATATATATCTATAAGTGGGTATGGTTTTTAATTTCGTTAAATATGTTTTTTTTTACTTTAGGAATAGAGTACGGTCTGAGAATAGAGATAATGTATGATATGTTATTATAATTAGGTACGATTAATAATAACATATCACTGTAGTTTAAAACGACATGCCAATTATTATTATTTATTTCACTAAGTAAGTAGATAGGTATTAAACGTTTTGGTTAACCAATGTTAAAAAAATATCAATTTTTACGCCTTCCTGGCGTATCAGGAAGATTCAAGTGCGTTATGTTATTTATGAAAACATACCTATATTATGTACTCAAACTCTAATAAACTGTATAGGTATATAATCCCACATAAAACACTGTTTAAAAAAATAAGAAACTTATCTCTATTTTCTAATTAAATACATAAAATCCATATCTATATATGTAGACAGCTGTTAATGTATGTACTTATTGCTACTGTTTATTAAAGCCAGAGAATTTTCTGGTTAAAAGAAATATCTAGAAGTAATAACAACACTAGTTACCTTCCAAATCCTTATTTGTTATTAAGAAAGGAACTAAAAACACAGTTCACCCCATACAACACATTTTCTAACACACTGATATGGGTCGCAAGACAACAAACGTTACAAAATTACGTTAAATACAGGAGTCGTCCTCAAAAATATGTTTTCCAGTAGAAAATTCTTGTAAAAATAGTCAATTTTGCTAAATATTTAGTTTAAAATATAGATTTTTTTGAGTAAAAAAACAAGCGGAGTCGTCCGCTTCCTGAATCTCGTCCACTGGGCTCTTTTTAGTTGCGCCGCTGTATATTCAAAAAGAACTGAGAAAAGTATCGGTTCTTTTGGTTCACGTAAAGTAGGCAGTACCTACGCAGTACCTACTCTTGATCTTTTTGATATTTATACATCAATATACATTGTGATGAATTTTTAATAGGTACTTAAATGTTTTTACAGTTTCTTTGGTATTTATAAACTAATAAAAAATATAAAATATTTTTAGGCCCTCGTTGGGCGCCATTATCATCACGAAATATTTATATAATTGAAATTAAAACTAAAGACAAATTCATACGTATTTCTTTTTAATTAGATAGCTATTTTTATTCCCCATAAGGGGAACATTAACCCATAAGGGATGAATTGTTATACGGAAGTTCCCCGTTTTCATATACATATACAAGCTTCTAGTTCAAACGAAATCGCAATGTTTACATTTTAATGGAAATAAATAACATGTAACTACTTAACAAATCTTAATTTATAATTATTGGCTGGCTTTCATATTATTTGCAAATCATCATAGAATAACGAAAACCAACATCAAGAGAACCGTTCCGATACTTACAACAGCTCCAAAGTATCAGTTCCGAACCTCGTTCCGGCGTGTCGACTATAAAGCGCCCTCCGCCATTACACCACAACATCGCAGGTGCGCGCGCACTCTGTTTATAATCCACTTAGTTTCGATTTGACACCCTCTCTCTGCTTCACCCTTTAGTTCTATTATATACTTTATTTGTCTAGGAACAAGGTTTGGAGTTAATTGGATGAAATGTGATAACAATACTAGTTTATGCTGCGGTTCCGGTTGGGATTCGTTTCCTTTTTATGAAATTGAGTAAACATAGCTTTTTTGAATGCTTATTGATTTCATTAGTATCCAGATTGTTGGTATTGTTCCAGTATAACCAATACCAAGAAAAACATAAAATGCCAGTTAAGTGAGAGTCCGACCACCGCACCATGTGTTCCGTACGTTCCCTATTTGTCTTCCAATAGAAAATAAAAGGTTAAAACCTCTCACTAAAATATATTGAGTTAAATATCAAACTTAACTTCGAAGTTTAAAGAAATATTTTCGGTTATTCTGCTACTACAAATATGTTTGTAATCGGTTATACTAATATTAGAATATAACTTCCTGAATAAGGTATACAAAGCTAGAAATCCCAGAGCCAGTATGGAATCTCTTCATTGCTATAAAACAAAGGTATACAGAACACTCCCTACGTTTAGTTGTCTGATGACGGAAAAGAAAGGAGATGATAAGGTTGTTAAGTGCCCAGGAGAACAAAGCCTCTTCTAAATAATTAATAGATTCATGTCTCCTCTTCCTTTAAAAGTCACGATCACATGGACCATATAGGCATGGAGTAAAAAGGTCACAATTTGAAAAGGCTGACGGTGACAGAATAGACATGTTAAGAAGAAGAAATATATTGAAACAGCTAAATGAGGCTTATACCCGAGACGAGGCCTTGACTCAATATTTATTTTACCTTCCTATAAATATTTTATCACCTCCTTTACGGACCTTCCCGTCGCCTGGGGAGGCGACAGGGTGTGTCGGACTCCGCATGAGCGTTTACCGACTAAAAAACCGCACCCGTCAACGCCACCAACCCAAATGCCGGGGCCATGGGATTCGCAAAAGCATGCACCACAACCCCGGCGGGCTTCGGTCCAGCTCTGGTCGCTGGACCCCGGCTAGGAGCGAGGCATCGCTCGCCTCGCATCCTCCACGCGGGCGCACGTGTGACGAACACGCGCGCCGCCTACTTGGGGCCATTTTCAGGTCGGGCGGCAGACTCCCCTAGTCGCGCCCACCCGCTGGCCACAGCTCATGGAGGCCGGAGGTCTGTTTGCGCCCTCCGGCGCCCGGTGCGTCTACTGCGGATCGGGAGAGAGGTTGTGATTTCTCTCTCCCTTTCCGCCGCCTCTTTTGCGCGCATAACTTGCTCGCAGTAAGAGGCGGCGAAATATTTTATCACCTGTATTTAGTCACGAAATAAGGCAGGCCTATTTATTATCTTCACGGTATGCCAATTTCAAATGCGTCATCAGAGTTCAACGTTATAAATAGGAGTGACGTCACTGGGATTACGATGACTGATAGCTACTGGACCATGCGATGACGTTGCGCATGCATCAGTAACCCTGATTAAGCATGGAGAGGAGTCATTAACACCGTGGTTTCAAATCCTGACACGCACGCATCGTTGGGTCTGAATTTGTTCATAAGCTGCACTTTAAAATATGAGACTTCCAATCATTAGACTCGTGGGAGACTATACAGCCTTTCATTCTATAACAGATAATAGCAGTAGTCTCGAGACATAGCTATTCTAATAGTCAAAAACACCTCTTTGGCTACCATCTTGATAGAAGTTCTAATCTGGCAGCAATAATTGTTACTGTATTCCCCCCTTCACTCGTGTGTGTGAAAAGTGGAACTTTCTAGTGAAATGGGTTCTATTTAACACTTTGGCTGAGATTTTGATATAAAACTAACTCAAACGCAATCAAATCACTAATAAAAATTGTCAGTAAATTTGCCAGGGGAATTTACAGTATAAGTTTTTTTTTCTGATTGGTGGTGGTTTCTGCCTGAGTTCCATGCCCAAAGCCCTCTTTCTGGCCGAGCGGCCGCAGAAGATAGGATGAGCATCATACTTCTCATCCCCATATAAATGGACCAGGTCAAGGCTACCTTCAATAGACGGTACATTACAGGGCTTTCCACCTTTGGAGCCTGTCGGAGCAGACCCTCCCTGAGGTTCCACTTAGCTTAACCATGGCTCTCGAATCCACGGCTAGTAAGCCGCTACGTCAAGGCGGGATCCCCATGGGGAGCATTAGTTCATTACATTAGTACCTGATATATTTGAAATATTATATAGAATCATTTAATAAACGAACAGACAGAAGTGTGTTGCTGAGGAGTTGGCTGCGCCTCTTCTTCTTCCCAGTAAAAACACTAGGAAGTGGTGAAGGGCGGGCGTTCCTGGGGCTGTCTTTATTGTCGACGTTCAAAAAGAGCTAATTAAATTTGGCCTTCTTTGAATAAATGATATTTTGACAAAGTATATCTAATATGCGAGATTGATGCTTACCCAGTACCTATTCAACGCTAACAATAAACATCTAATGCACAGGTATATTTAAATTGATTAAATAAATATCGGCAATAAATATACTATACAGACAAGCGAACCTTTTTCTTCTATATAAACAGAATGAATACCTTGGAATATTTTCATTAAAATCTTTCATCGGAAACAAAACCTTTTAGATTTGTAGCATAAGGTACAAAATCAAATGATAAAATAGGCAATCATTTGATTACTCTTTCTAATGGAAGACTTAATTGATGGGGGTTTTAAATTGAGGGGGGTTACAGAGATTGTTCTAGCGCAGTTTATGTGCTAATCAAGGACCTAGAAAATGTAGTAAACACTAGAGTACCTAGGTGTACCTACTACCTACTATCGAAGAAAAATACTAAATAAGTATACCTCAAATTTTATCGTGGTATATTGATATTGAAATCTCTGAATTAAATAATAATATAGGGATGTTTTTTTTCAATGTCTGGTAATTATATAATAAGATATTATAATAAGCAAACGATAAAGATTGCCTTAAAATTAGAAGATAGATTAAAATCATGTTTCTGGGAGGCTTGTGTTTCCGATACAAGATAGTTGATATAGGTACTTACCTACTTAGTTTTTTTTTATAATACACATAATCATAAGTCTAATATTCCTATTCCATGCAATCTCGAGTATAAATGTCCACCACTCATGCTCACCACACAAACATCTACCCTAACCGGGATTCAAACCCAGGATCCTTGCTACAGTCGTCACATAAGTTGACTTGACGTAACATGGAAATACACGTCGAAAGGTTTTAGACGAAAAGAAAAAAATAAAGGTAGGTGCAATAAAACGTTATATTAAAACAAATAAGCCATGAAACAATCTTGTATTTTGAATAAATACTACATACACTTTATTTATACTATTTCATTTTGTAATTATTATGTAGGTACATATGTTAACTATTTAACTATTACAATAAAAAGAGAGATCACCAAAAAGTTGCTAAAAATAGTCGTTCACCCAGCATGAGGACTATTTTCGGCATATTTAGCAAATATTAATTGACTAGACAAAGTAGGTAACTAAATTATTAGTAGTGTATAATTTTTATTAACACATAAATTCTAATAGAGAGGGAACTGTCATTTTATTCTTCATCAAAAACTAAGTACAATTAATGATTTAAAAAAAGATTATCAGGGCAGATTAAAAAATAAGTAAAATGAGTTCCTATACGTACTTATTTATTTGAAAAAATTAAAGTTAACTAAACAGTTCTAAAGTAGCAGGGAAATAAAATAATGTAGTAATAAAATTGACATTTGCATAGACATTTTGGGTTCAATTTACACGGAGTTATTTTTATAATATTATTTATTTATTTACTTATAGCCAAGGTTTTTGAAGGCCGGTTCATCATTGAGGTTGTGCTCGAAGAATGGGCTTTCCCGGAAGATCACTGATGCGTCAGCTATATGCATTTGTCTTTTGCCATACCTGTGGCAAAAAAAAAACAACATGAAATATATTATGTCGACTTTTTGGCGGGAAAGTGAAGCGTCATGTTCAGCAGCTTTGTTTTATTTTCTAAAATTTGTGTTTTGATAAACTTTAATGTATAATAATGGTGGATTATTAACCGTTAAGTGTTTGAAAACGTGCATGAGTGTTGGCAAATGAAACAAAACACTGTAACGTGACTTTCAAATTCTCCCAAGAAGTCCGCCTTAGGTTTCAGTAAAGAACCACATATTTACTGAAACTAGGAAAAAAACAATCATCTATCACCCTTCATAAACCATTAATTCACCCTATCATCAACCATTATCATGAATCATCCAGTCATCCATCATAAATAAAATAAAAGAATACTGGAGACTAGGCTGTATGGACTAGATTATTTTGCCTCATCCCGAAAGGGAAGAAACGTTTAAAAAAAAAATTCAACGTTTATCTGAGTAGGTACACTGCTAATTCCATGTATTTATTTAATGATACCTGAAATGCGGGTAGAATTAGTATTAATATTATATCATCCTCGAAATTGGAAATTTACGTTCACAGATGGCGTTGTTCCGAGATTTAGTATGTTAATCAAACTTTATGATATGAGACATCTAGTGGTGAGTAGCAAAACTAATAAAGAGCTACACTTCAGAAGTTTCTATTAACAATAAGGTACAAAAATTCGTTAGGAGAGTGACTATTCTGACAGCAGGGGAATTTGCTCAGGGGAAGTTTAGTAACAAGTTAGTTTAAAAAACCTAAACTATTTCTACAGGGAGAGCAACGCGCGAGCGACCTCCCTGGTGTTGCAAACGTCTAGATAGGCTACGGTAACCGCTTACTATCAGGCGGGACGTAACTTTGTTTGCCACCCTTGCGGTATGAAAAAGTACTGTACCGGCACGAAGAGATTTCCAGCAAATGTTTGCAACCCAAAACCAGCTGTCAACAAACGGCTGTTAAGTATTTCGAGTTCCTGTCTACCACCAATGATTTTATCATTTAGGTATTCGTTTGACAACCGAGACCAACAGCTGTCGCTTAATGTATTAAGATCGATCACTACTTAGCCACGAGCCCCTTAATAACTTGAAAACCGCTAATCGCTTTGCTATGTCAGATTGTAATTGGCGCCCAGCGTGGGACTGATGTTACAGGGGAATTTTCTGTTGGATGTGGATTCCCTGTTTTAATGTTTTGCGAATAGAATAAAGTTTGTCTTAATGCAAATGTACATTCTGTGCCTTAATGACCGTCTTTGGGTGGCGTTTATTATTACCTATATTATTCATTTATATAATAGCGCTGTGTGCCAATATATTATTCATTGGCACAAAAGTAGAAATATAATCTTTTTTCTTTCTATATGTCCAGAAGATAACGCGTTGCTATAGAATTGCGTTTGCTAGAGCAATTGGGTTGTTACTAGTTTTAAAATTAATTAAACTTGTAGTACGTACCTTCCCCTTCCATGGACAGAGTAGTACTCCTGCAGTTCCTTGAGATAATTAGAGATTTGCTCGGCTGTGTCGAAGCGCTCGGGGCGGCGCGGGCGCGGGTATTGCGCCTGCGCAGCACACGACATGATGACAGACAGGAGCAAAATGGCGGGTAACAGGAAACGCATTGTGACTGGAAAGAAAAAAAAAACATTTAAGGCTACTTTCAAATTTAGAAGTAGAACATAGAACATGAATAGTTATTTGTCATCATAAACTCAATTATTTTCCCACGGGATTAGGCTATAATCTGATACAGCTTTTCTGGCAGGATACTTTCAAGCAGGTTTGGTGGCCAGCAGGACAATAATGGGGTCAATCAATCAACGAAGCCATTTCCCAAAAATACTAGTTTTTTCGTTCGTATCTAATAACATATTACATCACGGTACATATGTGTGATGGGGCGTGTCTTTTATCGTAATCACGTCAGAGTTACGACATAATCCCTCAATGTGAACAGTTCCGGTTGGGTGCCACCGTCGGTTAATTCCGACAATCAGGCGTTGATCTGAATTTATTTCTAGCACTGCTTTTTATGGAACAAAATAATCCGTTACAGTAGTTATCGACATGGGTTGAAGAAAATTAACAAGTTTTAAATCTCACGAAGTAATTAAGACTATGTGTACCTATGAAAGATAATAAATTAGGTGGAATTTAGGGCAATAAGCCGATAGGTGGGAATTAAACTCGATGGGCAGTATTCGGTAATTTTGTCAAGTTTCAACAACTTTTCGTACCGCGCGTTCCTTGGGAGTTGTACACTACGGAGCCGAAACGTGTACGGTAAGTTGGTGCATAAGTATGAGTTTCACTGTGTGCTCGGGACAGTCCTGGATAACCCATAAGCATTTAAGCAATTGTTTAGGGTGTTCCGTCTAGGGGGGCACACTGTTGAGAATTATACGGACGATCAAGGGTAACCATCTTGGGTGGTGGGCCTAAAAAAAGCTGAGCCCACTTTTAAAGTTGTCTTGTTTGTTATGTTTTGGTGATTTATGTGGGATGAGATTTTTTAGCCTCACCGCCTAATATTGCTTAGGGCATCCAGTTACTTTAATCCGGCACTGGCTAGGGACAGAGCTATTAGGAGTGTGTGAGAAATTATCATCATCATCATCAACCCATTATTGTCCCACTGCCACTGGGCACAGGTCTCCTCTCATTGTAGAGGGATTAGGCTATAGTCCACCACGCTAGCCTACTGCGGTTTGGCAGACATTACATGCCATCGAGAAAATCTCTAAAGCATGCAGGTTTCCTCACGATGTTTTCCTTCACCGTTTAAGCATGTGATAAATACGCACATAACTTCCGAAAAGTCAGTGGTGCATGCCTAGGGTTTGAACTGGAGACCTCTGACATTTCAGTCCACTGGTCACACCGCTAGGCTACCACAGCTCTGTGTGAGAAATAACATCCAGAATAAAGTAACCAGTAGGGTACAATTACGTAATAAAGTGGTAATGGGCCAGCCACATCTCATAGGAGTCATCAGAGATCCGACGACCGTCATAAATAAGTTCTTCAGTGGAGATTGCGCATCGAGATCAGGTGGAGTGACAGCGAACAACAACGTATGTCCTTTGTGCCAGTATATGTATGTCTTTTGTGAATATGAGTTTTTTTAATAGTTAGCTATGAGTACATAATATGTATAGCGCAACGGGCTGCCAAATTATAGGTCTCGAATTCGAGTCGAAGGTCGAACCTCTTGAAACTTATCCAAATCGAGTAAATAATCTTGTTTACAAAAACCAAAAACAAAAAGCCACCAAAAACCTGCTACAGAGATTTTTCCACGCATGATATGTCCGCAAACCGACGAGTACGAGGCAAGCGTGGTACCTAATGTAATTCCCAAAATGCGTTTAAATGTCACAACTTTGGGAGAGGTTCGTACACAATGGCACTATGTTTGCAATGCTCTCGATCGCTACCGAACATGCTAGTTAGTTAAAATTAACTATCAATACACTCCGTGCAATGACGTGGGTTGTCATTTAAAATAAAGTACATCAAACATGTTTATGAAACTGCTCAATTGAGTCATCTAACTATCTGCCTCCCTAACGTCAAGGGCTTTCACAGTTTCCTTTGTCTTGTTGAATTTGAATTTGTTTTGTTGAATTTGCCGCCTTTTAAAAAATTTGACCGCATTATACAAGAAATCTAGTGCAGTATGTAATCGTGAAATGTTAGTTTCTATTCGTAAAATCATTTGATATTATTTTATTTTGTTAATGTGCGGATAATGTAGTGTGCAGCAATATTGGTAGTTAATATAAGTATCTAACTCTATTTTACATCTACAATATCAATGAGAACTGATAAATATGTGTTCTCACATAAATTGTGGGGGTTTATATATAGTTTAAAGAACATATGAATTACTCTGACCAGGGGTTCCCAAAGTGTGCGCCGCGTTAAATGTATTATCAACTATCCAGTTGATAACTTATAACACATAATTATGTCTGACTTTGTGTTTAAGTACTAAGTAGCCCATTTCATAACGGCGGCTCCGATTTTGGCGCGAAACTATTTTTTTGGGTATTTAGTCGATGGAATAACACGGAAGTAAAAATCCTAGTAGCTTCTTATTCACTCAAATATCAATAATAATCATCGTCGTTCCAGAACCACGATGATTATTACACTCCAGAGTGTCCGGGATATGACGTAGGCGTGAAAACTAGTGCTGTTCTAATCGATAAGAAACACGAGTTACCATCAAAGCGTCGTCTAATCTATCACCACTTGTTTTATCGATAAATAACAATATTAAGTTAGTTATCGAGGTTCTAGTTTTATGTGACAATCATAATTGGTTTTTAATGTGTAATCTTTTAATGCTGGCGTGGGCTTTGATGCCAATTAGTTGTTCGAGAGTTTGTAAAGCCATTGTAAACATTAGTTCTGTTCTGTTTGCAGATGTTTTGAAGTTATCAAGTATGTTAGTTGTTTGTGGTTTTTATGATGAGTTTTGTGTCAACACATAAACACAATCTGTTTATGTGTTGTTACCGTTAAGAGTGGAAAGCCGCACACTCCTATTTTCTCCTTCGATCAACAATATGGTATTGTTGATCGAAGATTAAAATTAAAACGTAATCATTCCCTCGTAATCGTAATCAATCATTGAAAAAAAGTAACTATATACATACATAAGTATATTATTTACTGGTCGACATGATTTCGTTAAAGTTTATCAAAAAGCCGACCATTTTAAACGAGGGTAAACGATTTGAATGTCTTTTGAAAACTAATTACGAACTTCAAAGATGAGCTGACGTCAAGCGATCCGTTCCACTTGCTTCTTGGTAGGATAATGTAAAAAGGGTGTTTTTGAAAGAGTTCATAAAGGATGCAATCTTTTTTTTAGATGGCAACTCAGCCGTGAATGAAACGGAAGAAAGTACGCCCGCTCGACGTTTTTTTTTCGTTGTTCGTAAGACGTTGTTGCCGCTTGAGTTCGCCAAATTGAAATTCGTTTGGATTTTTTGTAGTTTTCTAACATACATATCATAAACACCAAGGACACAAAACAACAGTCATATCTTATTTAATTTGGAATGGTTTATCTTCGATACCTGTACCAGTGAAATTAATATGAGACCATCTTGGAGTAAATTGAACTGCTAACTGAATTCAACGAAAAATAGGCATAGGGAGACAATAATATTTGTGTTTCTGAGTGCTCGTTATGGGAGTGACTATTTTTACAGCATGGGAATTACGTTTGGTCAAGTAACTCCGCTATTTTAAGAAACCTTAACGGTTGCTACAGGGTTGACAACGTGTGAGCGACACCTCCTGAAACGTCTATAAGCTACGGTATCCGCTTAACATCAGGTGGACTACTTATATGCTTCTTTGCCACCGCTCTGTATCTGTAAAAAAAAAACGTTAGCGTATGTATGTGTCAATTTGTTTTTTTTTTCTGTCTTTACCTCCCTGTAAGTGTCTAAATGATGTATTTTTTTTCACGTTCTATACGTGTGGAAATGGTACTGATATAGAACACTGAAAACTCCTTCAACGAACGTATTGTCCTTGCCATAACAAAACAATGTTTTCATCATTTTACGCGGCACGCTAACCTGAGCAATTTAGTGACTATTTCGTAAAAATAATCCACAAACAAAATCTGTGTTTACGCGGCAAACTCGAGTCACATTTACGACGCCTTTCGTTTTCAATGGAATCGCGCGGGAAAATTACCGACCGTCGTCGATACAACAAGTGGTTGAGGGTTAGGGATGTACAGAAAACTATCGATAGACAATAGCGACTCGATTTTGTGTGTAAGTTCTTGTGACTGACGTACGTAGGTGCTCTCGGGACACGGTGTTATCGGGAAGTACCAGCGTCGAATAGGCCAGGTGTTATTGCCTGATTGTCACCAGTGGGTGCCTACAGCCCTAAGGATCACAACCTACCCAGCAGAGAAGCCACCGGAGGCCTACCTAGCTGCCCAGAGAGAGCAGCTCCATAATTTGATCACGGGAGTCAGTGGTAACATAGTAGGAAATAGTAGTCAGGCGCTAGATCGCGAACGATAAAACGAACTCGATTCTCGAGAACTAGACTTAAACTTGTACCTACTATCGTAAGATGAATATCGTAAAAGATTAACTTAATAATTGAAGACATGATTGCGACAGAGGCGTAATGATCTGATTTGTACTTCGTTTTGCAGGTTTAATTCCCAGAGAACAAACTATTCTGATGACCTATGGCATAATCCAATACTCTCATTAGAGAAAGATGAGGCTATAATCGACGCTAGTCTAGTGTGGGTTGGCAGACTTCGCATGCTATTGAAGAATTCTCTTATGTAGGTTTCATCATAATGTTTTTCTTCATCGTTTGAGCATGTGATAAATACACACATAACTTCCGAAAAGATAGCGGAGCCTAGAGATCGCACTCAAAACCTTTGCTTCACACCGCTAGGCTCTCGCAGTTTTTTCTCATTTAAATTCAATAATATTTTTTCAATGTCGATATATCGACATTTGATCACGGCCGCGGCGTACACATCACTAGCAGTTGATTTGCCGCCCGTGGAACAATAGACTGGTTCCACAGTTTTCATCATGCGTAGTTACGGGAGGATGCGGGTTGATGCCAATTTTCTACCGTTGTTTTGCATTCTATTCTTAAACGGGAGATGATAATATTTGTATATGCATAGCAAGAGTACATTAAACCTGTGCAGTGATGCAATCATTTGTTTACAATGGAACTAAATTCCACGTTTTGTAGGATATGGAATAAACTACCTGCCGATTTTATCGCAAACGACTATATGATGATCTTAAAAAAAGGAGTGAAAAGGTCTTTACAGCGCGAGCGATACCTCTGGCATTGCAAACATCCACAGGCTACGGTGACAGCTTACCATCGGGCAGGCCGTATGTTTATTTGTCAACTTAGTGGTTTAAAATAAAATGAGTATTTAATATATGTACATACCATCACCACCGTCGCCCTCGTAGGGTTAGGCAGAGGTGTACTAATGTACACCTGCATTTTGCCAGTATAAAGACTTGAAGACTCCCAAATTGTACCTACTTGTCGGGAAAGACAGACTGAGGCAGCCGTTGCTTATTTTAAATTAGGTACTACAAGCAAAGCTCAACCCTCAGATTTCTACTTTAATCATCAACATGTCAAGTGTTTCACTAAACCAAGGATGTTCTAATTTCAACTGCACCGTCTGTGTCTCATCCAGACACACTTCACAAAGGCTGTTTCGTATGCGAAGTCTGAAACAGCGTCGGCTGAATCCTCTCCCAAATTACATATAAACTAATTACCAGTCCTGGATTTACAGATTCGTTCCTTTTTCAATAAATTTTATTCATAATTTGACTCAATGAATATGCGACTGCTGAGCTAGAGGCCTTAGGTTCGATTACCAGGTTGAGTAAAGTGTCATTGTGTTTTGCTATAAAATTCTCAAAAGCGGTTCGGAGTTTGGATTCGAGCCCGGTTGATGGCAATAGGCTCGCACACTAATAAATGTTATCTACAACACACTGGCAGTATTGCGGGTGTAAATTAGTACACCTCTGCCTTATCCTACATTCTTCGGTTACAATGAGACTATCATATCTAGGTAAAAATGTGTTTGTTATTGTGGGTAGACTGACTACTTACATGAATAAATAAACATAATCTAATTGACGCTCAAACCGTAGCTTGTGATAACATGTCTTACGCCACATGCAAAGCAAAATATTCGTAGGTATCAAAATCCAACTTTAATTAAACTCAACTATGAATCTAAGCTTACACATATAAAATCTAACTCTTGTAAGATTTACGCACGAACAAAAATATTTAAATAATAAACAGTGTCGCCAGTCTCAAAGGCCGTATTCACACCACGACGGATATTATTTTCACGCTTGGCAACACATTAACTAGAAACGGAACGAAAGTAAGATGGCGGCGCGTGCTCTGAATTCCCGCCAACTCCGCGAAACAGTTTTAAAGTTGTAGTTTCAGGAGTAAGGTGTTAATTACATTCGTAGCTTTATGATGGCGCTGAATATTTCATTTCTGTAGCTATCTTTAGCGCGGAGGCTCTGCTACCGGATTTTTGAGCTATTGGTTATGAGCCAGTTACAGACTGTAGGTACCTGCAGTATTAATTTACGTATTGGTGTACCTATCTGTGAATCTGTGTTCGTCGAAAGTTCACATACAATATTTTATGTGGGACAAGATTTTAGTGCTAGTTTGTGTGATAATTTGTTATGAAGTTCACTGTGATAGCCTATTAGTGTGACCAGTGGATTGTTAAGGTTGGTTGTTGGTCTCGAGGTTGATCTCAAAACACGCACCAGTGACTTTTCGATGTTACGTACGCAACATCGACGGGCGGACCGTGCGGAAACTATGCATTTCTGAAAATGTGAAGTCTGTTAACTGGTACTAGCGTTGCAGATTATGGTCTAAAACCCTCTCAATTGTCTCAACCCTCTCAGTTGTATATAAAAGAGGAGACGCGTACCCAGCAGTGAGACAGCAAATTAAGGTTCTTGACTAAGCTCAAAACAGACCCGATCAATTCACCTTTAAACAAAACTACAACAAAATCTGTTCATTCGTTTAGAATCTATTTTACAGATAGACACACAGATACAGATCAAACTTACAACCCACTTTTTGAATCAGGTATTAAAAATATGGATAATTGGCGTTCGGTTGATGTAATTCAATTACCTACGCCTTGACTAGACCGCGAGATCGACAATCTTATTTTACAACACCCACGAGGGCTTATGCAAGATATTTTCTTCAGTTTATAGAACCATATGAAACTCCAAGTAATGAGACTGATGTCCCTAGAGTGATTCTAATTTGTAGCTTAGCCAGATTAATTAAGGTGACACAAAATGAATCGTGATGATATTAAAATTGACATCAGATGATGTCAATTTTAATATCATCACGATTCACATAAAAAACTATAGATACGTTACCCGCCCTCTAAAATGGCAACAAGAAATCAAGGTAATTGCCGGGATCGCGCTTAGTGACGCACCAACCAGCGTTGAGAGGGTACGTTCCGCAAAAATAATTCGTGCTTAATAGTTTTATACTTCCTGAGAACAAAATGCCTTCATGTGTTTACAAATTGTACTACAACAGTGAAAGATAAAAATGTGTCTTTCCCTTTCTTTGTACAAATTAGCCGTAATGTTCGTGCATGACGTGTCTATATAATAATATGTCATTGACATCATCATAATTTGGCGGTCCTATATCACATTTTTTATTGGGGTGGCTAACAAGCTTACGGGCCGCCTGATAGTAAGCAGTTTCCGTAGCCTATGGACGTTTGCAACATCAGAGGTGGCGCGCTGTCAAGCATGTAAAAACCGTTTTAGGTTTCTCAAAATAGGGGAATTGCTAAGTCACAAGTCTTCTAGCTAGATTTTGAGTTCGAAACCAAGGCACACACGTCATTTTATGTAATCATCGTCGTCTTGTGTACACATTAATTGTTTATCGCTGAAACATTGTGAAGGATACCTGCATGCCTGAAAGATTATCTTAACGGTGCGGGCGTGTGAAGTCCATTTGGCACTGAACCATTGTGGTGGCTTATAACCTAACCCTGCTCGTTATGTAAAGGCACCCGTGCTCAAAAATCTTCTTCAAATCTTCTTATCCTTCGCTGAAAACGATTTCTAAGTATGATAGAATCTTTATCTCAGTCCACAGCTGGACTAAAAGCTTTCATATAGCAACAACGTCCAATCACCGGAAGTATTTATTATAAAAAAAACTTATTAGTAATTCAAACAATTTCAAAAAGCTAGATTGTTGTACGTGATTTCGATAGAATACATAATTATCTTTGACTAAGCATATTATTATTAGTAGGTACATTATAATTTCTGTTCAAACATTCATAGAGCAACAAATACCGTTATGTCAGTGCAGTTGCTATGTACCAAAAATAAAAAATACAATTATGCATTTTAAATGAGTGTTAAAGTTACATTTAAAGTCACGTTCGCCCACATACGCTTCTTACGTGAGTCCGTAAAATCTTTTACGGCCCCTTCATTAGATAGGAGTGTCTTAATTTAGAATTAATTGTTTTAATTCCATTTAATTACGCTTCGAAAACGAGTTGGGAAACGTTTGACTCTGATTGGGGATTCTGTTTTTAAATACAAACTACTACTTACTTAAGTATTTTACTGCTTAATGTTCAAATGGAGAATGTAGCTGCATTTCGTTTAATTTTTTCTCAAGCTAGGTTGTCTCAAAGTTTGTGAGGCCAATTTATAGAGATCTAGAGTATACATAGTATGTATTTCAATTTCGAAAAATATTGAATTTAGTATCTAAACTTTCCATCTCAAATTTCACTTGAATATTACTTACCTCTTTTAACTTGAACTTATGTTTAATCATATAATCTGACTGAAAAATATATTCCTCACAGCTTTTGCGAACAAAGAGGCGGGCTAAAGCTAGTTTAAAATAGAAAATATAGAAAAAATATATTGGATATAATAAATAAATGAATTGCCTAGGTATTTATTGATATGCACCTTTTTCTACAAATTTCCTTTCTTCAAAAAATACAATACGCTCTCGAATTTGCCTGTAAGAAATGAATAAGAGGTCGTTTAAAGACCCTCTTCGGTTAACAGTACTGTCCTCATATCAAATAATAAAATCAGATAAGATCAATCTAAAAATACTCTATGCCATAACAATAGTACCTCCTTAATGTAGACGACATAAAAACTCTTTAGTCGATGTTTAAGGGTCCTCTAGTATTTTGACGTTTTATTGGGTAAACCCAATGTTAGTTTGGCTTGTCTATGTCTATTGTCCTTCTTTATTTTTGTTTCCACGTGGGCGATGTTATCGGAACATTAATTTAATGATATTTATATTTTAATACTGATAATATTCTTTGTACTTTGTAGTAGTAGTGTTAATATTATAAATGTAATTACTTGGTTTTGTCAACAAGTCAACAGAATTTGACAGTTGTTTTTTTTTCAATGCGTGTTTTTTTTAATATGTATAATTTAATTTATAGGGATCGTTGCTCACTTATTACCTAGCTGATGGTTAAGCTGAGCTTGCCTAGGCCAGACAATAGATCGATGACCTTTCTGAATACGTTGAGAGCTCGTTAAGCTGTCGGTTCCGGTTGTCAAACGAATAACTGTGATAATAATGCTAGTGATAGTCACTTAGTCAGTAAGCTGAAAACCCTGGCAACCAGTTTATCTAAAGGTAAGGGTAACTGGATTGGTATACCGATATTCCTTAGGATATCGTTAATATGTTGCCCAGTTACTGGTTCCAGCGGTTTGAAGGCAGTTGTTACGTGTAAAGTACTGATATTCAGCCACATTCGGATAGCCGGGAAACTAAACTAGAGTTGGGAAAAGACCGATGGGATGATGATGAGCTTTTTAATATAAAATGATTTATTATACCTCATTGTTTAAATAGTTTCTAACTTGTTAACAAAAGCCACATGTATTGTTGATTTCATTAGATTACATCGATATGTCTCGCTAAAATATTTTAAGTTTTGAATTTGAAATCGACGTGATAACGAGAATATTTCTATTTTTAATGACAAAATAACAGCTTTTTTACTAATTGTATTTGAAAGGATAAACAGCCTACCAATCTCTAAGAGGTTTTTTAAAGAAGTTGACTTGATCGAGAGTGTTCTTACAAAAGAAAAAATATTCTGCATTTGTAATACTTAATTCTGTAAATAATATCAATAGAATTGTTTCCCCCGAATCCCACTACTGACACGAAACAAAACATAAGCATTGTGTGTACAACGTACGATTAAGTCGAAATTAATTTACATTTATATTTATTCTATACACGTAAACCAATACTGAAGACATTGTTATTTTAAATCGTATCATATAACTAATATTTATTTCCACGAAATAACGCCTCATTAGTTAGCAACCAGGTATGTTCAACCAGTATTTTACAATGTGCTCCGCCTCGTAAAATAAGACATCATCATCATCACATCAACCGTTAGACATCCACTGCTGGACATAGGTCTCCCCCAAGGATCGCCAGTGATTCTTTAATTGGCGGCTTTAAATTAAAAAATAATGTCGAGGACAGCAAGTCAGCCAGCCTCACACCACCAAAAAAGCCTATTTTTTGGTGTATTTCAAATGAGAGGAGATCCGTGCCTAGCCATTTAGATTTAGATTTAGATTTATTTATTTAATTTAATTATAACGGCATTATACCATTTACAATAACTAAACACAAGAACAACATTACAATACATACTACATACTAATAACAAAAATAAACTATGAAACTAAGAAACTAAACACATTCATCCATCTTTCTCACAGAAACGCAAACACACTGACAATATTTTCGGCCAAGCATCCGCAAACAGATCGCAGTCAGGATTAGCGCACAAGAGAGCGTTGAGTGTCAAGAGGGATCGCGGTATTGGTGAATTCGCGCGTGCGACAGTGCGTCTTGAAGGCACGGCAAACAACATGTGCCTTCGGTTGCGTCGATAGTTGCCATGTCAAGACACTAACCGGGTTGTTGATAATTATTAAAACAATGTAAGATTTGTTACAATTTATGAAAAAATATTTAAAGTCTAACAAATGCATCCTCAGTAGCATGGGATTAGTCATAACTTGGAAAAGCATTATCAAAAGATCTTTTACAGAAATAGAAATATCTTAAAACAATACAATTATTATTCATCATGTAAAACGTAAAACCGTATTGACCATCGACAAAATAAAAATAAAACTCTGACACATTATCTTTTGTTAAATTTAAATCTCCTATTCATAGCTAAATTAATTTGATTTGCCTCACGATATGATACTGCACGAAACGCTTCTGTCCGCTACAGATTAAAAATAAACAATCACTACGTATTACAAAGAAAATGGACGATATTTTGATAATACACGTAATATTTTGTAAAATAACATCCTACTATCACGACTGTATTGAAAAATGGTTAAGGAAAAAAAAAGTTATCATTTTGTATCTAATAAATTTACTTTAACTATAGACGATCTAAGACAAACATGCATTGATTTTGCACATTTGTTAATGATGAATGAATTATTATTTTACTGCAACGAAGATTTACTAAGTAATATATTTTATTTTAAAAGAGTTGCCGGATTCTTCTTCGTATGATCAACTTTGTGAAACTATGCAACTACATGTCATAAATGCTTGAATAAGTTTATAGTCATGAAATATAAACCTTTAGATTTGAATTTATTGTCTGCCAAGATATTTTAAGTGCCCTGTGGTAGGTCTTAAATTAGACTTGATAAACCACAAGTCCTTACAAGAAAGAACCGATTCCTACACACGATGATTCGTGAAGCTATTAAAATTAACAAACACCAAAAATTTTAATAGAGAAGATGGCTGGCTTAGAACCCTGTCATAGATTCTTTAAAATCCAAATCCAAATATAAAACGGCCAAATGATGCAGTAAGCTAGTTAGTAAATGGGATTGTAGAGTAGTTAGTAACCATAGTCGGTCACCTGTGATCATAGATGCTGTAAAGAATCCGTCCCGTGTCGGGATAAAAAATATCAATATACCAAAAAGGAGAGGGCGAGATTTAATTGAGCTGCCCGACGCGCGACGGGGGAAAGTATATCCGCCTTAATTTGTGTTTCTGCGAGTGAGGAGATGAAGATTAAACTATGTTGCGTTCACTAGGGCAGGCCTACGTTCAGCAATGGACGAATACAGGCTGATGATGATGAGTAAGTAAGGTTGCCAGAGTTTGTAGGGGTGTGACTATTCTGATAGCATGGGAACTTTGCTGCTGGTGTAGTAACTCCTCTATTAAACGGTTTTTACAGGCTCGGCAATGCGCGTGCGAGGCCTCTTTCAAATCAAATCAAATCAAATCATTTATTATTTGTTAAACATAGGTTTACAAAAAATGCAGATCTTATGAATAAATGTACTACAGTGCGCTATGTTTTGTCTGTGGTAAGACATACAAATATGGGTTTTTAAATATTAAAAATGAAAATACTATGCTAAATAGATTAAAGGGTGTCATCTAAAAACTCGTTAACAGTATAATAACATTTATCAATTAGAATTTTTTGTATTTTTTTTTAAATTTGTATATAGGTAGACTTTTAATGTGATCGGGTATTTTGTTATAAATTGTAGGAGCGATGCCAAAGAAACTTTTCTTCAAAAGAGATGTTTTACATTTTGTATGACATAATTGATTCGCATATTTAGCACGTGTAGGATATATTTTTACATCAGATAATTTAACAAATAAGTGTTAAGTTTGCTTTCACAAATAATGCCGTTTCCAGAATATAAAGTGATGGTAGTGTAAGCAATTTAAATTTTTTTGTAAAACGGTATACAGCTATCAGTTATATTTAAATTACACATTGATCTTAAACATCGCTTTTGCATTCAAAAGATTAACTCTCTATTAGTAGAGTGGCCCCAAAAAATAAGTCCATATCGTAAAACAGAACCTACTAGTCCGTGATATGCAGTTAACAAGGTATGAATGTTTACTATTTTTGACAACTGGAAGAGAGCATATGAGTATTGGCTGAGCCTCTTGCATAATTCTTCTGTATGAGGCTTCCAGGTGAGTTTTTTGGCAATTGTTATACCTAAGAACTTAACATGACTAGCTTCATCAATTTGAGACTCTTTATACGAAACATTTACAATCGGATTTTCTCGTCTTTGATGAAAGTGCATTACTTTTTTAGATTTATAACTAAATTATTATTACTAAGCCAACTTATGATTTCATTAAGAGAATTGTTGATATCATTCTGATAGTTCTGAGGATTATTGCATTCAATTATAGCAGTACTATCATCTGCGAATAGAATCATATTTTGATGTGTAGCTTTTGGAAGATCATTGATATAAATTAAAAATAATAGGGGACCTAGTACGCTTCCTTGAGGCACTCCATATTTTATGCATCTTGGTTCGGATTTATAAATTTTAACAAGTTTAGATTTAGGACAAATTCTATTAATCTCTGTGTACTGAATTCTATCGCTTAGATATGACTCCAGCAATTTGAGGACATTTCCTCTCACGCCATAGCAATGAAGTTTTTGTAACAAGATCTTATGGTCCACATAGTCAAATGCTTTTGTCATGTCTGTGAAGATAGTACATATAGGGTTTTTTTCATCTACCGCTACTATAAGTCTGGAAATCAACTCAAATAATGCCATATTTATTGTTGTATTTTTCCGGAATCCTTTTTGTTCGTTACAAAATAATGTATACTTTTCAAAATATGTGTAAAGAGATTGGTAAATTACTTTTTCAATTATCTTTGATATTATTGGAATTTTTGCGATCGGCCTATAGATTTTGATATCCGATTTATCATTCTTTTTGTGTAGAGGCTTAATTATAACGGTTTTAAGTTGATTGGGGAATACACCATTAGTAATGCATAAATTAATAATATGACTAAGTGGTGGTGCTATTGTATCTTTAACATATTTTATTACTTTCGTTGATACGACGTCGTAACCAACAGTGTTAGTATTTTTTAGGTTATTTATTATTTTAACAACGTCATTATTTGAAACAGGTAGCATAAAAAGCGATTGTGAAGTATTACCGAGGTTGTATTGATTATTACACGATTTGCTTTTTTGTATGTTAGTTTCAATGTCATCAATAAAATAGTTATTAAATTCATTAGCAATGTGTATGGGATTTGTAAGAAGCAGATTATCTCTTTTTACTGTTAAAATTGACTCTTGTGGAAAGGTTATTCTGGAGTTATTAATTATTGACCAGGTTGCTTTTGCTTTATTTTTAGACGTATTTATATAGTGGTTATTTTGCGCCTTTTTTGTTAATTTTATAAATTTTTTGTAAAGTTTAGTGTAATTTTTGAAATATAGTATATTTATGGGATTAGGATTGAATCTATACGTCCAAAGTAGCTGCCTTTGTTTTTGACTACATATTTTTATACCTCGAGAAATCCACTTTGTTGGTTTGTTACATTTAATAGTTATGAATTTTTTTGGGAAACACAATTTATACAAAAGCAGAAAATCTTCCATAAATGTATCATAGGATTCATTTGTATCATTAGAATTGAATACTTGTGTAAATGATAGACTATCTAAATGAGTTTTAAACTTTAATAAATTGTTTGCTGAAATTTCCTGTTTTTCAATTTTCCAAAATTTCATAAGACTTGTTTTCTTTGTTGGAATTTTAAGTATCTGAGATGTGTGGTCTGATAGAGCTAGATCTATGACTTCTGCTTTACATCTTTTTTGATAATTATGGGCGAAATATTATCAATGCATGTTTTACTGGTTAATCTAGTGGGCATGTAAACCGCTAGTTTTAAGTTAAACTGTAGAAGAAAAGATTCTAATTCAAGTGTGATATTATTTTTCTTTAAAACATCGATATTGAAGTCTCCCGTTAAGACAACTTTCTTCTTTGTCAAGTTAATTTTTTTAAGCACATTTTCTAATTTTTCATAAAATATCATATAGTTATATTTAGGCACCCGGTATATGCAAATAATAATTATATTATTTGCATATACCGTATTTGATTTGATTTGATTTGATAAAAGTTAACCTGCCTCTGTCGAAGTCAGTTGGTGGCCGGGTACCATTACCACCATAACTGTAGTACTGTTTAGCTGTGTGACCTAGCCTAGCGGTGTGACCAGTGGACTGAGATGTCAGAGGTCTCGAGTTCGAACTCAAGGCACGCACCACTGACTTTTCGGAAGTTATGTGTGTATTTATCACATGCTCAAACGGTGAAGGAAAACTTCGTGACGAAACCTGCATGCTTGAGGGAATTCTCGATGGCATGCGAAGTCTGCCAACCCGCGGTAGGCTAGCGTGGTGGGCAATAGCCCAATCCCTCTTAATTGAGAGGAGACCCGTGCAGTGGGACATTAATGGGTTGATGATGATGATAATTACCATTCATAAAACATCGGTAAGCCTACGTACCCAGTTATGATATGCCAATCGTCAGTAGAAGTCAGAAACTTAAAGAAATATCTGATGTTGTTTAGTTAGTAGTATTTTTTGCCATAAATAAATTTAAATGAAAAAAAAACGCTCATAATAATTTTAAATTAAGCAAAATAAAAACTGAATCTGCAAATGAAGCAATCAACTAGTCGTAAATAATATTTAATGGCCGCAATAATTTAATATTCTCCTGTGTCCTGAACTCAGACTAAGGCGGCGCCATTTTCTTTTTCCAAATTTGAAAATAGGTGACAGAAAAAAAACCGCGGCCATTTTTCACGTTTTTATTAAATAAATAAATTATTCATTCACAACGATCTAGATCTACATTGAATTGAGAATACTCTTAGCAGACTTGAAAACTGATTTTCGAAATAGCACTAGACGGCAAGGTCTTATTTCACTTTTGAAATACTTAATTATGTCAGAAATCATTGTTTTCAAAGAAGTACCTATGTCGTGTGACTCACATTGTCTCCTAACTAAGAGTTAGGAGAAAATGTGACTCCTAACTAAGAGTCACGTCGGCATACAGTGCTTTCGGACCTAAGGTATTAAGTACGATATAAATCGATTCAAGTACAATATCGAAAAAGAATGGAATTAAAATCTTGTCGTACAAAGTTTGCCTGAAAACAGTTTTTAAGTTATTTCAAATGTTAAAATATAATGTTTGTTTTTTTTTATAATGATTGAATAATTTTCAAATCAATATTCGATTGGTGTAGTGGTTGATTAACGAACGTTTGTAAAGATTGCGGATTCGATTCCCGCACGTAGCAAATATTTGAGTTTTGGTCTGGGCGTTTGTTTATGTGATTATTTGTGTTTGTAAACGCACCCATAACTTAGGAGAATTGTGGGGCAACTTTAAAAAATATATTTACCGTCACGATGTCACAGAATAAAACTCCAAGTATTTTCTAAGATTTGATCAATTGACTTTGACAATAATAGTACATCGTTAATAAGTAAATATAATATCAAATTGCTATGATAGAATTAACATATTATTATTGATTTGTGGTTGAGGAACGGGGTAGAAAAGGGTAGGGTTTGTCTTTGCTTAATTAGGCAAAGACAAAACAGTATCTATTGTCGTAATAATTGCAGGTATTTAATTATTTTCATTTTCGGAAGCTTAAAGTATTTACATAGTCCGACAAGAATGTGGTTAGAAAAGGATTTGATATGATTACGAGATGTAGAGGTCGATTATAAAATGTTTTATTTTAAATAGTGTTTAATTAAATTATACATTTTTACAGCAAACAGAGTCATCTCTCTCTGCTCTGAACTAATATTATAAAGAAAATATATGATTTATTATAGTTATGTAGATATGTTTATTATTTAATTGGAAATATATAGTTTTTTTTAAAACCTAATTAATTATTTTTTTGTTATGTATTTAAAATACTATCCATGCGAAAATGGAACGTGCGTGAGTTATTTAAAATATTTTGCATTGTTATTGCAATTGCAAGGGTTTTTAACATAACAATATTTATAAAAACACATTTTTTTTTTATCTTTCACCTTACATTAATATTAAATTACAATTTTACGACTTATGTACTGCGCTATTTTATTGACAGTTAATTACCTACAGCAATTGAACCATCAAAGTTAGTTGTATTTTTTTTTTCAAACTTCAAGAGCGTGTAAAATGTCTATAATGATATTAAAAAAAATGGGAACAATTTCCTTTTATAAAAAATCCAAGTGAAAAAGGACCAAGCAACATGGTTAACTTATTTTTTAACTGTTTTCATTAATCATCTTGATATTGGGTGCTTTAGATTTAAACATGGCGTATACCTACTTACTTATTAATTAATTCTAACAAAAACAATATTTTACTGCTTTAATACAGTTTCAACTTGATTTTCGGTTAATAATGAAAAAACTATGTTTTATAGCTATATTAAATAAGATAGACAAAATATTTAGATTGAATCTAAAAAAAATATAAATCGTCAATTTTTTTTTATAAAAACCCTTAAAATCATGTACCTATATCTTCGTGAACACAACTTTTTGCTCGGAACTATTTTCTATACTATATCACTTACCTGTCGTATGAAGGTCGGCAGTAAGCAGGATGCTCAGCGTCTGCTGCAGGCTTGGTGGTCAGACTGTCAATGCCGCGGGAGCGAGGCGCACCACGTTTAATACAAGCCGCCCTACAGGTGGGCGGGACGGTGGGCGGAGAGTGGTGTGGAGTCGATGTTAGACCTAGCTTTTTTTTGTGTTATTGCTCGATAGTTCTTCTAGTGGTATAACTATGGATTACTAAGTTATATGTCTTCAGTTCCATACTTTTGATGTCTCGAAATCATCTATCTGAATAGCATATTTTTTTAGTGCGTATTACTTAAAAAAATATTACGAAGAAATCTGTATTGAGTACTAAAACTAGTCAAATATAGTAATACTTCAACCGACACTCGTCTAGGGTCTTGTATTTTGGGAGAATGCCTGTGCCAGTGCCCAGCATTTTACTCTTTATATTTAGAAAAACGTTGTGCAGGATAAATTTATTAATTATGGCTTAAAAAATATATTATTTTATTTAAGTCTGTTTTCTTTTTACGTCACTAATACGCTAATATTAAAAACTTAAATAAAAATACATTATCATGGACCATAAAAAATGCAGTAAAGGGCCTAAAATGTCGAGATTTTCTACTTATTGTTGAGTAACAAACATCCATACATACTAACTTTCGCGTTTATAATATTAGTAGGATTAACACACCACAAAATAAATTTTATAAAGTAGTTTCAACATATTGTGTTTACATGCCCTTCGTGAGTGGTTTTTTGTGATAGATATAATCTGAGTATCTATCATGAGTGAATTATTTTCTTCTAGAAAAGCGCACTCTATCTTAAATATTGTTTAACATCAAGCGAACTAAAAACCTACATATACATATATAAGTGTAACTACCCTTATCGTTCAAATGTCATTACCGTAAAGGTAGTTAAGGTTCCAATAAATAAATGTTACTTATTATGATTATATATTTTTTTAAATTTCGCTTTTTTTTGTGTTGGAAGTCGGCTCCTCTCGTCTCGCTGTCCGCGAATCACAAACGCGACGTACATCGCTTGTATTATAATCACTCCTTCTAGTGAAATGCTTTACGTTTTGATAAAAAAATTGTAGTCACTGATCTAGCTTTTAATTTAGGATCAAAATTGGGGCTTATTTGATATACGGAGTGTCATCCAATGACAAAAATAGACTATTACATACATATGTTGGTTTGTGTGAAGCTTAAAATGCGATGACTTTGCTAATTTACTGCTAGAAAATAGTGGGATATGTGAAGTCTGGAAAAGTGGGAGAAGATTATATGTATACTAGCTGCATCCCGCGGCTTTGCCCGCATGGTATATAGATAAAAAGTAGCCTATGTGTTAATCCAGGTAATAAACTATATGTATGCTAAATTTCATTCAAATCTGTTCAGCGGTTTTTGCGTGAGAGTAACAAACATCCATCCACATCCATCCATACTTACGATCTATCGTGTTTATAATATTAGTAGGATTATATTATACTAGTTTCTAGAAGATCTAGCAAGTAACAATGAGAGGAGAACCGTGCCCAGGAGTGGGACAATAATGGGTTGATGATGATGAAGTAACAATAATAATAATACGTATTTGTTAGTGTAATTCTGACGTCGTCCTGACGGTGGTTTAATATCTCGGTTGGTTTTATTCCCCACTAGCTGTTTCACTATAGCTTTACCTCTATACCTTAATCGTACCTCCAATACGACGGATTTCTATACAACCTTACTATATTTTACCCCTAAAAGAGTAGTCGACAAACGAATGGTCTGTCGAAATTTCAAGTTTGTACCTCTATTCTCTGCGTTGATGAAGCAGTCAAAACAAGTAATTATATTTATAATTATATATGTACATTAAAATGCTGATACACCCGACTTGCTCATGAACGGGTGCCGTCAGTTGGCACTGGTGACTGGTCGGCTTCTAAGCACATATTATATTGGGGTATCAATCATCATTACTAATATTAAGCCTTTAGCGATGCAATATATCTTTCCTTTAAATAGGATTAACTTTGAAGTAACCAGTATGTGTTTTTATCTTTAACCATTGTGGTTAAAGATAAAAACCTTATTTATAGAGTTTCTTGCCGGTTCTTCTCCATAAGACCTACCTTTTGGAACTGTGCAACTAAATTCAATTAAATTCGACAATTCAAAAGCACCTGTATTGGTCTAATTGAAATAAATGATTTGACTTTCACTTTGAACCAACTTTGTAGCGGGTTGCTTCTCAAAATTTGTGCTCAATCATTGCAGAATTGTAACTCGATAGTTGTACCACAGTATAAATATGGAATGTATTTATACTGTGGTTGTACTTCGATGCACGGAGAGGGTTTAAATGTCTTATTCGATTTTTAAATGCACGAATGGCGCGAAGGTGTCGTCCTCGTGTGCACTCGTGGATGTGCAAAGGAGATTCGAGTTACCTTTTAGATTTTTAAATATAATAGATATATATTTACAAAGACAATAATATAATAGGTATCTTTATGGTGTATTGGCTAGCCTCGTTGCTTAGCTCGGAGCTAGATGGCGCTGTAATAATTTTCGAACATAATTCATTGATTATCACAATCAAATCAAGTTCGGATACAACTGTTTACTCATTAGGTACACAACCATTTACACCTACCGGAATCCGAACCTAGGACCCTTACCGCTGAAGGCGCTGCCTTACTTAATACCACCGCGCTGGTCGAGCCGAAATTTAAAGTACTGTAACATTATTTAACAACATGTCGGTTTCATTTTTCAATATTATTGCAAAATGTACTGGCAGGCCAAACTAGTCGTGTTTATGCAGTAAAGAACCAAGTAGGTTTTACCATTATTTCTTATAACCAATCAAACCCAAAGAGTTAGGCAAAGGTGTACTAATGTACATCCACATTTTTCCGGTATGTTTTAGGTCCCATGTAATAGGGGGCGAGTCTATTTCCATCAAACGGGCATGAATCCAAACTCCGAGTTATTCATAATATAAGGATACAATGGCAGACTTATCGTAAAATTAAGCGATCCACTGCTGGACATAGGTCTCCCCAAGGATCGCCACGACGACCGGTCAAATATTTATATATTTTACCATATTTCAAGTATATTTATTTATATTAAACACGCTTTCTACAAAAGAAAGATAAATCATTTAAAAATGTATTGCCTATTTTATGAGTACGTTTAACGCGGTCCACAGCGTTCACGGGAAAATAATTTTTACAGCTATTTATCTCAATATCCGACGTTCACTTTATTCTGCTTTGCTGGGAAGCCCCTTGATCGCTTCAGTTTGATAATAGTTTTTTTTTTTTATTTAGACGTTCGTAAATAATGGAGTTTTATAAAAAATAAATCGACCTTAAAGGTTAGGTGACTATTCACTATTTTTAGCGGTTATTTTTAGATCTAAGTCAAAAGCTAATGCTTTATTTAAATAACAGACCAAGATTACAGGTTCCCAGCTTAGAATCATTCCCGGTTAATGGCAATAGGCTCTCCCAATATTAGGTACATATATATGACAACTAAAACATACCGGCGAAATGTGGGTGTTACATTAGTACTCCTCTGCCTAACCCATCGGGGACGACAGGCGTGATGGTATGTTTTTCTTATACTTACATTAAAGTAGGTTATTACACAAGGAACTCCGTAGGTAAATACTCTTTTCAACATATGACTGCGATTATGTAACTACTATTACTAGCTATTACCCTTTAGATACTTAATGCTAACTAAGCTAAAAACAACAAATGGGTAATGTTTAATTAGACAGAAAAACAGTAATTTCCGGTAAACATGAGAACCATGCTATCAAATGACGGACCTTACTAGTGTCTGTCAGCTTTTACGTGGAACGTCCACGCTGCTCAACTGTTATTGATTGCCATGCGCTACATCTAGTTTGTTATCACCTGCTCAAACTTCGTGCTTCTATCCCTTAGCAGTGGGATAATAATTGGGTTGATGATGATGGTGATGACATCGAGGTAACCACGTGCTTGCTATTTATATATATGTAGTAATCAGGGGTGTTATGGAGCTCCGTAACCGTAACCGAAACTATCGGATATCCGAAATAAAAATATATTCGTAACCGTAACCGTATCAGTTCCACAAGTTCCGGATAGTTTTCGTATAATGGTGGCACTACTTCACTGAAACTTCATCTAATATCCGTAACCGAAACTATCCGAAACTAACGGACAATCCGAAATAATTACATATCCGTAACCGTATCCGAAACCGATATAATTTTATTCCTATATCCATATCCGTATCCAGATCCGAAATATCATATCCATAACATCCCTAGTATTAATACACAATATAATACATTATCGACCCATTTTAAGGATTTTTCATGTGTTTGTCCATTTGAGAGGGCTTAGGTTATAGTCCACCAAACTAAGTGATCATAAAACTAAAATATTGTTCGAAAGTTAGTGGCGTGCCGTGGGATTGAACTCGGGAATTTACACCAAGAAACTGAACACGTAATTAAATAAATAAACAGAGGAGAAAAATACCAACATTGCGTGATTCATTCACTAGCTCTAACATACACCACGTGTGCAATTCATTATTTTCAAAATATACGTGCTTATACATTCAATAATCCATTCAATTTACCATAGAAATAATAACATTGCCGCCATCTTAGATTTTTTTTAAATAACTTAAGCTTTTATTGCCAGCCTGCGTTATTCCTTCCCGAGAAACAGTGCAGAGCGCAATGGACGCGATACTGAAACTTTTAATAGTGTTTTCATTTTTTATTTCGTGTTCGGCCAGTTATCATGAGCAGTACAGAGGTTGGTTATTATTTTAAATATGTTTAATGTTGTATTACTAGATGCTTTTCTATTGGGTTCCAAACCAGCAATCTAAAATTTTCTTGCAATCTCGATTTAATGGTACCTAGATACCTTGATTGTATTTAACAGATAATTTAATAACTTAAGTTGCATTTTGCCGCAATCGGAAAAGTAAAACTATGGTAGTCGAATTATAACGAATTAAAGGGGGGGGGGGGAATTCCCCTTTGGGGAATATGGAAAGTTCGCCGTCCACACCTAGTAGCTATGATATATCCATATATGAAGGGCCCCATGGGCCCCACCTTATCTTAGTGAAATAAGTTTTATATAACTATTCTGTCTGCCAGTTCTGTCGGTTCTTCAGCTCTTTGTCTCTTTGTTTCACGTTTTATAATCCAAAAATGCTGTAAAATTGGTTTAAACGAAATAAAAATAAAATTGACATTAACATTTCCCTAGATCTTAACTCTTATAAAACTGAAGCCTGTATTCCGTCTGTCGGATAGTGGAATTTTTAAAACGTACTTATCCAACACCCTATCTAATGCTTGTAGAACCCTAGTTTTTTTGTAAAGAAGACTTTACTACACTGCTTCAGAATTAAACCAACACGTTGGCGGAAAACTAGAAGAGAATCTACGGCGGTTAGGAAAGGGAGTCGCGCGTCGCAATGGCGCGCGATCTTCGTCCCAATGTCCACTGCGCGGTCGCGATACCAAGGCAGTTCGCACGCGCCTCCGCGGGCCGCGACCACGTCTCATGACTTGCCAGTTTACCGGCTCAACGATCTCTTGCAAACCGCACGTTTTCAAACCACCTCTATCTCCCACATCGCATCCTTCTACGACTAACGTTTCCGAAGGTACGGCGGTTTTCATACAAGTAGACACTCCAGCCGCCTGTGCTAATCGTCGCTTTTTTGGTCTTCCAGAACACATATCATGTTTTTCTGCAATTCTTAATCTATGTAATGTATGTGGTCTTCGTTGGTTTACCTTACATGGCACTCGTAGAAGTCTAATTTTATAGCACACTCGAATAGGTTTCAAATGACGTTTCTTATTTCAATTTCATTGATTTTAATTGTTTCGCTTCCACATGTTTCAATAATAAGTTCAAAGTTCGATAAGTTCTTGCGTGGTTTGGCAGTGCCATATATTGGCTTATGTATAATATTTTATATGCTATCTTCGTTAATCGCTTAGATATGGCTCTAAAACCTAGCTCTAGGACTAAGACGTGGCCTTCGGAATTTGAGCAGTTGGTTGAAGCAGTATTTAAATCTAAATTTTTATTAGGTTCTTTTATTAAGTCATGACCCCATCGGGGTTCTAGTGAATTCCTTCACTAGTCTAATATCCCCAATAACATGGCAAAGGTAGAGAAAGTAAAGGTAAACGGTTCGTAGTCCATACGAATCTGATTCCGCCGGTGAGGTCGCACTACATGGCCCCCAGACGGATAACTAATCCGTAAAATTTCTTCACTGTCAAAAACAGTAATGAATCCCCACTTATGCCGCTTAAACAGTCAGCGTGTTTTGACAGATAGGGAGTTCATTCGTTTTGTTAACAGACTTCAGATAAGCATGATGACCTAACAATCGTCATAATTATATTGTCATGTGACAAAGAATCCATCACAAAGAATACACTAACATCAAATTTATAAGATCATTTCTTTTTTGTTTCAGTGCCGCAAGAGATTACGCCAAAGTGGGAATCGTATATATTTAACAACAAAGAGTATATTGTTCAGAACACACCAGTCAACTGGGAGAATGCCAAGATATTATGCCGGTGAGTTTTTCTGACAGTTTAACACACACAAAATTTGCTAAACTAGCTCGATGTTCAGAATACACAAGATTGGGTGCTGTGATGGCCTAACAGTGTGACCAGATGGACTGTGAAGCTATAGGTCTCGAATCCAATCTCACGACATGCACCACTGGCATTATGAAGTTTCGTGCGTACCTATCATATGTTCAAACGGTGGGAAGGGAAACATCCTGAGGAAGTCTGCCAACCGAAGTTGAAGTTGCCAACAAAATTAAGGGTGCGTGGTGGGCTTAATTGCAATTTCTCCGTTCTTATGTCTAAGAAGACCCGTGCCCAGCTGCTTGTATTATACCCAGAAATAACCCATTCAAAAAGTTATATTTGTGAAGACGTGTACTCGTAGAAGATTGAGAGTTTATTTAAATTTTACTTATCAAAGTATTATTTTATTTGCAGTGGCTACCACAATGGGACCTTGGCTGTTTTAGATACAAGAGACAAAGCAGAATTCTTGGCTGAAGCGTTATCGGAATCGCAATTTGGTAAATACGCTTTAAACAGTGTATGAACAAATCCGCTCGTATATGTGTTGGACTTTCAGACCTAGAATTCTGTGCCTTCCCTTCTCTCCTGTCTGCCTGTTACCCCTTCACTCGTTTTTGTTACACAGATAACGTCGCGGACGAAAATTAGTATAAAAAAAACTCCCGACAAATTCACCTTTCAAAAAAAAACAATCAGAATCGGTTCATCCGTTCGGGAGCTACGATGCCACAGACAGACACACAGAGACAGACGAGTCAAACTTATAAAACCCCGTCATTTTTGCGTCGGGGGTTAGTAAAGATAAAACTTAAACTGTGTTTTCGCTTTTTTTACCAATCGATGCCTCCATTGTCTAGTACCTCTTTTCCTCCATAGGTTTGTTTTTAATACACATTTAACTTTTTGGCTTTCAGCGTTATTATCGTTATGGGTGGGGGCCCGTCGCGACTCGGCAGAAGACCCGGCTGGCTACCGGTGGGGGCTTGGTATGGAGCTGAGAAGAACAGCCCTAGATGTACTAGCAAGCGAGAAAAACGAGAACATCGCCAGGCATTACCCAGTCGTGAGTTTAAAAAAAATAAAACTTGCATTAACATGAGGTAACATGGGCCCTTCTAAGTGGGCCCCAAAATAAAGTGTGCTTAAAAATTCGTACATAATTCCAGAGAAAGAAATAAAAAGAAATCCTATTTTAAATGATGAACAATTCCCGGACTAGACCTCATCTAGTGTAGGAAGTTTGAAAATGAATGATATGCTTGATTTGAAATGTTTTTTTTTATTTCTGTTAATAGGTCTTTCGGAGCCATTTTTACAAGTCATGTATTAGATTATTTTAGTACATAGATGGCATCGGCATTTCCTAACGGACGACCTCTGAGAAGAAATGCCGAAACAAACTCGAAAAATCATGGCCTCTTTTAAAGTCCAAATATCTTTGTTTACAATATGTGAGCCTGACGATGTAGGTCAAAGTCTGAGCTAGCCTTTTGGAGAAAGCACCAGTGCAGCTTTGAGTTGACCTGTCCATATTGACAGCACTCATAAGAAAATCATAAATTAGGGCCCCACTCAGATGAGCCCTTAAACGACACTATTTTGTTTGTATCGTTGTTAGTCTTACGCACCACTCAGACCTAAAACAACTATCTATTTATCGTACAAATATTGATATCATAATATGAATCAAGTGTTTCTTATCCTATTATAAAGTATTATCTATATTAATCACTCTATTTAACCCCCAACAGTGGTTAAACAGGACCCACGTGCCGGTACCCGAGACTGGTGCCGACTGCGTTGCGTTGGAGAGGGTTAATCACGACAACCCCGTATTCCTCGATCTACCCTGCCATTTAGAGAGGGCATTTGCGTGCGAGAAGGGTAAGCTTTGTTGAAGAATTCTTAAAAAATCTAAATGGAAAATACTATTATAATCATGTAAGCATTTCTATCTATACGACTTCTGAGAAGAAACACCGAACCAAACTCAGAGAATCATGGTCTCTTTTAAGTCCAAAGTACTATGTAGTTCGATATAACGGGGTGTAGGCCCGGTGGACCGTAGATAAGAATTTTTCGTACTATTGAAGAAAAGAAGATAGGGCGAGGAACGATAGGACATCGATAACTTTGGCCAACAACAATGAGCTTCCAAGATTTATGCCCATCTAAGTTCCGGAAGGAAAGAGAGGAAGGGGAAGACCTAGACGAAGTTTCGTTGATCAAGTGAAGGAAAAAGTGGGAATCGAGTCGTATCAAGAAGTCAAACAGAAAGCAGGAGATAGACAACAGTGGCGATTGCTCCACCGACAAGAGCTGAGCTCTTAAATTAATAATAATAATAATAAGTTCCATCACACATTATCGGTCTTAATGTAATATGACTTTTAATGTTTTTTTTACATGTCTGCAGAGGTACAAGAAGTGACGCACGTCAGCGAGGTGAACACGGTTCGGTGTCGAAATGGTCTATACCACTTATACGATGGCAAAATGGACTGGCATCAGGCAGCGGCGTACTGTGTTCTTCGAGGAATGGCGTAAGAACTCTATCATCATCATCATCAACCCATTTATTGTCCCACTGTTGGGCACGGGTCTCTTTTCATTTGAGAAGGCTATAGTCCACCACGCTAGCCTGCTGTGCGTTGCTATCCAAAGCACGCCATTTAATGTCTAAAACAAAAAACCATTTTAAAAAAATGTTACGTGAATGGTCTGCAATCTAAATCTCTTTTTGCTCCTTGAAAATGTTAATTTAACTCGACTTAAATATACTCTGTCCAAAATAGTTTTATTGTCTTCATCGTCTCTATACCTATTTTAATTTCTGATTACCTATTATGGTTTTTAAATTTCCACAGATTAGCTAATATAGGCACTTTGAAATGCTTGAGAAGACTTGGAATGACTATGTTGAAAAATCGACCAAGTAAGTTATACTTAAATATTATCTAGCTCGAATAAACATATGAAATAAGGTTTTTTTCTATTGTAGGGCAAGGTTGTCTCCAAATATGCAAACACTTACAGTCATATATTTGTTCCGTGCGGCGGCAGCGTTAGAACCCACATTCCTGTAACGCAGAAGACCGCTCACCGACTACGCCAATTTAGTCATCAAAATTAATCACCCAGTATTTACATAAGCACATATACAACGGACACACACACAAACACACTCACACACACTTACTCACACTTGCACACATGCCACTTACACCATTAATAATGTATGCCTGTTTTTTAATCCTGTCCTTATTGAATTACTATAGCTAAATTTCTGTACCTCCAAACTGTTGACGTTACTATACATTTTGTTATGGGGAAAACGCTGGCTCCTGTAATACAGTTTTTCAGGGTCCAGGGATTTCACTTATGTATGTAAAAACCATATGTCAATAAAGAATTATTTTTATTATTATTGATCAACTCAGATTGGTGGAAATCTTTGGAGCTAGCCAATAACAGCCTCAAGTGCGGAAAATACGACAAAAACGGTTCCATTTCCATTTTTTTAAAAGACACTCACACTAACCCCTTTGGTGATGGAATCTATCTTCTTTTCACAGGTATTGAGAACGCGTGGATAGGCGCTAAGGGCAAGTTAGGTAGATGGACGTGGATCGACACCGGTTTCAGCTTGTTCCAAACTCCAGCACTGACTGACGCCTCGGTCGACTCCTGGCCGCCAATGAGGTGAGTCACTAGTCTTGCTAGGCCTAGTGGTATGTGGTTGTGAAGGAAACGGTGCCAAATGGTGAAGAAAAACATCCTGAGAAAATCTTTTAAGTGCCGAAAAATCCTTTACGGTCCGTCCTGCCGCCTGGGGTGGCGACGGGGTGTGTCTAAACTACCTAATTGCTAAAAAACCACACCCGGCAACGCCACTAGCCCTGCTAGTGCCCGGGCCATGGGTTTCGCGAAAGTATGCATCACAACCCCGGCGGGCTTCAGTCCAGCTCGTTCAGCTCTGTACCCCGGCTTGGATCGTGAGAAAGCCTGCATTCCTGAGGGATTTTCGCAATGCCGTGTGAGGTCTGCCAACCCGCTAATCCCACTCAAATAAGAGTAGGCCTGTCCTCGGCAGTGCATTTTCCATTCTTAAGACTACAGTATATTTTTTTATGTATTTCAGGGACAGGAATAATATAAAACAAAACGGATGCCTTCAGTTGGATAGACACGACTCCCATCCCCCTGTTTTCATGGAAGCTAGATGCGAGAGAAAAATGCAATTCATATGTTACGAAGGTAAATACTAATTCTTCAATATCTTTAGTAACTCGTTACTCTATTGGTTTTATTAGGACTCATAGCCTTATAATTTGCCATCAGTGGGATTTGACGTAACTGATTTGACTTAGCCTGGTTGTGTACATTTGTTCTTGTGCCAATAACATTTAAACTTAATCCGGTCTCTCGCTTGAGTAAGTGGAAAACTGATATGGTTCTTACTCTTCGAATTTCTTTCCGTTGCTGGTTCCAACACGGTTAAAATCATTCCTCTGCCCCAAAAAAATGTTCCAAGTGAGCAAGAAGTGGTTTGGACACACACAAATGTGTATGAAGAGTAAGTAGGTAGTAAGCTTATTTAAGAAACAACCGACTAAGGGAACCCAAAAGGTTATCATTGATTCGATCTCTGAGGTTAATCGTTCTAAGATGTCAAAGATAGGCTTATCATAGATATATATTAACAGGGGCCGGCCTTAGGTTATAAAGCATAAATTTCATAATAAAAGACCGATAAAATATGTAATAATTACACAGTTTCAGCTAGCCGAAACGACATAGAGACCTCCTGGTTACTTAGATCGGGTTAGTATCATCATATTATACGGGGGAACTAATCAGAATGAGATAATTTATTATTAATTATCACTTCCTTCTTAACTATCGTGGCTTTACCTCTTAATGTAGGTATATATAATATAGTATTTCTCAGCCGTCATCCAGCTTCCTTTAAAGACATTATAATTGTGCTGTCAATAGGAAGGGCAAAAGATAAAAAATATATATTATCAGAAAACAACATTTCTCGATTTAATAGCAAAGACACTCAATAAAACAATAATATTAGAACATCTAGACAAATGAATCAAGTGGCGCTCCCTGAGAACTTTTTTGGTACGTACTTTAAATTGTATTTATTGTTTTTTTTTCAGGAGCACCGACTCAGAAACTATCACTAGCGACACCTAGCGACGATACGTATTACTACGTGCTGGTTCGTCAACTCTTCTACTGGCAACACGCGTATGAGAACTGCTTGAAAATGAACGGTACTCTGGCTAGTTTGGAGAACAATGATGTGCTAATACAACTGCTTCTGGTCATGGGCGAGGATAAGGAAGAGCGTGAGTATATTATGAATAATAAAGTCGTGAATGGTCCTCAAATAGGTACCTTATGTACCAACTCATAAACTTGAAGCCTGAAAACCTACAATGGACCCACATATTCAATGCATCATCATCATCATCATCAGCCTATATTCCTTCACAGTTGGACGTAGATCTCCCCTATTCACTGCATATCACAACAAAAATATTTGTAATTTGTAATATTTTAATATTCTCAGCTATCGAACACATCTGGATTTCTGGTCGTCTGAACATGACCAAGGATGTCGCTACTGACGCCGTCAGCTACTCTTGGTACAATCCCAACGGTGGGCGGCGCATTCCAGACTCTAAAGCATTGGGAGATTCTACCCTAGGATTATATGTAAGTATCAAATTTGTTTTAATTGTTAAAAAACGTTTGTAAGACTCGTGGTTTGATAAAGTACAGTCGTAGCCGTGGCGCGAATGATCTTGATAAAAAAACATATTACGGAGTTTTGTTTTATACATAGTTAAAATTGATCCTAATGTGGTAAGAACCTTTATTTTTTTCTTCATGTTAAATTTCAACAATAAGTAATTTAAAAATACCATTTTAAATATTGACGGAAGAAAACGGAAAACAAACTAACACATAAATGTAAAAAATATGGAAAAATTAAAATACATGAAGATAAAGGCTTTGAATAAAAATATCGTAAAGTTTTAAAACTTTTAAACGCATTTAAATAAACGGATTATATGATAAGGGTAGTAATTAATTTTGTAGTTAGTTCCAATTTTAGGCACTAGATGTCAGTAGCTAGTCATACTATTGCTCACCAGATGCCGCTGCTGTTAAAATCAACGTAGTCATACTATTCTTTATAACATTAACAAGTGCCCAGCAATTGAATAGTAAAAAGTTTGCCATTATCATCCCGATGATGACAATTCAGCAAACACTGTTAAAGAAACAGTTCAGTTCAGTACACTTCACTAGATGTCGCTAATTAGTTCCGCTATTCCCCACCAGATGCCGCCATGGTTAGATGAGGAGTTCTCGATGGACAACTCTTGCCTCAACTTGGATAGACAGGACCACTTGATTGGGCTTGTATATGGACTGCCGTGCGATACCGCACAGTATTCTGTTTGTATGATAGGTAAGTGAGACAGTGTAATGGACTTTAAACTTTCAAGATTTGGAGAAACTGTTCATATGAAACAGAGCTTGTTGGTGGAGTGACTATTTTGACAGCATGGGAATTCCATTTGCTGTCAGTTTAGAAATTCCTTATTATAAAAAACCTAAATGGTTTCTACAGGGTTGTCAAAGCGCAAGCAATACTTCTGGTGTGATGGTTGGTGTTTGGTGGCCATAAGATTGATTGCCACCCATCATCATAAAAAAAAAATAGATCTTAAACACACCAGCTAGGTTCTTACTTAAATAATAAACTTCACAAACAGGCACGGTTCCCGCCTATATTGTAAATCAGTTTCATGACTACCTTAAACCTTTTATAAGTTTTTTTTTCTATCCTGTGCTGGTATAATAAAAAACTGATCAAATTACTATTTCATTTAATTAATTATAATCTTATTTTATTTACAGAAAAAACTGTTAAACCATTGAAAACAGCAATCACGGATCCTTCCCCAACTGATGGCTATGAAACATCATAGATTTAAGTATATGAAAATATATAATGTAATTCACAAAAGATTAATAAATTAGTAACTAAATTAGTTCATGAAGTTTTAATTCAAAAACATCTTGTAAATGACAAAGCAGCAAAGAATCTGTGGGGTGTTAACTAAGCATGTTACGGACCTTGACTCAAAAGTAAAAAGTCAGAACTTCTGATTTATATTAGACGTCCGATTTTGACCTTGAAGGTCTAATACATATATTTACTTCTTTAAGAGTCACTTCACTTGATTTATTGTTTAAGTTTTAAGAAAAAAATTAAGTTTCTTGTTTTCTGTCAGTAAGTACACCTCTATTTACAGACAAATAAAAAGCACTTGTATGATATTGTTAATAAATAATGTATTTATGCATAAACCTAAAACTACTTCATACCATTCAAAGTATCAATCCACTGTTTGTTGACTTTATTTAATTGTGTGAAATTATTATCCATAGCAATAAGGTTTTTCTTGAAGGCCCTCAAATGTTCCAAGTAGGCTCTAAGGCTACTGTTCATTGCTCTTACAGATTCTATTTCCTGTGACAACTCTGTTGATAATTTCTGAAAAAAAAAACAGCACCATCACACATTGACATCTTCAACTGATTAGGCACAGGTCTACTAATGTACAACCACATTTTGCCCGTATGTTTTAGGTCCCATGTAATAGGAGGCAAGTGTATTGCCATGAAATGGGCACAAATCCAAATTCTAGACTGCTACTGAGAATTTCATAAAAAAATCGAATAATGCTGCTCAACCTGGGCCGGAACCCAAGACCTCTTGCTCAGTAGTTGCACTTACAACCACTTGACAAACGAGGCATTTAAAAACCATTGTTTCTTATGTGTGAGTGTGAGTTAATAAAGTTCATGCCCTAAAGTGACACTGACCCATATTTTTGTACAGAAACTAATAAGGATGACTACTTGGAAGAAGATAGGGCATAGCGAGATTTCTCGCTCAAATTGGGTTGCCCGACTGGGGAAGTACCTCCACCTTACAGAAGACGGCAGTGAACCAACAATAGTTGTTTTTCTGCGAGTGAGTAAGGTTACCAGAGCTCATTGGGGGAGTGACCATTCTGACAGCATGCATTCAGCAGCATCTCCCTATTTAAGAAACCTGAACGGTTTCTAAGGGGCTCCGCAACGCATTTGCAAGCCTCTGGTTTTGCAAATGTCCATGGGCGGCGGTCATCACTTACCATCAGGTGAGCCGCCTGCTCGTTTGCCCCGCTATCACCATAAAAAAATAATAATAATCCAAGTAGGAACTTTCCTAGTAATCACATCTCAAATCATAAATAAATGTTTTAACAAATTTTACCTCACGTTTAGACGATGTTACAGAAGCGTTGGACATTTTTACTTATTTGTATATTATTTCACTACAGACTGATTCCTTATTACTGTAGACTTCACTCGCTTAATCCGGCTATCCAAAATCTATTTGTAGAAATAACTTTCAAATAACAAGTAAGAAAGAAAACAACAACAGAAATTTGAAACTTTGCGTACCATTGTTCTGTTGGTGTTGCTGTTTTATAGAAAAAAAACTACTTTATATGGTTTTTGTATTTTGTTCAGTTTGTTATATACGCTTTAATTGTTTCGAGCATAGTCATACTGATTTCAATATTCATACGCGTGACAATAACCTGATTTACTAATAAATGAATATTCCGAAGTGACGAGTATGGTAGCTTTTACTAGTTACGAAGTTAGCTGAATTCAAACTAGTAAGTTGCATTACGCTATCCTCTGTTAAGCCTGATTAAATATTTTTATCTTGATTTGGGGAATATCTATTACGTGGCAATATTATAACAAGGTACAAAATAATGCAATCCATTTCACGCAGAGTGATAACTAAAATTTGAAAAACCAGAGAATTACAATACAACCCTTTAATTTTATTGTTTGATCCTATAATTTGTATAGTATGGATTAGTATGGAAATGAGAGAAAATAATACCAACCAATGAACGATGCATAAACCAACATTCAAATTTTAATTTTATTATTCAATCATAAAATTAAAGTAGAGTAATACTTATTACAATATTGTAGTGGGGCTATATAGGCTATGTATTTCGCGTCCCAATATTAAATGAAACGCCGAAAAAGTGAAATAAACCACCCACTTTCAACTTCAACCCCCAGAAATGCATTATAGAAACATTTTCACTTCCCGGAGTATCGACTTTTCAGAGGAGTCTCAAAACGCATGCGTGCTACGACGGCGCCATCTTCAGAAAAATGGTCGTAATTAAAAAAGAAACGCCGCCATTTTGACATTTGTTTGGCTTTTGTGTTTTACACTAAAAGTTATCATGTAATTACTCGTAAGGAGTTATTATTCTTTAAACTTCCGCTATCCAACTGTTATGCCGGTGACCAGGATGATTAAAATCTAACGCATCAATGTGAATCGCATACGTTTGGCAGCGAAAAAATCAATAATGTGCCAGTGCCGCTTTTTTACTTTCGCGTTACAAATGTTCGTTTTATATTGTTAATTTATCTACAGAACCTTTTTTAAATAACGTATACATTAATTATGATGTGTTTTTTAAGTGTTTTGACTCGAAACTGGTGTGATATGCAGTGAAAAGTAGATTTTGAAAAAGGCGCGAAGTTGTCTGCGCTGTATATTTTACCTCGGAAATAGAAAAGTATTTTTACTAAAACAAAGAGATTCCAACGCGCTATGTGTATCACATCGAACTGATTCAATTAAATTTCCGGTTATGCATTACGTTCAGTAAATGGAATAAAGTATTACTTTCTAAAAATTAGGTTCATGTAAGTATACATATTTCCTCAATTACTTATGTATTTTTTTTTGTTGCAGTATGGTAACCTGGATTATGTAGATTGTATATCTGTTTATTTATTTTCAAACCTAATACATATTAACTTAAGGCCAATAACATTAGTCCATATTGATTACATTAGCAATTATTTTGACAGAAAAATGTAAACAAATAATTTGTTGACATGTTTTACAATATTTACAGTGACAAAATGACACATCTCCTATATTACAAATGCCTTTTCATTTTTGACCAATATTGTACCTATTTTTAATAATAAAGCTGTACCATATGATCATTATATACCTTCTTCATTATATACCTATATATTTAAAATGGTAATGTAATTATTAAATATACCTATTACATCCTTTATTTAAATTGGTGTGTTGTAACCTACATTTATATTTCTTATAGCACAGCTGGGCATAGTATTTTGTGTCATACAACTACCACTAAATTGGTTGGCTCTGCATTACTCAGGCTAAGTTATTTGTTGGGTTGCATTTTTTGCATTAATTAATTAAATGTTATTATTAATTGAAATAAAAAATATCCTATCTTTCTAGTTGGATAAACTTTTTATTGTGAAATGTCATATTCATTATTTATATTATTCATTCATTCATAAGTTTATTGTAATAATAATAATATAATAATAATCTTTTATTGATATAAGATGAAGATTATAATATATTTGAAGACCTGACAGTATCTTCAAACAATGTGACGTGACATACATATTTTATACATGAATGGACTACTATCATTACAAACTCAAAAGTTTGTAAGTGTAGTGGATGGATGGATTTTTGTTACTCTTTCATGAAAAAACCGCTTAACAGATGGATTTTAGAATATGTATACATGCATACATCTTTTGTTGATTCAACTTCCCGCCATGATATGAAATTATCAAGTACATAGGTTTTTACTTAATAAAAAAAAGGTTTTATTTCATATTTTGTATCTTATTTTATTTTCTATTTCAATTAAGCAGATTCTGCATTCTTACAACTATTTAAAAATAAACATATACCTATGTCGAAAGCCTTTATGAAACAAATCATATTAGAATCTCTAAAATACACTAAACATTGTCTATCATTCCATGTCTATCAATAATTTTTTAAAACATTACTAAAGTAGTGTAACAATTTGAAAAGCCTGATTTTACTAGGTAAAAATAAACTGTTTTTATATTTGGTCTTAAATAATAATTAAAATACAATACTGCTAAAAAACATGCCGCAGTCTTTGGGGAATGCCAATAGAAGTGAAAACTACTAAATAAAAAAATACTAACTAGATCTTGTTAAACTAATTTTCGGTGGAAGTATGCATGGTAATGTAGGTACATCATATATATTTTTTTAGTTTTATCTATCTCTTATTTTAGAAGTTACAGGGGGAGGGGGGGACACATTTTACCTATTCAGTTTAGAAGTAAATGATATTAGAACACAATGTAAAGACCTATCCAAGTATCCATAGATACCCCACACTTATAGGGTTTGAAGAATGTATGGGTTTTTTCTATTTTTGTGTGAAAATCTTAATGCGGTTCACAGAATACATCTACTCACCAAGTTTCGACAGTATAGTTTTTATAGTTTCGGAAAAAAGTGGCTGTGACATATGGACAGACAGACATGACGAATCTCTAAGGGTTCCGTTTTTTTCCATTTGGCTACGGAACCCTTAAAACATTGATTACTGTCTTATGTTAGATAGATACAGGTGGTGACCAAAATATTTGTACATTAAAGTCAGGTTAAAAATTTTTCTGCACTGCAACATCAAACTTGAAGGACATCTGACTGCTGAACAAAGACCTTCTATAATTTCTACAGAGACTGGTTATATACATCTCACCGCTACACTATACAAGGTTAAGGCCCACTTGTTGGAACTGTTTTTTTTTTATCAATATTTATTAGTGTTAATATAATAAATATTTTCGAATATCTAATGCCAATTGTCCTTCTATAAATCTCTAAACATTAAAAAAAAATTGGGATTGATTAAATACTAATGATTTTTTTGTTGTAAACAACTAGAGTGTAGAAAGCCCAACTTATTTCATAGCCTGAAATAAGTTGGGTAATATAAGGGGTAAAAAAAACACAAAGTTACGCTACAAAGATTGCAATCAATTCAGTTTTTTATGATATAGGTGTGATTTAAATATATGTGTGTATAGTATATTTCAAAGATTTGAGTGCTATTAATCTTATTCTGAATCTTAAATTAAATTTTTTTCCTAAAAATTGCTGTAATTTATTTTTAGGGAATATATATTTATATATTACAAAATTGCAAAACATATATCCAGTATTTATAATCCTCTATATTTGACAGGTTAAGTTGTCCTCTAATCTTGCGATGCGGTTAAGAAGTAGGAAGAGGGAGCGGCCGCTCTCAAGTAAAAGGGGTACAAAGGTTACGAAGTTGAAGAAGAAATCTGTTACACCATTGACTAAGCCACCAAATGCATGGAAGAACATCCTCAAGCGGGAAGTGAAAAATGTTGTTTCAGAGACACCACAGTTCTGTATCACTCGTTCACAGAAGAATCTAAAAACTCGTCCCGTTAGAACTAAGTTAAGCATGGAGAAGCCTGTGGAAGTAACGCACAAGAAGGCCAAGCACAAAGATGATGCTCGCACAAAGAAACCAATCTTTCAGACTGTGGTAAGGAGTTCCACTAAAGATCCTGTCTCTTCATCAACCACTGTGAAGGTGAAGCCACAGAATGACAAGATTACCACTACATCTAAGACCAAGGAGGTTCGTACAACAAAAAGTGTTCAACTACGACACAGTTCGTTGAACAGAGAGCTTAAGAAGACAGAAGTGATATCTTCGGCCATCAGTTCCCCTCGCAAAACGAGGCGTATGGACAAGACTGACAAGTCCGCTTCACTGAACAGCTCACCAATACGTAAAGTTCGTCAAATGGGGATTATGACTCCTAAAATAACGAAGTCCTCAGTCAGTTCCACAAACGAAAGTCCAAAGAAGAGGACTAAGAAAGCTTTGGTCGTGCCAGAAACCAACTGCTACCCAGAAGACAATGATGTGACCATGTATGAAGCCCACACAACAACGTTTGTTGATTTTCCAACGCAAAAGTCAGAAGAATCTGATTCGGATGGCCATGTTGAATCTTCTGAACTCTGCTTACCAAATGACTGTCTTAATGACTTCATGGCTATAGCAGAATGTGCTAGACTGATTAACGAAGACCTGCCAGCTACAGAAGAAGATATAAACTTCTTAGCAGACAAAGCAGCAAGGGTTATGACTACTGAGAAAGCAGAAGAGAAGACTTCCAGGACTAATTCAGTTGAGAAGAGAGTTATGAAGCGTAGAAAGTCGAGTAATGATCTAGAGATGTACCAGCCTACATCAACCACTGATGATTTGGATAATTGTACCGATTTTCTTACTAATGGGGAGAAATATGTACAGGTAAGACTTTTAAAAGTTTTTTTATTACATTTTAGAGCACTTTAATTTGCGCGAGGAACATGTCTTACATAAATACTCCGTTCTACAGGTTAAAACTTTAAAACATTAAACGAAAAACAATTCATATGCTCTTGGTGCATTCTAATAAACATTTTTAATATGAATATACAGAAGAGTGGGCGCATAGTGAGAAAATATCGTCAGAATTCGAAGACGTCACAAATCGTTTATTCTTTTCTTGTTACTGGACAATAAGTCCCACCAAATAACTTCTAAATGGAAAATTATTGGACAATACAGATTGTAATTAATAAACTACCATACTAATAAAATTATTACAATATTTTCTATCTCTCTCTCACAGCCGGACTTCGTAACCATGCTTGAGCAGGACGGATATGTTCGCGACTCTGAATGCGAGATATCTTCAACTTGCGATACCCAGGGAACCGCCATCGAGAGTCTTGAAGCCCTATCAGCTAGAAGCCCCAGTTCTGGTTTCCTGGCTGAGATCAGCCAGAGCTTGGCTGCGGAGGCGGCGGGATGGGTAAGCTTGTCTTTTTGTATCCGTATAAGTAGGGTAAAATGTACAATTAATGGAAAGCTAAATAAAAGGAAAAAAACGAATGGCTATATAAATATGTTATCAATAATAATTTCCTGTTAAAAATATTAATTTTCTGATTAAAACTTCTTGCCAAACTTCATGATTCGTCAATGGGAGTAATCAATATGTTTTGACTTACATATATATTTTAAAATATTTGTTATGGCAGTTTTTTAAACTCAGGGTGGACGAAAAACCGACCTGAAAGTATTAACTGAAATTTTTCTGAATGCAGATTCTCTATAGGATAGTTATAGATACAAAATAATTAATTAGACATTCAATAAAGGTCATTATTCACAGTCAAATATTGTTTCTTTATTTTACTAGAATGGGACGGATATCATAGCAGATGAGGCTGCGCTTGCGTGCCACGACGAGCAGTCACCGACAGACATAGAGGTCAGTGCTTTGTATCTGTAATAAGTTTGATGGAGGTTCCTTGCTTAACCCTTCTTCTTGTCAAAAATGTGGCATGTTCATATACATATAGCGTTAATTTTCTATTAATTTATAGAAATACTTGTCTGTGAGCCACTTAAGAGGATTATTTTTTACATTTTTTTTAGGATAACACAAATATTAAGTCAAAATTAAAACATTATATTATTATTATTTGAAAAATACATGTATTATAACGTTATTTATACCAGAGACTGCGTTATTTCTATAAGATATCCATTATAAACCACCATTATAACCTAAGCCTGGTTGTCTGGTGTCTGGTTACTGACTATAATTACATTTATGTGTCATGTCAGGAGGAAGCTGGCGATGTGATCTCGTCGTGCAGCAGCCGCGTGGACTGCGAGCAGATATCGTCCTGGGTCGACGCCTTCGATCCCTATCTATTTATCAAACAGGTAACTATAAGTTATTGCCGAGCTAATAAATGAAAGACATCATTGTTGTGGAAAAATCGTTATAATACGGTGCTTAGCTTTTTCCCGCTACAATCAGTAAGTGGATATTTAAATAAATAAATATTTCCGGACATTATTACCCAGCGCCATCTAGTAATATCAAATGTGTTGCATCAGTTGAAATATTTTGGTTATATTCCTTTTTTAAGTTATTTTTATACAATAAGAGTGGCATACAAGTTACACATAGCCTATAGACGTTTGCAACACCAGAAGTGTCATTTGCGCGTTGCGGACTCTAATTGCGTACTTTTAAATTTAATTTCTTGTCTCTATTCCTTAGATTTCTGTTCTAGTTATGTGAGAACCAAGCTGTTATAAAAATCCTTAAAGATTAACAGTCATATATTGAAAAATTCTTGATAGCATTCTAACGATTTTTGTGGCGTAAATTATATTAACAATCTTAGTCCGTCATATCCCCTGATATGTCAGACTTGTACTGACTGATTACTGCACTTGTCTACCTATAGTCCCTGTTAACACAAGTGACTGACTAACTAACTATATATATTTGTTAACAGCTGCCACCGTTAGAGACGGTGGCGACAGGCGCGTTGCGAGCGCGTTATCCAGCGTTACCCCTGAAGACCAGGACCAGTCCGGATTTTAGTCTGGTGAGTGCTGTGACAGAGACTTAGAACCTTTAAGTCGTATACCAGCAGGGATCGGATTCAAGTAAAAATTATCTAGATGCATCACCATCAGCCTATACTCGTCCACTGCTGCACGTTGACATCCCGTAGTGAACACCACAGATCACGGTCTTTAGCTAGATCTAGATTCTGTCGAACTTAATTTTTTCAAAATACCAGGAATAATTTACCCAATCTAAAATAAAACTACGTTTCCGATCCTTTACAGGACCCCGAAACATCGATAGTAAAGTTATGTTTATATCTACCTCCAGGCGACTTTCGCTGTGACGTCTTAAAATCAACAAACAAATTCGACAACTCAAAGACTAGCGGTAATTAAAGTTGCTCTGTGTGGTTCCCAGTAGCAAAGAGCATCAACATGTACCTAACTCATGGATGTTTATATGTATCGTAAATATGTATTTACCAAAAGACTAATCATGATATATATATACTAGACTAGACTAATCAAACAGAACCAAGCAAGTAGGCTCTTGTTACAAGTGCCTAGTTTGTTGGCTCGGTACTAGATGGCGCTGTAAAATACTGTCAAAAATATTTTTAAATAGATGTGACAAGTCTTTAAAAATCCTTACCCCTTTTTTAGACTTCACATATTTAAAAACAAAGTCACACATTAATTGTCTCTTCATTAATGTTATATTGTTTTATGCAGGTGTTGGATCTGGATGAGACGCTGGTGCACTGTTCACTTCAGGAGTTGCCCGATGCGAGCTTCCATTTCCCAGTACTGTTTCAAGACTGCCGATACACTGTAAGTACAATATTGAATATGTTTTTCTGTGCAGTGCTAAATCACAGTTTCATACATTCAGTAACACCCAGTGCCAGATTAAGGTACCTGGTTTCCCTAAGCAATCTTGAGTGATGTAAATGATGTGATGTGTGAACTATGTTTGATGAAAATCGGTCCAAGATGGCCGCAAAATGAGTCGGGGTTTTTTTAATTTAGAATTTGTTTTGTTGTAATTATCTTCTATTTTTAACCGACGAAAATAAAACGAAGGAGGTTCTCATGTCAACGCGTATATTATTTTATGCATAACTTTTTACAGAGTAGTCCGACTTTGGTCATTCTTTTTTTTTTAATGTATAAAACACGCACAGGTTTTCGTCCGCACGCGGCCCCACTTCGCGGAGTTCCTGTCGCGCGTGTCGCGGCTGTACGAGGTCATCCTGTTCACGGCCAGCAAGCGCGTGTACGCCGACCGCCTGCTCAACCTGCTGGACCCGGCGCGGCGCTGGATCAAGTACCGGTCAGATCAACCACTCTAATTAAAACTATACTTTGTCAGTAAATAGGGTCGTTACTAAAGTCTTTAAAGCAAAAATCTGTCAAGGCCTGCCGAATTATTTATTGTAATTAAAAAAAAAAACGTTTTCATAGAATTACATAAGTAATTATTAAATTAAATTAAATGAACAGAAAGTCAGACTTAAGTTACTTTCAGCATCATATCCTTCAACAACAATATTCATTAACCGACTTAAAAAAAGAAGGAGTTTCTCAATTCCACTGTATTTTTTTATTATTTTTTTGTTGCCTCATAACTTTCGATTGGGTGAACCGATTTATATGATTCTTTTTTTAAAGCTGGTGCTTCCTATGTCCCATTTCAATTTGGTCCAGTTCTGACATTAGAAGTCGTTTTTTTTTGTTATCAGATTGTTCCGTGAGCACTGCCTGCTGGTGAACGGCAACTACGTGAAGGATCTTTCGATCCTCGGCCGCGACCTGCGCAAGACGGTCATTGTGGATAACAGCCCACAGGTGAGCTACTTTGGCCAGTTAAATCTGTATTAGTTGAAAGTTCATTTTGGACCTGATTAGCGCAACAAACGTGTTCCTGTGTATATGTATAACTCCTACATGTATAACGTTCTAGTGTGGTAATAGTCGAATCCCGGTAGGGGAAAATGGTTTTGTGATAAATATGGGATATTTGTATCTAAGTAGGTATGATATATTTGTTTTAAAATAAAAATAACTGTAGTGTATATTTTTAGTAACCGTAACACGATTGTTTAGCCCGGGACTAGATCATTCTCTGTTTTACTTTCTGTTTTTTTTTGTCAGAAACGAGATAATAAAAATTAATCAAAGTAGTAATTTAAATATATAATTTATTTTCTAGGCTTTCGGTTACCAGCTTGAAAACGGCATACCTATCGACAGCTGGTTCGTGGATCGGAGTGACAACGAGCTGTTGAAGCTATTGCCGTTTTTGGAACATCTGGCCACTGTAAGTACTATTTAATAAAAATGAATGTTTGTCATCTATGTATTCCTAAACCATTGATCCAATTATGATGAAACTTTGACTGCATTTGGTCTAGTGGTCGTAAAGTGCGAAAGGGCTGAGCAAGAGGTATTGGGTTCGATTCCCAGGTCGAACAACGTGTTATTAGGTTTTACTGTGAAGTTCTCATTAGCAGCTCAGAGTTTGGATTAGTGCCCAGTTGATGACAATAGGCTCGCCCTCTCTTATGTGGGACTTCTAACCTATTCTATTAAATTGTAATCTTTAATTCTGTTTGTCTATCTCCCACAGAAAGACGACGTGCGTCCATACATCAGAGACAAATACAAACTGTTCAGCTACCTGCCACCGGACTAAAAGAAACCCCGTGTATTTATAATGCTGTACAGACATTTCGGAGAATCGCCGGTCAAAAAGAAGAATAAATAAATAAATAAGGTAAAACGTAAAATAATGTTTTTGTATTGTATGTCGCGAAGTACGTTTTTGATACTGACATTTCGGTAAATGACCGGGTAATGCGGATAAATTTTGTATTTTGTAAAGGATTTTTTTATTTGATGCAGTATTCAAATATGAAGTTAACTTGGATTACGATTGAAAGTAATTTTCAAAATGTAAATCACTTCAACCAATACACCGAAACAAAGAATGGCAATGGAATTGAATCAATGACAGTTATATTACCGATCAACAATGTCGGCTGCGTTTATGCGAGCTTAAACTCTTCGGCGGTTGTTTTTGGGGCTTTCTTCTAAGAAACATTGTACTTTAGATTCGTATGTCTTTTACATAGAGCATGAATTGGTCTCATATAAACGTGGCTCTAACGCTTGTTATGTTGTATTTAGAGCATTTCGTGATTGTCAGTCACTGATTGCGTAATTTATTAATAAAAAAATCCCTTACTTACCAAGTTTAAGTAAGAAAGAAGAATTCTCCGAAATGCTGCTACAATTTAATGAATTAGTGAAATCAACAAAATTTCGATATTTCACAATTATTTCGTAAATATTAGGAGAAGATATTCTAAAGTATAAATTAAATTATTAAAAAAAAAGTAACATGAAATCGGCATACTATTAGATTTTATTGATTAGTATAGTATTTTGCAAACGACCGTTAGAATGAGAATTATTTTACTATTCAAATACATTATTGTTTTTCGAAAGATATAGTTGAATTCTTACACTTACGCGAATATTAAGACATTGAAATAATAAATCGAATGTGTAAAGAAAAAATATCATAATTCTCGCTCTAACCGTAGATTGTATTATTTCAAGCATTTGATGGGAAATTATAACAAACATATACCTACATCAAATGCTGTCGAATGAATTGGGTTTTAAAATCTGTGATTTTAATTTTTGTTTTCATTTAAAAATGTATTTCTTAAACTGTTTATGAATGCAACATGAATTATTGTGTAGATATAGCTTACAGTTGTTCAAAATCAGTTACTTCGCTAAAAAACTATAGCCAGATATTATACATAATGTCCGGTTTGTGACAGAAGTGTAAGGAGGCTTATGCCCAGCTATGAGTTAATATGGGCTGATGATGATCGATTTTTGTGTCTATCCAGTTATGTTACATAGTTTTTTGGTGATTAATATGTTTATCATCTTATATAGAGTTTTCGTATTTGACCAACATTCTATTAAATCACAAATCAACATTGAATTCGACATTATTTAACATCGAGAGCTATGTCTACACAAAGATTAAATTATAATAAGATTTCATATACACAAACATAGCACTACAATACAATTTCTAAAGCCTCAAATCTATATAAGAGATATAAACATACACTCTGGATATCTGTATAAATTAAAATACCATACAGAGCAGGGTCAAAATGGAGTAAATACACAGTTACTCATACAATTTACGATTTAATGACCTACAGATATTTGTGCTTGCATACACAAACAGACATTTTTTGTTGTGTATATATTTGTGTACATGACTACAACGTAAGAAGAGTTTTATAATTTAAGCAATTAGTGTTTTATATCTACACATTATACATTATTTAATATATAAGCGAACTCGATTGAGGTGCTAAATTTTTTTATTTTATATTTTTGTGTACGTTAAGTTACATCATGTATTTTTTCTCGTGTATGTCTTTTGGAAATGTGTAGAGTGATCGTTTTTTTTTTATTACGAATGTCTTTATTTCCATTACTAATATTTATTTTTATTGATTATGTATGTATGTTACTGTGAAATTGTAAGAACCGTAACTGTTTTTTAATAAGAGATAGATTGTAAATTGTGGTTAAACTATATGGGACACGGGACACATGCATGCAATATAATACACTAATATTCCATAGTTTATAATATATCCGTTAAATCGTGAAGTTGTGAACAGCGTTATGCAAGACGTGTTCTGAGTATTTGTGCCCGACCGTCCATCTCATGTGAAGAAGACAGTTCACAATTTAGCGGCCAGTGATGTCTTGGATGATTAGTAAAATTGTTGAACGTAAGAATGAACACGGCACATGGCTCATAAAAATGCGACAAGAAATACGTTATATTATACGTCATTATTTGTATACATAACAACATACCATCACGCCTGTCGTCCCCGAAAGGTTAGGTGGAGGTGTACTACTGTACACCCAGGTTTCGCCGAAAAAATCAGTTTCTTACAGTTTTACAGTCATATATAAATAAAACCCCCTGAGTGCGTGTTTTCGTATATTATGTCGTGCTAAACGGCTTGATCGATTTAGATTTTACTTTTATACTTTTGGAATCACATCTGTAAAATACTTTTGACTGAAAATAACATTTGTTTTCTTATCATTTGACGAAAATTACTTATTAAAATTAAATATTTAATATACTTAATATAAAATAAAATCTTATTATTCTACACATCTTCAAATATTTAATTAAAAATGAGTTTTTTATACTGTAATTACCTTTTTTATGTTATGATTGTATGTCCAATATTTTTTACAATTATTATGTGTTTTTGTAGTGTAGCAATAAAAAAATAATCTATAGGCTGTATAAATCTCATGTCATAATCACATTTTTAATGTAAGAACTAAACAGATATTATCTATGACTACAATAGGAATATATTGGTATGTTAACTGCTATACCGAGGTTTTTAAAGGTAGTACGAAATTATTTTCAACTAGATTGATTGGGTCAGTAGTTAAACAACTGTCTGTGGTGCTGCAGGACGTAGGTTTGATCCTCATACGGTGTATTTGTATGGTTTACAAATAACTGATCTACAGATTAGTGTGTATGCTATTAAACGCACCCACAATACGAGGGAGACGAGAGCGAATGAAGACCTAGTTGGGAAATGTTTAAGCAAAAAACAAAATGTGGACTTATTTTAATTTTATTGTCATGCAATTATTTTAGACCTGTATAAGTTAATGACTATTATTAAAACCTTTGTTATTATTGTCAGTTAAATTCCCGTATCGGGACAATTTTTTACACATTTTATTAATTGTACATGTCATAGCATACACTGCATGAAATTATTGTTTTTATATATATGTATATTTAGTGAAGCAGTTAACATATCAATACTTTTTACAAAATATTATAAAATTAAATATTCCTAAACGATAAGTTTTATGAAGAATCAGTTTAATTGTTGTAATTTATTAAAATGAAAATAAATTTTATGTAAAATATGTATTGAACACTTTCAGTGTGGTCAAATGTTTTTTTTAATCTTCAGTACTTCAGAGGGGTTCAGTTCAATTATAGGTCCTCCCAATTTAAAAAAAATATGTATACATATAAAAACATTTGTCCAGACTGAAAGTAATAATAATAAATGTTTATTGTTTTAAATATGTAAAATTCGGTTTTAAAAGTCTGACGTATTTGATCTAAAAAAAAAACGAGCCAAAATATGTCTATCGAACGTGGTTTACGTAAAACTCGTGCCCAAAATTTTGGATAAAAAGAAGGTAAAAATTCGAAAATGAAGTATTAATAACGAATGTTTGATTTATTTTTTTAAATGTTTATCATACCCGTAGCTAGAGTAAAATTGTAAACGGCTTTGGTCAAAATTGGTAACATGTTAGTGCTATATGCATAATTTGAAGAAATGTCAAGACAAAGAGGTCTTTGGTCGTGGGTGTGGATCTTAAACTCTTTTTTAAGTCTTTCTTTTTAAAAAATGTTGCCCCACACTAGGGTTTTCTCCTGTGTCGTGGGTGCGTTTACAAACACAAATTTTCATATACACAAACGCCCAGACCCGGAACAACTACCTGTAGAACGTACAAATATTTGCTCCGTGCGGGGATCGAACCCGCAACCCGTGACGTTCACTGCGTCAATCAGGTCGTAAGTTTTTCAGTTTTTTAAAAGAAAAACTGAAGAGGTACTGTATTTTGATTCCCGAACAGAACAAATATTGCATGGCCTACTCACTCGTTGGTTTCAGGTTATACAAATATGTATGTTTATAAACTCCATTGTGTTTCTTTCAATCTATTATTTGACTGAAACGAGACAACAATATGCAACAAATAAAAATCCTATGGACAGCTTATAGGATTTTTATATGTTGAGGATTTATAGAATAAAATACTATGTATTTTCTAATATTCGACTATTTATTTCCTCTTACATATCAATTTTAACCAAAACTGCACACACTCCCTAAGATTAAAATCAACAATTTTAAAATAAATAATTATATTGAATAAATAACAATAAATATTCATCAACTTAACGCCTATATAAATGTTATTTAAAATTACAACTTTTAAATGTATTAGAAACAGTTACACAGTTTTACGCGAACGGAATGCTATTTGCGTAATTCTGTGAAATTTTACGCGATACAATTGTTATTATTTCTTGTAGAGATTGTCTTGATATATAATATAGCGTGGATTTTTATCAACCGACGAAACAAAAAACGGAGGAGGTTCTCAAGTCGACGCTATATATTTTTTTTATGTATAACCACGCATAACTTTTATCAAAATCGGAGGACTCTGTAAGTCGTCCGATTTTGATAATTTTTGATATGAAATTCAATTTGTCAATGTTTTCTATTTTATGAGGATTTTTATTTCCTGAAAGATATTTTGACTAATTAAAATAGTGGAAAAGGACAATCTTTAAAATGTACTTGTACTGTACTTGTTTCATTTTGTTTTACTTTACAGTAGAACTTATTTTTTTAACTAGATGACGCTGTGTCACAATGTCAGGTCTTTCTCAGGTATTCTCAGGTCGATTGCATTTTGCGCTTTGAGTGCCGTCAGTATATTTGAAAGTTGTAATTTTTATGTAAAAAAGTTACTTGGCTTTTATCATATTGTTTATATAAATAAAAAACGAATTGGTCTCACAATTGTACGCCCGCCTATTTATGATTCTATATTAGATAAGATTCGACGTTGAATGTTATGCTATCTTCAAGCTATGTCTCTTTTGGAATAGGTATGAAACATTTTAAATAATTTAAAAACTAATAGAAAATAATATTATTTGGTTACTGTTTTTGCGAAATACTTTAATTCAAGAACTCAAGACTTAAACCTACGTCAAGTAATACATTCTTTGTAGATTTTACGGATATCATCTTAAGGTAAACCAAGTGGAAGCTGTGATTGAGAAATGCTTTTTTTTAAATAATTTGAGGGAATTTAACTAACGTAATTAAAGCCAAAGAGGTGGACTAGGACCGAAGTAGATTTAAATTTATAGTATCTGCCTACCCAGACGAGAGACTAGCGTGATAGGATGTTGTATAATAGTTATTCTATAAACTAAAGGTTAGGCAATCCAGGTAATACATACTTATAGTTCAATGTTTTTGTTTTGTGCTGTTTTAATTGAGAAAGAAAAAATTGTTTTCTGTGCCTGTCCTCTAAGAGTTTAGCGTGAAGATGCAAAAAGTATGAATATTACGTTATGCAATTTTTTGTTTTACTTGGCGTCTTAAGCGTAATAGATATAAATAATAAAGGTGTTCAAATCATTTGCGTAATTTTCAAACCAATTGCGTAATAATGTGAAAATATATAAAACTTTCGACTTTGAACTCTAATTCAAGTTTTTAAAGGTCTATGATGTCTGCAAGCCCGCATTAGGGTTCATTAGTGAGCTGAATGTCAAGACAACCTACTTATCCAAACTCTTCGAGTAGACTACTGATGCTCATTCTAAGAAATTGGTGTATTACGTTTTAGTGATAGAGATCAATATGCTTTGTAATTCTTTAGTTTGATACGTCGTCAGTTTGCCTTGACGCTAAACCATTTCACCCATTTTGACTAAAAATCATTACAGCAGGGCCACAGCAATATCTTTCATTTACTTAAAACTAAAACCCCTTTTAGTATATTACAAATAGATATATGATGCAGGCTTAGTTAAGGTAATTTAAAATAATATACAATGCTTCATGGCGATATTCCTGGCCCAGTGCGGGTTGACAGGCATCAAACGCCACACCATCGAGAATTCTTAGGTATGCAGGTTATATCACGGTGTTGTTTTTTTTATAATTTTATGCCAGTGTGTATGAATGAAGTCATATTTGCGAATAGTCAGAGCAGAGGTGCATGCTTCGTGCAATCATAATATATTCTAGATATCATTACGCTTAAGACGTCAATAATCCTAATATTTTCAATTACTATTTAAAACCAAAAATGCAGTTAATTTCTTACAATTGTTATTTTTTCTATTTAGTTCGTATTTCCACCCGAATCATAAGTGGGATTGCCAGAAATCAAAAATATATAGACATAGTTATAGATAAGTGAAAATAAAAATATATTATTAATGTAGTTATAATTCGGATTATGTAATGTAGCGATCAAATTGTTTTCAATCTAATAGTAGATTAAGGCGTAATCAAATGTTTAGACTATTAAAGTATTTAATGAAATATTAGAAGTGTTTTATTTATTTTACTGGCAACAATACCAACTCTATAACATGAGACCTAAAACATACCGGCGAAATGTGGGTGTACATTACTATCATCATCAACCCATTAACGTCCTGCTGCTGGGCACGGGTCTCCTCTCATTTGAGAGGGATTAGGCTATAGTCCACCACGCTAACCTACTGCGGGTTATACAAATCTCTCAAGCATGCAGTTTTCCTCACGATGTGTTCCTTCACCGTTTGAGCTTGTGATAATTACGCACATAACTTCCGAAAAGTCAGTGATGCCTTGGGTTCGAACTTGTCACCTTTGACGTCTCAGTCCACTGGTCACACCGCTAGGCTACCACAGGTCTCCTTACATTACTATATCTCTGCCTAGCCCTTCGGTGACAACGGGCGTGATATGTTATTACCCTTCATTGTTTCCCAAAATACAAGCTCCAGCTTAGTTTGGGAATCAGTATCAGCAAGTATTGTACTATACATTTCTATTGTGACTCACTTTAACCTGCCAAGTTGTGAATGTATTTTTGTGTCAATAAACAATTTTTTTTTCTTCAAGCATCGATCTGACGGAGTGAGTGGTCGTCATCTAGCTGATATGATAAAGCGATCGATCGGTAGGTTTAGGTGCACCAGCCGTGATGTCTCGGTGTATGACCATGCTTCGAACATCGACACTCGTCCGTGCTTAAGGGAGCACGTATTGTCCCACTATCTTGGTTGTCATACGAATATGATGACAATAATAAACTTCACTATTTTAAAAGGAGAAACTTGACTTGTATTTTTTAATCGACTTCCAAAAGGAGGAGGTTATCACTTCGACTGTATATTTTTTATGTTTGTTACCTCATAACTGTGGACTTGGTGAACCGATTTTGAAAATTCTTTTTTTATATGAAAGTTGATGCTTCCCTTCTGGTCCCATAAAAAATGGTTTGGATCTGATGAGTGTTGAATTTTCTACGTAGATGACGTGTTTATTGTTCAACCTCTTACATACCATCACGACTGTCGTCCCCGAAAGGTTAGGTTGAGGTGTATTAATGTATACCCACGTTTCGCCGGTATGTTTGAGGTCCCATGTAATAGGGGGCGAGCCTATTGCCATTAACCGGGCACGAAACAAAACTCCGAGCTGCTACTGAGAATTTCACAGAAAACCCAATAACACTTTGCTCGACCTGGGAATCGAACCCAGGACCTCTTGCTCGGCAGTCGCACTGTACGACCACTAGACCAACGAGACCTATACAACGAACCTATTACAGACACTAAAAAGTAAAAAATACAGGTGGCCGGTGCCTGGTTTAAAGCCACCTCGCTCAAGATGACGCGCGATGAGTGTACATACCTTTACATTTGGCTTGGCACCGTCTTCATACCTTTAAAATTATTTTTGACTTTTTAGTTTTGAAGTCGGATTTTTTTATGATTAAAGACGTCTTCCATCCTATTTTATTTAGATTACGGCAGTGCTTTCGAATGGCCTACATCAAATCTCTGCCTTATATTGATATTTGCTGTGTTTTTATATACATATGTACAAAAGTAAACAGGAAAAACAACTCAATTACCTATCTGATAAACTTAATATAGCATTTATTTATGTCAATTACTCATAAGCAGGCGATTGCAATCAGTTGATATGTGTCTACGCACGTTTTTATATCGACCTAGGCTTGTGGAAAAATATAAATATTATTTATCCGATTATTTTGAAAAAAAGTCGATATATCGATGTATCGATGTGAAATTTTAACTATAGAAAAGGTATAAAAATATTTTAGATAGATATTTTTATTTCAGACGTAACCTAGGCGTGATGAAAAAGAGATCATCCTACATTTAAAGTTGAAACTTGTCGGAAATTTCAATTGTAGAGTTATTTCAGTGAGAAAAACTTAAGGTGGAAGCTCCACGCTAGCCCGCGAAATTCAAATTTTCGTACGTTTTTTGAAATTTGCCGGTCATTGTCAGGCTGTACATTGAACAAAATATAATTCGCGCCTGTAATAGGTATTTAGTTACAGAATTATAATCATTACCGGTCTCGGAGGGGAGTGATGTAGCGACATCTATCTCGCCACATAAGAACTACGAACTCAGCGCGATGACGCAAGTAATCCTACATCGCGCAAGTGACATTTGCACGCGAGATTGCATATATACAACCACCCAACATCAACCGTTGGGCAGTAGCCCGCCAGGCACAACACCACGCCTGGTCGGAGGATCCTCCTTTACCAGTGGAGGGATTACCACCTCCTTCCCTCCATACTGGTGACCCCGAGCTGAACATCAACGCAACCTTCGATGACCTAGCAAGCTTCGCCTTCATCACTCCTCACAGCACTCTCCAGCGCATCATCCTGCCAGCCAGCACCCTTCCGGCTTCAGCCCTGACCACACGCCTGTAGCGGACGCACATGCCTGGTCAGGACCTTCAGCCAGCATCAGCAACTTGGCACAGCACACTGCACTTCGGCCGGTCTAGCAGAGCCACTCTCTCCTGGTCGACGCAGCAGCCAGCCACTACGCATCACTGCACCACCTCGACTCACTGAGGCATTCGCAGCATCCACAGTCCCGACTCACCGTGGACTCACCGCAACACAGTCCCGACTCACTGCGGACTACGCGGCAACCTGTTCCGACTCACTGGAACATCACACCTGGCACTGGCAACAACCAAACGACGCTGACTCCATCATCTTCATCAGAAGATCATCATATCGACCTCCGGTCTCGGAGGGGAGTGATGTAGCGTCATCTATCAAGCTACATTCGAACTACTAATCCTACATCGCGCAAGTGACATTTACACGCGAGATTGTATATATACAACCACCCAACATCAACAGCCCGCCAGGCATAACACGTTGCCTGGTCGGAGGATCCTCCTTTACCAGTGGAGGGATTACCACCTCCTTCCCTCCATACTGGTGACCCCGAGCTGAACATCAACGCAACCTTCGATGACCTAGCAAGCTTCGCCTTCATCACTCCTCACAGCACTCTCCAGCGCATCATCCTGCCAGCCAGCACCCTTCCGGCTTCAGCCCTGACCACACGCCTGTAGCGGACGCACATGCCTGGTCAGGACCTTCAGCCAGCATCAGCAACTTGGCACAGCACACTGCACTTCGGCCGGTCTAGCAGAGCCACTCTCTCCTGGTCGACGCAGCAGCCAGCCACTACGCATCACTGCACCACCTCGACTCACTGAGGCATTCGCAGCATCCACAGTCCCGACTCACCGTGGACTCACCGCAACACAGTCCCGACTCACTGCGGACTACGCGGCAACCTGTTCCGACTCACTGGAACATCACACCTGGCACTGGCAACAACCAAACGACGCTGACTCCATCATCTTCATCAGAAGATCATCATATCGACCTCCGGTCTCGGAGGGGAGTGATGTAGCGTCATCTATCAAGCTACATTCGAACTACTAATCCTACATCGCGCAAGTGACATTTACACGCGAGATTGTATATATACAACCACCCAACATCAACCGTTGGGCAGTAGCCCGCCAGGCATAACACGTTGCCTGGTCGGAGGATCCTCCTTTTCCAATGGAGGGATTCACACCTCCTTCCCTCCATAATATCAATAAAACAGCCCTCGAAGTGCATATAACTATCCAATTGTATGCAATGTGAGGGTTGTATTGATGATATTAATGATTATAATTCTGTAACTAAATACCTATTACAGGCGCGGATCATATTTTATTCAATGTACAGCCTGACAAATCGGTATTTGTCAATCGAAATTTCCATTTCGCGGGCTAGCGTGGAGCTTTCACCTTAAGTGCTACCTACGGTGGGTAGGTACCTACGCCCATTGTCGCCCCTACTTGTAATAAGCCTCCAGCGCACACTAGGAGGCCTTATCATCTAACTTTGAGAAATACCTACTGCTGTAAACGATCGGAAACGTCAAGATTAAACACTATCAATGTATCGAACAAAATCCATAAAATATAAATTTATTTCTATATTTGACATGTTCAACGGACTTAAATCGTTAGATAATTACATTATTTATCATCTATCAGTCGATAATATATTGGTTACTGGATTTGTTTTATCTTAATTTTGTAAGCCCTATATCCGGCTTTTCATTCAGGCTACAATATTTCATCATCAGCAAACCCATTAATAGATTTCAATTCAAGAGTATGGACATTATATTTGAAGGTGTCAGTTCTATAAATAGTATAAAGGCACTTAGTCTGAACGGCCCAGAACGAGTGGCACGCGGGTCATTTGTAAACAAAAAGTATTGTAGTCTGAACCGAATGGTTCAGACTACAATACTTTTTGTTTTTTGTTTTTTGTTTTTGTTTTTCACGTTCCAAAGGACCGGTGAAAAAAACATTGTAAACAAATTCAATGTCATAAAATACCTCAACTCGGCACATTCGTTTGCAAAAGATAAAAAGTTTAAATGTTTTTTTTTGTTTTCAGGAAAACAAGCAACAATATTTTTTGATCTGTAATGTTTTTACATAGGTACACACATAGTTCAATTAATTCAATCGTTGCATCTAAGTATGATTCCATTTTGTTAATAGCCGCAAATGCGACAGTCATTCGGTGAGTTATTAGCCATTTCCTTCATCTTGGTTTAATTTTGCCTCGTAATACCGATTTACTTAGTCAAAAATTGATGACTTTTTTTAATAGGTAGCCCCAGCGCTTTTGATCACATGACACTGAGCCAAGGCCCCTAGGCCTAAGTAAAATAAAGTACTAGTATTTACGGAAGTTATGTGCGTATTTATAACATGCTTAAACGGTGAAGGAAAATATGAGAAATCCTGCATGTTTGAGAGATTTTCTCGATGGCATGTGAAGTCTGCCACCCGCAGTAGGCTAGCGTGGTGGGCTATAGCTCAGCTCCCCTCAAATAAGAAGAGACCCGCGACCAGTAGTAGGACAATGGGTTGATAATGATGATGATTTATTATGTTTATTTTAATACATACTAGCTTTTTCCGTGACTTCGTCGACGTAGAAATAGAATTGGTAGGTAATTGTATCCAATCTACTTTTTTGTAAATCTGCTTATTTGGTTCTTTTCAGTGATGATTTCTGAGACAAAAGTATCCTATCTCCTTCCATATTCTTTCTTTTTCTTTTTTTTTTTTTTTTTCTCAGCCATTTTCATCCCACTGCAGGGCAAAGGCCTCCCTACCCTCCTTCCATCTCTCTCGTTCTAGGGCTTTCTGCGGCCAGTCATCCCAGTATCGGTCTAGCTCGTCTCGCCATCTCCTTTTAGGCCTGCCACGACGTCGTGTAACGTTGTGTGGACTCCACTCAGTAATGCGTTTTGCCCACAATTCATCCGACATGCGGCAGATGTGACCAGCCCAGTTCCATTTCAAACTTGCGGCTTTTTGACCATTGGGGTCCATAGGTGGCGGATAATGGATCGACGATGAGATATCATCGTCAGCTTGTTTCGCAGTCCCCGACCACACAGCAAGCTGCTTTAGGCTCACGGACATGAGGCTAAAACAGAACAATCGGCATTAGCGCAGGATGTCGATTTAGGACGGCGGCGGATGAATACCTTGTGTACCAACGGCGGCGTCCACATGCCTAGTTAGATGGCTTACTGCACACCTACCAACCCGCATTAGACCAGCGTGGTGGGTTAATTGTCTAACCCCTTACCCTTACCTATCATGATATTCTTTCTTATTTCATCTAAATTCATTCAGCGGTTAAAGCGGGAAAAGATAACAGACAGAAAAAAATCGCATTTATTATATCAGTAAGTATGGATATGGACTAGTATGCATTTTGATGAACCGCGATTGTTGTTTACCTATTCCTAAATAGAACTCATCAAAATTCTCGAATCATTGACTAATGCTTACAATGCCGATGACATTTTATCAAAACAATATAAAAACCGTTATCAGGCGATAATTATTATTGTATTTAATCTTTTTCCGACAATAAATTCTTCTTCCTGATATTATCTGCGCAGAGTAGTTTCATTGCTATGAAAAAAATACTAGTACTTATTTTAGAGAAAATAAGGTGTATTTTTAACATTTGTTGTGTTCTTGATAGCAAAGTTCTTTATCAGAGGCATGTTAGTGTAATTCTATAAAAGTAGTTGATTAGTTTTCGACAATTAGACAGTAATATACAGCATTGACTGTTAGGAACCTGTCACAAGACAACATAGTGCGACCATCTTGGAAAAAGTGATATTTTCTTTTGTTTTTTTTTTTTTGTGCAACGACATCGAACTAACAATGATCGGTGAGTTTAGTTATTTGCAATTAATATTTTTTTAAATCGCACTTTGGCTTTGGTTCTCCCTATATGATACCTATTAATTAATCTTTAAAACAACGCTGAATAAATATTTTTAATTTTTACTTTTAGACGTTTTTAAATGTTTTAATGAATTCATAACTTTAATTAAAATTAATATTTAAGTAGGTAGTTAAAAGTGTAAATTATTTAGTGAATACGGTGCTTTCTTACATAAATTACTTTTAAATAAAATGTAACCATTATTATGTTTATTATTTAATTGTATCGCGCATTGCATGTCTGTAACAAAAATTACTGTTACATATTTACAGAAGTACCTACCTTAATATTTTAGAAAATCGTATCCCTTAAAAAGAGAAAATTTACATAAGTACTTTACGGCGTTCAAAAAGAACGGAAGAACTAAATGTATTGTGAGTGCAGCTTATCCATTCAGATCGATTGATCAGCGTTTTTATTATTTAGCCACAAAAGTCTCGTTGCAAATAAAACTAGGTACTTATTAACTATTTAAGAATTTGATCGCGGTATATTGATATTAATTAATCGTGACGTTTCGAAATTCAAATTTTTTGGAGCATCCATTTTCACCAAAGACTATAAAACCAGTAAGTACTCGTTGATTTTCACAGAGCAGCAACCCTACACTTTTGTTATTATAAGGACAATCCGAATAACACAGTATGCTTTGGTGGAGCAGTTTAATAACTCGGATTTAGATTAAAGAATTTACAATGGGGTTTTAAGAAAGTGGTAGTACCTATCCAGCCATATTCTCTATTGGAATTTTAGTGTTTCTTAATTTCAATAGCTTCATGAATTATCCAATATGGGAATCGGTTTTCTTTTGTAGGAACATATGTGACAACAATTTGATGTAGATAATAGTATTTTAAAGCTTGTTAACTTATTGGCACGCGCGGCGGTGTTTACCATTAGCGATGCGTTCGTTTACGCGGGTCCCTATGCTTATAATATACCTAAGTATACCTACCTTCTTGCTTTACCTATTGATATTTTCATGTGATTTGCAAGTCACATGTATATTACAGATATAATACCTATATCAACCTACGATTATTACGTACGTTAGATATTTATTAGAATTCGTCACTAATCAGTATTATAATTAATAATAGAGGATTAATATTGGAGTTAGAATTAAGTAGGTACCTATGTGCGATATCGCCCTACAATGCTATTGGCCGAAACGCGCGGAAATACATAGAATTCAGCTGTTTGCGAGTTCAACGTCACAAGGGCCTCATTTTCGCGTTAAAAAAGATTAATACCCCGATTTATTACATTTCTGCGAATACTGTGCATTGAAACAAATCGTATTTATACGGATTTTATTGAGGTATATATCGCTATTGGTTTGACACGACGTTTCCCATAGATTAGGTCTATGGGAAACGCTAGCTTTATTACAATCACCAAAAAATGTCCTTACATTAAAAGAAACTGAAGTCGATTACAGTCCCGTTTTAATGAAAAAGAAATTGTGCGCGTGATTAGAAATAGACTTACTAGGTAGTTTACATACATACCAACACTGACTTATTAAATACACCTACAGTTCACGGTACGGTACGTTCCCAGATCTCACTTATTAGGGGGCGAGCCTTTTACTACTTATTAACTTGGCAATTGGCACAAATCGAAGTTCTTATTATAATTTCATAGAAAACCCAAACACTTTTTTCAAATTTATAACCGTCGTGAATGCGACCAGTAGACCAACATAGCAGATATAATAAACAATGTGGCCATTATTACTAAACCGATAAAAACCAATAATAAAAACAAAATCTTAAGCCCAACGATATGATTGAGTAGGTACTGAACTGTCTAGAAAATTCAGGTATAATAATGTTTTGTAGTTCACTAACCTAGATATGAATTATTTATTTTTAATAACTGCCTTTTACTCGCGCCTTTGCTTACGTAAATATCGAAGTGTTATTAAAATTAAATATCTAAGTATTATAGTGCCTCGTTGATCAAGTGGGTGGCGACTGCTGACCAAGAGGACTTGGGTTCGTTTCCCAGATTGAACGGTTCTTGGGTTTTTTCCTATGAAATTCTCAGTAGCCGCGGTGCCTGATGGATGACAATAGGCTCGCCTCCTATGTACATGGGACCTAAGTCATACCGTAGAAATCTGGGTGTACATTAGTACACCTCTATCTTACCCTTTGGGGACGACAGGCGTGATGGTATGTCTGTAGGTATATTGCGATTAATAGTAGAATAAACCTCGGCAACCATTTTTATTAGTCTCAGATTTGTATGGATCTGCATACAACATACATATCAAGCTATATTATTGATTCTATTCAAATAAACATTTCCGGACATTATTACATAGCGCCATCTAGTTCCGTGGTAAGCAACGAGGCTTGTGTTACGGACACTAGACCGTTGATATACTGCATATATACTTTTTTTGTAAATACATACCTACATATTATACCTACATATATACATCCACGACTCGGATACAAATGTTGATGCTCATCACATAAACATTTGTCCTTATCGGGATTCGAACCCAGGACTCATAGCACAGCAGGCAGCGTTAACTACCGCTGAGCTAAACGTCGTCAATACGTAAAATTAAAATGATTGAGAAAACAATTACACTAGACTTTAAGTTGGATCCCACACACTATCCAACAGTCATTATTATTATCCATTTCCATACCTACTAAAATTACAAACTCGAAAGTGTGAAACTTGTAACGCACCGGGTGTCTCTCCCCTCGCCCCCCCTAGCTACGCCACTGGAAGTACGATCTCCTTCCATATAAAAGTTTTAATCATGGGCGTAATTAGACTCTTCCTTCGGGAGGGTCTTGACTCCCAGCGCTAAGTGATCGAGGCGCCAGCAAAATAAAGCAAAAAAAGAAGGTGCATGCCCCACCATTTATTTCCCCGACAACGACAACTTTGAAAACAAACAACTAAATGTGATGACTTTTCCTTTTCTCCGGAACCCTCATCTACGCCCATGGTTTTAAGTGTTACTATTTATAATATTTTGTCAGGACTTTGAAAAAGACCATGATTCTCTGAATTTGTCTCGGTGTTTCTTCACTTAAGTGGTCTGTTAGGAAACATCGGCGCCAACTAGTAATGAAAATATTTACTTGTAAAAGTGTCCTTAGAAATAATCTACATACAGATATCATTTCATCATTTCTTTGTACTTCCGCCCCATCCTTGCAGTGGCCTAGGAAGGTCAAGTTAAGCGCTATAATGATACAATCAATCATTCGTAACTAATAAGCTAACTACATTAAATAGGTTGATAAAATCAATCCACGGACAGATAAAATAAAACGTAAGTGTTGATTAAGTGCAATATATTTATTATCAGCTACAAATCTTGACGTCTATACATTCGCCGCCTTCCAACTCCAGGTCTTGAGGGGTACTCTTACCTGAAAAGATAAAACACGTGTCTCATCATCAACCCATTTATTGTCCCACAGCTTGGCATGGGTCTCCTCATATTTGGGAAGGATTAGGCTGTAGTATGGTATAGGCACCACACTTGCATACTGGGGGTTGGGAGACTTCACACTCAATTGAGAAAACCTATCAGGCCTATCTGCTCCTCCTAGATACTTACCACAGAAGGTTGATTTTAATACTGCTGCTCTAATTAGGTTTTAAGACAACTAATAAACAACAACAACTCCATCATTGTTACATTAATTGATTGGTCTTATTGGTTATAATTACCTATCACAATGGTTAAAGGGTTGCTAACAACAAGAAATCCCTAAAAACTAGTACTATTGTAAAGCAGAACTTAGGACGAACTAGTTTCTTGGGGTTGGTAGGCTTGGGACCATGATTCTCTTGTTACATAAAAAAATTGTTTAATAAAAACCTACTTGATATTAAATCTCCATCAAAATAGAACTTCAATTTATCCAGAGGTGTTTCTAAATGCTCTGCACACCTTGTCATCGCTAGTGCTAACCGTTCATCCTGTTGCAAAGTAGTTTCAAACGGTTTCTTCTTATTCTGACATTGGAACTTGACTTTCAGACCTTTATCTACATTCTTTTTTTTATTATTGTCTTTGATCAGTTGTGTAACATTTTGGTTTACAATGCCGCCATCTATAAACTTTGCTATACTATAGTTTATGGAGTCTGGGGTATCATCAATCTTCAAAATCCTGTCATTATATGTGAATAACAGCTTATCATTGCTCACTTTCTCCTTTTCAGTGAAATAATCAAATATCTGTGTTAACTTCTGATACTTCCTTATTTTAAATTTGAAAATTTCTAAACTTTGCCAGTAAACCTTTACAGACATTTCTTCGTTATCATCCCCTAAGGGGTCTATGTCGTCTATTACCTCAATATCATTGTTAACAGCTTTTGTGGCGAATAACTGTTGATTATCGCAATGATCTGGGTACTCATCTGTGTTGCCAACACTATATGTTGGGTAAGACATCATAACTGGTGTAAACATATCACATATGGTGACTGGACGCCTCCTGCCGCGCCCACGGCCTCGAGGTGAGGGATTTGTGCCTCTACTGCTACCCCGGGACCTTCTACCCCTTGCTGAATTTCCTCTACCTCTTGTATTGACAGTGGTAGAGCTTGTAAATGTATTTTGATCTACAGAAGGCACATTAATACTTATATCAGCTACAGGACTAGTTCTGCCTTTAAGAGAATTAGCAGTTTTCCGTTTAGATGCTCTAGTAACCCGCTCAGCAGGCTCGGCAAAATCACTAGCGGACTTACGCTTCCCGCCTCTGCCTCTTTCCGGTTTTGTTGTACAATTCTTGGCTATAATCGCGTCCAGCGAGAACTCATCATTATCTGTGCTGTTTACAGTTAAATTACAGTCTTCTACAATGATTACTGATGAACTATCGTCAACATTTGTCAACTTTCCTCCTTTCGTTTTTGAGGGCTCTGATGTGTAATTCAATTCGACACTTTGAACTTCCTCTTTCTCGTATTTATTTTTAATTGTTTGAAGTTTCTGAGCTATATTCCCATAACAATCGTCTTCGGAGTCCGATGAAGACATTATTTAAAAATAAAAAACACAATTACATCGGTTTGTAAATAACACTGTGTGTCAATGTCAGTGTGGTCACTTCAAAATATCTAAATCAAAATAGTGATGAACTACGTAATCATCGCGTTTATATTTTATCATTATCGATACATAATTTTGTATTGGACAATAATTCGATCGCTTAACTATCTTATATTTGATAAGAAGTACTATTAGCAGTAGATTATTAGAATTTCACATTATAATAATGGGTAACAAAATTATTCACTCCAATAATTATTATTGGAGTACGTTATCTCAGGATTTCTCAGCTATCTTAGGATTTCGCCTTTGTTCATTGTCTTGCAGTGGCGGATAAACATATTTGCCGCCAGCAGGCTATTTAATTTTGCTAACCTTTGCAATTTAATATTCTATTACACATGCATAATAATATTAGTTTCTTTATCCAATGAAATTACGACTTTATAATTAGTAAATGTAAATTATAGCCATCCTTCCGAATTCACTAGTTAATGTTTGCCTGACTAGTGTCGAGCTTTTGAAAACAAAGCCAAAATTAAATGCCAGTCTTGTACCATTATGATAAAAGAAACCATTTTAGCTTATTATTTAAAGAAATAAAAAAAAGGGCCAATATTTGTCGCCCCCTAAAATCTGCCGTAAGGCGGCAGGCTTTAGCCTACTCAGCCTGCTCGTAAAGCCGCTACTGTATTCTTGTATGAAGTCAATACTTCGTGGGTGTGTTACCTATTCAAAATTAAGTAGTTTATTAAGCGCAAACATCCCGACTTAGAGCATTTTAAAACAACTATTAATCAAAATATGTGTTACGTGTGGAAATTGATTCTTTGACAAAATCCGTGTCTCTGTGTCCATGTGGTATCGTAATGTTACACAAAAATGTTGTTTTAAAAATTAAGTCAATTGTTCTTTGTATAGTACTGATCTATTTATGGTTGCAAAATAAATTTATTGTAATTATTGTAATTTAGTGCAACAATGTCGATAAGTATTTGTAACTTATGTGTTTCGCGCATCCCTAGAGAGAAATGTCAGCGATTTGCGTTTAGTTGCTACCTGTAATGTTATAAAAATGGAATGGGTAGGTACGCAAAATACTTCAAGTAAATTATACCGTTCGCGTTCTTATGTTATTGATCATTGTTACTGACTAATATATTACATAATTAGAGTTTTATTTGTATGTTCGTTCAGTTCGTTCTGGATCTTGTTAGACAATGTAACAATAAATAGCTAGATTATAAAATAAATACTTAATAATTATAAAACATTTTTTTTTAAATTAGTTTTTAATTTTAAGTCAGTTATTGAAATAAAATGTTATAGTCATTGCAGTAATATAACAAAAAAGAGTTTGAAATGGAAAACCAAATCATATTACTGAATTGAGTAGGGTTATGGTCTTGTGTTTGCTTTGCCCAACAAGAAAAAGTGATTTAATTGTTGTTCCCATCAAAATGCTAGCAGAAAAATTGCCAGTAAGAGGCACACAACTAAAGAATGAAATATTTAAATTCTAAACTTTGCTGCTTTTCTTCTTTATGGATTGTACATGTTATATTTTACATACATTAAACGGTTGTTAAGTCTTTAAATTGTGTAAGCATAAATTGCTTTAAATTCTACAAGAGCGAGCATAGAACATATTTTTATTTATTTATTATAGTAAAGGTAATTTTGATTAAAATCACTAGTCCAATAACTGGGAATAATGTGTAGTGTGATTTACTTATCACAATGCACAATCAAAGTGTAAACGCATCTCGTCACGTTTATCACAATCTGTGCTCTGATTGGTTGACGTACTCAAATATAGCCAATCAGAACGCCGAACGTGATCCACATGAACTTATCTGATTATTAAAGGAATCATCATTTTTCGCGTGCGTTGTGATTATGTGAGTGTAATTATTAAAACAATGACACTCATCCATTTGAAAATGTAACTCTATTCAAACTTACTATAAAAGTAGAAGTATTTCTTAACGCGAAGCAAATTAGTTAAGACAAAGAGGTAAAAAAAAGTCACAAAGTTCTTACTTTCAAGTACTTCAAGTTTTGACGCTCTTTGTCGGGGTTACTCAATATGAGAAATTTCACGCCTGTGCCTACAAAAAAAGGCAGTAGCAATCACATAAAAAAAAACTTTAAAGAGAGATTCTTTTTTTTTCGTTCGGGATAATGTTGTAAAGGAATCTAGTCCATACAGCCTAGTCTTATTAAATATATTTTCATTTTATGTATGATGGACGACAGGATGATACGTGATAATGGTTGATAATTTGGTGAATTAATGGGTTATGAAGGATGATAAATGATTTTTTTCCTAGTTTCAGTAAAGATGTGGTTCTTTACTGAAACCTAACGCGGACTTTTTGGGAGAATTTGAAAGTCACGTTACACTGTTTTGTTTCATTTGCCAACACACATGCACTTTCACGAACATTTAACGGTTAATAATCCACCATTATTATACATTAAAATTAATCAGAACACAAATTTTAGAAAATAAAATAAAACAGCTAAACATGACGCTTCACTTTCCCGCCAAAAAGTCTTATAGTGGGATCGCTCTATAATAATTTTTTTATACAAGTTTGTTAATCAAATATATAAATAAATTGATAGGTTTTTGATTAAAAACCTTGTATAATAACCGCCTCCTTTTTGAAGTCGGTTAAAAAAAATACCATCGCGCATCGAACGAAATATATCTAATAATAAGAAAAGTATTCTCTATTATAAATAGGTATTAAAAAAGTATTTTATCAAAGATCAAATTGATATAATCTATTACCTAATTTTGCAATCTCGTTAGTCGCAATATTATTTTAATAATCTTTATTAGTTATTCGACAAAGTCGTTGATTCAATACAATACAATATTTTCCTGTTTCCTAGTGGTATTACGATTTTATGATTTGACACCTTATCGACCGATTTTAACCAGACTACCTCTGCCCGTTCATTCTAGGATATAGGCGTGATGGTTGTGGTTTTATCTACCCTACACTTCGACATATTATTATACATATTTATCATCTTTCTATCAGCTAATAGTATAAATTCGCTCCAGGGCCAGCCGGCTTTTAGTAGATAGGTATATAAATAATTATTATAGTAACATGTGTAGGTACCTAGCTTAGTAGTTAGGTACCTACACTTGTTGCTAGTTCCCGGATACGTATCCGGGACTGATGTAGTCAAAGTATGTACCTAAAGAATAATCGTCTGTAATATATTCAAGCATAATTTGATACCATATCTACAACATTATTAATATTTATACATTGTCGTATTACAATAAATAAATTCAAATCAAACCTTTTATTGTAAACCGATTTATGACTTTTCGTCGTAGTTGTAAATTATTTATGACATAAAATGTCTCAATTTCAATCCTATCAAATATTTTATTGGTCATTTTCATTATGACTGTAAAGTTTATTATTACATAATAACTTTGTGATAGTGACCTTAGCGTCATCCAAGGTCGGGTGGGAATTAACCATAGATATGTATTTTACTTATATGTAAGATCTCCTTTTATTCACATTAAATAAAATAAAAAAAATAAACTTACGTACATCAACAATACCATGGATAGTCCGATGCACAAGTTACTGCACGAAAGCCGCGTATTTGCACCAATTTGTGTCTAACCCCATGATTGTCACGCATTTTATGATAATTTTCAGTTTAAAAGAAATATTCATTTTAACAATGTAAGTTTTTGTTTAATAAGATTGTAAGTTTTTTTAACTACAAAGATAAGAAAAGAAGACTTGATAAGCTGTTTTAGATAGCTTTTTTAGTTAAAAATAGAAATTTTGAGAGTTGTTTGATTCTTCCAAATGATAATGGCATCAGATCATTTGAGAATGAGTTGCTAACAAAGTTTTATTTTATTTTCTTTGATAATTTTTTTTTTATTAGATAGATACCGCCCGAATTTGAACCTAATAATTATTAATTACTCGACCTCTCGACGACCTCTGTGGTCTAGTGGTTCGAGTACCGGACTGCTGATCACGAGGGGTTCGATTCCCACGGGACACAAATATTTATGTGATGAATATAGTATTATAAGTATGTATTTACAAAAAAAAGTATATAAGTATTTATATCCATTGTCTAGTACCCATAGTACAAGCTCTGCTTAGTTTGGGACTAGATAGTAGTAGTATATTATTGGGCATTCTACCCCACCTGCCGTTCCGGCTTCGCCTCCACTTCGGTGGGATAGAATGCCCAATAATATACGATCGAATCTCGTCCGCTTCGACATTACGTACCTGTTTATATTTTATAAATAAACACAATTCGTCATTCCAAGTAATTTGACTAAACCAAAGCCTAACAGAAATGTTATAGCAACAAAATACAAATAATTGCATACTAGGCGCAGGCAATAGCTATCATTAGTACAATGATGTATAAAGTAAAATTAAATTAATACTATCATAAATTTTAAGAAATAACCATATCCATCAATTTGACTCATTGTTAGTATAACTACCCATAGCATCGGACGTGTTATTATGAAGTTCATTAAACAACCTCATTCACTTCATCTTGATTCCATTTGCGTGGAATCACAAAACAGCAAACGACGACACGGTGAACTACTACCAAACACTATAAGGTGTATTATATGTGGTCCATCTAACTGTGGAAAAACAAATCTTGTAATTGGTTTGCTGTTGCATAAGAATGGTTTAAAGTTTCGTAATGTATATGTTTACTCAAAAACTCTAAACCAACCGAAGTATGTGTTTGTTGAAAAAGTGTTAGCTAACGTTCCAGATGTATCGTTTGCAAAATTTAAGGATAATGAGGAAGTAATAAGTCCACAGGAAGCTAGATGTGATTCAGTTATTATATTTGATGATGTAGCATGTGAAAACCAAAATAATATAAGAAATTATTTTGCAATGGGTCGACATAAAAATATAGATTGTTTTTATTTAAATCAAACATATAGCAAAGTACCCAAACAGCTTATTAGAGATAATGCAAATCTCATTATTCTTTTTAAGCAAGATGATATTAATATACGTCATGTTTATGATGAACACGTAAACACAGACATGAAATGGAATGAATTTCGTGAGTTATGTAGTAAAATATGGACTGAACCTTATAATTATCTAGTTATAAATAAAGATTGTCGTAAGAATGAAGGTGGCTATCGCAAAAACTTTGATAGTTTTGTAGTTTTTGATTGATCTAACGTTTATATAAATATAAAATTATATAAAAAATTGTTATTCCTAATTTAACTGTGAAGGAAGACAGTAGATCATTTATTCAATTATTATATAATGGAAACATCTTTAAAAAGACAAATTATTACTTGCTGCTGAAGCAGTTAAGAAAAAGGTCCGAAAAATGCGAAATATTGAAGATGATAATGAAAAAGCATTACAAACTGTTTTTAAACCGTTAATCAGCCCACTTAATCAAATAGCACAAACCAACAAAAATACATCCATCGAAAATTTAAATCATATTAATTTGAAAAATAATGATTACGCAGACCATCATGATAGCAATTTATCTAATGATGAATATGTTAAATTTGAAAGTGATTTGGAAAAAAATACCAGTATACCTGAAGTGGGTACTGATGATCAAGATCATGGTTATATTCAAAATTCTGAAGATTCAGATGATAATTCACAAAACAGTATCGACTCGTTCAAATCTGTTGGTGTCGGCGACAATGTTTCATCATGGTCTCTATCATCTGAAATGATAGATGATGTTCCTTTCGGAGTCAGAAATGAAAAAGGGAAGTTAATGCTCGGATGTACTAAAATAAATATTGGTAATAAAACTATCACAATAGGCACACACACATATTCATCCACGCCAGGGCTAAAGGAACTTTTATTAAAGAAAGATCCAGATTTAAATTTGGTTACCGAAAATGATAGACAAAATTATAAATTAATGTTGATTCATACAAATGCTCATAGACGTGACTATGATGCAAAAAAACCAATAAAAAGCAACAAAGGCAAAAAATATATGGACGTTATAAAACCTCTATTTAAATTGCCAAACGACAGCAGCGATCAATTAAAATTTCAAAAAGGGAAAGGACTGAAAATGCTGAAAAAATGGAATAAAAATGTAGACTACATTTATTGGGATGATCCTAATGAATTAGTTGAAAGATTAAAACTACTCATGGCTTCTCGAGGAGCTGGAAATACAGGGTTAGATAATGAAATAATATCTATTATAGAGGAACTACGCGAAGGAAAATTTATAAATTAATAAATATCTTGGTAAATAATTATGGTTTTCATTGTCATATAAGCATTCTCTCTGTACACACATAATGAATATAGATAAATTTGGTCATCATATTCACAAAAGGATGCGATTGTCAGATATTTTTGATATCGCAGACAAAACAATATTAAAAACTGCAAATGGCGAGTTTAATTTGCAAATGAGTAGACTACGAGGCGTTATTAATCCTGTTGAAGCAGACGATGCTGCTAATAAGGAATATGTAGATGAGAAAATTGATGACTTGTGCGCTAAAAAAGATGTCCAAATATTAATAGACAAAATAAAAATAGAGATTACAAAAGAAATTCAAGCCTCATTAGACCATTTAAAAACAAGTATGACATCTTATATTGATCATAAAATAACGAACAGTGGTACGAGGAAGACTAACAATCCGTCTCAAAATGATAAAGCAACAGGTCGTGAATGAATTACATAAAACAGCTAGAAAAAACTTTGCACGTCGTTGTGTTATTTTAAAAGGAATCGATGACTTATGGCAAGCTGATCTTATTGATTTAAGAAAAATTAAAAATTACAATAAAGGTTTCAGTTACATCTTAGTTATAATTGACTGTTTTTTCTAAATATGTTGGACTGTACCCTTGAAGTCAAAATCAAAATTAGAAGTAACTAATGCATTTGAAAATGTTTTAAGTACATGTGATCGTTCCCCTAACCATTTACAAACCGACTTAGGAACTGAATTTATAATGATACATTTTCAAGATTAATGAAACGTTTTAATATTAATCATTATTCATCGTTTTCAATTAAGAAAGCTTCGATTGCAGAAAGAGTAATTAAAACTTTAAAAAACAAACTCTACAAAACATTCAGTTTAAATGGAACCTATAGATGGATAGAAAAACCTTTAGAAGGTATAGTCTTTAATTACAACAATACAAAACACCGTACTATTGACTGTAAACCGGTGACGTTATATTGAAAATGAAATTCTAATAAGGAAAAATATTTTAAAATCACACAAGAAAACACAACCTAAAAAACACAAACTAGAAATCGGAGATCGTGTTCGCATAAGTAAATATAAAAATTGTTTTCATAAAGGCTATACTCCTAATTGGTCAACAGAAATCTTTAAAATCATAAAAATAAATGAAACTATGCCTACAACGTATAATATTCAAGATCTTCGAAATCAGCCAATTTTAGGTACTTTTTATGAACAAGAACTTCAAAAAACGAATCATCCCGACATTTACCTAATTGAAAAAGTTTTAAGAAAAAAAGGCAGTAAGCTGTTTGTTAAATGGCTAGGTTTGAGTGATAGTGAAAATAGTTGGATTGATAAGAGAACCGTGCTAAAATAATAAATGGTATTTAATCATCTATTATTATTTTTTCTCACATTATAATACAAACCATGCAAGGAGGTGGACTTATTAATAATTTAATAAATAATTTACCATTTGAGCTTCATTTGCCAGGCTACAATTACTGTGGACCAGGCACTAAATTACAAAAACGTTTAGCACGAGGAGACAAAGGCATAAATCAATTAGACGAAGCCTGTAAAGTTCACGATATAGCCTATACAAATTATTCAGACTTATATAACAGACATCAAGCTGATTTACAGTTATTGAATATGGCAAATAAACGATTAAAAGCAGCAGATGCAGGGAAAAGAGAAAAAATTGCTTCTTGGTTGGTAAGCAAAGCAATGAAAGCAAAACTTAAAACTGGATCTGGATTAAAAACTTTTGGATCTTTAGTAACAAAAATTCGATCACAGATCAAAAAGTTAAAACCGAAAAACAAAGAAGACGTAATAAAGTATGCTTACTTAGCGGCAAAAAAGTTGTATTCAAAAAATTGTCGGATTCCTGTACCTAGAATTATACCGTTACCAAAAACAGGAGGTGTTTTACCGCTGATTCCAATTTTCGCTGGATTGTCTGCATTAGGTACTTTAGCTGGCGGGGCAGCTGGTATCGCAAAAACAGTAAACGATTACAAAAGTGCTCAAAATAATTTACAAGAATCTCAACGTCATAATAAAATGATGGAATCGATTGCGTTGGGTAGAGGCTTGTACGTCAAACCATACAAGAAAGGAAACGGATTGTTTGTAAAATGTTCAAAAAACTAATCAAGAGGTTACCTAATCGTGCTCTTACTAATATAGATATCCAGAATCATGCATATAACGTACCTTATTTCAGAGGTGTGTTCATGAAAGATCAATTACCAAACAAACCCAAACCTATTGAGAGCGGAGTTGTTAATTTGGATAATTCTAACAATGAAGGAACACATTGGGTAGCCTATGTAAAAGTGTATAAATATTGTGAATATTTTGATAGCTATGGCAATCTAAAACCCCCATTAGAGTTACTAAATTACTTTAAAAATTGTAATGTTTTTTATAACTATACGAGATATCAAAATTTTAACTCTGTAAATTGTGGACATTTATGTTTAACGTTTTTGTATGACTTCTGGGATAAATATATAAATTGAATAAAACATTTTTTAGTTTCATTTACATAATGTCACTCTCGCTGTCAATAACTGGTAACTCATCAGTGCTATCTACTTATTATTCTCCTACTCTACAACTTGAAGGAGAGTATGAATGTGCATTATTATATTTATCTACATTTAATTCTATACCAAATATTGATAATAAAAATAACAAATTTTATTACGATCATAAGGTTATTGAAATTCCTGAAGGAGCATATGAACTGCAAGATATCAACGATTATTTAAAATCAAAAATACAAGACGCAGGAATCAAATTAGAGTGCAATAATAATACGTTAAAAACAAACATATTTTGCACAAAAGCTATTGATTTTACTAAAGAAGATTCTATTGGTAGATTGTTGGGTTTTGAAAAAAAAATAGTTGAAGCAAATAAATTACACGTATCACAGTCTCCAGTGAACATTCTATCTACGACTGTGGTGAGGGTAGAATGTGACATAGTGAGCGGATCATATGTTAATGGTCTACCAAGTCATATCATTCACGAGTTTGCTCCGAATGTACCACCTGGTTATAGAATTATCGAAGTACCTAAAAACGTAATTTACTTTCCCGTAAACCAAAATATAATTAACAGTGTGAATATAAGACTGTTAGATATTAATAATAATTTACTAAATTTACGTGGGGAGGAAGTGCAGCTATATTTACATCTTAAAAAAAAATGATTGATTATAATAAAACTAATAAATATCAGAGTACCTCTACTAAAATAAACAGTGCGTCTTGGGCTATCCGCAAGACAACATCAAACTGTAAGAATAAACTGAAACTTACTAAAGAAAATCATAAATTCCTCAAATCAATTGGTCTTCTAAAATGAGTTTATTAGATGTATTATCTTCTCCTGCTAGTGATAATAGCATTATTGGTATTGAATATCATTCATACAAACCATACATAACAAGTTTCAACAGAAACGATGAGATTCGCATACCTATTAATCAGAAAGATCTGTATGTTCTACCATCAGCCAGTACATTATATTTAGAAGGTATAGTAAATGTTACTAAAACTGCCACTAAAGAAAAAACTAGTGTTAAATTTACAAACAATCCTTTGATGTACCTTTTTCAAGATATTCGATATGAACTGAACGGTGTTGAGATTGATAAAATAAAAAATGCAGGCGTTACAACTACTATGAAATCATTGCTATCCATGAATGAAAGCGAGTCAAAATCATGTCGTTCTTGGGGTTGGGATATACATGGTTTTAAAAGTAGTAATGGTTCATTTTCTGCATCTATACCGCTTAGCAACATTCTTGGATTCGGTGAAGATTACAAAAAAATTATAATTAATTGCAAGCATGAACTGATATTGTTGAGATCGAATACAAACTTGAACGCTGTGAAACTCGATGCTGGAGAAGTCATAAACGATATTGAAATTAACAAAATCATATGGCGTGTACCACATGTTAAGGTATCTGATAAAGAGAAGATAAACTTATTGAAGATTTTGGAAAAGGATAAAACACTGCAATTAGTTTTTAGAAATTGGGATTTATATGAATACCCGCTATTGCCTAGAACTACAAAACATACTTGGTCTATTAAAACTTCATCTCAGATTGAAAAACCGAGATATGTAATTATAGGTCTACAAACAAATAAAAAAAATAATTCTGCTGCTGATATGTCTAGATTTGATCACTGTACTTTACGAGATGTCAAAGTATACCTCAATTCAACTTACTATCCCTATGAGAATCTAAACGTGGATTTCATTGATGATAAATTTGCATTGTTATACGAGCAGTATGCACGTTTCCAACAATCGTATTACGATCGCCGATCTGAACCATTGTTGAACACAAGGGACTTTAAGGAGATCGCCCCTCTGTTTGTTATCGACTGTTCTAGACAAATTGACAACCTCATATCAGGACCAGTAGTCGATGTGCGTGTAGAGTTAGAAAGTAATGATGAAATACCTGATCTAACTTCTGCCTACTGTCTTATATTGAACGATTGTATCATTGAGTACAAACCACTGAGTAATATTGTAAGAAAAATATCTTAGTTATTTTATTTTAACGCAAATCTACTACTATCAATCTACGATGTGCAAAGTTCATAGATTCTCAAATTGCATGACATATAAATAAATTCTGTCTTAATTTTGTACTGTTTAGTGTAGAAATATTTTATTAAAGTGTTGGTATAATGTAGGTATGTAACTAGTGTACCTAAAAGATAGATTAAATAAATGAATTTAATTCAAGGAAATTTATTTTATTTCATAACCCTACCCTACACTTGATAAATTTTCAATGTGGAATATAGTGAATAAATAAATAAAGACACATTTATAAGGTCAAATCATTTATTTAATTTAATATAAAAATAAACAGTTAAATAATTACAAAACTAACAAAAATCATAACCTATTAAAGACTTAGCAATTTTTTTAACTAATGCCTCCGTTTCGTTCATTACATCATCAACCGCATCTTGCACTACATATTGCGCATTTAATATAACATTTTCACTGTCACTATCACTATCACTCGTTTGAGGGTTATTGCACAGATCGATAACCGAAATCTTTATGAGTTTTAGGCCTCTCTTCTGAATCCTATTCATAACAAACGATTTTGTTGGTTTCACAATATTACGTGTTTGTTTATCTCGTCGATGCCTTGATTTCTTTTCTTTTTGGATATGCGTGGTCTCTGGAACTTCAGTGAAGACCTCAGAAAACTGACCACAATGTCCTTGTCCATACTGACTGAACACAATTTCCGAATCCGATATCTAAAACAAAACATAAAAATATTAATAAGTATTCTGTCAAAAGTATTGTTTTGATATTAAAAATAACTAGGTATTTATAAAAACACTTACCGATGACATTGTGTGTTGTACAACAAGTTTAAACAGGTTACAACAGGTACAAAAATTAAAATAAAATATGTAATTATTTAAGAATTAATTTATTAGATGTCTTCACTACGACAACTATTTTATGAATGAAACATTATGGCACAATTATTTTTGGATATAATAATTTGTTGTTTTATAAATATGTACTTTCAATTCAGAACACATAAGTCACGATTTAGAATGTTCCATTGAAAACTGCAAGCTTGCTTTACCTACATTTTATATATTTACAGTGCAATGAACTGGCACATGTTCGCTAAATGTATTACAACACTGAGCTCATATTACTATATTGTAATAAATTATGATTAGGATTTCTGTTTATGTGAAATCAATCTTATTACCTCACATTTAAGACACTATTCAGAAAATTACTTTAGCTTAGAATATAATAGTGCAGTCTGTTTAGTGACTGGTTTCCGAACCGTCGGTTGCGGGTTCGACAACAACGGATATACATATGTATATACAATTACAGTGGAATTCGTAATGGACGAAATAAAAAAATAAGTTTGATTCATCAATAAATTTATTTACCCTTTATATCATAATTAATATCTTAAAAATTAAACAAGTATTTTTATTATTTACATACCTCATAATTTAATCTAACAATATATAATCTATACAACATTTAACAATTTAAATTTCCCTTTAAAATACATGAATTACCCCATGCTCGGGTTGCAATATTACCTGGACGTATTAACCGCTTATCGTCATTATTAGAGAGCGCAATTTTATTAACACTTTGCGTAAATATTTCATGCTTTATTGATTTAAATAAAATGTTTTTTCTCCGAATAATCTCATTATTAAATAGTACATTCTCATAATCTGTGATGTTCAGATCACGTACCACGCTACTTTTAACCCCCTTAGCTTTTTTAATTATTTTATCCACAGTTTTTATTGAATAAAGTTTCGACCTCAAACCAACAAAATCAGTTATAATTTTACCAGCCATTTCATCTTTAAAAAGGCCTGGTATTTTTTTGTTTATTTGCGGTATCATGAACTCATTTTTAATGCTATAGTTGCTGGTATCAAGGTATTCCAAAAACTTGTGTTTTAAGTCGTAGTAAAAATCGTTGGTATATATTTCGTAAACAAACGAATCTGTGTCGGTATAACATAATTTTACCCTCTCATTATAAAATGGTTTGATTATATTATAATGGAAATTATACATGTGTGATTTAGATAGTTCTAAAACAGTGAAGCCAATATAAATCGGTTTGTCTAAAATTAACCGATCTGGTTTCATCTGGATTGCTACTAAGTTTTCGGATAAAACTGTTGCACTATGAAAGTAAGGGTTTGCTATGAGCCTTTCTGCATATTTTGATTTTTTTGTTACATTATTTTTATCATTCCACTGATTAACTAAATGAACAGTTACTCTATTTTCAGTGTTTTCGAGCGTTTTCCCAAAAACACTGTTATTTAATAACTTGAAAAAATCTTGTTCAAATACACTTTTTGCTTTTTGTCGCAATTGAGTATTTAATTCAATATACTGTTTCAAGTATGCACTTTGCCTGAATGTAATGACTCTATGGATTTTACGTAAGATAAGGCCATGTTCCAAACACTTCTTTAAGTGAATATAATGAATAACGTAATTGTATTTATTATACAAATTTGAAATAAGTTTTTTCGTCTTTCCTCCAGGTGGTATGCATTTTTCAGGACAAAAAGGTAAGTCATCATGCTCCTGGTGTAAATATTCAGGGTACAATAAATCTACTTCTAATATGTAACCCCACTCTGAATGATCTGTAATACTTTCCACATTTAATTTATCTATTTCATTTTGATTTAAAAATCTAAATCCGGAATAAGGTAAATGTTGACACATACTGTAACCATAAAGATTATTGCAGTCTAAATAAGCTATAAAACACTGCGGTTTTGTTACATCACAATCTTTCATATATTTATTGTTAGCCTTCGAATAGCGATGAGAGCACATACACAATCCACCTCTAATACCATCTTGAATCATTCGTACGATAGCTAAGTCAGAAACAAGTTCAAGCTGAACACCTGTTTTCATTAACATCGCATCAAAAGATAAACTAGGCGCGGTTATGTAAAACGCTGGGTCAAGTTTGTAATGCTGTTTACAGGTTTTACGAAAATTTTGAAATATATCAGTCAATAAAAGAACATCGGTTTTCAAATACAAATCAGTATATTCACCTAAATTTTGTATATTAAACTCATTCCACACTAAATTAGCATGTTTATAATCTTTATCTGAAATCTCCTCATTCGTTAAACAACTAAAAAAATACCGTTTAGCCGGTAACATTGTTTCTTCATAACATTTCCAACTAGTCATATAATCATAAGGGTATACACCTTTTCGTGCAAGTAATTTGAATCGATTATTTTCGGGAAAGTGACATCGTAAACTTATAAAATCCTCAATTGGTATGGTTTTAGCAAGTTTGTCTAAACTAGCTCCTAAAAAATGAAATGAATCCAAGAACCGGAGTTGTACATAATCATTATCGGTGACCTGCAGGAATTTAGAAAAAGAAATATATTTTTCTTTGGTTTTGGGTATAATATTCAATTTACCTGGCATTTCGCCTAATTTCTTTATGAATAAATGACAATCGTACCCTGATAAATTGTGAAAAAATATAGGTATAAATTTAGGTATTTTAAATTGTAGGTTACAATGTCTATGGGCGGCTCCACGGTATTTACCGGTTATATGACAGTGGTCTCTAACTTTATTTGTCCATAAGAGGTTTTCACATATATGACAGATAGAAGCTTCTTTATAATCAGACGCATTTTTTTCTGTAAATATCATTACATGATTTTGATTTAAAATTTTATAAATTTTTTTGACATCAGATGTAAGAAAATCGATAAATTTTGAAACACAATCTATACCGCGATAACTTTTAAAACTATCGTCAAAAGTATAATTTAATGAAGAAACAATGTTGTAAGCGAATGCCGCAGGTACGTGTTGTTGTAAACATGACGTAGTAGCGGTGTCAGATTCAAGAACGGAAATTGGATTTAACAATGTTTCGAAATCGGCATAGATAGCAAAGGGAACATTTTCTTTTCTATCATAATTTTTAAATTTAATCACACTCCCCTTTTCTGGTAAAACAGTAACGATCCCTCCACACAAATGTTTATCAATCTGTTCAAGGGTAGGAAAGAACAATAAACAACTTTCACAGAAATATAATTTGCTATGATGTTTTGTTATCTGATTTTTAACAAGACGTGGCAAATCTTTTATAAGACAATAATGAGATGATTTATGATTTTCTAGGAACAGTAAGTGAATGCTCTTCATTGTTGTACCCCTCTTAACTAATTCAGGTTTGTAAAGGGGGCCAATTATTACCCTGTTATTTTTTAAACCATACACATATATATTTAAAAATGGGTTATTTTTTTCAAAAACAGAGATATCCGAAAACGATATTGGAAATGAAACACCTTTAACATTTAAAACGTCTCGAAAATGTGGATAAGATGTTACTCGTTCAGGATGACGAGTTGTAGGATATAAGGCGGCCACTATGCACCACAAAAAACAATAATCATCCTTGTTTTTGATATTCAAGCAAGCTTTTTTGGTTTTTATAAATTTAGGTAAATCTATATAAAAAGAGCCGCTGAGTGGTTGATATTTATTGATATTAATTTCTAAATGGGAATTACTAAGAAACGTCCATCCACTGTCTCTCTCCTGAAACTCTTCAATTTTTTTCAATAACGTAGTAGTAATTGTATTATAAAGAGTTTCAAACTCGTAATTAAAATGTATAGCAAAGTTTTTTGTCGCAAAAGATTTTAACTCTTGTACATCATTTTTGTACATTAAGAATAAAGAAAAAAGTTCAAAATTCATTTTTAACGCTGTATATTTTTTGAGAGAATCATCAATTAAACATTTCACTTGATCATGAATATCATTGAAAAATAATTCGGGCAAATTTACTGCTTCGCTGTTAGACGCAATAATACGGTAACTAACAATACGCCCTTTAAACGCAGAGTTAAGGATTTGAACGTTATCATTAATTGTTACAGCATTATTATTTTTATGTTTATTAGTTCGTAAATGACCAGTCCACGAACGTCTATCTATATGTATATTGCAAACCGAACAATGAGGCATTTTCAGTATATCAAAATAACGGATTAAAGTTGCACACAACAATATAAATATACCTTAAATATTAAGCGAAGTAGAAGATTATTTCCAGCACAGCTTCTCTCAGTACGTTTTGTTCAGTCTAGGTTAAACAAAAAAATATTAATCAAATCTTCACGTAGGTCATCTTAGTGCCGTAGTAAGTAGTTAGTCTTTATATATCCTGAAAATAATACAAAGGCATTAGAAAATATGCATAAATAACAAATAAAATACTAGGCTTAAGTAGATATTGATAATAATTATATGTACCTTCAAGTTTATGCACAATATTGATCAGCTATTATAAAATTTATATCTCCAAAATGTCGTGCTCCGCAGAAGCAGTTTATCAATAAATCTCATTACCCCAAGATGTTGTAAGGCATCAAATAACTCTGAAAATACAAACATTAAATTTAAAATTTATATATTAAAAATTTCTTGACGATAAAGAATAATAATAAAATAAAAAATAATTAATTAACATAACTAAGGTTTATTTTATTATGGTATGGACATACTCTGGTTATCACTACAAGCTATTTGTAAGTAAATAGGAATAAAAAATTAAATAATATAGTTTAATAATTACCTTACTATTTTCAAAGAACAATATCGAGATGTCGTATATTTATTTACTCATGTATTCTGTTCTACAGAATGCTACTTATACAGAATAATGCGATATATAAAATAACTATCTTCGATTTTTACTAATTTAATAGTATATGATTAAGTTTTACGAACACATTTACTTGAATTATGTATTATTCATTATAACAAATAATACGTAATTCAAGTAAAGGTGTTCGATTACTAATCAAATAAATTAAATATTATATTTCAATTAATATCGTCATCGCTTACACGTGTCTTCCGTTCCAAATTCATATCATCATTTTTTATAGCACAGTCAGTAAATCAGTAGGGATGTACACCTACAATACTTAGCTGTTATGTTAACTCTGAGTAGCTACTGAGAATTTTATACAAAAACTCAATAACACTAAACCACAAAGGAATCAAACCATTGCAGTTGCACTTAACCACTTATGAGACAGTTTTATTAAATATATTTTTCTGCCATATCACATAAAAACACAGATTATTTATTTGACTTATCAAACATAACTATACTGTAATTAGATTTGTGGTTAAAGTAGGAAAGTTAAATAATTGTGTATAGGTGTGCCTGTGCATGTGTACAAATTAAGTACTTACTTATATTATACTTTTATTATTAATGAATCAACTTAATGTAAGTGTGTCAGCCCTAAGTAATTTAGCTACATCGACATTATAAAAATGCAACATTTTATTTTTAGACAAGCAATTTACCAGAAAGTCCTATGTGCATCATTACTTCTATGCTTTTGTGATAAAATTCTTAGTTAATTAATTTTGAACGATTAGTATAAAGGCTATACTTTTCATAAACATTTAACAAATTCGAGTTCGCGTCTACAAGAGTTGGTTCATCATCAAGACCAGTATACAGTGATAGTAGTGTTAGTAGTAATACAGACTAGAGTCTACAGTCTGCAGTTCAGAGCGGTTTCCACAACGCCATAGCCCAGAGAAGCGATTCAAATAGCTTAATAAAATGTAAGTATGAACATTAACTTAATTATTCTGCTTTCAGGTTATTTACTGACTTATAAAATATTCTTTAATTTTACTTTAATTCTACTTTAAACCTCCCAATAAATTGAGTACTTACGCTACTTTCTTTAGATTGTTTATACATACTTAAATTCCTTATTTCTTTATTTTAAAATTATTAGATTTCATTACTTTCTGCAACTAATATGTCCATTATGATCACGAACTTATCTCACTGTCAATAAAATTTAATCTGTTTAATTTAACCGTTAATCTTACATAATTGTTTTTTTAGGTCCGAGTCTGAAAGTGAAGTTTACCAAGAGTCGTCGAAGGTGCATGAAGATAAATCTAATCGCAGTCAATCAGTAACTGGAAAGCGCAAAGCATTGAAAAAATCACCTACCACTACAAGGTACTTATTTAATCTTCATAAATTTACTCAAGTGAATATAACCTACGACATACGAGCTATACTTATAAATAATAATATTTTTTTTTTAATCATGCGTTCACGTTAACAGCTATAATGATTTCAATGTCCAGTGTTTCAAGGAATGCGATATCGCTCTATCTTGGTTTCATTCAACATTCACAGTGTATACATATAAAGTTATATTACAATCTTTTATACATTACGTACATGTAGCTGGTTTGGCTGCCTATGTAATAAATATATTAAGAAGTTCTTAAACTGAATACATATAATTTTGTTTATTTATGTGATGGTTATTTATTAAAGAAACAGGAAAACATGTAGGTTGAAGTATTGTTTTATATGGTTGTGTGATGGTACGATGTTTATTCTTTTGTTCTAGCAAAAAATCTAAGACTCTGGACATCTTCGGTCTAAGTCGTGAGCGCGGCGAATCCACAACAGGTTATCCTGTTCTGTCTTCGTTCTTCGTGAATCGAGTTGCTAATGGTAACGAACGGCGATCAAATGCTACATCTGGCAACTACTATGTTGATTTTAAAATATACAGGACGAGTGATGCGCGAGATACCGAGTCCATGGAGCTGTGGAAAAAGGCACTAGTACGAGTCAAGTTCCAAACGAATGAGGATTCTGTTCAGTGGCGCAAACTTCAAGACTTCATGCGGTCAGCTGATACGTTGTTTGACGAACAACCTATATTTACTACTTAATATTATACATTACAGTTTATTTAAGTATAATGTTATTTAACTTCAAAATATAATGATGATTTCATGATAACATTATGTTGTTTTATTTCATAGCTATTACGACGACCAGATTTGGCGCGAAGGTTTGTGTATCAGATTTTCGTGTCAAAGGTTGCGGGTTCGATTCCCGCTAGAGCGATGAATTTCGTCTCTAGTCTGGTTACAACTTTGATAGTTGGTACTGTTGTTCGTTCGCGTTAAATGTTAACGCAAACTCGATCGTAGTATCTAAATTTACATCACAACGTAACACATCACAAATTAAAACACATCACAATTTTTTTTATCACAATTCCAAACTCCGAGCTGATTGATACTGAGTAATTCACAGAAAAACTCAATAACACTTTCCTCGACCTAGGAATCGAACCCAGGACCTCTAGCGTTGCAGTCGCGCTTAGGACCGTTGGACTAACGAGGCAGTTATATTGTGTTTATCAATATGTTATTATAAGTTTTCAACGGTCTATATCACGTTGCGATGAACGATTCGCGCTTATTCGTCGGTAATCTTTTTATTGTGTAATTGTACGCCGTTAGGCATTCCGTCTCGTTTGAACAAGTAAATAATGAATTATCATTGTGATTCAACGAAGTGATGTGACGTACAGACAGTGACAGTGAACGAAATAAACAGGTACGTAATGTCGAAGCGGACGAGATTCGATCGTATATTATTGGGCATTCTATCCCACCGAAGTGGAGGCGAAGCCGGAACGGCAGGTGGGGTAGAATGCCCAATAATATACTACTGATAGTGATGTGTAAAATGTCGCAGAATATTTATTTATTTATTAATTGTAAGCACAAAATCATTAATCCAATTAATGGTCCATTTGACTTCGGTCTCGAGTCTCGAGTTCACTCTCAAGGCACGCATCACTGACTTTTCGTAGTTATGTACGTATTTGTCACAGGCTCATTCGGTGAAGGAAAACATCTGGAGGAAACTTGCATATGTCTGAGATTTATTCGAGAATTTCGAATAAAATAAAAACTTTCCACTTCATTGGTTTTTAACACGTGAATTTTTATTTCAGTGTAAATGTTTACATTTTCTAAATTAATATACGCCTTTGATCGATATGACTAAACCAATTAATCGATAACAATCGATGTTTCGCAATCGGTACATCTATTATCAAAGGAAGAACATTAAAAGATTGGGATCTTATACAATTTTGTTTACGACTAATCTCATTATAAGTGATTTTCCATGTAAACTTTTATTGATAGGAATTTGTCATCGCTATTATAACGCGTGGAATCATTTTTATTAAAGTTTATAAAACGACACTGCGTCTTTTTTATTGTAGTTCCTAATTTAAACAGCGGAACAAATATAGTATGACTTGCAACAAAGAGGTTACATTTAGGTAGGTGTTTAGATTTGATAGGAACGAAAGAGGTTCCATTGGAAATAGGATTTAGTGTCTAAATTGAAATGTTTTTTAAACCGTTATTAGCAACGTTACTGCCAGATTTTATTGATAGCTAGATTATTTTTTTATTCCACAAAGGTGGCACACAAGCTTACGGCAGGTTACCGAAGCCTATAGACGTTTGTAACACCAAAGGTGTGGTTCGCGCGTTGCCGACCCCGTAGAAACCATTTAGGTTTCTTAAAGTAAGGGAGTTACTAAACTGACAGCAAACGGAATTCCCATGCTGTAAGAATAGCCACTCCCCCAATGAGCGCTGGTAACCTTAATCACCTTTTTTTTTAAAAAAGAAGAAATCACTCGCAGAACCACAACTATTATTGTTTCACTGCAGAGGTACTTCCCCAGTCGGGCAGCTAAATTTGCCCAACACTCCAATAAAGAACCCTTTAGTGAGGTGTACCCTGAATCTTCGTATAAAGAAGCTCAACTATTGTTGTAGTTTGTTTTTAATAGATTCATAAATATGTTAGGTTTAGCATGTATACGTTTTACTCATGTTTTCTGCTCTCGAGATATTTAAGTTAGCTTTATCTAAGTGCAGCTAGTTCTTCCAGGTGTGAGCGTTAATGTATGTTGGGAAATACACCCGGTGTATACAAAAACGATAGTGCATAGGAAAGGTCCTGAAGTGGGCTGGGTGCATGCAAACAATTTACAAGACATACTTATTTATATAGTACTAAATGAACAAAGCAGTAATACCGATTGACGTCGTTGTATGTTCGCAAGTACGGAAATCTAGGTATAGGTAAATAGTAATAAAAGTCTAAACGTGACATATGGCCGATTATAATCTCGATAAAAATCTTTTACATTAAATTTATCGGTATCGATAATAGATGGCGCTAATCGATCAAGGTCCGGGATGAACCACGATAACACAATCTATATGATTGATTAAGACTTCATAAGCAGCGAACTCTATGAAATAGGGAAAATCTATAAATATTATGATGTATACTAATCGTCACCCTATGCAACATTATTCGAGTCAGCTTCCTAATTGTGACGAATGGGTATCAGCACTATCAGCAGCACTCATTAATTACATTAATTACAGTGTCACTATATATATATATATATATATATATATATATATTCAGAGCCAAGTCAATTGCGCAGGAGATATTAAAGTGCACGAAACGTAAAAACGACAGTGTGCGCGCGTACACAGGTGCACTCTTATCCCCACCTCCCTGTATCCAATGGAACGGGGGACCGCCACAATCGGCGAGAGGCAGGAACGTCCCTAAGCGTCAGCGAAACCGCTGACGCAGACCGAGTGGTTGCAGGATGACAATTATCAACCACCCACATGATCCCTTAGTCGCCTTTTACGACACCCATTGGAAGAGATGGGGTGGTGCTATTCTTACTCTATAATCCACCATACTAAGTGAGGGTTTGCAAACTCTACACGCCATCGAGAAAAGGGGGCCATGGCCCCGGGCGGCATATGAAAGGGGGCGGCATCAAGTGCCACGTCGTTTTTATACTACTAGAAAATAGGGCGGCAAATTTCCAGACCACGCTACGCCACTGAGTACACTGGTTAACTAGCCTATCATAGTAGACAAAAGTCAAGTGACTATTAGAATTATATTTAGTACCTACATAATCTTCTGGTTTTGAAGGTCGTTTTGACAACTGTGTCCCTTTATCTTTAAACCACGGCCTCCTGCATGTATTTTATACAAAACCAGTGATATATCAAAAGCAGTTGGATTCGAGATCAAACTGCTTTCTTCATCTTTCCTTTAACCAGGTCTGTCTTCCCTCTCATATCGATCGAGTATCATAATATATGTTAAATAGTTTTCATTTCTTTTCCCCCAGTAAAACTTCTAAGCTTCGTGGTGATCTTGAGTCTGGTAGCAGCAGCAGAAGAAAATGCAACAAAAGCGGCCAACTTCAGGGCGTTCGAAGACGTGGACCCCAATGACCTGAGTTGTGACCCTGAGGGACATGTCAGTATCAAAATTACTAAATAATATCACACCTTAGCTGAGCGCAGAGTAAGGCAGAGGACTACTGTAAACTCGAAGTTCAACTGTATGTTTTGAGATGTATTTGAACAAACCCAAAGTTTGAGCTGGGTCTTAAAAATGCAAATAAGAACGCAATAATACTTTTATTGCCCTGCTTTTCAACTTCTGCTTGGCTTGGAACCCATGAAGCCCTTTACCCTTAGCAACAGCACTTGGGACCATACTGGCTTATTGCAGATTTCTCATGGCGAGAAAATCCTTTTGGAATACAGGATTCCTCTCGATGTTTTCCTTTAACGCTTTTAGCTATACCTACGCACATTTCAAAAAGTCAGAGGAACGACTTGAATTCTTACTCGATATCTATAACTGGCACTGCTCGTGGTACAAATGCTATGAAAATAAGTCATGTTATTAATATTTTTGTCAGATCTTCTTACTGCTTCCTCACTTCACCGACTGCGGCAAGTTCTACATGTGTGCCCACGGCGATGAGGTGGAGTTCCTGTGCCCAGGAGGCCTGATCTTTGATTTCAATCTACAGGTAAATGCTTCCCATGATATTTTTACAGGACAATTTTGACAGTAGCAACGTGAATGAAACTTTAGTAAGTGCAAGCTGTATCTCAAAACTGACAAGAGGGCCCCCAGTGGGCCAGCGCTCAGACCTACATAACAATCACAGAAATAATAAATTTTGTGCCCCAGTTTTATCGCTGCAGAAACTTTGAGCTAGCTCATAATCATAGTAGGTACCTACTACGTACATAATATTGAATAGAATCATTATAATGTCATTGTACAGAATCATTTATTTACTGAACACACAGGATAGGAGGCTTGTCGTCCTAGCAAATATTACAAGTGGACTGATTAATACCTGTCTTCCGCAGTAAGATTTCAAAATTTGAATCCCAGTAGATGCTAGAAAAAAAGGTTTGTGGAGCACGGCTATTTGCACGTGACTCATGAATATGTATTAACTAAGCAAACATTGACCCATGTAGTTTAATTAGTTTAGTATACATGACAAGTCTCGTTGATTAGCTCGGAGTCAGATGACGCTGTCTAAAAATGTTTAGATAGATGTAGATTTTTTTAAACTAATAACTGAATATTCATTGCCTTGCAGACTTGCAACTGGGCATGGGCCACTACCTGTCAGCTGAGAGTTCCGAAAGAAGTGGAAGAGGGGTCCGGAGATGAGGCTGACAACCTCATCGGTATGTTCTCTGATGAACTGGAACAGCAACCCGTTGGTAAGTATCTCAGTTCTTGGATCAAAATGGTCACTTACATATTTTTTGGCAAACAAGCTTACGGCCCGATGACCTGATACTGATCGTAAGCCTAGCTTAAGGAAGTAGAGTAGCTTAAGGAAGTAGAGTAGCTTAAGGAAGTCTGCAACACCAGATGTATCGCTCGCGCGTTTCCGATCCTAAACCATCGTTTTAGGTTTGATTAAACAGGGGAGTTACTACACTGACCAGGGGCGTAGCGTGGGATTCCGCCGCCCGGGTCTGACTGGAGATTTGCCGCCCTCCATTTTAAAATCCTAGTAGTACAAAAAAAATACCCCCCTTTCATTAACCCAGAGCCATGGCTCCCTCTGCCTCACCTCGTGCTACACCACTGACACTGACAGCAAACTAAATTACCATTCTGTCAGAATAGTCACTCCCCTGACGAGCTCTGCCAATTTCCTCACTTGCAGAAACACAACTATTATTATTTCACTGCGGTCTTCTGTAAGGCGGAGCTCCTTCCCCAGTCGGGCAGGCCAATTCCAGCGAGATATCTCGGTATACCCTGCCTGTCTAGAATGACCTACCTACGGGGGTTCTGATGTTTACGAATTCGGTGGGAGGCGGGTTTTGACCATTCTGTACGTTTTCTCAGCCACTGCGCCAATCGAGAGACCGTTAGATTTAGAATAGAATATAATGAATATGATATACATATTTTATTGTTATCACAGACACAGTTGCCAGCGTGAGGCCCATTTCCCCAATGCTGGGCAGATACAACAATGGCATCATCAACTGCAACAGAGCCGACGCTGCTGCCAGACAAGTCCCGTACAAGTAAGCCGAAGTTCTTTTCGACATCTCCATACGGATAGATGTACTATCATACATACACGTATTACCGAAGGCTTAGGCAAAGGAGTACGCTCACAGTTTTCCTGTAGTATTAAAGTTCCAACTAATAGGGATAAGCTTATTGCCATTACTGATTACAGGCTACAAATACAAACTAATTAATATTTTGTAGTATTACCTAGTATGGGAGATCGTGTGAAATTAAAGGTATTTTTAACCGACTTCAAAAAGGAGCAGGTTCTCAATTCCTTTTGAAAGACAGGTGCTGGGGTTATTTTTACTGGTCCCGTTGCGCCAGTTCTGCTGACACCCGTGCAGCTAGTTTTTAACAGTTTATGAGACTTCTAATTAAATATTATTATTATAATATAAAATTATTGAAATAAAACCTTTTAAGTAGTTACTTGTAATTTTTGTAAGTTATTATAGAGCATTTTTTTTCTCAGGGGTGACTGCCAAAGATTTTGGAGGTGCGTTGCTGGCATTCCCCAAGTAGCCTTCTGTTCCGACGGCCTCTTCTTCAACGAGCTGACCCAACAGTGTGACTTCGAAGCCAATTCCAAATGCGTGGTGATACAGGAAGACGAGTTGCAAAACGAATTCATTCGATACCAATAAATATTATAAGTGAATCTGCTGACTTGTTTGACGATTTATCGACTTGGATATCGGGTGCATATTTTTTTTTATGTCTAAGTGGCTGGTGAAAACTGGATCGGAATCGAATCGAATCTGAAGTTAAATTAGTTGTGACATTGAAATTAAAATAAACTGAATTGGAATAATAACGTCTAATTATATGAAATTTATTTTATGCCAACCTATTAGTGCAAGTTCTGTAATAATTTATTTGAAAATAAATATTGACACAAATGTCCACCCAATATCAGTTAACATTTTTGAGTTTTACGTAAATATGCATCCGATTATCCGATTTCTAGTTATAAGAATGGATGCAAGTTATAGAGCTCTTAATATATTTGGAATGCTGCCTGTTTGTCTATTAATAAGTTGTTCGTCTAAATTTCAGTATTTAATCAATATTTCAGAGAAGAAAAAGAAGAATGCTTTTAGTTAAAACGACCATTTTAATATTGCACGTATTTACAAATAAGTTCATAATACTAGACCCGTTGCTTACTCAGAACTAGATGGCGTTGTGTTAGACGGACTAGCTCTATAGCTTGTATTATTTATATTCCCTTGCCATTAAGCGTTGTATGAACTGTTTAGGAAAATATTTTATACCTACTTTATTAAATAATCATAATTCATTATCTGTTTAAGTTAAAATCTAATACCTACTCTTTTTGTGTTGCCAGATGTTTTTCTCGATTAAATTAACGATTTCACGATTTAATATTCACGATTAATTAGTTTTTTATGCCAAATCAATATATAAAAAAATACGAAGCTTATACACCATTTTTTGGGAGGGAAATAAGTGAATAACTATGCAACTCTGCATTTAAAAATATTATTTGTTGTAAGTAAATCTGCAGAGTGCAGAGTTATTTCTGTATTTATAATATTATAGTCAAACATGTATGTGTGCGTTTTAGATCTTTAAATTATATCATTGCATCTCTGCATTTTAGATTAAAATATTTGTAAACCGGTATTTTTCGTTGAATTTTGTACAGTACGCTGAAATAGTAATTTTTTATGAATTATAAAAAAATATGCCAATAAGACATGAATTATTCAAAAGGATTGTTTTATTTTGATTCTGTAAGTGAATATGCAGAGTTATTTTTTTGGGCTTTGCATATTCCCTTACCTTTGTAATTTTCTTTTCTACTCCAATTTAAACAAGTCCTCTAATTTTTGGCTAATTAATGATCTTCAAAATGATCGATCGAATCGAGCTTAAGATCTAACAACCATCAGCCACTCAGAGATACCACTAAATATGTTTTAAGCTACGGTAGTCTGCTGGTGTGATCAGTGGACTGTGGAAGTCAAACGTCTCAAGATCAAACCAAAGGCCGCAGGTTTCGGAAGTTATATGCGAATTTATCTCATGCTCGGTAAGGAAAGACATCGAAAGGAAACCTGCATGCTTGAGATTTTCTCAATGGAATGCAATGTCTGCCAAATTGCATTAGACGTTCTGGACTATAGCCTAATTCGTCTCAAATGAGAAGAGACCTGTGCCCAGCAGTAGGACAGTACTCGGGTTGGATATTTTTAAACCAATTAAACACAGTTTTATTGTTTGAATTCTTTACTTTAATGCAATATTAATATTTTCAATATATATTAATAAAGGTATAGACGAATACAGAGATAATTTTGAACAAAATCCTAGACTGTGTCTGTAGTACTTCCCTTAGCGTCTCCAAAACAATTTAGAAGCCATATTATCTTGACTCCTGTAGGTGTGGATCATAGAATCAGATCTATGCGGTATGTTTTGACTCAGAGGTCTGCTTCAAGAATGGATCAGGACTCGGGTGGTCCACCCTCTCGAATGGGTAGTATGGATGGCTCTGCCAGAAAGTGGGGAACACCGTTCTGTAATCCTTGTTGAGTTTAGCTGTGAAAATAAAAAGAGGAGATGTAAGTATAAGATGTAGCAACACTGGGGAGCTTTCCCCGTTTACAAATACAGTTTTGCACATCCAGACTTGGAGCGATTTTAAAACATAACATCATGCCTGTCGTCCCCGAGCGGTTAGGCAGAGGCGTACTAATATACACCCTCGTTTCGCCAGTATGTTTTAGGTCCCATATAATAAATTAGCAATTTTATGAAGATGATACATATTATTATTGATATTATTTGCAAGAATCGATGACGCAGACTACAGACACTACGCCGGGGTATTTATACATTTTTGGGCATACTAATTGACATGAAGTCTATGGACTTGGCAATGAAAGGGTTAATACGAAAAAACTCAATTGTTAGAAGTCTTCAATAATTACCCAGTGTCTCCATTTCATCCTTAGTAAATTCGAAGTCAAACACATCAATGTTCTCCTCCACACGGCTCTTCTTTAGTGTCTTTGGGATAGGAACTACTCCTATTTGCACCTGGAATAGAAGATTGCATTAATCCTGGAGATTCTCAAGAAGTAGGGTGTAGGTACCTACACCATACTTCTTGAAAATGAGTCTTTAGTCATAAACACTAATGTATACTGCAGGAGATTCACTTAATATCTTCCCCTACACATAAAAACTTTCCGTAGATACATTACTTTGGCCATATATCCGGCTGAAAACAAATATTCGGTAAAACCGAATATAAAAAATTATATTCGGCCTATTTTTAGTTACGTCACTATACTTACCAAATATCTAAGGGCGATTTGCGGAGTTGTCTTGCCGTACTTCTTGGCGATGGCCACGAGGGTCGGGTCGTCAGCCTTGGTCACGGGAGCCTTAGAGTCCTTGCTGAAGAGGCTACCGAAGGGGGTGTAAGCCATGACCACGATATCGTGACTTTTGCAGAAGTCTACCACCTTGTTCTGTTGTAGGTTCAGATTGACCTGGAAATCAAAAGTTTAGAATTTGAGAACTATTTTTGAGAGTTATAGTCTGTATTCCCAAAGGGCTAAAGGGGTAGAGCTCAACGTTTTTAGCCACAAATCGAGATAACAGGTCAACTAGTAATAAAACAGAAACCCAATTACTCTCAATCCGTTCGGGAAATCGATCCCAATAACTCACATACAGCAGCCAATCTTGCACCCTTGTTTTTGTTATTAGGGGCGAGCCTATTGCCATTAATAGGGAAATCTATGCTACTAGGAAAACTAATAGCCATCATGAATTAAAAGTTGCAATTATAATATAGTTTCCTATAAAGAACTATTAGAATATATATTTTATGACATTTTACACGAAAAGCGACCCAGACATACAGATTTTTACTCCAGTTTTTCTATCATCTTACTTTTAATAACATCATACGATGAGAAAGAAAGATAGGTAATTTATTTTGACAGTCACAACACAAGAAAAAAATACTAAAAAAATAAATATATTAGGTCAGTTCCGTTATCTTGTGCAAGCTGTGGCAGGCTAGTGGTGAGACCAGTGGACTGAGATGTCAACGCTCTCGAGTTCAAAGCCCAGGCAGGCACTACAGACTTTTCTGACCTGCACAAACGTTGAAGTTTCAAACGAAAACATAGTGAGGAAACCTGCATGCTTGAGAGTTTTCTCAATGGCAAGTGAAATCTGCCAACCCGCAGCAGGCTAGCGTGGTGGACTGTAGTCTAATCCCTCTCAAATGAGAGGAGCTCAGTGCCCAGCAGTGGGACAGTGATGGGTTGATGATGATGATGATCTTGTGTGATCACTCTTACCTCAACTTGCAATACAGAAGGCTTGATCTCACTGTGGGCCAGAAGCCGCTCAATCTGACTGATGTTGAAGTTAGATATGCCTATGGACTTGGCCAGGCCCAGCTTCTTAGCCTCCTCCATCGCCTTCCATGTGTCTACGTAGTCTATGATGTCATATCCGCTGTAGTCAGGCTGGAAACAGAAGGGAACAGATTATAATCTATGGAATTCTCAGTAGCTGCTCGAAAAATTGTTTATTGAATTGAGGACCCAATTGGTCCAGCGGTAGTTATTAACACTGCCTTCTGTGCTATGGGTCCCGGGTTCGAATCCCGGTAGGGAAAAATGTTTATGTGATGAGCAAAAACATTTGTATCATGTATAATATGTATGTATTTACAAAAAAAGTATATATGTAATATATAAACCAACTAGTATCCATAACATAAGCCTCGTTGCTTAGCTCGGAACTAGATGGCGCTGTCTCATGATGTCCAGGAATATTTATTTATTAAATGAAAACAATAACATATAGGTATACATTGCGTGTTTAAAGTATTACACTTCTACATAATTTTGGCGTGATGATACTATACCAGAATATAATATGTGAAATATGTCACGTTCCTTTTCGTTTAAAATTGGTCAAAGATTACATCATACCTACAAAGTTAAAGATTTGCATCAATTTGTAGTAGTCAACTTATCATTTAATTTGCTAATAGAAAATAGACATGCAAATGTATTCAAATCGAACACTAAACGATGTATAGATGAATATCTTTTTAATTAAATTATTGTCATTAATTAAGATCTTTTTACTGATACTAAATGTTTTCTTGTGTTAGTAATTATTAGGACATATTTCCTGTAATATGTACATATCTCTAAATATATCATTAATTCTACTTAGAGTAAGTATAAGTCATGCTTAATATAGGTACTACCCAATTTGCGCATTGGTTTGGCGCAGTGGCAAGGTACCTTCTATGGGTTTATTAAAAGGGTTCCGCCGAGTTCGAATACCGGTGGGGGCAAATTTTTGTGTAATGAGCATGGATCTGTCATATGTACCTGGGTCATGAATGGTTTTATGTATAACATATATGTATTACAAAATATCAGTGTGCGTACCCGTAATACAAGCCGTGTTGCTTAGCTCTAAACTAGATGGCGCTGTATCAGATAATTTAAGATATTTTTTTCTTTGAGGAACTTGTTTGTAATTTATTTCTTAAAAAACATGGATGCGGCAACGTGTGGCATGCTCAAAGTTTGATTTAAGTGTATCCACTTTTACGCCATTAAAGAATATTTTTGTAAAAGATAAGAATCTGTGATTCTTAAATTTTGATAGCTATTAGGTACATTACATAACACTTCAAGACTATCTGTTAATGGCGCTAACTGGTGTGCACAAAAACGGTAACCGTAATTGAAATAGTAAGATGAAACATAAACTTTATAGTGCAAATAAATACATATTTTGCCATGACATTTTAGCATGCGAATAATAGATTAAAAATGCTTTTAACTAAACATTATATAGTTATTTTTTATACAAATTGAAACCATGAACTTTAATATACATACTAATTTTAGTATACAGAAAATAACCTTTTCGCATAACCTTGTATTGATAGGCAACCTTCGCGGTGAAATAATTTAGTTATTTCTTTTCAATAATCTTTGAAATAATTTAATTAATCCTATGGTCCACTGGTTAGTCGATATCAAATGATGTCTATTCACGTGCACTTTAATTGCTGTGTGTGTCATTTTAATTACTATTGTCTCTTTTTGCGCTCAGTATTTTTGTAACTGTGAATACTGTATCTTCTACTCAAATGTTGTGCAGTGTCTGTAATTGACGAAAACACTAGTCTAGGTATATCCTTATGATGTAATCTATCAATGTTTGCGTTTATGTTGTTGGTGTGCCTTGAATTAATAAATACATTATTTATGTATCTCGTGTACATACCTTATAAGCAACAGGGGTATGTATTAAGTACAAATCCACATAGGACATGTTGAGACGACTCAGGGAGTTCCTCAGAGAAGTCAGCACGTCTCGTTCTTCGTTGTGAAGCAGCTGGAACAAAAATAAAGCATTTTAAATATGAAATACATATTACCTTCGTATACATATACGATCACGCATATTTATCACATGTTCAAACGGTTTAGGAAAACATCGTGAGCCAACTTGCATGCTTGAGATTTTTTCGATGGCATGTGAATTCTGCCAACCCGCACTATGGTGCAATATAGCCTAATCCTCCTCAAATGAGACTAGACCCGTGCCCGGCAGTGGGACAATAATTAGTGGATGATGATGACACATACGATATAGTGTTAAGTTACATAAAATATGGGAATTCCCATACTGACAGAATAGTCACTCCCCTAACGAGCTCTGGCAACAGAATTTATTCGCCGAAACACAATTTTATTGTGGTTTCAACTGCGGTCTTTGAAGAGGAAGGTATATCAGGAGCGATATAAGTAGTTCTTGAAGACTTTTTCTATATAACTCTACTGTTTTAGAGTAGAATAAGTTATTCAATTGAATTTACGGTTCCAGACTCATTGGATCCTTTAACTTTTTGACCGCTACAGACATCTATGAACGTTAATTAAAAAAAATATGCATGTGATTACAACGCCACTGACGGCATGGCACGTCGCAAATCGGCACGGCAAAAGTATGAATCGATATTTTATCACAATTGCCGTGACTATTATTTTGTAGGTATGAATTCTTGGTAGTAATTCTTCGCTTGCCGTAGTGAACGCAAATTTTGGCTGTTGACGCGGCTGTCATTGGGCAGGGCCGGGCATCCAGCTCATAGCTCCAGGTTCGGGACCCAGGCGGATCCCCCGCCTTGTGAAGAAATACTACTCACCTTGGTGACGATAAAGATATCTTCCCTGGGGACCCCTGACGCTCTCACGCCAGCCCCCACCTGCTCCTCATCCTGATACGCAGCTGCAGTGTCTATTAACCTGCCATAAATATATACATATATCGTTATTATTTACTACGGTACAGATATATTGAGTATTCCAATTATGGCCGATTCTTTCTCAAGCTATCAAAATATAATGTTGTCAATTTAATATTACAGGGCGACTTATATTTGAATAGTGAATGTTGCATGACCAAGCCAATCAATCACGTTATACTCATGTAGGATTTGACCAATACCCTTCTAAATACCATCCTTTTATACAAGCGCCTTTAGTATCATATTACAAAATTTGTAATTTAAATTGTATCTGACCTGTATCCAGCTTCCAGGGCCCACTTGACGGAGTTCTCGACTGCCTTGTCGTCCGTTTCCCCCTATAAATAAATGGTTCATAATATAATAGAAATACATGACCCTAATTTTCTGACGATACAGTAAATAGGTACGTAAGACCTGGCAAGATTCCCTTCCTCCCGTATATAAGAAAAAATAAGACATGGTCGACCCCTCTGTCTCTCCATAAATCGTCTTAATAAATGAATAGCGCCTTATTTAAATGATAATTTGCGAAGTTTTTTAGCTAAATCTAGCTAAAGTTTTCAAATTTATTTTGTGAATACTGTTTCTATGTAGCTCATCACAGAGGACGATATCGGCAAGACAGTTTTCTGACTTATTGACATTTTTATTCTCAGTAAAATACTTGACGTCATTACATAAAATTTTCCAATAAATTCGTATCTTTGGGTCAGAGTGCCAAAGCAAATGCCCCACTTTGCTCCGTGAGTACATTCATGACGTCAAGTGTTCAAATCATGCTGTGTCATGCATGGTAGCAATCACACCTTCAGGGCAAGGGCAAGGCTCCAAGGTCAAGGTCAAAATAACAAAAGCATCATCGTTTTGTAGCGGATTTTGACAATTTGTTCCGAATGTTCACAATGACGTAATTGCTAAATCGATTATGAAGGCTTTGTGTACGTATAGACCTGTCATTATCAGTGTTCGGAAAAGGTGGTGCAATTTTGTGATACTTCGTGACTTAATATGGATATGCCTTTATATGTCCCACTTAGTTGGGATTTAATACTGGAAATTTATTTCAAAAAATTTTAAGTGCTAAAAACACCGCTCAAAAACCACAGTCAACAATACTGTTGACTGTGGCGATGGTTGTTGAGAGCGGTTAAAATGTTGTTGCTGCTTAATGAAAAAAATATTTAGTTTTTTTTTTATAAATAGGTACTTATAACTTATAAGACCCCGTAGTTTTTGCGTCGGGTGTTAAAACAATACCTACCCCGCCAAAGCCGAGCCAGGTTCCAAGTCCGAGTGTTGGTATGGCATTACCATCGTTCAAAGGGATCCTATACGCCTTCCCGCCATCTTTTTTCTCGCATAACTGAAAAAGAGATTTTATTATTATTACTTTTTAAACTAAAATCCTTGCCCTATTAGTAGTTTTTTCTGTGTTTTTGTTAAACACACCCCTGTTTACAAACATAAATATTCACAATCCACAGACGCTTAGAATCGAAACAACTATCGGGCAATAAATATACATATTGTACATAAATTGGTTGACTTTCCTAAAGTTGACTTATTTACTACTTAGCCACACTGCCACAAGCAGTCGCTTTCTAAACATTGGTTCGAATTGGTTCAATAACTGTGTTGTATGGTAACCGAATGCAATTACTTCTATAGTTTCAGATAATGTTATTCTGTAGTTATTGCTATTATATTGTTTCACAAACAAAGAAGCTATACCGTATTTATATGCAAAAACATGTAATTGGTACTTAGTTTTTAATAACCTGTAAAACAGTCTTAACATCTTATTTTAAGTTAATGATACTGTTTGTTTTCTTATTAAAATAAAATAAATATTTGTTCCGATCGCTCGACTGCTGTGCAAATCGAGGCGTCTATTGTTTTAGTGGTCATTAGCATGGCTTGTGAAAGCAGGTTGTTGAACTGTCAGTAAGGCGCATATTCATTAGTCGCTAAGTCATTCTTTACCCCCCATGGGGGTTCTGAAATGAATCTCATCGGTCGATAACTTGGTCGATTATAAGCGTGTGGGTGCTCCCCGCATGCGGGCGCCAACGACCAGTGAAAATGATTTTCCGAATGGGGGCTCAAATGCATGCTTTTGAAAAATGTCCTGCACCCCGCATGGGGGCGCCAAAGACTAATGAAAATACGACATTAAGCTGTGATAGCCACTGACTTTTCGAAGTTTTGTGCGTATTTATCACATACTAAAACGTGCGTGCATGAAACCTGCATGACTTGACATGAGAAAAAAATATGGATTGCAATAAAAATTATGACTTTATAAATTTTCTCAATAGCGTGTGAAGTCTGCCAACCGGCAGTAGACTACGGTGGCGTATAGTCTAATCTTCCTCGAATGAAACGAGAATTGAGCCCAAAAGTGGTGCAGTAAATGTTGATCATAGTGTACATCGGTATGTTCTATACATATCTACTTAACTATATGACAGACAAGCGTGAATATAAGCCTAATACCTATTCATTTTATATTGTTATCATCGTCCACTCAATTTATTCCCCATTCGCAATTCACAATTCACTATTATATAATCTGTGCTAAAAGCTACAAGACTAAAAAAAAAATACGGCAAGAACTTACCAGAACTTAGTCTAATAAGTCTAATGGTCGTAAGTGCAACTACTGAGCCAGAGGACTTTGGTTCAATTCCCAGGTCGAACAAAGAGTTATTGGGGTTTTTCTTTGAAATTCTTAGTAGCTGCTTAGAGTTTTGATTCGTGCCCAGTTGATGACAATAGGCTCGCCCCCTACATTGCACCTAAAACACGCCGGCAAATGTGGTAGTACATAAGTACACCTCTTTCTAAACTTTCGGGGATGAAAGGCGTTATGGATACGTATGTATTATTTTCAACTATAGCTTAAAACAGCCCACTTATTTACTAAAGCATATCTACAAACATGTTGAGAACTTCACAACAAAAAAAAGTCAATTACCTATAATGATTATTATGTATTTATGAGACAGTTATTACACGATTAGATAATATTGATATGAACTATGATGTCAGACATCTGTAGGGTTGCCAAAAAATACAGTATATTTAGGTCAGAAAAATAAAATGAACAGTATTTTAGAAAAAGAAACAGTATTCGATTTTTTTTTCAAATCTAAGTAAATTAAGCTAAGTAAAGTATGTGGTAAAATTACTTAAAATACCAGTGGTATGGAAACCGTATTTTATATACTTTTTTTTCATTGAACAGTAAAAAGTATAAACGAGCAGAAAAAAGTATAATACTGTTTTTAACAGTATGGTTGGCAACCCTAGACATCTGATAGCCTTATTGTGTGACCACTGAACTATGACTTTTTTATGTTTGTCACAACAGTGGCAATTGTTTGTCACCGTTGTGGGCATACGGCCCGCCTGATGGTAAGTTACTGTAAGCTATAGGCGTTTGCAACACCAGAAGTGTCGCTCGCGCGTTGCCGACCCTGTAGAAACTGTTTAGGTTTCTTAAAATAGGAGAGTTACTAAACTGACAGCAAACGGAATTCCCATGCCGTCTGAATAGTCGCTTCCACAACGAGCTCTGGTGCCCTTACTCACTCGCAGAAACACAACTATTGTTGTCTCACTGCAGTCTTCTGTAAGGTAAGGAGCTACTTCCCCAGTCAAGCAGCTCAATTTGAGCGAGGAATTTCGGTATGCCCTACCTCTCGAACTGTTTGACTGCCAAAGGTCTTGGCATGCAGCATTTTAAAGTTATGCGTGTATTAAGTACACCATTATTTTTTGAACGAAGAGGGTCGAAAACAAGCGTATGGTAATGGTAACTCAATTTTTTTTATAATGGCGAGCTATGTCGATGTCGACAATTCTACCAATGTCAAAAGTGCGATGGAAACGCGTATGGTTTTTTTTTAAAAGAGATCGATAATGTGGCGCTTCTTATTTTCGCATCGAAATTCAAATTGACAGAATTTTACGGTCGGCCGAATTTTACGGCCGGGCAATGAGACTGTATGTGTTGCAAATGTCCATAGGGTACAGTACCCCCTTACCATCAGGTGTATAAAATATATAAAAATAAAATATCTTTTATTTTTTGTATACAACCTACTTACATAATTATAACTAAAAATGGTATAACCTATTAAAAAGGTACTTACTTAAATCTATTAAAAATTAATCTAAGTACGTAGTAATTTAATATATTTTTATTAAATTTTAAATTCCTAATTCCTCAGGTTAGTGTGAAGGACTATAGCCTCCCAAATTGATGAAACCATGCCCAGCAGTGGGACATTAAATGGATTGACAAGATATATATGTATGAACAATTATTAAAATTTATTTATTATGCTATAAATTACCTACCTTGTACTTACTTATACGTATATACTTACTTGTACGTAACACAAAATAGAATTTTATTTTCGTTAGTAGTTCTATAGTCTATTTTATTTCAGGTCAGAATATTAAAAATAAATAAATACTTACCACACCGGCCATTAAAGCAAGTATCACGAATATCAACGACATGCTTTAAGCTCGGACTAAGCAAGACTGACCGACAGAACGCTCTCAACGAAGCATCTCCTGGAAGTTGTAACAAGCTTACGTTTACATTAATCACGATTTTAAACCTTATATTCAAATCAATATGTTATAAAATCTAAACAGCATAGAGGTCAGTGGAAAAGTTTGAAGTTTATTGTTGTTTGACTGTGAACTTTGTTATTTAGGTTGTAAGTGTGAGAATGATATGTGTTGAGTTTGACAAAGGAGTTATTAGGTATAGTATTGTCACTTCAAAGCAAGCGCTAAGAGAATATCTAACTCAAATAGTAACATGCATTAAAGGATTAGAATCAGAATTGTTTATTTGTAAAACATAGGTAATACATATCTTAATTAGTAATAAAGTAGTGCGCTATGTTTTGCCTTATAGACATACAAATATAGTTGGATAGTTGGATTATTCAATAATTATCAGTTTTACCTGCCGCATTAATCTAGGGGTCGGACCAAATGAAATCAAAAGGTTATTTATTATTTCAAATAAGGGTTTTCAGGCATTTATGAAATTAAACAGAGATATTTAAGACACTAGTTGAACGGTTCCAAGAAAATGCTTGTATAGAGAAGAATCCGATAAGAAACTCCATTGACACTATTTTTTACCTGAGTTCGATTCCAGGTCGAACAAAGTGTTATTGGGTTTGTGTGCCCGATGTATGGCAAACATACCTGAAACTTGGGAGTGCATTATTACTCGTGGTAGGCAGACACTTCCCTTTTGGGATACAGTCACGACGGTATTTGTTTTTAGATAGTTATGTTAAAAAAGTAATAAAATAGGAAACGGTGATAAGATGAATGAACGTTTCTGAAGATTGTCCTTATTATCGAAGGCCAAAAAGAGCTAGTTGTGTTTGGTCTACTTTGCCATTACCAGATGGTCCCTCCATCTAGTTGGAAGTCGTCTGGCTCTCAAAAATGGATGGCAGTTTGTTTATTGAGAGCTATAAATAAAGTCGTCGTGTTATAATGATTCTGTTTGCAATAATACTTTCAAGGTGAACTAGTAGAGTACAAAATGAGATGGAGGCATACAAGTGTGTACTTAGTACAAAAACTATGGGTTTTTTGTGGTTTTTGTCTTTTTATTACCATTAGACTACCTCAGAACTAGGTTAGCCATCTCTAAAATTCGCAAACCGGGACAAAAAGCTTTGATATCCAGTATTTTCGTGTCTTAAAAATATCAAGTACTTGTTAAAACATTTTATAATACAACAGTTAATTAAAAGTGTTTTTTTTTTACTTAATTGTTTTTGATTTATTATATATTATTTTAACCCACCTCAGTCGTTTCGGATTACAACATCCATCATAACGGGAAGACTGACGTCTATCCTATATTTTAATCTAGATTTAGGTACACAAAATGAGCTCACCGTGTCATGGACTTTTGTTCTTGGATGTAGACTCTTAGCTTACAATAGAGTAGAATAGTTCTTTATTTGTAAATGTAGGTTGTGTTACGGTTGTACAGGTGTTCAGTCTTTAAGTGCGCTACATTTAACCGTTAGGTATACAATTTGACATTATTATTTCCTTATGTTAAGTCGTTAGTCGGAAAAGAGGAAAAGAGGCGAAGATCGATCTCCGTGGCGTTCACTAGGGGAGGTCTACGTCCAGCAGTGGACGAATACAGGCTGATGATGCAGTCTAAGTCTAATTGCTAATAACTAATAATTAAATTACTCTGTCGTTTTAAATTAATTTTAATAGATTTTTTTGCCATCATGCCATTCGATAAATACTTTTTCGAAATAGCGAATTACTCCGGTTTATATTAAGAATATTTCACTCCCTTTTTCTTAATATAGGATCGGCTGGAGGTACATTAAATAAGTGGTGATTCGTTTTAATAAAAAACTGCCACCTCATTTATATTTAAAGCGATGGAAATCTGAGTATTATGAGAGATTTAAATAGTGGTCTTTAACCTCTAGGATGTAAATTACAAATCGCTCATATGCACTTTTTTTTGGGGGTGGTTAAGATTTTCTGGAAGGTCGTTTATACATCAAAAACTAACACGGTCTTAGAACACACCCCTGAGGAACGCCATATTTAATAGTTCCAACCTTTAAATAATTGGTTATAATAATATTATTTTATAATTATATACATAGTATTATTGGTTATATTAATATATTGGTTGTAATAATTGGTTGGCTGTAGAGATATGATTTGACTAGCTCTAGCTCCGTTCCACGAATTCCGTGTCTTTACGTTTCAAATCAAAAGCTTTCGTTGTGTCTATCAAGAGGGCACAAACTAATATTGTATTAATACACCTTAGTCATATTATATTATGGAAATCGTATATAGCGGTATTAATTGACATATTTTTTCTGACCCCTTTTTGTTGGTAGTCTAGCACTTTTTCTATATTTTTTTCTAATACTTAATTTTTAAAGTATGGTCTTATCACTTTCTTTGCTCACCTTTTTTAAAAACAGCACTTAAAATAACGTGGATAAATTGTGTGGCATCCTTTTTTCAATATTATAGTAGATATGTCATCATTTCCTGATTTATTAAGGTTATTTACATTAAGATACGTTGTCTTGCAAACATTAAGTACTAACACAAACAATACACAATACAAACAATTTTAGGTGCTTATTTTTAGAAAAAGCATTTGTAGTCTAACTAGCTAACCCTGGTTTATTAGCTCATCCGGACAGTCCCCGACTGCCTTCTAAACTAGGACTTATCAGTAAATCCCGGTCGGATGGCCACCCTACTCCTAACCAACTATGGTATTGTTTTGGGTGAAGTCATCGGCTTACACTTCCATTTATCGTATAGGTACAATACAACAGGCTAGACTGGTATATTTTTATTTCTAAACAAACACCAAAATACCCGTGTTTGTGTTATGAGTTTAACGTGTGTGTCTGTAGATTTTCCTGCGGCATCGTAGCTCCTAAATAGATGAACAGGTTTTAATTTTGCTTTTTCTTGTTTGTTGACTTGATCGAGAATGTTTAGCCGTTTAAAGATCATTACTGCCCTCACTCTTATTGGTGGTTAATTTTTTTGTAGAAAAAATCATCACCATCAACATAATTTGAGCCGAAAGAGCTTCCTCAAGGATTGCCACGATTACCGGTCTGGCACCACCAGCATTCAGCGGATTCTAGGGACCTTTACCAGTCCATCATTCCACTTTATTGGGAGCCTAACCAAGCTACGTCTTTTGATACGCTCCACTTGAGAACTTTCGAACACTAACGGCCGTCTGTTCTGTGGCCTACCATGCCAGTGCCAGGTTCTTGTACAGATCCCCCCATTTCTGACTTGATCAGATAGCCCAATTATCCTACACCTGGGCACGGGTCTCCTCTTATTTGAGAAAGATTAGACTATAGCCAACCTTCTAGTATGGTGGACTATAGCCATCTAGGGCGGAATGGCAGGTTCCCCACGCTATTTTCCTTCACGTTCTTGAAAGTATACGATATGGTTAATGTATACATTTACCTTACCTACCTACCTACCTGTTATTTCTGCAACAGCGGTCGTTTATTATCGAAGAAATTTAAGGCGTGTTACCCACACACGCTCAAATTTCTGCTGTTTTTAGTTTACAAGACATTCAGTCAGTATTGTACTAAATTAGTGTTACCGTCACAACTAATTACTGTGTCTATTTAGTATTTGTAAATGGCCTTCATTAGCTTGACATGCGAAAGATTTCTTGTCATTCCTTAAATTTTTCTTAATTTCTGCTAAACGGCTGGATCTATTTTTAATGTTTTTTTTTTGCGTGGGTGGTTAGATTCATCCTTGGATCTAGCATGTGGAGTTATCCATGTAAAACCAGGTATTGTGGGTCCCCAGCTATTTTTATATTAATAATAATAATAATAATAAATCTTTATTTTCAGACCAGAGATCCATAATATAGTAACATTAATTCGTAGAACTAAAACACGTAATAAAAAAAAAATAATAATAATAATAATTACATAATATATCTGAGTGACGGTCTGTGTGCCGCTATCCAGTGACACATTATTTGACCATCTACTCATTAATGCTCAAAGAGAAAACTTTAAGTAGGTATCTCGCGAGAGCGCATGGAGGAGTGCGATATATTTTTGATAAAACATAATATCTTCTCAGAATATAATTATGTAGTTCATTATCCTTATTTTTTTTGTAATCGATACAATCGATTACAATCTTCATTTGGATGAACTATAAAACAAAAAACAAACAAACCAGTTTGACGAGTCTTGTATAACGATTACACAAAATTTTATTTAAGGCTCTTCGCTTAAACGTAATATAGCATAACATCACGCCTATGTCTTTAGGTCCTATGTTATTGGGGATGAGCAGGGCTGCCTTTACCTGAATTGCCGAAGGCGGATAAATATAAACACTGCAAAAAACCCGGACTTTTGGGCGAAATATGTTTTTTTTCCCCCAAACACCTGTGAAAAAATATTTTTCTGCAACAAAAATAAATACATTTTTTTCCCTGATAACAATAGTGTCCGGGGTCTACCCGGACACTTTTGTAAAAAACCCCTGCCGGACGGCCCCGGACGTCCTTCAAACTGGGACAAATCCGTGGAAACCCGACAGTCCTAGGGATGAGCGTATTATTGGGCACATGTCTCAACGTCTAATATTCAGCCAGCACGGACCATGTACCTATGCTGTACAGAATCCGAAATGTCAGCATTAAAATAAAATATGGAGTTGCCCAATATTAACGCAAAAAAAAAGAAATAAATTAAACTTACAGCTGCTATTGAGAATGAAACCCCTCTGATTTTTAACCTACTTCAAAAAGGAGGAGGTTCTTCATGATCTAGTTTCTTTAACTTCACTTAAAATTTGTTAAATACCTACGGATTATTTTCCACACAACATTTATCGGCAAGATTAAAAAATGTTACGCTTGACGACCTGATTAGCCGAGCGGTAGTTAACCCTGCCTTCTGTGGTACGGGTCCCGGGTTTGAATCCCGGTGGGGACAGATGTTTGTGTAATGAGCATCAACATTTGTATCCGAGTCATGGATGTATCTATGTATAATAAGAAGTAATTTACAAAATAAATATTAACCTTCTAGTATCCATAACACAAGCCTCGTTGCTTAGCTGGGAACTAGATGGCGCTGTGTCATAATGTCCAGGTATAAATATAATAAATTAATATAACTCAACCTATGTTTTTACAAATATAACAATAATAATTTCAAACTAAATCATACTGAAATATAAATGTTCGGTTCGCCCTTGACATAGGACCTACACAATATCCCACTGCTTATCCTATATTATATTATTTTTACAGGCTTGATGGTTTACTATGTTATTATTTTCAACCACATTGCCCTTAACACTTTTTTGGTTGATACACAAAAAAGTATTTATTAGCAATTTGTTGCTAACTCACAAATCAATAGCAATATTCGATGAGGCACCACTAACTGGTTTTTTTTCGAATATTATTAACTACTATAAATATACATATATAATAACACAACTACATATTATAGTTCCTAATTTCCTTATTGCAGGCGCGGCTATTGAGCAGTCGTTTCTCGACCTCGATTCTTAGAATTGATATTTTAAGCATACAATTAATTTATTACCTGGATTAACACATAGGCTACCACCCAGTTTTGCCCGCATGGTATATAGATATAAAATCTATATACCATGCGGGCAAAACTGGGTGGAAGTTAGTGAATAATAAATACAATTAGTTATAGTAAAACTAGCCTTTGCCCGCGTTTTTTAACTTCCAACCCCTTTTTCTCCCCTTTAAGGGATGATTTCTGGGATAAAAACTATCTATGTACCGAATTTTATACACACTTTTGCATTTATAATATTAAATAAGTATTTAAGTACTAGCTGACCCAGCAAACGTTGTTTTGCCACATTATAGGGGTTGGTGGAAGAAGGGTGAAAATTAATCCGATCAGCCGTTTCGGAGGAGTTCAGCGACAAACACCGTGAAACGGGATTTTTATGTCTAAAATGGATATAGATTAAGACAATATTCTTTTCATTTCTCATACTCGGAAAGTAGTGTTTATTTGATCCGAGTAGCGGGTGGAAAATGCTTCTTCCCACCCTTGGGCGGGAAAAACTCGTAAATGCTTCCCTCCCTAGGTTGGGAATAAATTTTAAAAATAGAACTAAATTTGTTTAGCCAGTCAGCTGTAAAAATCTTACATAATTAAGAAAAAAATGCTGCAGTCTTGTGAGTGTATAAGCGGCCAGTCTGAATTTTAAAAAACGCGTGCTGTGGCTCGGTGTGTTCCATAATTAAAATTTTAAATAGACTATGTATATAATTTGGCGGTATACTATCTCTGTAAGATGTATCGAAATCTCGGATTAAGACAAATATCTTATTAAAAATGAGTTCAAGTGATTCAGAAATGTTAACCCCAATAATCGAAAATCTTTCGCCAGAAATTTCCAAGGAAAGATACATAAACACATACAATGACTGTATGAAGTGGTGAGCAGATAAGAAAATATAAATATTTACAATAAAACTACTGTTTTTTACTTTCCTTATATTCAAAATGAAAAGTTTTCGACCCTTGTGTAACAATCTACTAGTTCGAATCTAACTACCTATGTTGATTCATCCCATTACCATTAATAAGACTAGTAGTTCGCGCAGACTCCCCCCCCCCCCTGTTTCCTAGATTAAGTACCTAATAAGTAGTTTTATCACATTTAGTCAGCCACGACAAACGATTTTATAACTTAAGATAAATCAAACTTAACAAACTACGGTTTAATTAAAACAATGCTATGTAATTGTTTACACATTCTGATTATTAATTAAAAACATATTGTACAACATACCTACGTAACATTATCGTTCAGTTTATCATTTGTGTATAAATGTTGTCGTATGGTTAGGTACCTTGTGTCTTATTCGTAGGCATTGCTCATAGCCTCCGTGGCGCAATGGCTAGCGCGTTCGGCTGTTAACCGAAAGGTTGGTGGTTCGAGCCCACCCGGGGGCGGCACACTCTTTTTAGTGATGTTTTGTTGAGAATATGAGTACCGAACTGAAACAATAACTCTGCAATTATCACAGTGTTATACGTATATTTACACATTATATACGTATATTTTCAATTTCACATATTATAAGTATATTTTCAATCAATTGTTTCATATTGCTTGTAACATTGTGTGTACACCGGTGCCACTAAATTCGTCAATTCAAAAGCACCTGTAATTCTTTCTGGAGGTCTATTTGAAATAAATGATTTGACTTTAACTTTGACTTAACCTAACATGGTAAGTGTTTGTCTACTTCTTTCTTTAATTACAGCCGTACTAACTTCCCCCTATTACATGGGACCTATTCGATACTGACTAAATGAGGGTGTGTACATCTCTGCCTAACCCTTCGGTAACGACAGGCTTAATTATCTATCTATCTATATTAATGACTACGGCTTTAGTTCACCACTGAAGAAGATATGGATGGTGTTATAAAGTTGAAAATATAAATATAAATTTAGATTTATATAAAAAAAATATAGTTTTAGAGTACGGATAAACTTTTTGATTTGTTCTGATTTATCACTAGATTTCGGCATGTAAAACATGAAAGAATTTATAGTAGGCACTCTCTTAGCGCTTGTTTTGAAATGACAAAACTATAATACCTAATAACTTCATAGTCAAACTATTTTTTCTGCTAATCGTTTGCAAAAACACTTGTGACGAATTTATACATACTTTTTTCGGGGTCCGTAACGTTATTGCGAAAGTCATTTGGTCGATTAACGGAAAGTCGGCTGAATGTTTGTTCGAAATAGTTCGAATGCACTTTACTGCGAAGTAACCTTTCATCGACAAACGCTACTTCGAATGAACGTTTCATCGAATATTTATTAATCGAAGAACTGTCCTTTTGAATGTGTTTTAATTATTATATCGAGATTAATAATTTAAATAAAATTATGGAAAACATATATTTCGTCACATACCTAGTCGTATTATTTCATACATAATCGACGAAATTAAATCTTTTTTAGATATAGTATGTACCTACGTTTTCCCATAGATTTAGAAACATTAAATTTCGTGGCCAATTTACGTTGTGACGAATGTATAATAACCCACCTGTTTACATTTTATACCATGTTTATTTGAATATAAGGTTTAAAATCGTGATTAATGTAAACGTAAGCTTGTTACAACTTACAGGAGATGCTTCGTTGAGAGCGTTCTGTCTGTCAGTCTTGCTTAGTCCGAGCTTAAAGCATGTCGTTGATATTCGTGATACTTGCTTTCGTGGCCGGTGTGGTAAGTACTTATTTAAATATTTCTTTATTAATTATATTCTGACCTTCAATAAAATAGACTATAGAACTACTAACGAATATAAAACTCCAAGTGATCCAAGATATTATAGGTAATTTATCCATTTAATTTCCCACTACTGGGAGTGGTCTTACCAATTAAGAAGGTTATATATAGTCCACCACACTAACGTAACGACGGTTAACCGTCAAGACCTCCTAACTCAATAAATCAAAATTTTAGAGGAGACGAAAAAAATGTTGTAAGTTTGATACGAATGTAAATATGAGCAAACCAAAAATATAGTTGGTTTTAAATATAATTATTTACAGTTTAAAGATAAATTTAGTTCTTCACTTCGTTCCAATAAATGACTAGGAAAGATAGGAGATATTGTCACTTTTTTAAAACACTATATTTGTAGATAGGAGATCTTGTCATTTCATTTAGGAGGAATTGGTCGCTTATTTAGTGTGTATATTACAAAAAGTCGAGAAATAAAAGATATTGGCATTATAAGAAAATAACTTTTAATATAAAAAATAAGATAAATCACGTTTAATTAACACTTACATTTTTAAAATTTGTTATCAATAATATAATCTGTTTATAATCTATCAGTCATTAGATGAGATCTCAGTTTTTGTAGCTATTTTAATTAAAGTTTCAATATTTTGGTATCAAGGGTATAAATAACTTAAATATGAGGCAAATAATCGTAGAATGACTGACAATCCAGTGGCAATAGCGATTTCAATTCTTGAAGGTGTTTATATTTAGAGTCGGGAATCGGTAACTGCGTAGTGTGCAATAATTCATATTGTTCTATGACAGGAAGTCTTTTTGGTCTCTGAGGAAGTTCTACCCATTCAGAGTTATAATCTAGTTTTACTCTAATCAAACCACTTGGTAGGTAAGCTATAGCTTTAATGTCGGTCACCTTAGGATCACCGGCTTTTCTGCCTGGTCTTATTGAAGTGTATCGGTACATTTGAGGAACTGCATAGTTACGGAAAAAATTATAGTGCAGAAGAAATGTCTCATAAGGAAACGGTTTTATTCTAGCTTCTTTTGTAGCTGTTACGTAGTCACTTGGTAGGTTTATTATCCTATTTTTAAGCTTTCTTTCAATACAACTATGTACCGAATCCCCCTCCATCTGGGTATGTCCTACTTCTAAATACTTTTGGTACACAGTCACGTTATGGCGTATAGAAAAATTCAGTAAAGCATTAGCTAGAACATTGTTTCGATTTTGTGCCGCACAACCATCCGAGTATATTATAATAGGAATATTTTCCGATTCAGAAAGACAATGTTTTTCTAAATAATCTAAAAGCATGGTCGCAAACGTAGAAGATGACAAATCAGCATCAGTTTCCGCAAACCAATAGCACGTAGCATGATGAGTTGCCATATTATAGACGGAGTAATTATGCAGAGCCAATTTGGTTTTATAGTATACCGCACTAGCAGTTAAAAATGGACACACTTTTACAGCTTGCAGATCAACATTTAAAACTATACATTTACGTTCTAACGCGTCCTTCTTGTCGTTTTCTTTTTCTTGTCTAGCAGTATTTTTCCTCGAAATATGCTGCTGATAATCAACTTCATTTAAATTTCCGTTTTGATAGGTCAAACAGGTATCGCACATGTCTTTTTTTAATTGGTGTATTGCAATGTTTTTATTTGAGAAAATGATATCAAACTTTTTTATTGAAAATGGTCTAGAATTTTTATAATTGCAAAACTGCTTATAAACCTGGTATAAATGGGACTTGTTTCGAAAAATTGGCTCTATAAAAAGTTTACTAGTGTCTTTTCTGTTATAATGTGACGGTAGTTTAGGGATAGAATCAAAGAATCCGTTTATTATTATTTCTTGTGCCGTGCGACCTTCACGTGGTGTAATATTCCTTGATCTACATAAATTTTCGTGAGACGGAAGTATTCCAGATCGACTCTTCTTCGCCCATGATTGGACTGTAAATGTACCGATACAAAGGGTGTTTATAAACATTTTTCTGCACACCGGAATTTTTTCTGTCGTATTATCTTCTTTAGTAAGTGGCAAGTAATATTTTAACGTGCCCCCACGACGTGACGGGCCTGAAGTGGTGACTCGTCTTTTACCAACAATAGTAACATTGTTGCCCACGTAAATTTTACGTTGTGACCAATCCATAGATTTCCAAAAAGCTTCAAAGATGTTCCTGCGATTGTCTTCAGTAAATTCATCACAACGGCGTACTGCAGATTTTTTACAAAAATCAGACGTGCATGGAGATCCCATTGATCTTTCAGGTCTGTTCTTATTATGCTGAACCTTTTCACCTTTTGGAGCATTATAGCCTAAATAAGCCTTACCTTCCATTCGAAGCCTTTTATTGAGGTTCTTTTTCCATTGTTCAGGATCAGCCTTCTTTCTTCTTCTTCTGCCGTCAGACATATCGCCATAGAATACGTTTGAATTGCTATGCAGCTCTTGTACTGTATTCTCTACGTCACTCATAGAACTATCAGAAGATGAACTATCTGGATCGGGCGCCGAATATTCGCTATCTTCCGTCGCTGACATTGCAATATCAGTGTCGGCTCTTTGCTGCAATGTTAACTGTGAAGACTCATTATCAAATCCTAAATCAATAGGCTGTATTAGTGACGCATCGATTGATGGTGGCATCTCAGTAGAAGGTTTTAAACTTCCTGAACTACTTTCCTGTGTGAATTCTAAAATTTCTTCAAAATCAGTATGTATTTGTAAAGACTCGGATAAGGGAATACTGTCGAGAACTGAATTTTCTATATTAGAGATCTGCAGTGAATCAGAAGTTATATTGAATTGGTCTATAAACTCTATCTGCACAGGAATTAGGGGAGGGGTGTGCGAAGGTATGATGGAATCTTGTACCACTTGGTTTTCATTTTGTTTTGAGTCTATATCTTGTTTTTCTGACTCCAAACAAATGTTGACCAAGTTTCTTGCCCGATGGGAAGTCATTCTGAAATTAATAAAACACTCATCTTAAATCACTTCTATAGTAAATTCGTAAATATTAGAGTTTAATAACTCCTAAGTGCTATTACACTGTGTGAATGTAGCGACCGATCGTGAATTTTTATGACAACTAATAACTTCTATCTACGTATGTTTTGTTTACAGCGTATTGCTTTATGATAAACTGTCAATATTACACAGAAAACATAACAAATATACTAATATATAAAATACACATACACTATCCATAAAATATTGGTACAAAATAAGTAAATAACAATAAAACTTACTTTTGAAGTGGCGAGCGCGCGAAACACGCGACGAGTTCATACCTGTGGCGAGGAACACACTGAAGTTAGCAGCAATTGCCGCCAAATATTGCACGCGCGTATTTCGTAGATATTGGCACGACAGAAAAGATACCCGAAATATTGCGAATTCTCTATAGGAGATTTTGGTATTGTGTGGAATAGAATTTTTTGGATTTTTTTGTTAAGAAAAAGCATTTTGTCAAAATATGTCAGTTAGGAGGTCTTGGTGGTTAACCGTCGGTAAGGAATTGGAAAAAAAAAACAATACAACACAAATATGAAAAAGTTATTTAATTTTTTAATTATATTTTTTATTCCACAATTGAGGGTGGGAAATAAGCTTACTGCTCACCTGATGGTAAGCGGGTACCATCAGAGGCGTAGCGTGGGTATTTGCCGCCCGGGGCCGTCTGGAAATCTGCCGCCCCCATTTCTAGTACTATAAAAACGACGTGGCCCTTGATGCCGCCCCCTTTCATATGCCACCCGGGGCCATGTCCCTTTGCCCCCCCCCCCCACGCTACCCTACTGCCTGTGGACGTTTGCAATCGCGCGCGCGTTGCCGACGCTAATATTCTGTTTAAGTATTTAAATTTACGCGCGAAAACCATGAGCGCCTGCCTGCTGCCTGCCAGTACCATCACCAGAAACTTGTTTACGATCGTCGTGGTGTAAAAAAAGCCGACTTCATTTAAATATAAATATATCTGGACATTATGACACACAGCGCCATCTAGTTCCGAGCTAAGCAACGAGGCTTGTTTTACGGATACTAGTTGGTTGATATACTACATATATACTTTTTTTTTTGTAAATACATACACATTATACATAGATACACCCATGACTCGGAAACAAATGTTAATGGTCATCACACAAACCCAACATAGAAGGCAGTGTTAAGTTAATTGCCGCTGGATTAATTGGGTCGTCAAAAAATACTCGTATAACTTCAAAATGCTGCGTGTCTATGAATCGTTGGTACTTAGAAACCTTGGACGATCACAGTTCCGTGGTCACAAAGCTATCAGAGGTGACACTAGGCTGAGATAGCAATATTTCATAACAATACTTATCTAATCGGTCAAAAACTGTCTCATAATACAATCCATTTTTTTGTTGTGAAGTAGTCAACATTTTTGTACGGCTTAGTGGATCATTCAGTAGACTGTTTTACGCTATGATTGAAATACTGTTCGAATTGAAGTTATACATACTATCACGCCTGTCCCCGAAGCGTTAGGCAGAGGTATACTAATGTACACCCACATTTTGTCGCTGTGTTTTAGACCCAATGTAATAGAGGGCGAGCCTAATGCCATCTACCGGTCGAATCCAAACTCCGAGCTATTACTGAGAATATCATAGAAATAAATAAATAAATATTCATTATTTATTTATGACATTATTTCACAACGTCATCTAGTTCCGTGGTAAGCAACGAGGCTTGTGTTACGGATACTAGATGGTTGATATACTACATAAATACTTTTTCTTTTTGTAAATACATACATATTATACATAGATACATCCATGACTCTATGACAGAGCTGTGGTAGCCTAGCGGTGTGACCAGTGGACTGAGATGTCAGAGGTCTCGAGTTCGAACCCAAGGCATGCACCACTGACTTTTCGGAAGTTATGTGCGTATTTATCACATGCTCAAACGGTGAAGGTAAACATCGTGAGGAAACCTGCATGCTTGAGAGAATTCTCGATGGCATATGAAGTCTGCCAACCCGCAGTAGGCTATCGTGGTGGACTATAGCCTAATCCCTCTCAATTGAGAGGAGATCCGTGCCCAGCAGTGGGACATTAATGAGTTGATGATGATGCCTACAGGTAGTTGTTCCGGGTCTGAGCGTTTGTATATTGCGTTTGTAAATGCATCTACTTTTTTTTAAAGTAATAATAATAATATCTCTTTTTCAGTTATGCGAGAACAAAGATGGCGGGAAGGCGTATAGGATCCCTTTGAACGATGGTAATGCCATACCAACACTCGGACTTGGAACCTGGCTCGGCTTTGCCGGGGTACGTAGTGTTTTAAAATAACATCAATATTTTTTTAATTAAAAAAAGAACAATTTTTCCGCATTAAACTACTTTTCAATACTTTTTGCCGCGGTAAATAGGTACTATGACATAACATACCATCAGCAGAGGCAGAGGTGTACTAATGTACACCCACCTTTCGCGAGCCTATTGCCATTAACCGGGCACAAATCCAAACTCCGAGCTGCTACTGAGAATTTCAAAAAAAACCTTAAAACCCAATAAAAATTTGCTCTTCGACCTGGGAATCGAACCCAAGACCTCTTGCTTGGCAGTCGCACTGTACGACCACTAGACTAACGAGGCAGTCTAGTGTAGTAAATAGGTACTTGTACCTCCTATTTATATTAGTTTTTGAGTATGTCCGAAACGACATAGCTTGAAATAGTGGATATCTAATTCGAACGGCGCAAAACGAATAACCCGCGTGCCATTCGACCGTAGACAGAAAAGTATTTAAAATATACATGTAAATATTACCATACCATACCATTACCATTATACCATTTATAGAAGAAACAAAAAAAATATTTTTATTAGATTTAGGCCTTTGATTGGATCTCACCTGATGGCAAGTGACGATGTGGTCTAAGATGAAGCACGCTTACTCAGAAGATACATATTCAGTCGTCAATTGAAAACCTCCAAATTGTATTTCTAGTTGACTTTAAAAAACTATCCGAAAATCAGGGTCTTGTATTTCTTTTATATTATGAACCTTTAATTTTAGGTGGTTGCACTAGAAACTAGCAACCATGTGGTCGAGGACCCTGTCAACTGGGCCCTGGAAGCTGGATACAGGTATGATACAATTTAAATTACAAATTTTGTAATATGAACTTACCTTTGAAGAGGTAGGGCATAGCGAGATTCCTCGCTTAAATTGGGCTGCCCAACATGGGAACCTCCGCCTAACAGAATACCGCAGTGATCAACAATAGTTGTCTTTCAGCGAATGAGTAAGGTTACCAGAGAGAGAGATTTGAACGTCGACAATAAAGTGAGCCCCCAAAAACGCCAGCCCTTCACCGCTTCCTACTGTTTTTGCTGACTTGAAGCGGCGCAATAAACTTCCCAGCAACCCATTTCTGTCTGTTCCTTTATTAATATTTAAATTTTTTGACTAACAAATGAATCAGATTTAAAGACCATATTTATAAAGCAAAAATGTGAGTATTAAATTTGACATCATTCATGTTCCATCGACACGAAGAAGAAGAAGATGAATGAATCAAGCATCTGTAACCGAACTAGTCAAAGCCTGTATTTCAGTTATCAGCGCCAAGATCCCCTTGAGTAGTTTTAAAGTAATAATTGCGTACATGATAATAGTGAAAGAGTTGTACTATGATACAAAACCGTTAACTGCTAAACGTTTCAATATAATCTTAAAATGAATGTATTGAATCAAAGTCGCGGAATAATAACTAACTATATTTGTGGCAGGTTGATAGACACTGCAGCTGCGTATCACGATGAGGAGCAGGTGGGGGCTGGCGTGAGAGCGTCAGGGGTCCCCAGGGAAAATGTCTTCATCGTCACCAAGGTGAGTAGGATTTCTTCACGAGGCATTCCCCGCCTGGGTCCCGAACCTGGAGCTATGAGCTGGATGCTCGGCCCTGCCCATTGATTGCTACGTCAATAGCCAAAATCTGTGTTCTCTACGCCAAGCGACTAATATCTTCTTTCATACCTACAAACTATTGGTCATGGGCCATGGCAAAAATTGGTATAGCTATACCTATCGATAAACGATAACGTTTTGCTCGACCTGGGAATTGAATCCAAGACCTCTTGTACAGAAGTCGCACCTTACGACAATTAAACTGACGAGGTACTTATATACGAAGGAAATATATATTTTATAACTATAATTGTTTTTGTTTCAGCTGCTTTTCAACGAACAGCGTGAAGTCGTGACTTCCCTGAGGAACTCCCTGAGTCGTCTCAACATGTCCTATGTGGATTTGTATTTAATCCATAGCCCTATTGCTTATAAGGCAAGTACCTACACGAGATTATTGTTTATTAATTCAACGCAACAGAAACACAAATATTGACAGATTACAGGAGCAGGATATAGACTAGTGTTTACGTCACTTTTTCTTTGTCCTGAATAGCCGCGCACTGATTGAGCGAGCAGCCTCGCGAGACAGCTTCGGACGTTTGTCGCACAAAGCTTGACGCGCGAAGCGAGGTGTGTAGATTTTTTGCCGCGGTGAGGTTGAACCAGCATTGAGCAATCAGTTTAATGTGAACTCAAACAGAGACTGCGTGTCCCTAATGCGGCTTATAACCAGTTTTGCTCAAGACCGCCATGACGCCATATGTTCGGAAAGCTGTATAATTAGAACATTGTTGGAAAATGCGGAAATGTAATTTGAAGTCCCAAAGTAGTCTACACTGTTTTTTATCCATGATATATAAAAATGAATCCTTATTTCTCTTGGTCGCGCGTGAACGAAAAATTTCGGATTATGATCAATTTTGTTATTGATAAAGACGGAACCTCGGAAAAGTTTATAGGCTACTTTTTCAACCTACCACTTGGGTGGAAGCTAGTCCATGATACAAACGATTTCGTCGTTTGTCGAATGAGGGAGGCAAAACACAACCGTCTTGAGGGTCTTGAAAGCGCGCGGAAAACTTACTGAGGCACTTTTGAGCATCGACAAAAGCCGATAACGTTCGGCTATCGGCTCAGACCGCGGCATGCTCGGGCGAGGTTTGCCTCTGGCGAGGCATGTCCTGACCGACCGAGGAGGCTGCAAGCTCAGTCAGTACGCGGCCTATGACTCTAATCGGGTCGTCTATTTATAAACTGTTCCCTTCTCTTTCCAGCCTGACCTCAGCGATTTTGACATCGTAGACTACGTAGACACGTGGAAAGGTATGGAGGAGGCCAAGAAGCTGGGCCTGGCCAAGTCCATTGGCATATCTAACTTCAACATCAGTCAGATTGAGCGGCTTCTGGCCCACAGTGAGATCAAGCCTTCTGTTTTGCAAGTTGAGGTAAGTTAAAATGACACCTTAAAAATTGTCTGTCTCGTCTTAATAGAAGTAAGATGAATCAGGACGGGATGTTATCATCAACATTTCCACCTGCATCCAGCGGATTCCAGCGACTTTTACCAAGTTGTTGGTTCACCTTGCCGGGTGCTTACCCATGCTGCGTCTTACGCGATTGTCCCTCGAAAACCTTCGAGTCCCATCGGCCATCCGTTCTTTTAGCAATGTCCCTGCCCCTTGGGAATTTGGTATGTTATAAATATAAATTATTTAGCCGGATTTTATAGCGGTAGGTCTTGATCCGCGCTATAAATCATTTTTGCTGAAAATTTTCATGCTTCAAAAATCAGACAGTGAGAAAAAAAATGCGAGATACAGTTTCGTGCAGATTCTTGCAATTAGACTAAATAGCTATATGATTATCTAACCTAACTCAGACATCATCATCAACCCATTATTGTCCCACTGCTGGGCACGGGTCTCCTCTTGGGTCTCTTCAATTGAGAAGGAGGATTAGGCTATAATCCACCACGCTAGCCTACTGTGGGTTGGCAGACTTCACATACCATCGAGAAACTCTCTCAAGTATGCAGGTTTCCTCACGATGTTTTTCTTCACCGTTTGAGTATGTGATAAATACGCACATAACTTCCAAAAAGTCAGTGGTGCGTGCCTTGGGTTTGAACTCGAGATCTCTAACATCTCAGTCCACTTGTCACACCAATAGGCTACCACAGCTCTCACTCAGACATCACTTTATTATAAATTTCAACTGAAAGTCAAAAGTCAAAATTTAATTTCTCAGGTCAATCTGGACCTCGCACAGAACAAGTTGGTAGACTTCTGCAAAAGCCACGATATCGTGGTCATGGCTTACACCCCGTTCGGTAGCCTCTTCACCAAGGACACTAAGGCTTCCTTGACCAAGGCTGACGACCCGACCCTCGTGGCCATCGCCAAGAAGTACGGCAAGACAACGGCGCAAATCGCTCTTAGAAATCTGGTAAGTAAAGTGATGTTACTATTAATAGGCCGAAAATATTTTTTATACCCTGCTATTTTTGTTTTATCGGCTATTTATTTTCGGCCGGATACATGGTACAAGTACCTAATATATGAATCTACTATAAGTTTCTATGTGTAGCTTCGAAAACATTTCAAAGCAGGTTTACGATACCGGTTTATTTGTTTGGAATCAAATATTCTAAAACGTAATCAAATACCGATTAGTCTTTTTCGGTATTTTTTTTCGTTACTGGTATTTTTGCTACTTGTTTTTGCATAAGATTGACGCAAGTGCTCCATATTTTTTAAGCATCTCCAGGCTTAATGCAATTTACTGTTCCAGGTGCAAAGAGGACTAGTTCCTATCCCAAAGACACTAAAGAAAAGCCGTGTGGAGGAGAACATTAACGTGTTTGACTTTGAACTGACCAAGGATGAAATGGAGACACTGGGTAACTATTGTCTTTTATAAAGCCTTATTTACTAAGTCTTTTCATGTCGCGCCTACTTTCATGCCCTTCGTGCCCCAACACCTGCACGTCTAGAGACCTTTGTTTTGCCACTGAAATAGCCGTAAATGTGGCATCATTCTGGGCTCGTCAGATTTAATGGCCATATTTACTAAGTAAATATGGGTATTAAATTTGACGTCATTCATGTTCCATCGATACGAAGAAGGAGAAGACTAAGTCTTTTTAAAACAATATAGTTTCTTCTATCGTATAAACATGTCCATTAATCACGTGAACATCATCATCATCCTCATATCAGTTTGATAACGTCCACTGCTGGACATGAGATTTCCACAACGAATGAAGTGATGTTCATCCCGGTCTTAGGCACCTCGCATCCATTCGGTGAAAATATACCAAATAAAAATATACAGATCTATTTTTAGAGATGGGTTTATTTACATAAGTTGAAAATGTAAATAAGCACCAACTGATTGTGTCAGTTTTCTCTACGAAACAAATCTACAAAACACACACTGAAATACGGCATAGAATCTCAACACTATCAAGATTTGTGCCTTTTCTAGTAGTAGGTAGGCTGCGCGGTTAATTAATAATACTGTTTATTGTTGCTGCGCCTGCGTAATTCACAATAGCAACAAAACGCTGTCTATGCTAATTACCTTATTAGCACTTTTAATTTTGTATGTAACTTCACTTCCTGTACTAAACCCGTCTAGTTAACACCTCATATAAGTAAATTTCTTGTCTCGAGTATTTCGGCAGTATCATTTCAGCATATCCTCATATCCTGTCCATCAAATATTTCACTCAAACATACCTAACACAATTATTCACTTCTATGAGGAAAAATATAATATGTAATTAGGAAAAGCGACAGTTTCGCTCGATACTAAATTAAAATTAAATATAAAAACTTAATTCTTTGCAATTTACGTGTTTAAAGTTGGTGCTTTAATAGCTTTTAAAAAGTTGGAAGTTATCAATAATAATATGTGTGTATAATCTTCATAAAATGGCTCTAAGTCTGAATGTGAAAAACTGTATGTATTTACATACACAGTTTTTCACATTCACATTCCTGACGTGGGTGTTGCTAGCTTACACTTATATTTCCTCATTTTTATTTACACAGGTAAATTCAACAAGGACCACAGGACACTGTTCCCCACTTTCTGGCAGAACCATCCGTACAACCCGTTTGAGAGGGTGGACAACCCAATTCCTGATCCAATCTTGAAAAAGATCTCTGAGTCAAAACAAAACGCATAGATCTTATTCCATCACATAAATACGGGTAAACATTACTTGGTTTCTATGGTGTAATGAAGCCACTAAGCGAAGTATGTAGGTACTACAGACAGTCCAGTTTTCTGTTCAAAATTATCTCTGTATTCGTCTAGTATATTAATATACCTATCTATATATCTATATAATTAATTGAAGAACTGTATGTAGGTGCATAACTTCAGAACGACTGCACCGAATGGGATACCTAATTCTTTTTTGTGAATTCGTTATTGTCTGGATAAAAATCATCACGAATAAAGAATGGTCGTATGAAGTTCACCGGGGCCGCAAGTTGAAAATATTAATGTATTGCAATAAATAAATAATAAAATCTTGTTTAATTGTATAAAAACATTATCATTAACCCAATTACCATCTCACAGCTGGGTACAGGTCTCCTCTCTCTCTTGAGAGGGATTAAAGGCTCCATAGTCCACCACGCTAGTGTCTAGTGCGGATTAGCAGAGTTCAGAAAAGAAGATTTCGAATGAGAAGACTTTTGCCGCATTTTCCCATCTTGCTACCCTACTGTTACTCCATTGATGTCATATTTACTTTATCTTATGAGGACACAAATATCATGAGGAGTTCTTTATTACCTGTAGATTGAAATCAAAGATCAGGTCTCCTAGGCACAGGAACTCCACCTCCTCGCTGTGAGCGCACATGTAGACCTTGCCGCATTCAGTGATGTGAGGAAGCAGTAAGAAGATCTGACAAAAAATAATTAGGGAGGTACTTGTCTTAGTTTTCACCGCAAGAAGTGATATAACTTAGTCATAGACATGGCTTCGAGATAGAATTCAAGGTGCTCCTCAGACTTTTTTAAATCACGTTCGTATCAATCTAATTTAAAAAAATACCTACTTGAGGAAACCCGCATACTAGAGGGATTTTCTCGCCGAGAGAAATCTGTCAACCTGCAATAAGCCACTATGGTCCCAAATGTGGATGCTAAGCGTTTAAAAAAATGATTGCGGTTTTATGGTCCCGTACCCAAAGGGTGCCAACGGGAACCTATAATTAAGCCTCCGCTGTCCGTCCGTCTGTCCGTCTGCGTCTGTCTATCTCCAGCTGTAATCTCATAAACGGCGATAGCTACACAGTCGAAATTTTCACAGATGCTATATTTCTATTGTCGCTATAACAACAAATACTAAAAATAGAATAAAATGAATATTTAGGAGGGGCTTTAATACAAATACAAACTTGTTTTTTTTCCGTTTTTTGCTTTGACAGCAACATACCCTTGAAATATTCACAAATCTAAACCATCCGTTGTCAAATGCATTGAAAAAGAATCAATCAATTAAGGAGTATAGAGAAATTACTTTTGTTATTACTGTGACATTGTATTCAAGTTAAGCTGTGCCCTATAGCTAAGCTTATTATTATTTAATTAAATAAACGAATAAAGACAAACGTTACTTTTATCAGGCTAAGTGCTCAAGAAAATGAAGGCCATTTACAAACAATGGCGGGACAAAGTAATTAGTTGTGATGGTAACACTTGCGTCGCACCTTGTTCTACTACGACCTGTACTTTTAATTAAACTGTTTGTCAAGAACGAGCCCTTTAGACATGAAAAAAACAGTATATAAAAGGAGAAGCTGACTGACTGACTGACATATCAATGCAGGGCCTAAAATATGAGGGTTAGAAACTTGAAATTTTGCATGGGGGTTCCATTTATAACGTAGGGGAGCACTAAGAAAGGATTTTTGAAAATTCGAAATTCGAATAACAGTGCTATATGACAATTATAGTGTCGTTTTCGTAAATATAACCCACGCGTATAAGTTATATGTATTGTTGTAAGTAATAATTAATAACATATTATTATTACACGTTATAAAAAAATCAGTGTCCACATTACTGAAACATGTTATATAAACATGTTGTTATATAACGTCCCACTGCTGGACACGGGTCTCCTCTCATTTGAGAGGGATTAGGCTATAGTCCACCACGCTAGCCTACTGCGGGTTGGCAGACTCCACATGCCATCGAGACAAATCTCTCAAGCATGCAGGTTACCTCACGATGTTTTCCTTCACCGTTTGAGCTTGTGATAAATACGCACATAACTTACGAAAAGTCAGTGGTGCGTGCCTCGGGTTTGAATTCGAGACCTTTGACATCTCAGTCCACTGGTCACACTACTAGGCTACCACAGCTCTCTGCCCTACCGAACCCATACTATAAACTTTAATAATTTAAATTTAACGAAACCCAGTAGAGTTTCGTTTATTGTATGTATGTAAATATTATATCTAGTTGTTGTTATTAAAGTTCTTATCAAATAAGATAATTATTTACGTACAAACAGTAGCTGTAGGGGAGATATACCTACATAGATTAAAAATAACACAGACGAGACAACTTATTGACCTGTTAAACATCACGCATGTTATCCTAAACGGTTAAGCTGAGCTGAATATGTTTTTTTAGGACTCATTAGGTAGTAGGTATACCTAATGATCACGAATTTTAACGGAGAGATTCTGGTAGTAGAGAAATTATAGATGACATTTATTAATAATAATTATATATAGTTTTTTCCCCTCAAATAGATAATGGGCCATAATTATATATATGTATATACTAGCTGACCCAGCAAACGTTGTTTTGCCACATTATAGGGGTTGGTGGACTACCCCTAACATTTAGGGGGATGAAAAATACTAAAATCATACATTATGGGTAAAAAATAGTAAAAATACATATAAATAAAATAAATAAATAAATTAAGCACAAAAAATTTCATCAAAATCGGTCAAGCCGTTTCGGAGGAGTATGGCAACGAAAACTGTGACACGAGAATTTTATAAATAAGATATGTATATTAGGTAGAGCTTATACTTAAACCTTATTAAGCGCTGGTGTTTAAAACTAGGCGATAAAGAGATAAGGAGTCTGTTGTAAGCTATGTTTCTGTGTTTCTATCTGTGACATCGTAGCTTGACCTCATCGTAGTTTATACCATTCGGTGAGATTATTTTGATATGCCAACAATGATTTCAAAAAGAACTACTACGTAATACAAAGAAAATTAATATGTCATATTTTCCTTCACCCTTTGAGCATGTGATAAATACATATAATTTAGAAAAATCAGTGGTCCTTGGGTTTGAACTCGAGACTTTTAACTACGCAGTCCACTGGTTACACCACTACTACTCCTTCAAAAAGGTCAGGTGCGCGGTACTCGAAACCGGCGCGCGTGCATGAAGAGATTTAGGACTGTGGACGAGGCAAAAGTGGTATACAGGGACCGTAGCGCGTGGCATTCTGTAGTTTCTGAGAAAATCCCCCATGGGAAACAGGCGTGAGTGTATATTACAATGAACATAAGTATGTAATGTTTTAAATTGCTTTTAGCGATAATACCGCCAAATGTCCTTTATACTTTCTGTATATTCCATATTGTTGTCTGTATGTACAATAAATAATACTTTATCTATCTATGTATCGTGTTTTATTTATTTAATGCCTAATATCCTGTTTTTCAACAATGCACATCTGTGTTGCATAGTCTGTGAGTAGTCGTCTGTAGTCATTCTAAGGCAGTCTAGCGGCAAACTCCGTCAGTGTATATTACGTCTTTTGAGCGGGAACTGTAATCAAAATGGCGCGCGTAAGTCAATAATAAATATAATTAATTAATGAATTATGTATCTCGGTCATGGTCTAGGGATGTTTGGTGATATTTTTAATTAGGTATATTATCCCCTATTATATTTCGGATAGAACTTATTATAGGTACGTTTGAAAAATAAGTAGTTTTAATCAAGATCGAATTTATCGCGGTACTTATATGCAGTTTGAGTTGGCAGTGTATTATAAGTTTATAACGTTGCATTACGTGTTAATGACCCATGGCATCCATATTTACCATATGTAGGTTTAGACACAACTTTTTACTACTAATATCGTAAATGTGAAAGTTTGTATGGATGTTTGTTACTCTTTCACGCAAAAACCGCTTAACAGATTTGCATGAAATTTAGCATAAATATTGTTTATTACCTGGATTAACACATAGGCTACATTTTATCTACATAGCATGCCGCTAAAAGGCAGCTAATTGATTATAGTTTTTTCCTTAACAATTCTACTATCTACACGGGCCGGTAAATGTTATGAACTCAATTGATACTTAATAAAGAACAGAAAAGTAAATAAAATTATTATTTAATATAATGTAATAATAAAAAATATTAATAATGATATATTTATCAATAATTTTAAGGCGTTATATGGCGTGTTTTTGATCGAGACTACAGGTTGACCTTAAATAATGCACTCTAAATGCAATCTAAGCACGCGCTCTCGAAAACGATTAAATGTATAAAAAATATTTGAGACGAAAGTTGTAGGGAATTTAATCCTCTACAATATTGGCAGTGACACCAATACCGAAAAAGTCATAGGAAACGAGATATATGCAAAAAACGTGCAAAAAATGTTTGTGACCTTTGACCTTTGCGAACACCCTACTATATGTAGGTTTTGAGACAACTTTTATGATGTCATTATATAAGTATAAGTATACGAATTTATAGCTTGGTATCTCGAATTCCGAGTTACCTAATGTTGACTAAGATGACTGGACTATTAAGCCGCCCTTTGGTTCGTTATTCTCTCTCATACAACATGTATTTGCAACCATATTAACACCAAAATAAGTTATTCGATTTAAAATCAGATTCATGAGAATATTCCGCACATTTTTTTTTTATCAAACTGTTAGTTGTTTTCTATAACTGATGAATTTTATCACGTCGTTGTTTACAAACAATATTTTTATCCGGTATCATTATTTCATTTCATTGTTTTCGTTTAAAATATTATTTTAGATAACTTTTACACCTGACCTTACACGTCTTGTGTGATAAAAATTTCATGAGATAATTGTCAACGATTAGTGGATTTAAGAAGGATTTCACGGATTATTTCCAGCATCGTAGGTTCTGTAAAGGACCCATTCCAGGTTTCCATGATTAGCTCGATTTTATACTCGAAACTCATAATCTAAATATATATAACTCAAAGGTGACTGTCTGACTGACATAGTGATCTATCAACGCACAGCCCAAACCACTGGACGGATCGGGCTGAAATTTGGCATCCAAGTAGATATTATGACGTAGACATCCGCTAAGAAAGGATTTTTGGAAATTCACCCCCTAAGGAGGTAAAACGGGGGTGCAAAGTTAATATGAAACTTTTATTTTTTTAGTTACATTCGAAGTCAAGTAGAAGTCGCGGGAATCAGCTAGTACTAATTTGCACTTTTGAACATCGACACAAAAGGTAGCCTCCAAAACGCCCGCCCTCTACCGCTTCTTAATGTGGGCAGAAGGAGCCGCGCAAAAAACTCCCAAAGTTTAAACTTTTTTCCATCACGTCCCCATTTTCTATTTGGCTAGAAACTATCTCTATGGGTCAAGTTGTTTAGGAGGACTATAATTACGACAAATACACACTGCAGTTATCTGTTCTTATAGAGATAAAATGTAGGTACTGTATAGGTAGGTATATTATCATTTAAATACTTAAGTAGCTAGCTAGGCGTTTATAAATTACTTACCGTCTACAAAATATAGTTACTATGAAACCTTCAAACCACATCATAGCACAGAAAGAAATAAACGTTTATCCACTTTCAAATAATCACAAAAAACGCATCCTAGATATTAATCAAGTAATCACCTACTAATTATAGATGCGCGTCGCGCTTCTAGCGATGTCCTTGAACTCAAATTGTAGACTGTGATGTCTGTGTTTATCTTAAGTAGATATATCGTTAGTGCACTTGCCAGCAGACTTATCAAAGTTAAATAAATATTTCTGCACATTATTACACAGCGCCATCTTTTTTTTTATGCTGATATAAAGGGGGCAAACAAGCAGGCGGCTCACCTGGTGTTAAGTGATGACCGCCGCCCATGGAGATTTGCAACACCCGAGGCCTGCAAATGCGTTGCCAAACCCCTTAGAAAACGTTCAGGTTTCTTGAAATAGGAAGTTACTGAACTGACAGCACGGAATTCCCATGCTGTCGGAATAGTCCCTCCCCCAATGAGCTCTGGTTACCTTACTCACTCGTAGAAAGACAACTATTGTTCATTCACTGCGGTCTTCTGTAAGGCGGAGGTACTTCGCCAGTCGGGCAGCTCAATTCGAGCGAGAAATCTCGCTATGCTATGCAGACATCATCATCAACCCATTATTGTCCCACTGCTGGGCACGGGTCTCCTCTTGGGTCTCTTCAATTGAGAAGGAGGATTAGGCTATAATCCACCACGCTAGCCTACTGTGGGTTGGCAGACTTCACATACCATCGAGAAACTCTCTCAAGTATGCAGGTTTCCTCACGATGTTTTTCTTCACCGTTTGAGTATGTGATAAATACGCACATAACTTCCAAAAAGTCAGTGGTGCGTGCCTTGGGTTTGAACTCGAGATCTCTAACATCTCAGTCCACTTGTCACACCAATAGGCTACCACAGCTCTCACTCAGACATCACTTTATTATAAATTTCAACTGAAAGTCAAAAGTCAAAATTTAATTTCTCAGGTCAATCTGGACCTCGCACAGAACAAGTTGGTAGACTTCTGCAAAAGCCACGATATCGTGGTCATGGCTTACACCCCGTTCGGTAGCCTCTTCACCAAGGACACTAAGGCTTCCTTGACCAAGGCTGACGACCCGACCCTCGTGGCCATCGCCAAGAAGTACGGCAAGACAACGGCGCAAATCGCTCTTAGAAATCTGGTAAGTAAAGTGATGTTACTATTAATAGGCCGAAAATATTTTTTATACCCTGCTATTTTTGTTTTATCGGCTATTTATTTTCGGCCGGATACATGGTACAAGTACCTAATATATGAATCTACTATAAGTTTCTATGTGTAGCTTCGAAAACATTTCAAAGCAGGTTTACGATACCGGTTTATTTGTTTGGAATCAAATATTCTAAAACGTAATCAAATACCGATTAGTCTTTTTCGGTATTTTTTTTCGTTACTGGTATTTTTGCTACTTGTTTTTGCATAAGATTGACGCAAGTGCTCCATATTTTTTAAGCATCTCCAGGCTTAATGCAATTTACTGTTCCAGGTGCAAAGAGGACTAGTTCCTATCCCAAAGACACTAAAGAAAAGCCGTGTGGAGGAGAACATTAACGTGTTTGACTTTGAACTGACCAAGGATGAAATGGAGACACTGGGTAACTATTGTCTTTTATAAAGCCTTATTTACTAAGTCTTTTCATGTCGCGCCTACTTTCATGCCCTTCGTGCCCCAACACCTGCACGTCTAGAGACCTTTGTTTTGCCACTGAAATAGCCGTAAATGTGGCATCATTCTGGGCTCGTCAGATTTAATGGCCATATTTACTAAGTAAATATGGGTATTAAATTTGACGTCATTCATGTTCCATCGATACGAAGAAGGAGAAGACTAAGTCTTTTTAAAACAATATAGTTTCTTCTATCGTATAAACATGTCCATTAATCACGTGAACATCATCATCATCCTCATATCAGTTTGATAACGTCCACTGCTGGACATGAGATTTCCACAACGAATGAAGTGATGTTCATCCCGGTCTTAGGCACCTCGCATCCATTCGGTGAAAATATACCAAATAAAAATATACAGATCTATTTTTAGAGATGGGTTTATTTACATAAGTTGAAAATGTAAATAAGCACCAACTGATTGTGTCAGTTTTCTCTACGAAACAAATCTACAAAACACACACTGAAATACGGCATAGAATCTCAACACTATCAAGATTTGTGCCTTTTCTAGTAGTAGGTAGGCTGCGCGGTTAATTAATAATACTGTTTATTGTTGCTGCGCCTGCGTAATTCACAATAGCAACAAAACGCTGTCTATGCTAATTACCTTATTAGCACTTTTAATTTTGTATGTAACTTCACTTCCTGTACTAAACCCGTCTAGTTAACACCTCATATAAGTAAATTTCTTGTCTCGAGTATTTCGGCAGTATCATTTCAGCATATCCTCATATCCTGTCCATCAAATATTTCACTCAAACATACCTAACACAATTATTCACTTCTATGAGGAAAAATATAATATGTAATTAGGAAAAGCGACAGTTTCGCTCGATACTAAATTAAAATTAAATATAAAAACTTAATTCTTTGCAATTTACGTGTTTAAAGTTGGTGCTTTAATAGCTTTTAAAAAGTTGGAAGTTATCAATAATAATATGTGTGTATAATCTTCATAAAATGGCTCTAAGTCTGAATGTGAAAAACTGTATGTATTTACATACACAGTTTTTCACATTCACATTCCTGACGTGGGTGTTGCTAGCTTACACTTATATTTCCTCATTTTTATTTACACAGGTAAATTCAACAAGGACCACAGGACACTGTTCCCCACTTTCTGGCAGAACCATCCGTACAACCCGTTTGAGAGGGTGGACAACCCAATTCCTGATCCAATCTTGAAAAAGATCTCTGAGTCAAAACAAAACGCATAGATCTTATTCCATCACATAAATACGGGTAAACATTACTTGGTTTCTATGGTGTAATGAAGCCACTAAGCGAAGTATGTAGGTACTACAGACAGTCCAGTTTTCTGTTCAAAATTATCTCTGTATTCGTCTAGTATATTAATATACCTATCTATATATCTATATAATTAATTGAAGAACTGTATGTAGGTGCATAACTTCAGAACGACTGCACCGAATGGGATACCTAATTCTTTTTTGTGAATTCGTTATTGTCTGGATAAAAATCATCACGAATAAAGAATGGTCGTATGAAGTTCACCGGGGCCGCAAGTTGAAAATATTAATGTATTGCAATAAATAAATAATAAAATCTTGTTTAATTGTATAAAAACATTATCATTAACCCAATTACCATCTCACAGCTGGGTACAGGTCTCCTCTCTCTCTTGAGAGGGATTAAAGGCTCCATAGTCCACCACGCTAGTGTCTAGTGCGGATTAGCAGAGTTCAGAAAAGAAGATTTCGAATGAGAAGACTTTTGCCGCATTTTCCCATCTTGCTACCCTACTGTTACTCCATTGATGTCATATTTACTTTATCTTATGAGGACACAAATATCATGAGGAGTTCTTTATTACCTGTAGATTGAAATCAAAGATCAGGTCTCCTAGGCACAGGAACTCCACCTCCTCGCTGTGAGCGCACATGTAGACCTTGCCGCATTCAGTGATGTGAGGAAGCAGTAAGAAGATCTGACAAAAAATAATTAGGGAGGTACTTGTCTTAGTTTTCACCGCAAGAAGTGATATAACTTAGTCATAGACATGGCTTCGAGATAGAATTCAAGGTGCTCCTCAGACTTTTTTAAATCACGTTCGTATCAATCTAATTTAAAAAAATACCTACTTGAGGAAACCCGCATACTAGAGGGATTTTCTCGCCGAGAGAAATCTGTCAACCTGCAATAAGCCACTATGGTCCCAAATGTGGATGCTAAGCGTTTAAAAAAATGATTGCGGTTTTATGGTCCCGTACCCAAAGGGTGCCAACGGGAACCTATAATTAAGCCTCCGCTGTCCGTCCGTCTGTCCGTCTGCGTCTGTCTATCTCCAGCTGTAATCTCATAAACGGCGATAGCTACACAGTCGAAATTTTCACAGATGCTATATTTCTATTGTCGCTATAACAACAAATACTAAAAATAGAATAAAATGAATATTTAGGAGGGGCTTTAATACAAATACAAACTTGTTTTTTTTCCGTTTTTTGCTTTGACAGCAACATACCCTTGAAATATTCACAAATCTAAACCATCCGTTGTCAAATGCATTGAAAAAGAATCAATCAATTAAGGAGTATAGAGAAATTACTTTTGTTATTACTGTGACATTGTATTCAAGTTAAGCTGTGCCCTATAGCTAAGCTTATTATTATTTAATTAAATAAACGAATAAAGACAAACGTTACTTTTATCAGGCTAAGTGCTCAAGAAAATGAAGGCCATTTACAAACAATGGCGGGACAAAGTAATTAGTTGTGATGGTAACACTTGCGTCGCACCTTGTTCTACTACGACCTGTACTTTTAATTAAACTGTTTGTCAAGAACGAGCCCTTTAGACATGAAAAAAACAGTATATAAAAGGAGAAGCTGACTGACTGACTGACATATCAATGCAGGGCCTAAAATATGAGGGTTAGAAACTTGAAATTTTGCATGGGGGTTCCATTTATAACGTAGGGGAGCACTAAGAAAGGATTTTTGAAAATTCGAAATTCGAATAACAGTGCTATATGACAATTATAGTGTCGTTTTCGTAAATATAACCCACGCGTATAAGTTATATGTATTGTTGTAAGTAATAATTAATAACATATTATTATTACACGTTATAAAAAAATCAGTGTCCACATTACTGAAACATGTTATATAAACATGTTGTTATATAACGTCCCACTGCTGGACACGGGTCTCCTCTCATTTGAGAGGGATTAGGCTATAGTCCACCACGCTAGCCTACTGCGGGTTGGCAGACTCCACATGCCATCGAGACAAATCTCTCAAGCATGCAGGTTACCTCACGATGTTTTCCTTCACCGTTTGAGCTTGTGATAAATACGCACATAACTTACGAAAAGTCAGTGGTGCGTGCCTCGGGTTTGAATTCGAGACCTTTGACATCTCAGTCCACTGGTCACACTACTAGGCTACCACAGCTCTCTGCCCTACCGAACCCATACTATAAACTTTAATAATTTAAATTTAACGAAACCCAGTAGAGTTTCGTTTATTGTATGTATGTAAATATTATATCTAGTTGTTGTTATTAAAGTTCTTATCAAATAAGATAATTATTTACGTACAAACAGTAGCTGTAGGGGAGATATACCTACATAGATTAAAAATAACACAGACGAGACAACTTATTGACCTGTTAAACATCACGCATGTTATCCTAAACGGTTAAGCTGAGCTGAATATGTTTTTTTAGGACTCATTAGGTAGTAGGTATACCTAATGATCACGAATTTTAACGGAGAGATTCTGGTAGTAGAGAAATTATAGATGACATTTATTAATAATAATTATATATAGTTTTTTCCCCTCAAATAGATAATGGGCCATAATTATATATATGTATATACTAGCTGACCCAGCAAACGTTGTTTTGCCACATTATAGGGGTTGGTGGACTACCCCTAACATTTAGGGGGATGAAAAATACTAAAATCATACATTATGGGTAAAAAATAGTAAAAATACATATAAATAAAATAAATAAATAAATTAAGCACAAAAAATTTCATCAAAATCGGTCAAGCCGTTTCGGAGGAGTATGGCAACGAAAACTGTGACACGAGAATTTTATAAATAAGATATGTATATTAGGTAGAGCTTATACTTAAACCTTATTAAGCGCTGGTGTTTAAAACTAGGCGATAAAGAGATAAGGAGTCTGTTGTAAGCTATGTTTCTGTGTTTCTATCTGTGACATCGTAGCTTGACCTCATCGTAGTTTATACCATTCGGTGAGATTATTTTGATATGCCAACAATGATTTCAAAAAGAACTACTACGTAATACAAAGAAAATTAATATGTCATATTTTCCTTCACCCTTTGAGCATGTGATAAATACATATAATTTAGAAAAATCAGTGGTCCTTGGGTTTGAACTCGAGACTTTTAACTACGCAGTCCACTGGTTACACCACTACTACTCCTTCAAAAAGGTCAGGTGCGCGGTACTCGAAACCGGCGCGCGTGCATGAAGAGATTTAGGACTGTGGACGAGGCAAAAGTGGTATACAGGGACCGTAGCGCGTGGCATTCTGTAGTTTCTGAGAAAATCCCCCATGGGAAACAGGCGTGAGTGTATATTACAATGAACATAAGTATGTAATGTTTTAAATTGCTTTTAGCGATAATACCGCCAAATGTCCTTTATACTTTCTGTATATTCCATATTGTTGTCTGTATGTACAATAAATAATACTTTATCTATCTATGTATCGTGTTTTATTTATTTAATGCCTAATATCCTGTTTTTCAACAATGCACATCTGTGTTGCATAGTCTGTGAGTAGTCGTCTGTAGTCATTCTAAGGCAGTCTAGCGGCAAACTCCGTCAGTGTATATTACGTCTTTTGAGCGGGAACTGTAATCAAAATGGCGCGCGTAAGTCAATAATAAATATAATTAATTAATGAATTATGTATCTCGGTCATGGTCTAGGGATGTTTGGTGATATTTTTAATTAGGTATATTATCCCCTATTATATTTCGGATAGAACTTATTATAGGTACGTTTGAAAAATAAGTAGTTTTAATCAAGATCGAATTTATCGCGGTACTTATATGCAGTTTGAGTTGGCAGTGTATTATAAGTTTATAACGTTGCATTACGTGTTAATGACCCATGGCATCCATATTTACCATATGTAGGTTTAGACACAACTTTTTACTACTAATATCGTAAATGTGAAAGTTTGTATGGATGTTTGTTACTCTTTCACGCAAAAACCGCTTAACAGATTTGCATGAAATTTAGCATAAATATTGTTTATTACCTGGATTAACACATAGGCTACATTTTATCTACATAGCATGCCGCTAAAAGGCAGCTAATTGATTATAGTTTTTTCCTTAACAATTCTACTATCTACACGGGCCGGTAAATGTTATGAACTCAATTGATACTTAATAAAGAACAGAAAAGTAAATAAAATTATTATTTAATATAATGTAATAATAAAAAATATTAATAATGATATATTTATCAATAATTTTAAGGCGTTATATGGCGTGTTTTTGATCGAGACTACAGGTTGACCTTAAATAATGCACTCTAAATGCAATCTAAGCACGCGCTCTCGAAAACGATTAAATGTATAAAAAATATTTGAGACGAAAGTTGTAGGGAATTTAATCCTCTACAATATTGGCAGTGACACCAATACCGAAAAAGTCATAGGAAACGAGATATATGCAAAAAACGTGCAAAAAATGTTTGTGACCTTTGACCTTTGCGAACACCCTACTATATGTAGGTTTTGAGACAACTTTTATGATGTCATTATATAAGTATAAGTATACGAATTTATAGCTTGGTATCTCGAATTCCGAGTTACCTAATGTTGACTAAGATGACTGGACTATTAAGCCGCCCTTTGGTTCGTTATTCTCTCTCATACAACATGTATTTGCAACCATATTAACACCAAAATAAGTTATTCGATTTAAAATCAGATTCATGAGAATATTCCGCACATTTTTTTTTTATCAAACTGTTAGTTGTTTTCTATAACTGATGAATTTTATCACGTCGTTGTTTACAAACAATATTTTTATCCGGTATCATTATTTCATTTCATTGTTTTCGTTTAAAATATTATTTTAGATAACTTTTACACCTGACCTTACACGTCTTGTGTGATAAAAATTTCATGAGATAATTGTCAACGATTAGTGGATTTAAGAAGGATTTCACGGATTATTTCCAGCATCGTAGGTTCTGTAAAGGACCCATTCCAGGTTTCCATGATTAGCTCGATTTTATACTCGAAACTCATAATCTAAATATATATAACTCAAAGGTGACTGTCTGACTGACATAGTGATCTATCAACGCACAGCCCAAACCACTGGACGGATCGGGCTGAAATTTGGCATCCAAGTAGATATTATGACGTAGACATCCGCTAAGAAAGGATTTTTGGAAATTCACCCCCTAAGGAGGTAAAACGGGGGTGCAAAGTTAATATGAAACTTTTATTTTTTTAGTTACATTCGAAGTCAAGTAGAAGTCGCGGGAATCAGCTAGTACTAATTTGCACTTTTGAACATCGACACAAAAGGTAGCCTCCAAAACGCCCGCCCTCTACCGCTTCTTAATGTGGGCAGAAGGAGCCGCGCAAAAAACTCCCAAAGTTTAAACTTTTTTCCATCACGTCCCCATTTTCTATTTGGCTAGAAACTATCTCTATGGGTCAAGTTGTTTAGGAGGACTATAATTACGACAAATACACACTGCAGTTATCTGTTCTTATAGAGATAAAATGTAGGTACTGTATAGGTAGGTATATTATCATTTAAATACTTAAGTAGCTAGCTAGGCGTTTATAAATTACTTACCGTCTACAAAATATAGTTACTATGAAACCTTCAAACCACATCATAGCACAGAAAGAAATAAACGTTTATCCACTTTCAAATAATCACAAAAAACGCATCCTAGATATTAATCAAGTAATCACCTACTAATTATAGATGCGCGTCGCGCTTCTAGCGATGTCCTTGAACTCAAATTGTAGACTGTGATGTCTGTGTTTATCTTAAGTAGATATATCGTTAGTGCACTTGCCAGCAGACTTATCAAAGTTAAATAAATATTTCTGCACATTATTACACAGCGCCATCTTTTTTTTTATGCTGATATAAAGGGGGCAAACAAGCAGGCGGCTCACCTGGTGTTAAGTGATGACCGCCGCCCATGGAGATTTGCAACACCCGAGGCCTGCAAATGCGTTGCCAAACCCCTTAGAAAACGTTCAGGTTTCTTGAAATAGGAAGTTACTGAACTGACAGCACGGAATTCCCATGCTGTCGGAATAGTCCCTCCCCCAATGAGCTCTGGTTACCTTACTCACTCGTAGAAAGACAACTATTGTTCATTCACTGCGGTCTTCTGTAAGGCGGAGGTACTTCGCCAGTCGGGCAGCTCAATTCGAGCGAGAAATCTCGCTATGCCCTACCTCCTACTATCCTAATATATTTAGTTCTGTGATAAGCAACGAGGCTTGTGTTACGGATACTAGATGGTTGATCTACTACATATATACTTTTTTTTAGTAAATACATTCATATTATAGATACATCCATGACTCGGAATAAAATGTTGATGCTCAACCCACAATCATTTGCCCCTACCGGGATTTGAACCCAGGCCCCTTGCTACAGAAGTCAGCTCTTAATACCACTACACTCTAGCTCATTTCGACTTTTCATATTACAGTCTAATGGTCAAAGACAAGCACATGTAGTGTCGACTATCTTGATGTTATAATTACTAACAGCTACCGTATATTTAATTGAAACATTGATGATCTGATTTACACAGAACGAGCTCAATGTTTTCTTTAGTTGTGCAGTTGTAGATTACATGCATATGTATGTCTCTACGTCTATGTCGCTACATAACATCGACGTACATAGCAACGAAAAACTGTCACAACAGTAACTGACAAGATACATCGAACGCAATCACGAAGCTCATCCTACATCTTGATAATGCAGTTTACAAGCGCAGATAGGATATATATAGATGATGATGATAATAAGAGATACAGATGACGTTTGGTGGAACATCAATTGTTGGGCAGTAGCCCACCAGGCACAAGACCTTGCCTGGTCGGAGGATCCTCCTTTTCAAATGGAGGGATTAACAACTTCCTTCCCTCTATACATACATACACTCACGCCTTATTTTTAGGGGTAGGGTAGGCAGAAACTACTGAATGCAACGCTCTATGATCCCTGCACACCACTTCTGCCTTGGCCACATTCATACATCTTGATAAGAATGCGCGTCGGTTTAGATTAAAGATTACTATCTATCTATGATCTAAGCAAATGTCAGGACTCAGACTGTTTGCGTCTGAAATAAATTATACTTATAAAAAAATTGTCTGGTGAGGTACCTACATCATTATGTCGGATCGTTCCGACAAAAAACCACATTAGCTAGACTACCTTTAGTCTATCGTAGAGGTTATAGAGCTTGGAAACATGTTTGACCACAATCCCAATGAGCTGTCATACTATATTTGGACCTACAAAGTAAAATAAAGTATGTATTTTATTATTGTTTGATTGAGTATTATAAGTTCTTAGGTGTACTACAGTCATAAGTGTAACATCAATCAGCTCTTTTTGGGCATAGAATAATTTAAAATCTACTCTTACTAACTATAGTTTTTACATACATGCCAGTTACTTAGTTCTATGTTCATAAAATTAACGAAACTACATAGACTAGGGGGGGAACTTTAGGTTCAACCCACTAACAGGATCCCGGGTACCTACTTGTTTATTAGTTTATTCTCACATATTATATACACAGAATTTTATACACATATTTTAAATAAATTTTTGCTCAATTTTCTCGTGCCATTTACGTTTCTAAGATATTGAAATATGACATCTATATATATTTTTTATCTGTAGTAATGTAATAGGTACATATTTGTTTTCTGATAATTTTCTATCATGTATTTCGCATTGTGTATTAATATTATAATTTTTTTAAAGTTGAAATTAATTGTATTTTCTCAAATTACAGGTAAAAATTCCAACATTTAAACTGAACGATGGCCACGAGATCCCAGCGCTGGCCTACGGTACCTGGTTGGGCATGGATGAGGAGGTATTATACTTTTCCTTGTGTAGGCCAACAGTGGTCAAAATTTTAGCTTAATTTAGAGTCGCTCCCCGCTTAGTAATGACCTTTTCTGTCGAGAGATATATCTGTCTGCATGTTTGTCTGTTTATTTGTCACACGACCTAAATGTAAGCTTGTGGAACTTACATTATTATATTAAATTTTAATGTAAAAAATATATTTAAATGTTGTTTGTGCTTTGTGTTTATTTTAGACGCCGACTGACCCGGATAATCCTTTTTCGGTTTGTATATATTTTTTGTTTTAATTTATACTTATTCGTTATTAATTTGACACAGCATAATGCATACACATACTTTTTACCGATTTAATAAGGTATGCTTTCAATTAAATTTGAAACTTACTTACTTTTAACCTTATATACCTTTGCATACAACAAGAGTGATGACACGCGGTAGAACTATGTTACTACTTTGTGAAAAAAAATGGGTTTAATTATCCATTTTGTCCTCAGAGTCCTCAGTTTGAACTCTGAGTTGATGAATCAGTCACTCAATCTAATCAGTCAGTTGCCTAAAAAACATTACATACTATCGCGCCTGTCGACGCCGAAGGGTAATCGGAGGTGTACTAATGTACACCCGGTTGCCGGAATCAAACCCCTCTTGCTCATCAGCCGTCGCAATACAAAAACAACAATAAAGAAAACTTGACAGCCAGTAACTTGACAGTATGTTTAAATTTTTCAGTACGAATTCAACGTTAAAGGCATACCGAAGATGGTAGAAGCGCTATCGTATGCCATCGATGTGGGATATCGGCACATTGACACGGCACACCTGTACAGAGTGGAGCCCGAAGTTGGGCGAGTCATCAACCAGAAAATCAAGGAGGGAGTCGTGAAGAGAGAAGACATGTTTATTACAACTAAGGTCGGTGTTTGAAGTTAAGAGTTACCTCAATCTACGATTTTCAGAAATATCATAGTCTCACACCCACATCTCTTTCCAGCGTTTGAGATATATTACTTAAAAAATCTTGCCTCTGGAGCGGTAGGGCATAGCTAGATTTCTCGCTCGAATTGAGCTGCCCGACTAAGGAAGTGCCTCCGCTTTACAGAACACCGCAGTGTAACAACACTAGTTGTTTCTGTGCGTGAGTAAGGTTACCAGAGCTCGTTAGGGAAGTGACTATTCTGACAGCATGGGAATTCCGTTTGCTGTCAATGTAGTCTTTCCCTAATTTTAAGAACCCTTAAACGGTTTTTACTGGCTATCATCAGGCGGTTACCACAGCGTTTGGAAGTTTGCAGCACCAGAGGTGGCGACCCTGACTGGTTATTAATTAGTTTTTTTTTATAGAAGATTGGTTAGCGTTTGACCACAATGTCAACTGATGGTAAGTAACGATGTGGTCTTTTCACTCGTGACTTGAAGAACCCAGAATTGTACTCGTCGGGAAATACAGACCCAGGCATCAATTCTCTCGCTGTGCGGATAAAAAGTTTTGGGGAGAAAGCGAGTTTGGGGGATTTCCACCATAAATCGGTACCGCTTATCAGACTGTCAGACGGTAAAAGGGAGACGGAGGGACGGTAAAGGGTCACACATATTAATGCTTTTCTTGTTATCAGGTGTGGCAACACTTCCACCGCGAGGCAGACGTGGAGGTGTCCGTGCGAGGCTCCCTGCGCCGAATGGGGCTGCAGTACCTCGACCTGGTACTCATGCACTGGCCCATGTCCATATCTGTGAGTATACAGCTTTACATACTAACGTACGAAGGGTAGGCAGAGCTGCAGTTGTACTAGCGTTGCTGTGTAGCATTGTTATACAGTCCAGCAGCGGACTAATATAGGCTGATGATGATGATGATGAAGCATTGATATTGTCACACAGTCCACCATCCCCTTTTCTTTGCGGAGATGAGACGCAGTAATTGTCTTATATACGATGGTTATTTTAGGTTTTTTTACTTATAGGTCCTTAATTAAAAATAAAAATATTTGCATTCTGTACGCCTTCTTTATACCTATAAACTCAAATTCCTCCGCCCGCACAATTTTCGTAAAAAGGGGTAGATACAAAGTTTTTGTTTCACGTGTTAGTATACATATAGATAATATCTATTGAACTATTATCACTTTCTAGCAAGAAGGCGTCGATGAGAAGATAGATTACTTGGAGACGTGGCGAGGCTTCGAGAAGGTGAGGAGCCTGGGGCTGGCCAGGTCCATCGGCGTGTCCAACTTCAACGTGCAGCAGATGACGCGTCTGCTCGCCAACTGCAAGATCCCACCTGCCGTCAACCAGGTTGAGGTGAGAGGACGTTTCTTTCATAAACCTACGATCTTACGGCCCGTCTGATGGCAAGCGGTTACCGTAACTTATGATCGTCTCTATGGTTGTCTGCAAGCACAGAGGTGTCGCTCACGCGTGACCGAACCTGTAAAAACCAGTTAAGGTTTCTAGAAAGTGGAGAGTTAGGTACTAAACTACCTTCCTACCTCTCTATGATCTGACCCTATTTGACAGCATTCTTATCTTGTCTGACTCATGATAGGAGACGATGAGGCATTTGGTTCAATAATTTAATTAGAACTTCTGATCATAGCATTGTACAAAAGATATACATTCTTGAATAACATGTGCAAACTTATACACTTAGATTGTGGATTTATGGTCAACTAAATAAATATAATATATTTTGTGGGGCTAAGCTTATAAGAACCTTCCATTTCAAGAAACAACCTGAAATTGAAATAAGTATAAAAATTAAAACTGGCATACAATCATGTCTACTAGTTTTAACTATGAATACTGAAATGAGAGCTAATTGTCCTTAATACAGATTAAACACTAAACACCTAAATATTTAGCCATTCTAGGATATTATCAGACATCAGATTATAACATTTATTATAAGGGGCTGTCCATTAATCAAGTGATGTTTTTTTGACATTTTTTAACCCCTCCCTCCCACATGGTGATACGTGGTGAGGTTTAAGACTACCCCCCCGCCCCCCACCAAAAATCACGTGTATTTATTAGTACCTACAAAGAATCTTAAAATGTTAGTAATACTATTTTTAGGTTTAGAAATCACGCGTTTGACGAAAAAATAAGTACACGTGCCTCCCCCCCCCTCTCCCCCAATTTATAATATTAAGTATGGATAAAAACTGTAATAAAAGATTTTTTTCCTTCTAGATCAACTTAAACCTTGGCCAGTCTGAATTGGTAAAGTTCTGTCAGTCTAACAACGTGCTAGTGGAGGCGTATTCTCCATTCGGCACACTGGTGCCATCACGCAGCGCCGCGCAGACCCCTGAGCCCAAGATAAACCATCCTACCATGGTCTCTCTCGCGCGCAAGTACAATAAGACAGTCACGCAAATCGTTCTGCGGTATTTGGTAAGGAATTTTGTTTACAGTGACATCTATGTAGATATTTAGGAACTAAGTAGTTGAATGTCAAAGTACAACACTATACGTGATTTAATATAAATAAATAAATATAAATATTTCTGGACATTGTGACACAGCGCCATCTAGTTCCGAGCCAAGTAACGAGGCTTGTGTTAAGAATACTAGTTGGTTGATATACATAATACTTTAGAGCTTGGATATGCACAACATAGGTACGCATATTTTCTTGCAATATATAAGTATTGTAATTATTCACAGTTATAATCGTAGCATGAAAAATCAGTACAAAATAATGAAACCATAAATTAATGACAAATTGATATTGAGTACCTACAGTCAGCTTCCGAAAGAAATACCTGATTGAGTTTTAAAGTCTGATATTTAAAGTTTTAAAGTATATTATTATATATTCTTGCCGGACTAAACTGATGTAAAATTAATTACTTAATCAATTATTCCACAGTATCAACGTGGTGTGGCCAGCCTGCCGAAAACCGTCACGCCTTCCCGGGTTGTCGAAAATGCGTCCATTTTCGACTTTAACCTGGAGAAAGCTGATATGGACGTGCTTGCTAAATTTAACAACGGTTTCCGCACGGTCCGGCCGGTGTTTTGGCAGGACTATGAAAACTATCCATTCGACAAAGTCCCGGAGAAAATGAAAATACCTTCATCACTACTTGTATGGAAGAATGGGATAAATCTCGATATTGATTAAACCTTATGTATGTTTATGTCGTTTATTGGAAAACAATTATGTACGTTGAAATAAATTAAAATGATACAACTGTATTATTATTGTATTAGCGCCATCTATTAATTCATATTTGAAGTTTTAATTTTAATTATAGTTTGAAATCCAAAAAAAGTTAAAATGAGCTAATTATTTGTATATTAAAATAAAGTTTTTTTTGTTAATGGTATACATGTTTTTTTATTTTCTGGACGACTTAAAAGGATACCTTTAGAATCGAAAGCGCCATCTATTGATTTTATTGCTAAATATCAAACTATTGTCATAACAAGAGCTGCATTAAATTTTACTATTCACCACTAGATGTCTCTTTGATACAGTTTCGTTTTTTTGTAAAAATCTATTCGATAGCAGATGGCGCTATAAGTACCATTTTATTAAACAAGCTAGATTATTATCTAGGAAATTGCCTACCCAAAAGATACATATCTGAGCGAGCCGGCGAAACATTTCATTGAATCGCATTATACACTTCAAGACGTATCATTATACTCAATATACGATCTTTATTACATAGTTTTCTTGTATTTTAGTTTTTATGCATAGCTCATTAAGCCCAGTTGCGATCGGGAACTGTAATTATTACTAATTGACGTTTATTAGCAGGCGTTTCTTGAAAAACTGAGCGTAATGAGAGTCTAAGTAATAATTTCGAAGCAATAGTCATGAGAAATTATTTGTATTTTAATATTTTTTTTGTGGTTTTATTTTACCGTTTCTGTGTGGTGCCTACGCCTAATTGAAGGGTGTGATTTCCTGTGCGGGTGAAGATGAGGTAGCTATTGAGTTTTTTACGGTTATGCTTGGGTTTTTTAAGCAGTAATCGGCAGTATTTTTACAGTATTTAGTCGTAAGTACAGTGGAAAAAGGTAGATAAAAAATTAAATTAAAGATTTTGTAAAGCTTTTTTATCTTTTATTGATTTTATTTTTCTTTTATTCGTAAGCGTAGTTATCGTAACGGTTTTTATATCATTTTTCCTCTGCTTCTTGATAGGGTCAAGAAGATTTTATTGAGATTACAGCAAGTGGCTCTAAGTTTTGTTTATTTTTTAGAAAATGATTGTAAATGGTCCTGCTTCGCCAATAATGGCGGCTACCGTTCAACGTAGGTTTAACTTTAAATATATATTTAGGCATTTAACTATGTAATAAAACGGAAAACTTAAGCACAAAAAAAGCTACTTACTGGCTTACAGATAAATAAATTCTTCTATTGTTTTAATGTTATTTTCAACAGATAAATGAGATATTTTTTCAAGCAATCATAAAAAGGTAGTTCAGATACCTATGTAGGTAGTTTAACAACACATACACATGTTAAGACTTATTTCTTATTTAATTAATTTGTCTTTTTTTATATAATGTTTCTACTTTTAGACTCTTTCAATAGACAACACAAAAATGAAATAAACTGTAGACAAAAAAGAAAACAAAACCGAAAAAAGAACGAATAAATTTTAAATACAAAAAAGGGAAGCATTACGTAACGGTTTTTTTTTCGAAGGAGAAACGTTTCAAATATACCAAAGTGACTTGTAAGTTAGTTTTTAATTAAAAAAGGGAAGAACATAACTATTTGCTAAGATACGGGCAGAAAGAAAACATTGTTTTTTACAAAGACTTATTCAGAGCAAGCTAAGATATTTGGTGTATGTTTAGACGGGGCGAGTAACTTGCGCAAGTAGGTATGGCTTACATGCTTACGGCCCATCTGATGGTAAGCGGTTACCGTAGCCTATGGACGTTTCTACCCCAAAGGTGTTGCTCGCGCGTTGCTAAACCTTTAAAAAAGGAGTAAAAACCTTTTTACTCATATTTTGAAGAACCCCGGTAAATTTGTAGTCGCTGTATTTAATAATTTATTATAGTCAAACTGAAAACAAATTTAAGAAGAAGTTAAAAGTTAGCCTGGTTTCCTAACCGTGATAGAACCCGTCAGTATGTTTTTTAGTTACGTATTGATATATTTGTATGTTATGTGGTATAATTATTGATTATTTCTATAATAAAAGAGGATGTACGTAGACAGTTTCCCTACTTTTATACTAGATGGCGCGCCAATGCCTATATATATATATATATTCGTTTTATTTTATTATTCGGCATTCCTGACAAGGTTATAAAAACCAGTTTTATATAAAAAATAAATAGAAAGAGTGGAATAAGTTGTAATTCTATCGTTATCACCCAATAATTTCCATCGGTTTTTATTAGGCGTAACATAATTTTAAAATTTGCAAGCCAAAAAGTCCAACTCGTTAAAATTTGCTATTTCAAAATAAAATGTATATTATGTAACCAACTACCTAATATAATAGTATAATCTAAAATAAAAACCAAAAAACAATTCACATTGACGTATAATACTAGTGCCAAACCAAAATAAAGATTCTGTATAGTTGTTATATTTATATTATATCATCAGCATATTTGACTATCCCACTGCTGGGAACCGATCTCCTCTCATTTGAGAAGGATTAGGCTATAACCCACTTCGCTAGTCTAGTGCGGGTTGGCAGTCTTCATAAGTTTCATCACGATGTTTTCCTTCACCGTTTGCGCATGTGATAAATATATTATATTTGAAACTTGCCTCGTTGGTCTAGTGGAGCAACTAGGTCTACAAATCATGAACTATGTATCTTTGAGTTGATAGAATTGAATAGACTTATACCTCAATATACTTATACTCAATTTCTATACAATATAATAAAATATGTAACAAGATTGCTTTTGATAAAAACACATAAAATTTTTCATTCAATGACAGTTTTTGTTCAATTATTCGTAGTTTTTTGTTATTTTTGTTATGACACAAGAGGTATTGTGAGAATGTTAAAACCTATTGTTGTGTTGAAAAGATGAATTTTATTATATCTAATTGAGAAAGTATGTGACAACATTTGGGAAAGTTTTAGACCATTATATAGATAGAAATCATAACTTTTACTGACTACTTACTACTAAACTTAACTTCATTTTAAATTAAAGCTCTTATCCATGAAGTATTATTTGAAATTAAGTATTCGTATCAGTTCTTCTATAGTTAGAAAGAGATCTTTATTTAAACAGAGAGGAGGAATTGTGTCTTATTTTATTTATGGTAGTTACTTTACTCAACCGTCTTCTAGCCTATGCTGAAATGACATTAACCTGATGATGCTCCGTAGAAGAGCTGATAGATTTATTGTGTTGACTGCGTGTGCATATGCTATGCGAGCGGTTTAAACTGCATCCCAAATTATTTGACTAATTTGTAAATCAACATTAGATAATGCTACTTAATCCTACTAATGTTATAAATGCGAAAGTTTGTATGGATGTTTGGTACTCCTTCACGCAAAAACCGCTTAACAGATTTGGATGAAATTTAGCATACATACACATCAATAAATAGGCTACTCTTTATTTATATACTATGCGGAAAAAGCCAGGAGGCAGCCATCATAGGTATAACATATTTTTGAATGATTTTATATTATCCAGCAAGCAACTCGACTGTCAAGTCTACTGTCGTGTCTAAACGCAGCACCCATCTTGAAACACTTAAAAAAGGTGACTAATTAAAAAACTCCCTTCCGAGGGGCGAATTTTATTTTTTCTCAACCCCCCAACGTCAAGAGAGGGGGCGAGTCTTACAATTAATGTTATGATACATACCAACTAAGACAACATTAAACTATCGTGTATTTCTTGAAAAGTTGAGCAGAAAGGTATTGACGTAGAAGTTAGTAACTAAATTAACTAAGGGGTAAGGTATTGCGTCAGCAATCGAAGCGCATCGAAGCGTTACGAAGCGTCAATCTAAAAAATAAACATACCTAGTATACACAACGCTATGCATGCCTCGTTGATTTTGTGGTCGTATGTTATTGGATTTTATTATGAAATTCTCATTACAGCTCTGCCCAAGACTTCAGGGATGACAGGCCTGATGGTATTTCTATGTAAAATGGACAACTGATTTTCCAAAAAGCAAGAAGTTTTTCAAGTCCAAGTTAAAGTTTTTTTTAAAAGTTATAGGTAGGTTCCTACATTACCTACCTACCTAACTAGTCTATAGTAGGTAAATGTTTCCGACTATGAATAGACAATAGTTTACAGTATAAATTAGATTCTAGCTTTTTTATAGACTGTGTAATATTTTTCCACGTTTATGGTGCAAAATAAACATCATAATAGACATTTAGTATATTTGTAGCAAATTTTATTAACATGTTATTGTGTTCTATCTGCGGCCTGGCACAAAACGATATTGCTATAAAGTCATAGATAATATTTTGTATCTAGGTAAACATAATTAAGCTATAATTTTCAAACGATTCCGCATCTGCTTTGTAGTAATTATGTTAATATGCTTGTCAAACCCGTTAAGGAGATTAAATTGTTTTAGATTATTTATAAAAATTTCTGCTTATGCATATTTATTGCAACTACATAAGTATCTAATATCCTTATACAATAAGCCTAAAGTTTACTTTTCCTTTATTTATATTTTTAATCTATAATTTATTATACATACAGTAAAAACACACGATTATCTCATTTAAAATATAAATAGATGCCTTGTGTCTTAGGTATAAAATTTTGGCACTTCAATATTACCTTTATGAATTAATAATACCCATAACTTATGATTTCTTCATAAATTATCTCAGAAACCATTCAGTAGTAATTAGATCATTGTATTCCATAAATAAGCTTTTATTTCACCTCCTTAAGAAGTATTTGTTAATGTAACTGTAAGTAAATATTATTGTGTTCGACAAATATGTGCCCGACACGCATACTTCCACGCGCATCCCAAATAAAATTTCCACGAACATCCAAAAATGAATTTTTCGTGCCACAGACAAGAAAACATCACCAGTGCACTAATTAAACCAACCCGCCTTAAACTCAAAATGGCGGCAAGCTTGTCCTATCACAAAAAAGTCACTCAATTAAGACGCGAAAAATCACGGAGTCAATACAATGATGAACAAACAAACAGACATTACAATATAATAAACTGCTGACCGAATATAATAAAACCAAGAAAGTATAAATAGGAAAAAAAATTACTCAGCGCCCCGCCCAGTTGTGGGTATGTTAAAGGCCACGCCTAAAGTAGGGGGGTGGGTAGACTCATTCGCCAGTCGCCGCCGATTCGCGTATAGAGTTAGCGCTCCAAATGTTGAAACCTCTTTTGTGAAAATTCAATTATCTGTCAAAATATTTTTTTAATCTGCATTTTATTATCTATGTAATTTCCCGCGCGTTTTTGATTATTTTGTTGGAGGTTTTATTCTAGAGCGCGTACGGTTTAGTGTGAGTGAGTTTAAAGTGTGTGATTCATATGGACTGTTTGTTGAGTTTTCTTTCCTAGGAAAAGTATTGTTAATATGAAGGATTATTATGGTGTTTCTAGTGGGATTTCATAAAAACGTAAGTAATTTTCATTTTGATTATCAAAGAGTTCGTCTATAATCACGGATGAACTCGCCCGATTCCTTTGCCGGTACGGTAAAAAAAAGTTATAATGTATGACGTTTCCAAATTACTATATTTATGTGTTTTGCTTATATGTTAAATGTAATATAACATTTAAATACTCATTACGAAAATATTTTCGACAAAACTTGATATATGAGCGTCTATTTAAAATTCCGTGATGAATTATGACCTGATACATTAGCGGCTTGTAAATTAATTTATTACATTTATAATTTATGACTCTAGACTGTGTAGGTTTCCTATGATTTATTGATTTTTTAAATTAGATGACATATATTATTTACAACGAATTAATATGCGTAAATGTGACGTTAGATTTAGAAATCTAGTTTTTTTATATGTATATTTGGAATAGAATATCAATATTTGTACTGATTAAACAGTATGGTAATACAAAGTCGTTATCCGTTTGTTCCGTTTGTATCTAGGTACATTTCGTTCTTCAAAACTACGGAACTGATTTTTTGATACGATTTTACGGGTTTACGGAGATATTACTTTTAGAAGATTCATGTTTTAAAACATGCATATGAATATCATAGAGACTAGAGAAATATAATACCTACCTATCTAAAAAACTTTATAAGCGGTTAATAATGAACATCCGTAAAAAGGAGTTTTATTTAAATTCATATTTTTACTTAGTAAGTTATATGACATTTTTCATTTTTTTTATGTTGGCTGTAAAATAGGTATAATAATAATAAGCATGCAGATAACGTGTATGCTTTAAATTGCTTGAGCAACGGCAAATGAAACGAGTATGGCAAATAAATATTTTGCTATTGATGGTTGATAAAGTTAGACAGTATGTCAAAGAAATATTTATCTATTCGAAAAATATTACCGGCAATCAGTTTATGCATTATGTACCTGCCAATGTAGCTATATAAAAAAAATCGATTGATTAACGTAAATATACTCTATGCCTAGAAAAAAATATCATAGGTTTTCATTAAAAAATAAACGACTATCGTTGTAATTGTTTGTTAAATCAATTATAGCCTCATGGTGAAAGAATTATTCAGATGCGTCCATTTTTTTTCAGAGCCTGTTCGATACAAACAAACAAAAATCAAATCGTTCCTTTTTATAATATTAGTACTTATAGATAGAAGAATTTGGCTGAGTATATTTGTTAGAAAAATCTAGGAAGCGGTGAAGGCCGACCGTTTATATAAATATTTGTAACATTGTCGTTCAAAAAAGTAACTTACAACCAATTTAAAAAATACGATTTTGATTTGATCTGATTTTTCCGGCGCGGTCACAACTGCCTTATCGCCAAGTGGCATTCCAATGACGGAAAAAATGGGAAATGTTGGGAAAAGAGCGGAAAAAAATGGGTTTTTGTATCAAATGAGTGAGTATGGGTGTTTGGATTTATGTCTGGTAAAATATAAAGTCAAGGGGCACTTGCCTGATATTTAAATGTTTCCGATGTGACATGAAAAATTAGGTATAATAAATAACATTAAATAAGAATTGTAATAAATGTAAGTACCTATGAAATATAAGGAAAATTCAGATAAATGTGTAAAAATCTAATAATAAAATCAATGCAATAATAGGATATACTTTATTAATAATTATATTTTATTGTTATATTAATCAGTGTAAAGGTATATAATATAGGATGCTGGCTATTTTTTAAAACATAAATCATACCGGTGCGGTGGCATACAGGTGTACCTACATTACTGCTTAGCACGTCTGCTTAAATGTGTTATGTATGTAACTACCCCAATATGAATACAAGCGGTTTTTCGCTAAGAAGAAAGTGTCTAATTAATTTTATATTACATTAGAAGTAATTAATTTAGTTCGTTACCTTTCCTACGATTGGGCACGGACCTTTTCTTACATTGATATAAGGTCCAAGTTATTTAATTGAGTAGGTTCTCCATGCTGTCTAAGAATCCAGGAAATTGGTATAAACCTAGTCGGGGCAGTCTTTGGGGACTGCCGGTTGAAGTGAAAACGTATGGAGGTATATCTATGTACGTATATATATATATATATATACACACAGTATACATAATTATAGAGCTCATGGGAAGCGTGCAGTGACGATCGATGACGCGAGTTCCATGGTTTTAATTCAGCCAAAAAGTGCTCAACGCGCCTAAAGAAGTTTTAATAAGTAGATAACTGATAATAGTGGCAGATAATAAAATAGGTACTGACCTAGGTTTCTAATATAATGTAGATTTAACAAATAGGTTTAGGTACTAGTGAGCGGAATCAGTTTCATAAAATACCTAGAGTAAAAACCTAATTTTACAGTAAATTAATTTTATAATACCTCTAGATATCTATACCTAACTTGATAATTTTATTTTAAACTATGTTAAATTAATTAATCGTAATTCAATGGATTTCCCTCTTAAAGAGTGGAGACCCGTGCCCAAAAGTGGGATAATAATGGGTTGATAATGATGAAATTAATGGATTGCAATATTTAAAAAGAATGATTTAATATATTAATGTTTTAATGGTTCAAATTTATGTTCAGGGGTGAAATTCGGGTATCTTTATTATAAACATTACGTAATTTAAAAAAAAACGTATACTACTGAATCTCGACAGAAAATTGTGGGATTTAATTAACTAATTAACTATTATATTGCTTTTCATTTAAACCGTCGTGCGTCGGTCTTGTTGTCATACAATGTGTTTATACGTACTGCTTTCTTGTGTCATTTTTTTATTATTATTATTAGTATATATTATTATGTAAAAAATTAAAAGGATAAACATTATTACAATCAATGTTAATATAATAATAATAATAAATTCAGTCAATGTTAATTTTGACTTCTAAACATATTTTTATTTGTATGATTACCAAATAAAATTGTAGCAAATCTTATACTAGACTAGTAAATAAACTCATAAAATTATATACAAAAAGATACAATAGGACCTTATATGTATTGGCAAAATAAAAGCTTGTTACGTTTACCGTCAAGATGTCCAATAAAATCAGATCTCATAAATATATCTTGTGATAAATTAACACCTTTTTGGGACTACCTACTTTATTATATTTAAAAACTTAAATACTCGTTGGCATTGAAATATATATCTTAATTATTTTTTTGCTTGTAACAATGGCAATGAATTTAAGAATGAGGAAAGGATATTAATAAAGCTATTTAGAGTTTTTTGAAAACTGTGTTCTTAATATATAGGTATATTTATATATTTTGTTTGTTGACTGCTGATGGTAAGCGGTTACTGTAGCCTATGGAAATTTGCAACCAGAGGTGTCGCTTGCGCATAGACAATTCTATAAAAACCTTTGTACTTCTTTTTTTACCTATAAAGAATTAATAAAAGTTTTGATTATGGTGATAAGGGGGCAAACGAGCAGGCGGCTCACCTGATGGGAAGTGATGACCGCCGCCCATGGACATTTGCAACACCAGAGGCTTGCAAATGCGTTGCCAAACCCCTTAGAAACAGTTCAGGTTTCTTAAAATAGGAAGTTACTGAACTGACAGAGAGCAAACGGAATGCCCATGCTGTAAGAATAGTCACTAACCTTACTCACTCGCAGAAAGACAACTATTGTTCATTCACTGCGGTCTTCTGTAAGGCGGAGGTACTTCCCCAGTCGGGCAGCTCAATTTGAGCGAGAAATCTCACCATGCCCAACCTCCTACGAATCGTGTATTTATTTGTGTAACCTGATTAACCCATTTACTGTTCAACTGATGGGCACGGGACTCCTCTCAAAATGAGAGTTAGGTTATAGTCTAGCACAGTGAACTGTGGATGCACATCAGTTCCTATTTCCGTGTTCAAACCTTCGGGAATCAAGGCAAGATGTATTACGATAGGTTATTTGTGAATTTTCATGAAAATACATAAACTAGCGGTACGCTTTGTCTTTTCACGGATGCAATGTAACATCGATTTCACGCTAAACATTGAATTTTCTCCACTTATACGAAACATTTTATTTTTCTTGTACTTGCTCAGATAGGCTTTCTTTGTACTTCATTAAATCTGCGTGGAATAGTCCATTTTATCCGCTAACGTAGAAAAATCTTTTCTTGCTATTAAAAATTATTATTAATCGCATTATGAAACGTTTCGTTTATAATAAGTCGAGTTATCAAATATAAACGAGAGAACGTTCTTTTAAATTTACCAAACTAGTTGCAAAGTTTAAAAAAGTAGGTCTTATGGAGAAGAGCTGGCAAGAAACTCCATAGACACCCTTTGAAATTAAAATAAACATATATTACAAAATAATTGGCTTCATTTACAATGTTTGTTATACCTGCTTATATGAGAATAATGCAGTTTGATGTGAAACATATGAATAGTCTAACAATTTTACGTCTAAGTGTCACGTTCCATATTTTGGAAGGTATAATTATTTACAGAATTAAACTGAATAACAATATTTTGGAGTAGTTGCTGATATTAGGTACCTACTGCTTTTATCTGAACATGATTTGAGACATAGAAGAATGTGGAGCGAAAGAAGAGAACCTACCTAGTGTATAACAATATTAGATTTCTGAAGGAAATTTGAGAAAGACTACGTATATTTATTATCTATAAGAAAAACACTCCTTTTAAAGTCGAGGCGGGCCAACTCTATAACAATGTGGGACTTATTTTTCCTATTGTTAACATTTTTAAATTAATTATGTCTTTTGAATGAAACCTCCAATTTGAATAATTCAAAAGTAATATACAATTTATAAAACAGCCTTGAATACGAAGTGATTTATTTGAATAAGGTTGTATACCTATATACCAAATACGTGCTCTAGTTTCTACCGGGTTTTCAATTAAACTATTAAATTTAAAATGTAGTTATAATGATATAACTATATATAATAAGCTATGTAGTTATAATAGTTTCTTTACACATATTGACGTATTCTGAAAAACTGTAGTTTATGGTTTTCTTATTTTATAAATAATTTTCGCAGCGAAACAATGTAAGGATTTTTTGACTATTTTATTTCACCTTTTAATAAAACCTAATAATAAATATAACCTCTGTTAATGTCTGCTATGCTAATAATAAATATAACCTCTGTCAATGGTAATATAGCATTGTACTGATGAATTTAATACAAACAAAAATACAACTGTCTTTTTGATAATATTAAGTGTAAATAGATAAAAAGAAACAAAAAACACAAAATATAATCACTCAACTAATAGTATTTATTACTTAAATATAAGCACATCATCATTATCATCAACCCTGTATTGTCCCACTGCTGGGCACGAATTTCCGCTCACTTGGGAGAGATTAGACTATATATAGGCTTCCCTACTGCGGATGGGTATCCGCACATGCCATCGGTAAAATTTCTCAAGCATGCACCTGCATGCTTGAGAAATTTTTCTCTCATCTCATTTTTCTCTCACGATGTTTACCTTCGTCGTTGGAGCAGGTGATAAATATGCACATAACTTCTGAAATATCAGTGGTACGAGATCTAGAGGCCTAACTCAAGGACCTTTGACATCTTAGTACACTGTTCACATCACTAGGTTACCTGCAAGCCTCTATGACAGCACATAACACCTAAATAATATAATATAATTTATAAGTTCACAGAAAAATAAAAGAACAAAAAAATAAAAAGGAACAAAAAAACAAGGAATTCTGAACACAATGTGGTTTTAAACAAAACGGTCTATAAACCAATTAATCATTTTAACGCATTAATTTAAATTGAATTCGATTCAGTATTTGTGTACACAGTTGTGTGTATTGTGTTTGATTGCATGTATTACTTACATGATGTGTCATAGAGACTGGTGAGTACACAAATAGTCGGCTGTAGGTTTTTATTTTTATCAGTAAAGTGGCAAAGTAACGTTGGTCCCGTCCTATTCGAGAGCCGCGACCGTAACCCATGGATGGGATAATACCACAACGGTGGATTAGCTTACGACCCGTTTGATGGTAAGCGGTTACTGTAGCCTATCGACGTTTGCAACACCAGACGTGTCGCTCGCGCGTTGCCGACCCTGTAGAAACCGTTCAGGTTTCTTAAAATAAGAGTTACTAGACTGATAGTAAATTTTCTGACATCGCGCAGGGCGACTACGTAAAAAAATTGTACTCTGTGTAACTGTTTGTTTGGTTGTAATGTTGTCCTGTGCTGTGTTTCTCAGAATAAACGTCTTTTCTTTCTTTCAAATGAAATCCCATGCTATCAGAATAGTCACTCCCTGAGATCTCACTAATGATATTCACTCACTCGCAGAAACACAATATTGATTCACTATGGTCTTCTGTAAGTTAGAGGTACTTTCCCAGCCGGGCAGCTCAATTTGATGCTATAACCTACGTCACGTCCAGACAAGCCCACCACACTAAGTCCCCACCACTGCAACTCCTATAAACCAGGATCAACAATAGCTACCAGCTAGAAAATCGTCAAGACAATGAACCCCGACGTTTTCTCACAGGCTCAGGCTCACCCCCTATTACATGGGACCTAAAACATACCGGCGAAATGTGGGTCTACATTAGTACATCTCTGCCTAACTCGTCGGAAGCGACAAGCGTGATGGTATGTATTTATATAAGTATCAATTGTCTATGACGTCATCAATGGTAAAGAAGGCATTAGGTGTCATTCTCTTGCTACGCGCGTACTACGCCAGTTGCTACGTCGTTTGCTACGCGGTTTCTATTTCGCATCTAGTTTATGAATCCGGTGGATATTAAATCCTATATTTTGTGTTCATTCGCCTACATTTTGTTTAGATATCTACAGTACAGAATATAAATTACCGTCAATCGTTTGACATAGGTTTTCACCATTCATAACGTTTAAATCATCCTTTGCTCCGAGATGACGTGAACCCGTAGGTCCCGTCATTTATGTATGACAATCATTTGTAGTACACCAAAATCCGAAAATTTACAACTATCATTACAGGGTCATCATTTGACGACCCAATTAGCACAGCGGTCATTAAAATCTACCTTCTGTGGTAACCTAGGACCGTCGGGTTCGAATTCCGATAGGGCCGAATGTTAAAAAAGTACCCACCCTTTATTTTGAAAGAACTCATGTACTTACACTTTGTTTGCAATAAATACTTTGACTTTGTTTGTGTGATGAGCTTGGACGTTTGTACCTGAGTCATGGATTTCTATGTATAATATGTATGTAAGTACTTAATAGGAGAGCTGTGGTAGTCTAGCAGTGTGACCAGTGGACTGAGATGTCAGAGGTCTCGAGTTCAAAACCACGACACGTACAACTGACTTTTCGGAAGTTATGTGCGTATTTATCGCATGCTCAAACGGTGAAGGAATACATTGTGAGGAAACCTGCATGCTTGAGAGATTTTCTCGATGGCATGTAATGTCTGCCAACCCGCAGTAGGCTTACTTATGGTGGACAATAGCCTAATCCCTCTCAAATGAGAGGAGACCCGTGCCCAGCAGTGGGACAGTAATGGGTTGACGATGATGATGAAGTACTTAATTACAAAAAAATATGAAGTGTATCTACATTCTAGTATCCGTAACACAAGCATCATTGCTTAACCCGAAAATAAATGGCGCTGTGTCATAAAGTCCGGATATATTTATTTTTATTATCAGTGGCCGCTGTACTGCATTGTTAAGCCAATGGTCATTAGGTGAGACTGCTAAGCAAGAGATCTTGGATTCGATTCTTAGGTCAAGCACAGTGTTGTTGGTTGAAATTCTCAGCAGCAGCTTGGAGTTTGGATTCGCGCCCGGTGGACGGCAAACGGCTCGCCCCCTATTACATGGGACCTAGAATATACCTAAATGCACGTGTACATTAGTACACCTCTGCCTAACGATACGATAGGCATGGTGGTATGTTACATTATTTTATTATCAGTTCACTGTTTCCTTGGTGAATATATTAATAATAAAAATAATATTTATTTAAACTAAGACAAAGTTTTATTACAATTATGAGCGTTCGGTAATAGCTACATTAGTTTATTAAAAACTGTGTCGCAGCTATTAACGCCCACCTCCAGGATTATGAGAAAACAGTGGGTTTAATATTAGTACACAATAATTAAAAACACATGCCTAGACGTAACACAAGGTATTTGGCAAACTGTATGTATGGGTGTGTCTGTATGTGTATTGTGTGTATATATTACTACTGGATATATAATACAAGCAATCTGTATGGCAGTGTAGTCTATGGCAAAGTGAAGCAATATTATATTATTACGCTTGACAGTTAGCAAATTACATCCGGGGCTACTTACGACTCGGTCCTTATAGCGACTGGGATGAATTTCCGTGAGTTTATGCTTATTATCGGCGTCGGATATTATAGCTCATATAATAAGGAACTACATACATAACAAGGTTTGCTGTGGTAGCCTAGTTGTGTGATCAGTGGACTGACATGTCAAAGGTCTCGAATTCAAACCCAAGGCACGCACCACTGACTTTTCGGAAGTAATGTGCGTATTTATCACATGTTCAAACGGTGAAGGAGAAAATCGTGAAGAAACCTGTATGCTTGAGACTCTCAAGCATACAGGTTTCTTCACGATGTTCTCTCAAGTTGAGAGATTTTCTCGATAGCATTTGAAGTCTGCCAACCCGCAGTAAGCTAGGTAAAACATACAGTTTAAAATTAGCTGTAGACCTAATTCTTTTGTTGATTGTACGTTATAACGAATTGTAAAGAAACCTAGGTATATCATATTGTCAATAGTATGTAAATAGATTTATTGGGCAAAGCGTGCGGTCCTAGGTTGAAATATAAATACTTTTTTTGATCAGCATTTCCCAGAAGCTTTGTGCTCGACTAATTAATTGTAATAGCCTCTTTAAGAATTATTTATGTAGCTACTACGCTGCCTAGCCTCTTCAGGGAACAACCTCCTTAGGGGTGCTTTTATGTAATGAAAAATACAAGGAAAGTGGTTTTCAATTGTTACTTAGTACCTAATAAATAAATAAATCGAAGTCTATCGCTATTGGTAACTTTACCCTTCTTTAATTCTGTTTACACAAATGTTGCAATTAAGTCTGAAAATATAATTAATATGTCTGCCTTTACAGTATAACCTCATTGTGTGTATGTATAATATTGAATTTATTATCATTTTCATTTATTTTAAACTAATAAATCTAAGGAAATGCAGGAGTACTTGTCATTTCTCCGACATTATAACATACTAACATATAATGTTATATTATAACTAGGTTTATAACATACTATAACGTCGATAGCCCCATATTACGAACCTAAAAACGACCGCCGAAAAGTGGGGGTACATTAGTACACCTCTGCCTAACATTTCGGGGACGACAGGCTTGATGGCATATGTATGTTTATCATCACACCTGGATCCCCTAAAGGATGTCAGTCCCTTAAAAAATGTAATGAACACCTACCGGTTCTTCTTATGCCGTTTTTAGATCCCATATTGAGGACGAGCCCATTGCCTTTAACCGGGCACGAAACCTAATTCCAATCTTCTACTTAGATCATAGGAATTTTTTAAAATCACTTTGCTCAATCTGGTAATTAGACCAAGTGGCTCACGTTAAGCGTGCTTGTGAACCACTAAACCAATGGAGCTGACATTGCGATCAATGTAACATCACACAAGAATAGCAAATTGTTTGAGTTGGTGAAGGAAATCATTGTGAGAAAGTCTGTGTGACTTTTGCGTGTGAAGTCTACCAACCCTCACTAGGCTAGCGAGGTGGACTATAGCCTGATCCATCTTAAAATGAGAGGAGACCCATGCCCATCTTTGTTATTAGTACTTTCTTAGTCCGCCTATTTAGTTTTCATGATTAATTTCGCTGCGAGTTCTTAGGCAGCTTAAATCATTCTCCTGGGACACGTCGGGCTTCATTGTCTAAGATGATTTTCTTGCTGGTAGCTATTATCTGTCCTGGCTTAGGAGTATTGCAACTCCTGTAAGCCAGGATCAACAATAGAGACTTAATGGAGCGGGTTTGAAAAAAGGCCTATGCCCAGCAGTGGGTTGACCACGGAAAATTAACCAAATATTTAGCATAATAGGACAAGATTACAATATAATATGTATTGTCTTATGTAAATCATCTTATTTATCGATTTCAACTCGACATGGAGTGGCAGACGATATATCAATTACATACCTACTGTGTAAACATCTGTATTGTTGATTTATTCTTTTGTTTTTATCATTAAACTGTAGATGCCTCATAGTCTAGTGGTCGCAAGCACGACGTCTGAGCTCCAGGTCCTAAGGTAGATTCCTAGATCGCGAGAGTGATAGTTAAGCAGTTCAGAGTTTGGATTAATTAGAGGATTATTTATCACTGACTTGACTTAAATCCAAACTCCGACTTGTAACTGAGAATTTCGTAGAATAATCCAATAATACTCTGCTCGACCGGGGAATCGAAGCCACTTCGAAGTCATGCCTACCACTTAGAACCAATCAAAGAGGCAGTTTTATTTAAAACAATCTCAAAAATTACACAAAAAAATAGACTCAAATAATAGTACAATCAAAGTAAGAATAAAAATCGCTTTGGGATCTATTTACCGACATAAAATTTTAATTTTTAAGTTTCTCACAGCGGCCGCTAGATGGCGCTGACATCCCTCGGGCGGCGCGCGCGTATTATTTATCGCAGATCTACGCGATGATATAGAGGATCGTGACGTAACGCTGTTTGTAAACTAAAACAATTATAATTGTATTTGGTTACTTTTATTATGGATTGTGGGAGCTTAAATCGTATTATTACGCCGGTATTTCTGAGGAAGGATCAGTAGAAAGGATGCTTGCTGTCGTTGGTCAACTCGAAACTGCTCTCGCTTCGATGACGAAGCGAGAGCTTTTTTTTTAGAAATTTAATTATTTTAATTAGGTTGAGCAACGTATGAACGTTGCTCAACCTAATTAAAATAATTTAATATCAAAATAATTTGTTTGGACTTTAATACTAAAATCTATAAGTACATTAGTACATTACATTATTAATACAATAAATTAATGATTACTCGCTTAAAACGGCAAAGGACAACATCGTGAGGAAATCTGCGTGTTTATTAAATTTTATCGATAGCGTGTGACTGTAAGGTCTGCTAAATCCCAGGCGTTAGGCCAACGTAGTGATCTAAAGCTTTTCAAAGTTTATAAATATTATATTTCAATGAAACTACTAAAGTACATATTTTAAAAAGTGGAATTTATGGAGAAGAAGGGCTAAGAAACTTCAGACATAATTAGGTATTCCAATTTGTTTTTATGATGAGGAAAATCTACTGATTACAACACTCACTTGCTTACTCTTGGATCCGTGCAGTAAATAAAACCTACCTGATATATCGAGAGAATCTCTCATGCAGGTTTCCTCTAGACGTTTTCCTTCACCGTTTGAGCATGTGATAAATACGCACGTAACTTTAAAAAGTCAGTAGCTACTTCTTGCTTTAGGATCTAACTCAGGACCTTTGAGTTCATAGCCCACTGGTAAAACCAGTTTCTACAGGACAGTAAATAGATTGATGTTAATGACAGAACAGAATTTAAAACTAGCAATTATATTTGCTAGTTTTAAATTTTGTTCTGTTGAACAGGCCATATCTAAATCTGAAAATCTAATTAAATTTACGTTAAAACTACATCGCTATCATAAATCTTAGTTATAGTAAACGAGACTGACAGTAATGTCTGTAACATCTTATAAACGTCGGGGTGTTTGTCTGTCTTATAATTTATATTATGTTTTTGTTTGGCCATCTTTCCTGGCTGGTGTTTGGGTACATACATTGTTTTCAGTAGCTTCCTGTTACTGTAATAACATTATTATATTCTTATAATGTAATCGGTGTTTTTATCAATGAATACATGCATTTATTTACTTACCGCGTGGCACGCTTGTTTTCTCAGGATCAGACGGGTTAGGCTATAGTCCACTATTGTAACAGGAACATGCCTTTTTTGAGCCTAGTCTAGCTTTAACGTTGTTAAAGCTTCCTCGAGCTTAAATAGCTAGCTATGATATTGCTAGCCCTAAATGTCTAGCAATGAGGGAGCTTTAACAATGTTACCGGACAATAGACGAAATACGGCATATAGGTGTAACATGTAAAATATAATTAGATCACGGGAAACACTAAACTAATTAAATAATAATCATTTAAAAAATATTATTTGTATAATGTTAATTAATGAATATTATGAAATAAATATAATAAATATAAATTAATTAAAAAATTAATATAAATTGGCAAAGGTCTCGAGTTCGAACCCAAGGCACGCACCACTGACTTTTCGGAAGTTATGTGCGTATTTATCACAAGCTCAAACGGAGAAGGAAAACATCGTGAGGAAACCTGCATGCTTGAGAGATTTGTCTCGATGGCATGTGAAGTCTGCCAACCCGCAGTAGGCTAGCGTGGTGGACTATAGCCTTATCCCTCTCAAATGAGAGGAGACCCGTGCCCAGCAATGGGACGTTAATGAGTTGATGATGATGATGATGATGATGATGAAATAAATTGAAAAACATCACAATTTGATAGCGACAGCAATGCTTAGAACTTTAAAAAACAAACTTGTGGAATAAAAACACTCTTAACTTGTTAACATTTTTTTTTGTAAGATCAGCCCTAATCATTCCACAGTTCCCCAGTTTTAAATAAGTTCCTCAGCTTGACACATGATTTTAAAAAGTTCGAAGTTCTTGCCTTAACTTTGAACTCAAGACCTTAATTTGACAGTCCATAATTATGCCATAACTGCACCTAAACATCAAGCTGCATAGAATTAATTAGCATAGGCTAATATAAACATAATTCATAGACAAGACTCCCCATGAACCATGTTGCAGATATTAAATTATTGATTGGAGTATTACCAAGATGTTAATGCAAAATCTAATTTTATGCGATTAGAAAGTGCGGTTAATAAGACCTTATTTTAGAATGGCTTCCAATAATGATAAAATTGTTAGGGTTCCGTAATTAATTTTTTGAATATTTTGGATTTTAATTTTTTTTTTTGTGAGGTTATGAAATAATACGTTTTTCTATCTCTCTTTCTTTATAGTTTCATACATGTTTGGCCGTTTGTTCGTTTGTTGGTCTGCGACTATCTCAAAGATTCTTAGTACTAGAAAGCTGTAATTTGGCATGGGAATACAACTTTACATACTAGCAACACCGACAGAATTGTAAAATAAAATCTTGGGAACCTTTTTTTAGGGTACCTGTTCTACAACTCCTGCAAGTGAAGCGAGGATGTGTTTTATCCCATGGTTTAGGGTGTTGTTAGATAGATCTTTTCAAAATATTATAGGCGGGTAGAAACTATTTTGAAGATTAGTTCCCAGTTTACCTAATTGCGTCTGAATAAACACGAAGCGATGGTTCTCAGACCTCCCCAGCCTGATTCCTTGCCTGATGTCATAATAACTAACTACCCATGTCTACAGTATGAATATACGGCGATGAAATGAATGAGCTTCCCGAGTGGGTCTTCCTCGATAGATATACATAATCTGGGTGTCTTTAAATCAAGAGTGAATCTGTTTCTTCTAGGTAAGCGAGTTCCATCGTAGACCGCAGTATTGCTTAACATCAGGTGAGCTGGCGGTCAAGCGTAATACTATTAACAATGAAAGAAAAATAATCCATAAAAGTAATTTAATTTGAAAGTCAAGTCTGACCGACATCGTCAGGCTTACATGTTGTAAACAAATATGTTTGGACTTCAAAAGAGACTACGATTCTCTGAGTTTGTTTCGGCATTCCTTCTCAGAGGTCGTCAGTTAGGAAATGCCGATGCCATCTAGTTCCTAAAATATATCTTATACATGACTTGTAAAAGTGTCTTTAAAAGATCTATCTATAGAAATAATATCTATCATTTATCATTATCATTTATCAAGAAATTGCCCACCATCCATTCAGTCACGGTGGTATGCGTAGCTTAACCTCACAGTGACAATACATTAAATTGTAGTGTTTTATGAGTTATTTGTGAGATAGGTTTACAATGGATGACATAATAAAATGTATGAATTAAAAATAAATTTGGATTTTTCACACTCGCTTATAGATAGAAAGGAATAACACGAAATATGCTTGATTGAAACATTCAATTAGCGAATTTGATTATTTTATTGTATAATTTGATGGGTTCTTTTATGGATGTCCAATAAAAAATAATGGCCGCCTCTCAATTTTGTTGTAAAACCATAGATTTTTATAATATTAGCGTGTAATTAATGGATTTAGAATAATATGTTCCATGTCTATTCATTCTAATCTAATGAAATTAATTTAATGTCGATTTGATTGGCGCAGTGGCTGAGCCATCGGCTTGTGCGTCACGGGTTGAAGTTTCGATCCCTGCACGGAGCAATTATTTGTACGATTTACAAGTTACACTCCAGCACTGGGCTTTAGTGTATAGGCATAATTGGTTAACGCCCCTACGACACGGGAGAAAATTCTAGTGAGCAACGCTATAAAAAGTAAAGTATAGTTTTATTTTTAAAAAGCAAACAATTTTTTTCTGAATTTCTACCTACTGCTTCCTTTGTTTGAGGTTAGTGGAATTTTCTATATAATTCTCAGTAACCCGTTTAATAGAAATAGGCTCGTCCCCTATAACATGGAACAAAATACATACCGGTGTAGTGTGGCTGTGTATTTTTATACCTTTGCCTAACTCTTCGATGACATTCCTTGTTGGGGCAGATTTTTGCGCTGCTTCTTTTTCCCAGCAAAAACACTAGGAAGCGGTGAACGGCGGGCGTTCTTGGGAGCTGTCTTTAGATTCGAAGCTCAAAAAGAGACAATTAAATTTGGCATTGTTTGAATAAATAATACTTTGACTAATTATCATCGTAATTGTCACATTTGATCTTTTTGAAGGAACACACCAATAAATACTAAATAGATATAAGTAGATACTAGGACTACGCTATTGTTAAGACCCGTGGTAATAGTTGTATGTGTGTGAATTAAATAAATAAAAATAAGGTATGTATGGCTATCAAGAGTGTCTGTCCCCTCTAGCGGGTTTTTCCTTTTACTGCTTCACCTGAAGAAATGGTTTTGTTACTTTTCAAAGTCACTCTGTTATTAATAGGCAAAATGCAAAATAAATGCGTAAATAATTATAATGTATAGAAACATTGACACATTGCATTTGTTGCAATTGCAATGTGCCTATATAACATTAAAAAATATAACCATTATCTATCTGCGCAAGTTATAAAGTAACAGCTGAGGCATATTTCTGTTAAAAAAATCATATTATTGTAATGAACAGCAATAAAAACAACCATCTTTGATAGCAATCAACGGGACTAGGCTGAATGTGAACATTCCTTTTACAGCAACTTAATGTTTCCACTAAGCATTAGCGCGCTGGACGGAACGCGGCCGCGAGACAGAAAAAAGTTAACTGTCAAACTGACGTTTGCATTTTTCCCGCCAATTTAAACGTCAAACGGAGGTAAGGTTGTATGGTTATAACAGTTAATGCCCATTCTGAGGTATCGAGGTGTTTTCAGTAACACATTGCTATTAGTCCAAGATCCCAGGGCCGCCAGACGTCACGTATTTTCTGACGAACCAAATGTGGATTATTGAGTAGTGCTAGTATGTACTAAGAATGCATGCCTACCAGCTATCTTGCCTAGTGGGCCAATTTTCAGGTATCAGGTAATCAAGGTACATACAAATATTACTTACCTCACGTAAATTCTCCAAGCTGATTTTTACGTATATTTTAGGCAATATCCTTAAAAATAAGTTGCCAATACTCCCAGACACTTTCCGTCGGCCGTATTGCTTTGCAGAGGCTTTAAAGCTCCCGAAGGAATTAATTAACTTCACGTAAATTATGATGCTCCATTGTTTATATCTCCACCAGACAACTATTTCGAAACCTTTTACGAGAAGACAGAGCGGTCCAAGGGGCCAATCATCCCCTAGACTTCCGCATGTTCGCAATCTGCCTCACTCTCATGCGCGTTGATAATACCCTCACGCTCCTACCCACAGAGGCATTAAAATTGAATTAAGAGGTATGATTAGCCCTTTGGATCGGTCTGCCTCCTGTCACAACTATTTTAAAATCTTTTACAAGAATGGAGCATCAGAATTTACCTGAAGTTAATTAATTCCTTCGGGAGCTTTAAAGCGTCTGCAAAGCAATACGGCCGACGGAAAGTGTCTGGGAGTATTGGCGACTTATTTTTAAGGATATTGCCTAAAATATACGTAAAAATCAGCTTGGAGAATTTACGTGAGGTAAGTAATATTTTTATGTACCTCGATTACCTGATACCTGAAAATTGGCCCACTAGGCAAGATAGCTGGTAGGTATGCGTTCTTAGTACATACTAGCACTACTCAATAATCCACATTTGGTTCGTCAGAAAATACGTGACGTCTGGCGGCCCTGGGATCTTACTCTATATGTATTTGTTGTGATAAAAATTTATTATATTAACTTATTTTCATGTTTATTTTCCTATATGGATTAAGTGAATTTTAAGTATGAAGATTATTAGTTTGCATCGGGTCCAACGCTGATTTAATTTCTGTTTATATCGAAATCTCACATCCTATCTCATAAAATCATGAGATAAATGATTTACTGACGGACTGACGTCAAACGTTTTGACAGTTGTCGGAATTTAGCATGCGGTGAATTCTCACCACGATACAGCGACACTACATAGACTACCTACTGAATCGGAGAATAAGGATTATTATATCTGCAATTACTGTGTAGGAGTTCCAACAAATTCATCGCGGTAAATATAATGACAGACTTTTTATCCGAACTATTAAATTTCCACGAAGATGGCTGAGAAAAGGCTGGAAAAATAAGATTTTAGGTCACAACACAATGCTACGCTACCCAAATAAAGTACCATATAATATGCATGCAGCTGAAATCAGAATCATCATCAAACTTTTTAGTGTCTGATGGCTGGGCACGGATCTCCTCTCATTTGACAGAGATTATTGTAAGTACGAAGTAGGCTAGAAATAAGCAGGTCAGTTTGAAAATGGAACCAATTACCTATAAAAGTGTTGACCGATGGTTCTGGTATTGTATAACGGACATTGTAAGAATGACGAAGAATAGAAGGATGGATTGATTAATGAAAACCTGAGTGGCGCAGTGGCTGATCGATCCGCTTATGCGTCACGGGTTGCGGGTTCGATGCCCGCATGGAGCAAATATTTGTACGTTCTACCGGTAGTTCTTCCGGGTCTGGGCGTTTGTGTATATGAAAATTTGTATTTGTAAACGCACCCACGACACAGGAGAAAATCCTAGTGTGGGGCAACTTTAAAAAAAAAAAGAAAATGATAACTATGGATAGGACAGAAAGTCATCATACATAATTACACAGTCTACCGAATGTCTGACCCACAGTACCGACGATAGAGTTAGAGAGCCTAGAGACCATGTCAAGTTTCTAGTTGGTAGGAGCCGACGTACCTCTCTACTGTACGACCTCTAAGAAGAAAGAAGGGGGAGGGGGGTATTCAATAATATTTAAACAGTAATTGTCTCGCTATATTACTTTCGCATCGTAATTCCTAGTGTCACTTTATCTACAAGAGTGGGGAGCTCAATTCAGTCTTCAATGTTATTGAAACAACTTGTATAACAAATCAAACGGTTTAGATTACTATTGATAAATAAGTGTGATAACAGATAATTTTCGAGTTAGCAACCTGACTCAAACCGACATACAAGTAACACCTTTGAAATTGCGAAATCGTGATACAAAAATAAAAAAAATGTACGATTCGCTACAGTTCGAACACATCGCCTTTTGCAAAGATAATTGTGCTTACCTTTTAAACCTTAGCTTCTCGGAAATAAAATCGATATTCGTTTGATTTTTCTACCATCGATATCATGGCTTCGTTTCGACGTTCGACAAAGTTGTGTTTGCGGTTTTGAAAATGCATAATGTAGTGGGTGTTTGTTGGATAGTGGTTTGGGTGGTGGTAAATGTAAGTTTGTGGTCGGATTAAACGAAATGTCGGGTTGGAGCGCGTGCGTTCATCGTGTGTGGTCTTGAGACAGTGCGTTCGGAAAGTAGCTCTACTTGCGATATTAAGAAAAATAAAAATTGAATCAAGGTGTTTTTTGTTTTTGGTTTTCCTTTGACTAATTATATTATCATTGTTAATTTGTAGCTATTTAAAAATAAAAAGTAATATTTTTCTAATATTCATTTTCCTTTCTTAATTTTTTGTCCTTTCTCTATTTCCAACTTTTCTGATCTATTAGCAAATAAAATTTCAATTAAGGTAACTTATCAAGTTTCCGCGCAAAGGCCTATTTTTTTGTGCCCGTACCTACCTATTTCGGTAAAGCCGTAGAACAAAAATTGTAGATTAGTTTATACAAAACTGACACTTAAAATATAAAGTTCCTGAAAATAGATTTTGCAAGGAAATTTTTCAGATGTTTAGAACTAGATGGCGCTGTATACTATCAATAACGCTATAATAGTTAATACCTACAAGTCTCTGAATGAAATCTAAGTTCAGCTAATGCTATAAAGTTTAAGCACCTTCATTTTACTAAGAGTTAAGGTTAACGCGTGGATAATGTATAATGATCCGTTTAGGAGAAACTTGCGGGATATATTGTAATAAAACTACTTGTTACGGATTTTATCGCGGTATATTGATATGATTTTATCCCGACGTTTCGGATTCTTTACAGCATTGACGGTCATGGGCAGACTGAATGGACTGTGATATTATAATAATGACCGCCATATAATCCTATAAAAAGTATGTAGTTTAAAGTCAATGTCTAATATTTGCGTACGTAAAAAACTGTGTAGAAATAGCCTAGCGATTAAATAAGAGCTCCATGAAAAGAAAAACGTTAAGATTTAGGAAACATTTTGTAAGATACTAGGGAACACTAAATTGGAGGTTATTTTTAAATAGTTACAAGACGACTTATTATCCCATTGAGACCATCAATAATACAAAATATACAAGTATAACAACAATATTACTGAAATAAAAAAATCATTTTATATTTAAGGACAACATATAAAAAAATCTTCAAACACCAACATGCTTCACAATAAACAACCCCAAAATATAAGTAAAAATCTAAATCAAATCCTGTATTTCTGCCCACCACCTAAACAAAAGCCGTCGTGAGAATAATATAAAGTGAAGCATCTTTCTTACTATCTTGGCGTGTAACTAGTTTGGTCCGGCCAGCTTCCTCCCGTCACCGTGCGGTTAGGTTTTATCATTATTTGCGTAAACTACATCTCCTATAGCACCCCGTACGTAACCACACAGCAACTGTACCAACATCTTTCTACTTACAAGAGGATTTATAAGAGTCTTTCTCTTGTAAGAAGCCGAGAAAGAAGAGAAGGAGAGAAGTAGATAGTAACGGAACTCCTGAATCGCGCAATCAAAGTTTACTGGGCAAACACTCAAGCAGTTATATTGATTTCTTAAACTTTCGCGAATATTAGACATTGAAATTAAACTACTTTATACCGATTTTATCGTGGTATATTGATATTATTTAACCCGACAGTTGTGTATGTGTGTTTTTAGCTTAGACTGCGGCTTTAGACTGTAGACACTTTCCACTCTTATTGTTATTAACATAAGGTCTAGAAGTAATTTACGACGACTGTGATTAAATAAACGTTATACATAAGAAAAAGGGGCGTAGCTACCGTCGAGTCGTATCAGGCATATCAATGATACGGGATACCCGGCCTACAGGGGCCCCCAAGCGGCCAAGTATATTGATAGTCTGAGCAATTTTTCAAAATTTCAGTCTAGATGATGTGATTTTTATAAGTGGGATGAGCTTTTGTTTTTTACTTATTTGAGCCCCTAATTTTGATACAGGGCCCCTCCAAAGCACGCTACGCCACTGATAGGAAACGTTGGGGTATCTATCCCTACTTCATTAACCAAGCGGGTAAACCATTTAGTGTATTTATCTACCGACTTACAAGTCGTCCCCTGGTGTTGCAGATGTCCATGGGCGGCGGTAATCACTTACCATCAGGTGAGCCTCCTGCCCATTTGAAAGCCTAACTTTTTTTTATGGAAATAAGGGGGTTATTTCCATAAAAAAAAGTTAGGCTTTCAAATCCTGACTTTGTTCGGTCTTTATTGACAGAAACAATATACTTATTATGATTGTGTTATCGGACATACGCGCCGATTGCGATCACTTCACACCTGTCGTCAAAGGACTTCAAGTTCGATAAAATTATACAAAAACAAAATAAAGCCGCTTCGTTTTGTTTGTCAAATTGGTAGCCCCGCCAACGCGCATTATCAAGTTGGTACCTTCAGTAATGATTCGCTAATTTATCGAATGATGAGTAGGTACCACAATGACTCATTTCCGTTCAATGGCTTTCACAATTTGCGCGGGTTGACAACTAAAACAAACAAATTACTATCTTGACAGCTCACAGGCCGGATCGACTGTAATTGGTTGATTGATTACTTTGAAACACGGGATTTTAAAAATATTCTGTAGCTATGCTGTGCTTTGGGTACAGTTCTGAAACATGCATCAATGAGTTTTCAAAGTTAGGTGCGCCTTTATCAAATGCAGAAACAGTGAAGGAAAACATCGTGAGGAAACCTGCATGTCTGAGTGATTTTTTCGATGGCGTGTAAAGTCTGCCTACCCGCACTAGACACTACGAGCAGAGGACCCTAGCCCAGCATTGGGGCAGTAACTAGGTTATAATTGTTGCATTGGTTGAAATATTGGATTCTGTTCTGTACCACAGGCTTAGGGTTCCATTCCCGCATAGAACTAAACCTATTTATATAGCATATAGATTATAAGTAGATTAACTGTTACGATTATGCTAGATCTCTATGCTTATGTTAAAATTTTAATGTATTTTTTTTCTCCCTCAGATGGCGTAACTTCCCCAAACCAAGATGGCTGCGGTATCTTCAGCCCACCTGCAAGACTCCAGGATTAAAATACAAGACCACAGTGATGACGAACCCTACTCACCAAACACAAGAGACACAACCAGCCCTGAATACCATGACGAGGAAAAACTCGAAGAGAGACCTGTATTGTCATCCTCTTTCGCCATACACAACGTCTTAAAGAAAGAAAGAGACAGTCATAGTCCCGAGAATGTATTTTCAACGGACAAATTGCTACAAAGCACACCTAATTACGAAGATTTACGAGAGGTCAACGAGAATTCCCGACATTCTGACAATATTGATGATGATGACGATAGAACGAACGAATCTAGGGCAGAAATTAGTATAGACGACAACTCTTGCTGCAGCGATGATACTGTTCTTTCAGTTGGTAATGAAGCGTTGCCAACATTTGAACATAAAGGGCCAGAGACGTCGCAGAACCTGACATCATTCAAACACATACAAACGCATCTCAACGCCATATCTCAATTGAACCAGAACATCAATATGAACCAACCCCTCCTCCTTAGACCAAGTCCTATTACCCCCAATCCTTTAATGTTCCTAAACCAACCACTACTATTTCAAAACCCTCTAATCAATCAAGTAGACCTCAAATCCGGACTCCAAAGTCGAATGCCGGTTCCTCAAAACAATATGAACTTGAATCCTCAACCATTCGGATTAAATTTCGGCCTGAGGATGAAAAACCAGAGTCAAGAACTAAGAAGAACAGATGAGAACAGAAGAATGAATTACGCATCACCAAAATCACCTGAAAATGAATCCGGAAGGGATTTCATTAATCAGAATTGTCTGAAATTTAGTATAGATAACATTCTTAAGGCTGATTTTGGGCGGAGGATTACTGATCCTTTAAATAAGAGGAAGATGAAGACGAGGGTTGAGGCTAAGGTGTCTCCTGTGAAGGAGGCGGCTCCTTTGAAGCCGGAGGAGGCGAGGGTTCCTGATGTGAAGCCAGGAGAGAAGAGTGGAGCTATTGACTTGTCTAAAGGGGAAGATAGTGGGAGCAGTCAGAGTTCCGCTACCGGTGAGTGTATAATATATGTGTAATTATTATATGACCTTATATATAAAATTCTCGTGTGACAATGTTCGTTCCCGTACTCCTCCGAAACGGCTTGACCGATTCTCATGAAATTTTGTGAGCATAAATTATATGAGTAGTTCTGAGAATCGGCCAACATCTATTTTTCATACCCCTTAGTGATAAGGGTTGTCCACCAACCCCTATAATGTGGCAAAACAACGTTTGCTGGGTCAGCTAGTATAATATAATTAGAATGAAACGGTGGTAGCCTATAAAAATATTCAGTGGACTGGAAAGTTAAAGGTATCCATTTCGACCTGCTAATCCACTGACTTTTCAAAGTTATGCGTATTTATCACCGAAACAGGGAAGGAAATCGTCGAGAATCTTTTTCTCGATGGCATCTGGGGTCGCCAACCTACACTAGCGTCGTAGATTATGGCATAATCCTTCACAAACAAATGAAAGGAGACCCCAGCAGTGGGACAATAGGTGGGTTGATGATGCTAATTAGAATGATAGCCATTCAACGTAAGTTCAATGTGTAGGAAGCGTGGTTATTTAAAATCAATAATAAAAAAAATTAAAAGAAATTGCGAGGATTGCAACAAGCTTCTAAGTTGTTAATTATTAATGCATGTCTTCCTGCAGGTACCACGATGGCTGACGGTGCAATGGTCTGGCCGGCGTGGGTGTACTGTACGAGGTACAGTGATCGCCCGAGTTCCGGTGAGTCACATTCATTAATTGTTTCCACCCGTATGGTATGTTGATTAAAATGATCTTATTACAGGAAATTAACTATCTGTTTCAGCCGTTTTTTACTTGATTGAGTAATATATATATCAACGCATAAAAAAATTCACACTTTATGGGTCACATTTGTGGGTCCAGAACCGGCTTTTATTAGCTGTCAGGGAGATTCAGCTATGCTTACTTGTAGTTTACACTAAAATGACTGTAACTTATTCAAAGATTCAACATCAGATAGTAAAGAGGCGTATTAAGAAGGCAGGAGAACAGAGGCTGAAATTCCATTTCAATATTTCTCTATTTAAAAAAAATGGATTTCGGTTCTTGAGCATTTTATCAGTTCTTCATTCAGTGATACGCTTTAGAGTAGTTCATAGCTTCCTCGGTTATTCTAAAGTGTTTTAAAATGTTTTAAAGGAATCGAAACATGGAGATTAAATAATATCAAAATACCCCGATAAAATCTGTTAAGTTTTGTATTTGCGTAAGTGGAATAAATCAATCATCAACTCCTATAGTTATCCTCTTGCCTGTCACAGTCCACTACCGGACATAGGCCTTACCCAAACTGCGTAACAACAATCTGTGCTCCATCTACGCGAAAATTAAACTAAAACAGCCCCCTCTCGGAAACATATACAGTTACTTACATGATTGACTAAATCTTTTGCCACAATACCGGCCATATTATTCAATGGGGCACATCCAATAATTTGATAACTTCCCTCAAGGGACTGCGCTACCAGATAAGGGGGGCGTCGCGCGTCGCCCCAAACGCGAGGGTGGTTTTATTAACACAGTGTAAAAATGCTTGACACGTTCTTACGAGATAGGGACGGGGGAGATTTGTGAGTAACATACTTGTTGATTTTAAGGAAAATCTATAATCACAAAGCAAATTTCCAATGTAGAAAGATGTATAGATTGAGTATTCTTTATTGTACACCAAAAAAACATTAATATGGATTATACAGACAGCCGCAAGACAAGTTAAGAGAAGGGACAAACGAGTAGTTGGCGGTGTTACTTGCACAAGCAATATACATATGTATGTACCTATGTAACTTTACGTTGTCTTTGTTCAAACTGTCTCGTTGTGTAGTGGTTTTAAGGGCGACTACTGGTCAAGAGGTCTGGGCTGGTGTTATTGGGTATCGGTTTAAGAAACTTTATTCTCAATAAAGACATTGCGTGTCACTTATTTGAGGATATTGTCCTCAAATAAGTTTTTTATCTTAATAAATAAATTTAAGGTTCACCATCGCTAGATATCTATTAATTGGTTACTCATCCGGTGCTTTTTATTTCTCCAAAAAGTTCGATTTGCGATTAAGTACTGAATTTTTCTTAGTAGATGGCAATAGGTTCGCCTCCTAGGACCTAAAATATACCACTGTGGGCACTGTGGGTAGCCTAACCCTTTAGGGGCATGATGGTATTCAATAATTTCATTAAAATAATAGTTAGGTACTTCTGTAAACACAATGACTTTAATGTTTTGGAGATCAAAACAAACAGTTGGGTATGCCGGGTATAATAAAATTAGGGATCATTAGCTTTGGTGTTGAACACTTGATAAATATGTATACGGAACGCCGGAGAGGGGAACGAAATAAAAATTGTTTTTTAGGAATGTGAATGTGTCGTTAAATTTGTGGAATATTATCGATAGTTTTTGTGTGGCAGCGACTATTGTTATTCTAGTTTTCGTTACAAACCAATAACACTATGTAACGAAATAGAATAACACTAGAATAGAATATTAGACATTTATGGTTTGATTTACCGATATGTATTACTTATATTCATATCCTTTTTTCATGATTAAATGGAATATGCGTATCATATGAATACATTTTACATATATACATAGTACACGCCTTTTTGCCATGGGGGTAGGCAGAAACTACAGCGATATTATTTAATCCCACTGAGTCAGATTAGTGTCAGTATTAATTGGGTTCACAGATTGTTTATGGTCATAACCATGTACAACATCAATATAAAGCGATCAAATCCGTAAAAACGTAGTTTCATTTCAAAGTCTAATATTCGCGAAATAATCATCAACACATTATTGTCCCACTGTAAAGCACGGGTCTCCTATCATTTGAGAGTGATTACGCTATAGTCTACCACGATAGCCTACTGTGAGAAAATCTCTCAAGCATGAAGGTTTCCTCACGATGTTTCCCTTCGCCGTTTGAGCATAAGATAAATACGCACGCGAAAAGTCAGCGGTGCGAGCCTTGGGTGTGAACTCGAGACCTTTGACTTATCAGTCCACTAGTCACACCACTAGGCTACCACAGCTCGCTCAAGAAAGTGTAAGAATCCAGTACCTAGTTATAGTATAGACTTCACACTGATAACAGCCCCTAATATGAAAATAACATCACGCCTTTATCCTCTAACGGTTGGATAGAGATGTATATTGATGTGAATCCACAGTTCGCTACTATAGCTGTAACTTAAAGAAAGTATTAAAAAGTTTTATAGTTAGATCTTAAAATAAATTACATATTTAATGTCTGTAATATTGATAATAATTAATGTTTAATAAATGAATCCTTATATTGTAAAACTACGTGACAATTGTCATGCGACACGTCAAATAATAATATTATTGATGCATACATACAAAGCCTTTTATGTTTTGTTTGAGAAGAAAGGGGCCCTTTCTTTCAATGTATAGGTATTAAAACATTTTATGGTCTAGTCTAGTGGCCGCTAGAATAGCTGCTAAGCGTGAGGTCGTAGGTTGGATACCGTTTCATTCTTTGATTTTTTTATTCTAAGGTAACAGTTGCTGTAGAAAGATGACGTCTGTTATTGCTAAACAACATGGTAAGATAGTAACCGGCAACAATAGACTACCGTATCAAGATATACATACCTTGACACGTCATTGCCTATTATTTACCCTGGCAATATTACCCTTCATACTAAAATACAACATGTTTAGTAAAAATAGCTAGCAATACGGTGTCACTCTCTCATACAATTGAGTAATTAGTAATATTTTGTACTTTCGCCGACAGAATCATACAAGCGTCGATTGGTGTGAATAATCGAGTAATTGATTCGATTCTTTTCGATTGTCGGTAATCGATTAGCGTATCTAATAGTGTTTGTTACTTTGTCTGTATGAGTCATGTTTCATAAATATTATTTGATAAGGATTTCCTTATTGATTGGGTGTCAATATCGGTTGATTAAGTAATATTTATGTTACGTTAACAAAAGTTTTTGATTGCAATGCATACCTAGCTACCTCTTTATTCTATAATAAAGTTTAATTGATTGTCTCTCTCTTTATATTACGGAGGTGGCAAACCAGCTCACGGCCCGCCTGATGTTCAATACCAAAAGTATCACTTACACGTTGCTAACCCAAAGCTAGTAGACCAGGCAACTGGTTCAACGTGGTGAACTATCTCTCTAGATTAGGCAATAATTAATTACTCTGCGAACTACATATTAAATTACATCAATATTGCCTTATATCATCTGTATGGGAAATTACATTAGACACGTACAATATAACCGTTGTTTTTCAAATATATATTTGATAAATACACTATTGCTTAGCAACGGTATTACGAACAATGTAGCCAGATGAAGTCTTGTACTCATAGTTCTATCACCGGGCATTAGTTAATTGTTTGATGTGCAACGGCGCGTGCGCATCTAATGATGCCAGACATCGCGTGACACGAATGAAACGTGCGAGTGAGTTGTCTTCATTTTGAAGTCTTGGTTCGTGTTGAGCAGTGGATAATATGGTGAATATGTTATCATATCCAGGAAGCAAACTAGATTTATATAATGGCCGTTGCAGAAAAATGCCGTATAAATTTTGCAGAACACAGGGTTAGCACAAGTTGTGATTTTTGGTCCAAATCTTTTTGTTTGTTGTTTGGGCATACCTACTGAGAAAAAGAAGAAGAAAATGTCTTGATTTCTATATTGCTTACTCTTTCAACAGTTAATTAAGCAGAGGTGTATCATATTTTGCTGGTAGGTATATTTTAAAGTAGGTAGGTACTATGCAATACGGGTTAGATTGGAAATGTTTGTTTGAAGTAAAACATGTTTTCTGTACTATTAATACGATTTTTAATCGACTTATACGGCGGTAAAATAATGATCTATACATATTTGGTTTCTGTGTTAATCACGTCATTACATAAAATCCCATACTAATACAAAAATACCATAAAATAAAAACAGAATTCCACATTTAGCCGCAATTCGTACTTGACTGTCTAAACTCATTAGCAGTATTTTGAAATTAGAACCACGACAGTTCGAAATACAAATTTAAAACTAGAAAATGACATTTTGCCCTAAGCTTTATTCCAACACTAGAGGAGCACTGAATCGATTATTTCTAAGTTAATCGATTGGAAATGTTGGTAATTAGTCGATGTAATTATCTTGACGGTTAATTATAACATGTGGAGCCAATTAGCTGTTAGTTTAAGATGTAGTTTGCTTTTTTTTTTCAAGATAATGTTCTAGGTTTTTGCTATAAACCTAATATATGCTTAGGTTTTGTGACGGTTACACACGATTAGCTGGTGAAGTCATGTGTTAGACCTAATTATGTTGTCGTTAACATCGATACTATACGATCGAATTTAAATAATAAAAACGTATGAATAATTTTTCGGACAATATTTTGAAATACCTATTTGATTCGCTTGTCAGGTAGGGTATAATTTTGGTTATATTTTTTTTTCATATTTTTGAGGAACCGATTAAAACAACTGATATTTTAACAAACAACACTTTAAAGTATAACTATGAAGTAAAACATCAGGATCACAATAATATCCCTACACTTATACCGCGGTGAATTTATAAATAAATGTCCTATAAAAATGACAACATTAAATTAAAATACATATAAATAACCTATTATAAATTAATATTAAGTTTTATTTGTTAAATTGTGAGTATTCCGAAGTAAGATTTTTAAAACATATTTGTTAGTAAGATTTTATCGATAATATCTTCGCTCTTCCCTAGCAACAACACCCTCAAACATATGTTTTCACGCTCAAACTAGAGATTGCTCTTAACTTATTGACTATAGTGTAGTTACTTATGATCGCCTGTTTAGTCGATTGGATCAACCGAATAGAGGGGATCAACTAATATGTTGATACATTATTTAAATTTATCTCTGGATTTGGGGTGAATTTTTAAGTAACATTCTAAGTAGTGATGAATGTTCATAGGGGCCCTTATACTGTAATTTCCTTTTTTTGTTTTGTTTTTATGGACCTTCGTTTATTGGCGTATCGTGCATACAAAAAATCTAATTTTAATTTTAAAAAATTTTACTATACCTACATAAACAATGTGTAATTTTGATATTCACATTTACCTGTTTACAAACTAAATAGGTAATGAAATTTAATAAAAACCAACAATGTTCAGAATTTTAGGTATATTAGGGGGCGAGTCTATTGCCATCAACCAGGCACGAATTCAAACTCCGTAAAAACTCAATATCACTTTGCTCGACCTGGGAAACGAACATCTTTTGCTCACTATTCGTACTTACGGCTCCTAGACCAACGAGGCATAACATTTATTTATTTAAATAAATAAATTAACATATCAGTAAAAAATCACACAAGTAATTTTTATCCTAGGCTTGCAGGTTTAGATTAGATGATCGTTATCGATAGCTAATCTCTCAGTCCCAACACTATTTCTAAACATTTTATTCCAAGCGATTAGTTTTCAATGTCTTCGGATTTTTTCGCTCCAATCCGACGGTAATGCCCGTGAAAATAGTTTAGCAAATCGCTTTTACACTTCACAGTTTTACAGGGAAATATTCTTTGTTTAATGTGTTTTTAATGTAACCGAAGATTTGGTATTTTTTAAGATAACTGTAGGATACTTTTTGGTACCATTTTCTCGCGGCCGCACGGAGTATACACGTTACCTAACAGAATATCCGTCAAGGACTCAAGTTTGAACTTTATGAAGATGTATTGATCCGAGATATGGTAAGAGACACGGCATACTTGAATACCTAAAGTTTATTAAGAGTAAACTATATTTTTTACTGTAGTAACAGACTATACCTAGATCAATACATGTACAATTATAGTTAATCAGTAACACAAATCACATACACAACATTCAATCAGTATACCTTCTAGCATTTGCCAGAAACTTCGAACAACTAGTCCGACTTCGTCCTCCATAGCTGGAATTTCTTCCGGAAAGTTTGCCTTTGTAAGTTCCAAGCAAGGATGATACGGTTGACACGCTACATGTTTTTAATAATTGATAATTATAAATTATAATTAGAAACATCCATGACACATGTCCATGCCTATCACACAAATATTTGCCCCTACTAGGATCCTTACCACAATACGATTCTCTAGATTGTCATTAGTAAAAAAAAACAAATAGTATATTATTTTTTAAAACCCTGGTTGGTAAAAAAATTAATATTTTTTCAAGTTACATTCTGATTTGAAACCCAAAAGTTACAATTAAAACTACCCAGCAATAATTATTACCCAACATGTTGGATATAATGAGGAATAATTACGTACCAGTGTTAATTAGCTACCTACTCGTTATATTACAAGCTAATAATGTGTTGTTTGAAGGTGTGAAGAAGGTGTGAACTAACACACCTGGGTATAGTTACTTTACGATAATGTATTGCAATTAGGTATGAAACGGTATTTGATTATCATACGTTCATTTACGCCATTTTTCCCAGATAGTTTTTTGTCTTACTCGCACCAGAAACGATAGAAAGAAATGAGAGATAAATATGCAGACAAATTAAGAAACTCTTCGTTGTTTTCTTACACTCATGCGAAAATTAGACATTGAAATAAAACTACTTTTACTGTCAACACAAAGAAAAACACGAAGGTAATGGTAATTATTTTTTTGTAATTTGGTATTCATTATTATTATTTTATTCCCGATGTTTCAGATTATTCACAACATCCTTGATCACGCACGATCAGATTAATAACATCTGGATTTAAATAATAACAATATACCGCGAATCATCATCATCAACCCATTAATGTCCCACTGCTGGGCACGGGTCTCCTCTCGATTGAGAAGGATTAGGCTATAGTCCACCACGCTAGCCTACTGTGGGTTGGCAGACTTTACATGCCATCGAGAATTCTCTCAAGCATGCAGGTTTCCTCACGATGTTTTCCTTCATCGTTTGAGCTTGTGATAAATAAGCACATAACTTCCGAAAATACCGCGAATAAAATACCGCAGTAACAACCTATCTGCATTTCAATGACAAACTCCTCTTTTTGGCATCAATTTAAATACTTTTTAGAAAATAAATTCCGTTCCGCTAATACCCCCGCGGTAGTCGGGGCCGTACCCAACCCCTTGACTGCACAGCAGTGAAATTTCAATTGCCACAAGTTTGCCAATTAAAAGTCAGTCAGACGTCGTGAGGCGAGCGCTTAATAAAGTGATGAAAATAATTAGAATTGTTATTGTTTTAGCTTATTTTATTAGTTAGTTACAATTAGTAGCGGTTGTCTGGCTTATCTAATGAAAATGGGGTTAGATTTGCGAAATTTGAAAGCGTTGTGTTTGTTGTGTGAGATTCAGTGAGATTCGGAAGATTACGCTTTTAAAGCAGTCGTTCTAGTCTTCTGTATTTGTATACCAAGGATTGTTGATCAGGTAAGAAGATAAACCACTTAAAATTTTGTTAATATACTTGTGACTTAATGTGTGTGAAAAATCATACAAAAGTTTATACAGCAAATCGCGGACATCACATTTATTGCATAAAAATATTGTAAATCATTTTAATATAATGTTGGTGTTTTTAAAATTGCTTAAAAACACCAACTGCTTACGGGTTTTATCGATTTATATAAATATTTATTTTAATTCTGACATATCGTTCACACTGGATTATACTTATGTAGTTTGATATCAAAGTCTAAGAAAACTCGCGTAAGTCTTAGAAATCATTATAATATTATTATAAATCTTTATTAATAATGTACAATTCACGCAGTATTTGTTGTTATTGTCTGTCAAATTGAATGTTCCTTTCTAAACAGCTTCATTGAACATAATCCATGTCTTGTCACGACTTGTCATTGCAGCTTTTAATCACTATATTATTCTCATATATAAATCATTTATAATTTAATCTTTCTATCTTTATATTATAAATCGAATTATCACTAAATTGAAAATATAACGTCCGTTGCGTTTTTCGCGTTCTGCGCTTTGATTGGGTCGGTAGTGAGTTAAAAGAAAGGTAGTATAAAATAATAACAGTATAGTTATGCATTAAGGCGGTATTCACTAAAGAGGTACAGTCCGCAGGTTGCTAAATAATATCTTAGCTAATCAAACAATTGATCATCTATGGACATTCATCTATTCTTAATACGTCAAGGCACTGAAAGTGTACTCTGCACTCCTTCTCCTTCAAGCATGCAAAACCACTAGACAAACAAACAAAAGCGGCGCCGGCGGCGAGTTTTTGGAGAATGTCTTCATTATAGATGTTCAAAAACAGCCTACCTATTATGTTTACTCTACTTTGAATATTCTATATGTTAAGCTATCGAATTACAGAAACATTTTAAAATTTATTCTTTTCATATCATCATTTTCGTCAGAGACGCCCGCCGTTTTGGCCGATACAGACCTCTAAACCAGTGCCATGATTATTTATCAAAAATTCCAAGACTAACGTTTTAGAAACAGAATAGATATTTCATCTATTATTATTTCACCTTTTTGATACATTCTGCGTAAATACCTGGTACTAGTTACTAATGAAATACAACCTTATGTATTGTACAATGTACAGCCAAGCAATTATCGTCTAATATGATTATATATAAAAGGGTCAAAGTTGGTAATAATATTCAGTAAATACAGCTTTCTGTCCCATTAACTAGTAACATAGAGGGGTCATAAGAATCATTTTCCCGCGAATATCTCTGACACACTAGGGCTTTGCGCCATAACTTGTTAAGTACAATTTGAACATTGTTGCTAAGTTAGGTAATTTGATATATGATCTTTATTAATCGCACAGGATATAACATGTAACGTGGAAAGCTAGAATTATTTGTCAACAAACACTAAAATAATTAAAATTGTTCATATTAAATGAGGTTTTATGGGCGTCGATAAGTTATTTAAATATTCTGGTGTATTCTGAGACTTAAACTTTAGGATCTACCAAAAAGGCGAGCCTATTAACCGGGCATAAAATCGAACTTTGAGCTGCAACTGAGAATTTTATAGAAAACCAATAGCCCATTAAAATATTTCATAGAATAACCCAGTACCTTTTTCAATTCAGACCTTTCGGATTCTTTCTTTTAGGCTTCACAGGTCCTGAAGGTCCTGATCCTTAAGAGGACCCGGGACCCCAATTCATGTCCTGATACTGACCATCGGAGTGGTTTGAGTAAGGTAACAATCCCATACTTCCCAGTTTCTTCCCCAAAAGCCATGCCTTTTAAAGGTTTTCATGTCAAAAAACATAAAAAGGTATGATAATTCGCTACCAACTTAAACACACCAAACAAAGACAAAAGTTCATCCTAAGTTCCCATATTGCAAGTCAATATTGTCTTAAACAAACGTAGGTACGATTTAAGAGCGATCTTCGCCTCCTTACCTTTAACTTAACCTTAACGAGAACTGCGGTTACTTCGTACAGTATCGAGTTAGTTCGGATATTATCGGCGTTCCACCGGATAGTAATGAGTTGTAAGCGGAGACAACTCATTGTTTTGCTTATAGTACTTTGACTTTCTCGTGAATTATGCTGTTTTTGTCTAGGGTCTGTAGAGGTCTACAAAATGGCTACTGTATTTAATATACCGCAAAGGAAGTCTACACAAAATATTTGGTCAATTAACGCTAAAGAAGAAGAGTAAGAAATCAGTATGTTAGAGGATGATGATGATTCTGAGATTTATTTCGCTCTCTCATTTTGAAAGGTTAATGATAGAGGGAAATAGATTTAAGCAAAATTTTTTTCTGTGGTTTGTCCCACTATATTTTCTTTTAGGGACAGTAATTAGTCAAAGTCTGAGAGAGAGAGAAAGAGTCGCTCTTATGTGGCATAGAATCTTTTTATTAAGTGTTGGTACTAGCCACCATACAGCTGCAGCCTTACCTTCGATTACCAAGTCATGGAAAAATGTTATTTTCTTTTCTTTAATGCAGATCATAAAAGTTCATAAAAAGTCTTATTAAAACATTGTCGGTTTCTTGTACAAACCTCTTTGATACACTACATTGTAAGCGGCGCCCGACTTAAGACGTTTGACTAATCGCTCAAGTAATTATCTCGGGTTATTGGCAGCGGGCACCAACAAGATGGCGGCCTGTCACATTTGACGTTTACAAGTTTCGCGCCATTTGCGCGGGGTGGTAAGTGAATTTTGTACTAATTTGGTATTTAGTAGTTTATTTTATGATTGTTTCATAAAGAGGTATGTTTATTATAATTTGTGATTGCCAAGGTGTTGAAATAAGAACGGTTTCATATTTTTTTACAAACGAAAACACATTTTATGTTAAGTAGTTTCCGTAATATAAATTTTAACTATACCAGTTTTCTCATGCCTACGATCGCCCAATATGCTTAAAAGATTACAAAATGTTTCTCATTAAATTGGTACAAATCACAGGATAAAACGGCTTTATTTTAACCAACGTCAAATTACCTATTTGTATACTGATAGAAAATAATTTTGATGTCGGAATAAACCTTCTGCGGTTTATTCATCTTCTGAGATTTCTGAATATATTGTACCTACTAGCTTTTGCCTTCGTCTGCGTATAGTTAGTAATTATATCCAATCTTCTACCCTCAACCTTCCAAAATGTCTACCCTCTTTTGAGAAGTTATCGATACAAACTTACGCCCCTGTTTTCGTCCTTTTAGGGGATTTTTCCGGGAGAAAAACTATCCTATGTCCTTTCCCGGGACCCAAACTATCTCCATACAAAATTTCATCTAAATCGTTTCAGCGGTTAAAGCGTGAAGAGGTAACAGACAGACCGACAGACAGACACACTTTCGCATTTATAATATTTTAAAAAAAAGTAAGGAAGTAAGGATAGTAAGCCTAACTAGATGCGTAATATCGTTAGAATATCTAAATTTTACAAACTCCCTTGAGGATTTCATAGATAAAACCTATTCACTCCTAGGTTTCTTAAAATATAAATATCCTATTTACATATCTATTCTCTTCCTAGCTCTGCAAAAAAACACAAATCGAACACTTGTTAAGTGTAATTACATCAATAAAAAACTAATGAAAGTCACAATTAACACATCTGTTAAGTGAATTGATTAGTAACTTACATAGTAAGTACTTTGGGTATTAGTGATTTTTTTGTTCGTTAGTAGATTCGGCTTTTTTCTATCGGAGATTTTCAATAAAATGCTGGTGATTTCTAGCTGTTGTCCGAAACTTTAAGTTTCTCCTCGGTGATTTTTAGAAACTATCCGGTGATCTTTAGTTGCTAGTGACTTTCAGTTTCTAGTCAAGTGACACACACCATACCCATTAAACTATAGTAGTTTATGCTTATTTCTTTGCACCCTTTATATTGCCTGCAAAAAAGCCGTTCCGGCAGATGAAAATGCCGAAAAGAACATTTGATTTTATTTGTGGAAAAAAAAGAGATGTGTTTTCTTTCATACTTTTCGAACTTTATTTTTTGAACTTCATCTGTTCTCCGCTCCTATCGGTCCTAGCGTGATGTTATATATCCTATAACCTTCCTCGATAAATGGACTATCCAACACAAAAAGATTTTTCCAATTCCAACCAGTAGTTTCTGAGATTAGCGCGTTCAAACAAACAAACTCTTCCGCTCTTAATATTAGTATAGATATATATATAAAACTAACATTTCTACATAGTAATTAAATCAATTAAAAACGACTGTTGAGTCACAATTAGCACCTCGGATGTGTAAATTGGTGTCTGACAACTATACGTAGTAATTAAATAGATTATCTTTGTCTAATAATGAATAAACTAGATACTTAGACTTACATAGGTAGATAAAAACACCGAAAAAATATGTAATATTGTCTCTCGTTCTTTTTATAGTTACTAAATACCTACCTCTGCGTCTGCTATATTATTAAATCTAAAATAAATATTTCTGAACATTATGACACAGCGCCATCTAGTTGCGAGCTAAGCAACGAGGCTTGTGTTACGTATACTATGTAGTTGGTTGATATACTACATACAGGGACACTTTTTTTTGTAAATACATACCATATTATACATTGACACATCCATGACTCGGATACAAATGTTCATGCTCATCACACAAACATTTATCCCTACCGGGATTTTGGATTCGAACCCGGGACCCATAGCACTAGTAAAACCCAATTTCACTTTGCTCGACCCGGAAATCAAACTGAGACCTCTTGCTCGTCCCCTATTACATGAGACCTAAGAACATACCAGCGAAGCCTGGGCGTACATTAGCACACCTCTGCCTAACCTTTCGGGGACGACGGGCGTGATAGTATGCATACATGTTAAATTCACAAGTGCGAAAACAAATTGTTATAGTATTTAAAGAGTCATTCACAAACACACTTGTCTTTGGAAATGTATATATTTCTTTCTTTTAAAATAACACTTTATAATACGTGCATTAAACCATTACTAATAACTCAAAAAGATCCTTGTTCTACGTGCGAGCGAGAGGCGCGTGACGTAGACTTGTGCTACCTCGCTCGCACACCGCGTTGGTTTTATTTTAGCTGCCACGGTATCGGACGCGAGGGCCACCCAGATGTGAGCTAGGGTTGCCAGAGAAATTTTAGGATGCCTGTTTTTTTTTCAATTTTTAGACAAGGTTTTAGAATATCCCTCAATAATGGTTGAGCTAGACGATGGCTGGCGCATGCGTGCTGTCAGTATGGACAGGTCAACTCAAAGCTGCACTGGTGCTTTCTTCAAAAGGCCATCTCAGACTTTAACCTACATAGTCAGGCTCACATAATGTAACCAAAATGTTTGGACTTTAAAAGAGTTAGGAAATGCCGATGTCAACTAGGTACTAAAAAAAATCTTACATGAGTTGTAAAAGATCTTTTCTTTAAAAAGATCTATTTACAGAAATAAACAATCACAATCACAATATCTGATATACGTGTATATTTGAAATATAATTATTTTTTACGGATTTTGTCACTATATATTGATATGATTTTAATCCTTACGTGTCAGATACATATTAGATTGCTTATTTATTAGCCGATATTGCAGCTTATATTTGTTCTATCTCATTAAGCATTTAATGCTAGTGTGACTAAAATATGTTTGAGCTTCTTGTCTTAGATCGAGTCATAGCCTTGGCTTTTCCTTCAAAACACTACGTCTGCTTAGTACTAATAGGTACTATTACGACAGTAATAGATAAGATTCAGATGTTATGATTTCCAATCAACATTGAATTTTTATTCCAACTTATTTTAAGATTGACACACAATTCATGGTGAATAATTGATATAAATATAAACGATCTTGTTTAGATTATACACATTAAATTCCAAAAAACAAATAAGATTTAGAAGTACAATTCTTAATCGTATTTCTTTCGTAATGGGTGAGTTATTAAATATATTTATTACTCCTTTCAAGAAAAACTTTATTAAATTACAACACAAAATGTTATAATAATAAAATTCGTCTGACTATATAGAATTATAAAAAAAATCACAATAGAAAACTCCGAGCCCACCCGAGCATAACTTGCGCGCGACAACCCTGCAGCAAAATATAATTATCGGTAAACTCTTGCGCAGAATTAATTTGTCAAAACATACGTCGGTTCCATTATTAATAAAACGACTAGGCTGAGGTCATCTGTGGGTATAAAATGGCTGAATATTTGTGGCTGGACTTTGAAGATTGGCTTTAGTTCTTTGGCTAATGACTTCGTTGCGAATTCTATCCACCCAAGTAACTCCAAGCCTTGCCCTCTCCAAGACATAAGGCTAAAGTCATCAACACTGCGCGTAGAATAAGCATGCTGATGTGGAAGTGGGCCGACCATGTCTGCAGAACGGACAGCCGATGGAGCAGACAAGTGTTAGAGTAGAGACCGCGTTTGACACTCGATGGACCGACGCTTTGAAGGACTGGCAGCGGATGGATGCGAGCGGCCTAAAACCGGCAGGGTTGGAGAGTTAGCATTCAGAAGGTCTACCTTCAGAAGTGGATGGCAGTAGGCTGATTGAGATTGTAGAATAAAAGTTATTAGTAAGCTAGTAAGAGAGTGGCACTTACACTCACCTAAATGGCTGTCTTTAAGATGTCTCTTTAGGGTAATTGGTATCCCAAATTTAAGTACACTAACTATGGTGTGCAAGTAAGTGGATGATGGAATAGGATTGTGTATTAAACTAGGATAACTAGGCCTTCAAATACAAACCTTCATCAACCCATTGTTTACTGTACCACAGCTAGGCACGAGTTTCCTCTAATTTTTGCGAAGGCATTGACTAATCCTTCGAGAGAAAAATGAGAGGAAACTCGACTGACTCGGTGGACTATAGAATTATAATCCACCACTTAGTGCGGGTTGGCAAACTTCAAACACCGTCACGGAAATCTCTCAGGCATTCAGGTTTCCTCACGACGTTTTCCTTCACTGTTTGAACATCTGATAAATAGGAAAAGTCAGTAGTCCATGCCTTGGGATCGAACTCAAGGCCGATGACTTCGCAGTACACTGGTGGAATACAGGTTTCCTAGGATATATAGTAATATGCACAGGATTTCGATTTGTCAGAAGTGGTTTTTAACTCGACGACTTGACAAGGCAATCGTTGATCATAACAGCACTAGGAAATCTCTAGTCCGTCTTGTGTTTTTTTTTATACGAGCCATTTAACCACGAGCCACACAGCCACCATAATCGCCAGCCACCTATAAACGCGTGTGAATGTAGAATTAAATAACGTGCGCCGGCGCAGCGTTAGTGTATGTTGCAAAACACAGGCGTGCGTGGGCGCGTGTGGATACCAAGTTTTTTTGTTTTTACATATAGGATGATTTTAAATCTCTGCTGAACATTTTGTACGCTAAAATCGTATTATTTGGAAAAGTAATATAGAGATTACTTCCGTGCTACGGGTCCCGGGTTCGAATCCCGGTAGGGACAAATGTTTGTGCGATGAGCATCAAAATTTGTTTCTGAGTCATGGATGTGTATTTACAACAAAAAAAAGTATATAATATGTAGTATATCAATCTTCTAGTATGCGTAACACAAGCCTCGTTGCTTAGCTCGGAACTAGATGGCGCTGTGTCATCATGTCCGGGTATATATTATTATTATAGATAGATCAAATATTTATATGACCTGCAAAACGTACCCATGACAAATGAGAATATCTCGGCAGCGCATCAGCGACTCCTCTGGTGTTGCAAACGTCTATAGGCTACGGTAACCGCTTACCATCAAGCGGGCCCATAAAAAAAAAGCAATATTACACCTCGGCCACTCCATAAAAATCTTTCGATTCTAAAAATTCTAATACCTTACTACAACTACATAAACATTGATATTTGTACACGTGTCAATGTGTGCGTTAAATAAACATGGTTGGAGCTGGTTCTCGAGAAATTAATGAAAATCTGTTTGTATGCGATTATAAAAGTTGACAAGTACTTCAGTGGACTGTGAAATCTAATGTCTCGAGTTTGATTCCAAGGTGCGGATTTTATTACGGTATTTTTATCCTGTACATATCTATATATACGGCTATAGTAGCTGGAAGTTCTTTTTGATAAGAAATAATTTTCTTCTTTATACAGAAAAGGGAGGGGGGAGTACTTATGTAATAGAGCTGCTACTGAGAATAACTCTTTGTTCGACCTAGGAATCGAACCCGACACCTCTTGCTCAGCAGTCCCAGTTTACAACCACAAGGCTAACGAGGCAGTTATTCTATATCGTATTAAATTAATTTGAAAAAAAACCTTAATATAAACCTTTACAATCGCTGTCACAATGTTGTCAACACCCTTTATAACCAAACAACAGGATTGACATCTATATCTTCAACGTGTGAGGTCTATAAAGCCATTCTGCCCACGCCCACGCGTGCACATACGAGGCAATATCCTCGACAAATTTGTTTTATGCACCTGGCCTGTGGGAAAGATATTCACTTTCAATTTTAAACTTTAAAAGGTCGTTTGGTCAGTTTTTAAGGGGGGTTATCTATTAAACATCAATTTATGGACCCTGGAGAGTATTAATACGTTAATAGTAACGCTTTTTCTAAAGAAAATGGTTTTAATAGACCCCAATAAGTGGTAAAAAAAAATAGTATTTTTGTCTTTGATATATTATTTCGAACTTTGAAATAAAACTACTTTTTACAGATTTTATCGCGTAATATTGATATTGTTTTCATTCTGACGTTTCGGATCCTTTACAGCACCCATCATGCTTTGCCTTGACTTGACCAGGGACGCTACCGCAATAAAATCTGTAACCAGCAGTTTTATATCGATGTCTAATAGTTATTCGCACAAGTATAAGAAATCTCTAATCCAATTTTTACAATACAATATTTTGTAGTGATGTATCAAACAGTTTTATAATTATTAGTGTTTATCCATTTTTATATAATGCCACTAGAAACAATGTCCGTTTTTTTAAACACTCTCTTGTCTATAGGTACCACTTTTGACATTAGCAGAACTGTCCACATCTACATAGATAGACATATAAAAAAAAATACTTTGTCTATGTCTGTTTACTTATAATTAAAATTACAGACACAGGAAACCACTCATTCAGCCAGTATTTATCACATGGCCAGTAATCTCTTTAATGAACAAAAATACTAATACTAGCTTTTGGCCTAAGGTTCGTCTCTCACGATAAAGCTAGGATGAAAAATATCTCAGTAATTATAATTATCTGAGATGGTTCGTACAAATCCGTATGCTCATAGAACTATAAGATAACACATAAATAAATAGGTTTTTAAAATGTATGGGATATATTCAATTTGTTAACAGAAAGTTGTCAGGAGTCGTTTTGGGTCTTTTGTTTATAGGTGCCGTAGTGTTGTTGATATTTATATAGCAATACGTGAAATTTGTATGACAGTGAAGTGGTGTTGGACAATGAACTCATAGGTTCTAACGAAATATCGTGCGTATTTAGCGCATGTTCAAACGGCGAAGAAAAAGATCGTGAGGAAAGAGGAGACCCGTTCCCAGTAGCGAGACAAAAAACAATCATATTTTATATTAAAAACATTCAACGATCGTCCAGTAGCAAGGAAATAAACGCACCGAATAGGTTTACATGTCGACACCGTTCACATAATTTGCCGACGGGACCCCAAAAAGAATCTTCCAGAACATTTATCTTTCCGGACTGTTATTAATTGCGCCATTATCTGTTATCCGTCAGTTTTAAACTTATCAACGATGGTGCCGTGTAATTTTGATAGGATAAAAAATTGTACCAATTTGTCAATGGTAGCTAAGTAGGCTGACAATATTTTTTGCCTTCGCCTCCAAAGCGAAAGTAATTAAAAAAGTTAATTGGAATAGTTTTTGGTCTTGTGTTCCTTTTTTGAATTCTTGATTTTTGATGGGTGATCGATTAGGCACGATTAATTTAAGGAGTACGAAAAGCCCGCCAAATTTGATACGGTGAATTTTTTTTCTCAAGTTAATTTTTATTATTTATTGTGGTGATTTGTGAATTTGGATACGTAGAAATAAACTAAACTGAGAAGAGTACATTACGCAAGTGCCCGCCAACGATAATGGAAGACAAAAAGCCGCCTGACCCACCTGACCCGCCTGATCCGGACAATGAACTATTTGACTTCACTCCGGTTCTTACCGTAACATTGCCTCATGAAAAGGAGTATAATATGGAAAGTACCAATCGAAAACGAGCGGCTCTTTCGCCCACTACTGATGATAATAAGCCCCCAAAATTAGTTAAACAAATTTTCGGCAGACAGTTATATAATGCCAAGGACAATGCACCTTTCATCATCCATGTTTCTTTAAAGGATCAACAGACTTCAGGTACTGTACTTCATCCAGTCAAGTTTGGTATGTTTTTAATGAAAAACAACATTATTAATATACGCCCGGATGGGATCAAACGTTTAGGAAGAAATCGTGTATCGGTTGATTTTAAGTCATACCAGGATGCAAACGGTTTTTTAAATAATAACATTCTTATAAAACATAATTATATTGCCGCCATTCCACAATTTAATATAACGAGAATGGGCATTGTTAGGGATGTCCCAACAGAATGGTCCGATAATGAGGTGTTAAAAAATATTAGGGTTCCTTCTGGATGTGGTTCTGTGATAAAAGTAAGAAGGTTGTGCCGTAAGGTCACATCCTTGGGTTCAACGGAGTGGAGGCCAACCCAAACCGTAGTTCTGACTTTTGATGGCCAAATCTTACCATCACGGGTTTTTTGTTTTTATTCGGCACTAAGCGTGGAAAGATACTTATATCCTACCATTCAGTGTTTTAATTGCTGTCGTTTTGGTCACACTCGTAATGTTTGTCGATCCAAACCGCGTTGTTACAAGTGTGGCCATGACCACCCTGGCAATGAATGTGATGTATCCGTTCATGGGGCTAGATGCATAACGTGCTCTGGCAACCATTTTGCTAATGATAAAGCTTGCCCTGAGTTGGGTCGTCAGAAGGCAATTAATAATAATAATAATAATAATAATAATAATTTTTATTGTTCAAAATAATGTGGTACAGTCTATTACAAGTAGGGTAACAAGGTAGGTATAATGCACAGAAATTATTAGGTAACAATACATTTTACAATCTGATGTCCTAGCTAGGTTACATAGTAGCCTGTATTAAGGACAATCAGTGCTCATTTCCCGAGAAAGGTATGAATACTAGTATTTGACTGTTAGACAAATAGAGGAATACAGAACAAGTAAAATTTACTCAACAAAGTTTATTAAGTGTTAGTATGTGTGTGTATGTGTGTGTGTGTGTGTGTGTGTGTGTGTGTGTGTGTGTGTATGTGTGTGCGTGCGTGTGTGTGTGTGTGCGTGCGTGCGTGTGTGTGTGCGTGCGTGTGTGAATCACGTCAAAGTTGTGAGTAGTGATTCAGTGTCTTCATAATTTTTAGTCAAAAGAAATTCAGTAATCTGTTTAATGGAAGAGTTTTTATTACATGAATGCAGGGAAATGAAAGCATTTATTTTATTACATAGAAAAGGACCAAGGTAAAAAAAGAATCTTTTTGTAAAGGTAAAATATGGATGAGGTGGGCTATATATCCTAGTTCTTCTTCTGGATGTTGTTTGCTGTTGTGTAATCGGAATTTTTGTGAGTTGTTGTAAGACCGATTTTAGTATGAAGGTCTGCCTGACAGTAAGGACCTTACATTCGTGGTAGAGGTCTAAGGTAGGATAGAGAATTGGTCGAAACGTGGCCACCTTCAGGACGGCACGTTGCGCTACCTCAAGAGGTTTAAGGATGGTTTTAGCAGCTCCACCCCAACTCGTAATACAGTAAGACAATACCGAATGACACATAGCAAAATATGCGGTCCGTATGACATGTGCGTTAGCTATGTGTCTTAGTGTTTTAAAGAAATAAATGAGTTTACGCACACGGCCAGTCAGTTGAGTAACATGAGCTTTAAAGTTAAGGTGGTTGTCTAGTATGATACCTAGGTATTTAGTTGTAGCAGTGGATATAATTAATGGGCAACTGCAATTATGTGTGGTTAACTGACAGGTATGAGCTTTTAAAGTTACGGGTGTCGATGGTTGTGTTGTGATGTTGAGAGAAAAAGTGATAAGTTTGGTTTTAGAAGTATTTAAGGTAAGTGAATGAGAGATAAGCCAATTAAATATGCTGTCAAATCCATTTTGAGCGGTCATTTGAAGACTTGACCAAGTATCATCGAAAAAGGTTATAGCAGTGTCATCAGCAAACGAAGTAATATCACCGGAATTTAATGTAATGTTACAAAGGTCGTTAATGAAGACCAGAAATAAAGTAGGACCCATGACACTACCTTGAGGTACTCCGTACGCGATGGGCAACTCGTCACTTAAGTATTTATCAATTTTGACCCTCTGAGTGCGTCCTGAGAGATAAGAATGAAAGAGCTGGAGTTGAAGACCTCTAACGCCAAGACGTTCTAGTTTAGTTAATAGGCATGGGAGTGGAACGGTATCAAAGGCCTTTGTGAGGTCAATAAATATAGTAAGACATTTTTTACGTTGATTGAGTTTGTCAACAATACCAGTTATGAGGTTTAATGCAGCATCAGAAGTCGATTTACCTTTTCTAAAACCGAACTGGTTAGTTGACAGAAGATTATTAGTCTCAAGGTAATTGATGAGTCTATTATTTATTAGTCTCTCCATAAGCTTTGACAGGGCAGATAGTACTGCAATTGGCCGATAGTTATCTATAAGGGTACGATCACCCCCTTTGAATATAGGATGGATTATTGCCAATTTGAATGACGTGGGAAATGTACCAGTGTCGAAACATAGGTTAAAAATGTGGGATAGGATGGGTGATAGAAGGATGCAGTACCTTTTCAGGAAAGTGGTAGAGATTCCATCATGTCCCATTGCGGCATTAGGTTTGAGGGAGTGAATAGTGGAAATTATCTCATCAGGACTCGTTGGCAAGAGGGCGAAAGAATTAGGGCTGCGAGCTTGTGTAAAGGTCGATTTGGGGTCAAAGGAGCATAAGAATGGAGTGGTATTAATGCAGTCAGCAAGGTTTTTACCAATGTTGACAAAAAATGCGTTAACTTCATTTACAGATTTGTGTGGGGTCGTTGAAGGGGAAAGTAATTCTGAGGGAGTGTGAATTATTTTGCTGGTATTTGTGACACGCTTAATTGTGTGCCATAGAAGTTTGGTATTACGTCCAGCTTTGGTAATTTCTTCCGAGTCGAACTGTCTTTTTACTTTTTTGAGGATTTTGTTGCAGAAATTTCTGTACCTTGTATAGGTGACTTTGAGCACTTCGTTATCAGGAGATTGCTTCTGTTTTTTGTGCAAGGCATCCCTGTTTCTAATACATCTTAAAAGCCCTGGCGTAATCCAAGGCTTGAGGATCCGATTGCGTTTTGGCACTTGTTTCGTTATAGTGTTCATGGCGATTTTTTGGGAAAGCGTTTGTATGAGAGAATTTGTTGCTGCATTGGGATCAGTCATGGATAATACAGGTGAAAAGTCTGTATTTTTCATAGCCAGATCAAGACCATTGTAGTCTACCTTTGTAATTGTGGACATGTAAGTACGTTGTGACTTCGTATTGAGACAAAGAAGAGTTGAAAAGTGATCGCTTATGGTAGAATCGAAGATGAAGGTAGATGAGGGCAATTTAGTCTTAACAACGGTATGATCAAGACAGCTTTCTCCTCTAGTTGCGTGGCAATGTGCCGGTAAGAAGCCATGAAATGCAAGGCAATTAAGGTAGTCTAAAGAGCGGCTTTCCATATGAGAACCAGAGCTAGCTATGTTTATGTTTATGTCTCCAGTAATGACAACCGTACTAAATTTGGATAAGGAGGGTAAAATTTTATTGAGTGAACTGAGAAAAGTGTCAATATTGTCATTCGAAGGAGATCTGTAGATGCAGATGATTGCTACATCTGAAGTAAGTTCGATAATTAAACCAGAAGCAGAGTCATGAAAATCTGGTTCAGAGGCTTTATACTGATGTTTAGAATTCACAAAGACAACCACGCCATCACTCTGATTTCGATGCTTTGTGGTGTGGCAGTAGGTAAAGTTTTGAAGCTGTGGTAGATTGGTATTAGAGAAGCAGGGGAGCCAGCATTCGGAGAGAACGGCTATATCGCAGTCAAAAGAGAGACGGGCAAGTAGTGTTTCAAAACTAAGAAAATTGCGATTAATTGATCTGATATTTTGTGATAAAATTTTAAGATAGGAACTAGGGTTCTTGATAATTGATAAGCAATCTTCTGGTGAGCTTTTGTAGATGTTAGATACAGTAAAATTATCCAGTTTATCATTTAGGGTATTTATGTCATCGAATTTTAATATTTAGCAATAAAGTATTAGGAAGCGTTATACAGTTCGAAAGAGTATCTGGGTATTTAGATAAAAAAAATGCGTGGGAGTTTGCTTACTGAGACGTGTGTGGTGAAATTTTGTGGAGTGTGAAAGGATAAAGTTAGAGTTTGTGGACGTGTAGTGTATGGATGTGGAAGGGTGAGAGATGTGAGTGAGAGTGAATGTGTGAAACAGAGATCTAAAATTAATATTATTAATTGTCTACATATTTTAGCATGCATTAAGAATATCAATAAAATTGTTCTACCTTTTATGAATAACAAATAACTCAGGTGAAAACATAACCATACATCAGACTTAAGATTAGGTAATAATAGTATTATAACAGTATCAAGATTTAGTACATAATATAGTCATGCTTCCGATGAAATTGATAGGTCTTGTATTTGGGCTTCACTTTTAATTACTATATAGGGCGAATCCTTCGTTTTTTTTATAAGGATACGGCCATTCGATATCCAGCAGTATTCGTACTTGTGCAGCTTAGCGAGATTTCTAGCCAGATAGAATAATTTTCTAGCTTGTGGAGTTAGCTGTTCTGTAATATATATGGGAGTTGCATCTTTTAACTGAAATCCCAGAGTAGAAGAGTCCAGTTTCTGGGTGGGGTTGTTCTTATTATATTTTTTTACAGAATCAAGGAATTTACTTTTAGTAAGTGTGTTTGTAAACTCAATGCTTAGTGCCGAAGAATTCCTTTTCTTGTCAAATCGAAATCTAGATATATCCCGTATTTCAGACGTTACGTTCATACCCAGAGTTGTAGTCAGATGAGAAAAGGTGGTATATAGATCCTGCTTGGACTCTTTTGAACGCAGAGGAACATTTCTAACCTCGACATAGGTTTTAATATGGTTTCGCTCTAAACCATCTATTTTTTGATCGAGATTAGATAGTTGGGACGTCATTTCAACACGCTTCTTTTCAAGTCCCGTAATCTTTGACTCGAGAGAAAAAATTTGGTCTGACACGCTGTTTACGGAGCTCATTAAATCAGTGTTGGAGTTATCAATTTTATTAATTTGCTTCTTTAGGTCCATGATGTGAGTCTCAAGAATAAGTAAACGCTCATTCTGGTTTGATATAAACTCCCTCATCATATCTTTGAGGTCATTCCTTAGATCCATCTCGTATTTGTTCGGACTCTCGATACTAAATGCCCGGGGGCGTTTTGCTCTCTGAGTTATAGAAGGCGCACTAGACTGAAGGGTTGACTCATTTTCACATAGTTTAACGATATCGGTGTCGGAGCTCGACATTGAGATGGTTTTTGTTGATGGAGGTGATCGTAACATATTATAGCCAGAAAAACAAATCAAAAATAAAACATTCACCAATATTCACAAAAAGCGTTGTCGGAGTGCGGGATCGTTGTTAGTTTTGTGGGTCTTGAGAAATTAAATCACAAAAAGAAGCGTACGTGTGTCGGGATCGATCTTGGGGCACTCTCTCCCATAGGTCGATTGATTCTGTAATGCGCCACTTGGCTTGACTTCTGAAAGTCGAAATACTTGAGGTATTGTGGCACGACGCTTTGAAACTTCAATGTTAGTGATCCTTTAAAACCATATAAGGTAGCGTATTATGTTGGGTCGTGCGATGTCTGACTCACCGCCAATCGTCGAATAGCAGGCCACTGCTGGCGATGTCGTTGATGAATCACTGTTTGTTCACTGCATTTCGGGTAGTTTGGTGGAATATTTATCTTGTATTTATGTAAGTTACACTCTGTGTTACAGACTTCGGATGTAGTTATTATTTAGATAATTTGAACTAGTATTGTGTTTTTGATTTATAATTACTTAAAGCAAGACGAGAAAATTATTTACGTTTTTAATTTTACGGAGTAACTTGATGCACGTCTAACTGTGAGCGAGCGCGGGGGAGGAGTGATGGCCGAAAAATGTATATCGTATGCTGAAGCAAGTCAAATCTTCCCCTCTGTTTCTCGTTCGTATGCTGATGTCGCAAGGCAATCTCAGTCACCTTCTAAGTCAATAATAACTCCGCCACACCAACATCCCAGCCCAAACCCTCAAACCGCCAAATCTTACCGTAAAACGGTTTTCCTGAAACCTAAGCCTCATGCTCGCTTGTCTCCTAGCTATGACAAGGTGGTTCATAATGCAATCATCAAAGACTACTCATTTTCTCCAATTTCAAATGGTGGCGCCCTCCCTTTGGAAATGGCGCAATCATACACTGATGAAATAAAAGAAAACCCAACCAACATTTTAAATATCATAACAAGTTTACTATCAGCTGTTTTAACAAATCCAACCCAGTATGTACCTGACCACGTTGCCCATAAACTGTCATCGATTTTAAATTATATTAATAACATTCCATCCCCTGAAATACCTCCAATGGAACGTGAGGAGTATTACTCCTAGGAAATCTGATCTTATATACTTACTAAATAAATACAAACCATCGATCTGCAGCATTGCTGAAACATGGCTTAATCCTGTTAGCAATTTCCGGATTCCATACTTTAGTAGTGTTCGCAATGATAGATCGGATGGATATGGAGGATGTGCTTTGCTCATTAATAACAGAGTAACATTCTCCCCCATTCCTCTACCCTCTTTTAGTGATAATATCAATGTTGTCGCTGTCAAGGCTGAGGATATAACTATTTTTTCTTTTTATATTGCTCATCCAAACACTGATGATCTTTTGCATATTAAAAATATATTAAATAGCATTAGCGGTCCATTATTAATTATGGGTGATTTTAATTGTCACCACTATCGCTGGGGATCAGGGGTTTGTGATAGTTTTGGTTCTGGTTTGGTGGATATATTGGATGAGCTTGATTTATGTATTATTAATGATGGCCGCGCCACCCGCAGGTCTTCCATTGGGCAAAATAACAGTTGTGTTGATTTAACATTCTGCTCATCCAATATAGCTAGTCTATTTACTTGGTCTTGTTTAGACATGACTTTTGGAAGTGATCACTATCCTATCATAGTTGATTTGCCCTCTAAAAATATTCCAGATAGACTGTCCCCCCCACTGTTAAAATACCGTCTAAATTCGGTGGATTGGGACCTTTATTCTAAAATCCTGGATTTAAGGATATCTTCCCTTCCACCAATTAATGACCATAATGCCCAAAACTGCTTCCTTGCTTTTTCATCTACTATTTCCACTACTGCTGACGATTGTTTTCCCCCTAAACACACGTCTCCTGGGAAAATCCCATCTCCACCTTGGTGGGATAGCGAATGCACAAAATTAATCAAGATTAGGAATGAGGCTGAAGAGATTTACAATCAGAATATGAGCCCGGATAATCTTATTGCTTTCAAACGGATATTAGCCAAGTCCAGGAAGGTATTTCGTCAAAAGAAGAGAGAAAGTTGGCAAAAATTTTGTAGCTCACTGTGTCCATCTACTCCATCGACTATAGTATGGAAAAAGTTGAAATGTTTCAGAAAAAGTCAGTCGCAAACCTCCCCAAATAACTTGTCTGGAGAATTGGCGTACCGCTTTTTCTCTAAAGTTGCTCCTATGTATGTCCCAAATGAAGATGAACACAAATCTACCATCTTTAAAAATACCTTCTCAGTTAATGACTCAATGAATTCACCTTTTTCAACAGAAGAACTTAAAACGGTACTCTCCCATGTAAGGGATTCCGCACCTGGGGTTGATGGATTCACCTATTCTTTCATTACGAAAGCTAATTTAAATTGCCACCAATACTTCTTGGATTTGGTTAATTATAGTTTTACCTCCGGTTATATTCCTGAAGAATGGAAGGTTCAGGTTGTTATTCCATTGTTAAAGCCCGGTAAAGATCCAAATGATTACTCTTCATATAGGCCTATAGCCTTATCGTCTATATTAATCAAACTATTGGAACACCTTATTAAAAATCGCCTGGAATGGTTTACAGAAAACAGAGAACTATTGCCAAGGACTCAATTTGGTTTCAGGAAAGGTCGGGGTACAGCGGATAGTGTGGGTATCCTCACATCTGAGGTCAGATTATCCCTTAGTAATAATGATTCAGTGATAGCAGTCTTCCTGGACATTTCATCTGCTTATGATTCGGTCCTCCTGCCACTTCTCATGCAGAAGATGCGTAATTTGAATATCCCAGTGAGGATCTGTAATATCATTGGTAGCATTTTTTCAAATCGTGTCCTCCAGCTAAGGATCCCTGGGGAAAATCCAGAGCGGAGAACAGTATGGAGAGGATTACCGCAAGGTTCTGTCCTCAGTCCCCTTTTATACAATATTTACACATCCGATCTCCCTACCTGTTTAAATTTCGATTGTAAAATTCTTCAATATGCTGATGATATTGCATTAATGGTCTCCAGTAATTCTGTTCAACATGCCGCTCTATCTATGAATGTCTCTTTAGCCTCATTAAACCAGTGGCTTATGAAGCATGGGTTGTCTCTGAGCGTTCCAAAGAGTTCCGCCATTATATTCACCCGCAAACGTGTGGTTCCTCGAGTAGATATTACCACTGATGGACAAGTCATCCCGTTTAGAGATCATGTTAATTTCCTGGGCGTAACTTTAGATTCCAAATTGTCAGGTATTCAACATATTAATAACGTTGTTAAAAAATGCGAGCGGAGCATTTCAATCCTTAAAGCTCTTTCAGGTGTTTGGTGGGGTGCTCATCCTTTGTCTCTTAAAATGATATACAATGCCCTAGTGAGAAGTGTGATGGACTACTGCATCTTTTTGATTGAGCCCTGTAACAAACAAGCACTCCGTAAGTTAGATTCTATTCAAGCTAAATGTCTTAGGATTATAATAGGGGCCATGAGATCTTCCCCAATTAATGCCCTCCAAGTGGAATGTACAGATCCACCCCTTGACATAAGGAGACAATATTTGACAGATCGCTTCCTATCTAAAGTTTTTTCCCTTTCATCTCACCCCTTACTCCCTATTTTAGAGCAAATTGACCTCACCTCTAACTGTCTTTATTGGAAAAATAAAGCAGTTCCCCGATTGTTGTGCCGATATAGAGAGTTTAAAAACCTCTCCAGTTCCATATATCAATATTCTATCCTTCCTGTCTTTTCTGCGGCATACGAGGCCATTCATTTCGGCCCCAAAACGATTTTAAGTCTTGGAATAGTTAAAACGTCTCAAAATTCAAAATTAAAATTTGAGTTGGCCATTAAGAGATACTGGGAGGGTTGGCACTACTTCTTCACAGACGCATCAAAATTAACACCAACGGGTTGTACAGGAGTTGCCATCTATTACCAGAACTCAAGAATCTCAATGTTATTTCAATGTCCACCAGAATCGTCTGTATTCACGGGAGAATGTGTGGGCATTTTAGAAGCCATTCGTTTCATAAATTCTCATAACATTGTAAGATCTGTAATTTTTTCTGATTCCCTTAGTAGCATTCAGGCCATAAATAAAAATCAACTATATTCTAAAACTCATAGTCAAATAATAATAGATATTAAAAATGAATTATTTTGTGCTTCTAACAAAGGTTTGAACATAGAGATAGCTTGGGTACCTGGTCATGTAGGTATCGTTGGCAATGAATGTGCAGACTCGCTAGCAAAGTTTGCTACGAAGTATCGCGTTGACAGTAAACACTTTAAGGTTCACAATTATGATTTACGTAATTATTCTAAACAGAAATTATTCTCTTTATGGTCAGAATCGTGGACTAAAAGTTTACGGCTAAAGGGTAAATATTACGGAAATATCCAACCGGTCATTCAGCAAAAACCTTGGTTTTTCAAATGCGCCAAATTATCAAAAATAACCGTTTCTTCCTTGTGTAGACTAAGACTTGGGCACTGTTGTAGTCCAGTATTCTTGAAGAAGATCCATGTTCGAGATAGTTCCCTTTGTGAATGTGGAGAGGACGAGGGAACCCTAGATCATATATTTTTTGCATGTCCCCTGACTTCCAATCCTCCCAATCCGTCTAATTTCTTTAACCTATATTCAATGCTCCCGAAAATTAAAATTCCCCTCCCAATAAACTTTCATTCTCTGTTAACCTATTTTTCCCCATCCTTAATCAAAATTATAACAAAATTTCTAAATTACAACAATATTAAAATGTAATGTACATACAAAACGTGTGAAGAACCACCCCGAAAGATTGACATCACACTTGGCACTTGGCAGTGTCCGTTATCAGTCCGAGCTGTCACAATCAAAAATCATCACAACGTGACATTGGCAGAATAGTCGACATCGACTCAATTGCCACAAGAAAGAAAGAAGAAGAAGATTAATTTAAGCGACTTGGTCCACTATGTTGTAACGTTGTAATCACATCGGGATTGTTATTGTAGGTAAATGTAATGTTTCTTTGTCAATTGTCGTCGTTCGGGCTTCTACTATTCTTCGGCTGTGTGTTTGATATTCATGGGATGAAGCTAATTAGGTAAGTCATAATAAAAAGCTGTTAAATAGTTAATAGTGAGTCTAAATGTCTACTGATACGCTCGCTCCTGTTACGGTCACGATATTACAGATATAATGAGCGACGTTCTTCTTAATTTTATTTTTTACGATGCTAAGTGTCGTGGTATTACCTGCCTGTTATTTTATATTTTAGCGTTATATGACCTTTTTGGAAACATTTTACTTAAATAAATTATATTGTTTCATCACGATGTTCTCCTGTACCGTTTGAGCATGTGATAAATACACACGTAATTTCGAGTGTTACCGGTGCGGTGCCTTGGGATCGAACTCGGGACTTCACTATTCACACCACCAGGCTCTCACAGCTTTTTATAGCCTCGGAAAGCTTTCTTTATTCCGTCATAAAACGTAAACTGTTATTATAACATAAAACGTCTCCTTTGTTGGTCTAGTGCTGAGCAAGTGGTCTTGGGTGCGATTCAAGGTCGAGCAAAGTGTTATTGGGTTTTCCTATGAAACTATCAGTAGTACCTCGGAGTTTCGAGTTTAGATTCGTGCGTGATTGATGGCAATTGGTTCGCTCCATATCACATTGGACCTAAAAAATAATGGCGAAATGAAGGTGTACATTAATTAGTACACCTCTCCCTTTGGGGATGACAAACGTGAATATGTCATATTAAAACGCAAATAAACTACATCTATATACGAATATATCTACTAAACAACTTTCACACACCATTTATGTGTACATTTTTAATGAAACGTCAACACACTAACTCACAAAGGAGTGTCGTTTACATTTCAACACTGTCGTATGATCACTAATTTGTACATTTAAACCCCGAGCACACTAATTTGTCACTAACCTATCACTAATTATTACCCGCTGCTCACTAACGATTTGTTCTGCATAAATTCTCGTGTTTATTTCGAATTCATAAATATATCCAGAACGTCATTTAGTCGGGATCTGAAGAGGTGGAAATAAATTTAGACGGTCAGTGTTGCTAGTTGAAATTTTGTTTTGTTGTTTGGTAGTTTTTGTGGTATTGATTTTGATTTTATTTGTATCTGATAAGATGATATATATTTATTTTCAAAAACATGATTGTGTAGGTTATAATAACCAATATACCTACCTAATAAAAAAATATAACAGGTTATAATAACTGATTAATGGGTATGTTGTTGTTTAGTGTGTTTGATTAAAGTATCATCATTTGTTTATATATATAATTGTATTTCATAGTTTTGTTTTTATAAAAATCCGTGGTCAGTGAAAAATCATATTTTATTCAATTATATTTTTTAATTGAGTGCCTATTTAAAATCAAACAATTAGAAGATTCGTAAATAATATGACATATATTCTAATATTTTATTTGTAATATAATTCGGGAAAATGTGATAAATAAATAATTTATTATTTAAAATAAACAGATTTCATCAAATAAGTAGTAATATTTTATAAGTTACCTGTTGTTTTTGACCATAACTCTGGCAACACCGATATTTCCGACGCCAGTAGCAGCGCCGACCAGTGTCACACACACAGATATGATTTATAGCTACGCAACGCCAGATATAAATATGTGTGTTAGGTACTACACACAGTACGAGACGAGGCGAATGCTAACCGTAGCAAGTTTAAGCTGTTCGACGAAATGTCACAATACTATTAATAAGAAACTCTTTTAAAAAAATATTTTTAATTTTAAAAGACTATTAATTGATTATTAAGCGCAGTGATAGCCTAGTAGTAGTGGATTCAAATCTAGCCCAAGCACGATATATGAGAATTCTCAGCACTTAAAAAATAAGTAGTTAGGGTTCTACTTACTCTGCCTTCTTATTAAACAATCAAATCAAATCAAATCAAATCAAAATCAAATCAAAAGGTTTTTATTTCAAATAAACTTTTTCAAGCACTTTTAAAACGTTATGATTCTAGTTGCAATAATGAAACAAACTAAAGATTAGTTTGTTTGTACAAAATTATTTAATGTAGATATTCAAAGATAGTCACAGCGCCATCTAGTTGCGGGCTAAGCAACGACTCGTGTTTCGGATACTAGATGTTTGATACACTACATAACGATTTATTTTATTTTGTAAATTATGCATAGAAACATCAATGACTCAGGTACAAATGTTGATTCGAATCCGGGCCCCTTACCACAGAAGCCAGTCTTTAATATCGCTACGCTACTTGGGCCGTAAAAACTTCACGGAGGCAACCGCCGCAGTAATCGGGCCATAACACCATCGCTTTTATCTTCAAAAGTATAGCTCATTAACATCATCGCATATCTCCACCTGGACGATTTCCTTAACATGTAAAAATGTTTTATATCAATAAAATTTTATATGTCGGGCCACACACGAACAATCTCGCGACTGAAATAACACACAGTCATAATGTTTGGCGCATCTCTTAATTGATCACAATTGAATTTAATATGGTTGGATGAGAAGCCCCATATTGATCTAAAAATTGATATGATGGGGATTAAAAATAGCCTAAAGAAGGGCTCGTACGATCACGCCTGTTGTTCCCGAAAGGTTAGGCAGAGGTGTACTAATGTAACTACATTTTACTGGCATGTTTAATTAAGATCCTGCGTGTAATAGGGGGCGAGCCTATTGTCACCAACCGGGCACGAACCCAAGCCCCGAGCTGGTATTGAGAATTGACTTTGCTCTATCTGTGAATCGAAACCAATGCCTCTTGTTTAGTAGTCGCACTTACGACCGGTAACAAGGCAGTGGAGCTCGTGTCTAGACAATAATCGAATACATCTGTAAGGTTAAGCAGTAGTTTCCAAGGTATATGTTTAGGTAGGTGACCAATTGAGAACCTGTCACTTCGGAAAGCAAGACAAGCCAACGATCCCAGTTGTTGTACAGTACAATCTAAAACTATGATAGATCAGTTTATCTTCAGGATATCGCTACTACCCAGTAGTTGGGTTGCAGAAGGCTGATGGCATGGCAGTAGCTTTGTATTAGACCTGGGTAGACTAGAAGAACTAGTCTGGAAGCAGACTCGGAAGATGATGGCATTAGACATCAGATTTAGTGTTTTGTTGGGAAACCAGTATGCCTGATAGAATTCGAAAGCGGATGTAGTCAGCTTGCCCGTTCTATTCTGTCTCTCACTTGATAAGGGGGGAAGTGAGAGACTAATTTCGCTGCGTACTTCAAAACAATTTAAATCATTCCCTTGTCTTGACGATTTTCTGGATAATAACTATTGTTGATTCTGGCTTATAGGAGTTGCAGTAGTAACTTAGATTGGCGTGCTTTTACTATAAAAAAACCGCCTAACCTCTCTAAAAATGAGAGCATACTCGTTCCTAACAATGGGTCATGGGACAGAACCAATCCAGAGGTATTTAAAAATAGTAGCGAATGTGAAACGAATTAAAGTTTTAATTTGCAAATAAATGGTAACAAAAAAAACGTAAGTATAAATAATTCACAAAGACAGTAGCTTAAAAGACAAGGTGTCAATGCAAAATATGATTTAAAACTTAGAAATTAGAATTGCATTGTTTCTTTGTTTGATGAGCATTGTTTTAACACAATACCCCATAGATTGTTGTAGTGTTATGGTATATTGATGGTAATGACGGTGTCATTATCTATGTTTATAAGTCTTCTAGTAGGTAGGTATATATTACTTAGATGTCTAAGATATGGAATAAATTTCCACATTATGAATATTAAGGATGTTTTTTTTTTAATTTGAGTAGAATTTTTGCATAGCGGGTTTCTTCTCTATGGGTCCTATAGATGGGTAAGATAAATGTTGTAAAATTTAAATTTAAATAGGTACAGGAATCGAGCATTATGTTAATCAGTTACAAATTTCGAAGTATCAGTTACTGAAAAATATTATAGAAAACCCCAAATATGTTACTCAACTTAATAACCAAACCCACACGCTCAATAACGACGCTGTGACGCATCCAAATATTTATACATAAAAAGTGTCATCCATTAAACAACTATTCCGTACACCTCTGCCTACCCTCAAGCCTATAAAACACACCGACATTAACACCATTATCCCATTAAAAAATCATCCCATTAATGCCATTACCAGATTTCTATTGTGGCTACCAAATGCGCGGCATCAAAGTGGCCGCCATCTTGAAAAAAATTGACAGATGTCAAAATAGCATTTAGTCTATGATGGATGGGGCCGATTGTTAAACGGTCCTAAGGTGTCGGCTACTGTGTGTTTCTTTTTTAATTATTTTTGTGAGGAAAAATTTAGAAAACAATGTTGTTTTCTAAATTGTATTGTTTGTGAAATGTTTGTGTGATGAGTCTGATGACTCATTAATGTTTTTATGTTTAAAATGTATATATTTACAAAAAGTATATGTAGTCTATCAACCATTTAGTATCCGTAACACAAGCCTCGTTGCTTAGCTCAGAACTAGATGGCGTTGGGTCATATTCGCATATATTTATTTATTTATACAATTATACTTAACTGAAATGTTGGGTACATTTACGTTATATTTTCTGTAAATGCACCATGACCTGAACAAATATGAAAACATTCTGACAAACTAGTGTGGGTGTATCAGTACTATTCCGCCAAATATTTCACTAACAGGCGTTATGGTATGCTGTATTAACTTGCTTCGTTAAGATAAAAGTTAGAAATCAACAACAATTTAAAGTCAATTGATCAGCGTATATTTATTATTTTGTCATGAATCCTTCTTGACGCAATATCATAATGTTGCCAGTAACTAAACACCTACATTATCATGTAATTCTAGATTGAATAACAACCCTACTTATTAATCCAATGACACATTCTCGATCAACCGACTCAAAGATTTGTTGCCAGCTAAAAAACCGTTTGATAAAAACTTTTTACTATTAATATTCATCAAACTGGCTGGCTATATTTATCATTTTGCTTTTAATATAAGGTTAGGTTATAAGTCATGGACTAGTGTGAATAGGCCATACATCACTGGGTCGGGTTACAGGATGGGTACACCGGCAGGCGAGAGTTTTACTTCTTGCATAGAAAACATAATGCAATAATAATAACTATATATTTCCAATAAATAAATTACAGACACGTTTAGAGCGCTAATGCTTGCAATATATAATATATATGGCACTAGGCAAGCCAGCACGGATTAGACTATAGTCCACCACGCTAGCTTAGCTGTGGATGGCAGACTTCACACGCCATCGAGAAAATTTCTCTGGAATGCAAAGAAAAGTCAGTAATGCGGTCCTTGGGATTAATTTCAAGACATCGCAATCCATTAGTCACTAAGTTATCAAACATTTGCAAACTACAATGGTATCGGATTAATCCTAATGTATTCCACCTACAGCCAGTTTGTCCATCGGGTGTACAGTGTCCGGTTACCGATGCTTCTAAAAATTAAGTCATCACTCACAAACATTCTGGTGGTTATTTTTTTTTAAATGCCACACCGAATGGTGTTATGTAACATAGCTTGAACAATAATAAAGTTAAAAAAATAATTATTTAGCATCACTACCTAGCTAATTATTATTTATTAATAAAAAAAAAAAATGTTGTTTAAATTTGCCTTATTTAGCAATTATACTTAGAGGTTTTAATTATAGTAACTCCATAGTTTCTAGAGATGGGAATATTTTTATTACGATTGTATACAGCATTAAAAAGTTTTCGATTTAAGTTTGAAGGAATAATATGATTTTGCGTTTGGGTCGCAGTTTTTTTGACAATAGAATAAACAAAATCGGCAGATAAATAAACAATACTCTTCTGTATCCTAATGATTATAAAAACGTTTACAGAATACGGGAATTAAACTGAGGTGAGGACAGAAAAAACATTAATCAACCTTCAAATCTTATTTTCTCTCATCGAACGTGAGTTGAGTTTGAACTATTTTTTTTTTAATAAATTGATGTTCAAACTCATCTCACTCTTCGTTAAAGTTCATGAGTTCAGGCTATGGATAATTATCTTATTTTTCAAAAAGCCACGAAATCTAGCATAACCCCATCCAAACTTCTTTTATAATCCTTATTTTGACAGCAAACTCTTCAATGGAGAAAAAAACAAGTGGGCGAGTGAGACACCGCTATACGCACGACGGAGAGGGACAATTTCACTCTTTGGGTGGCACTGTGACTCACGCGCCGATAGCGAAAGGGGATCTACAGAGGGGATTAAAACGACGTTTTTTTCTTTGTTTTTGTATCCACGTGTCATCTTTAATGGTCAAGTAGGTTGGTATTGAAAAAGTGAATAAATATTGTTAAGTTGGCAAGGCTTGGATTCGGATGGGTGGGCGTTAAGTGTTTGTTTGCGGTGCCTTTTTTGTAGTCTTTCTAGGAGTGTCGTGAGATGGGTCAATTATGTGTGATTTTAATATGTAATATTTATAAGAGTGTGGGAATCGCACACCTGTGTGACCAGTGGACTAAGATTTCAAAGATCTTTGGTTTAATCACAATAAGGCACGCACCGCTTACTTTTAAAAGTTATGTGCGTATTTATCACATGCTCAACGGTGAAGGACACTGTGTGGAATCCTGTTTGATAGATTTTCTCGATGGCATTAAAGGTCTCCCAAACTGCACTAGGATAGCAAGAAGTACCATAGCCTTATCCATCTTAAAGAGAGGAGACATAATTAGCCCTTATTGTTTAGCCCATTAATTGGGTTTAAAGCCCAAAATGCCTTGGGAGAATTCCTTACTTAAACACGTGTGTGTGTTTAAATAATGGCACAATATTATTACTTATTTTATTTTTACGATTTCCGATAGTATATTCGTTTGTAAATCCAAAAATGCCGAACGTCATCACGTTTGGGTGATAATGTTGGTGTGGCTACACATTTTTGGGGAGGAAAAGACAACTTTTTGGAATTGGCAGCATACCTACAATAAAATGACTCAAAAATTAACGTTTTACATACATACATACTCGCGCCTTTTAGTTCGCAGAAACCACAGAACGCCACGCGCTACGATCCTTGCATAACACTTTTTGCTCCATCCAAATTCATACGTTTTGAATCATCATGACCTTTATCGATTTTTTTTTTAAATATGAACCTTACACTACTTTCTACAGTTGTCATTAAATGCTGAGTTATGTTTAACTTTCATCTCAAACTTGGATTCTAATTCAAAGAGTTTTTTGTACCGACATAGTTATATAAAAGATTTTGAATCAAATATTGTGATACTATGAAAATACATACATATCATCGCGTCTGTCGTCCCCGAAAGGTTAGGCAGAGGTGTACTAATGTACACCGACATTTCGCCGGACTTCACATGAAGAAAATCTATCAGGCTTCCAGATATCCTAAATTTTTTTTTCATCTCATTTTAAGCATTTAATAAATCATTTTCCTAAAACCTGTGGGGGGCTTGCTTAATCCCAAGGCCCCTTAACCTTGGGATTAGGCAAACCCTTTGACGTCACAGCTCACTATATCTTCAGAAAGTGACAAATCTAATAATGGAATTTTATTTGAACGATTAAGCAACTACATCATCTGAATAAAGACTTCTGGTAAAAATTGAACTAGAATGTCCTGCTGTTGTGCTTGGTTCCAAGAATCACAATGACTGGACTGGAAATGACCCCAGGCGATGTTATTAACATCTAAGGAATGCCAATCCAGTGGATGTTTTAACTAATTACAATTCGTTACACCGTCTGTGAAAACTTGATGATTCAATCTCGCGAGTTTAGGGTACCGTAATGTAAATTGGAATTCCAAAAAAAAAGCACTTTGAGACGTTGAGCGGAATAATAATTATTGTTATGAATACAGTATTTCTTACAGTTACGTAAATATTAAACAGAAATAAACTTATTTTTTTTTATATAAGTACCACAAGGGTGACAGCAAACGGAATTCCCGTGCTGTCAGAATAGTCACTCAACGAGTTCTGAAAACCTTACTCACTCGCAGAAACACAACTATTGTTGTTTCACTGCGTTCGTCTTCTGTAAGACCAGTAGTATCCAGTAGTATCCAGTCGGGCAGCTCAATTTGAGTGAGGAGTCTCGTAGTGTTCATGGATTTTGTAGCGCTTTAGATAAAATCATTATCTATGAGAAAACTGACTATGAATGCTGATGCTGGAGACAGCACGACCCTCAGCTATTCTCAACGACTCTATGCCTATGATTCTTCTTTACAGAACAATCGGTTCTGTTATCGATCTTCTGCCTTCTTCTTAGACAATAATCTTATAACAATCATAACAATCTGTGTTTGTCGCTGAAATCCTCCGAAACGGCTAGACGGATTATTGTGAAATTTTGTATGCAATTTTGTATGACATATATTTGATAGGTCTGAGAATCGGTCGTAGGCTATTTTTTACACCCCTACGTGATATTTCACCAGCTTTTTTTTTTTGACTAAACATTTTTTTTTGTATTTTTTTATGATTTGGCATTAAAAATACTAACCATTTTCACTCTTCTACCACCAACTCCTAAAATGTGGCAAAACAACGTTTGCTGGGTCAGCTAGTAATTCTATAAAAAAAAATATCTCCAGTCTATCAGTTTCTCAGGGTTCTCACTAACCATAGAGTAATTAAGTGTGAAGTTAATTAATAAAATTTTGTTCATGGTCTAATAGGCGGTTCGGTCATGACCGGATTTTGTTATTAGCGGAGTTTTTTTGTACGTCAGCCTGAGCGTTGCTAACAAATGCGAATTTAATATAGCTATTAAGTTCGTTAGGTTTATTTGTATAGATTAGCGTCATCATCATCAACCCATTACTGTCCCACTGCTGGGCACGGGTCTCCTCTCATTTGAGAGGGATTAGGCTATGGACCACCACGCTAGCCTATTGCGGGTTCGCAGACTTCATGCCTGTATATATGTTTATACATCTGTGCGTATTAATTATTTTCACTCGCTAAAACGGCAAATGATAGTATAGGGAGGAAACCTGCACGCCTGAGAGATTTTCTCAGCGGTGCCCAAAATCTTTCGATGTTGTGGACTTATAACCTAAGCTCTTCTTGTCCATAAGTGGGAGAAGAAGAGGAAAAATAAGGTGGTGATGATTGCCATCCAGATTTCAATTATTTGTGCAGTTATTTTTGCCATATTTCGAAGCGTAAACTTAAATTAAATCCGACTTGCGTCTGCGCTGGTCCAAGGCCTACACACAGGCATAAGGTCACAAATAATATGGTCACATACCCTAAGGTTAAGTAGTCGCAGGTTACCAACCTATACATAAACCTCTCAGACAGACAGACACACAAAAAGACAACTACGGAAGACATCTCAATTAGTTCTCACTAGCTCCTCAAATAGATAACTTATTAACACACGAAAACTCACCTTAAAACTATGCATACAAAGTCTAAAATAACAAACCTCCACACACCATTTCCAATCCAAGAATAAAATCTTTCAATTCACATGCAATGTAAAATAAGACTTGTTTTAATTGACGGAAAGTTAAATTTTCTTTCAACGGATTACTACAAAGAAGCCACACTGACGTGTTATGCAAATGTAAAGTCTATTAACGTGGGAATAAAGTGTGTTTTCACTTGTAACGATGTAAGTACGCGGGCAGCCGAGCTTGAAATGTTTTGGTGACATGAGCGAACGGCCAGTGAACAGAAAGATGTGGAGTCGACTATGTTTTATTTATTTTTGTTTGACTTGCGTATGGTATGCGTGTTATAGAAAAACATGGAGTTATTATGATGAGTTTTTTTGCGTTACATTTTTTTTGTAATTTTGCAGTAATCGGTTTATTCATTAGGCATTAATTAATGAACTGTGATGGTTTGTAAGCATTAAAATTTATGTATTTTCTTGTTTGTTTTATTATTATGGATTATTTTTCCATTAATAAATACCACGATTACCATGTCAACAAACTACTTTCTACGGATGAGATATTTTTTCTTCTTTCGATTTTATCGCAGAATACTGATATTATTAAATCCCGACTTTTCGGATCCTTTATAGCATCTATAATAATAATAATATTCTGCGACATTTTACACAGCACCATCTAATCCCAAACTAAGCAGAGGTTGTACTATGGGTACTAGACAATGGATATAGGTAATATGATTGTGTGGTGACCATTTTCTCTTCAAATATTAATAAAATTAGATACACAGTTGGCTAGCGTGGTGTCAACATACGGAATAAGAGCTTGAAGACCGTGCTTAGTTAAAAGTGCAACAATAAACATTTATTATTATCATAGAACAAAATTGCAAGCCAACACTCCAGTTTCAGTTTAAAACTAGCGCAATGTTAATGTGTGTGTGTTTGTGGTGTGTTTTTAGCACAGCAGTGAAGCTTATTATTACTTATTGATGCAGTATTATTTACTGTTATCATAAACAGAATCAAATATTATTTATACATAACCATTTTACGTAGCCCGCTACGGCCAGAGGGATGATAAATGATATGATAAATTCATAGACCAATTGTTTTTTATTAAAAGAATATAATATATGTATAAATAAATATATCCTTAATTTTAACTCAAGAAAAAATAATAACAGAATAATTATTTTTCAAAAAAATATATTTAGTCGCGTTCGACTCCACGCGTCTAGATCGTGGGTGGCGGACCACCCAGCCGCAGTACTTTCCCCATGTGTTTGTACGCGCCTCAAATTAGGCGATACCATTCTCAATTCCTAATTCCGGCTATACCGAGCTAGTTGTTAAACGGTGTAAGCTGAATTCGAGGCATACTGTACAGTGAGCTTACCTACTTATACATACCTTCACGCCTATATCAGTAATGGTATAGGCAGAGAAATACCGTGTTAATACCATTTGGACATATTTAACAAGGATCGAACAAGCCATTAATCTCACTGGAAGATGTGATTGACGACCTCTGTGGTCTAGTGGTTCAAGTACCGGACTGCTGATCACGAGGTCGTGGGTTCGATTCCCACGGGACACAAATATTTATGTCATGAATATAAGTGTTTGTGTTCGTCTGGGTGTTTCCTATGTATTATAAGTATGTATTGACAAAAAAAAGTATATTAGTATTATATCCATTGTCTATAGTCCCAAACTAAGCAGAGCTTGTACTATGGTACAATCTCTGCTTAGTTTGGGACTAAATGGTGTTTTTTTTTATTTTTGGGACTTGCCCACCACCCAAATCCCTACTACTGCAACTCCTGTAAACCTGGATCAACAATAGTAACTATCCAGAAAATCGTCGAGACAATGAAGTCCGACGTGTCCCAGGGGAATGATTTTAACTGTCTTGGAACCCGCAGCGAAATTAATCATGAAGTTATATAGGAGGAGTAAGAAAAATATCAGTTTTTTTCACTTCCCTCCTTATCAAGCGAGAGACAGAATAGAATTTACATGTCATTGATATGAGAACAGATGTTTACAACTGAGTTAAGCCCAGTTGCCAGGCACCACGGATGATAAATGAATAAGTTATGGGTCCTAATAATGTGAGCTATTATATCTGATTCCAATAATAGGTATGGCAAAAACGCTTAAACGCACGGAAATTCATCCTAGTCGCAACAAGGTCCGAGTAATAAATCAATTTTTTAATCGATATCGATAAATCGATTTATTACTAAATGGTGTTGTGTAAAATGTCGCAGAATATTTGTCGCAGAATATTTATTGGCACAGTGGTTTGACCAGTGAACTCAGGTGCCAAGTTCAATCCCAAGACTTAACTTCGAAGATGTTCAAGAATGTCACCAATGACTTTTTAAGGTTACGTGCGTATTTATCACATGCTCTAACGGTGAAGGAGAACATCGAAATCTACACGCCTGAGAGATTTTCTCGATGGCATGTGAAATCTGCCAACCCGCATTATGCACTTATTAGGTCCGATTCAGTTCAAATTTGACAGTAGAATTGGAACTAAGCTTGGCTTGATTTCTTGGTGTTGATGGTGAGGAACATTTTTGACGACCAGACTAGCGCAGCGGTAAAAAAGCTACCCTCTGGAGTAAAGGTGTGTGTGTTCGAATTTCACATTTGACATTTGACCTGAGTTATGTGTTTTTCTATATGTACCTACCTATGTATTTATTGTGGAATGAGCTACCTACTGTGGTAACCTAGTGGTGTGACCAGTGGACTGTGATGTCAAAGGTCTCGAGTTCGAACCCAAGGCACGCACCACTGACTTTTCGGAAGTTATGTGCGTATTTATCACATGCTCAAACGGTGAAGGAAAATATCGTGAGGCATGTGAAGTCTGCCAACCCGCAGTAGGCTAGCGTGGTGGACTATAGCCTTATCCCTCTCAAATGGGAGCAGACCCGTGCCCAGCAGTGGGACGTTAATGGGTTGATGATGAGTCACCTACCAAGATTTCCCAAAAACTACAACATAGGGTTCTTCTTAAACGGAGTGAAAGTGGTTCTTAAAGGGTTGGTAACGCGCGAGCGACACCTCTGGTGTTGCAAACGTCCATAGGCTACGGTTACCGCTTACCATCAGGCGGGCCATAAGCTTGTTTGACAGTTCCGTAGTATAAAGACAAACAGAGATCGTGAGATTAGCTTCTGAAGTTCTTGAGACCAACGAGGCAGTAAGCCTCATTGGTCGAGTGGTCGTATAGAGCGACAGCCGAGCAAGAGGTCCTGGGTATGAAATTCTCAGAAGCAGCTCGGAGTTTGGATTTGTATTTGGATTTTTTGTGCCTGGTTAATGGCAAAAGGCTCGCCCCCTATTACATGGGACCTAAAACATACCGGCGAAACGTGGGTGTACATTAGTACACCTCTGTCTATGCCTTCGGGGATGACAGGCGTGATGGTATGTATGTAAGTTCTTGAGCATATTATTGGTAGTAAAACCTGTAGAATACAAACAGGCAGGTGTTTATAAGCTGAGCTTTGTAAACTTAACCAACGCTTCAATTTTGTACCTTATGCTGGTACACAGATTAAAGTGATTTTTGTTTGCAGTTATAGTTATAAAATAGTATTTTATTGAAATAAGAGTTCTGGTTTTTACGGATTTTATCGCGGTGTATAGATTTGATTTATTTGACCGACGTTTAGGATTTTATACAGCATTCATCGTTGTAAGTATAGGCTGATGATCGTGGATGCTGTAAAAAATCTGTATAAAATAGTTTCGTTTTCAATGTCTAGTAGGTTTTTGCGTAATGTAACGAAATCAGTAGCTGTATAATAGTTTTCTTAGTAAGAACGGTACAGGTTAGAAGTCAGTTTAGAAAAATACGCAGTTTGGTTTCTTTTTAATAAAATGTATTTGTTTTAATAAAAACCTCTTTTTAAAATCGGCCTTTTTTGTCAATTGGACGATTCTTTGAGTGAGCTGTTAGTACGAGTATGTCAATCAAATTCTCAGTAGCGGCTCTGAGTTTGGGTTCGTATTCTGTTATTGCCAATAACATCGCCCCCTATTGCTAGAGACCTAAAACACGATGAGTAACCGTGAGTGTGTGTATATTAGTGTATTTTTGCCTAACCCTTCGGGATACTAGCGTGAAAAAAGTAGAGATGAGATAAGTAATTAAAGATATTTATAATTGTAGTAATTTTCACAATAATTACATAGGTACTTAATTAGGATGTGTTATTCTTTTGCAAAAAACAATAAAAATCTTTTATTATTTCGTAGGGTGCAACGAGAGTTGTCGTCTTAACAAAAATTAAAAATACAAATTAAGCAATCCAGGTGCGCGAGCGATCTCGATAAAATACCGCTTCGGTATAATTGTTTAATTAAGTAAAACGTTGTAGCGACCGCGGTATGACAAAAAGGAGACCTTTATGTTTACCGACATGGACGGTAATTGGGTGGTTTACCTTACTATGCAATAAAAGGGACATAAATAAATAAGGAATATGCTTGAGATCCAAATAATTGTAAAATATTATTTCTTTTACAAATTTTATTGCTTTAGTATAATGATGGTATCAATCATTTTTAACGTATTATTATTATATATTTTTTATAATATCATTTATCCGTAAGAAGCGGTTACCAGAGCTCATAAGGGGAGTGATTTTTCTGACACCATTGAATTTTCTTTCCGTCCATGTAGTCCATTTTAAAAAACTTAACAAAGTGCTCCCAATTTTCCGAAGTCCTTAAAAGCCACGTTTTCTTCAGAGCTAGATGGCGTGTAATAATAATGTGGATATATATATAAAAAATGTATTATTATTATTAAATCTATATATTAAAAAAAAACAACCTGCCCAAGACCGGTATGGTTGGCGCTCTTTAGATGAGGCCTATTTTCAGCAGTGGCCGGCAATAGGCTTATATACATAACATTTATAAACAACAAAGGCTTAATCGTACATAATATATGTTTTCAATGTAATATGAAATTACGTGTCATTATGGAATCTGTATAAAGATTAAATATCGATAAATGTCGGTGTGCTTCCGAATCTAATGCGCGCTCACTCGACGGTATGTCCATAAAACGTGAAACTCGGTTGTTACAACCGAACTGTTAAAACTAATGGTTAGTGTGATGTGTAGTTAAAGTTAAAAGCTCATGTTGATGTGATACAGATCATTTTTAATCGACTTTCAAATGGAGTAAGCTTGAGTTTTTTATATAAATACTAGCTGACCCAGCAAATGTTGTTTTGCCACATTTTAGGAGTTGGTTTTGAAAGTTTAGGGTTATAAGTATTTTTTGAGGCCAATCATAAAAAATATATAAAACAATATTTTGTCAAAAAAAGAGAAAAAACATCTGGTGAGGGACGTCCTTATCACCTAGGGGTATAAAAAATATCCTACGACCGATTTTTATTTTTACATTTTACAATGATCCTTCTAGCTGTTTCGGAGGAGTTCAGCGACAAACACCCCGTGACACGAGATTTTTAAATATAAGATGTATATGATTTTTGATTGGGTCTGTTTTATCAAAAATTAAGTTATTATGACGATCAAGGAAATTTTCCTCCACAGTAGCCTAGCATCCCTCTCGAATAAGACGACACCCGTGGCTAGAACGTATGATGGTGATACAAAACGCATGTAAAAATAACTGATACAGTAGGTACCTTCTAGACCAATGATAATATGACCTATGATAATAGCTCAATAGTAACAATTTGCTCGACATGAGAATCGAATATAAAGACCTCACGCTTAGTAACGCTGACTTCCACTACACCAACCGTTCAATGTAATAGTTAAACAGTACTATTATGGTAATTTTGATTTTAATAGTCAAACAACAATTTTTAATGAAATTCCTTGTACATTATAATTAGTGAAAGAATTCTTAATATGTGACGAATTGTAGACCTTCTTATAAGTTAATGGTTGTTCAAAACTGTAAAATTTTAATTAACCACTCGTAATGGCCGTAATATGCTGATTTTGATTAATTTCGGGTGAGTTTTGTATGTGACACACAGCCGTCTAGATGCATAGGAATATTCTTTTGAGAATTTGTCGATTTCGCATTCAAACTTCACACCCCTCTTTTTGACCGTTCAAGGGATGATTTCATGGACATGATGCTGGGACTCAAACTACCTTCATAAAAAAATTCATCTAAATCGGATACGATGAATGACTCGAATGGATGCTCAAGATTCGAAAGATTCAAGATGACGAAGATCAAAGATCGAAACGTCGGCGTCGGGATAAGATAAAATCAATATTCCACAATTAAATTCGTAAAAAGTAGTTTTACTTCAATATACCTATAGTAAATTAAAAAAAAAAACAAGTCCACCGTAATTGACATTCCTAAACACTAATCAATGAATATTTGCATCATATCTATGTCCAGCGAAAGCGCTCGCCGTCCAAACCATCCGTGTGTCCCGTTCACCCACACATTAAAAGCCGTATGCAAATTTTATAACTCGCCATGTCCATAAATATAACTAAATGACAGTAATAGCTTCATCAACGAACGCCATATTGTTTTTTTATGCCGATATACCAATTAATAATTTTATTACGTCTTTGTACGCATAATTATGTTGATTTGCATGGGACTCAAATTTTTTGGGCTTGAAAAATCTTCGGTGAGAGTCGCTAAGAAGGACCTACGTTGTTTTTGATTACTCTAGGGTCGGCGATGCGTGAGCGACGCCTCTGGTGTTGCAAACGTCTATTGGCTATGGTAACCGCTTACCATCAGTCGGGTCGGTCGTAAGCTTGTTTGCTACACAGGGGTATACAATCTATTGATTTGTATAAATGCTTGATTTGTATAACTAGTGACCATGCTGAAGATTTAATTACTAATTAACATCGCAATTTTGATAACAATATTTTTTTCCATCTCCAACAATATCAAACTCACTATAAATGATAATTTATGTATTTTTTTAAATCATTTTAAATGATGTCGTACATTGTCCTTCATTTAATCATTATACATAAATAAGGCATTAATTTTCTATACACTATTGACACCTTTGAATTGTCAGAATTTATAAATCGCTATTAAAGTTGGCACATATCTGTACAAATATCGGATACCCCTAAAACAACAGCTGATAAGTCTATTTCGAAAAAACAAAAACAAAATAATCAATACTGAACCATATTCGGGGACCCCTACTGGGTTTTAAAAAGGTCGCCACCAACGAAGTCTTAATGAAGACATTTGCTCTGATATAAATGAAAGCTCACTGTATTGCCTCTGATAAAGGACTTAATTTGATTGGACATAAGACTTTGGACCTAATTGCTGTGAATTTAGGAATCATTTTGTGTGAATGTCTATTGATATTTGGAATTTATTGTGTTAAGCAATATGATGATAAAGGGTTTATCAGTTCACAATAAGATATGGATGAGGCAGTAATGTTTCGAGATAGCTTAGAGTTAGATGATGAGATGGTATGGTTTCATCACAATTATCGTGGTCCTGGTGGATATATTAACGAATTCAAAGGTTCGAAGTATTGGGTAAGAGTAGGCAAGTGTGGTTTTCATCACCTCAGATAACAGACGATCCATAGGGATACTGCGCACTTCATAAAAAAGGTTTTATCTCAACTTTTTCCCCCTCACTATTTCTTGCTGAAGTTGGATAGAGCTAAACCAGCAGTTGTAACACCACGACCTAGATCCATCCCTATCTCTGCTGAGGGGACAGGTAAAACAGAAATGCCTGAAGTCAACGTCCTTCCCCAGGGAAGCTAGGAAACCCTCTGAAGAACACAAAGCAATGATTTGCAGATATCCAAATTACTGAGCAATAACAATATTCTTCTTCAACCAGTATGTATTACCAATATGACATAGAGACGTGGTCATTCTCTTTGGGGCTCATAAAATTAAGAGAATAAGAGCTATAGAAAGACCTTGGTATTGTCTCTACGAGATCAAAACAGAAATGAGGAGATCCATAGAAGAACTAAAATTGCAGACATAGTTGAAAGCATTTGTAAGCTGAAGAGATGGTAAACGTGGCACGTAGCTGGTAAAGCCTGTTTCTGAAAGTTCTGGAGCTGAATTGTTTCCGAGTGAAGCCAATTTAGCAAGAGACCCAAAGACCGAAGACAGCGTGGGACGAATTCCAATGAGATAAACAGAATACCTGGTTAAGATGCTAACTACGAAAAATTATATTGAAAATCTCAATACTCAACTTGGGAATTGAAGCCACGACGTTATGCTCAGCACTTAACTATTGGGGCAGTTAAAATTATAAACAGACTTACTGTCCCACTGCTGGGCACGGGACTCCTCTCACATGAGAGGTAATAAGCTACAGTCCACCACGCTAGCGTATTGCGGGTTGGTAGACTTCACACACTATGGAGAAAATCCTTGTGATGTTTTCCTTCACCATTGATTATTGATAAATGCGGACTTAACTTGAAAAGTCCATAGTGGTCTTGGGATTGAGCTCTAGTCATTTAGTATCACAGCCCACTGGACAAACCACTAGGCTAAGACATCTACTATCAAGAAGAAAGAAAGGTACAGTACCAATTATTGATAAAAATGCAATAAAATCCATTTCCAAATTGTACACAACGTCCTCCTGCCAACCCTCTTACGAATAAACCGTGAAGATACGAACTTACCGGCTATAAAAGACATCCCATTTACGTTCCAATAAAAGACAGTTAAGACCAAAAAAGGATTAAAAAAATAAACATGCTACATTAATACCGAATGTCTTAATTAACGGTGGCCCTGGGTGGTCTGTGACGTCACATCCGTTCCTAATCAGCGGTATATGGGGCGACCAGTATATCTTGATACTCCACGAAATTGGGAACAACATCAAATTGCATTATTCTCATATTGATAATAATACATACATAAAAATATTGTAAAATAAAACCCTACATTATATTTATACATACAGAGGTGTACAAACATATGTACACCCACGTTTGAGCGGTAAAATTTTGTAACCCATGCAATAGGGCAAGCCTATTGCCATCAACCGGGCACGAATACAAACTCCGAGTAGCTACTGAGAATTTCATAGAAAACCCCAATATAACTTCGGCAGCCAATAAAATTAATTATTTTGTAATTTTAATTCAATTTATGTTTGGATTTGTACCCGGTTAATAGCAATAGGCTCGGCCCCTATTATATGGGACCTAAAACATACCGACGAAACGTGGGTGTACATTAGTACACCTCTGCCTAACCCTTCGGGGTCGACAGGCGTGATGGTATGTATGTATGTAATTTAATTTAAATGAGTATCTTGCTGGCTCTTCTCCATAAGACCTAACTCTTGGAACCGTGCAATTATGTAGTTTTGACAATACAAAAGTAACCGTAATTGATTTGATTAATTGATTTGGTCTAATTGAAATAAAATACTTATTTAAGTTTGAATTAAGTAATGTAGCTAATAATGTAGATTTTTTAATACTTTGATCTCTGTCATCGAGTTTAGTGCTATTTTGGAGGGTCTTATTATATCGGGCGCAGGGAAGCCCGTCTTTATTCGATGGCGCTTATTAATTTGGTGGTTAGGCAGAGACGTTAAAAATGTATTTATACCAGTAGTATTTTTTTTTAATAAAGATTAGAAATCACATTTGTAAAAATGTGGAAACAAAAACTTTTTAAAATTTCAATTAGATTTTTGTAATATTATTGTGTTAAAATTATTTTTTTTTGTTTTTTTTAGCTTCATCTGATTAAGTTGTATGTGATTTGTTAAACTAGACTTTAATAAGTATATAATTGTTGAATTGCAATTATGTATACCGACAACATACTCAATTGAAATAATCGACAAAAAATAAACTACTGAAGGGATCTACTCTATTGTCTGTTTGATGTCGAATCGAAATACTATATTTTTCCATTACAGTTTAGTTTTTCGTCGGTATATTATAAGCATAAATTAATAAATTAACGTTGTTGCTTGTATTTCTGAATTAGTGTTTTTTACCCATCCAAAAAGCACTCAACGTGTCTAAAAACTTTTCATTGAAATAAAAAAATAAGTTCTTAGATATTGCATTGGTTTCATCTATTCAGCCTATAGAAAATACTTTTTATATGGCTTACACATTTTCGTCCACAATGACACTTGAGCAAACATTGATTGGAACAAGTTTTTTTATCAGCCGTTAACAATTTCACGGCGAATTGATTGTTAATACTCACGAAATTGCAAAATGTTATTGTCGGATAGAAATTTGAAATTTTCTGAACTATTTTCAGGTTATTGTACAACATTGACAGTCTGACTTTATTGAAACTTACTGTATGTAATTTACTTAATTAAATGGCCTTTCTGATTTCAAAAATATGCTTTAGCTCCACATTTTTGTTTTTTTTGTAGGAATAACTGTAATCACCGGAATTTACCCTTGCTTCTTTGGCTCCGTGGTTAAGCAATCTACTTTAACTCTACGAGTCCAAGGGTTTTGCGCTCGCATGGAGCAAATATTTAATTGACTTAGAGAAAGATTTGATTCAATTTATTGGGGCATACATACGTACGACATATTTTATATCATTGGGGCATACCTATGGGGCAATTTGTGTTTGTAGCAGAACCCATGGTACAGAACATTATCTTGGAGTGGAGTTAATTCTAAATAATTAAAACGTTCCTTTTACAGGCTTCTTTTACAACAATAATTATAATTGAAAAGCCATGTTTAAATATTTATGAACATTTATGTCTATTTGTCACCTCGTAATTTATTTCGCTTTTTAAGTAAATTTAATAATCAATTATTTTTTTTGTGTATGACCTACTTGTGCCATTTTTCGAATACTTGTCTACTGCCTACAACCTTTAAGAAGTATCATACAATTATTTTTTGCAATTGTGTTCTAACTGATATGTAAACTGTGTTATTAAATTATGTTTTCTCTTTTGTTTTAGGAAGAAGTAAGTACGGGACCCGCTCACGACAACCACGTGAGATAATTCCATTTATTTTTTATACATTATTTTATTGAATGCAAGAATTAATTGAATTTAATTGATATGTTTTTGAGTAATTCAATTATGTTTTGCAATTTTTATTTTTACATTAAATAAATATTTATAACCTATATTAAATGTAAGTATTTTATAATTATTTCCATAACTTTTTACTAGACAACTGCATCATATAACACGATGATAAATTCTAAGAATTTTAATCCAAAACGTGTACCAATATAACTGCTAGTGTATTTGATTGACATTATAGAAAAGTAACTGTCATCATGTCAATGTCAAAATATAATTTGAAAATCGACATATATTTATTACTTTCGAATTAGAAAGAGCTTTGAAGATTTATATTACCTATCAGAGTAGTGAAAAATTCTTCGAAACAACAATAGAAAAGGCTGATTTTTGCCATTGGAAATAATATTTAGTTTGTTCGACAATAAGGTCAATAAAATATTGAGGGTATTGTAACTGATAGCTGTATCTATGGTATATTCACAACATAGATGACTTGATTAGCGCAGCGAATATTTAATAATTAGGTCGTATGTCAGATCAGCGACAAATTAAATTCATAAAACATAATATAACTCTTAAGTTTAGCATAGATCTAGTTATTCTGTGCTGACCGTAAAGTCCTCGGTTCGACTCCTAGGTGGCAAAAGTCTTATGGGTTTTTTTATAAAATTCTCGGAATGTGGACCCCCTACCAGCAAAGTGTGGATGTATATCAGTCCACATCTGCTGACTCCTTCGACAAAGCAGGCGTGATAGTATAATAATATAATTGTTAGAGATTAAATTACATTTCTCAAATGTTAATTTCCTTGTCACAGAACTAATTCAGTAGAAGAGTTTTTTTTTTCAAAAACATCAGTTTTCGTTACTACAGTGGTCAAAGTTGTATAAAAAAAATTGACAAAAAGGTATTCGTGATACAGTTTAAATAATGAAATGAAATTGATTCGTCGCGCGTAGATTGAGAGTACGTGTCTTATTCAGTTTTATTGTATATTTCTTTTATAAACGGTTATTGTTGATACTGACCAGATAATTGTGGAAATTTACTAGTCATACCGGTTTGGTTCATCAAAGTCAAAGTTAAAATATCATTTATTCGAAGTCCAAAAGGCCAAATTTAACTGCCTCGTTGATCTAGTGGTAGTAAATGTGACTGCTGAGCAAAAATGCTCGACTTGGGAATCGCACCCAAGACTTATGGCAATGTAGTCGCACTTAGGAAAGAACATGAGGCCAATGAAGCAGTCAGAATTTAATTTTTAGGAAAAATATTTCTTCGAGCTATCCAAACAGCTTATTATATTTTTTTTAAATGTTACCTATGAAACATGACCATTATTTTAATAATATTTTGGGTTTGATTACTCTAAAAATTGTTTTTTTAACGATTTATTTCTATCGATTTATAAAAAATGAAATAAATCGTTTGAAAAAAATATTGCATGTTTTGTGTTTGTAATTAAATAATATTTAATGGACATTAACATTTTATGCTTTATTGTTTTATTTGTATAATTTGTGCCACATTTTTTGGATTTATTTGCAGCTTAATATTAATATTTTGTGCAATGTCTGGAGCAATCGAGATTAAAAAAATATTATTTCCGACAGGATTCACTGTTATCATCGACAACCCTTCAGGCGATCGGTGAAATATTTTGACCAATTTTATCATTACGGGTGTTCGATGCTCGTTTGAGCATGAAATTGAATTGGTTAAGATATTGCATCGTCCGCTTGAAACGGGATCATCAACGGGGGATGTTTGTGCAACGTGTTTTTGTGTTGTGCAACATGTTTTTGTGTGTGTTTTTTAATGTTTTGCTTATGGTTTTAATGCTTGTGTGTCGTTTGAGAATGTTTTTTGTAATATTTCTTGTTGTAAAATGGTCATGTTTTATTTAAGGGCTAACTTTATTTGTGTAACAAAGATTTAGTAATTATAGCTGGATACTTACTATAAAAAAGATCTTTTTAGATCTTAAGGTAGGCTCAAAATTATTGAAACACTTGGCTATGATAGATTTTAGAATTTCCTCGAAAACTGAATGGCACTTTTACTCGACCTGGAAATAGAATCCACGATGTCGCTAGTAGGGAGGCAATTTATGATGCTCACGTTTGCAACACCAGAAGTTTCGCTCGCGCGTCGCGGATCCTGAAGAAACCGTTTAGGTTTCATAAAATAACGGAATTACTAAATTGACGGGGGACGATACTACCTGACGACGCACTGTACACCGCTACACACGAACAGTGACGGCGGCCAACTGACGCTCCCGTTAGGTAATCTCCATCCCGCGCGCACATGCCACCACCCCCGTCGCCTTACGTCCCCCGTCGCCCGCGGACCATGGGAGTGTTATGTACGAATTTGCCAAGCTATAACATTAAACCTTGCCACAGAGGGTATCCTTTATTTATTAAATCTTTATGCTCAATCATACAAATACGGTCTTAATGCCATAGGCATTTTCTACCAGTCTACCTTAGAGTGGTTCAGAGACAAAATGGTAGGTGCAACCAAGAAAAGAAAAATAAACTAAAGAATAATATTATTGTAACCAAAATACAAAAACAAATAAATTGATATATACATAATGTACTAATAATAGTATTAATACCGCTGCGCTTATCGAGTTGTCAAATATAAACCTAGGTACCGTGTGATAGGGTCTACAATATAAATCATGAGCATTTGACAGTTATCCTCCATTTTAGTATGTCTGTGGACAGGTCCCAGAACGCGAAGACCGAAGAAGCCTCCCGGGGATACCGCCATACCTGATGAAAAGCGGCCGAGGACTGCTTTCTCCGGACCTCAACTGGCAAGGTTAAAGGTATGGAAATTATTTGGTTATTTTTTATTACATTATGTGAATTTTTAATTGCATAAAAGCCTAGAAGGATAAATTATGGCGAAGTCCTACAAAATAGTCCAACTGCCCCACTACTGGGCACGCGTCTCCTTCCAGTTTAAGCGTTATGTTATTATGCACCACACTAGTGTATACCACTCTGCTAGCAGAAAGTGTGCTGAGAAAAATCTCATGCAAAACGTCCTCACGAAAATTTTCTTCCCTATTCTAGCGAGTAGTAATATATTTAATATACACATGATTTTGAAACATCAGTGGTGTATTTTATAATGGAATCGAAACCTATGACTTGGACAGTTCGTGTTCCATAAACCAGCTTTTCGTGTCCTCAATTATAGCTTAGGCAGAGAAATATTGATGAACAGTCACAATTTGCCGTTTATATTTAGGCCCTAAGTAGAAGAAAGCGAGACTAAAATTTCATAGAACAGTCTAGACACTTTGTCAGTCAGCAAAATAAGATTTATAACTACCAGTGTCTTGGATCTCAAATATATTTGTTTTTTTCAACAGCACGAGTTCGCCGAAAATCGTTACCTAACAGAGAGACGGCGGCAGAGCCTGGCTGCAGAGTTAGGGCTAGCGGAGGCTCAGATCAAGATCTGGTTCCAGAACAAACGCGCCAAGATCAAGAAGGCTTCTGGGCAGCGGAACCCCCTTGCTCTACAGCTGATGGCGCAAGGGCTTTACAACCACAGCACTGTACCCCTGACGAAGGAAGAAGAAGAGCTGGAGATGAAGGCTAGAGAGAGAGAACAGCAGTTGAATAGAATTTAGAGTATTTGAGGGTAGTTTGAGTTTTGATGGTGACAGCTCAGGTAGGTGAAGAACACGGTTCTCTGGATTTCTGATTATGAAGATTTTGATTTGAGATTTTGCCATTCTTTTTAACGATTTTGTTTTACGGGTTCATTTAAAACATATTTGAAACATGTTTACAAAATTATTGAAGCGATGTGAAGTTAGGAACATGTTGACGTAAAGATTAACACGAATATCAGACTAATCGTGCCATGTTGGGCAGAGTAAAAGTTGGATATTGAATTGCCTGTAAAACCATACACTTCGAAAGTTAGAAAAACTTTTTGTTTAACGAAAAAAATCACATTGTCTGAGATGCATCCGCTAAGGAAGGTTTTTGAAAATGTCAGGCTTTAAAGATAAGGACGAGGCTTGTAGTCATACATGGTAAATTAAGCCTACCTTCATTACATTATGATAATATTCGGATAAAGTCAAATTCAATACCATAATTCAAAGTAGACCAAATTGAAGGTTGGTGAAATGAAATCCAGAGTATCCAGAGTAATATTAACCTAAAGTCCAAGAAAGTAACTAACATGGAATTGATAATACCTCCTCTAAAGTCCATTTAATCCCGGGATTACGAGATTGCAATTTACTTATTGGGCTATTGAATAAATTTGAACAATTGTATTATTGTATTGTAGAAGGTTATTAAAATCTGTTTAGAGCTATTTAATATTCAAGTTTATGATTTTTTAGGGTGTATTATCAACTCTATGTTATTAACTTTAAAAAATTTAGTTAAATATACTCTATAAAGTAATGTTAATCACCTATCAGAGTACAATATTAACGATTAGATTGAAAAAAAAATCCACAACACTTGTCAATAATTTAGATGCAATAAATAAAATAAATAATTGTTATAACTGACATGAAATAATTTGTAGTCGATGTTTTTCTTATTTGTACACTACTTTGTGATGTTGACGTGGAAAATATGATTGATACTGTAATACATATGTATTGCTATAATAATAGTACTTCTGTTTAAATAACATGACTTATAATCAATCATACGTGTAGGGGGCAGGTATGTTTTTAGGTCTTATGTAGGTAATAGGCCGAACTTACTTATTGCCACTAACCGGACACAAATCCAAACTAAATAATGGAAATATTTGATAACAATACTCTACTAAGAATCATTGAGACAGCTTACATTTTTAATTATACCTAACCGTCTCTGCATTCAAGCTCCAAAAAGAAAATATTTGAAAACTATGGAAATCTTTCAACATACGACTCAGAAATTCAATTTTAATGTCAAATATGTAAAAATACTAGAATAATGTTTTTTTTAAAAAAAAGGTTATTTCTTTAATTTCATTCATTCATTCATTCATTCATTTTCATTCATTCATTCATTTAAGTTCAGTCCTATATTCGATCTAACACATATTTATACCAGTAAGGAACGGTAATGAAACTCATATGAACGATGTAACGAGGGTACTCGTAACACTTTGCTCGACTTCGGAATTGAACCCAAGACCAAGTATGTAATAAGTCTGTATGATGGTCGTATCATTATATCAACGAGGCAAAAGAGAACTATATTTAATAGACAACTAGCCATATTTCAAGTTCTGCAAATTAACTCAAACAGGCTGTATCGCTGTCTCATTTCGAAGTACAATAAAGTCATTGAATTCCAGTTCCTCCCCGCTGCTCGAGGCACCTCCTCGAGTTCAAGATCATAAAACAACCTGGCAATTTGCAGTACGTCATGCTGAAGTACAATTTTATAGCATTACTATAATGAATTTCAGTAATAATTATATTTTATTGTGTTACAATACACACGTACACTTCTCTATGTTGTTTTCTCGTCATAAACAATTGAATATTACCCAGTATTTTGCAGACTAATAATAATTATTAATACTTGCATTTCTTATGAGATTGTTACGCACATTGGATAATGTTTGATATACACTGACAGTCTAGAACCGCTACCGTAATTACAGCTTTGTAGTAAAAGAGTAATGGGCATCAAACATTTATTATTATGCTTTCATCTCCGATATTTCAAATATAATATTGACCCGTAAAAATACCTATAAAACTATGTATGTATATGAATAAAATACATACATACATACATACACTCATGCCTTTTTCCCATGGGGGTAGGCAGAAACTAATAAAATAATGGTCGTCAAATGGCCTTACGTAATAATCGCCACTGAAGTAGCCAATAATTTTATTAACGATTGACTTTTGATAATTATAATTTGCCGCTACAGATTTATAAAATAGATTAGACAAGTTTTTCATAAATACTTATTAATAGGATAAAAGCACAATTTCATTTCAAAAGTAATAATAGTACTCCAACTTACACCAATGTGCGTAAGAACCTTTAAAATAATCCCCCGCGTTTGATCATTAATAATAAAAAAAAAACTAAAATGTTTTTGTAAAAAAAATATAGTCGAACTTTGTCCCACTCGAATTGTATAAAATAAAAACATGTAAATAAAAGCATAATTTTAAGTCTTAATTAACAAATTAGTTTTAAGTTATTTATTGTGCAATGTAGCAGTATTAGTCATTTTTCATATTTTGACAACATTTTGAGAAGCGGGCACAAAATTTAAGTAAGTAAAACAAACGGGGGTGACACAAAAACAAAATAAAATGTTTTAAATTTATTTTAAAAAATTATTTAGTTCATTTTTTTTTTCAACATGTTGTCAATATATAAATGTGAAAAAGTAGCGATTTATAGACAAATCTTATTAAAAGAAGTTAAATGAATTTGTTGTTGTTTTATTTATCTATCTAGCTTTATCCGGCCAGGCTTCGAACGGGTAGCACTGAGTTTGTAGTGTGCCTACCCTGCCTAAAATATCAAATGTTTGTATGACAGGAACCATCGTGGGCCCTACAGAACCACACACCAAGGTTTCATCATATTAGGATCAATGGTTTAAGAACTCAAAAGTATAAACATTCACTTTTAATTACACAAAATGGAAAATTTTATTTTTCTATTGGTATTGAAGTCAGAGAGAGATTGGCACTGACTCACTCTCTCTTCATCTAGAGTATTCTAGAGTTAAGAGAGGTTAAGATTATTATAACGTACCATCACGCCTGTGGCCTCGAAGAGATTGGCAGAGGAAGGTATCCTAAAATGTACACCCAAAGTTTTTTAGATTAATTGTAATAGGAACGAGCCTAATTGTCATTAATCGAGAACGAATCCAAACTACAAACTGCAGCTGAGAATTTCTTTGGAATTGAACGCAAGACCTAACGATCCACAGCAACACTTACGTATGACATCCTTGAGACAATTCTCTTACTGAAGCATAAACAAAATCACGATGAGACAATTATTTTACTGAAACTTAAAAAAACAATGTTTTCCTTCACGTTCATTCAGTGGCTAAGCGATTAGCCTGCTACGCTGCGGGTTAAGGGTTCAAGCTCAAGTAGCTAATTAGGTTAAGGGTGTTTGTATGTTTGTAAGAATTTGTGTTTATTAACCCAAACATCTATAACGATAGACTGGCGGTGTGACCAGTGGACCGTGAAGTCAAAGGTACTGAGTTTGATCCCAAGACACGCACCGCTGATGTTTCGAAGTTACGTGCGTGTTTATCACATGCTCAAACGGTGAAGGAAAACGTCGTGAGGAAACCTGCGTGCTTGAGAGATGCTTTCGATGGCATGTGAAGTCTGCCAACCCGTACTAGGCTAGTGTGGTAGACTTTTAGATCCTTGCCCAGCTTTTAAACAGAAAATAGGTTGATGATGATGAAACCACTCATAAAACAGGAGAAAATGTGACTTGATGTAGAGTAACGTCGAGACAAAGAAAATGTAACATACAGAACATCACGCCTGTCGTCCCCGAAAGGTTAGGCAGAGGTGTGATAATATTATACACCCACGTTTCGCCGGCATGTTTTTAGACCTCATGTTGTAGTGAGCCTGTTGTCATTAACTGGGCACGAATTTAAACTCCGAGCTGCTACTGAGAATTTCATAGAAAAACCCAATAACATTTTGCTCGACCTGGGAATCGAACCCAAGGCTTCTTGCTCGGCTCGCACTGTACGACCACTAGACCAATGTGGCAGTAAAAGAAAATGTATCGAATAAATGTAAAATAACTTTAATTTCATTCGATCCATTTCATTCATTCTCTTAAAAAAAGCAACGTCAATCTTCTTCGTACGTTTGTAACGGGGGCGTTTAAAAATGCAATAAAAAGACACCCGACATTAAAGTTGAGCACCCCGGGAATCGAACCCGCATTCTCGATTCGCGATGCCGCCGCAAGTATTTCAATAAAATCAACCCCCACCCCGCTGTCAGTCCATTGGCAAGACACCAAATTAAAAGGGGTGAGTTCAAGAAAATTTGTTAAGGGTGTTAAATGTATGTTTTTTTTGCATACCCATATTTATTTTAATGTTAATTTGTTTTACAAAAAGAAAATTAATAATTTCTAACTGTACGTTAAAAGGTAAATGATCTTTTGGAAACTTTTACAAGTCATATATACAAGATATTCTTAGGTACTAGACGGCCTCAGCATTTCTGAAATGACGACCTCTGACAAAATAATGAAAATCATTCAGATAATCATGGTCTCCCTTAAAGTCATCCGATGCATTTTGATTCACAATATATGAGTCCAAAAATGTAGGTCAATGCTTGCAATAGCATTTTCGAGAAAGCGCAATAATAGCCTTGAGTGGACCTGTCCTAGCCAAAGGTACGTACATATCAACCATCGAGCAGCTCAACCATTATTTAGGGAGCACACCGACGCACATTCAATGCCAGATCGGTAGGAGCCATGCAAAGGCCAATTCAAAATTCCAAAGCCTCTAGACAGATTTATTCATTCCTGAATCTTACTGCTAGATAAAGGTTTGCTCTATATACCTCCATTGGTTCCATTGGTTGGCTATTTTAAGCTAGAAAAGTGCCTAAATCGTCACACCATATTGCTGCGTAATTACTCTGGTGGGTCTCTTCGTTCATAGGGGATTGAGCTATGACAGCCTGGTCTCCAGTGGATGGTTAAATACAAAAGTATCAAAGTCAATCCCAAGATACGCAATACTGACTTTTTTAACTTGTGGTGCTTATTTGTCACATTCTCTAAAGTTAAAGGAGACATTAGGATAAAACTTTTTAACTAAATTAAAACCGACTTAAAAAAAGCACTAAAAAGTTAAAAATAATACTTAATGTAATATACCAAATCTTGATTCATTAACCTATAAAATATCCTACCTTTTACTTACATACACAATCAAATTTAACTATTTTTGGAGTTGGTGCAAAGCAAATAAACGTTAAATTACTATAATTAAAAAAAACTGAATTCTGCCAACATTCTTTTTTATATTACATTTGACGGATTAGTGCATGGTGGAGAGATAATAATAACCGTTGATGATGTTGATGATTAAATGATGATTGATTATTTATTTCTGTGAAAAGATCTTTTAATGACTCTTTTATAAGTCATGTGTAACATTATTTTATGATCTACATGGCACCGGCATTGCCTAACTGACGACTTCTGAGAAGAAATGCCGAAACAAACTTAAAGAATCATGGTCTCTTTTTCTGATGTAATAATTAAGTAACAGATATTATGATTGACAACTAGTGAAAAAGACCCAATAAACTTTGAAACTACTAAACTTATTTTCATAAATTGCAGCTAAGAACCATCTCAATCAAGTCAGTTTTCTATAAAAAAACTGTATCAAAATAGCTCTATTCACTTTTCGCTTAGAAACTACGAAAGACAGATAGAACAGACAGACACAAAAACACGCCGAACTTATAACAATACTCTTTATGCGTCGGGGGTATTAAAAAGACTATATTTATCAGAGAGCTCCACACAGCTTGTAAGCCCGTAACGTATCAGTCCTATGAAGAAATTGACCAATTGGATTCTGTATAGAATCGATTCGCAACAATAACATCGACTGTTCAACGGTACAGTAAAAAAGCAGTTAATTTGAGAACCCGCTCGAGACACGCGCGCCGAGATATAACGGGGAGTACACATGGAGTTATGGATAAAAAATCATTACGTGTCATGTAAAAATGTAAGTTAATCCATACTTACATACTAATATTTTAAATACGAATCTATGTACTTGTATGCATGTATTACCTCTTCACATTTAACCGCTGAACCGATTTAAATGAAATTTTGTATGGAGAATTGGAGATAGTTTGAATCCTAAGAATAAGACAGCTATGATAGATAAGAGGAGAAAAGTAAGGTGGAGATTTTAATTTTTTAAGGAATTCATAGAAATTATACATATAAAATATATATTTTTCGAATTATGGGCCTATTTAAAAAAGTGGGGCTAACATCTATACCGGTTTTACTCTATTGCATATTTTCCTCCCCAAATCTAAACATTTCACTGTTCTTCAACGTTTTTGATGGATATTTTTCGATTTGTTACCGCCATATAAACGCAGCTTAAAACCCTGTAGGGGTGTCGAAATTCTTGACGGAAAGCTATCGCGGGGGGTTGATGCCACCCCTATCGAACTGAATTTGATTACTGTCGCGAGTTTTTTAAACACAAGGGTGAATTGTCTTATTGCGATTTTTTAAGGGAGCTATTTAATGGCTGTATGTAGGGTAAAATTGAGAATAAGGGCTGTTTTTAGATATCTTAACTAAGTTATATTGGCTATGGATAATTGATCCATACTGTACTGTTGTAATATTATCATTTGAATGTATGTCTGTCTGTTAACACCAGAACTTAAACAGCTTAAACAACTGAACCGATTTAGATGAAATTTGGTATAGAGATAGTTTGAGTACCGGGGTTTACCCCGGTAATAAAAACAGGACACCAAAATTACTATGTTTTTTTACGCAAACAAAATCGCGTGCAAGTACCTAACAAATACGACATTTTTTATGTATAATCAAGTCATATCGAGTTCAAATCGAAGATACACGCATCAGACCTTTTTGGAATCAAATAAGTGATCATATAAATGTATGTAAAAACTGCACGTGACCATGGATGCTGTACATACATACATACACTCGCCTTTTTCCCATGGGGGTAGGCAGAGACTATAGAAACCCACGTGCCACGATGCCTGTATACCACTTTTGCCTCGTCCACATTCATACAGCTCATCATGCACGCGCGCCGGTTACGACTACTGCGCAAAGCTGCGCAGGAGGAGGAGTTTGAAGGAGTTCACCAATTAGTTCAGTGTATGTCCTTCTAGGGCGCATTCATGTACATTCTGTAAAGGATCCGAAAAGTCTGGATGCAACAAATATTTAAAAAAAAATCATTTACTCAATACAATGTGGATAGAGTTAAGATGGAAAAGACACAGATTAAAAAAAGTTATAATTATTAACTACCCCTATTGGTTTAGTGGTTATAATAAATAAAATAATAAAAATAGTTTATTTGTACATACAAAAAACCAGAAAGTACAATAAGAAGTTTATAGTACAATAATAAGTATTAAGTTGTACAGCGGTGACACAGTTTAAGGTCGAAACATCTGACTCCTGAACTAGGCAGAAGCCTGTATCTCAGAAGCCGAAGTTCCCCCAGATTTCATTGACATACAACAATACAAACATTGATCGTCGTACAAGTACATCTTTGTTTGAGTAAACTATCAAAAAAAGGAAAATAAAATAAAAATAGGGGCTAGAATATTTAAAAGTACAGTATGATGGATATAAACACAACTGAACGCGAGCACTAGTGTTCGATTTCCAGGTCTACCAAAAGTGTTATCGTCTCCAACTCAGTCTCACGATTTGTGCCCCCTTCATAGTAAGAAAACATCGTGAGGAAACCTGCATGTTTGAGAGATTTTCTTGACGGCATACGAAGTCTGCTAACCCGCAGTCGGCTATCGTGATGGACTATAGCCAATGTAAAATGAGAGGAGACCTGTGCCCAGCAGTCGGACAATAATGAGTTGATGATGATGAATGGCAAAAGGCATTTGCCCTATTCTAGCGTAATCTTATAAAATCTATCTCCTAATTCTATGAACTCATTTATCAGTTTTACAAATTTTCTTGCTTAGGGCGTATACGATACCCGAGCAAGTCAATTTGAAGTTCTCCTTAAAGCCATTTAAGACACTTTCGTACTTTAAAACAGTGTCATAAAAGTTATCTGCCATTATGTCAGTCTGGTCTTCAAGAGAACAAAATTTTGTCAAGTAAAGAATCGTCAAACATAAAATCCAGCGCCTTTTAATTCACCAAAAAAATAAACCTATATTTACACAATAGAACGAACGTTGCATTAATAAAATTTACGAATAAAAGTGAGAAATGGTTTCTCTAAGACTAATATCGATTATTTTATCATAAGGTTACATTGAGGCATCTAGGCACTAAAACTGACATCAAAACGTAGGTAATGGCCCATAGTGTGAACTGCAATTGGCTTTAAATGGCCATCAAATGCCATATTACTCTGACCACCCCGCAAGCCAAATAGCTCAAACATATTAATTACCAATTTATCAATGTTAAGATGAAAGAGGAACAATTTATCAAGAACATTAAATAACAGGTTAAAAAAGTTGGTAAAAAAAACAACCTATACAGGTGTCAAAAATTAATCGGACCAGGGTGAATGACCTTTTGACGTCAGTATAAAAATTACCGACCACCCACGACGAACGCACTGCACTAAACCACTTCGCGACAGTCACTAGCGCCGTTTCGTTCCACCGCAACAGCATTCCTTGCGTTTTACAGTACATTAAAAAGAGATAGCAATATTATGTTAGTGCCGTCTGCGCGATTCGAATATCGTTCGAATAATCATCAAACGTAAGTTGACCTGTCATTTAGAACATTTATTCAATAAAATGAGGCCTATACAAATGGTTAATTGTCTAGTATTACTTGAGCTCTTCTACGGAGTATTATTCTAGGACTGTAGGGGTCTATTTATTATAGAGTAAACCAATATAAATCTATCCGAGCTTTAGAACATTTAAACCGATGTTAGGGGTCTAGTTTATTGGATTATGGCTTAAGATAGATTGAGTTTGTTTAGCGATGTCATTTAGTTTCCATCTCGGTGCTATTCTGTGTTTTTTGTGGCCATCGTAAGAAAACCTAGGAATTAAATCAGGTACGCTAAGATAGAATATATCTGAATAATTATTTTAAACGCAAATAGTTATTACGTACATCTGTGGCAAGCTTAATATGTCTGTACATGTTATCTGTACTTACCGCGGTAGTTTTATGGATGGGTTATCTAGTAGCACCTACAATACAGGTATCAATAAACTAGGAAGTTTAATAACTGGCTGGGTTTAGGATTGTATATCATATTTCCATCTTATCGCAGGTATATATTATGAACATTGATTCCCATATCGATTACTCACTCGATAAGTTATTATATCGATATTATTCAATCGATATGTGACTTCTTGATAATATCAACACTACCATTCTATGTATTATGCTCTGTATTTTTTTTACATTAGATTGGTTAGTGTTTGGCCACTATCTCTTCACCTGATGGTAAGTGATGATATGATATACCTTTACCTAATTACGTTTACCTAGAAGATACTTATTCACTCCTGACTTGAGGGCCCCTAAATTGTACTCGTCGTAAATAAAATCATAAGCAGCTGATTCCATTCCCTCGCTGTGCGGATAAAAACGCCGAAGTGAAACGTTTAGTGTGAGTTTCGGGGATTTCTATCATGAAGCGGTACCGCTTATCAGTTTGCCTGGTTGTCCTGCAGTAAAAGGGAGATACGTAGTAAGAGTAATAAAGTCTCGTTGACATCACCAGCCAAAAACAACACCAAACTTCGGCTCTTCTTTTCCGCTAGCAGTTCCATTTCGCAAGTCTTACTTCCACCTGGCTAGGTCATCCTAAACCACGTCCTAGATGCGATCACCACATGAGAGATGTTTCCAGCCCAACGCCACTTCTTCCACTCAGCCATGTACCTAGGTAGAACAGTCACTCCTCTAACGAGCTCTGCCAACCTTACTCTGTCGCAGAAACACAACTATTATTGTTTCACTGGGGTCTTCTGTAAGGCGGATGTACTTCCCCGTTCGTTGAGCTCAATTGGAGCGAGAAATCTTGCTATGCCCTATGTCTAGAACTTTGATTATCTGATAACTTGATTAAGAATTTTATACCTATCAGAGGGCTTTTCAACACATTAACTGTAACTAAGAGAACCCTACCTGATTTGCAGAAATCATTTGATAAATTCTTCGGCTTAATTTGACAGGTAACCAGCTACTTTGATGCCGGTCAGAGAATACGGACTTGTGCGAAATATATGTGGGAAAATGTTTAAATAATAATGAAATATTTGGACGTGCGGTATCAATGCGAGGAATTTTTGTATATACGATGCGCAAGCGCCAATCAGCTGAGTAGGGTTCGCACGCGTGAGATACTGATTATTATATTTTAATGAGTAATAAGACCATAGCTAGGTATTACAAATCCAGCTTGTTGTAACACAGTTGTGGTGGTGTGTGTCTGCCATAATCAGCACAAGAGTCCAAAATCATCATCATCAACCCATTAACGTCCCACTGCTGGGCACCGGTCTCCTCTCATTTGAGAGGGATTAGGCTATAGTCCACCACGCTAGCCTACTGCGGGTTGGCAGTTCCTTCACCGTTTGAGCTTATGATAAATACGCACATAACTTCCGAAAAGTCAGTGGTTGCGAGCCTGGGGTTCGAACTCGAGACCTTTGACATCTCAGTCCACTGGTCACACCACTAGGCTAACACAACTCCAAAAGTCCAAAATGATGTGTTGTAATCCGCAACTTGCCAGGGTTAGTCTGAGAAGACTCGTGGACTTACCAGGAAGATACGGAGATTTTGGGCTGGCCAGGCGAGATTTCCCAAAGCTACGAGTCTTCTCTCAAGTTAGCATTAAGCCATCCGTCAGGTTGTTCCACCACACCAATGCGGATCAACAATCCTCACATGATCCCTCAAAATGTACTAACAATGTTCTATATTAAATTTATAAAATATTTCGGTTATTATTTTATAGTTCTCATTATTCACCAATAAAATGTAGAACTACGTACCTTTATTCTACGAGAAATTGAAAAAACACCAATTGTAAAATCGGTCCACGGCTGTACAACCCTACACAACTAACCAATCAGCGTGGCGGGCGCCGATCTATCACCGCGGCCGGCGCGGGCGCAACCCAAATAAAAACAAACACAGCGCGATCTGGGTGGCCAAGCGCTTATATATCAATTTACAATATTCACTTTTAATCAGTTTAACTCGCTTTTGGATACGTCAAATTGAATAAAAAACTTGAATTTCGCTGTGTTAATGCAAATTATTGTGTGAAATGTTGGAGGGACTAAGTTTTTTTTGTAAGTATACATTATAGTATTTATATTATCTGTGCATTGAATGCCAAGTAATCATAACATACCTTCGCGCCTGTCTTCTCCGAAGATTCAGGCAGAGGTGTACTAATGTACACCCACACCAGTATATTTTAAGTCTCAAATAATAGGGAGCGAGCCTAGCCTATCAAACTTGAATGCGAATTCTATATACCTCTGACTCATCATATCAGCTAGAAGACGATCACTGCTGGATATAAGCCTCCCCCAGGGATTTCCACATAGTCCTGTCACCAGTGCGTGGATGCCAGCGACCTGTACCAGCGACACCTTTGGTGTTGCAAACCTAACCGACAAGGTTTGCAACACCAGGGGTGTCGCTGGCGCGGTGCCGACACTGTAAAAACCGTTTAGGTTTCTTATAAAAGGGAAGTTATTGAACTGACAGCAAACAGAATTCCCATTTTGTCAGAATAGTCATTTCTCTAACGAGCTCTGGTAACCTTACTAACTCGCAGAAACACTACACTACCTATAGTTGTTTCACTGCGGTCTTCTGTAAGGCGGATGTACTTCCTCAGTGGGGCAACTCAATATGAGTGAGAGATCGCTATGCCCTACCTCTCTTATAATCTAACTGTACTAATATTATAAAGCTGAAGAATTTGTTTGTTTGTTTGAACGCGCTAATATCAGGAACTACTGGTTGGAATTGAAAAAATGTCTTTGTGTTGGATAGTCCACTTATCGAGCAAGGTTATAAGCTATATAACATCACGCTTCGACCAATAGGAGTGCAGCATAAATGGAAAATGTTGCATAACTTTCCACCTGTGCGAAGCCGGGACGGGCCGCTAATTTAAAATATAATAATATAGTTGTACCCTACCACGAGTTGCTGTGACACACTATAGTTGCATTGGTGCAAAAATATATTAAAACAAATCTTTGAATCATTGTTTATCGTGTAAAAATTTTAGCTCAATCGGTGCCGACCTTTTTGAGTTTTTCAAAGTGTACACAAACCAAATTCATTTTTTTTGTGTTACATTTGTGTTAAGTTTACGCTTGTTTTTCATTTGGTACTTATATGTATAGAGATATACTTTAACTTTAATTTTTTTATTCTTAAACATTAGGATTTGAACCTAGGATTTTCTCCTGTATCGTGGGACACGAATTTTTCAGATTCACAAACGCCCAGACCCGGAACAACTACCTGTAGAACTTACAAATATTTGCTCCGTGCGGGGATCGAACCCGCAACTCTCAGCCACTGCGCCACCGAGTCGTCAATGATGTCAACATTTAAGAGTCTAAATTGTTGCCATTTACCGA